>CM053792.1:72434134-73799134 GCA_028749045.1 Cupressus sempervirens | reverse complement strand
CTCACTTTTTGTAATTTTTAAGAATATTAGGCATAGAGAAAACCTTGGATTTAGTTATCTTACTTATCACTGATAACATGACTATATACTTATTTTATCTGGAGTACAAGAAGATGCATGCAGTGCATTGCAACCCATGTAGATTTCACAAATAAAATAAGAGTATTATCAGTTATCCATAGGACACCAAAGCAAATAATAGTAATTATGCTTTTGAAAAGTAAAGAATATTTTACCATATTTCAAAAAGTAATTCGCACTACTAAATTGAAACACACTTATATTAGGACCCTTTGCAATAGGTAGACTATAAATTCAACAAATCAATTTAGTAGATCTTAACACTCATTGAAATAGTTGAGGCAAGGTGGATTTGAGTTTTTTTTCTATATGTACAAAAAGTGGTTTGGAATTGTACAATGAAAAATATTAGAGGAAGCAACATGTGAGGACATGATGCAAGAGCATCTTGCATTACGAAATAAAAGGAGCATCATAAAATAAAAAAATAATAATTAGAGGAGAGAGAAAGTGAAAAAAATTAGAGGAAAAATAATTTTTAAAAAAATAGAAAATAGAATGGAGAGAAAAGGTTTTTCGTTTACCAAGGTGCATGGGTGGCATAAAAAGAAAAATAAGAAAAATGGTTGTCATTTCATTTATTGAGGTGTGTAGGTTGCATCTTAGAATTTTGTGGAAAGTTCCTTAAATTACACATTTAATATTTGTTGTGATCCAAAAAGGCAATACAATTTTCTAATTGGCCACATGGTGGTGCATAGTTGTATTTGGGTGGGATTAAATATTTGTTATAAGGTACCTTTTAGTCCACATCGGTTGTGTTTGCAACATCTTGGGTGGTAAGTGCCTATTTAAGCAAGGCATATGAGCATTTGTAATCAAGCTCTCAAGGTGTGATCTCTTCTTGTATAGAAGCTTGGAGAGAAGGATGAAGCAAAGGAGTGGAGTGTTAGAATAAATAGATATTTCCTAATTAACTCTAGTTTCTTAAGCTAAACTTTAGGCATATAATAATTAATTCTTTTATTAGTTATTATTATGCAACCAAGGTTAGACCTTTTTAGGGTTTTGATCTCCTTTATAAGGACAATCTCTCTTTGTAATTAACCAATTCATTATTGATAATAACAATTTGTCTTTTTGCTCATCAAGAATGTCTCATCTATGGATCTGGCAATTTTAGCCTCCATAGCTTTTGCTTCTCTCTTTCTATGACAAGTGTTTGCATGCAGGTGATTCTTGCAAGCTTTGGGGTTGATCTTTCATCAACTTAAACATTGTATCAGAGCTTTAGATCTTCATGCCCCTATTCTATTTTGAGAGATTTGGCATTAGTTTCAGATCTGAGCTTTCAATGATTTTTTATTGGATCTAGGAGGTCATTAATTTTTGAGGCATTATGGGCAAAAGCAGACATCACTGTTAAGTGTAGAGTGCTCGAAAACCCCCACTTCCATATAAAATACATCCAGTTTAGACACTATTGAAATTTGAGGCAAATTTTTTTTTGCACTTAGGCCATTTTGATGTGGGTAGGCAAATCAAGGCAACAATTTTTTTTGATATATTTTTATTAAAAATAATTGTGCTTAAAATATTTTTACAGAATCGCTTGTTTGAAGGTGGGGGTTGTCTATGTGAAAATGCGGCCTATGCTAACACACACACTTCAACACGGTCCTTATTTGTGAATTCATCGCGGAATGAACATTGAATTGTTCATCCGAAATTTGCCCTACAAAGCGACCTGTTGCCTTCTATCTAAAGGGATTTTGCCTGTTAATATCCTCATAATCGAGGTGCAGGCAACCAAACCTTCTAAGAACGAAGGATTTGACAATGGAATTAAGCTAAGAATGAGTATACAGATTAATCTAAAAAATGAAAGATGCAATGTAATCTAAGAACAAATGAAGCAAACTAGATTAAGCATATGCATGATTAAACTAAAATGAGATTAAACTAAAAATGAGAATGTATGCAAGAAATGTAAGTAAAAATGAGCATGAATTTCAACAGCAATTCGATAGCAAATCAATTCATCCTTTTAAAATGAAGAGATGAGGGTCTCTTAAATAGAGCCTCCTGGAATCCATCAACGATTGAGATCAATTCAGATCAACGGTCAGGATTGAAGATGAGTTTCAGTCATAAAGGGAGATTCCCAAATTAAAGGGAGTTAACAGACTTAATTTGAGTAAAATAAGGAGTTAACTGTTTTAATTTGAGTAGAAAAAGGAGTTAACTAAGTTAACTCATTTTTTATCAATAGTGAACTGGAAATTCCCCTTTTTGAACTGAAGAGAGATTTTGTTGAGATATTTAATTTAATAAAATAAAATATGCTCTCATAATTACTTTTTCTATTTAATTAAATAATCTTTAATTAATTAGAGACACTTTTGTTTAATTAAATAACTTCATTTAATTAATTAGGAATGTCTTCCCATTCAATTAAATAACTTTGTTTAATTATTTAGAAGTAAGTACTCCATTTAATTAAATAATTTCTTTTAATTAATTAGAAATACCTTTCCCATTTAATTAAATAATTACATTTAATTAATTAAGATAGGCGTATTTATTAAATTAAATAAATTTAATTCCATAGTACATTAGCCTTAGGATATAATTATAATTTAATTAAAGTATAAATACTTAATAATTAAATTAAATATTAACCAGTAGGTTTAATGTGACTAATACGAGTAAATACTATAGGAATTAAATAATAAGCATGATGAATGCAGATTTAGGTTTTCTGCATCTGACAATTAAGTCAAGTAGCGAATAGCAGAATGAGAATTGCCTATTAGAATAGGACTTTGAAATTATCAAGAATAGACCAGAATTGGTATAATGGCAATGAGCCAATTTTGGGGTATTACATTTTGCCCCTCTTTGAATGAATGTGCAAGCAGCACGTTTAATTCAAAGAAAATCAGAAAGCATGATGCAAAGATGAGATTGGTTCCGAAGTTGATGACATGGAGTTCAATTGATAAGTTTTTAAGGACCATCTCTAGAACAGAGCTTAATCCTAAGGGATCCAAGTAGAACACTTAGATACCTAATAGTGATAGCATTTAAAAGACTACCTCCAGAACGAAGCGTAATCTTTGAGGATCCAAACAGAACATCTAGATACCTGAAATTGATAGCATTTAGAAGATTATCTCTAGAACAGAGTTTAATCTTCAAGGATCCAGATAGAACACCTAGATACCTAAGATTGATAAGCATTTAGAAGATTATCTCCAGAATAGAGCTTAACCTTCAAGGATCCAGATAGAACACCTAGATACCTGAGAGTAATAGCATTTAGAAGAGTATCTCCAGAATAGAGCTTAACCTTCAAGGATCCAGATAGAACACCTAGATACCTGAGAGTAATAGCATTTAGAAGATTATCTCCAGAACGGAGCTTAACCTTCAAGGATCCAGATAGAACACCTAGATACCCGAAGTTGATAAAAGATAACAAGGTCCCATCATGAGTCATAGAATCATCCGTGTTTAAGGCTTGATCCTCAGGAGTCGGGGTTTAGACTGTCCCAATACCTGTCCATCGAACTCGGAGAAGAGTTGTTATAAGGTTGATCATTTGATGAAAAGATAAGATAGATGGCAGAGATGTCAGATAGAAGGGAACAAAAAGCCCCAAGTGACCAGGACATAAGATGGGAACTAGATGCCCCAAGCAATAAGTATTTAATGATGTAATCATCCTGCCCCCTCGGGAGCAAAATTGAAAGATGACACACCAGAAATATGATTTGAAGCAGTATATCATGTCAGCAGAATCTAGAAGGGATCAGAACAATCTAAAGATTGGGTTGATTTGAAATGATTGCGAAGTCGCAAAAAACCAAGTTTGACCAAAAGTTGACCAGAGTCAGCCACAATTGACTTAAGTTGACTATTTTCAAAATGAATTTTGAAAATATAGAGAATGTAAAGTTGAAAGGATTCCAAGAATCATAAAGTATCAGAAAGATTTGCGTTGCACAAGCGTTCGATCACGTCGGTCCCCAAAATTTTAAAACACATTTTTAAGGCTCTTAGGTGTGTCAGATTTTGAATTTGATCCCGAAAATGGATCCAGAATGGTCCAATTAGCCAGGGGTGCAATTTTTGCGCAAATCTGAGTACTTTGAAAAATTTGGTCAACACCTATATAATGGCTCGAAGGGTCATTTTCAATTCATTTGTACTTTCGTCTTGTAGTGATTTTGAGCTCTGATGTACATGAGATGTATGTTTAGATAGAACACATATGTATGAACTGACATCTGACTTGGTGTTGTGTGTTTTTGTTTGACAGTCACAGGTATTCCATTGAGGAACGAGAATTGATGAACCAAACGCTTGTGCAGCCATGGAGGAATCTGATGCATGTGGAGTATGAACAAGATTACCATCGAATCACGTGCTAATGCAAATGAAGTATGCAAGACTATGTTAAATGCAACCCTAGGTCTAGTTACCAAGCCTCAATGATTTATCATCACTGGATATAAAATAAAGCTCGTATGTTATACAATTTCCACTGACATTGCAATCATGAAAATATGAATATAACATACGTTATTGGGATGTCGGGATTAAATGTAAGCATTCAAGGCACAAGAAGCCAGAATGACCAAAACATTTGTCCCTTTTAATGTAGCAAGTTAACATAAGCATCAGAGCATAAACACTAGGATGACCTAAATGTTGCTTGCATGACAGGCACACCAAACACACGAGAGATTACTCTTATGCTAAGTATTCAGTATTCATTCTGTCTGCAACAACCCTTGCGTTCGTAACCTGAGGCAGAAGTGTGCTAGATATACTCGCAATGACCCGTACGTTCACTTAATAGGACGAGTATCAGTATGTACTATAGCATGAAGAGTTCACTCCAACAAACAAGGAGAAGAACCAATGTCATTGATGTATCTGTATAAAAGGAGTTGAGGTACACATGGCCATCTAATACGAGATGGAGGCTCTTATAGTGGACACCCCTCTTATAGGAATAGATCAAATTATTGGAACTAAACCACAAACAGAAAACAAAGAAAAAGATCATGCCCCCAGTCATTACTTCTCTAGTTGAAGATGACATCATTGAGTTGCTTGAGGAGACATGATAAAGCAAAACAAAGAAAACAAAGAAAATGCTCAACATATCCAAACAAGTATATCAGTGAGTTCAATGTTTTGGGATTGATGTCAAGTGCTAATGTCCATAATACATTCGAAAGAAATCTCTTTAGTAGGGTGACAACAGTAGGCAGACACAATCAGAACGACTGGTGACTGATATCAAAGAGGAATCTTCATGATGAAGAACCTAAAGAGGACTGGGCGACAGTAGACAAACACAGCCAGAACGACCGGTGACTGACGCAATAGAGATCTTCCATAAATGAAGCTGGAGACGTGACCTAAGCAACAATAGGCAGATGCAGTTGAAACAACTGGTGACTGTTGCGAAAGAGATTCTATGAGGAGAATCTCAAAAAGCGTGACACTAGCAAAAGTAGTCAGACACAGTTGAAACAACTGGTGACTATTGCAAAAGAGATTCTATGAGGAGAATCTCGAAAAAGCGTGACACTAAGGGGGGATGCCCTGAGCTGTAACAAGACTTAATCCATAGATACATGAGCAAGAAAAGCAGGAAAGCAAAAGCGTGAAAGCGACTGTACAAAATAGCCAGAAGATGCGCTGCAAGATGGAGCATTGGGAACAAGAGGCTCTTGTTTACCAGGTTTTCACCTTCATGGCAAGATTTTTTTTTTATTTTTTTATTTTTTATTTTTTTTCAGGACATTTTCTGATTTTTAGGATTTTTTTTAGGACATTTAGATATGTATAGAAAGCTTACTAACATTAAATCAACTATAAAACTGCTTCAGGTGGAGAGTGTTCATAGGCTCTTTAAGCACTTCTCCTTCGGTTGTGGAAAGCTGATAGGCGCCAGATCCATATACTGCAGTAATGATGTAAGGACCTAGCTAGTTTGGTTCAAACTTTCCCTTTTGCATTCGTTGTTGTTGATTCTTAGGGTTCTCTCTTAGGACGAGATCACCCAGCTAGAAGTCACGTGGCCTAATTCTCCTATTGTAGCTTTGTGCCATTCTTTGTTGATATGCTCGTAGATGATCATAGGCCACTTGTCGTCGTTCATCCAGCAACACAAGTTCTTGAAGCTGAGCTATCCTATAGTCATCATCAGTGATAAGGCCTTTCATAGAGATTCTCAAGGTAGGAATCTCGACCTCTATCGGAAGCACAGCATCCGCCCCATATACCAACGCAAAAGGAGTCATGCCCGTTGGAGTTCTAATGCTTGTTCTATATGCCCATAGGGCTAGATTGATCTGGAGATGCCAGTCTCGCCCTAACTTACTGACTGTGCGATGAAGAATTTTGAGGATCGCCTTATTGGATGCCTCATCTTGGCCATTACCCTGGGGGTAATAAATGGAAGACCAATGTTGTGTAATTTTGAATTTCTTGCACAGTTCCTTAAGGTCTTTATTTTTGAATTGTCCTCCATTATCAGTAATGATTGAGGACGGTATACCATATCTACAGATGATGTAGTTTGTGATAAGAAGTGCTACAGTTTTGCCATCAGCAATTGTGAGAGGGACTGCCTCTACCCATTTCGTGAAATAATCTGTAGCGGTGATAATGAACTTATGTCCATTAGAAGAGGTTGGGTGAATTTGTCCCACCAAGTCAAAGGCCCATTGTTGAAATGGCCATCTTGTAGTAGAGGGAATCAACTCTCTAGCTGGAGTGTGAATGAGATTCCCGTGTAGTTGACACTGTTTGCAGGACCTAGCATATTTAATAGCTTCTTGCTCCATTTTAGGCTAGTAGTAACCAACACGAATGAGTTTGCGAGCTAGTGTTAGGCTATTGGAATGAGATTCGCAAATGCCTTCGTGAACGTCAATTAGTGCACGTTTGGACTCGTCGAGTTCTAAACACCTAAGGAGTGTTCTGTCAAGACCTCTCCTATACAGATCGTCAGCAATAATGACATAATGTGAAGCGTTACGGATTAGGTAACGTTTCTCATTCCAAGTCAGACCTTTCGAAATGGTTTGATTACGAAGGTAGGAATAGATGTGATGGTAGCGGGATGATTCTTGTCCTATAATAGAACAGATCATCTTGGAATCAGGTGTGTCATAGGCTGGGTAGTGTAACGCTTCCGCCAAGAACTCGTGTCAGAGATTATTTTTTGGCATTTGTAGAAGGGAGGCCAGAGTGGCCATGGCATCAGCCGCTTTATTATCTGCGCGTGGAACCTATTGGAAGGTGATGTGTGCAAAATATTTCGTCAAGTCATCAACCATGCGCTTGTAAGGAATTAGTTTTTCATCCTTTGTTTGATACACATCATTTACTTGCTTGATGACAAGCTGAGAGTCACCGAAGATATCCAATTGATCTACTCTCCATTCAGCTACAATTTTCATACCATTGATCAAAGCTTCATATTCAGTAATGTTATTTGTACAAGGAAACAGAATCTTGTATGCTTTGGGCAATGAGTATTTCTGTGGTGTGATGAAAAGTAATCCAGCACCTGATCCTTGTTGTGTGAAGGATCCATCAAAGAACATAACGCATGTATGGTGAGTGAGTGTTAGAATTGACTCATCTGGAAAATCAATGTTTATTGGTAGAAGACTCTGTATGGGTGCCTCAGCCAGCTGGTCTGCAATTGCTTGTCCCTTTATAGCTTTGCGTTCAACATATTGGATGTCAAACTCACTTAGTATCATGACCCATTTAGCCAATCTTCCTGTGAGAGTTGCCTTACTGAGCAAATACTTTAATGGATCTATTTTAGCCACAAGCCATGTAGTGTGGGCAAGCATGTAGTGTCTCAACTTTTGGGAAGCAAAGACAACTGCCAAGCAAGCTTTCTCAATAATACTGTAGTTTTTCTCATAAGAGACCAATGTTCAGCTCAAGTAATAAATAACTCTTTCTTTGTTATCATTGTCTTCCTGAGCCAACAGGATTCCCAAAGATGTTTCAGTGGCTGAAATGTATAAAAGCAAAGGTTTCCCATGCATAGGAGGCATCAAGATTGGTGGATTGACAAGATATTGTTTAATCTGTGTTAAGCTTTGCTCACAATCCTGGCTCCAATTGAATTTCACACCCTTATGTAAGGTCTTTGTGAAGGGTTGTGATTTATCTGCCAATTGTGAAATAAATCTACGAATAGATTGAAGCCTTCCCTGCAGTCCTCTCATTTGACTGATGTTTCGAGGTGGTGGCATGTCCATTATTGCTTGTACTTTTTTTGGATCTACTTCAATTCCCTTTGCAGAAAAAATATATCCTAACAGTTTTCCTGATGTGACACCAAATGCACACTTCTTAGGATTGAGCCGAAGACTAAACTTTTCCATACGATCTAGGATTGGTCCCAAATTTTGCAAATGGGTATTGTGTTTAGCACTTTTGACCAAAGTATGATCAACATAGTCCTCCATAGTTCTATGCATCATGTCATGGAAAATTATAGTAACAGCCCGCTGATATGTAGCTCCAGGATTCTTTAAACCAAATGGTATCACATTCCAACAAAAGGTTCCCCATGCACATGTGAAGGCTATTTTCTCTTGATCTTTCAGTGCAATTTTTATCTGATTGTATCCAGAAAAACCATCCATAAGTGAGTACATCTCATAGCCAGCTGTCATGTCCACAATCATATCAATATTACGGAGTGGGAAGTCGTCTTTAGGACATGCCAAGTTAAGATCATAGAAATCTGTACAAACTCTGATAGACTTATCATGCTTGGACACAGGGACAATATTGGATATCCATTCAGCATAATCAATTGCATGAATGAAACCAACCTTCAGAAGTTTCTCCAATTCGGCTTTGACTAGCAATGCAACATGAGGATGCATTTTTCGAAGCTTCTGTTTAACTGGTTTTATGCCTGGTGTTATGGACAAGTGATGCATAATAAGATCAGGATCCAATCCTGGCATGTCAGAATATGTCTAGGCAAAATTTATTTTCTTTCCCTTGAAAAAGGCAATGAATAGTTCCTTTTCTTTAGTTGACAATGACTGAGCCAAATGTATCACATGAGGATGTTCTTCTATGCCTAGGTTAATCAGCTGTGTTGGCTCTATTAACACTGATGATCTCTCCTGAAAGTGAATGGGAAGGACATCAAATATCTCATCCGTGGGCGCCTTAGAGAGGTTTTCACCCTTGGATACGTCTTTTTTTTTTACTATTTTTGGATCCGACACTGCCACAATGTGGTTTTCACCATCAGACCTCTTGCATTTTTTCTTTTTAATTATGTGATTGAGATATTTGATGTCAGCCTCAGTCATGTTGACACTCTGCTCATTGGTGGAAGACGTTACAGGTTCGATAGCGTTTAGGTAACAGGCAAGAGTATAGTCATTATGGAATGTGGGGACTTCGTTAGATGCATTGGGGTTCCAGTCTATAAGCTCGAGATGTGCGAGTGAGAGAGTAGTGGCTGGTTCAATTGCGTTCACAGTATAGTTATTAAATGTGTGGACCAGCAATTCGAGACCTACGGTGACCTCACCCACAGGTGTATTCAAACGTCTCAGAGTACGAACGTTAGTAATTGACAACTCTAAGACACTAGTTGGATCAGACCCCTGTGACCTATCCCTAGACGTTTCACTCACTTCGATTTGATTTTCATAGACATGCACTTGGTCAATGTCTTTATCAGTAGTCGCTTTTGAAAGATTGTCAAATTCATATTCATGAGAATCGGTGCTACATGGTGAGAGACTATAGAACTCCCCAATAGTGATAGGGACATACTCTCCTTCAGCCTCTAGATTCTTACACAAATACTCAATATGACATGACTGACTAGATTCCCCCTTTTCTGAATGATATTTGAGTTGCTTAGTATTGTCCTTAGAAGAATCACTAGTATCATCCAAAGTGCTAACACGTGGCACAAAGTCATCTAGCTCAGCAAAGAATTTAGCAAGATCATAAGGAATAGGATGATGGTAAGAATCCTCATCATCAAATTCTTCCTTTTGAGTACCTGATTCAGATTGTGACTCATTTTCAGATGAACTCTCAGGTATGGGTATGAATTTATTGGATCCCAAATGGAAAGGGACCTTCTTGAACCCTAGGCCAGTTGTGTCATTGTTGCTTCGAGCTATTGCTTTGACAGGATCTATTAAACCATTGTTATTGCACCTAATAGGGTCGGTTCCCTTGTAGCCAAAACACTTCATAAGCTTAAGACCAGGTCCATACTTCTTAGGAGTGATTTCTCGAACTTGTTCTGTTAGGTCTACTAGAGACTCTTCTTTGTAAAGCCATGCAGCAATGGCTCTGTTTTCACTTTCATCTTCTAAGGGAACTGTAGCTTTGACAAAAGAGCCATTAAACTTGGTCTAAGGTGTCAACACGAATGGCTTCTTTGCTACTGAGGGTCTCCCAAAATGTCGAGGGAACTCTGGAATTGATGTTAATGATAACACTGGTTCCATGTGGTACTCTCCCATACCAGTTTCTTTCAATTTAAATGACTGCTCAATTTGTTTCAGCTTATTGTTGTGACAATCAGTAGACTCATGGTTAGCAGGGACGAAAGAATCGGTAGCTTTGAGCATATTGCAAGTGTAGCTAGTAGTTGCAGGAATAGTAACTTCAGAGCCATGAAATGGGAATTTAATGCATTGGTGGTATGTGGATGGCACAATGTACATCTCATGTATCCATGGCCATCCCAACAGAATGTTGTAGGCTAAGGGAATGTCAAGCACCTGACAGGTGACATCCCTTTTGACAGGACCGACGCGAATTGGTAAAGTCACAAGACCTAGTGACTTTCGTTCTACTTCATCGTATGCTTTAATAGTGATCTTTCGTCGAGGATCAATAGAGTCCTCGGAATAATCCAATTGTCTAAGCAGAGCCGCAGAAACAATATTTAGGCCAGTGCCATTGTCAATGAGTACCCGACGAACACGTGTCTAGTGGATCATAACCTCAATGTGTAGAGGCTGATTGTGTGGCTGATTCAGTGAGTTGTCATCCTCCTCGGAGAAGGTCATAAGATGAGGTGAGGTCAGGTGACCTACCATGGATTGAAATCATTCAAGATCAAGATCCTGAGGAACGTTTGCCTCAGTGAGGGCTTTGTCCAGAATTTGCCTATGAGCAGGCAAGATTTTAAGCAGCTCAAGTATAGAAATGTGAGCATTGGTTCGTTTCAATTGATCTAGAACACTATAACTGGTTGCAGTCAAGTTCGTCATGTGTTTTGCACCTTTATCGGATGGACTAGCAAGGGCTTTGTCCTTGCGTTGTTCGAGATTTGAAGTAGGAGGTGTAGGGCCTTTGAGCACCAATTTCGCATGAGAGTGAGTAATAGCGTTAGCACAGTGTTGCGAAGATGCATTATCCATGTTATTGGAAGTAGGGCCTCTCAAAACAAATGGTGTCTTGGGTTTATCGTTATCTTGCTTCCCCTTTATGGTAATAACGTCGCAGTATTCAAAATCTACAGGTTCAACCATGTGAATGACATTGTCATCATTGGAATACGTATAGTTGACCTTATTGTAGGGTTCTGGTTTTGAAGTCTCTCCTTTTTCATAAGCTGGGAAAGGCTCTTTGAATGCCTTGTGGTCCAAGTTTTTGTTATGTCCATCTACCACAAGTTCACCAGCATCAATCATGTCCTGGACTTTATGACGTAAGTTTATACAGTTGATGGTCTTATGTCCCTTGTTTTGGTGATACTCACAAAATGAGGTCTCATTCCACCATGGTGGACGTGGTTGTGGATCATAGGGACGAGGGTTATCCATTGGTGAGATAAGCTTGTGTTGTAGCAATGTTTTGTAAACCACATCCAAAGGTTCTCCTAAAGGCGTATACTCTCGCTTGGGTCATGCTGCCCATGAGTTTCTCGGTTTGTTCCTAGACGTTTTATTGTCAGGAGGAGGCTTCTCAGCACTTTTAGCCGCTTTGAAGTAGTCTGTGAGATTAAATGTTGCTTTAGTAGGTTTTGGTGTGACATTATCAACAACCCCATCATGTACAATTTCTCGGTTCTTGTTGACATGTTTGGTTTTATCCTTGTTGGAAGTGGAACCTTGTTTTGAGTCTCTCTGAAGAGTGAGCTCACCTTTCTTGACCATAAATTCTTCGATACGGATAGCCTGTGTAATCAGGTCTTTAAAGGTATGTGGACCTTGTAGTTGGACTCTATACCCAAAATCAGGTAAGAGGTTATCAGTGAAAATGTCGAGCTTCTCCATTTCTGGGATTTTACGGGAGTACTTGGTATAAAGTTGTCTCCACCGTTGGAGGAAAGTGAGAAAAGGCTCACCAACCTTCTATTTAAGGTTGCATAGATCTCGAATATTTATAGGATGTTGAATTTTATGAGAATATTGCTGAACAAATGAATTAGCAATTTCGTCAAACATCTTGATACCAAGAGGTAAATGTGAAAACCACTCCAAAGCTTGACCACTTAGGCTTCTAGGGAATAAACGCATGAGGTACGTTTGATTGTGTATAAACTCCATAGACAAAGCACCAAATTCCCGCAAGTGATCTTGGGGATCAGTCGTACCAAAGTACTTGTCATATTTGGGTAGTTCTACACCTCTTGGGAAAGGCGGCATGTTTATACTTTTGTCAAATGGAAATGAACAAAGAGCGTCCAATGTGTATGTCTTTTTGGGTTTCTCTTTCTCATGCATCATCTGAGCCAATTGATCTTGCATAATTTTTAGTTGTTTTTGGAGTTTAGTGGTCTCAGTTTCTTCTTCACGTGTGATAATGGTCTCCACATCGAAATGTGTGGGCAGTTTAGCTCCCTCATGGGCGAGTTTGAGAAAGTACTTTTCTTTCTCTTTTTTGATTAGGATTCCCATGACCTTCTGAAAGTTTTTGTCTCTTCGACATCTTGCTATGTGTTCAAGAAGGATTTCCACCTCTTCTTGTTCTTCATCAGTGTCATTTTCTTTCTCTTTCTCCTTCTCATCCCTTGGTTGTTCTTGATATCGACTATGGCTACCCCGTTCAGGTTCACGATTAGTCATTATAGGAACTTTTTCAGTTTTCCGTACATTGTGTTTGAAAAGGGTCCATGGAGAAAGGGTCATACATTGTGTTTGAGAATGCAGGACTCCTACATGTCTCAGTATCCTTTTGGTAAAAAGGATTCCCAATTTGTTGCAAATTGGAAAATGTTCATTGAACTTGAGATGACCTTGCAGGTGAGGAAGACCGTGAAGACGCCTCACTAGCCAAACTGGATATAGATTGCGTAGCGAAAGGTAAGCTACCTCTGTTGCGATTATGACCCCTAGCACGACCACTTCTAATGTTATCAGGATAAAACATGTTGCCGCTTCTGGTTGTGACAGTCATAGGCAAGGACAAGAAGCTAGAACCTAGACAAGGACTATACTAAGACTGAGTCTCAAAAAAGGACAAGATAGTAGCAAGAATGTTGTTCACTAAGGCACAAATGGTCTGATTTAAAGGCTAGAACAGCCAGAGATTATGACCACTGCAGCACAAAGTATGGCAAGCATTAAGACGAGGACCAAGATTACGTATGAGACGAGACTAGTCAAGGTATAAGACACAAGTTTTCAATTAAGCGAAGTGTCGTTGTTCCAGGACTATTTGCAAATAGAGAGCGATAAACAGACGCAGAAAAGGACAGTGTGCAGGCCGCAAATAGCTAGAACAGACCCAGATTGTAAATGCTGATACAAAATCTCACGCGAAAAACCTTTACGGGTCGCGCGAAGAAGTTTTACAGGCCGCGCGAAGATGTTTCTATCTTGCGCGAAGATTAGTAACAGTTTTTAATTTTGCACGAGAATGTTTCTGGATCGCGCGAAGATGCGCAACAGAAATTTAATTTCGCGCGAGGGCAAAATGGCTTCGTGCGAGAGCCAAATGATTTTGCGCAAGAGAAAAATGAGCTCGCACGAGACCAAAATGATTTCGTGCGAAAGGACAAAATAGTTTCACAACAGCGACTAATTTTGACAAAAAAAATTTATCGATCCAATAACCAGGCAGATAAACAGGTACGTAGAATAGCAAGCAAGTGATTTCAAGCACGTCTGAAAACAATGAGCAAGGGCAAAAGCAACCTTGCGCATGAACAATCAAGTGACTTAGTTTGTGTTAATCCCTAAGAGAGCTATTTGTGTACATTTTCAAAGAGTTTTGCAATCATCGCACACATTCCTAGAAAATAAAAGTTGGCTTCTCTAAGGTATTTAATAATGGTTTGACTCTGCAACTTTTATGGCTCACAGGGGTGACCTCCAATCCTGGCGCACCGAGGTTTTGACATAGTCTAAGAACTTAATCTTCAAGAGCTGTTAGGGAGATCTAACAACCCACAATGAACCACACCCATGGAGATTTCTTCCACAAGGACATTTATATAGCGGTTGTCACTACCATGGCGAAAATGGCTATTACCGCTTGAGGTTCCATCATCACAGTTTTCCCTGTAGAGGGATTGTCTGCTACGGTTAACCCTCTCTAAAGGTGACCGACTCACAATAGTATACCACAAGGGGACTTAGCTTCCAGATTCAAGGTTTTGACACCTTTTCACCTTTAGCCCAATCAAAACAAACAGATTAATCTAACACGCTAGACTAAGATTAGCTCTTAAAGATCTATGATATCATCTTCCTGTGATCTATCAACCTCTCCGGAGAAAGGATGCCTTAATCAATAAGTCGAAGATTCATCTATCTACGAGATGCTCAAAGTATCCTCCCCACCCATAAGGAATCCATCTTAGAGAGGAGTTTCACTAGGAACCCACTCCCTCAAGATCCACAAATAGTGTTCATGGGGGCTTAATTACTATGTGTGTACAGATGTTAATTCCTGAAAGCAAATCTATCTAAAAGTAATCAAAAAGCACAAGGTGGTACATTTAACACTTTAACTAATGTGAGGTGAGTCCAAAGATGTGGAACATTTAACCCCTCACACAAGCCAAAGCGAGTCCACAACTCAAAAATTAGTGGGTTCTAAAAAGCACAAAAGGGTTGCCTTGTGGAGCCTTTAACGCTTATGTCCTGTAGACCCCTCCCCTATTTAACATGGTGCTGAGCTTGCAACCACAGGGTGGAACGAGGGGCTGGCGAATTAGCGAGTCCAATAACCCAAGATAGCTAATCAGATCTATCACTAAAGACTAAGCCTGCCAAATGAATACTAACAGAGATCACACCCTAGTATGAGTTTATGCGTGTGTTGTAAAATGGAAATACAGAAGGAAACACACAAGCTCAACACAAAAGGTGTTTGTTTTAGATCCAAATGAAATGTTATCAGCTGATGAAGATTACCTGGTGATCCTTGCAACGCGCTTAGTATATTTAGACCTGTTTTTGACAACTTTAGCACGCTTTTCCCATTGTTCCACAAACCACTGCTATGCTATTCAAAAAAAAAACAAAAAACACAGAAACACTAGAAACCACGAACAGTCAGCAGAAAAATTAGAAAACACGTAAATCAATGCAAAAAAATTTGCCTCTGTCAGCAGAGTTTCGCGCAAAATTTCTGACAGTCCGCGCAAAGAAGTTTTACGGCCTGCTCGAAATCAAATTCGTCTCGTGCGAGATTAAATTTGGCTCGCGCAAAATTAAACTCGGCTCACACGAAGAAATAGGTCTCGCGTGAAGTTTCGAGCGCCAAAGAACTTTCTCGCGCGATGCGAAAAGAATCTTCGCGCGAAGATTCTAGATCCTTGCGTGAAAATGAACAGTTTTGCGCGAAGATCTGAATCTGTACGGAACAGTACGGACAGAGAAAAAAATGATTTTAAAAATACAGAAAGAGGCCAGAAAAATTGATTTTCAGGCCCCACGGTGGGCGCCAGAAATGTATATGTGAAAATGCGGCCTATGCTAACACACACTTCAACACGGTCCTTATTTGTGGATTCATCGCGGAATGAACATTGAATTGTTCATCCGAAATTTGCCCTACAAAGCGACCTATTGCCTTCTATCTAAAGGGATTTTGCCTGTTAATATCCTCAGAATCGAGGTGCAGGCAACAAGACCCTCTAAGAACGAAGGATTTGACAATGGAATTAAGCTAAGAATGAGTATACAGATTAATCTAAAAAATGAAAGATGCAATGTAATCTAAGAACAAATGAAGCAAACTAGATTAAGCATATGCATGATTAAACTAAAATGAGATTAAACTAAAAATGAGAATGTATGCAAGAAATGTAAGTAAATATGAGCATGAATTTCAACAGCAATTCGATAGCAAATCAATTCATCCTTCTAAAATAAAGAGATGAGGGTCTCTTAAATAGAGCCTCCTAGAATCCATCAACGGTTGAGATCGATTCAGATCAACGGTCAGGATTGAAGATGAGTTTCAGTCATAAAGGGAGATTCCCAAATTAAAGGGAGTTAACAAACTTAATTTGAGTAAAATAAGGAGTTAACTATTTTAATTTGAGTAGAAAAAGGAGTTAACTGAGTTAACTCATTTTTGATCAATAGTGAACTGGAAATTCCCCTTTTTGAACTGAAGAGAGATTTTGTTGAGATATTTAATTTAATAAAATGAAATATGCTCTCATAATTACTTTTTCTATTTAATTAAATAATCTTTAATTAATTAGAGACACTTTTGTTTAATTAAATAACTTCATTTAATTAATTAGGAATGTCTTCCCATTCAATTAAATAACTTTGTTTAATTATTTAGAAGTAAGTACTCCATTTAATTAAATAATTTCTTTTAATTAATTAGAAATACCTTTCCCATTTAATTAAATAATTACATTTAATTAATTAAGATAGGTGTATTTATTAAATTAAATAAATTTAATTCCATAGTACATTAGCCTTAGGATATAATTATAATTTAATTAAAGTATAAATACTTAGTAATTAAATTAAATATTAATCAATAGGTTTAATGTGACTAATACGAGTAAATACTATAGGAATTAAATAATAAGCATGATGAATGCAGATTTAGGTTTTCTGCATCTGACAATTAAGTCAAGTAGCGAATAGCAGAATGAGAATTGCCTATTAGAATAGGACTTTGAAATTATCAGGAATAGACCAGAATTGGTATAATGGCAATGAGCCAATTTTGGGGTATTACAGGGGTGTCAATATGGTTTGAATGAGTGGCATTTTGATTGGGCCTTGCATTTTGATTTTTGGCGTCATTTTGGAGTTTGGCAAATTTCTTTTGGGAGGTTCTAGTATTTGGGCTGCTAGCCCCCTCTCTGGATTCATGTTTTTTTTAATGCTTGGGGTATCCTTTATTGAAACTCCACCACCAAGCTTTTGGTCTACCTTTCTCTCCATGTTACCTCTAGTTTTTCTCTTGGAGTGCATGGACTTTGAGCAGTGTGCTTCAAAAATTAGACCCACATGTTTGGGTGGTTTCAAAATTCTCCTTAGTAGTCTGTGTTTATTTGCATGTGGACGGTGATTAGCTGAGTGTTATTTATGGAGTGCAGTGATTCTTGGGAGCTATGGGGTTGATCTTTCATCTAGTAGCAACTTGGAAAACAAGGAGATTACTTGGTGGCTTTTGAGAAAAAGTTTAGATTTTCCTTGGAGGTTTCTACCAGAGTGTGGATCTAGACTAGCTAGGGTTTGGGTTGGATCTTGAGGTTCTTGCAAAACTATTACTTGCTTTGTATTTAGCCATAACCAAGAAGGCCTTACAGCCCGACACATTGCATGTAATCAGTTATTTTATGAATAAACATTTGGGTTTGGTATTAGATCTTATTTCTTAGGTTGTGTTTCTATTGTTTGGTTATTTGTTGGGGTTTAGGATATATCCTTTGGGGATTCTCCTCCCTTGCTCTGCGTCAAGTGGTATCAGAGCTAGGTTTTCCTAAGTGTGTGGACAAATTGTCAAAGTTGAGCTAGTGTGCACCAAGACCTAGGGTGAAGATTATTTGATAGTGATTGGATCTGATTGATCTTGTGGTGGATTGTTCCTTCTAAAGTCCTAGATATCTTTGTTGTGAGGTGGTAGATCATGGTTCTGACTTACAATTGCAAAGGACTTGCAAATGGATCGCTGGTGGCAAAGATGGAAATTTGATCTTGTTGACTAAAAGTTTGATCTGGTTAGTGATTGTTAAGAACATGGATTTGTTGAAGGGGGTTTGCGAAGATCTTGGAAGATGCCTTCGAGAAGATTAGACCCTAGAATGATTGTAGATCTTTGTGATATGGTGAAGAAGAAGAATTCAGAGATGTCTACTTAGTTGGAAGCTAGATTGACCGATCAAATTAAGGAAGGGATGGTTGAGTTTTGTAGAGATTTATGGAGTTGGAGTCGACTGATCTGGAAGAGAGTGGTCTGACTGGTTAAGAAGATTGTGCAGAGAAGAAGATGATTTGTTGTTGAGGAAGAGGTAAAGAATGACTTCACTAAAGCTAAAGAGGGATGTGTGTTTGGTTTTGTTGATCAGTTTGTGGAATCTAATATGAAACCTGCAGAGCAACTTGCAGTTGTTGTTGAGATACCTAAGCTTATAGAAGAGATCCCTAACCTTGTTGAGACTAGAAAGGAGATTTGTTTTCATGATCAGTTGGTTAGATCTGACATGAAAATTGTAGAACACCTTATTTTGAATGTTGAGATTGTTGATTGTGGGGATTTACATATGGATGAGGATTTTTATATGGTTGTTGATATTGATCTACATTCATATGTTGTTGCTAAGATGATTGAGGATGTACCAATTACTGCTAATATGGTTAATATGGATGTTGCTACTGATGTGGAGTTGGATGTTGTTGATGTTGTTGAGGATCTACACGATACTGTGTATCCACATGTTCCTGATTTGCCTAAGTTTTAGGGATTGTTGACGAAGCATTATGTTCAATTTTTTCGTGGGAGTGAGCATGTTGATTGGGTTGTTGAGATTCATTCAATTCAAATGTTTGTATGGATGAAGAGGAGATGGTTGGTGTACAAAATTGTTCTGTTGTCTGGGATGGCTTGGAAAACTTTGGTGAAGATGAAATTGGTTGGAGGAATTTCTTTTGGCATCAAAGTATGAGACATACTTTTCTATCTACATGGGGAGTTTGATGCAGGCTCATCTTGCATTACGAAATAAAAGGGGACTTGATAAATAAATAAAAATGGAGGAGAGAGAAAGTGATAAAAATTAGAGGATTTTTTTAAAAAATATATAAAATAGAAAAATGGAGAGAAAATGGTTTTTTATTTACCGAGGTGCATGGGTGGCATAAAAAGAAAAATAAGAAAAATGTTTGTCATTTCATTTATCGAGGTGTGTAGGTGGCATCTTAGAATTTTTTGGAAAGTTCCTTAAATCATGCATTTAATATTTGTTGTGATCCATAAAAGTCAATGCAATTTTCTAATTGGCAACATGGTGGTGTATAGTTGTATTTGGGTGAGAATTAAATACTTGTTGTAAGGTAGTTGCATTTACCTTTTATCCCACATTGGTTGTGTTTGTAATATCTCGGGCAATAAGTGCTTGTTTAAGCAAGGCATATGAGAATTTGTAATCAAGCTCTCAAAATGTGATCTCTTCTTGTATAGAAGCTTGGAGGGAAGGATGCAACAATGGATCAAAGTTTGAGAAGAGCTAGTAGCTACAACTTGGGAAACAAGGAGATTAGTTGGTAGCTTTTGACCAAAAGTTTAGATTTTTCTTGGAGGTTTCTACCTAAGTGTAGATCTGGACTAGCTAGGGTTTGGGTTGGATCTTGAGAATCTTTCAGAACTATTACTTGCTTTGTATTTGGCCATAATCGAGAATTCCTTATAGCCCAACACATTGCATGCAATTAGTTATTTTATGAATAAACAATTAGGTTTGGTATTAGATATTATTTATTGTGTTACCGTTGTGTGGTTTTTTGTTGGGGTCTAGGATATATCCTTTGGGGATTCTCCTCCCTTACACTATGTGAAGTGGTATCAGAGCTAGGTTTTCCTAAGTGTGTGGGTAGATTGTCGAACTTAAGGCAGTGTGCACTAGGACTTGGGGTGAAGATTATTTGATCATGATTGGATCTAATCATTCTTGTAGTGGATTGTTCCTTCTGAAGTCTTAGATATCTTTGTTGTGAGGTGGTAGATCATGGTTCTTACAATTATGGAGGACTTGTGGATGGATCGATGGTTGTGAAGATGGAAATTCAATCTTGTTGACTAAAAGTTTGATCTAGTTGGTGATTATTAAGAGCGTGAATTTATTGAAAAGGGTTTGAGAAGATCTTGGAAGATGCCTCTGAGAAGATTGGACCCTAGGCTCTGTGATATGGTGGAGAAAAAGATTTTAGAGATGTCTACTCAGTTGGAGGCTAGATTGATCGATCAATTTAAGGAAAGGATAGTTAAGGCTCGTAGAGATTTATGGAGTTAGAGTTTACCGATTTGGAAGAGAGTGGTCTGGCCAATTAAGAAGATTGTGTAGAGAAGAAAATAATTTGCTATTGATGAAGAGGTAAAGGATGAATTCACTAAAGCTAATGAGGTATGTGTGTTTCGTTTTGTTGATTAGTTTTTGGAATCTAATATGAAACATGCAGAGCAACTTGCAATTTTTGTTGAGATACCTGAGCTTACATAAGAGATTCCTAACCATTTTGAGACTGGAAAGGAGATTTTTTTTCATGGTCAGTTGGTTGGATTTGACATGAAAATTGTAGAGCATCTTATTGTGGATGATGAGATTGTTGATTATGGGGATTTACATGTGGACAACAATTTTCATATGGTTGTTGATGTGGATCTACATTCATATGTTGTTGCTGAGATGATTGAGGATGTATCGATTGTTGCTTATATGGTTGATATGGATGTTGCTACTGATGTGGAGTTGGATGTTGTTGATGTGGTTAAGGATCTATAAGATACTATAGATCTACGTGTTCCTAATTTTCCTAAGTTATAGGGATTGCTGACAAAGCATTATGTTTAGTTTGTTCCTGGGAGTGAGCATGTTGATTGGGTTGTTAAGATTCATTCAATTCAAATGTTTGTATGGATGAAGCTGAGTTGGTTGGTGTAGATTTTTTTCTCTTTTGTTTGGGATGGATTGGAAACCTTTGGTGAAGATGGAGTTGGTTGGAGAAATCTCTTTTGGCATCAAAGTATGGGACACACTTTTCTATCTACTTGGGGAGTCTGATGTAGGAGCATCTTCCATTACAAAATAAAAGGGGGTGTGATAATTTTTTTTTAAAAATAGAGGAGAGAGAAAGTGACAAAAAATAGAGGAAAAATAATTTTAAAAATTAAATATAAGATAGAAAATGGAGAGAAAAGGCTTTTTCGTTTACCGAGGTGTATGGGTGGCATTAAAAGGAAAAATAAGAAAAATGATTATCATTTCATTTATTGAGGTGTGTAGGTGACATCTTAGAATTTTATGGAAAGTTCTTTAAATCATGCATTTTATATTTCTTGTGATCCACAAAGTCAATGCAATTTTCTAATTGGCCACATGGTGGTGCATAATTGTATTTGGGTGGGAATTAAATATTTGTTGTAAGGTAGTTGCATTTATCTTTTATCCCACATTGGTTGTGTTTGTAACATCTTGGGTGGTAAGTGCTTGTTTAAACAAGGCATATGAGCATTTGTAATCAAGCTCTCAAGGTGTGATTTATTATTGTATAGAAGCTTGGAGAGAAGGATGCAATAGAGGAGCAAAGCTTGAGAAGAGCTAGTAGTTATGGCTTGGGAAACAAGGAGATTACCTGGTGGCTTTTGAGCAAAAGTATAGATTTTCCTTGGAGGTTTCTACTAGAGTGTGGATCTGGACTAGCTAGGGTTTGGGTTGGATCTTGAGGATCTTGCATAACTATTACATGCTTTGTATTTGGCCATAACTGGGAAGGCCTTATAGCCCGACACATTGCACGTAATCAATTATTTTATGAATAAACAGTTGGGTTTGGTATCAGATCTTATTTCTTATGTTGTATTTCCATTGTGTGGTTATTTTCTAGGGACTAAGACATATCCTTTGGAGATTCTCCTCCCCTACGTTGCATCAGGACATATATGGATCCACTTTGTCATAAGTGTTATGGTTTCCATTTCAATTATATAACACAAACATTCTTGTATTCCAAACTTTGTCTATATATATATATATATATCGGTAAATGATCAAAACCTTATATACTATATTAATAAAGAAAAAATTACAAATATACAATTATCTCCATTCAAACATGCACTAGTAGGAAAGAACGAAGAAGAAAACCTCCAGTCTTGCCCTCGACCTTAGTCCTTTACATAATACATATATAAAAGGAGCATTGCCCTATTTTACAATATAAAGTAATTTAATATTATTCATATTTCAAAAAAAAAATTGTATTCCAAACTCTGTAAAATATAAATTTCCAAAAATTTTGAAGCTTGCAAAAGATGCAATTGAAAAATCAAGATAAGATAATTTAATAGTATTAACGTTTTAAATTGTTTTTTAAATTTATTTGACTAAAGATCATAACAATCAATTTTTAAGATTTTTATCCATAAAAAAAAAAAAAATTCTTCTAAATTTTAAGATTATTAAAATATTAATCAAATAACATAGAAATACTAGATGTCAATATAAAAAATCATAAAAACAAGGATTAATGAAAAAATTGTTTAGATAGAATGGTGCCTAAGGGTGCGGTCCTACGAGGGGGACTACACGATCTATTTTTGTAGAGTGGGTGGTCCTATGAAGTCAAAATGATGTTTGTTATAGGATTAATTGAAATCTTCTCGTCAAAAGTAAGAACCTCTACTTTTTAGGGTGGAGATTTAAGAGGGTGCAAAAGATAGGGGGTTAGAAATTGCTTCACTAGCTTAAACTTTTCTTTTGTCAATATAACAATTTTCAATTTTTATCAATAATTTTTTTAAACATATTTAATTATTTAGTAAGTGAAATGAATATGTTAAAAGAAAGAAAAATCATGAGACCACAAACATACATAAATTATGGGGCTTAAACTTTTAAGAATAACTCCACTACAAAATTAGTGGAACCTCCCACTTTAAAACAAGGTTGCAAAGCAAGTAAGTTCCTGCCTATTTGTGGTAGGTATGTTTAAGTGTACAAAACAAAAATGATATTCTAAAATAATAGATGAACTTTGAAACGTGAATTTGATTTCATAATTTTATACTTTGAATGTACTTGGTTTTCTGTTTAATTTAATTATGTATTATTAAAGGTAATTTAAGTAGTTAATAATTACTAATAAATTTTTGAAAAGTAAATTTAAATTAATCATTTACATAAGTTTGTTATGGTTCTTGAGTTTTGTAAATCTGAGAAGCATTTAGAAACTTTTATATTTAGAAATATTAAAACCTAAACTTATTTATTGTTATTTTAAATTACTTTAATATAAGTTTGCTTGAAATATTTAATGATTTTTTAAAGACAAGCTTTTGCTGATCTGATCGCATTTGTATTATAAAGCGAAGGATTTTTTAGTATACGAACAAAAATCATGTGAGATAATATTAGTTAAAAACTAAATAAGGAGATTCAAACTGCAATAATTATCCAATCAATGGGAGATAACATAGTCAACAATGAAGAATACTATCAACATCCAGCAATCAGTACCTCGTACAATTACCAGGAACATCACAAGGGAATCAAGTAGAACAAGTCTGCAGTCAAAGAAGGGATCTAAGTTTAAAGAAATAGAAAACAACAAATATAACAATTGAAAATAATAGTAATAGTGATCAATCAGTTCCAATGCCAAATTGATAAGAGGGTCATTGCACATTCAAAGAGACAAACCTAAAAACAAGAATAATCATCTTTAATTCACTCTGGTAGTAATTGCAATTGTAATGATTTCATCTATCAAGATTAATTTAGCATTATAATTGAACTACTTTATCAATGAACATTAATTTTATCATTGAACATTATAAATTTGACTTGGTATGGAAGTTTTTCTAATCCAAGAATTCAAAATAGTCAATTATAACAATTCAATGGAATTAATTTATTAGGCATCTTTCTTTTTCTTATATGAAACTTAAGACAAATTGTCTAAAAATTTGCATTCATTAGCAACTTGGTAATATGAACCATTATAATATTTAAAGGCTTTGCAATCTCAAACATCTAAATTACAAGATGTATATATATTTTTATTACTATTGATATAAATACAATCATTTTTAGTTAAATACTAACATATTGTATGTGTGGATAGGTGTGTGTATAAATAGTATTGAAATTGAGTAGGTAGCAAAAAGATAGTGTAGGTAGGAGGCAACTTTTCATAAGTAGACTCAATTACTTTTTACAATTATACATATTGATAATGCCAATGGGAATGATATAGAGCAGACATATTATAGAATAAAATAACAAATTTTAGATTGAATATTTGGCAGAAAATGACAGTTTTGCAAAAAAAAGTAAAATGACCTTCAATGGATAGTTGTCTAAGTGTAAATACAACCTTGGATTTTTTCTGCATGTAATCTTCATACTTGAGGTTGTGGATTGTTGGGATTAATTTGGCAATCATTGAGTCATCAATGGAGTAGTAGATTTGCTTTTTTTTTCCCTTCTTCTATAATAAGCATTGTTTTTAAGTGTAACTTGTTGACATAAATGATGTTCTCGTTACACCCAGTACAGTGAGATGTTTCATTGTCAGGAAGTCCATGTCCTTCAAATCTATGTTGATAGTTTGGACAGAAGGCGCTAAATGGAACAGAGAATGGATTTGTAACTTTCAATACACCATTTACCTGTTGCATAGTACACTTTGTAAGTAGTAGTTGTAGCAGAATCTATGAGTTTTTTATGTTTGAAAAGTGCACATATATTACCTCTGTAGTTTTTTATATATTACCTTTGTAGTTTTTTGCATTATTTCGTGTAACATCTCCAGGGTAATTTTATCATTGAGCTTGCAGATGAATGTTGACTAGCCTATATGAAGTGTTTTTTTTTTGTCAATTCTTGTAACAATGTTCTTGAACAGTAATGTTGGCATCTCATTTTGAGCAAGTTGATCTTTGGCTACGATGTAATGGTGAAGAAAATTGGGATGGATCTCTAGTTGTAGAGACAATGAAAGAGACATATGTAAGTGTTGAATGAAAAATATTTAGTTTTATGTCCTATTGACTATATTATTTGTATTTGTATTTATTTTTGTTATTCTGTGTTACCTATGCTTAATCTTCCTCTGATTTGCCATCCTTTATTTCTAATAAATTGACATTCCCTTGTTTCAATGTGCCAACCACCAATGCACCAATAGTTCCAATAGGATAATTGCTAGTGTTGTTTAGGAGTGTTCGGATTGTGTTGTTTGGAATGAAGTTGTATTGATTGCATATGCTATTGATTTTTTCCATTGTACTTGAATCTCTTAGTACAAGTATATAGTCACAATCACCTCTATCATACTCTAATTTTGGTGCAATGTCAAAATTTTCTATAAAAACACTCAAGCCTAGTACTATTTTGTCTTCAAACTGTTGTACTAAATATTTGTTGACAGTTACTGTTATTGTCCTTTTTGCTTTTTGGTTTGTTAGATCTACATGTAGCACTTCACGAGTTCTATTCACCCTGTCAAGAGTGGCTTTGTACACAACCAAAACATCTCCTTCAAATGTGTTTGCTAGCTTGCCTGAATTGAGCTCTTCAATGGAGATGCGAGCACTACTTTTAACTCTTGTCCTGAAAAGATTGTTGTATTAGTCCATTATGCATGCAAAAGTGGAGAAATAAATGATATATGTAATGAGGAATAGAGAATACCTTTTTGTAGATTGTTCTTGCCTTGTTTGTGCAGACTTTCCTATTCTTTTATTTGCATCCATTGTTCCTGTAATTTTTGAAGAGGTTGATTATTAGACTTTTTAAGAACTCAACTTTTTTGTTGCAATATTAGTTTTGTTTCCTTTGTTTCAAGTAAAATATCGTAAGAAAGAGGAGAATGGGGGAATCTTTTTTTGGGTGTTTTCTAATTAGGTAAAGTAGGTGTGATTGTTGAAGTAAGTAGCCTACTGTGTTAAATGCAATTATAGTACTACTGGGAAATGGTCTGACCAATATGCCTCTATTCTATGGATGGAGCATATATTGAATGTTATAGTTGACCAAATGTGATCGATGAGTGGTTTATTCATGGCATGTGTGTGGTTGAGAAGGAAGTTTAGGTGAAGATGTTGCATATGTGTTGTTAAGGCTTTTGTGCTTTTGCTAGTAGATGTCATGTCAATGTTGAAATCTCCAACAATGTAAGTGTTTATATTTTGATCTATTGCATTTGTAATATTGTCCAATGCTTTTTTAATATCTATTATGGGAGAATTTGGCCTTGCATAGATGTTTGAAATGTTGAATGTATTATTCAACTTTGAAATGGTCAATGTTATTGCTTCTACATATTGTGATGTGTAATTTTTTTTTCTTATTATTATGATGTATTTTGCATCATTTTCATGACATCGTGTATTGCTTTGTTGCAATGAGTAGTGAACAATCCATAGAAACTATGATTGTGGGGTAGGGAAATGTGTGCTTCTTGTAAGCATAGTACATCAGATGACATGATTTCAAAGTCATTTAGTAAATCAAGTTCATGGGCATATAAACTCTATGCATTTAATGTGCACAAGAGAAAATGTGGAGTTGATTGTGGACATGTGGGATCGATGTCAAGGTGCCAAGATGCATTTGATTGCAAGCACTCCATTTCTATATTTATTTTGTTTTTCACTCGAAAATGTTTAGGGCTTAGAGATTTTACAAGGAACAAGTTTTCCATTGTTTTTGTTCGTGATGATGCTGCATACACAATTCCGTGTTGTCATATTTTTGTAGGATCAAAAGCTAATGTGTTCATTGTCAAGCCTTGTGATCTGTGAATTGTGCGTACACATGCTAGTTGTACAGGGAATTGTTTTCTGATAGTTATTTTCTTCCTAATTGATATTTTATGAATTGGTCGTGAAATGTGTAGAATAGGGATCCAATCTTTTTTAATCGAGTCGTATGTTGT
Source organism: Cupressus sempervirens (assembly GCA_028749045.1). Taxonomy (NCBI): domain Eukaryota; kingdom Viridiplantae; phylum Streptophyta; class Pinopsida; order Cupressales; family Cupressaceae; genus Cupressus; species Cupressus sempervirens. The sequence continues at coordinate 73,771,979 of CM053792.1, read as the reverse complement.
ATATTTCTTTTGTTGTTGATGCCCAACATTAGGATCATTAAACTTAACCCAGACAATGTCAAAAGTATCATGTTTGGTGTATTATTTGAAAATACCATCAGAACCATCTACTAAGCCATCATTGATGTTGTAATTTCCTAAATATAGCTCTATAAGCATGTTACGTTTTAGTTGTATTTCAGTTGGTAGAGTAGCCGTATGGGAGTAGAGTCGTATATCATCAATGTTGTTGTCATATTCATCAATGGACTTTAGAACAATAATTTGTCTGGCCATAATTGTAAGCATTTTGTTGTTATGAGCATCTACATCAATTTTTCTATAAAAGAGAAAAGGGGGTGTTGGGTCAATTGGTATTGGTCTAAGATAGTGGTGGTTGAGGTACTTTATATCTTCCAAAGTTTGTTTCACTTTGTGAGTCCTGTTTAATATTTGAATAAAATTTTCATCTTTTAGTCGCATGGTAACGTGTAAAGTGTAACATTTAACGTTGTCTTTCCAAAATTTATATGACAACAAGTCTTTGTCTGTAGACCTACTTTCAAATACATTGGATTCTAGTACTAGTTGTGCTTGGTATAGGTCACCACAAAAAATTGTGTCTAGGTTTCTAAAATAAGTTGTAGGTGTGTGCATAATTTCTCATAGTCGTTTGTCTATGAAACATAGGAAGGATGAACCTACTAAGGAGATTTTGTCAATCAAAATAAGTCTTAGTTTACTATAATGTTTTGACATTTTGTCAAGTGTGTCACTATTTAGTGGTAAGAATTTTGATTTGTTTAAAGGAATATGTAATGTTGAATGTATTGTTGCACCACCAATGTTGTATGTTGCTTTTCCTATATAAGCTATAACTAGGCCTTTTGGTTTATCGAGATCGTTGTCTATATTATTGTTATAGATGCGCAAAAGTACTTGGTAAATGGCCTTTGCTATAAATGTTTTCCCTGTTCCAGCACCTCCTGTAAGGAACAGGTTAATTGGAGTTTTGTCATTTTTCATTTCATTCATAACAATGTCTTTGACTATTTTTTGTTACTCTTCGTTGAGCTTTTGTCTATGTTCAAAGTAGTCAACATTATTTAGTATTTGTGGATGCTTTGCTACTTCAAATCCTAAATATGTTGTGTTTATTATTTTCTTATGTGATTTTACTTCAATGTCACTGTGAATGTCATATTCTTCTTGAGGCTTATAGGTTTGCATTGTTTCATTGTTGTTATTGTTTTCTATTGTTTGCATGTTCATATCATTGGCTTCAGTATCAATGTCACCCCATGTAGGGTTCGTTTTGAAGAAGAATTTTGAGTGGTTTATTTTTACTATAGCTTTGTGATGTCTAATGCTGATTCCTAGGATGTAAAATTTTGTCTGAGACAAACTTCATTTTCTATGAATGGTACAAAAAGAAGTAATTTCTCTCTACAATAATTTTTGACATCAATATGTTTATTGTAATTGATGAATCATATTATGGTTTCTTTTTCTTTTTTGTTATATTTTGCATTGCTCTAATATTATATTTTGATACAAAATCAGCTAAACATATGTGGGAGGTACTTGATGGTCAATTTATGTAGTGGTCTATTAGAGATTTTGATATTACATTTTTGGATTCATCTGGTTCTTGGTTATTTTGAACAGTAGGTTTTAGAACAAAGGTATGTTCATTGTTTGGTCTTATGTCAATGAAGATACATTTGTGTGAACTTTTATTGAGGGAAAGTGATAGAACTAAGTGAGCAGCTTGTTGTGCTGACATTTGTTGCAAATTTAATAAAGCATTTCCTAGTTTTCTTATCATCCCTATTACATCTATGTTTTCTCTTTGGTGGTCATCTCATATTCTTTTGAAAGCATGTGTCATAGACCTGTCTACTTTTGCCATGTACGAACTACAGTACATTGCTACAACATAAGCATTTAAGACAAATTGAGCATTTGTGTTTGCTCTCCATAATTTTGGCATTTGTCTACAAAAACTATTGTTGTATATCTTTGATGGTTTTTTCTTTAGGAACAAAGTTGGTTTGTGTAACGTTGATCTCACTGATATAATGTATTCTTTATGCGTTTTCTGTAAATCTATTAAGAGCATTTCAAATGTGTAGGATGTGTCAAATTGCTTGCTCTCCAAAGTTGCAAAGATTTTTGAAGCAGGCATTGTGACTGTGGCATCGTTATCAGACAATGGCTCCAAAATCATGGTATATGGTAATGGAGGTATTGGAAAATTATATCTGCATTTTTTCTTTCATGACTTTTTGCATTGTCTTGTGTGGTGGTGTTTTTGCAATTTAGCCACATGTGTTTGCAAGTGGTCAGTGTTGCATGTTATGTTGTGGTTGAAAATTTTGACAATTTCATCATTGCTTTCATTTCCATTTATTGGAGCAATTTGAATCCAAACGAGCATGTGGTCATCTTCATTTCTCCTATTTTGAAATTATGTCACTAAAAAGTAGTCGACAACTTTTCCAAAAAAGGAATTATCTATCAAAATTAGTTTCTTTAATGTATTAATCTTATGTCTATAATACCTGGTGCATGTAATCAGATCCTTTTTTACTAGTTCAACATTGTTGATGTCATTGGATTCAAATGATGTCATATGTTGCATTCTTTGTCGACGCAATTTGTGCAAAAATTGCAATGTTGTGACTATAGGGTCCCAATTTGGTTCAACACTAGTAAAAGTGAGTAAAAATGTAGGTAGTCCAAGTTGTTGGATCATTGTAAAGACATTTTTCTTCAATTGGTTTACGTAGTCTGGAGATATTCGTATTCTTTTGAAGTCTACATATCCAATGTCAAATTTTAATATTTTTTATAACTTTGATTTTTGTTTCACATCCTTTGCAAGTAACTTTCTTCCTTTTAGCTGACCTTTTCTTATTCGTATCCACATTGTTGACATTGCTTGATGTATCAATAATTTAATTGTTTTGAAGAAAAGGTTTATTGTGTGTAATGAAAAATCTTGATGATAATGCAATAATTCCCATTATGCCAACTTTTGGTAAGTAAATTTGTTCATAATGTTTGTACTTCATGGCTCACCGTAGAAGAGTGTTGGGAAGTTCATTTCCTCTAAATATTTGTCTTTGAAAATTCCAGTAGGATAACATTCCTCGGAAGGAGCGATCTCAATGATTTTGTCTTGCATGTTATGAATACTCTGTGAGTTTGTGTACCCATGAATTATAGTTTGTGTTGCATTTTCAATTTCAGTGTCACTTTGACTTTCTGAATTAGTTGAGTCTAGATAGTCCTTGTCATCATTGTCAATGTTGGTCTCTAATGTTTGTATCCATTTATCATTTATTTGTATATTTTGCATTTTATAAAGTGTTGTCTTAGTCAAATCAAGCAAGGCATGCATGACAATGTTTGGTTGCACCATGCCTTTTTGAAAAGCATTCTTATATTGTAAACATCTTTTAAGGGGGATGACAATAGTTGAAGTGTTTGATAATGATAGTAGTAAAGCACTTTGAACTGTGTGTATGTTTACTGGAACATTTATGATGGAACTAGTTAAGCCTAGTTGTGATTTTTTGTGTCCTAGTTCCCATATTTGTCCAAATGCAATTCTTAATGAGACTAAGCACTCTTCTAGTTGAGTCAAATTCTGTACACTATTTATTGCAATGTTTTTGCTAATGTTTAAAGGAATAACATATTTTGGGACTTTATTTGTAGTTAATGCATTTGCACATGTTTTACATATGTTCTCACTGCAAAACATGATGTTATGATTTGTTAAATTGTAATATGTAATTTTATGGCTGTGTTTAAGTCGTTTTACATTTTTTTTTTAAATTAAGGAGTTGGAATATTGCACAAGGATGTTTTAGTGTGTCCTCTATTGCAGCTAAATATTGTTGCACTTGTGTGATGCTTTTCTTTTTTGATGGTCTTTTAGTATTAACTATCATATTTGGCTCCATTTCAAAGTTTTGTTTAACTTGATTCATTATTTGACAAACCTTCAAATTATCATCCTTGCTTGTGTTTTCATCCATTTTTTGAGGTTGACTTCTAATAAATTTCTTCATTGCATGCAAGTTTTTATGTCCAAGGTTTTTCGCATTGTTGAGTTTAGCAGTATTAGTCAACTTGTCATTTGTAAAATGATTTTTTCTTTTCCTATATATGTTATTCATTTGTGTTTCACTTTTGTCTTAAATAAATTTTTTTTGACTTCACGCAAGGTCATGCTTCGGTTATGTCTTTTTTTGGTCATTGTAATAACCAATGGCTCAAAATGGCCATAGGGAGGATTCACATTGTGAAATAGAATGTTGTATGTAGTAGAACTGACTGACTTGTTGAAGTCAAGATATCGTTTTCCAGGAGTCAAAGACCAAGCATAAATGTGAACGTTTAACCACTTAGAGAGCCAATGAATGCAGAATATATCACCCCATAAACCCTAATCTTCTTTTGAGCTAGTTGCCTTTGCAGATAGTTGCATTCTTTGTAAATAAGCGTTACGATCAACTATATTATGCAGCTCTTTCAATGTTTATGGATGAAATTCATGATTGAAAGAATGTATAGCCTCTTCATTAGAATTTTGAAGGCAAGTGATGAAGAAATCTATTACTCCCTTGCGTATTTCATTTGAGGTGAGCTAAAAATTGAGTAAAAATGCAAATGAATCAAACAAACAATCACCAACATTGTATTTGAAGTTATCAGATCTACATAATCCATGTTCTTGAAGACTTTTGTCAATATCTAATTTTTGTAAATTGGATTTTGCATTGTATTTCTGTACTTCCATGTTTGTCTTATGAGTGAACAATTTCAATATTATTAATTTAGCATAAGAATATTCTAAGTAGATTGGATGTGAGCATTGTTAATATGATCACTTGTATCAACTTTGTTCATGTGTGTGTGATTGTATAGATAGTTGTCTTTGAGATTGTATCTATGTCATCATAGATAGAGATGACAAAACATTGAGCAAGGTGCATAAAATGCAGTTAGTAATCAACCTGCATTTCTAGAAATTGAAATAATTGTCAAATTTTCATATGATAAAAGCAATAGTTCTATTAACTAAAGATCTATGTAACTCTAAAGTAGCATGGTCAAATTTTGAGTAAAAGCCATGACATGCACAATAGTTTATGGAAGGCTATTGTTCAATACACATTTTCACCTATGCACAGGTAATTATCTTTTTCTTTCAAGTATTTGATTTTAAATGAAATAAATGTTTATATTGTTCCTTTAGAAACACCTTTTCACCATATGCAAAAGCAAGTTTTGTAATGGCTAGAAAACTATTTAAGCAACATTGATCCCATGGGCAGATCTTGATAGCATTATATTTAGGATCTTAGAGGCATTGTGATTACAGTTACTAAGTGTTGTGAGGGAAGCCAAAAAAAAACCAAAATATTGTTATTATTATTTGTTGGCACGAGAGTCTCTATATGGCAAAAAATTATTTAGCTAGTTAATGTGATCTTTTGCATCTACATCGTGGAACTATAAATTAGCCACAACAAGCACTTTTACAAGTTTTTCCTACTTGTCAGGTAGGGCATTCCTAAATGTGGACATTTTCGTGTAGTTCAAGTGACCACATGATTGGGGTGTGCTCTAAAATAAATAATTGCAGCATGGCAAAACATGGCCACCATCATTGCCATGTTTTTTGGTTTGCAATATCACCATACTAAAAATGAATAAAGAGTAGGAGGGATGGGAAACACATTAAATAGTATATCTTTGCAGATGTCTTACTTTCATCTTATACTGTTGCCATTGAAGTCATCTACAATGGTTGCAAATGCTTCTTTCATCTTATGGCATCAGCATTCAAATTGTATGTAATTGCTGCAAATGCTCTCAATTTTCTATAAGCCATTTTTTGACTTAATGCTTGCAACATTCACACACTTGCTATTACTAACTTTTTAATTTCTAATTTCACATGCACCAAGTATTATCTAAGAAAGCCCCAAACTTCAATTCTTAAATAATGAATACAAACATCCCATCCTCTCATGTCAATTTAATAAATCTCTCCTCAATTCACAAGAAACAAGTATAATTACTCAACTGTCCAATTGAATACTGTATTTTCTTTAAATTGTCATTACAGTTGATAGATAACTAATAACATTTGATACTATGTATTTAAAAAAGGGAATACATAGTTAGTTCTGTCACAGGAAACAATTTAGCAACACTCAATATTGATTTTTGTTCTTTGCGACAAACACTATATATATTTTTCAAATACATAGAGAATTGCATATAAAATTATTACATTGAAAGCCAACAACGAAATGAAAGTGGGTGTTTCATTTAGAGTGAGAAAGAGAACTAGGAGAGAGCATAATTCAATTGCAAATACTATTTCAACAAGTTCCATAGTCTTCTAAAAATTGGCCACGGTGAGTTGCAATTAACTTGATTGGTTGTTGATGTGATACTGAAATTCAAAGGGAACAGATGTCTACCTCAAATTTTTCAACCTTGCCACATGAATATGTTCACTTCAAATCAGCATTCAAATACAGATTATGGCTCAATGTGAAGAGGAAGAAAAAATTTGGATTTTAATTGGGCCAAATATCATACTTCTCTTACACCAATTAGCGTAGGTCATGCTTTGATTTTCTCCTTCCCCAACTTTCCCCCTATTATAATTAATTATATGCAAAGTTCAACATACCACCTGCTTGTTAGTTTGAGCATTCATTCACCTTGTGTTCTTAGAAATGAGCGCTAAATACATCTAACAATGTCACCTATTGTGAAATAAAAACCATCAAACTATGTTTTAAATAAAAGACAACTCTTCCCCGATAAGTTTATGTTCCAACAATGCTTCTAGTTTTATAAACTTTTGTCTATCACATCTCAATTTAATTTTATCGAATCTTTCATTTCCTCTTCAAATCTAGAGCATAGCTTTGAGCAGGTGTCTAATATGGAGGTGATATGTGTCTTTCAATTGGTTTTTAGTGACTGACTTTTCTCTTAATCCTATGCTTCAAAATTTTCATAGTTATATAACTTGTATTAAAAGTGTTCAATGGGGACAAGTACAAAAAAAACCCCCCACTATAATTTAGTATAACTAGAACAAATAGAAATAGTCTCGACCATGGCGCTTGAATGCAATTGTTTCTTCACTCAAAGTTACGTTAGGCTTAACAATGGAAGATGCAACATTATTTGATATTGGTCCCCTATGAAAACCTTTTCATACATTTATGTGGGATACTTTTCTCATGTTTGGATTCTCCAAGGGTTGTCTTACCATGTTGAAATGGGATGAAGTCTAACGTATTTCTTGCAAAATGCTAGCATCAATTTTATAGTATACCTTATACAGGTACCTCTTGTACTAGGCATGATAACAATGTATTAGTATAGTGTAGGGCTATAGTGATGTCTAGCTTAAATCCATTGCAAGGTTGGGTATCAGATTTGTAGGGGCCATTGGGGAGGTGCTTGGGATCCAAGCAACACCTGAAGTTTGATTCAGTGTACAGTTGTCTATGGTTATAATATACATGCTTACGAGTTTGGTAAGCCCATTTTAGCAAAATCATAGCTAATATTTCCCATCTCTGTGAATCTTTTTATTTATCTTCATTTATTTATTTTTAGCCACATATAATGACAGATGCTATTATCTTTGGGAGATAGTAAATGAACTGAGTGGATTTGGTAATTTAGTTTAACAAGGGAACTTTGAATGCTTTTGGTTTAATTCTAAATAAGACACTATTGCAGGTATCTTGTATTAGAAAATTGGAATTATATCTATCACAAGTCTATATATAACAACTGAGCTTTTCAATGCATTCATAATTTTCATATGATCATTACAACTGCGTTATGCAATAGATAGTGCAATATTTATAAACTGTGACATTAATGCAGAAGAAATTTTTATATTGAAAAGAGATCATAGCCTTTGAAACTTAGATATGCGCACATTATTCAGATGCAAATGACCAAGATACATATTGTACTAGATTTTTCCAATCCATGCAAAAGGAGCCTAATCTTATACGTCATAACTATTACTTCTGCTAATTTACATGTGGTAACAATTAATTCATCCTTTAAGAATGCACCACCTTCCAATATCTACTACAAGATGAATGACAGGTGACATGTCACTATTTGCAGATACAAACAAATAATGGTAAGAGTAATGATGCTCTATGGTTTTAGTTGATAGGACTCCTGTATCTTCGTCATACCATTGTCCTATAAGCTCTACATTGTCATGTATTATAATCCATTCAAGTGTAAGAGTTGGATATGATATGACAAGGTTTAATATGCACAAAAGTGTCTCGCCTTCAATAGTAGCCCTAAATGGTGATAACTGACAAAACAATGTTTTGCATGCTAGATTGAAAATGCCAGTCAATTCTTCTATGGTGTGATTTCCATCAAGGAAATGAATTATAATATCTTGAAAATGAAAAATGATATGAGCTTCCCTATATACTTGCACCAAATATTTAAGGTAAATCAATTCTCCTTTTGTCATGAATAGAGATAGAACATGAATTTGATTGGTCTCTGGTATGGACTGAATGTTTTCCACCCATTGTATGGAAACATGACAACATGGTTGTCATAAAGATATCTTTCCAATATGTTTCTTTGGCATTCACTTGGAAGTTGTAGGATTCTTTCAAGGACACTACATTGTGGTCTTTTAAAAAGATGATCTGTTTGTCAGTTTATTGTAGGAAATGCATTCATGGTATTCATACTTGTGCAATGTGGAGAGATGAAACCTGTCGACAACACTTGCAACAGATCTTAGATTTTTGTAACCATGATTGAATTTTAAGATATAGGTTAACTTCATTGTTAGTGCACAGTATGTGGATAATGTTGCCTATCATAAACTATTTACCTATCATTTTTGCCAGTTGTCTAAAATGGTATGTATTCAACAATGTTGGAATCATATTGCTTATAACAGTCTTCATAATGTTTAACATTGGTTCTTTTCAATTGCATTACAACTTTATTATATTGTATAGCAGAATGATGTTGATCAAATTTTTGTCAATGTCAAAGTGCTCATCATTGCTGATAAACAAAGAAGTTTGGAAACATGATTTGTTTTTTCTCTAGACAACTATAGTTTATCTTTGTAGTTTCTTTTGTGACTCTACTTGGTGTGGTCTAAATAATGTCAAATCAAATCATAAAATTCTTGATACATCTCATGAATTATGTAAACATCTGTTCAACAAAAAATGACTACAGAAAAGATAAAAAATGGAAAATGTAAATGTGCAAAAAAATAAAGATGATTAGTTAAGATGTAGTAATCTCAACTTTATCTATATATTTTGAAGGAAGAAGTTGATATTCTATCTAAAAATAAAGGCATGGAAACATACCAGATTATTGCAATTAACGTTGTTAAATATGTTGAAAATTGAAAGCACTCCTAATAGACTCCAGTAGTCCCTGAAACTGAAAATGTACAAAATGATGAGCCATGTAACATTTCTACAATATCAATATATAAATCATTTAATGCATTTGGAATATAGAAATAACTATATGTTTAGAGAATAGAGAACAAGATACAAAAATACATAGCAAACATTCAAGTATTCATGAAGACTATTTTTTCTACATAATCAACCATCACCTATGAAAGAATAGATGCATTCATTACTGTGTTCCTTTCTTCTTTCTAAGTTTTCAAATGGTATGCACGAAAAATTATTAATTTATTATTGCTTTCATGCAATAAGCCTTTGTTTAAATTTGACTATCTTGTTTTCTATTGCCATTTCTTATAATTATGAATCAAGACATGTTGAAGTAGGAAAAAGATGAAGAACGTAATATTCATGAACTACGATAGCCATTAAAAACATGAGTACCATAGTAGGTGAATGAGGTATATTTTGCTTATGTAATGGTTCACAAAACCCAAATTTCATGAGAATGAGTGGAACACATCACATGAATTACAACTAGGTGATTCTAACATAGTTGAAAGACCACGAGTTCCTATGTTTTAGTAGTTTAGTGTAGTGAAGCTACATTTGGACTCCATGGAAGATGAGTTCTATGACCCGACACCCATGAAAATGGAGTGGATGAGCTTGATTGAAAAATAGACTTTAGTACTGTATATTGAATATAATAATTATATTTAATTATATATTATACATATGATTGATTGTTGCATGTTATTAGAATTGAAATGTTAAAGGAAATCTAACAAGATATTGAATGGAAAATATTTTTAGCAACTATATATTATGTAAGAATACAGATTTTTTTTTCAAATCCAAATTTTGCAATTGTAATCAATTTTATTCTACTAGAGAGGAAAGACATAAAAATTAGTAGATAAAACATAAAAGAAAAGACATGAATTAGATTTTAATGAACTCGATAAAGAGGTGAGAAATAAATTAGTGATTGATAAGATAGGGTTCAGACATACCAGATAGTTATTTTCTATTTAGCTTGTACTTTGAATTGTAGTTATCGAAATAGGCTTGTGGAACCTGTAAAATATGATATAGAGGAAAAACATGAGTGGACCACGTATCTTTGATTAGTTGAACAATGTGTATGTAGTACTATATGCAATGGCCAAGTGAATTATGAAAGAAACAATACTTAAATCAATAGAAACCATGACTAATATTTTTATTTTTTGAAACTGAAACATAATGTATTATTAGGAAAACATAGTCAAATAAGCAGATCAATGTTTTTAAAAAAGTTTTCAACATTATGAATAAACAGACTTAACTACAGATAACATTTACTATATACACATATGTGACATATGTTCATGGATAATAGACACTTTTAAGAAATCTTTGTCAGCTTATAGTAGCTTACTACTAGAGGATGTAATCATGGAGCAATTGGTGCAAACATAGGAAGTACTGGAAGAGGAGACATATGAATTTGTAGGAATATCATCGCACCACAAACACCTGAAATTCTTGATGCACTTTGGCCAGAGAACTAGGAACGATGAACGTGCAGTGCATGGTGCACAATAGATTTGTGCTTACTACTAATTGCAATTTTCAGGGAATAATAGACACATGTAATAACATCACTTGAACAAGCCGCCTATGAGAGCACTACTCATCTCTATTACATATGCACTAATATATGGATCATAGTCTTCAAGAGGCTTGAAGTGACACTTGACATATGTATTTGCCATTTGCTTCACATTTTCTACATTCTCCAGAAGGTCCATGCAGTTGATTAAAAATTTCAAAACAATGTCCTTGTAGCATATAAATCCAGAACTATTTTCCAAAAATTCTTCACTCAGAACAATGTGTAATGACTTCTCCACATTTACACATTCTATGACAAACACATTTTCCAAAATTTTTGTTTTGATCACACCAATGATTGGGCAATCCCACTTAGGACTTGGACTTGGAATATAAACTCGGTTGCACATTGTCAGAAATAAGAATCTGCCACAATATATTACAAAATCAAATAGCAATAATACATATCAGAATATAAATATAGTGCAAATGGACTACAAAGAAATAGCACAACTATTGAATCATTTGACTTCAAATAGAAAGTTGAAACCAAGTATACCAGGCATTGAATGTCCTTAATGCATGATCAAGCTTAACTATATTTCTTTCATTTTTGTATTTCTAGCCATCTTCATTTGTCAGATTGCATGGAGCACTAACCTAATGCCAAAAGGATTGTTTACAGTCAATGACCCTTTAAATAGTAAAACCAAAAACCATATGTTTACAAGGGGTTGATCTCCCTCACACTTTGATTGAACATAGAGCCCACTCTTGACACTTGTTCACATTACACCATTCGATTTAGGTAAATTCTCACCAAACAATTAATTTTAATATAAATATAATATATAGTTTTGTGATTTTTTTAAAATTATTTAATAGATTTAATAATAATATTTGTTTTCTTAATAATTATCAAATTGGTGGTCATTGGTGTAGATTAATTCAATAATTAGAGAAATTGAATGCAATAGTACTATAATGAATGAATAAAATAGATTTCATGAAAAAAAAAATTCTCTACCATCTTGAATTAAGCAAATACTATAATGAATTAGATGAATAATGGATGTTGGTTTTGAATTTTTAAAATAATTAATACAATTAAAGTTTATATATTAATATTTGTAGAATAGTGAAATATTAAAATAAGATTTTATTTACATTTTTTTAATAATCTAAGAATAATTGTTTATATATTGCATTTAAATATATTTTGTATTACATAAATAAAATCTAATTTCATTTTTAAACTCTTAATCATATAAATGGATCTAAATACTACTTATGAATAAAACTATTTATTAATTATCATATAAATGGATCTAAATACTACTAATGAATAAAACTATTTATTAATTATGTGTAGATGAATATAATATCTTTCGGCCATTGAATAGTAGGGCCCAAAAGAAGAGCCATAGTCACCAGTAGGAGGAGGAGTTTATGCCTACTATCTATGTGGCATTTGCCTAGTATCTAGGGCATCCAAGCCCCCTATCGGCAATTGCTAATTCTACATTATCTTAGAATACATAATGCACATCAAGTTTAATTCTATGAATTAAATATTTAAACTAATAAAAAGCAATGTTAATTTAATATCTTAACAAAATATTACAAGGTGTGTGCATTAATTTAAATTATAAGCACTAATTAAAGTATTTATTTTAACTTTATTTAAATATATTAGCAAAATTATACTAATATACAGATTTGATATTTAGTACAATATACTTAATATGTGTGTGTGTGTGTGTGTGTGTGTGTGTGTAATCAATTAATTTAAATTATATACATAAAATAAATTAGTTATTAAATTAGATATATATAACTTTTAAGATTAAATTCAATAGACATTGTTAAATAAATTAATCATGTCTAAACTTTACATATTTTTAAAACTAAATTTGTGCTATTGCAATTTTTTTCATACAATGATATCATTAAACAATCATAATAATAATATACAATTTTTTAAAAAACTTAAAACTATTGTGAGGAATAGGACTCAGAATTATCTAGGCATGGGCATGAGTCATTGCTTTATAAGCCAACCTAAATTTAGTGTTGATGGATACTTAGTTCCCGAGGTGAAAGCTGCAAGTACTTGTAGTCTAAAATGTAGTTTCCAATTCATTCCAAATGACTTTCAATTAACTTTTGGACTATACATATCATCTCATTTGCCACATGTTTACTGGCTTTGACTATTCAAAAATCCAAATGTGTAGCTCTTTTGCACTAGGTACAACTGGTCACCCTGCCAAGTCAAATCTTTTCACTTTAGGCTTTTTCTAATGTTGAGGCTGGTGTGGCAAAGTGCCTACTTGTCTTTCCCTACAAATCTATGGGTTGAAATGTTGTTTCCTAGCTCGGTAGTTTGAACAGTCATATGGGGACCTTTTGTGAACAATCTACGTGCCCTATTTGTGATTGCACTTTTGACACGTTACATACATGTAATGCAAACCTCCTGCAAGAGTATAATGTAAGCGCCAAAAGTAAAAATCGTCCGAATGATGAAAGAGTGCTCTATTTCCTAATGAAAGCTTGGACCTAAGAATATGGTTTTGAAATAATTTGTAGTCGTCAGGGCAGCTTACAAGTAACAAAAAAGAGTGAGATTCGTGATGATTAGCATTGCCTTGTGGGTGATGATTGTGGAAGATGTTTTTTTGTTAAATCTGTATTACCATAGGTGCTCGAGAAATGCAAAAAAATACCATAGATGCCCATTTTAATATAATGTATTCTATATAATATCAGTCATATATTGCTTTTTATCAGTCATATATTGCATGGAAAATGAAAAACCCTTGGACTTGGATTGAATTTGGGCAATAGTAAAAAATAGCCATTATTTCAAGATATGGACATGGGACTGCGGTACGAAAACCTTTGGAACATGAAACACCAAAGGAGTGTGCAAGTGTTAGCAAACAAACAAAGTCTCAAATACAATGTATAGGGTGGAATGCACGGAGAAAGCGAATGAGCTAAATAGAGGAGAATAAGGAATGGAAAATAAAAAGAATAAATAATTAAACCCTAACTTCGGCAACTTAATCATGACTTTAGCAACTTCAAGTGAGAAACAACCAAAAAATAAAACAAAAATACAATAGGTAGACATAAAACTTAATATATAAGTTCCAAATGGAAAGTCGAGCGAGGAATGCATACAAAGCATACCCCGTTTTCGATTTCCTCCCTTCCTTTCCTTCCATTAAATGAAATAATTCTATTTGTTTTGAGTAGGCAAGTAATTTTCATCCTAGACAAACGAGGTCCAAGTGAAGCTAAATTAGGTTTCGTTGGATCAAAACCTACAATTATCAAAATGGGTAAGGAGCTTTCCAGATATGGCCAAATAATTTAAGTTATCTAGCAAATCACCCAAAAACTTTATGTAAGGTTCACATGTGATTGGATTCCCACTCTGGTAGACAAATAAATATAAGAAGCTTGTATGCAAATTTACCTGCTTATGATATAAAATTCTCAGAATGTTGTCTAAATTTCAAAAACAAATCTTGAAGTCATGAATTTTTTTTTGTGATCGATTGAAAGAAATAGATAACTCAGCATCAAAGCTGTGAAATCATATTTCACGAATCTACAATAGCGATGATTAACCAAACAAAAACTATTATTAAAAGAGTTGGCTACTACGAAGTGGCTACTACGAAATGTTTTAAAGACCGAGAGTCAAGACATTGTTGGCTTATAAACAACCCAGACATTCACAATGGCAATTTCTATGCCTTACCTGTAAATCTTAGCCTATCATACATGGACTAGATTTAGATTACAGGACTGAAAAAATGTTTTTTCAACAACAAATAATTTGTAGCTTTCAACCAAAAAGGCAAATAGGAATATAACCCTAATAATTGTGGACCCAAAAAAATTACCTCTTAGATGAACAAAATTCTCAGAAACTAGAAAATCACAGAGTAATGAATCTCAACAAAGAAACATACCTTTACGAAGCACAACTGTGAACAGTTTTCCCTGCTAAGAAAGCCTTGTTGAAATATGACTATCGACAAACATTATCAGTTTCTCTCTGCAAATCCTGAATAACATCTGTATTTGAAACCACTCACATCTTATTATAAATGGAAAATGAGATAATTTCAAGTGCATTAAAGCAACACTCATTTCTATGAATGGTAGACGAGATAATTTCCAAGCATTAATTATGTACAGTCTGGTTTCCAACGTCTTAAAGTAACTGCGCCACAAAACGTCCACTCAAAAGATCCATTCAATCTTTCGTTGAAAAATTGGGAGGGCATTAGGTAACGAAATTCACAACCGACATATTTAATTTCGTTTCGATCATGTAGAGGGATGGTTTAGAACTTAGAAACAATTAATATCATCCTTATCAAGATGATAATTTTAAGGGTTTTATTAATCACTATAGTGGACAGTGCATATGGGGAAAGTAGATATGTAGAAGATAATATTTTTGAGTTTTTTTATTATTCTTTGTTTGGCTTTCAAAGACCTTGTTGAAAAAGTAACCCGAAGAGGCGTGGATGGGGAGATAAGCACAAGCTGTGTACAAATACACAACAACACGCGGTTGAGATGATCAGAATTCTCAGTTTTGAATTGATGGTGGGATTGCACGGGCTATAGTCGATGCTATTGATATTTGTACCGCTTTCAGGTTTTTGTTTTTGTTGGAACCATTTCTTGGAACAACCTTGGGAGTGGCTGCCCTACTGTTCACGTAATAGTCCAATGAACAATTGACAAATTACAATCTCTAAAAATAAACCCCAATCTAAAGAAAATACAGTAACAAAACATTTGTGCATTTAAAATAAAACAATTTGATTGGTCCCGAAAAAAAGGCAGTAGCACCCACTAGGATGCTATAGTATCTTGCCTCGGCAAGAACTAATAATGCTATAAACCTGATTTTTTTTTTAAGAAGCCCCTTCCATTATATGCACCCTAACTAATATTCGAAAAATATTGCCCCTTATATAATCCTTCTTAAAGATGCTCGCATTAAGTGCTATACGGGACGGTGTACATGCACTCCAACTGTTCTGGAATGAATCTAGATCTTCTATTGCTCCGTTATTTGGTCCTCTAACCGAAGTGAAAACCTAGCCGAGGGTTTCATTCACGCCACATATTTACATCTCAGGTTCTTTCTCATTAGGGTTTACAGGATTTAGGAAAAATGGTGAAGGGGCGCGAAGGAGAGCGTGTAAGGTACATACTTCTATTTCTTTCCCGATAAATTAACAGTTTGTTAAGATGATCTGTTTGTTTCTGATTTATAAACAAAAATGATACTTCTGTAACCCTTTCCAATCAATTGTTTTGATGGGTTATGCAAAAAAATTCCCTGTCTAAGGGCCAATCTCTTCTGCAAAATATATTAAGGAGTAGAATTCAATTTTTGAGTAGGTGACAATTAGTGGAGTTCGATTATCATGGATTTTGGAAGCTAAAAATCTGTGGAAGGTATATTATAGGTTTTTCTTTCGTAATTGTCTTGATGTTCTAGCACGAAGAAGCTGTTTTTAGCTAGTGTACGGTATGATGTGGTTAAATTTTAGTGAAGCATGCTATAGACAGGTTCTTATGCTAAGTCATGTATTGCGATGCTCTATGAGCGGTTTTCTGTTGTATATATGAAGTCCAGCTTACTTATCATTGAAGGGTTTTTTGTGCTCACTGTTTTCTGAATAACAACTCTAGCCACATTGGAAATATGGAAGGAGACCCTGGATCTGAAGCCGTGGGTTTTCTTGTGGTTTTATTAATCTGTCCTGGGCATTTTCATAACATCGTTTAGTTCCTTGAAACAAAATTTGATATGGACTAGATCAATTCATATTGTGGCGGTAGTGTGGATGCATAAAATCAGAATGTTGGCACTGATTTTATTATGATTAATCATCAACAACAAGGGCTGCGTTGCAGCTAAATGAACTTGACGCTAAAAGATAAGAATATATATATATATATATATGCAATATGATATTCAAAAATAGTTTCATCTACTCATGAATGGGACAGACAGGTCCCCTGCTTGTAAATCACAACAGATGTAAAAATATCATGTCTCTACCAAAATATTTTTAGAAACATAGCATAAATTAATATAAAAAGTGTAGGTATTACTACCCTTTATCAAGATTGTCCCAGATATGCTGATTGGCCCAGTTATATATGAAGATCTGAACAATGGCTGTTCATGGGACATAATAAATAAAAACAGTTCATTAAAGAGTCCACTAGACAGGTGTAAGCAGCAAAATGTATTCTCTCAGACTTAAATATAAGAATAAGAATGTCATTCACAAATTTGTCTTAAGTTTCAAAAAAATACGAGACGAGGTGATGCGTGAGAGATATTGTCATAGAGTGGAGATATGTTGCCTATACTTACAATCATGCAAAAGAAAAGACAATACAACAAAAATGAAGATATTGGAATAGATGGAGACTCAAAGTTCAATGTACTATAGTATGTTCTAAGATTTAAAGTTAACACCTAAATGATAAGAGGTAGCTCAATTGTCATATACCGTCCTTATTTGTTCAACTTCCCAATCTGCCAAAAATTATGTCACATACTCTCATCTTCCTTTGTATTCCTGTGAGGAAATTGCACCCATTCCAGCTCTGATACCATAGAGCATTTCAGAATGCACACGATAATATAATTTACAATTCAATGTCACCTTTTTAAAATACATTACAAACTTTAAAAGGAGTTACATCTCCTTTGCTATAGAAACCTCCCCTTAATAATATCAGTTGTTCTAACAACTCACATGCCTATAAATTCTCTTGCAACTGATAATATATATTATACATTAATATTCTTACAAATCACAAGAACTATATTCTAAATTTTTAACAATAATATTAAGTTGTTTTTCAATAACTTATAACCAACCTAAGCACTTATGTTAACACTAATTTCCAACAGAATCTGTAACCTCCACATAGATAAGAGGGAAAGATATTGTGTTGTATAGGGCCTTGCTTAAGCCATCCCTATGCTTTCTTTCCACCTCTGCTATAGAAAAGCTGGATGAAATATAGCCTACCTTGGTATGCTGGAGGCTAAAATTCTTAAAGAAATGATTGAATTGACAATTGATATCTGTTATGAAACTCCTTGCTTTGAAGCCTCACATAAAGCTTGATTTTGTTTGACTAATGTTAATGCTTGCCTTCATTCATGAAGGGACACAATTTGATCACATTGCTGAGCATGAATGCTTGAGTGCAGATTTTCCCTTAAGTACCTTGAAGATGCCTGATTGGATGCCCAGTTTTTAGAGGGATGATAACTTGATAAAATACACAATTGTCATCCTTTTGGGCATAAATTTTGAAGAAGGCCAATACTGGGAATCACTTTTCCTGCTCCTTCAATTACCAACTGTTATGATTTCAAATTTGGGCCTAAAATGGCTAGACCACGGTGCTAGGTGCCATAGTCCTGGCTTTTTGAGCTAAATCCAAGGTTAGTGAGCATAGAACTGTGTAGTGCTCCTGGTAATGCCCATGGTTGAGCACAATCAGACATGGATCAGTGGCATGCGGGACAACCATCAAAGTGAACCCAAAATGAGTGTGAAATTGTAGAGAGATACAACTTATGATACTACAAGTTGATGTGGTTTTACAGAGATATTAGTAATAAACAGTAAATGGAAATCACCTCACTTTTATTTTAACAGGGCATGCCAATAGTCTGAATATGAATTTGCGCCTTCCTTGGTAAGTGCCAATCTGCATTTATAATGTGCACAATTCTTCAAGATAAGTGTATAAGTATATGCAAAAATTAAAAAATTCATCCAAAGTTTTGAACTGGTGAAAATATTATAGACTAAATTACCATCAAATTACAATTCTAACAATTCTTAACAATCTGCCAAAAGTCTTGCCTTTTAATATGATACAGTTTCCTTTATAGATTAGACTATATTGTGTTATACCCTATTACATATATCCTGTGATTGGGAGCAGTTCCAAATTGACAGGAAGGGACCGATAATATCATCATGAAGACTAGCACCAGATCTAGTTCCCTAGTCTGGTGGGGATGATCTCCAAGCTTCAACAAGAAGGTGTGCACTTCTATTTATATTTGGGCTAGACACAACACTTTCATCACTAAACTAGTGTCTAGCAGTGGAGGAGCAGGAACATCAAACATTTAATCTCTTATATTCAAAGTCTATCAAGGGAGCTTGTATGTTTTGCCTCCCAAAACTTGACGTAGCGCAAGGCAGGAGAATCCCCAATGGAGATGTCCTAGCCCCCAGCAATACAACCATGCAGCGGAAACACAACAACAAGAAGCAATAATGCAAGATCTGATACCAAATTACAACTCTTTATTTATAAAATAACTGTTACATGCAGTTTGTTGGGCTGTAAGGCCTTCCCGGTTACGGCCAAATACAAAACAAGTAATAGTTCTGCAAGATCTCTCAAGATCCAAGATTAAAGCCCTAGCTAGTCCAGATCCACACTCTGTCAGAAACCCCCAAGGAAGATCTCAACTTGTGCTTGCAAGCCCACCAAGCAATCTCCTTGTTTTTCAAGCCACAACTAATAGCTCTTCTCCAAATTCGCTCTTCAAGCTCCTCCTTTTCTCCACGATGGATCGATGATGATTAAAGACTTCCCCACAATCCCTACTTATACCAATCCAAGCCACAAGTCGGCCCAAAACACAAATTAAATACAAATACATAAATTAAATGCTACATGTTGGCCTGCAACAACAATTAAATGCCCAAAATTGATATCCAACCAAAATCGCGATATCTCCTAGCTCCGAATGAATTAGAACTCACGCTTCGAACTGTAGTTAGTTCTCTAGGTCCTCTTCAATCTTTGAAATTTTCGTCCTCTAACTCATTGTGGAAAATGAGTTATACGGCCTGAAACAGGCACCAAATTCCCAGAGCATGTTCAGTAACCATGCTGAGCTCAAAGACCATGCCGAGCAACCAAAGACCATGCCGAGCTCCAAAGACCATGCCAAGCTCCATAGACCATGGCGAGCTCCAAGACCATGCCAAGCTCCATAGACCATGCCGAGCTCCAAGACCATGCCAAGCTCCAGTCCAAGCACCCTCTAAAGCAACTACTGAGCCTCCTCCCATGAACTCCAAAGTAGTCACCGAGCAAACCCAAGATGCTCTTGCATCAAAACTTCTTGAAGTTTTCACTAAAAAATCAGCAGATATTAGACATTGTTGATTGGCAAACCACAAAAAACACATATCTAGTATTCAGAAGAAATTGTGCAATCAACTAGCAAGGCCAGGCCATAGGAGATACAATAGTTTGAATTTGTGGGGAAGAAGCCTTGGAATTCCTCAATAAGATCACCTGCCCTAGTGAAACCCCCTCCTTGTGTAGTATGCAATGCAGATAATATTT
The DNA here is from genome assembly GCA_028749045.1 of Cupressus sempervirens. NCBI lineage: Eukaryota > Viridiplantae > Streptophyta > Pinopsida > Cupressales > Cupressaceae > Cupressus > Cupressus sempervirens. The sequence continues at coordinate 73,751,457 of CM053792.1, read as the reverse complement.
CATACATGGTGAGCACATCTTCCTGGATGGACTTATCTGTAAATGGCTGTGCACAAATTTGTTTATACACTAAAATGTTTAGTAGTAGCCTAAGCGAGGACAAAAATATGTCTTTACCTGCCACCTAGTTACTTTGAGCAATCGACTCTGTCCTGAAAAGGAAAGCCTGCAAAAATGAAACAGTAGTTTAGTTAGAAGACAAGAACTAAACCTTGTAATTAAAGACAAGAGGGCAGGATAATTTATTTAAAAATCCCTCATTATAGTTGTGATATAAATTCAGATGATAAAAGGATATCGCCAGCAAATCAATACACAAGAACTTATATGGTCCTGGTAAGGAAGGCATTCTACAAGTAGGAATTTATAGGCCCAACACTAGCCTTCAGTGATCTACAGGCTTTAATAAAGGAATAGGTTATTATGAAATTTATTTTATAGAGAATTTGTTGATAATAAGGGGTTTGTTGAAAAGCTCAGGTGAGATAAAAGAGTGTTCCAAATTGTAGTTGACAGAGAAAAGACAGGTAAATCGTTACAACTGCAGTTGTGTCCACCTGAGGCTTTTGAATGCTAAACAGGAAAATATGGATTTTGAGATAGGCCGTTTTTTTGGTAAATGTTTGCAAGTTCGAAAAAATTGATTCAGCTGAAACATTATTCATTGAATAAAAATGAATTACTGCCCTCCAAGACTTTTTATCATGGGTAGCAAAGGCCAACCCATGATAACTAATTTTTTGTTCTGTTGATGTTTCAGTCTTCAACTGTATCAGGAAAATACTCCTGGCCAATTGAAAAATCCATACAATAGGATTTATCACTCAAGGGGAAAAAATGCGAAATAAACTCCAGTATCATGTTTTTCTTTTCGTCTGCCACAGCACCTATACTGCAAAGGTTGGAATTAATTGTGTATGAAAAAATATTATATTTTGAAGATGCTTAAGTTGTTATTTTGGAACCTAGTGATCTTACTGCTTAGACAATGAGGCTGTCAAGCTGGCGACAGTCTGTAAATAGTGTGTGGTGGTTTATTAAATCAAATTTTGAAACATTGTGAGCAGATATTTCTTTTATATGATTCCTTATTTCATGCACAAGTAATCATCATCTTGAAAGTTATATGGCTTTCAACTTGCAAGAGGTCTTGATATTCTAAACTTTAGCTATGAACTTGTCCAAATGGTCTTGATATTCTAAACTTACATGAAACCTCTCTCTGCCCTTTAAGAGTTCAACCAATATAATATATTGAATCTTGTAACTTAATTTTTTAAATAAATGGTTTACTATCTAGGTGCTAATTATTTGGCATGTTTGTCTTTACCTAGGCTCTATGTACGAGGAGTCATTCTGGGTTACAAAAGGTATTTGCTATGATATTATTTCTATGCATCCCTTGAAATTGTTTACTTCAGTCTCGTTTTTCTTGACTTTGATGAACTAATAGAATGATGGTTCTTCTCTAAATTTATTACATTTGAGCAGGTCCAAATCAAATCAATACCCAAACACATCTCTCATTCAAATTGAGGGAGTGAACACACGGGAGGAAGTGGAATGGTATCAAGGTAAAAGAATGGCTTATATCTACAAGGCCAAAACAAAGAAAAATGGAACTTTTTATAGGTCCATATGGGGAAAAGTAACAAGACCACATGGCAATAGTGGTATTGTGAGAGCAAAGTTCAAGAGAAATTTACCTCCGAAGTCAATGGTACGCCTATAAGTATTGAATTGTTATTTTTAACTCAGGGTAGCAGTTCTGATTCCTTTTGATAAATATTAAATATCATAATATGAAAATCTTGCGATTGGGCAGGGAGGGCGAGTCAGGGTTTTCATGTACCCCAGTCACATATAACTTTATAAGGTATATGCTTTACTGGTAGAGATTGATTTATTTTTGTCAAGGCCATGGCGTATTTAGATTTTAATGCTACTAATTGGTTTGATATTCTTCTAAAATACAATATTGCAGTGATGATAGCATAATCCATCTATTTACTCATTCAGCAACTAAACAGAAATTGCATGGACAGTTGTGTACTTTTACTTTTGGTTATTACCGATTTGTTGAATTCTAACACCATGGTTTTTGTTTTGGATGCAGTTTCATGTCACGAGTGAAATCCTTCACATCCATTTTGTAGGTGGAAGACCAAATCGTTGAAGATTCAATGTAAAACGGAACTTATATTTAATTTGTTGTATCTTTTATGTCTGCCTCCTTGTATGGGAGAATGCTATGGAACTTATTATTAAAGTGACTGAGATCAAACTTTATTGCTTTGCGGGTGATACAATTCAATGGTCAATGAGATGTTTTTTTTTTTTGCATGGTACATAAAGGATTTGTTTGCAAAGAAAAGGGTTCATGTTTTGTTACAATTTAGAACTAACCAGAATAGGTGATCTAGAGCTTTGTGTTGACTTTCTAGGTTAGTATTGTGCATGCTTTATTTTTGGGTTCATTAATTGATAATATATACTATGTTGCATCTTCTCCTCTTCTGATTAACCAATTGCTTTGGCACCTTTGAGCTGGCTGTGTAAATTCCCATCACTTACATTGCTAGCTTTGTGTAATTCAATAGAACCAACAAAATGGTGTCTGAAATGAGTGGACAGTTCAGGCAAAAAAGTTGGAATAAAGAGCTGCCTTTTACTGAACAATGCACTATCTTAATGTGATCAGTGATCTGCATCAGAAATACAAGAAAATAATCATCATTTCAAATGACCTTTTAAGATATTGTTTTCTGGTAACTGCTTTCACAAGAATATAAAATTCATTTGGATGTGATAAGTTGGATTTACTGTAAACTTATAAAAGTATATTTACCTCAAGACTTGCATCAGGCTTGTGCCAAACCCATTGAAAAGTATGAAGTGTTCGAACAGAGATGGGAATGAACACAGGTCCAGAATGCCAGAGCTCTTCCCCATGAGGTTTACGATTGCAAGTTTGAGTGGCAGAATGGCAGAGCTCTTCCCCATGAGGGTTTACTATGGCAAGTTGGATTGGGGCCTCAAAAATTTGTCCTTAATCATATTGAAATCATTGTTCCACTGCTTGCTTCAAATCCATTGGGCAAAATTCAGGGAAAATGTTATGAAAGAGCTAAAAAATATGCTGCATTTGTGTATGGTGGTTGATGATACTTAAACAATAAATAAGACGACATAGTAATCTCTGGTCAAATGCCCTGTACGGATTAATGTGGAGACTTGGTGTATTTTAAGTGACCAAGCACCAAATGCCTATTACACATGAAATCATACTATAAAAGACCACTGGTTTGTGAAAGCTATAGTAGTTGACAGGTAATTTAGATCTTGTTGAACATCAATCAATCAATCAACTTGATCATGAGGCTGCATGGACCTAACCATCTTTGACTTAAATGGGTATGCATCTCTTGGCCCCTGGTACTATCGTAGGTATAAATTCCTGGACAGGCTTGGTGAGTTTGTAACCTCAACTTGCAGATTTGGATGAGACTTGCAGTCTTAGCCATCAGATTGAGGAGTTTGTGTTTTTTAAAGGAAAGATGGTACAGGTTTTGATTTATTTGTTGTATTTACTTTACTTTTACAAGTCTTGAGTTTTTTTTTTGCCCTCTTTTGAAGTGGTTGAAGAGAGAAAACAGAGAGTAGCGATGTCTTGAGAGATTAGGTAGTAAAACTAAGGACTGCGTAAGTTGCCGATTCTATATTTGTAAGTTAACGATGTAACTTACAGAGTTGCAAGATAGGCAAATGATCTGGATGTAAGGGTCCCTTACAAAGAAGATAGACTCATGATCTGGATGGAAAGGTCTTAGACGTCAGCTTTATATGCCCCTCCAATTATTGTACATATGATTTACAATGTTCAGGTATCCAAATATCAAATGAAGTAGTCATAGCCCACAGCCAGAGCATCCTACTGTTAAGAAATGATAGATTCGTTAAGGATCATATGTAGAAAATGTAAGGGTTAAAAAAACAAATTGTTTGGTTTGAAAAGGCTGCCTTGTACATCTTCTATGCTAAACTATCCCTTTTTTCTGCAAATCATACGGAATTGAGATAACTTTACATCTGTAGATTGTGCTTTTGAATTATTGGATCTACCAAACATCAGATGCTACGTACATCGCCTCGAATCACAAAATCATTAAAGGATTACTAGAGATGATCTTTGTTTAATGAATAATGGTTGTAAGTTTACATTCGTAGATATGAAATGTTTGATGGTATCATCGTCAAGTCAACTTTTATGACTTGTTAGTATCCTACATTGAAATGGACTCTTTTTGTAGGATAATTATCTAGTAATTAATAATACTAGTAGTCACATGCTTTTGTACATGCAACGAGTTCGTTGATAGGAGATGAAATTTAAGAAAAAAATGTAGAATGTACATTAAATAATGTAAATATAAGTTGTTTTAAAATGAAAATACAAAAATAAAAAGTTGAAGATTAAAAGATAGATATAAAATTTACAATATTTAGAAAATTTGAATATTGCTTAACAACTGAGTTCAATAATTTTAATATTTTACAATTAAATTCAATTTATCAAATATGAAAAAAAAAATCATTAAAAAAGAAAAAAACTATCAAAAAATTTATTACGAAAAATTAATAAGAGAAATACAAAAAAAATAATATGAAAAATAATGACATTTCTAACAAATATTCAATATTTAAAAAAAATTAAATTAATGTAAAATAATAATTTAAAATAATTTAAAAATTAAAATTTAAATCAACTTAAAAAATCAAAAGTTTAATAAATAGAGATCACAACATAATTTAATGTGGAGATCACAAGAAAACAATAGTTAAAAGTGGATATTTAAATTATAATATTATGTGAATAAATTAAATTATTAATAATTTTTAATTTAAATAACATAATATTTATTAAAATCTTTTAAATAGATTAATAAATATTATTTATTTAAATTAAATTTATTAAATATGAAAAAAAATTATTTAAAAAAATTATGAAAAACTCTATTATGAAAAATTAATAAGAGATATATAAAAAAAAAGAAGTCTAACCAGAGACACAATGCGTCATAGTTCTTGCCTAATGCATAATGGTTGTAGAGGTGTAGATGAGTGAGAATAAGGTTAAATAGTTCTAAATTAACATTGTGAATGCATTAATTTTTTTCTAAAAATGCACTTGCGATCTAATATGATGGCTCATGTTTTGTTGTTAAATTCTTGTCCTAGAAATGCATTTGTGATCTGATAGGATGACTCATATTTTGTTGTTAAGTTCTCATGTTATATTATTATATCTTTGGGCATTTAAGCCCAAGAATAAGAGGCCAAAGTCCCCAATATGGCACTAAGTACTTAATATCATACTATGATCAATACATATGCTTTAGACAAATTTGCACCTTTTACATTGACAACTTAAAATATGTGCAATGAGGAAACATATTCATACCAATATTTGAATTATAGAACTTGAAGAAGTGATGAAACATTTTGAGTATTACATTATATGTTTAAGCATACTGTGCATGCTACTTCAGAACCATGAGTAGTAGGAAAAACTCTCTCAACTATGTATTATTCTCATCTTGATTATCAAATGAAACTTACACTATTTTTGATTATTAGCACTTGACAAAAACTATGATAGAGATATAAATAGAGATAATTAGCAGTATAGAACAATAACAATATAAACATATATGCAGAGGGAAAACGGATAGATAATATAGACGAGGAAGAGGAAGAGAGATAAAATAGTAAGGTAGAGTGATACCAACATAAGTTGTGTGCATGTGGGAGAGAATTAAATATAATTATTTTTTCTTGATAAAACAAATAGTCAAAATAAAATCATGGTTATAATAAAAAATTAAAATATATTATATTTTAATTAATGAAACTAAGAATTTAATTTTTAAGCCAAGAGGCTTTCTATAGTGGAAGCATTCATCAATGTAAACATTTAGACATTTAAAAAAAAATTGACGTTCGATTGACTGGTTTGTAAATTAAAATATAAATTACAACAAAATGGACAAGTGACCCATCAACAAATTATTAAATTGTGCAGCGACCTTTGGGGGTTTCATTGTATTCCTTCTCTTCTTACGCATTATCTTTTGTGATGCATTATGAATTTTCATAACGGTAATAAAAAGATTCAACACATCTTTTTTCATTTCTAAGACAATTTCTTGTTCTCTAATATATATTATATGGACAAGTAGCTACTGTTAAGAAGAAAAGGAAAATTTGTTATATCTGCTTTAGCATCCTGAAGTTTGTTGGAGAGGAAGAATGAAGTGACTGTAGGTGAATTAGAGGCAAGCAAGGAGATTCATTTGGGTGATGAGAGAGGAGGTGGGCATGCAGAGATATCTGTACATTGGCTCTATGGTGGTGGAAATCTGCTATGGTATATGTCTCTTTGTTTCAACTTTGACTGGATCTGAGCTTTTTGAATTGAAATACTGTGTTTGTACATAGCACCAAGCTTTTCAATAGATTTAGGTACTTGTAATTAACTTAATTTAAATTAATGTTACTTTCAAAATTATTTTACTATAAATATATACAATCCAAACTCTACGTGGGGTGTAACTTTTTTTATCAATTAAATTGCAGGTTATACATCTTAAAAACTAAAACTAGATATGGATGAATAGACATTTTGACCTTTTCACACAGAAAAAGATAAAATGTTCACATTGCTCTCAAATTCACTATTGACAAAAAGAAGAATGCATTATTTAGGGCTCAAGGAAATGGAAGCGATTGAAAATAGAAATAGAGCCATGGAAATTGTAGTGTAACTAAAAGTATAATTATAGAAGAAATTAAAGCCAGGCGACAAGAAAATGTTTCAAAGGAAACTTAAAATAGATAGGATAACCGATAATATCAAAACTGCAAAGATTGAAATTCATGCAACTTTCATAACTACAAAAGCTTCCCATTATATATGCTTTAGTGGAAGAGAGAATGTTCCTCCAATCTCTCACAAATTCAATCGAAAATAGAGATGGATTGTTTATTGGAAGATAACCAATTTGTGGTCATGAAGTTCTGTGTATGAAAATCTTTTCCCCAAACTTTTTAGGAGTTAAAGCATGGATCGAACTTGGTCAACATTGATAAACTCTCAAAGTTTGATTAACCAATGAGCCGGATCCTCACTACTTTCTTATGTACTATAAGATTCCTCTGTAGATCAGGAATGCCATTATACTTAAAAATCTTATATGTAAAGCCTTGGATCTCAGACTTAGCATAAAAAGTAAAATATTACATTATTATCTTATATTCAAGTAATTCTACTAGAGTGATAAAAATGATTTAGAATTTTAAGTATTTATAAGTAGTAATTAATAATATGTTTTTTTATATCTATTTGAATTATCAATTTTATGAAGTGTATAGGATTTAAAGATCTCATTTTTCTAATTAAGAATAAAATATTTCTATATTGACAAAATGCATTTTTATTTAGAAGTTTCTATTTTTTTACACTTTTCTAATGAGAAATATTTATGTGAACTATATTAAAAAGTTGAAATATTCTAAAGACACAAAATAAATATATAGAAACTTCCTACTTTTTGATGTTTAGAAATAGTGAGAAATCTATAGGATATTTTTAAAAGTATATAGAAAACTAAGATGTTTCTATATTTCTCAATTGGATGATGTAGTTTAGTTACAAATTCTTAAATAAAGTAAGATTATGAGATTTTTTTCATATTTATAATTCATAATAAATTCTTAGTTTTAAAGATTTATTTTAATAAAAATTATAATTTTTCCCATTATTAATAATCTTTTATAATTTCCTTGAACGTAAATCAATATGATTAGAACACACACACACACACACACACACACACACACACACAGATATATATATCATAGATTTTAGAGAGGAATAATTCATTAGTAATAATTAGCATGTCATGATATTAGTATAGTGAAATATTTTGATTATTAATGTTTGTATTATTGAGACAATTATTTGAAATGACAATGAGTGTGAGGATATGAAATACAAAATTAATTTGTAAGAATTAACACCCTAGATTATATAATTATATACATATTTAATATGGGCTTTCTCATATTGTCACAATTACCTATTCTTAAAACAAGTTATTCAAAACATGGGATACATGCATGCCTTTCAAAGATTATATATTCTTAATATGGTGGTATAACTAACATGGCACTAACAACTACTTTTTTACCAGCCATTTAAGAATATCAAAATAAATATACATCTTAAACCCAAATGCTAAAACCTAACCCTTACCCTAATCCTAAATAATGTATGTACATCCTAAATGATAAACTATAAATCCTACTTGAAACCATAATCCTAAATGGTAAGACCTAATAGAAAATTATGTAACATAACATAAATAATAAAACCTAACCTTAATAGTAATAATAAATGTTAAACCCTAATTTCAAACTTAAAATTTAAGTTATAAACCTAAATGTTGAACCCTAATCCTAACACTTACCTTTATCTAAATTCTAATATAAATCATATCCATAACCATAATACTAACCAAGAGAGAGAGAGAAACACACATATGCATACACGTAAATATGTGATATATAAAATATACATATGTATAGTGTATATTTAGTTTACATAGATATGTCTTCACATACATTTAATTTAATTTAATTTTAACCTTTAACAAAATTCTAATATAACATTAAACCTAACTTAAAAAAAAGTAAATTAAACTATAATCCTAACATTGCATCAATAATTTCTAACCCTGGATGATTCAAGAATGTGGAGAAGCGTTGGCTGCCGGCTGGGCTAGGGTTTTTCCCCTAGCCTATTCTTGGTGTTTGATCTTTACTATTTTTCTGTTATGTTTGGATTGCTAGCTACTGGACATAATTTGCGTCGGTGTTTTTGGAAATCTTCTGCAGTCAATTTTGGATTGGGGTTTTATTGTTTGCATGGCAGGGCCTGGGATTTCTTCTCCGTTGGTGAGAACAGATGGTTCTTCTCCAACTATGCATGCAATGCGATCTGAATCGTTTTATTCAGGGGAGAGCTCCAAGTTGAAAAAAGTTAATGGTTGTTTTCCGCGTAGCCATGATCGCCCTGTTCTGGTTATTTCTCCAACAGCTGTAATGGAGGACATTGATTATTGGACCAAGCATGCTTTGATATGCAAATTTCTTGGAATCCGGATTTCCCTATCCGCTCTTGAGGCATGGATCCGTCGCTCTTGGCAGGTGGAAGGCGATATGGAGATTATGTTGGCAGGGAATAGTTATTTTTTTGTTGTATTCTCTTGCATGTCTGATCGTGATCGTGTTTTTGAAGGAGGCCCTTATTTCTACAACCATGTGGGGTTATTTGTCAAACCTTGGCATTCAGGTTTTAATTCTGCTGAGGATCTCCCTTCAACAGTGCCAGTTTGGGTTCGCTTGCCTCGTCTTCCCTTGGAATTTTGGCGTGAAGACATCCTTCGACAAATTGCTGCTTTGTTGGGGAAGCCGGCTGCAATCGCACATCAATCCCTTGATAAAAAGGTTATTTCTTATGCTAGAATTTGTGTTGAAATTAATTTGAATAACCCATTACCAGATTCTTTGGAAATTTGTCTGGGGATTCTTCTTGGGTGCAGCAGTTAGATTATGAATCCCTCCCTTTCCGTTGCCGGATTTGTCATGAGTATGGTCATTTATAGCGTCAGTGCCCTCGTAACTCGAGTTTCAAAGGAGTGGATGGTTCTACAGCTGGCAATGCTGGTGGTTTGGCAGATACTATAGGGAAAGGACAATCTCAAATGGTTAATACTACCAAGGGGATGAATCCGCAAGATGCTACAGGTAAGGGTAAGGCTCAAATGCAGGATAAGGATGGATTTACCCCTGTTCGCCCTCGAGCTAAGGGACGTGGTCAAAAGAGGCCTTTGAAAGAAAGATTATCTGATTCAGGTTTTAACCACTTTGAGGTGCTAGATAGTATGGTTCTAGAGGAGGGTATTCCTCCTATCTCTTCTGATCCAGTTTGCCCAGATGAGAGATCTGTTCCTAATGATGCTTGTGGGGCATCTCAAGTTGTAGTATATCAGAACTGTGAGGTTCCTGTAGCTCCTATGACAGAGGCTCTGGTGACTCTTGCAGTGTTGGAAGATAATGATGTTGTTTTGGCTGACTTGGTTAAGGATGTGCTACCATTAGGTAAGGGCAAGGGATCTCCTCTCCCCTTGGGGTTGCTGCCTCGACCCTTTAAGCTGGCTTCTTCTACTCCCCCTCTAAGGAGTGGGCGCAAAACAGACCAAGAGAAGATTAAACTCACAGGAGATATATTGATTGAGTCTAGTTCAGTGAAACCTTTGGATTCTCATTTTCCCAATTCTACCCAATGATGATTATTCTCTCATGGAATGTAAGGGGGTTGAATAGCATCCCTAGAAAAAAGGCTATTCATAACTTGGTGGTTGATCATAGTCCTGATGTTTTTTGTATCCAAGAGACTAAGCTCTCTGTGGAGTCTATGGTCCAACATGACTCTAGTATTTGGTCTCGTGGCCAATGCCAGTGTTTTGGGGCAACAGGCAGTGCTGGTGATTTGGCTATATTTTGGGATCCTCAAAAAATTTCTCCTCTTGGCTGGATGTCTTCTCGCTCAGCTCTCTCTATGGTAGCTTCTGCTCTAGACTCAGGAGAGGTAGTCATGGTTACTAATGTGTATGCACCTGTTGATCTTGTGGGAAAGGAGGAACTTTGGGAACATATTCAATATGTTAGAAATTGTCATCCTTATCATCCTTGGGTGTTAGCAGGGGACTTCAATTCAGTTTTAAGTCTGGAGGAGAAGCATGGTGGTTTGGCTAGATTGGGGCCTTCTTCTGCTCTTCTTCGGAAACACATATCTCTTTTGCATCTCTCTGATGTTAAGCCTTCTAATGGTCTCTATACTTGGAATAATCGCAGGACTAGTGTTGCTACTATCTCAGAACGTCTGGATAGATTTCTTGTTTCTTGCTTCTAGGTTAGTGGCACCCTTACTATCTCTTCAGAAATCCTTGATTGGACGGGTTCAGATCATTGGCCAATCAAATTTTCTGCTATAGGGGCTTATGTTCCGAAGCATCCTCCTTTTAAGTTCCAGTTGATGTGGCTTCGTGACTCCTCTCTTCATGATTTTGTTTTTTGTTGGTGGAAAGATGGTGCTCCTGCATATGGTACTGCAATGTTCTCATTTTCTAAAAGGCTTCAATATGTTTAAAGGCAGCTCAAGATATGGAATAGTGAATGCTTTGGGAACCTTCACTTTATGAAGAGGCTTGCTCAAGAAGATCTTGATGTCATCACAAGGGAGATTAGAGATCGAGGTTTCTCAGAGGATCTTGGCAAGGCTGAATCCCTTGCTTCTAGAGCTCTAGAAGAATGGGAACTTTGAGAGAAAATTTTTTGGAAGCAAAAGGCTAGAGTTGATTGGCTCTAGGAAGGTGATCGAAACACTGCCTTTTTCCATAAAACAGTGCAATCTCGCTGGAATCAGAGCACTATCTCTTTTTTGGTTAATTCTCAAGGTATCCAACTGAATTCCTTGCCAGCTTTGTTCCAGGAGGCTATTTCATACTTCTCTACCCTCTTCTCTGAGGACTCTCCTCCTGCTGATAATGAAGAAAATATTATTTTGTCCTGTATTCCTTCCCTTATCACTCAGGAAATGAATGATTATCTCATGCGTCCTATCTCTTTGGAAGAGCTGGAGGAGGTGGTCTTTGGCATGCCTAAGGGGAAGGCTCCTGGTCCTAATGGCTTTCCAGTTGAATTCTTTCAGGAATTTTGGGACATCATTAATCATGATTTGTTGGAGGTGGTTAAAGAATCCTATGCTAGCAAGCAGATGCTTCGAGCTTTGAACTCTACATTCTTTACTCTTATTCCTAAGAGAGAGGGTGCTAATCAATTGGAGTTTTTTAGACCAATTGCCTTATGTAATGTGGTTTACAAAGTTATTACTAAGTTGATTGCTGAGAGACTGAAAAGGTGGCTTCCCATTATTATCTCAGAAGAACAACGTGGTTTTGTTGCTGGCAGACAAATTTTGGATGGGGTGGTTATTGCTACTGAGGCTATTCACTCTATGGCTACTTCAAGGGAGAGAGGCATGTTTGTTAAGCTGGATATGGCTAAGGCCTATGATAGAGTTAAATGGAGCTTCTTAAGGAGTATTCTTCTTTCTTTTGGATTTAGCTCTGACTGGGTGAGTTGGATTATGAGTTGTGTTACTTCTGCCTCTTTTTCTATTCTTATTAATGGTCAACCTTCTCAACTATTTGGTGCTTCTAGAGGCCTCCGCCAGGGTGACCCTCTCTCCCCATATCTATTCATCATCATGGCTGAAGGCTTGGGTAGATTCATTAAGCATCAGGTGTCCCAGAATTCTATTCAAGGCTGGCGGTGGGGTAATGGCTTACCTTCTCTTTCCCATCTTCAATTTGTTGATGATTCTGCTCTTGCCGGTCTTGCTAGAATCAAGGAAGCTGAAGCCTTTCAACATGCTTTGGACGTTTATTTGGCAGCTTCAGGCTAGAAAGTTAATGAGCACAAATCTTTCATTTACTTTTTTAACACTCCTGATTCTATTCAGCACAGGATTGTTGGTATCCTACAATTTTAGATAGGTTCACTTCCTTTGACTTATCTTGGCATTCCTATTGCTGTTTCCAGGCAGCCACATCTCTTCTGGAAAAATTTGATTACCAAGCTTCAGGATAAGGTAAATCATTGGACTCATAGATGACTTTCTATTGCTGCCCGGGTTACTCTTCTTGAAGCTGTTATCCAAGCTCTTCCTACTTATAGAAGCATGGTTCACGCTGCACCTATTTACTTTCTCAAGGAGTTTGATGCTCTTTCTCGATAATTTCTTTGGAGTGGTAATTTGCGTAGTACTAAATGGAGCTTGGTTAATTGGGCAACTGTTTGTAGGCCTAAAAAGGAGGGTGGTCTTGGTCTTCGATCTGCTCTATTGAGTAGTCAAGCTTTGGCTGCTAAACTTTATTGGAGATGGTGCTCTGGACAACATCAACTTTGGGCTCGTATTATCACTCATAAATATTTTCATGGTGCTGATCCTTGCTCTATTTCTGCACTTCCTCTTGAAGGTCGTGGCTCAATGGTTTGGCATACTTTGAAGACAGGTGCGATGTTGGTGAAGAGGGGTCTATTCTGGATATGTAAAGGAGGTTCTCAGGCTTTGTTTTGGTCTGATGCTTGGGATGGATTCCCTTCCATTTTATCCATATACCCTCATCTTCAGCCTCTTTGTGACTCTTTTCTTGCTGCTGGATGGGATAAAGTGGCTCATTACAAGACTCCTTATCAATTAGGACCTGTTGTTGGTTACAGATGGAAGCATTCTTTTGATTGGCCTCCTGGAGGTACAGACATGGATCGTCAGGAGCTTTCTCAAATTCTGGCCTGTAGAGAGTGTTCTTCTTTGCTTGGTCCAGATGTTTTGGCTTGGGGCAGTACCTTGTCTGGTAAATATCATGTCTCTGCTGGCTATCAGGAGATAACTAGACAATTATTTGGGGATGCTGAGGTCCCTTGGTGGAAGCAAGTTTGGAATAAATTTTCTTGGTCCAAGTGCAATTTTTTCATGTGGCTAGTGGCTCACAACCGTTGTCTTACCTGGGATAATCTTTGTAAACGTGGATTTCAGGGCCCCTCTTATTGTGTTTTGTGTGGTAATGGAGAGGAGTCTGTCTCCCATCTGTTCTTCCATTTCTCTTATTCTACTCAGATATGGCACCTTTGGTGGAGCGCTTGGGGTTGCTCTTGTCGGAATGCTTCCTCTTTGCCTGAGTTCTGGGCCCGCTTGGGTAGTGCTCCCTCCAAGTCTTCTTCTCTCCATGCTGCTTGGATTGCTGGCCCATCTTTCATGCTTTGGCATATCTAGTTGGAGAGGAATCGTCGCATATTCCAAGATGTTTGGCTTGGTGTTTTGCATCTTTGGTGGAAAATATCACATTCTCTTCAGGAAACTATTCTTGTGAAGTGTGAGCTTGATGGGGGTATGGATCCGGTTGATCTTGCTATCTGTAATCGCCTCAATTTTCATTTGCAGGATGGGGTTGCAGCTCATAGGTTTCCTTCTATGTCCAGGCAGCTTCACCATCAGAGGAAGGGTCGGGTTAACCGGGATGGGCACTGGACTCCTCCTCCCTGTGGAGTTCTGAAAATTAACACTGATGGTTCTTCCTGTGGGAATCCTGGTCCGGCTGATATTGGCGGAGTGGCTCGTTGTAGTTTTGGGGATGTTAAATTGTTCTTCTCAGTTCATAAGGGTGATTATACTAACAATCTCATGGAAGCTCAGGCTATTTTATATGCTGTGGAACAATGTTGCTTGCGGGGATGGAGTAAGATTATTTGTGAGTCTAATTCCCAGGTGGTGGTGAACATGCTTTCTTCGCAAGAGCTTGAGGATGTTAGTTGGCAGCTGGCCACTGTTGTTAAGTAGATTCTTTTCTTCTCTTCCTCTTTTCAGTTCATTAGGTTCACGTATATTCCTCGTGAATGGAATAGAACTGCTGATTGTTTAGCCAAATGGGCTTCTAGTCATGATCCGGGTTGGAATATTAGGGATAGGAGGCAACTGTCCTTTGAGATGGTGCAAGAATTTGATGATCTTGTTGCTCAGGATCGAGCTCCTTGTTGAGCTCTCCTTGTTGTATTCCTTTCTGTCTTAATAAATTTTTACCCCTCTTTTTGCAAAAATAATTTCTAACCCTAAGTCTCCTAAAAACATCAAGCCAAATTGAGCCTTTATGATAAACTAATTCTATACTTAACCATCTTATCATTTATCACAAATCCAATAATGATTCCTAAAAATACACCTTCCTAACCCCAATCCTCCTAAATTTAAATTAACACTACATACCAAGTTGAACTCTACCTAAAGGGACATGTGTGTGTGTGTGTGTGTGTGTGTGTGTGTGTGAGAGAGAGAGAGAGAGAGAGAGAGAGAGAGAGAGAGAGAGAGAGAGAGAGAGAGGGAGGGGGGGGGGGGGAGATATGTTGAGAGTAGTGAGGGGAGAGAGTCCATAAGCTGTTAATAAGGAGCAGATAGATATGAGAGAGAGAGAGAGGGAGATGGAGAGGGAGAGGGAGAGAAAGAGTGGGGGAGGTAAATAAGGGGAAAGATATAATAAGAGGAGAGAGCTGGGAGAAACATATAGGAGGAAGGGAAAAAGTCTTTGGTAGGCAAAGAGAAGGGGGAGATGATAGAGATGAGGCTGAGAGAGAAGGGGGAGAGTTGAGATATGAGATAGTTCTCAATAAGGAGGATAGTTAGCAATCATAATAGAAAAAGGGGGTGATGGAAGGGGGAGAGAGGGACAAAAACATAGAGTAATTACACAGGGACATGTGAAAATGAGATTATAACAGGATGAGGAGGGGGTGAGAGACATGGAGAAGACATAGTAGGTAAAGAGTGAGGATGATATGGTGAGAGTGAGGAGAGTAGGAAAGAAAGAGAGAGAGAGAGAGAGAGAGAGAGAGAGAGAGAGAGAGAGAGAGAGAGAGAGAGAGAGAGAGAGAGAGAGATGGTAATTAGGGAGAAGATATGGTGTGAGGGTGAGAGAAAATAAGAGGAAGAGACATGAGATAGATCACAAGAAACAAATAAATAGTTCTTAAGATAAATAGGTATGATAATGATTCAATGAGAGAGAGGAGGGGTGATACAGTGGGGTTTCTGTTGCACCAAAAGATTGATCTATCAATGCTCGATACAACCACTCAACTTATAGTACATAGGAGGTAGTTAAGCCCTTGTCACAAATCCCAATTGGAGCTTTGGACATTTTTCCAACATGTGGAACTTGTAAGAGAGTGGGAGAAGGGGGAGAGGGTGACCAACATGTGGTAGAAATAAATGGCAGATAGGATCCAAGAGATGGTGAGAGGTCACAATAACTCTTATGCTAGGTTAATAAGAGGCAAGAGAAGAGATAGAGCTAGAAAGAAAGAGGATAACTAGAACTTAGAATAGAGAGAGATAGTGATGGAGGATAGAAGAGGGGAGGGTAATTAAAAGGGTATATGTGTGAGAAATGTTATGGGAGAGAATAATTTAATGAATAATTAATGTGTGTGTGTGTGTGTGTGTGTGTGTGTGTGTGTGTGTGAGGGAGAGAGACATGAGGTTAGTGTGAGAGAGGGTAATTATGCAATTATACTTTCTCTCTCAACTTCTCATCCTTTTTTTGCAACCTCATGGGAAAGGGATAAGGGGAAGACGACATATGAAAGAGAGGGAGGGGGTAGAGACATGACATAGAGCTCAAGAAAGAGGATAGTTAGGGTTTAGTATAGACATAGACAGAGAGATGCATATATAGACTCACATATACACACCAATACACACATGCACACATATACATAGAAAGAGAAATGGTATATACATAGACACACATATACACATATATAATCAAGATATATATACACTAACGAAAACTAAAAATCTAATTTCTACCCTAAATTTAATTTTAATTACATGAATCAAAAGCATTGAATGGAGGGAGGGGGGGGGGGGGGGGGAGAGAGAGAGAGAGAGAGAGTATCTTTTTAGCCAGTGTGAATGCGTCATTAACACTTAGGGTTAGATATAAAGGGTAAACAGGGGTAAGAGATTGTGAGAGGAGGGAGAGGAGACTTAAAGAGATTAAGGAGGCAAGGAGGCAAATAGATGATGTAGAGATAAATGGTAATAAAGGAGATGATATGGTAAGTAGGGGTAGAAATATGACAAAGGGAGAAATGTAGGAAGGTATGACAGAGACAATATCGAAGGGGAGAGTGATTAGGTAGAGAGAAAGTGGCGTTGAATGGATGGAAATGGTGATGGGGCGAGGAATTTGGGAGAGAGAGAGAGAGAGAGAGAGAGAGAGAGAGAGAGAGAGAGAGAGAGAGAGAGAGAGAGAGAGAGATGTGGTGATTAGGGTATGGATGACAATTACGGTCCAAAAGAGATGGAGTCATGATGAGAATAGGGAGAGAGAGAGAGAGAGAGAGAGAGAGAGAGAGAGAGAGAGAGAGAGAGAGAGAGAGAGAGAGAGAGAGATGGGCTAGGGCTATATGGTAATCAAGAGGTATAGACGGTGAGAGGAGGGATATAAGAGAAAGAGGGAATGGGAGAGGGAATAGGGGAGAGATGGGGTAAATATAATAATTAGGGAATATGATAGATGGACATAGTAATTAAAAAGGAAGAGAGGATAATAGTAATAAGTGGGTGGAGGGGGGTGTGGGGGTTAAATAGGAGAAGATATGTTGAGAGGAGGGTGGGGAGAGAGGGAAAGAGAGTAATTATGGGGGGAGATATATGTATTATATGTTTGGGAAAGAGAGATGTGTGAGAGAGAGAGTAAGAGACATGATGCAAAGATATACAAGGTATTTACGGGGAAGCAATTGCTAGAGGGGCAGGGAGATGGAAGAAATATAGAAGGGAGAGTGGGGAGAGATAGAGGAAAATATAGAAAAATGATAATTTAGGCTAGAGAGGGGGGAAGGGGGGGCGTGAGGTAGAAATAGCGTAAAGGATGAGAGATAAAGAAACATGAGAGAGTTTCTAAGACTTTAATTTAATGAATAATACACAAACCATGTATTATAAAAGTTGAAGCCTTAATAACTCTCTGACTCTTGATTTCCTTAAAGAAGTCCCACTATGACCTTTTCTCTATTGCAAATAATAATCTAGCTTTAAGGATAAAACTTAAGCTAACACTAATTCAAATGAAAACTCTAATTTCAATCCAAAGTTTAATTCTAATTAGTTCAATAAAAAATAAAATTGATTGTATTAATTATTATATAGGTGGTGATTTATTTATTTTTTCAAAGGGAATCTATTTCATTAAGCATATTTTTGAAGTGAGCATATAAAATCTACAATGTACCATAAACTATTATATATATAATTATAATTATTTATTTTTGTAAATTACTAAATCATAATAATATTAAATATTTATAAATTAAAAAAATTCATAATATATTATTAACTCTAACAAATTATAATTTAAAAAATAATGTCTTTCATTTTGCATCACAAGTGCTACTAGCTTATATATATATATATATATATATATATATATATATATATATATATATATATATATATATATATATATATATATATATATATATATATATATATATATATATATATATATATATATATATATATATATATATATAATAAGCTTAGAGATATCTTTCTCAAGGCACCTATTTTCATAATTTGACTCAGTGCAATTGGCGCCTAGAGAAGGATATCTCTCGGCTTATTTTATATATATATATATATATAAGCTAGTTATATTAAAACTCACATTTCTATAATAAAAAATGAAATGTATTGAAATATATAAATATTTTATAAGTAAAACTAATTGTTTAATTTTACACAATTAGAGAAGGTTTACTATTTAATGTTTTGTATTTCCAAAATTTTCATCAAATTAAGTAATTTTTAATTATGAAATAATATCTATATAATTTAATATGTACATTTGTAAATAATAAATAGATGTAATACTACCAATCAAAAAGAAGAAGATGTAATACATATAAATTTGATGTTGATGAATAAATAAGAAATAGAATATAACTATTTAATTTTAATACATAGTTTATAAAAACTTAATAATAATTTATATATTTTTTAGAATTGAATTATTTCTTTTTTGTGGTTATTTCCTTTAGTATGTTTTTTTATATAAAATATAATTATTAATTTAATATTAAAATATATATTTAAGTTTTAAATATATTTAAACTAAATGATAAATTGTTTAAATAATTTTTTTAATAATAATAAATGATATAATTTATAAATTGTAACACTTATGAATTATACATATTAAAAACACTATTATAAAATATAATTAAAAAATAATATTATTTAATTTATTTTTATAAAAGTAAAATAATAGTAATAATTTAACTACTTTTATTTAAAAAGCAAAGTTAAAAAAAAAAAAATTCAAATACAAAGATATATCATATTGAAATTATATTAAAGACACACACACACACACACACACACACACACACACACACACACACACACACACACACACACACACACACACACACACACACACACACACACACGTGAAGTATAATTTGAACTAATGCATTACATGAAGTTTATCAAATAGTCAAAAATAAACATCAATGTAAAACTAATAATAAATATATTTAATATAAGAAATTAAAAATATTTAACTCTATATTTGAACCTAGTAAGAAAAATAGATTGTGATAATTAATATTGATTAGACATGTGTGAGGTGGAAGATAAAATGATTGAAAAAAAAATGTTATCAACTTGTCACAAATGTGGAAAAGATAAAGTTGTAATTAATGCATTCATTAATGCATGATGAAGTCGTTATAAAATATTTGTATTTTTGTTGAAAAAAATTAATTTTCTCCCCCACCAAAAATAGTATGGACCAATAGAATGAATGAAAAATGTGATTTATAAAATAATAAAAAAATATAAAAAGATATAAACATTTGAAGTTTCATATAATCTTTTAAATTCTTTGATTTGATTGGTCAGTGTTAATGTCATATTAGCACTACTATGAATGCATACGTATTCCTGCCATGGGCAAGAACTAATAAATATTCTATTGACTAAATAAATTATAGAGACTAAAAGATAATATTTAAAGAAAAAATTAGACTAATAAGTGGTGCCCAATTCTTCTTCATTATCTGAATGGTTAATTCAATATAGGACCTTTTTGTTGACATTCAATGAAATGAAGGAACAATTACAAATTACAAGTGGTAATTTTTGTAGCATGCAACATGTCTCTTGTGCTCCAATATCTCGATCTACAATGATTCCCATCATGAACTTTTAATATGCTAATAAAGCATCATCTTTGTTTTCAATTGTATTAGCTATGTTTTGCAATATGGTATTGTATGTTTCTGATTTTTTCAGTCTTTGATGCATATTTTGAGATATAGTTGAGAACTACTTTTCTCGAAGTCATAGGTTGGCAGTCAACATTTGCTCGCCAAATTGCTAGCATTTGTGGGTTGTGGATGTTGAGGTGATCATCATTTCTTGCTGCATTTTAAGTAATGTTTTTGTCATTTTCACATATTAACGTGGATGTTGGTTGCTCTTTCTATGGAGCTTTGTAGCAGCATTCAAATGTGTTTCCTCATTTGCGTAAACATGCTTGATATGTGCCTTTGGTATGCCTCTATACAATATTTAGTATATGTTCATAATCGATGATAGGATCAATTGATAATATTTGAGGAGTATTTGGTAGGCAAGGATCATCGTTATCGGTGTAATGAGTTTTGTTTTGTCTTTCAGCAACCGTACGTGGATTCCATGCAGAGACATAGTTGTCAAAGAAATGTTTTGCTTGCTCAATGTCGGCATTGTTATTCCAATTAATTTTGTCCATGTTAGGTGCATTTGGAAGCCATATAAATCCATGGATGTGAGCAAATCCTCAGTGTTACCACTTGTGCCTATACCAATAATCTGTTGCTTGTAATAGTTTTTCTATGACTTCTTCACAAAAGATTGTGAATCTTTGGTGAATGTATAAGAATGTAATATGTGGATTTTTAACAATATTTTCTATCAAGTGTTTTCTTGACATTTTTATTGTTGGGTTTGTATTATGTGGAAGCAAAGTATGTAAATTTGCCCACTTTGTGTTTGTTGAGCTCAACATGAAGAAAAGTGTAGGTGTCCCTAGTTGGTGTATCATAGTTGTTAAGTTTAGTCAACGTTTATTCCAATAAGCCTTTGTTTCTCTTAATGAAGTTCCAAAGTGCATTAGTTGATTAGCCAAATGATTGTTTGGGATGTTTTGTAGGTGGTAGCAAAGTGTTTTGATTGTTTTTGGCACTTTTTCTTGAACATTTGATTTGAGGAAAGCAACGACTATTTGTTGGCTATGATGTCTCATAATCAAATTATAAATGAAATATCAGAAGCACACATGTAGTCCAAACCTGTTATCGTAGAACCTCACTAAATGCATTGCATATTCGTGCATGAGAACTTGTTTGGCTCTAGGTTGAAGTGGGAGCACACATCTAGTTGGAAACAGTGTGGGGAAAGCCATGCTCAATAGACCCTCAGTTTTGTATTCATTTATTGGTGAGGCATATATTTTTGGCCAAGGTACGATGTTTGGTTCATTGGTGTTCAAACCTAGGAATGACTTAATGGTTTGTAATTCACGTTCTCCATTAGGTAATAGTGGAATGAATGATGACGTATGTTGTAATTCATTTTCAAAGTTAAATGATGTTTCGATGGCATTTGTTGTTTCAGTGGCTTTAATCTTGGTCTGATAGGAGTGCAACTTGTTTGATATATCTGTGGTTGTTTCAGGTAATAAGTTGAGTGCATCAATATCGATTTATACATCTTTCTAGTATGAGTCATACTTTATTTTGTAATGTAATGCATTTAAAATATTTTTTTTATTGACATAGCAATCATAATTATTTCCCAATAGATTTGTTCGGGATATAATTACAAGTTCAAGGTCTTCTAACCTTCTTGGGAGAAGATGTGCAATGCTTGAAATATCTTGGGGAAAACTTATAGTGTGTCCACTATATTTATATTGTCCTTCTCTTGCATGTGTGACTTGTAATACAAGGGTTACTCTAGTGATTAGCATTTCTTCTACTTGAGTGAGATTCTTTAGGACATTTGGTTGTTTTCCAAGTTCCAAGTTATTTTCCAGAGAGAAACGATGTATTTCTTTTTTTGAGAAACATATTGAGCATATAATGTCTAAAATATTCTTTTTTATTGACATATATGTGTACCTTTCTTTACAAATGATACATGTTTTAACTCTTGATAATCCATCAATGTGCTCTCAAAATTGTTTAATTGATTTGTAAAACTCTGCTGTGAATTTTTGATGTGGCATAACAGTAGGTGTTGTTTCTTGTTGTTGGTTGATGGATATTTCAATGTTGTCTAGTTGTGATGAGAATGGTACTTCATTTTGTTTTTCTCTTTTGAGTTCGTTTAATCTGTGTTGGTTTATTGCGAAGGCACTATAATTTCCAAAGGTAGGGGTTTGGCATTGTGTGAAGTTTATTTCATCATTTTCTGTTGTTGTGGTTAATGAAATGTGAAGTGGCGTTTCTTTGTTTGTGGTTGACTTTTGATGTGTTCTTTTGAGGCTGCGTCTTGCATTTATTTATTTTTTGTTTTCATAGTAATAGTTTTGATTATACTGTCTCCTCTTCTGTTTGATGATTTCAGAATCCTTAAGTTGTTGCTGCATTATTGAAAGTTTCAAAAAGTAATAAATTATCAATTTTCTATCATAAGTATGCAAAATGTTTAATGCTTTCAATAATGCAAACCATAATTTAACAAAGTAACTATGGTAATGGGCAGAATTAAACACACCTACTACAAAAGATAGCAAAGTAGGCTTTCAATGTGGTACATTGTGAAGAATATAATAATCAAATTATTTATTAAGATAGTAACAGAGGAATACATAATGATGTATAATATTTGTAACGAAGCAGTAGACAAAAAAGAACAAGAAGAAAGTTCTTTACTCTATTCATATTCCTTTAACTGCTTTGCAAGGGTATAACATACCATAGAACAACATGTGTTTTGACTATGTCATCTAGAAAGAATAAGATCTTCCTGAATTAGATTTATCCTACAAAAATACTATAATCCATAAAGTTTGAATTGTGTAATTTATATAGTCAATTAGTTTTTTCACTGTTGCTGTAAACTGTTTATGACAGTTTAAAGCAGATGTGAAAAAACAAAAACACCCAATTATTTTCAGCTATAAAAAGTTGCCCTACTGAACGATCACTATCTAGCCTAATGTAACAGTTTTTAATGGTGATTTGTGTCTATTGCATTACCACCCCACGATTTATAGATCAACTGAGAAATATACTTCATAAAATTAAGTGGGGAATTCATCAGGATTAAGTTGGGTTCCATAAACCTAAAACACAAACCCCCCAAAGTCTATGATAAAAGATCTATCAGTCAGTGCAAATAATCCAATGCTCTGTATATAACTTCTAATCTTAATGCAAATACACTTGTCATCCTATTACAAATAGTATTAGACCCTTAATCATGTTAGCTTTCTACAATCTATTATACAGATGACTTACTATTTCCAAATTCTGATTAGCGTTCTACAATCTATTATACAAATGACTTGGTATTTCTAAATTTAGACTCTAAAGGAAATTTTACATTGCATGAGAGTATTTGTATCAACTCTCACACAATAGATTCAAGATATATCAAAGCATTTCCATTAGACCATTCGTTCATTCATCCCAATATCATATTCCCTTCAACAAGGTTGAGCTTCTATATTCAACAATAATTTTCATGGCTATAGCAGGCTCTAAACATAACCGCTTCAAAGCCATAATATTCATAAATCGACAAAAAAATTCATCTAAGTTAAGATTCATATAAGTTAACAAAGAAGATGACATGCGTTTTGACTATGCCATCTAGAAATAATCAAATCTTTCTGAATCACATTTATCCTAGAAATATATTGTAATCCCTGGGATATGGCTTGTTTTCTAGTGGTTGTCACATAGGTTTTAGATGCTAGATGTAACCTTGGGGAAGTTTGATGTAAGCAGCTACAAGTTCTGGTTGAGTCAACCTCCAAAGTAAATTAAGTTGGTGCATATAGATTTATAGTGATTACCGCATGTCACCATTGGGCTCACAAAGTGCTTGATTAGTTGCTTATTATTGTGGAGTCGAAGAATTAAAATATTATGCGTAATAGAGAAATAAAAGGCTTTTTGACTGGGTGTGTTAAATACATTTGCGCCTTGAACATTCCATCCTTCATCTGGATACAACGTGCCACAGTAAGAGAATCCCATATAGATAAATTATATGCACAAAGGCAATATTACTAGTAAATCAGAAATGAACATTCATTAGAGAATGAAACTTACAAGAGATATCAGCATTAGAAGGGAACAAATATGTTTATTAGTATGTGCATTATGTACATGGCACACTCCTCCACTAGATATATTATGTTTTTACTATTCTAGAACTAATTAAAAGTAAGTGTTTTAAAATCGGACTTGGCAAAAACTAGGCAATTGAAACTTCGAGTTTGACCTCTGTACAATAATTAAGTTTTGTGATGTGTGACTAAGCATCAAGTGTGATGAATTACGATGAAATCTGTAGATGGACCAATTTGAAGACCCTGAGTGTTTGAGTTTAGAATCAACTGACATTAGCTACATGAAATAGATGGTCTTGCTTGAAGAAACCTATGAATTTGAGATATATCGTAACATTCATACTTTTTCCAATTTTGAGAAATTTAGTCAAGCATATAGCAAAGCAACTATAGTTCAGTTGCATGCTACAGTCTTTAATCAAATGTCAATATTTAATGACGGTCTCAACTCAGTTTTTATGTTTTGTGTTCAGGTATAATTCTACTCAAGCATTAGTTTAATTATGGTAGAATGAAAGTATCGATTGATATTGTGCTTTAGCCTTGGATTAAGAAGTTAGGAAAATTGAGATTTTCTACTTAGTAATATCATTATGATTACTGTTCTTCAAAATAGAAAACCTTTTTAAACTGAACTTATGTTAGTAATAAATTGCGACTGCACTTGTCTTTTGTTTTAAAGGTTTAGTGCAACAATTATGGAAATAACGGAAATGATCGTGTGATCTTATAGTAAGGAAAAACTTGAATGCATGGTGTGCTCTTTACTTTATAATAATATACATTTAGATAGATAGGTCATCTATGCAAAAGTAACTCAGGTTCTGAATTGATGTTACATTCTGTTCAATATTCTGCAAACATAGTAGTCTCTGTCGGCATATTTTCAAAATTCTATACCTAATTGTTTTCTAAGAATTCTTCCTTTTTCATTCCTTTTCTGATTTCTTCAAGACTTGGATTGAGTAATATGTTGGAGCTATGTTAAACGTAATGAAAGTGGTTAGTATCTATACCCTTTTTAATTTTATGGAGGGCTTTAGTATTTGAGATTTGTATATTAAGTTTTGGGTGCTATATCTATTTTTGTGGATGCTATATTTGGCCATTTAAAGCATTTGTTATAGTTGTAGTTTTCCATTTATTGTTTTGAACTATCGTGCTTTTAAAAATGGAAAAACTTATGGTTTAGTTAGACTTTGGAGGATAGCATGTGATTTTTTGGTGAATGAACAAAAACCCCAACTATTTTCAGCTATAAAAAGTTGCCCTATGGAATGATCATTATTTGGTCTAATGTAATAGTTTTCAAGGGTGAAAAAGTCTATAATAAAAGATCTATCAGTCATAGCAAATAATCCAATGCTTTGTAGACAACTTCTAATCCTAATGCAGATACATTTGTCATCCTATTGCAAATAGTATTAGACCCTTAATCATGTTAGCTTTCTACAATCTATTATACAGATGACTTACTATTTCTAGATTTTGATTAGCTTTCTACAATCTATTATACAAATGACTTACTATTTCTAAATTTTGATTAGCTTTCTACAATCTATTATACAGATGACTTAGTATTTATAAATTTAGACTGTGAAGAAAATTTTACGTTGTATGAGACTATTTGCATCAACTCTCACACAATAGACTCGAGATATATCAAAGCATCGCCATTAGACCATGCATTCATTGACCCCAATATCATATTCCCTTCAACGGGGTTGAGCTTCTACATTGAACAATAATTTTCATGGCTATAGCAGACTCCAAACAAAACTGCTTCAAAGCCATAATATTCATAAATCGACAGAAAAATTCATCTAAGTTAAGATTCATATAAGTTAACAAAGATGATGACATGTGTTTTGACTATGTCATCTAGAAAGAATCAGATCTTCCTAAATCAGATTTATCCTAGAAGCATATTATAAACCCTGGGATATGGCTTGTCTACTAGTGGTTGTTAGGTAGGTTTTAGATGGTAGATGTAACCTTGGGGAAGTTTGATGTAAGCAACTACAATTTCTGGGTGAGTCAACCTCCAAAGTAAATTAAGTTGGTGCATATAGATTTATAGTGATTACCACATGTCACCATGGACTTGAAAAAGTCCTTGATCAGTTGTTTATTATTGTGGAGTTGAAGAAAAAAAATATTATGCTTAATAGAGAAATCAAAGGCTTTTGACTGGGTGTTTTAAATACATTTGAGCCTTGAACATTCCATCCTTCATTTGTATATGAAAGCTTAAAGCTTATGCACGTGAATAACAATTTAATTGATGTAACGTTAGTATTATTAATATGATATATGAATAACAACCATATAAACATAAGGCATCATTATTTCTAAAAAAATTAAAAGGCTAGTTAATATAAACTGTGTACAAAATTAATTTTGTAATGATACCTTGATAAAGCGGAGTTCACAAGAATAAATATAGTTTTAGATCAAATTGGATTACATAGTTCTCCAAATATAGGTTATAATAGAAATGAGTACAAGCATCCTAAACTATTTATTTGTATGAAGATTCGTATCCTACAATCATTGATGGTCCATAATACGCTTTATTTCTAAGCTAAAAAATTTGAAATATCAAAAAGCAAACATTTGCTTTCATTGTGGAAGTCCAATTTTGTAGCCTTTGTGATGGCAGTTTTAAATCTTGTTTCAGAGTTGTAGACTTTGCTTGTTATTGATATGGTGAATCTGAACTTGTTAAAAAATACATCTTTGATGATACCTTCCACACTTGCATTCACTTCGACGTCATATTGTAACATATATAGCTCAGTGGTAGACATATGCAATAGGTTTTTTGCTACTTCATCAAAAGCAACAACCCAAATATCAGTTGTGTGATCTTGAAGTTTTACCTGTAAGAGGTATCTATACTTACAATTTGGAATTGTCTTCTCACATTTACAGTAGTACCATGTCTTATCTATATTTTCAATGACTTTTTTCTTGCATTCTTTACCATTCACAACTATTGGGCAAGATGGATAGCAAAATGTATCTTGCCTAATGTATTTGACAGTGGCTTTTATCATCATTTGTAGGGGCTATTTCATTTTATTGCATTTTTCCAAGACACTTGCAATTGTGAGTGAACTTCTTGTATTATTTTTTGCCAATAATATTGACAGTGATGGTATGGTAAATTCTACTCCTCCCATTTTGGACTGTAGGGCTTTAGCTTCCGATATAGATGGATTTACTGTTAATATGGTTGCGACTATGGTATTGATTACCTTTCCCTTGAATTCAAAAACACGCCCATTCCTTATAGCAAGGACAACAATATTTTCAAAATCTTTCAATGACTTAATTTGTTCCCCATCATTTATTGAAATTGGTCCCCACAAATTCACATCTATTGATGCTAGTGACATGTCTGTTAACGTGACAATTCTACGGTGAACCTTACTTGCATCCTTCCGTTGAACAGTTGAGATATCTATAACGCTGATTACAATCCCAATAGTATCAATCAATGTATTGTTGTTGATGTTTGCAATGTCATTAATTGGCCTAAAATTGTATTGAACACTCCTAACAGCTAACTCATCATCACAACATTTCAATATTGAAGAATGGTCAAGGGTGATTTCCATGTGTCTGTTCAATTTGTTGTATTGTTTGTTTGTCTCTTTAACTGAACCTTTTGAAACTGTATAGTAGCCACCTATTTGCACTTGATTGTAGTGCAATTCTACAATGTCATTGAAGCAAACTATTCTGGTTTTTGTGCCTTCATGCTCCAATATGTCAAAGCTAAAAACATGGCCACTACCTCAGTTGTTACTAAATTGTCTAAGCTGCTTTTTTGTTGTCACCCTCCCTTTGATTGTCCATTTGGTTTGATATGGATTTAAATCTATTATAGGACTGATACTCTCAGGTAGTGGTAGGTCCCTGCGAGGTGTATGGATGCTGAATTTGGTCCTTTTTTAAGGTGAAAAAGTTGTGTTGTCTTGCAACATTTGTTCCTCTTGAGACTTATATAGATACCTTGGTTTTCTAATGATATGATTGTATCGTTGCATAATTTGTAAGCTGAAGATGATTATGATCCTATATAAAGAGGTTGCAATGACACAAAATTAATTATATATATTATATATAAATAAATCAAAATATGTATATCAATGAAGATTGAGTATGAGATTGGCTACGTGGAATCTATCGTGGCTCAACACACATAATTTGTCAATGTTAGTATAGATTTTATTTTGAGCCTGTCTAAGAACAACAAGTGTTTGGATTTCTCTGGCAAAATTGCTAATTGTATGTGTTTGCCATCAGCTAAGACATTCTTGTATTGTTCACTTTGATCTTCAAGGATAGGAATCATTTTGAATGATAAGATTTGCAGGATTGGATTTGTAACAAGATCTCTAACATTCATTGATTTAATTGCATTGGTAGTCAATGATGATTCCATTATAGATTCCTAAAAGAAGAAGTTTCAGTTATATACTTTGTGTTTAGGTGTGAATGTGTTAATTTATTAACTTGATAAATGGACAAATAGTATCTAGCTACATATAGTTCAATTTTGTCTTATGCATGTACAAACATATACATATGCATATATGAAAGAATATTGATAAGAGAAAATAAGTGCAAAATATAGACTTATAAATACTAGCATATGTTTTGAGATATAAGCAATGTTTTGCATGTGTGAATTATATTTCTTTAAGGATTATAAATGAATTCTTCTAAATTTAATGCATGATAACTTAC
The DNA here is from genome assembly GCA_028749045.1 of Cupressus sempervirens. NCBI lineage: Eukaryota > Viridiplantae > Streptophyta > Pinopsida > Cupressales > Cupressaceae > Cupressus > Cupressus sempervirens. Next base: position 73,722,604 of record CM053792.1, on the reverse strand, counting down.
TCCATTAGTGCTACCTTCTTGGTTTGAACATGTTGACCTCATTTCCTTTGACATGGTATCTTGTCAATTTTTGGAAACATATTTGTATAGACAAGGTGTTGGTTACATAGAAAATGTGTTTATCAAGTAAAAAATACTATATTAAGTTTGTTTGTGTGCGTGCATGCATGCCATACAAAAACATGAAAGCTAAAATTTGAATACGTGTAAAATATTTTCTCATTGGGATTGGTTGATAATTTGAAAGAGGAATGGTAGATAAATCATAGTAGTTGTGTTCACTTCATCATTGGGAGCCTTGGTTTGTTGATGCTTGGATTTTTCAAAACTTGATTCTGTCGATATAGTATCCTATATGAATAATAGACAATCAATAAAAATCAAATGTGCTTATCCAACAAGAATTTGAGCGCATGATATTCTATTTGGGACTAGCTAATAATTTGAAGAAGGAATGATAGATAACTCATAGTAGTTGTCTTCCCATTATTCAAAGGTTTGGTTTGATCATGGTTGGATTTTTCAAAGCTTGATTCTGTCGACACAATATCTTGTATGAATAACAGACAATGAATAAAAATCAAATGTGCTTATCAAACAACAATTTGGATGAATGATATGATGTTAAATATAAAGTTAACTACTTATGTTATAATTTTTTTTGGAAATTACTGAAACAGAAATGAAGCAAGGCAGACAAAGAACTGACTATATTTAGTCTTTTATAAGTTGATCAATGCTACTGGGACTCTAATGATCTCACAACAGAAGAACAATTGAGCTCACCACCCTACTGCAACTCAACTAAACAATTAGTTAACAACTTGCATGCTGAGTGATAATGGAAGGCACACCCAAGAACCAACCCTTTTATAATGAAATAGATCATTTCTCAAATTTATTCATTTTAAGTACTAACCTCATGTTCAAAGGAATTGATTTTTAATAAAACAAATGTGAAAAGATATAGTTAAAGATTGTTAGTTATGCAGAACAAAAATATCAGTAAATTCAATCAAAAAAATGGTCAAATAGAGAATTAGAATAATCTAAAAATGCAAAAAATGGTTGAAAAAATCTAAAACATAATAAAAGATGGAAATACAAAATAAGTATAAGATCAGAGCAAAAAGTAGTTTCCTTGCAAGGAGAACTAGAGGATTCAAAATATGTTACTAAGTGGTTTTGGATCTATAATGACATCCTTAAAATATCAATAGACAAAGCATAATTTGAATTGCATAATCTAATACCATGGAACTGTTTATAACCATAAATACCAATACTTTGAACAAAAATGGGTCATGTGCTCCAAGAATGGGTCTCTCAAAATGCACAAGAGCAGAAGACATATTAGAATAGGGGTCTTCAAGCCTCTCACAAATAGTTGACACATCTGCAATAATGGTTTTAGCCCTCCTTTCCATGCTTCTACAGGTGATAGGACAACTCCACTGTACCTAAAATATGGGTTGGGAAAATTGGTCAAATTTGAGCATGAAGAGTTCACTTTTGAGGCTTCAGACATAGTTTCAGCAATGTCAATTATTAATTTACTAGTTAACATTTCAGTTCACAATCAAAATTTCATATGAATAAGGAGTTGATTTGATTCCCAATTTTTATGTAAAATAGTTTTGTTTGCTGGGAACCATGATCTCTTAAATTTTTTGTTTTGTATTTGAGTCATGGTGCATGAGACTTAAGAGTGTTAAATATTTTTGGAATGGTAGGTTTAACTGGTGATTTAATAGGCTTTTGTCTCTTGATAGTCAACCTAGTCCTTCTGTTATAGGGATCAACAAGAAGGCTCCTAGGTTTACTGCCAATGGTATACTATGTTTGGATAGTGATAGTCTTTGTGCATTAATGAAGTTTTTCGTGAAGCCTTGTTATGCTACATGCAAAAAGACAAAAGATCTAGCACATGGAAAACATTATCCATTAATTAGGTAATGCAGCAGGGATGTACTTTTGAGTGGAAGGGATTTTGTAAAATATTTAATAGAGACTGGCACTTGATGAAGCTAAGCAAGCATAGTTCTCTTGAATGCATTTTGACTTGCCTTGCCCCCCATATTCAATATAGTTTCCTTCTCTTATATTTGCCATGCAAACTGAAATTTTATTGATGCTAAAGTTGTTCCTATTTTCAGTCTTAAACAATTAGACTTTTCATCAAAATTTTGTTTTTCTAATCTTTATATAAACCAAAATTTTAAGTTTACTGAACATAATCTAAATTCAAATTTGGAGTTGTAAGATGCAAGAATCTAGATACAGGGCTTATACCATTTATAGCAAGGTTATAGTTTCCGCCACTGCATTTTATTTAATTACTAATGATTTTCTTTTTGTCATGAAATATTCTTGTAGGTGGATTTGATAGTGGCAATGCAAGCTTGAAAAATCTACAGATCCATTATAATGATGATGGAGTTACTGAATCCCAGACATTATGCAGAGTGGAAATTCTAACCAGACCTTTATGAGAACTTTTGTGACATTAATATCATTTTCACTGGCCATAGTTTTAAAAATTTGACATTTCCACTTTATCTAAAATGAACTACAATTACTAAGCATTGTGGGAGCTAGCAAAACCCTAGCCTACAAGACCCTCCTTTTCTTTTACAATTTTACCCAATGGTCTTTCATTTGGTAAGACATTGGCTTTAATACTGACCCACACTTTTCATATCACCTGAGCTCAAAGCTCAACTCCAATTAAACTCTCTAGCACGATTTATCTTGATCATCAGAGGCAAGGAGATTGATGGTGATGTGAAGGCTATACTTATTCATAAGCTAGAGAGATAATGTTTAAAACTAAATTTACAAGGGTTTCCTAAATACTTGTAGATGGGCAAGCACAGTTAAATTAATCTTCACAATGCTTACCGTGACTCTTAAAATATCTACAAACACCCACATTTCATTAATCATGCTATTAGTTTGGCAAAGACTTTTTTCAAATGAAACTGTTGCCTATGCTATGGACATTTCACAAATTTTCATAGTAGATGATACTTATATTCATTGGAACTTTTTATGGCTTGGGTGGACAAAATATACACACGCATATGTGCATGCACAGGTATTGATACATGTGTCTCTGTGTTTGTATATTGTCAAAAAATCTAGTTTGTGCGTATCTTGTAGTCATGACTCATCCACTTTGAATTGTGTAATAATATATGATAAATATTTAGATGTAGAACAGAGAAGGTAGACTTTAAACATGAACAAGAAGATCATAAGTCATATAACAATTGACATATTGCAAATGATAAACTACTGACTTGAATAGTGATAAAGTTTACATTTAATTGGTATTGTACCAAAGCTTCAGACTGATTATGTATTGAATTAAGCTTGATGAACAACAAGCTGATACACAAATAAAAACCCAAAAAAATTTAGAAATATTAATCAAAGTCCTTAGATATATTACTCTCCACTGACTGCCTGGATAAATGTTGTGTTGTCTGTGGTCTTGTATGTACTAAATTATCCTCTGGTAGATACACTCATTCATCAAACCTTGGAGCATCAGAGTCTATAAGTATTGTGCCAGTTTCCTATATTATCAATAGTTGTGTCAGATTTAGCAAAAATTTGGTGGAAAATTATAGAGCCTCTATGCTGGATACAACACTAGATGAGCAACCTCCAGTCAAATGGATGACTGAACCTACCTCTTCAAACTGTCCATAGCAGGAAGTAAGAAGATCACATGCATCTACTAAAATTCCATGTGAGATGAAATAGGTCACCCAAACAAAAACTCAATTAAGTGAGCAGGAATCAAGTATGTTGAAACCTGATCCATTGAAGTCCATCCTGGCCCCTTCTACATGTGATAGTTTACATGATAAACCAACTCCAACAAAACATGGGAAGATTGGAACCACTTTGAACCATGCTCAATGGGAAGTTGACTCAAGGATGATGAAGTTTGGTGGATTGAAAACTATAAGCATAAAGCCTATACCACCAATTGTAGAACAACTGTTAATATACAATCAATCATCAGACCTTGGAGCAATAGAGTTTATAAACAGTGTGCCACTTTCTTCAAATAGAAACACTTATCTTGGAACAATGTGCCACTTTCTTTAAATAGAAAAACTTATGTTGGATTTAACATAAATTCAGTGGAAAAGTAAATAGCTTTTGTGCTTGATAAAACACAGGATGAATAGCCTGCATTTAAAAGGATGATTGAACCTTCCCATTCAAACTTTTCACAGTAGGAAGTAAGAAGTTCACAAGCATCTGCACAAATTTCATGTGAGATGCAAGGGTTCACCAGAAGAAAAACTCAATTAAGTGAGTAGAAGTCACATATGTTGATGTCTGATCAGTTGAAGTCCATCTTGACCACTTTGGTATGTGGCGGGACACTTGATATACTGACTCCAACAAAATGGAAGAAGATTGGACTCAATTGTTCAAGCTGCACTCAATGGGAAGTTGATTCAAGGATGATGAAGTTTAAGAGATTGAAAAGTGTAAAGCCTATAATACCCATGGAAGAACAACAATTGAGATACACTCAGTCATCAAACCTTGCAGAAATAGAGTTTATAAGTAGTACATCAGTTTCCTCAAATATCAACAGTTCTATTGGATCTAACATAAATTTGGGGGAAAATTATAAAGCTACTATGCTTGATACAACACAGGATGAACAATCTCCAATAAAAATGATGATTGAACCTACTTTTTCAAACTGTTCATAGCAGGAAGTAAGAGATTTATAGGCATCTACAAAAATTCCATGTGAGATGCAAGGAGGGTTCACCCACACACATACTCAACTAGGTGAGAAGGAATCACATATGTTGTAGTCTGATCCATTGAAGTCCATCCTATTCACTTCTGCATGTGAAAGGACACTTGATATACTAACTTCAATAAGACAGAGCAAGATTGGACCCAATTCTTCAAGCTGTACTCAGTGGGAAGTTGACTCAAGGATGATGAAGTTTGACAGATTGAAAACTATTAGTGTAAAGCCTATACCATCAATGTTAGAACAACCATTAAAATCATAGTAATCACATTTCCAACAAAATTGTGAAATGAATGTATTTACTTTTTTGATCCCTTGACTGATAATGGGCAGATACAAGAGAAACAAAAGAAGGATGAGATTGGAATCCCTTCTTCATCTAGTACTCCTAAGCAATCTATAAAAGAAGCAATGCAGTTTGAGCGGGAATCCATAAGCACACTTGGATTTGTTGGAATATCAAGTCAGAAGAAAAGGCTTACATAATTAAACACTCAAGTTTCTTTGCCTACTAGACATAACTCAGATATGATGAAAATTGAAATTTCAAACACCATTGAAGTGAATGATATCCATGATAGTATAGAGGATCTTCAACCTCTAAGTAAACATAAATATATGGAATCATGGCTATAATGTGTGTCGTAAACACTTGGCTCTTCTAAGATTACATAATCCAAGAGTGTAATTCAATATAACTTATTTGCAGTGAATTCCAAAATGAGTTGGACTTAACTTGAGTGACCCCATGAATAAAAATAAATTGCCAGCCATTGTTTAACTAAAACTATTGGTTAGTGATGTACCCTGACCCCTGTATAGACATTGCCTTCTATACAATAGTTCACATGATTCCACATTTTGCATACATGTCTACCAGGGTAGTTGCAACTTAAACATATACATACTCTTGACAAATCTATTTGTGCATATCCAGTAATCATGGCATGCCATAACCACATTCCTTTCAAGCACTCTCTCAAACAAATCAAAGAAAATAAATAGGATAAATCCAAGATGCAGATTCAAAATGTCTCTGTCACATGCTTTGGTCATATGGTATCACTAAATCTTCACTCCCATTAAAAATAAGAGCTCAGATTCTAAAGTCATATGATAAAGCAAGTCTCCTTTAGCTCGCAGAAATGGGGGGAATCTACTACCCTTCAACATGTCACGGGTTTCAATCTCTGTCAGACTCTACAAATACATAGAATTAAAATAAATAAAACTTAAGCAAGAGTAAAATACATATAAATCCTAAACCTAAACCCTATCACTAAGTGAAGATCTCATAATTTCAAGTGCAATAAGCACCATCTAATTTCAATGGCATCCAAACCTCATTAAATGGCTTACTCCCATTAATTAACAGTAATTCAAACATTTATTCTCAAGTCATGGCTACATTTTGGGTAGTATCAGAGCCCGAGTTTCTACATTGGGAGCTCTGGGTATATTGGAATGCCACTAGTTGTTAACTAGTTGAACAAAAATGAAAGCTTAAACTGTTATGTATATCCTTTTCAAACTCAAAATTGAACTAGTGGAACTAAAACATAACTTAAACTTTTAGTTGTATATTTTTCATACTTCAACACTTAGACTTCAAAACTGAAATTACACTTAAACCTAAATATAGGCAAACTGAAAATTGAAACTTATTCTATTTTCAAAACATGTGTCTTTCATGTATGTTTACAGTAGTATGGTTTATGGTTATTATAGCATCTTGTATGTTTTCCAATGGATTAGGGATGTTGATCCTTTTTTTAGAGTGGTTAGGGGATCTATTTCTGTATTTGTTAAAAGGATGAATGTTGGATCAATATGGTTTTTGGTTCACTATTAAACTAGAATCATATTGCTCTAGGTGTGTTGTAGTATTCTCAGTGGAATCAAATTCTCTTACAAGGGGAAAGGGTCCAATGGGACCCACACAGTGAGTCTTTAGTTTTACCTTTCTTGTAGGCTTCCAAGAGTAAGCCTAAGTCTAGAGGGGGTGGATGTAGTGCCGGCCCCTAGTGTACATTTCTATTATGATTACCGAACTCCTTTAGGCTACTTTTATGCTTATGATTAGTGGCATTGTTTCAAGATTATCAGATATTGCTTTAGATGCAATTGATTTTATAATGGGATTACTTGATACTCCTTACTTCATGTATGTGTGATGATTATTACAGTGTTTTCAGTTATTGATGATGATTAGTTAGATGCTTTATTATGTGTGTTTTCTTATGGATACTTACCCCATACTTGCATGTGTATGGTGTGCATGTTTGTTTTCTTTATGTATGGTGTTTCTGATGTGGTTAAGGAAGGGATTCGTAGTCACCTGCTAGTTGGGATCTACATGTGCACCACTTCCTGCCATTGCCTGTTTAGCTTAGAATATTGTGTCTGTACATGCATGAATTTTATGAAGGTTGCAGGTATCAGGTATCAACTTCCCTTAATTGCCAGGATGAGCGCACCCTATTGCATTATCTCAATGGTAAGAGGGGAGATAAATTCTTAAGTCCAAATCGTAAACCTTTAAGCCAATTGTCCTAATTGAAAATTAGGAAAAGCATCTAAGTCGAGTACCCTCCGAATGCATCAAATGATGTTAATTCATGATTATAACCTTTAGTTTGATTTTGTATGTGTTTTCTTTGATGGGTTTTTGTATGTTGTTTTATGAGTCTTTGGTGGATTTTCTATTAATTAAGTCTAATTAAAAGATTAAATTAATGATTTAAATTAATAGAAAATTATTATGACATTTTAATATTTAATTATATTTAATTAATTGAGAAATTAATTAAATAAAAAGAATTAAATTTGAAGACAAAAGTTATAAGTTTAAATTTAGAACGTGATAATATTAATTTAATTTAATAATAATATATTTAGAGTTCATTTTTAAATAAATGCTAAATATTATTATTATTTAAGTTAATAAATATTTTATCAATTAAGTTTCAAAAATAAATTAAAAGTTAAAAAAAGGTATTAAATTACTAAAAGTTTCTAGTTTGCATGATGTATGCATGAGTTGAAAATATAAGGAATTAATTAAAAAGTAAAAATAAGTGAATTTAATAAGAGTGCATAATGTGTGCATGAAATTAAATTTAATAAATCAATTAAAAGGGGTCAAGTGAAAATTAAATAAAGTTATTTAATAATTCATTTAATGTGCATGGAAGAGATAAAAAGAAAGATAAATAAAAGTTAATTTAGAGCTTGAGTCTTGTGAGCAAGGAGTCCTCTCGGGTAAACGCACAATTAGTGCCCTGATTTGAGGAGAGAGCTCCTTATCACCAATTGAGGGTTCATTTTTGAGAGAGATGAATTTGGACACAAATTTTTGGAAGCAAAACTGGAAGCAAATTTTGGAAGGGAATTTTTGGGAAAGTTTTAGAGAAAGATTTTTGGATAGAAGCAAATTTTCTCACAATTTTTGGGTGGTTGCGTATTAGCATTAGGTTCAGGTAGGGTCTTGTGTTTTGATCACTAAATGAATTATGTAAATCAATATGTTCTGCCTACTTCGTGCTTGTAGAAAATTGTTTTCTCAAATTTTGTTGCATGAATCTTGCCCCCCTTCGTTTGGAATCTTTTGCTATTCGATTTCATTTGTAAATCCGGATTGAAAAACTATTTAGAAAACCTCATTCAACAATTGAAAGAAATTAGAATTAAATTGGGGAGGGTTTTGAATTTAAAAAGGAAATTTATAGAGAAAATTCGATTAGTTGGTTGAATTTTCTCTATCAGATTAATGTTGAAAAGAATTAAAAAAAAAATAAATATGTTTTTTGTTGAAAGAAGGAATTTGTTTTATAAATTTTAAATATATTCATAAATCTTATTAAATAAATTAATATATTAAAAAATGTTATTTAAATTATTAGAAAAGAAGAAGAAGTAATATTAAACAAATTTTAAAACATAATAATATAAGTTTTGGTGGATAGGGCCACCAACCCCCCTACCCACAATGCTGCGCGTGACAGCGACTGCGCGTAGCATCATTGCTGTAATCAATAGCAGTACGCTATTTGCAACAGCCAAGCTGCCCGCGACAGCCGCCGTTTCTTTTATAAGGCTAGCAGGCCTTTAAACAATATGCCATTTTTAATAATGTTTATATATATATATATACATATAAATTTTATAATTAATTTAATTTTTGTGAATTGTTTATTATAAAAAAAATGTATATGTTATAAATTAGTTTATATAAATTTATATATATATAGATATTTATTAATATTAATGTATATTATTTAATATGTATATGATATGTATTAAATAATAATAAGTTTTAATTTATAAAAATGTTAATTGGTTATTATTAGTGATAATTTAAATTATGTTTAAACTATTATTAATAATAATTTAATTAAGTGATTTAAATTATCATAATATTTAATGAAGTCTTAATTAAGTTATTATTAAATGATTTGGGTTCGTAAATGGCAATTTATATACTTTATTAATTAATATAATTAAATGTGAATTAATTAGGATTAATTAATAAGAGAAGTCGTTTAATTAAGTTTTAAATTTATTAAGTTATTATAATACAAATTTTAATGAAAATGTAGATTATTATATTTAAAGAACAACAAGTATTATTAAGAATTTAATTATTACCCTTGAATGGTTTTAGGACTTGACTTGAAATCAATTAGGGGTAATTGTGCATTTCATCTGGATATAGGAACGAGATAATTTGTAACGGTAAACTATGGGTTCTATTTGTTTAAAATATATGTTCAATTGGAAATGGAAACCTCACATAAACTCAACAATATATTATCAATCAAATTCAACTATGAGACTATTTACATGAACACAAACACTGAAAAATTGAAACCTTATTGTTTAACTCAAACTATGTGTTTTCAAAACAAACCAAATTGAGAGACTATTATGTTTTTTATGTATTGTCTATGCTTTTAGGTTTTGGGGTTGACCTAGCATTGACCAGTTTAGGTTGTTACCAGAGGTTTGGGAGTTATGAGTTTGTGATGTCATGCTGATGTTTTGATCTTGATCTTTTAGCCCAATCATGGTAATGTGATGGTGTGCTCTATGATATATTTGTATTTACTAGTTGTTATTGCTTTCTAGTCTTCTTGTGTGAAGTTGAGGTGTATGTATATGAGATACTTGACTTACCAATTTTTGAGTCATCGATCAATTATATTTGATTTTCTTTCCAGTCGCTTTGAGAGGACTGAGGTGTTTTGAATGATTTATTTTTAATGATGTCATGTTGTGACATGTTTGACTTGACCATTTTGGAGTCTTCGATCAATATTATTATTGGGATACTTTCCAATTGCTCATTGAGAACCGATGGATCTTGTGATTGATCTTTGATGCTTTTAGTTGCTCATTGAGGACTGTTGTGATTATTATGATTATCTTTTGGTGCTTTCTAGTTGCTCATGGAGAATTGATGTGAATATTATGGATTATATTTTGATGCTTTTCAATCTCTTGTATAGGGCTAAGGTGATTTTTATGTGATTATTGATTTGTGTTTTTATTGAGCCTAGTGTAAGTTATCTATATGTAGTGTCGAGAAGTGGCTTGCAATCAGGGACGGGGGCCCTAACTAGCTCTGGGGATAACCCACTATAAGTTGTTTTAATAAGTGAAAATATTACACTAAATGGGGATTAAAAAGAACCTGATAAGATAATTGTATGTTCTCACCCATGCCTCGAGTGCTAGTACAAACTAGGATGGGAGTAGAGAGAATGCTTGGTTATGACCTTGCATTTTGTAGTATGCCTTGTTAGTACGAGAGGATACTAGTGGAATCACTAGGGACCTAAGAGTCCTAAGGGACTGCTCAGGTAACTCTGAGCATGATTCGTGTGATGACACTTTCCCGCTTACATAGTAGGTTTCCTACATGTCTTGTGTGCCTCTGGGTCTAGATGTCAATTTATGTTGGAACCTTTGAGTTAGTATACTTTTAGGATTTCCTAGACTTAGAGAGTATTTTGATAGATGATTTGATATCCTGTTTGGGACTTGAGCCTATCTCCTCAGCATGGTGGGAGTGGGCCATTTAGGTTCCAAGCGGTCGGGTGGTAGTGCTTTTTACTCTTACCATTGAGATCCGTCTGTAGTCACCGTGGCTGGAGCTTCTTGGGATGCTATCATGATTAGACGACAACATTTACTAATGCATTTCCTTATTGATGATTAGTATGTTAGATTTCCTTATGCATATGTTGTAGTATATTTAGTAGTGACGTCCCTATTACTATAGTACCGAAGATCTGATAGATGGCTTGGGATGTTATGCGCAGGGGATGACTAGGGCCCACAATGGTCTAATGATGCTATTGACGGTTGGGAGGAACTGCACACTTAGTTATGTTTTATGATGGATAGTTGTATTTCATGTTGGATGTTTATATCTTTTATGATGAATGGATGTATCATGTATGGTGGATGGTTTCTTTTATTTTACTATACTTTGTATCATGGATTTGAGGATGATGATGTATCTTTATTTCTATATATGTATATTATTTTAGCCTTTCATACCTTGTGACATGTATAGTGGATGATTGAGCATTTTGAATTAATTTGCCAAGAGGCATTTAGAACAAATGTATATTATGGACTTTGGATTTTTTGATTATTCTTTCATGTGGATGTGGTAGTTGTTAGACTTAGTATTAGATTAAATTTAAATGTAATTCAACGTCATGGGATCCTTAAGAAATGTAACCTGTTATGTATGCTTATAGATGATTGTATGTTATTGCTTCCACTACTATGTGTTTGATGTGTATAATTACCTTTCTTGTTTTTTTTTTTTTTTTAAAAGTTGGTAAACTTGGCAAAACTTTAGGTCATTTCTTTTGGGTCCCTTGGCGGGGCGTTACTGGTAGAAACATATTCTAAAATATTTAAGTAAAACAAAGTTTGAAATTCTTTTGTTATTAAAACTCTTTTATTGTTAAAATTCTAGATGTACATGATTACCGAGAGATTTGTGAAACACAACCCTCACATGTTTCTCGTCTTAATTTTTTTTCATTTTCTAGTTTCAAACTAAAATATGGAAAAAAGAAATATAGGGCCTTAGACACCAGGCAAAAATATACGAGTAAATATCACAAAAACAGACAAAAAGTTGAAAAAACATATTTCTTCGCATCATCTACTTTCGACTTAATTTTAGAAAAATATGTCAAATGGAGCAAGCAAACTCAAATGGGCAAAACATACAGTAAACACCTTCAACTTTGAAAAGACTACGATGATGTTAACTTCGTCAAGAAAAATTAGTTGTTTAAAAGCAGATATTTGAAAAGCTAGAATCTGGTTTCAGGACGAATATATGCCCCATGTCCCTATATAGTATGGAATTGATGTTCTTCGTATAGGCAATTGATGTTCTTTCTTTATTGTTTCATTTTTAGCCAAGAAGCTATTAAACAAGAGGCTTCCACCAGTTTTGGTAATGTTTCATACAGAATAAAAACCAGTTGCTAAAGCCTGGCTTAATTAAAATTTCTCTGTCACATGCATTATAACTGATATATAAAACCCCTAGTTAATTATAGCATGTGAACCAAAATCCTTTTAAAAAGAAAAATTTCCCTGTGTCATAAGGGATTTGCATTAAAGAAAGTGTTAACAGAAAAAATTCTCTACTAAAACCAATAAAAGGCAATGGAGGGTTAACAACAAAATTATGTTTAATGGAAAAACTTACATTGATTATTTTTTTGCCCTTGTAAACTGGTACCTATGAGAAAATAATCCCCAATGAGTGCTTAGGGAAAGGCCTCCCAATGTGCATAGATGTGTGCAAAAGGCCTCCTAATGTGCAATGTACGTAGATGTGTGAGAATGACCTTCCTTACCCTGATAACCAACCTCTCTATTGAATGAGAAGGTTATAGAGAGTGACCTTTCTTACTGATTAATTTAACCTGCATTTTTCCTTGTTCACTAAATGTTTCCTCTTATTTAAGGAAAACCCACAATTCCAAAGGGCATTCGTCATACTTATGGCTTATTGCAAGCCCTAGTTGACAAATAGATACAGAGATCAAGGATTTTGATATGGAATGCAAACTATGAGTTATGGCTTACTGCAAACCCTATTTTACAAATATATACAGAGATCAAGATTTCATGTCATAGTTCTGAATGCAAAGTGTGAGCTCTGTGAATGTTACACAAAGTATGAGTTCCACTATCGGTAAAGTAGATGACCTGAAAACAAAATTATTGATGAAGTAGATGATCGAAAAACCAAATAAAGTTATCGGTAACTAACAAAATTTCCAGCAAAAATTAAAATTCTAGGAGCAAAAAAAAAAACCTATTAGCTAAATATAATGTTCGTAGATATGAAATGTTTGATAGTGTCATCGTTAAGTCAACCTATGTGACTTGTTAGTAACCTACATTGAAATGGATGCTTCTTGTAGGATAATTATCTAGTAATTAATAATAATATAATGTGCAAGGGATTGATTGGGATCTAAATAAGTTTATTTTGTATTCAATCTAATTCATTGAACCTTTATGAAAGTTGGAATCATTAATCTGATGCTGTCAAATTTTAGTGGTTTCAAAGAAGTGTTATATTATGGAAGGATGAAGTGTAGAAAAAATATACAGAGTATCATAGGCATCCCAACTTGATCACACACTACAATAGTGTCAGTATAACAGTAACAAAGCGAAAGATCAGTTTTTCCCATGGTGCAACAAACATAATTCATACTGTGAGGGGTCATGCCATCATTTTCATATTGAGTGAAAACCTTTTTTTTGGACAATCAAACATGAGAACATTTTTTTAGTGTCAAGTTGGGGACTTCTAATTCATTTGCTTTTACATGGTCCCATTGTTGAATACCCATTTGTGGAGAATTAAGAAACTGGTACATTGAAAAGCTTGTTTCTTGGTTGTTTTCACATCCATTTTAGTTTTTAAAATATAATGTAAATTAAAAAAATCACAATTTTATTAAACATATTTTAAAAAATCACAATTTTATTAAACCTAAATTAAAAAATTACAATTTTAGGAAATTGTTATTGTCAATATAAATTTCAGATTAATCTCAATATTGTCAGCCTAAATTGTAGTTTAATCTCAATGTAATCTGTAATTTATTTGTTCAGTTATTATGACTAGTATTGCTTTGCTTAGTGGTTTTTTATTTCTCATTTCTGTTACTATGGGTTCAATACATTGGTGGTGATAAAAACCCCTACATATAGGAAAATTTATGTAAAAGATTTGAAAGAATAATATATGACATGAAAGAGATTGGTTATAAGATAATGAACTAAACTGTATTCAATTGATTGGTGGTGATGTATTCAAGAGATCATACTAACTCTATGCCTTTATTATGTTTTTTCTGTTTAAATTTTCAAATAAAGGGAAACAATAAATTATAAATCTACAAGGTTTTTTCACTTTGATGCAGGAGCATCCTGGGTACAAGGGCAATCTTGCATCACCCAAAAATTATTTTATTTTCAGTCTTTTCTATTTTAATAAGGACCAATAGACAGGGTGGTTACTATTTATGAAAACTTGCTATTTTTAGCAAGTTTGTCATGGGTAAGTGCACCAAGTTGTGGTGCCAAAAGGGGGGTATAAGTGGACACCTTTTTCCTGAAATCAGCAATTTCTGGACTTCGACAAGAATTTGAAGATGGTTATGCTCAAAATTTTAAGCTATGACAAAAATAAAAGTCATAGTCCTCTGAATCTAGTTTCTAAACTACTAATTTTTTTTCAAAATGGTTTAGTTTTAGGTCCTCAAAAAAGGGGGCCACAAAAAGTGGTACTGTTTATTCCAGAAAAACATAACATAGTACAAAGTGTGGCCCCCATAAAATTTTAACTTTTTTTTTGAAAATCTTTAATCGCTCCAGTCAAAAGTTGCCTAACACTACGTAGTTTATCCTAGATTTTTTGGGTAATTTTATAATGTGTATTTTTTTTTTAATGAATTTTTTAATCAAACATATCCCAAAAACGTGAAATATCTGTGTGCTCCCCCTAGAAATGATTGAAAACTAATCTAAAATCAAAACTTCTTTTTTCCAAAGTGTGTAGAATGGAGTCTAGTTTCTAAAAAACTATGTTGTTGCAAAATTCAATGAACGAGCTAAAATCTACAACCCAATTAGTACATGTTGGTTTTTGACAAAAAATGGACATACATTCAAAAGAAATTATAGATGAAAGGCTTGAAATAGTTCAAATAAAAAATAAATTATATGGTTGTGTAGCTAACACAGAGACCTACAATGTCATGTAACCTGATTTTATCGATGCTCAACCACGAGGAAATTGGAAGGAGAGCACACAAGAAAAATCAATCATTTTTTGTATGTTTGCAGAAAAACATGTCTCAGACTAGTTTATAGACTCCAAAGCTTTGGGTTGGATCCCCAAGGCAAAGCCAAACATTAGGCTTGGTAGAATGTAAAGCTTTAAATAGCGCGTGCGCCCTATAGTGCGTGCATGCTATAGCACGCACACACTATTTAAAGCCTTTTAAATTTACTTTTAAATAGCGCGTACGTGCTTTGTAATTTTTTTTTGAAAAGTGTGCACGTGCTTTAATGCATACACACTATAGCGCGTACGCACTATAGCACGTGCGTGCTTTGCAAAACTAGAATGAGAAAAAGAGGTGTCATCTTTTTGGCACCACAACTTGGTGCACTTACCCTCATATGAGCTTGGAATGTTCTCATTTTCTACAGAAAGGTTCATTTTAGAGATATAAACCTATCATAAAAATCTCATTGCTCCAACTTAAGTATCAGAGAAGTTTTTGCAGATTTTTGGTGGAAAAATTTGCAAAAAAATCTTCAGGCTCACCATTGGAGGCCTTAGAGTGCCCAGATGAGGTCCAAAAACTCGTCAAGAGGTGTTAGTGTGGTTTTGATTTTGTAGATCAGAAGCTGGCATTTTCAAAAAGTGTTTATAATAGCCAATCAAAGCAATGGTTTCTAAGTTATGGCCTTTCAAAGTTGGGCTACCCAAAATTTCTAAAATAATTGTCAAAGATGTGTTTGGCCAACTCTATGTTTTGTTAGGGTCTATTGGCCCTAGGTATTAAGTTTGAGCATCTAGAACCTTTCTGGGCGGCATGAAACTGCCTATTTAAGAAAGGTCTGAACATTGTCTAGAACAGCTCGGGGTGATAGTTTGCAACCTATTTTGCAAACTATTGTACTGAAGGTGCCCATGTGGGTTAGCATATTGTACTTATGAATTCTATAATTTTGCATTTGCAGCACAAATAAGAAGTCCATATTTTGTTCTCACATTTCTTGTTGTTTCTTTTTTTCTATTATGAGTTTATGGTATTAAGGGGAGTGCCCTGCATCAAGTGGTATCAGAGTGAAGGTTGTTCCTGAGTGTGTAGAAAAATCACTGAAGCTAAGGAAATTTTCTCTAGGACTTGGGTTGGAGAAGTAGATTTGAGTTGATCTTGATCTAGTCATGTATTGCTCTTTCTGGAGACCTAGATCTTGTGGTTGCGAGGTGGTAGATTGTGATTTTGGCTTGCAATTACAGAGGGCTTGCAGATGGATCAATGGATGTGAAGATGAAAGACTGATCTTGTTGAGGCATGATCGTAGAGAGTTTGTGGATTGTAGATCCATGGTCCTGGACTTGTGATGTGGTTCCTGATTATTCATGTGAGGTGGTAGGTTATGATCTGACTTGCAAACAATTCAATTTTGTCACAAGGAGCATAGGAAGGACTTGTTGTAGAGGGTTTGTGAATATCTTGGGAGATGGCTCCAAGAGGATTGGACCTTAAGATGATTGTGAATCTCTGTGATGTGGTGGAGAGGAGGTTTTTTGAGATGGCTACTCAATTTGAAGCTAGTTTGGTTGATCGAGCTAAGGAGAAGGTTGCTCAATTTGACACTAGTTCGGCTGATCGAGTTAAGGATTGGGTAAGGAAGGCATTTCATAGATGTCTACGGAGCTGGAGTCTACCGATCTAGAAGAGAGTTGTCTGGTAAGTTAAGCAACTTGTTTGAGAAAGAAGATGGCATAACAAGGTCGAGGTGGAAGAGTTTGGTTTTGTTGATCAACTTGTGGAGTCTGTTATAGACCTTGTAGAGCAACTAGAGGTTGTTGCTGAAGGCATTGGTTATTGCAAATTTTCCAACCAAAAATTCACAATAAGTTCTCTTATACTTAAGCTGGAGCAATGAGATTTTTACGATAGATTTATATCTCTAAAATGAACCTTTCTATAGAAAATGAGAACATTTTGAGCTCATATGACAAACTCACCAACAATAACAAGTTCCCATAAATAGTAACCACCCTGTGTACTAGTCCTTATTAAAATAGAAAAGATTGACAATAAAATATTTTTGGGTGATGTAAGATTGCCCTTGTACCCAAGATGCTCTTGCATCAGACACCTGGGGTAATTTGAGAAGTGACCCCATCATGCTTCAGGTGTTTAGAGGAAAACCAAGATGGTTAACCTCCTCCCTTGCTAGCCATGATGAATCCTCTACTGGTCTCCCTTTCCATTTAAACAGATATTCCTCATAAGTTCTATTTATAGTACTTTTGTTAACACAACTGTCCAATATCTCCTCAATCTCCTTTGTAGCCGAACTAGTTGCTGGAATGCTCCACTACACTTCTACAACTTCATCTCCATCACCTCCTTCAAAATACTCTTTCAAATATGAAATATTAAATACTGGTGAAATATTCAATTCAGCAAGCAACTCCACTTCATATGCATTTACAGAATCATGCCTTTTCAGTATCTTGCACAGCCCAAACTTCTTCATCTTCAGCTTATTATATGTACCTACTAGAAAATGCTCCTTTCTCAAATGAACCATGACTTCATCTCCAATATGAAATTCCTTATATCTCTTTTTCACATTTGTCTTGCCCTTATACTATGCATTCATCTTCATGATGTGCTTCCTCACCTCCTCATGGATGTTCTTCAAATGTTTAGCAAAATCTTCAGCTTCAGCACTACGTATCTCTCCTTTATCCAACTACCTCCATTCATAAGCATTTTTGGGACTACTCCCATATACAGTCTCGAATGGTGATTTACCAATACTTCTATTGATAGAATTATTATATGCAAATTCTACTTGTGGTAAAATCATATCCCATCCTTTTGATTTATCTCCAACTAAACATTTTAGCAAGTTTCCCAAACTATGATTCACAACTTTTGTCTATCCATTAGTCTGTGGATGATGTGATGAACTAAACTTCAAATCTATCTTCAACTTTTTCCACAATGTACACCAGAAATACTCAACAAATTTGGTATCTCGATATGAAATTATACTCTTTGGCAGACCATGTAGTCTCACCACTTCTCTGAAAAACAACTTTGCTACATGAACAACATCATTAGTCTTCTTGCAAAGAATAAAATGTGCCATCTTTGAAAACCTGTCAACCACCACAAAAATAGAATCATGCTCTCAGTGTGTCTTTAGTAATCCAACAACAAAATCCATACTGACATCCTCCCACAACTTCTCTAGTATAGGTAATGGCTGATACAACCTTGTATTCTGCTTCACTTCTTTTGCCATATGACATAGTTAGCAACTCTGTACAAAATTCATCACATCTTTCTATAACTATGGCCAATAATAATTTTCAGCAACCTAGGCTATAGTTTTATCTCTACCAAAATGTTCAACCAATCCTCCACTATGCTTCTCCTTGATGAGATTCTCTCTCATTGAACTTCTGGGAATGCACAACTGGCTTCCTTTGAACAACATATTATCCTAGATCATGAAATCCAAATACTTCATTCTGTCAAGTGTAATAGGTTCTGTACATGCCTTCCATGCTTCACCAAAATCAGGATCATTTGGATATAATGTACTGAGTTCCTTAAACCCAACCACCTCTATCTGCATTTCTATCAGCAAAAGTTGTCTTCTACTGAGAGCATCTACAACTTTGTTAGACTTCCCACTCCTATGTTTCAAAAAAAATGTACAAATCTGCAAAACTCAACCCACTTTAAATGCCTTTGGTTAAATTTTCCTTGACTATTCAAATATTGCAAAGCTTGATGATCAGTATACAAAAAAAACTCCTTAGGAAGAAGATAGTGTCTCCACTTCTTACAATATATTATGCTTGCAATTGTAGAGGATTTGTAGATGGATCAATAGATGTGAAGATGGAAGACTGATCTTGTTCAGGCATGATCATAGAGATTTTGTAGATTACAGATCTGTGGTCTTGGACTTGTGATATGGTTCCTAATTGTTCATGTGAAGTGGCAGGTTGTGATCTAACTTGTAAACAATTCAGTTTTGTCACAAGGAGCATAGGAAGGTTTTGTTGTAGAGGGTTTGCAAATACCTAGGGAGATGGCTCCAAGAGGATTGGACCCTAAGATAATTGTGAATCTTTGTGATGTGGTGGAGAGGAGGTTTTCTAAGATGTTTACTCAGTTTGAAGCTAGTTTGGCTAATCAAGCTAAGGATGACGTTACTCAATTTGACACTAGTTCAACTGATCAAGTTAAGGATGGGGTGAGGAAGGCATTTTGTAGATGTCTATGGAGTTGGAGTCTACTGATCTAGAAGAGGGTTGTCTAGCTAGTTAAGTGACTTGTTCAAGAAAGAAAATGGCATAACAAGGTCGAGGTGGAAGAGTTTGATTTTGTTGATCATCTTGTGGATTCTGTTACAGAACTTGTAGAGCAACTGGAGGTTGTTGCTGAAGATATTCCAAACCTTTTTAATGTTGGGATGGAGATTGGTTTTCATGATCAATTGGTTGAGTCTAACATGGAGATTGTGGAGCACTTGGTCATGGATAATCTTGTTGTTGTTGGTGATGATTTGTATGTTGTAGAGCATCTTGTTGTGAGCAATGAGACTGCTGGTGTTGTGAGTTTGGCATATGTTGCTGAGGAGTTACATATTGTTGCTGATATGGAGTTTGTTGCTACTAGTGTGGATTCACTAGTTGCTGATGTGAATGAAGGTTTGTCAATGAAGCATTATGTTTAGTTTGTTCTTGGGAATGAGAATTTTGATTGGATGGTTGAGATTCTGGTGTTTAATAGAGTGATGTAGATGTGGATGATTTGCATGTTTATTTTCTTGTCCCTGTTGAGGTGGAAACCTTTGGTGAAGATGAAAATAGTTGTAGATCTTTCTTTTGGTGTCAAAGTGTGGGACACACTTTTCTATCTACCTAGGGAGTCTGATGCAGGAGCATCTTGTGTCATAAAATTTATAAGGAAAAAAATTGTGGAGGAGAGAGAAAGTGACAGAAATTAGAGAAAAATAATTTTAAAAAAAGGAAAAAGGAGAAAAAAATGAATTTCTATTTTCGAGGTGCATAGGAGGCAGAAATAGAAAAATAAATAAAAATGGTTGTCATTCCATTTATCGAGGTGTGTAGGTGGAATTATAGAAGTTTGTGGATATTTTATTAAATCATGCATTTAATATTTGTTGAGCCACATGGTGGTGCTTAGTTGTCTTTGGGTAGGAATTAAATATTTTTTGAAAGGTAGTTACATTTACCTTTTATCCTACATTGGTTGTATTGGTAACATCTTGGGTGGTAAGTGCCTATTTAAGCAAGGCATATGAGCATTTATAAACAAGCTTCAACGTGTGATCTCTTCTTAGTAGAAGCTTGGAGAGAAGGAGGAAGCATAGGAGTGAATTTTTCTGAGCCTTTGGATAGAGCGTCGAATGTGAGGTAGTTTTCAGTAGGATTGTGGTGGAGTTGTGAGTTTGTGAGAAGAGCTAGTGGTTGCAGTTTAGAAACAAGGAGGTTGCTTGGTGGCTTGCAAGCACAAGTTGAGATCTTGGAGGTTTCTATCAGAGTGTGGATTTGGACTAGCTAGTGTTTGGGTTGGATCTTGAGGGATCTTGCAGAACTATTATTGTAACTACTATTGTATTTGGCCGTAACCGAGAAGGCCTTACAACCTGACACATTGCATGTAATAGTTATTTTATGAATAAAGAGTTGAGATTTGATATCAAACTGTGCATTATTATTATGTTTCTATTGTTTGGTTATTTGTTGGGGGCTCTGACATCTCCTTTGGGGATTCTACTACCTTGATGAAGGGCCACTCCACCCTTACCAACTCACAACAATATGCAGACAAAGAGATGACAAAATTCTTCATAAAGCATCCATTAATACTTGAAATTCATTATAATATTCTCCAAATGAGAGAGCTCCAAATTCTTACAATATGAGAGAGCTTCCAAAAAGAAAGCTCCCAAACCAAGACCCTCCAACTAGCTTTCACACCAAGAGAAATTTCACCTCCAAGCTTGCTTACAAGAGATTACACTATGAGAGCTTCACTACAAGAGCTTCTACTTGAAGATCTACTTGAAGAGCTTCCCTTAAAGAGCTTCATTACAAATGATCATAAGTCTTACTTATATAGGTACTTACCACCCAAGATATTACAAACACAACCAATGTGGGATAAAAGGTAAATGCAACTATCTTTCAACAAATATTTAATTCCCACCCAAATACAACTAAGCACCACCACATGGACTAATTAGAAAATTAAATTTCCTTTGTAGATCACAACAAATTATTAAATGCATGATTTAAGGAACTTTCCACAAACTTCTAAGATGCCACCTACACATCTTGATAAATGGAATGACAACCATCTCTATTTATTTTTCCATTTACGCCACCTATGCACCTTGGTAAATGGAATGCCTTTTTACATTTTTTTTGTTTTCTTTCCATTTTTTTTAAAGATGCCCACTTTTTTTTTTTGATGCAAGATTCTCCTACACCAGACACCCATGGTAGGAAAATTTTTGTGGAAATTTTTTTCCTCCTCTTCCAACACCTCACTGGAACAAGTATCCATCATCAATATATTTCCTTCTTTCTACTTTTCCAACACCTAGCTAGAACATGTCTGCTACTGAAAATACTTCTCTACAATGAGCTTTGTCCAAGTATAACTTTCATCTTTGTCCAATCTTATATGATTTAATAAATCTATAATAAACTCAGTAACACCATACAAATATTTCTTTGCATACCACACATCACTAACAAGATCCTCATGTAAACCATCATCATCATCTTTTAAATTCATTTCATATTTAGCATCCCGTAATTTGTAAGAATTTACCTTATTGAGATATTCATCTTCACTTGCCTCTTTCATGTCATCAACAATGCATGCCCTTGCTTGATCTCCAACTAAGGAATTGTATGCATCCTCTACTACTGTAGTCTTCAAATCATCTTCTTCTACTTCTGGCTCACAAATCTAGTCATCTTTATGCTCTTCATCTTCTCTTTCATCTTCTTCAACTTCAGGTTCACAAATATATGTATCTTCATCCTTTTGCTCTTTTTTTGTACCACATGTGTGATACTTCACTGGATCTTGTATGTTTTCCACATCTAAGAAATTGTCAACATCTCTTTTCTGGTGATGCACCCTTCTCTTCTGCAACTCACTTCTAATTCATTCACTTGATTCTGCAAATCAAAGAATGCAACTCGCAATGCCTCTTGATGTCTTGCTCTAATTTTATCAAGTCTAGGAATCCTCATAATCCATCCAATAACAAAAGTCATCTTCTTCCTTCTCTTCTCCATACTCAAGTCTTCATAAGAAAAATATTGTGCAACACAATAACCTTGTGCAAATTACCTCACAATCAGTGAGCTGTCTACACAATCAAGAGCTTCTTGACAAACTTCACCCAACCCAAGGTCCTGGTGCAAACTGCCTCACATTTGACAATCTGTCCGCACACACAATAACAATTACAATAATAGTTCTGCAAAATCCCTCAAGATCCAACCCAAACACTAGCTAGTCTAGATCCACACTCTAGTAGAAACCTCCAAGATCTCAACTTGTACTCACAAGCCACCAAGCAACTTCCTTGTTTCTAAACCGTAGCCACTAGCTCTTGTCACAAACTCACAACTCCACCACAATCCTACTATAAACTAACTCACATTCTATGCTCTATCCTCAGGCTTAGGAAAATTTTCTCATCTGCTTCCTCTTTCTCTCCAAGCTTCTACTAAGAAGAGATCACACCTTGAAGCTTGATTAGAAATGCTCATATGCCTTGCTTAAATAGGCACTTACCACCCAAGATGTTACCAACACAACCGATGTGGGATAAAAGGTAAATGCAACTACCTTACAACAAATATTTAATTCCCACCCAAAGACAACTAAGCACCACCACATGGCTCAACAAATATTAAAATCATGATTTAATAAAATGTACACAAACTTTTAGAATTCCACCTACACACCTTGATAAATGGAATGGCAACCATTTTTATTTATTTTTCTATTTTTGCCACCTATGCACCTCGAAAATAAAAACTCCTTTTTTTCTCCTTTTTCATTTTTAAAAAAATTATTTTTCCTCTAATTTTTGTCACTTTGTCTCTCCTCCACAATTTTTTTTCTATAAATTTTTACAATGCAAGATGCTCCTACATCAAACTCCCCAGTTAGATAGAAAAGTGTATCCCACACTTTGACGCCAAAAGAAAGATCTACAACCATCTTCATCTTCACCAAAGATTTCCACCTCAACAGGGACAAGAAAACCAACATGCAAATTATCCACATCTGCAGCACTCTGTTAAACACTAGAATTTCAACCATCCAATTAGCATGCTCATTCCTAAGAACAAACTAAACATAATGCTTTATCGACAAACCCTCATTCACATCAGCAACTAGTGAATCCACACTAGTAGAAACAAACTCCATATCAACAACAATATGTAACTCCTCAACAACATATGTCAAACTCACAATGCCAATAGTCTCATTGTTCACAACAAGATGCTCTGCAACATACAAATCATCAACAACAACTAGATCATCCATGACCGAGTGCTCCACAATCTCCATGTCAGACTCAAAAAATTGATCATGAAAACTAATCTTCGTCCCAACATCAACAAGGTTAGGAATATCTTTAGCAACAACCTCTAGTTTCTATATTGGTTCTATAATAGACTCCACAAGTTGATCAACAAAACCAAACTCTTCCACCTCGACCTTATTATGCCAACTTCTTTCTTGAGCAAGTCACTTAATCGACCAGATTGGTAGACTCCAACTCCATAGACATCTACGAAATGCCTTCCTTACCCCATCCTGAACTTGATCAATCGAACTAGTGTCAAACTGAGCAACCTTCTTAACTCGATCAATGAAACTAGCTTCAAACCAAGCAGACATCTCAAAAAACCTCCTCTCCACCACATCATTGAGATTCACAATCATCTCAGGGTCCAATCCTATTGGAACCAACTCTCAAGATATTCACAAACCCTCTGCAACAAATCCTTCCTACACTCCTTGTGACAAAATTGAATTGTTTGCAAGTTAGATTTGAAAGAATAATATATAACATGAAAGAGATTGGTTGTAAGATAATGAACTAACTATGTTCAGTTGATTGGTGGTGATGTATTCAAGAGATTGTACTAACTCCATGTCTTTATTGTGTTTTTTCTGTTTAAATTTTCAAGGTTTTTACACTTTTATTTTTATTTATTTGTTCTTTAAACTGTTGTTTCAAAATTATTATTTGCTAGTTTTATTCATAGAGTACAAGTTCTACACTTGACTGTTACCACATGTTCCCATGTTGCTATTTAAGTGCCATTGCTGCTTAAATTTAAGTAGCTCAAGTGTTCCTATGTAAAACTTTAATTTCAAAAAAGGAAAAAATTGGAATATTTTTCTACATAAGTGTAGCAGCTATTGTTTAGGAATTGAAAATAAGTTATGGGAGAAAAAGGTGGGTTTTAAAATAAGCATCAATGTTTATTGAAAAAAGCTAGAATTGTCTTCATAAAAATAAGTTATCTTGTTCTTTATTAGCCTAACATTTTGCATCTATATTTTATTTACAACAAATAATATTAAATAAGCCCCAATTGTTTTTTTCATGGAGCCATCAACTCCACATATTACTCCTAAAAATATTGAGTAGCTGCTGCTAGTCAAGATAAGCCTAGCAGTAGTCAAAATGAACTAAATACTTGTATGCGGACCTGCTTAAAAACTTAAATAAAATTGTAGAATTATCAAATATCTCAACAAAGGAAAATACTATACATGCAACAATTAAACTCATAAGATTACCTCGTGAAAAAAACCTAAATTATCTCCATTGAGTTGTCAGTATCAACTTGAAAAATGGATGAATGTGGTGTGTTCCTCTGAAAATATGGCACAAGCACAACAATGGAAGTATAAGTTGATCACATGAGGATAGGGAGTTGAGTTTATTAAATTCAAAATATAATATTGATACTTATGTTGAATGATCAATGAAGGGGCACATTCAGTTTCTAATTAGAGATTGGGTTAAAATTCTAAGAGGGAAAAATAAGTTTCTAAAAAAGAATTATAGTTTTGTAGAGATAGATTGATTTTTGAGACATTGAAAATGAAAATAAACAATTACAAATGGAAATTAGTTCAATAGAAAGCAATTTATATAATTTAAAGTAGCCGTAGAAATATATAAATGTCACACCCTAAAAATTGATAAATAATAAATAGACTATTAATAAGTTAAACATAAAATTCTATGATTTGTTATTAATAACTATTTTCTATTAAGAAGAATATTTTATTTTATTTTTTCACATAAATTTTTAACTAAAATAATAATAAAATTATTAACATTTTTTAAAAATAAGGTAGACTTCAATATAGCTTATATAAATATGTTGGTTGTAATTTAAGAATTGAAATTAGATCATCTAAGAAGAAAACATTCATTTGTTGTATATTAATTATTATATACATTTTTAAAAAATATGTTTTTATTAGAATTAGAGGTTTAGTAAATATATTAGAGATTTAAAAAAAAGTGGTTTTTATTTATTTAAATGTTTTGTTTATAATCAATTCTTTATCCAACCTTCTATTCTATTAAAGTTCTACTAAAGTTTTGGTATTAAGTTTTATTAATTTTTTAGGAAATAAATATGTATAAAATGTGTTGTTAATTTTTTTTATAATAGAAGAAAAATAATATATGCATATCATGTATAATTTAATTTATATTAAATTTTAATTTATGAATATGTTAAAGCAATTTTCCTTACCTCATCAATTAATTAATTTATATTATTTACTTTGAAAATAATTAAAATAATAATGTGAATAACTATATATGTTCCCTATCAAAATAATTTTTTATATTTTTGAACTATTCTTAAACATGGATCTCAAATGATTATGTTATTATAACATTGTGATACATGTTTTCAAATAGAACACCCTTCAAATAGAAAACAATATAACTTATATAGATATGTTGGTTGTAATTTAAGAGTTGAATTTTCAATCATCTAAGAAGAAAACATTCATTTGCTAACTATATTTATTTTTTAAAATTTATTTTTATAGAATTAGAGGTTTAGTAAATATATTAGAAATGAAAAATAAGATTAGAAAAAAATAAAATTAGTAAGTATTTTTTATATATTTAAAATTTTGTTTTATTCTATGTTCTACTGAAGTTTTGGTAATAAATTCTATTATTTTTTAGAAATAAATATGGATGTAATTTTTTGTTAAAATTTTGTATAATAGAAGAAAAATAAGCATATTTAATATATTTTAATTTAGATAGAAATTTTATTTATAATAAATTTTAATTTATGAAAAGCAATATATCTTATCTCCTTAATTATTTCATTTAGATTGTTCACTTTAGAAACTAATCAAAATAATAATGAGAATAAATATATAGATTTTTATATCAAAATATTTTTTATATTTTTCAATTATCCTAAAATAATTCCCATGAAAATGGTTTATGTGTTTGCAATATTTATTTGTCTCTTTAATTTCTATGGTAAAAGTTAGATTGAGAAAAAATTGTAAAATAGTTATAACAAATGTCGAACCTAACTCTTGGTGAAACCACAAATTTTTGAAGGAAACAATTTATTTTTAATAAATAAAAGCTAATTAAAATCCATGAAACTAGGAGAAAAAAAGAAATTGGAAACAAAATTAGAAATATAGAGTATAGTGTGACATTTAAAAAAGTGGAAAACAAAATAGTGAGTTTTATTATGAGCAAACATATTAGAAAAATATAAAAAATGAGAAGGGCTAACAATTTTTTGGCGAAAATTTACAAAAATCAGAAGCAAAGCTCCCACATATAAGCCTATCAACTTAATAATTTTATTCTTTAATAAGTTTAATAATTTTTATGAATACATAGCCCTCTTCTCTAATTAGTATTATTTAGTATAAGATGATTTTATTTTCAATTTTAATTTAATTTTTAAAATTGATTTAATTTTTATTTTAGTTTAGTTTTGTAATATTAATAATAGAATAGCATTGATTCAAAGTTTATGGGGGAGAGAATCAGTAAGAAAACTCTCGATTCTCCTTTAACTATTTGAAGACTTCATTCTAATAAGACACCTACAATACCAAGACCCAAATGAAATGTGATGTCGAGTTGGAGAGCACCTAATCAAAATCTCTCCAAATATGCTTATCTTTAAAACATGGACTCTTACTTATTCTTCCATAGGGATCATGTTGTCATTATCAGCACCATCGACAATCTTCAATAAGGCAAAAGCCTCAGACATTCCTCAAATACATTATGCCAAAAAATTGAAGCAGATAAAAAACCCAAAATTTGTACAAAATGCTTAAGACTATATTGATAAACCAAAAAAGAAACATGTACCCTACACTTAAAATTTGGCATATCCTATTATAATTGGGAATAAAAACTCACAAAAAGGACAAGAAGGACCCAATAATCAATCACCCCTCAATTGGATGATGCTTGAGTTAGGAAGGTTGAATCGAGCCATTAAAAATGACTTTATTTTTTAATTTTTTTTCTTCTGCTTTCCTCTTATTTTTGAAGAAAATCATTCATAGCTGTGCATACAAGGTTCCACCTTTTGTATCTCTATATCTATTTTCACACTTCACACTATGAAAATGTGTATTCACCCTCATTTCCTTTCTAATTACTCCACTCACCTTTTGTTCCTCCATCTATGAATGGGTGCAGTTCACCCTCATTTCCTTTAGAATCACACGAGTCACTAGTATCAAGAGACAAAGCCTTTACCATGTGTCACAATTGCAACCATGGTTTTTTGGCTAAAAAATCATTCTTCATCCACACATCTTCTTATCGCTTAGATGCATCTTCAACTATCCCTACTTCCAAAGACCATCAAAAAATATGGAAACAATATCCACATTGATGCAGTAAAGTTGTCTAGAGTTCATAGATTATTCACAAAAAATAAAGTCCAATATTTGTAGGAATTGTGGCTCTTGTATCTTGAAAATGCCCTTATGACTCTTTTATGAGATATGCTCCAAAAAGGCTAATTGCTACTTATTAGCGAGCACTATCAAGTTTTCTTCTGCTAGCAACAAATATAGAGAGAAATATTACCAAACTAGGGATCACAAAACAAAATATGATGGATGACTATGTCTAGAACCTTTTGGCTCTTGTTTTAGTACATCATCAAAACCTAACCTCAAGACCATATGAAGAAATGATGTATTTGAACTTGGTTAAAACTAGAACTTCACCTTTGAGGGGTGCAATGGTTATGAAGATAAGAAAATATATTGAATTTTGATATTATGATATATTTATGGATTTCTATCTATTTCTATTTTTACGCTCTTATGTCTCTTTCTAATTCACAAAATCTCCCTATATCTCTACTTTTACATCTTTCTTAATCAACACATGTAAACACCCCTTTATCCCTCCTATATTTATCTTATCTTACCTCTTTCTTTATCTTTGAACTCTCTCTATGTATATCTTATTTCCTCTATTTCTCTTTGATGTGCTCTATCTATCCATCTATCTATTTATCTATCACCTCAAATATCTTGATCTATCTCTTCACCTCCATCCTCTCCTTTTTCCATTTTTCTTCCTTTGACTCCCTCCCTCTTTATATCTCCTCTCATAACAATCCCCCACTTGCATCTCCATCTCTATTTGTCCATATTTCCTCTTTCATATATCCCTTTGTCTCTATTTCATTATTGCATTGTCTAGATTGTGATTGTGTGATAAAAATAGAATAAATCATGTAAATAATGGATGAGCACATGATGACATAGAATTACAACTGTTTGTCTTGAGAAAACTAGTGCACATCATCAATTTAAATATCTACCTCAAATATATCTCTAGACTGATTTTACAATAATATTTGGAAGTGACTAAAATATGTATGCTCTAAGTGCACAAACATGTATACACTTTTTAATTTTGATGCAGGGTTCAAACCTATGAGGCAACCTAGCGAAGGAATGAAGCCTGCAAGCTACCATTTAGCAAATGCCACTGCATAGATGATTTAGGAATTCGATATGGGCCCACTCATGCCTAAAAACTCTTTAGCTTAAACCCAAAGACTGAGAGGAATCCACACCATCAAAATCACCTAGGACACAATCCCAGCCTCATCCCTTATGATTATGGAGCCTTGCACTCAACAAGACTTGATCTTTGGTGGCCTCTTTTTGAGCCATTCAACTTCACCAGTAGACCAAGGGCCCATTGATGATGTGTATACAGATTTAAAACAATGGAGTTTAACTAATATATATGTTTACAAGAAATTTCTATTCCAAGTGTGCTCTTTAAGTATCCTTCTAATTTTATTTCTGAAATCCTAAAGAATTGAATATAATGTGATTGTTTTTATTATTGGAGATTATTTTCTTGTGTCTTATTATTTTTCCTCTTTTCTCTCCTCCTCCCCCCTTCTCTTTTTCTCTTTCTACTTCTTATTCTTCTTCTTCCACTTCTTCTTTCCCTTCTTCTCCTTCTCAATCATCATCTTCTTCTCCATCTCCATCTTCTCCTTTCCCTTCTTCTTCTTCTTCTTCTTCTTCTTCTTCTTCTTCTTCTTCTTCTTCTTCTTCCCCCTCCTTTTCTTCTTCTCCTCCTCCTTACAATATTATGAAAATCTAAAAGAATGTATTTGAACTGATTATCACATTTATGATGTGTGTATTAGAATGGTGAGGGTTTTCATTGCACCAAAAGATTGACCTGTCAATGGTTGATACAACCAATAGCCCTATAGAACCATAGAATGCAGTTCATCCATGTTGTGAACCTTGTGAGGGATGTCGACCCACTTCCAAAAATTCTCCTCCTAACATAACTTTCCTTAGCCTGTGTGCATTCAAATATGTGATAAGCTCTTATACCACTTGTTAGAATGGTCAAGGTTGATCGACCTATCATTGCTCGATACAACCAATAGGCTTATAGAACCACATGAGTTGACTAAGCCGTGTTGCAAACCCCATGAGGGACATTGGCCCAATGCCAATAGTATGACTAAGCCATTGAATTTTATTAGTTTTAATTTGTCAAAATAAAATATTCCATTGCCTAATCATTGTGAAAATCTAGCCCATTATAGTTGCATATTTGCCACATATATAGCCTCCCCAATATTAATCGTGTTTCTCAATTTATGAATTTTTTTTTATTCATAAATAGTTTGATTTACTAAGGGAATTCATATTGAACCACTTTGATAGGTTAGATATATTGATATATTAAACTAATTAAAACTAGTAGTAACATGCTTTTGTGCATGCAACAACAAGCCAATAGGAGATTTGATTTTCACCTATAAAACTCTACGGCACATGAAGAACAAATTGTGATAAGGAAAGGATCAATTTTTTTTATTAATTTCATTTTCATTTTTTTTTTCTTTTTTAAATTTATGTACATGATTACAATATGACATTTTATGTATTATGGTATTGCTACTAGGATTGAACTATGTAATTTTTAAGTTGAACTCATTGACCCACATTTCATGAGTAGTCATTCACACAAACCTATCTCTCATGACAATGAATAGAAAAATTAGCACTCATTAGGTCTAGGTGATGCTCACAAAGGTGAAGTACAAGGACTTCCAGGGAGGTCACCCATATTGGTACTACTCTAGTTTGAGCACACTTAACTACACTATTTTCTCCATGGTTAAACCTGCCCTCCTTGCAATCCCATTTGCAAAACCTTCACCAAGTGTTGTGACTTATGAACCATTCATTAGAAATCCCCTTAAGCCACATTTATTTTGTGTATTTCTACCATTATATAAAGTATTTATTTTTTCTGATTCCAAAATCTTTAGTGAAAATGTGGCATCAAGCTGCCCACTTTTGCCCCTAGCCTTGATAGTTTCCTCTTCAATTGTTAATAAGATCAACTTGAAATTCCTTTTTCTTTAATCATTTAGAGGAAGATGGGTTTAGTTATGACAACAAATTTTAATGTCATTGTTGCACTTATGTGGAAAGAATTTCTAATTAGAAAAAATGTTTCAAAATCAATGATTCATAGAATTGTGCCTCTACCGAATTTCTATTGTTGTTATTTGCTCTCGTATGCTACTAAAATTCAATGTTCACAATTATATTACGTAGTATAATTTTGAAGATCAATACAAATATGTTAATATTCAATAGTTTTTATTAATCAAATCATATGAAGAATAGTCAATTTATATTTACTCCATAATTTTTTAATATTAAATTATGCTTAAAATTTTAATAGAAAGAAAACTATTTCATTTTAGTTAATAAGATTAAAAAAAATCTACGATTATATTTATATATATGTATGTATGTATGTATGTATGTATTTGATTGGTAAATGACCTAATCCTTGTATTATATTAATGAAATAATAAATATTTACAAGATTCTCTATTCCAACGAGCAGTAGTAGTAAAGAACAAAGAAGAAAACCTCCAGTCTAGCCTGGGACCAAAGTCCTTTATTATACAAAAATAAAAGGGGCATACCCCAGTAAGAAATTGATTAGAATTTTCACAATATCCTACATACATAATTACTCTAGTTGTTTTAGTGATGGGGATCCATCCAAACTCTGAGGAATGCAGTCTTGGGTATTGAATAAGAGCCTTGATATCATTCAAAAACACCACAAGCTAACCAAAAAATATTGTTAATTGTTAATCCATGATTAGAAAAGAAGCAAAGACCATATCAATATAATCCAAGGAGGAAAAAACAATTTTAGAGCCAACCAATGTGAAATCCTTTGTTGAAAAAAGAGTGATTGTTATTGTTGCCAAGAATCGATCTCCAAATTTGGTCATACTAAGATAAATAATAGAATATTTCTAGATTGATTGATATATTTAAATTTAGAGAAATAAGGGTGAAATTCTCAATAGATTTTAATGAGTATTTTAACTAATAATAATTGTGCCATTGTTGGTTTTATTATAATGTTGCTCATATTTTATTGTAACTCTATGACCTCTGTGAATGATTTAACAAATCTTGTCTACTCGTGCCAAGTTTTAACCTTGTAATTTGATACATATTATGCATGTATAGAAAATGAAGATAATTGATAGAATATTGATTTTCATAGGACCTACTGGCCAAGAGCCAATCCAACCTTAATTATGAAACAAGATAAAACTAAATAAGGATTATATATTGAGATATTTAGACTTATACAAAAAAACCTTACCAGTCCATACTAGGCGTCTTTAATAAAGACCTTTGATATGCCTGAATCTAGACAATTAATTAAAACTATAGATATGACCCAAAAACTTTAGACCCTTAGCCCCAAAAAACTATCCTGTCAAGTGTTAACAGGGGAAAGAGCAGAGGAGAAATATAGGAATAACCAAACTAAGAATAAGAAGGGAGAAAAGGAAAACAACTAGAACCCTAGCGAGAAATTTTAGGTGGTATTACCTATCTCTAATTACCAAGAAAGTTTTACCATTAGCCCCCTTGTTTTCCAATAGATCAACCTTCTTGCTACCTTCCTGAAAGATATGATAAATCTGAGTGTCTTCAAACTTATCTAGAATATTAAGAATCTCTTCTAATTTTGAGTTCAAAACCTAGTTGGGTGTTGCTCACCTTCTTATAGTATTTAAAAGGATATGGGAGTCTCCTTCAATGACAATTTTGGATAGATCTAGAGCTTGACAGAGTTTGAGCCCTTCTTGAAGAGCTTCTAGCTCCACTAAGTTATTAGTAGTAGAATTAATAGATTTGGCACTTTTAGCTATCCAATTACCTGATTCGTTGGTAATAATGTAGCCGATGCCTCCTAAGCCCAAGTTGCCTTTGGAGGCACTGTCAAAATTTAACTTGGACCATCCATTAGGAGGGGGAGTCCATCTACAATTTTGCCTAGCCTCCTTGTTCTTCTTTTTGTAAATGAGCAGAGGGTTAATGAGATTTGGCTAGTTTTTCTTAATGAAACCATCCCAGCAAGAGGAAGATCCTTCTTCTTTCTAGGATTTTTTGAAGTGGGAGTTTAGTGTCTCGACTATGCTTGCTTCTATTTTTAAAACTATCTCTTCTGGTTGCATTGCCTAGTCCCTAAACAATCTTCTATTTCATTCTTTCAATAGCTCCCATATGAGGATAGATGGGAAAATATTCTAGATCTTACTGTAAACACCTTTGCAAATATTAATAGGCCAAACTTTAAGAAGGTCCACTAGAAAGTTTGGCTAAGGGGCATGCCATCCCAACATATATTTGAGCCAATCCCAACAATGTTGGGTGTAAGGGCAACTAAGTAAGATATGATTAGTATCTTCACTATTTGTTCTACATAACACAGATCTAGAGGGACCTTTGTATCCTAATCTATTGAATTTGTTAGTCGTAAGGATCCTCTTTTGATATGCCAAGCATAAAAAGAATCTAGCCTTTGGCAAATAGGACATGTCCCAACACAAATTGAGTGGAAGGTCCACTTCATCCCAATTTTGGGAGATAATAAGAGCTTTATATCCACTTTTCACACTGTACTTTCCATCTTTAGATGCTACCCAAACTAGTTTGTCATTCCTCTCTACTTATTTAATTTTCCTACTTTCAATGATCTCACCATATTTTTCTTTTTTCGAAGGATCCAAATCTATATTATCCACAGATTTCCACATCCAACAATTAGTACCATTTGTTGAGATCTTGGTTTGATAGTTACTGACCTTGTAGCCCCATAATGAGATTAAATTTTCTTTGAGCTCTACTGGAATCTTCAATTTGTCTATAGGAGGGAGTCCATCCCATTAGTCCTCCCAAAATAAGGCTTCACCTCCTTTACCAGTATCCCATGTGAGATATTTACTAATTGGGGGTCTACATTTAGCAATAAAATTCCAACTCTCTGATCCTTTAGGGAGAGTGTTTGTCCCAAAAATGGACAAGGGGTCCATCACAGTAAGGTACTTTTTGTATATAATTTTAGCCCATTTTCTATTTTTATCCATGTAGAGATGCAAAATAAGTTTGGTCCCAAATGCTTCATTTTGCCAAAGTAAGTGCTTGATGCCTAGGCCTCTAGATTCCTTAGGTTTACAAATGTTGTCCCACCTTATGAGTGCTAGATTATTGGATTCCTCATTGTTATTCCAAAGGAAACTTCTAAGAGTAGTTTCCAGCTTCGTATTGATAATCTTATGTAGCAGGAGAAAAGAGAAAGGATAACTAGGGATGGCAGATAGGACAAATTTAATCTTGGTAATTTTTCTTGCTTTTGAGAGCCATCTATCCTTCCATCCACCTATCTTAGTCTCTAATTTGTCCAAAATGTTTTTCCATACCTTATTGGATTTTCTTACTTTTTCTAGATCAATTCCCAAATACTTGCAAGGAAATTCACCCTTCTTGTAGCCCAGAATATGGCAGATCTACTTTTCTATTTTTGACTTGTGTTAATGAAGAAGATTTCAAATTTCCCTACATTTAATTTTTGACCCGAGACTGCCATATATAATTGAAGGATATACCTAATGTTCACAGCCTCCTTTGGAGTACTTCCACTTGGTAGAATAGTGTCATCTACAAATTGTTGATGAGTAACATTTGGGATGTTATCTGTTATAGTAATTCCTTTAATATCCCCTTTATTGTA
Source organism: Cupressus sempervirens (assembly GCA_028749045.1). Taxonomy (NCBI): domain Eukaryota; kingdom Viridiplantae; phylum Streptophyta; class Pinopsida; order Cupressales; family Cupressaceae; genus Cupressus; species Cupressus sempervirens. The sequence goes on along the minus strand of CM053792.1, from coordinate 73,687,737 downwards.
AGCATTGGTGATTTCTCTCCCAAAGGCTTCTACCATAATGATAAATAGGAATGGGGAGATGGGATCTCCTTGTCTGATCCCTCTTGAGGTTTCAAAAAAGCCTTCTAGGGTGTCGTTTATGAGGATAGAGAACTTGGTGGTGCATTGATAAATAAGGTTGATCCATTGGTAGGAGAAGCCAAAAGCTTCAAGAGATTTACATAGGAACCTCCAGTCTACCATATCATATGCCTTTTGGATATCTAACTTCACGAACATGCTTCCCCTCTTATTGTTGTGTGCTAAATGGACTGTTTCTTGAATAATAAGTATACCATCTATAATTGATTTACTTGGAACAAACCTAGTTTATTCTTCAGAGATAATTTTTGGAAGAAATTGTTTAAGTCTATTTGCTATAATTTTAGTAAATATCTTGTATATAGTATTACATAAGGCAATTGGTCTGAAATCCCCAGGACTTTTGGGGTCCTCTTTCTAGGGAATCAAAGTAAGAAAGGTGTGGCTGATTTCAGACAGCAACAAGCCTCCATTTCTGGTAGCTTCGATGGCTTTCCAAGGTCTTCACCCAAGATATCCCAACATTTCTGATAGAAAAATGTCTAGAAACCATCAGGACCTAGTGATTTGTTCGGGTTCATATCAAATACTACCAATCTAACTTCTTCCAAGGTGATGGATATGTTCAAAAGTTTGTTATCTACGGATGGTAATACTTTAGGAATACCTTCCAACATTTTGGATTGAACTGATTTGTTGGAGTGGTCATAATTTAGTAAATTTTTAAAATGATTAACTAAGATCTCTGATATTTTACCTGGATCCTCAATAGTAGTACCCATATGATCTTTAATTTTACCTATTTTGCTTTTAGCTCTATTAAAAAGAGTGGAGTTATGGAAATACTTGGTGTTCTAATCTCCTTCATCAAGCCAATTTTCTCTTGACGTTTGTCTCCAAAAAATCTCCTCCTTAGCCAATATATTTTCTTGTTTGGCGAGTAGTTCTTTTTCCAACATATAACTGTCATTTTTCATTCCTTTCTTAATTACTTCTATATTTAGTTCTTTTGGTCTTTCCTCAATTTCTAGTTTTTCTTTAAAAATATTGTTGAAATGGTCTTTGTTCCATTTAAGAATATTTTCTTTTAGCATTTTCATTTTTGAGACGAAGATATACATTTTGGATCCTTTGAAGTTACCTAAATTCCTCTAGACTTTAATAAGTTTCAAGAAGTTTGGGTCTAAAAACCACATTTTTTGTACTTGAAAGGGTTTTTAGCTGGTTTGGATGGTTCTGAAAGAAATAATCTAACTAAAAAGTGATCAGATCTAGCTATTGGCAAGATTGAGCATTGAATATTAGCATTAATTCCACTCAGATCTCCTTTGAGGAGAAACCTGTCCATCTTTTCAACAATATACGTGAAGTCTTTCCTTCTATTCCATGTACAATTTCCATTATTGTGCAGAATATCAATCAAATTATTGGTATCACACCAATATTTGAAGTCTTTAGAAGCTTGGGAGGCTCGCTGAATACCTCCTACTTTCTCATCAATATTTAATATGGTATTAAAGTCTCCTCCTAGAAGGATGAGATCATTCTTATGATTATTAATGAATAAGGTGATTTCTTCCCATAAGTGTATCTTGTCTATATTGTGGGTTGGACCATATAGATTTACCAGAATAAAGTGAAGGTTAGATTTAGTACTTTTAACTCTACTGCCTAACCAATTGTTATTGGAGTTTAAAATTTCTAAAGTGGCTTTCTTGGGGTTCCATATGAAACCTAAACCTCCAGAAGCACCTCTAGATTTGTGTAAGATAGTGTTCCAACTCCCTATTTTCTTTTCTAACTTATTTCCTTCTTCGTTATTTAACTTAGTTTCCTAAATTAGAATGATTTTAGATTTGAATAGTTTTAAATTTTGTTTTAATAGTCTTTTCTTGGTCTTCATAGTTCCTTGGGAAGGATCTTTCCCTTCACTAAATTAAATAGTTGATTGATTTTTTACTGTTCTCTAGCCTAACCGTCTACTTCTTTGAGTTCCTTGAGAGATTTTCTACCTCTTTTAGATTTCACCTTACCATAGTTAGGGGATTTGAGTCCTTCTTGATTCATCTAGATGCCCAACTATTTTATATTCTTTTGTGTAGTTATGGCAATTTCAAATTGATTACCTTCTTTCCCATCCTTTTCTTCACTTTCCATTTCTCGTATTAATTGCTCTGTTAAGTTTAGATGGTCCTTTGTGGCTCTGTCCTCTATAGGTGTATACCTCTGTAGCTCAATTTCCTCAGGATCCTTGTCTTGCATAATCTCTGGAAGTGCCTCGATTGGTTGCAGAAACTCTTCATTTTTATCTTCACCTTCAATTTTTAATAAGTCTCTTTTTAGATCTTCATAGGTATAATTGTCTCCTCCTAATTTTAGAACTTTCTGAATCAAACTCTTTTTTTGTGGTTTACTACTCTTATTAATGTTCTTGAAGCTGAAGACTTCAATTAGTTCATCTATTAAGGCTTCTAGATTATCTTCTTCAGCTTTGTCTAGACGCAAATTTTCTATCGCTTCCTCCCTGACCTAGTCTCTATGTAAGAAATCTTGAAAATCTTGTATTAATCGTCTATTTGCTTTAGATTGATCACTGCTTTACTCCTTAACATTTCTACCAATGCGAGCTATTGAGTCTGATTTGGCTAATGGTATTTTCCAAAATTCAGAACACCATCTGATTGGTTCTTCATTAGAAGTTGTTGCTACTTCCCCAATTTTTATTATATAGTCCTGGGGAGGTTCCATATTCTCATCTAATTTCATAGTCATCCCTTTTTCTAGTTCTTCCCCACCAAATAGAAGGAAATTTTTTGTATCTTCTATGCTACTGACTTCCAAATCCATCAGTTTCTTAGTGGGCTAATTCTCTAATTTCTCTAGAGATTTGACCTCTATGATTGAAGCACTACTTTTCTTATTCTTCTTGGCTTCCTTTGAGATGTCCTTAGCTTTCTTGCTGATAATTGTCGATCCATACGATTTTGAGATAATCACATCCTTTTGGAAATTTCTACCATCTATGCTAGGATATATGGCACTATGATTCTCACCAATCCTCTATGGATTTAAAGGAGGATTTACACCTTTACTTTCCCCAATGCTTACTTTTCCTTTGTAGGGTCTTGGTCTTGTACATTTTCCTTCTTTTGTATGCTGATTGCTCTTTGTTTTCTTTTCTTGCCTTTCCTTTGACACTTTCTTTTTCTTTTCTTTGACAATTTCTTTTGCATGTCTAGGATCTGGCAGTGAAGATACCCTTGCTAATTTTTTAGAACTTGCTATCCCCTATTCTTTGCTCTAATCCATATTTTTTGAGATGTCTTGGTGAGACTAGAGTAAATCCTTCTTATGCATAGAATCCTTTAGTTGCTCTTTTTGGTTTATGAAGTTCATCATAGGGAATGTGCTTTTGAGATCTGCAGTTAGTTGCAATGTTTTGAATGTGATTTTTTTATCATTATCTAATCTGATGGTCTCTGTGATTTTTCCTTCATATTTGTGTAGTTTCAAACTATACATAGCTCTATTGGTTTTAATATTAACCTCGTTAATTTCCTAATTGTTAGCTTTACATTTGATTAGTAACTTGATATTGTTACAGAATTAAAAGGAGGAATCCAATCCTATCAATTCACCCAAAGAAAACCCTATTTCCTTAATAATATCTAGGTGAAGGAGCTCTGAAGTAAGGGATTGGATACTAAACTAGGTTGGTATCACAAAGTCTAGCATCCCTTCCTTGCAATCCAGAGACCAATTAAAAAATCTCACTGCATAGCTTTCTAAAAAAGAAATCAGAGACATAAAGAAAATCCTTTTTAATAAATTCATCACTACAATGCATGTATATTAATCTATCAGAGTGGTGAGAAATACTTACCTAATTCTTGCAATAATATTCTAACCATTTGCCGAGGTTGTGTAGTTCACATTTTGGACCATTCCAATATGTAAAAATACCCACTTTTTGACAGTCTTTCCATCGCTCTTCACTTGCTTGGATACTAATGGTAATTGTCTTATCTATAAGATTGTGGGAAGGAGCAACAAATGGAGGTCTAGGAACTATGTGATTGACCCCTAAAGGGTTGGCCAATAGGGATTTGCAATGGGGGGAACATAGGAGTAGGGAGATCTACTGGGGGATGTCAAAACTAAGGGATCTTTCTTTCTAGAAAGGATTTTGCAAGAGAAGCTTGAAGTGTTATTGAGATGGAGCCCTGAATGCTACAGAGGTGAATTGTACTTTATATTGCCTAAATATTTTGTAAAATTAAAAACCCTAATTTGGTTATCCAAGCTGGTCATAGAAAAAATAATAGGGTGGGGGAATAAAAAGATGAAGTAAGAATTATTAGATAGATTATGATCTAACCTCCGAAGGGCTTGTGGCTACAGATTCTCAAAATGGGTTGCCGATTGCTTACTACCACCCCCATTCTTTATATGGACCAATTTGTCTCCTTTTTTGGTAGGAGAGATTGGAGGAAACTTTGAATGATTTTGCCTCGCTTGATTTTTTTGGGCCTCTCCTATCTATTATGCTCATTGAGAACCTTGAAGTAATTCGAGGTTACTATCAAATATCTGTTGGATGGATTAGGTTTTGGAGGTAGATCATTGCTTGCGGTGCTCTGTATTTGATACTTCTTCCTATCAAAGCAACAAATATTTTGCACAGAGTTTATCACTGTGTGTGCTTTGGAAGAGGAGGGAGCAATCGATGGGTTTTTTATTTAACCCACTAATAATAACTTCGTTGACTTCCTTTTTCTACTTGTGTCAAATAATTTGTTGGGTTACTACCTACTTTTTTCACATATTTGCTTGACATATTTGCTTTCAATAATTGGTATAAATTATTGCAATTTTATAGTTATATTATGTAGTATTATTTTTTATTAATTAAATATTATAATGAATAACTAATTAATGTACTTATTTGGACTAATTCAATTTTGAAAAGGAAGATGACATTATGGATACCTCTAGAGGAGGGATGGTTAAAAATTAATTTTGATAGGGCGACAAGGGGAAACCCAGGTGTATCAAGGTGTGGATGCATTGCAAGAGACCATAACCTTGGCAATATACTTGCATTTGCAACTAAATGCTTGCAGGATGGTACAAATAATACTGCATAATATTTTGCTGGTAGGGAGGCTTTAGGATTAGGAGTAAAAATTGGATGCAAACGTACACATCTGGAAGGAGACTCAGAGATCATTATAAATGGCATTAAGAGAGGAAAGATGGAGGTTTGGCATCTGGATCAAAGTACACAAAAAATTAAGGAGTTACTTCTGGACTTCAACAATTTTAAGGTTTCGCATTGCTTTTGGGAAGCGAATAGAGTGGCATATCAGTTAGCCAATTTAGGTGCCAATTCAACAATGGGTCCTCAATATGAAAATTTTGAGGACTTCCATCACCTTGGTGTTAATTAAAGACAACAATTTTTTAGACCATTAGACTTAATAATTCATTCATGGTACTTCAATTTTGAGTCTAAAGGGAAAGGCATCACGAGTCCAACTTATGATGATATTAATCATTCCACAGTAAGCAGAGATCTCCATGCTATTGATGTATCCCTCATGCATGTCAAAAAGAGTGTTTGGTTTGCTTTGGTATTTTGTTCTAGAGAGTTCTAAGGTAGTTATATTCATACTGAAGGTAGGTAAAGTTCATTTTCTTTCTCTGAGATAGAAATGGAGGCAAATTTTTCTCTTGGCTTGGATTCTTAGATATAGACCTATGAAGGCTAGATATCCATGTGACATTTGAAAAATATCTTCTTTTTTTTATGACCTAGGCTTTATGAAGGGCGTTCAACAGATTTTAGGGCCAGAGTATCTGGAGACATTCTAGAAGAGGAGATCAAATTTGGATGTGGCATCGTTGTTTGTTGTGCTCATGTTGATAATGGGGGAATCAGGTTCATCGGGGCATGTTGACAAGTGTGGATAGGCAATGACTTTTAGGACTAGATGACATTATGGAGAGTTGTTCTGGGTGTTGGAATTAAGCTAGGTACTGAGCCTTGGAGGCTAATTGGTAGAGAGGACTCTTCCATTCAACCACTTGTGGTGTGGCCTTCTTCAAATGTGCAAGGTGCTCATATCCCCAAAGTAGAATAGGTTGGAAAATGATCATGGAATTCCTAACTGAGCACATTTGGGTGAGGAAGGAGCATGAACAAGGCTTTATGAAGGCCACACCAAGGAAGAGCATGCTAGCCCCTGGACAAAAAAATCACCATTAGATTGTGAAGAAATCTCACTTGCATGAGGGTGCGTCCATAACAGAAGGAGTTTGGGTTGATGCCTCTCTACTTACCGACAAGGGAAGGGTAGTGGAAAGTGCCACAGGGTGAGCAAGGGGATTTTACTGATGGATAACCACTCAACTCCAACTTTCACTCATGAGGAAGTGACGAATTGGTTCAAGAAGTAGTTGACAGTAGGGGTGGTGGTAGCTCTTTTTGTCTTGGTTGATTAGTTTAATGTATGAGTGGGTAGTTTGTACTTTTAGAGTGTTTATACTCTATTTTTTGTCTATCTAATGACATCTGTATGGGTAGGGTAAGGGTAGTTTAAACTGTAAGGCTCTTAGCCATATCACCATAGTGTACTATATTTATCAATACAATACAAATATTAATTATATAAAAAAAACCTAATTAATGAATACTGAAAAAATAAATTAAAAAAGGATTTAAAAAGTACATTGGATTTTAAAAATGATCTTTTTAAATATGAATAACTAAATAATGAGTGTTTGTATTTTATTTGAAGGAAAAATATTTTTCTGTATAGAACATAAATAATGATAATTATGCTAATAAAATTTAAAATCAAGAGAAATTTTATTTATAGAAAGTTACTAAAATAACTATTAAAATTAAAAATTAAAATTGAATTGAAGATACACTTCTTCCAAATATCTAAAACTAAAGATATATATATATATATATATTCATATAATTTACTAAAGATAATTATCATAATAAACATAAATCAAATTAGAGATACTTTTTTCTAGGACATTACGTATATGTATATATCAATATTATATTTGAAAAAATATTTTTTATTTATAGAAAATCACTAAAGATAGTTGAAAATTTTGAAATCAAATTAAAGATATCATAATTCATTGGATGATAGGTGACTTGTATGGGAATGCCCATCAAGATTAAATGTTAGACATCAGCTAAAGAAAAATGGTGATAAAAAAGAATGAAAAAAATAAGTTTCAAACAAATGGTTCATGAACACACCCTTTATTAATGAGCATTTTAAGTTTTCAACATGTTCTTTTATGTGATTTTCCACTCGAGTTTTGTTATGCCTCAGATACCTTTCCCTACTTTTAGTGAGAAAAATTTGGGTCCCCTCTTTTCACTTTTGTCTTGTCTTGTTTGAGACAAGTCCTTTGTGTTTGTTTTAGTTTTTGGTGTTCAAGTTCCTACAACCCTATCTGGGTAGCCGAGCCCACTTGTGTGGGAGAAAAAAAGTAAGGATCCTCATCCTCATGCTAATGGTCTATGATTGATGAGAAAAGTAATTTCCAAACCTATCAAGAACCCATTCCCTCGTGTCTTGTGCATTGGGAAATTATTTTTCTGGTCTCGAGTTGGACACGTGGCAAGGTTTGTTAATGAAGAACAAGCACAATTAATGTTCCCTTTAATACCATGATTTACAAGTTATTTTAGATTCCTAAAGGGATTAATTGTCACTTTGTTCAATAATCACAATTGTGCTTACAAGCAGAAGTCTTCGTTTGGGTTGTCACCCCACATATGAGTGATCATTCCTTGAGTTTGAAGTGCTTTGGTGGGTTATGCTAGTTTTAGTTTGTGTTCGGACGAGGGTAGGTCCTAGTGCTTCAATACCCATGCAAATTAGTGTTCTAGGTTTGGTGTTTTGCCCTTATTTTTCCTTCCATTTGCATTTCATACTTTCCCCTAGTTTTTTGTCATCTGCTTCTTTTTCTTTTTCTTTTTCTTTTTCTTCTTCTTCATCTTTTTGGTGTTGTCTTGGATTTTTTTTTTCTTGTTCTACCTCCTTGGGCATTGTTTTGGTGGTTTTCATTTGACTTTCTTCTTACTATGTCATTGTCTTGTTTCCTCTTTTTTTTTTTTGTTGGGTGAAGCTTTACCAACTACACCCTCTTCATATGTACAAAAAGTTAACATTTCTCCTATAAAATGCTTTTGGTGACCTGGGCTTTGGGTCACTAGTTGGTGGTTCACATTAAGGGTCCAGGATGCATTTGACAAAAGAAAGGTGAGGTTAATTCTGTGGTTTTATTTTTTTAGTTGTGTGATTTGGTGGTGCAAGTTCACTTCTTTTGGTTTTTAGGTGTTGGCCCTGCTAAGAGGGTGATTTTCATCCAAGATACTCTCTGATGTCCATTTTTTCCTTGGTTCTGCATGAGGTTGGATCTCATAGGTTGAGTTGGTCTATCTGGCTCAACCAAAAGGTTGCAAGCACGCCTTCATGGGTTCCTAATTGATGTCTTTGTCTCTAAAAGATAGAGTGTGGCATATGTTGTCACTGTTAAGAGCATACTTGTGACCTTAATCTTAGTGGGTTAGTGGTGACTTGTTGGTGTTGCACTAGCAACCCTATTCATGTTTTTGGGTGACTATAAAGGTGTTTTTTGCCTGTAATAGTCCACCAAGATGCATCACGCATCCTTGATCTGAGTGGCTTACATTATTAACAACAAATGGTTGGTATTTAAAATTCAAATGACTATCACATCCCAAGTATTCAAGATTTATTGATCCCATGTATTACACAAGGGAATGTTAAATATTGGTCTTGTCAATCACATAAGGAAAACTCATCATTGTAAGCCACATCATTGGAGTCTTTGTTTGGGCAAAATAATTTAGGATTTTGATGAAGAATGTGTAATGAATTCTTTGCTAGTTTTAAACTACCTGTTTTGTGCTCACAAGTTCTAAAATTGTAGGTTTTCAGGATTCAAGAATTTCGTCTCACATGACTGGTGAGAGGTGGTTTTAAAGATTCAAAGGTATGGCTTCTAGATACCATTTTTACTAGAATTTACTTTACTTGTTTCAGCTTCTGAGTTTTTTTATCCTTCCCATAGGACATATTTTGTCTTCAACAAAAGGATAGAGGGGCACCAAGTTTTGAAAACCCTAAATCTTAAGCCTAGTAAAATAAGGCATTTCAAAGGGATCATGATATTAACACATGTATGGTCCTTGCAAGTGCTAATGGATTTTGGTTTTGGAGGACCGATGAAATTGTTTGAGTATTGGGGCAGGACAAGAAACAATATAAATTCTAGAAGGTGGTTTTTTCCTTGTAAAATTCTCTAAGCAAAGACATGAAGACTATTCCCCAAGGGATCTAGGCCAACTAGGTCTTGAGATACTAACCATGGAGGGACCAATTTCCAACGTAGAATGATAGGCATCCAAGAAAGGGAGGCTAGGGAAGTAATGAGTTAACAAATGGAAGGGTACTCACAAGTTTGAAGCTTTGTGAGAGCAAGTATGAAATGTTTATCTTCCTGGGTCGATGAAGCCTCCCCTTCTATGTCTGATGGATCTCATTTCATGACATAGAAGGATATATGACAAGGACCCCACTGCATTAAGCAATATTTTCAACATCAAGGGATCCTTTTTCTTTAATTCAATAACTTCTTAGAAGGAGGTTCACTTGCTTTCAGAAGAACCACAACTCTACAAGATGAGATTCCGAATCCAGAATCCCTACTTTTCCATAACATGATTAGGTGAGATTGCATTAAATGGTAGCCGACATGTTGGGTTTTGAATCTAGGGGCTTTGGAACTCAAGTCCTTCTACAAAATTACTAGATGTGCTATGATTCTTTCCAAAACCTACCATCTTCTGCTATTGTTGGCTGGTAGACTTATTGATGATGTGAAAAACAACTAATGATGCCAGCTAATTCCTTTTCTGCTTGGACATTTCCCCATGTACCTAATGCATTCAAGAACATTAGAGAAGTGGAGTGATCTTATTATTGAGATTATTTTTGTTGCACACATTGCATAATATTTTTTATATTATGTTATTATGTAATATTGCACCTAGGGGCACCTCGATTGATTTACAACATGTAGAGATTCCCATAGAACATTCTTAATGCATTGCATTATAATATTGTGATAATAATTGATGTAATTATTTAATATTGGGGAAATATTAAATGTGGGTCAACTGCGGTTTGGTAGCACATGGTTTATGTAATACCACTTGGTGGTTTTGTAGAATCTTGCTACTATAAAAGAAACTACAAGTGTAGTTGCAAAGGCAAGCCGACAAAGGAAAGTTGATGATTTTATCATCTACACTATTGTAATGTATTGTTTCATGAGTTAATGCAATTTGGCTTCCTAGAAGTGTTCTCTTTGTTTCACCCAATGCTTGTTGGTATTTATAAGTTGTGTTCTGAGTAAAAATATCTTGGAGTGCTTGCTATGGGACTCATTTACCTTTAAAAATAATGAGATCTTTCCATTAATTTTCTATTATCTTCCTTTCCTTGGATAAAACTAAATGACCTTTTTTACTTTGGTACCAGTTTCATTTACAACACCTATATGTGTTAGATTTAATTGATTGAGAACATGTTTCAGTAGTCCTACCATTCAAGCATGTATTGTTGATAATAATAGTAGAAAAGTAGACTATAGGTAGATTAACCTTCTAACTCTATGAGATCTTTAATTTTTATTATTTATTTTCCTTTCTTTCCCTAGTACTTTCCTGAGATACTTCTCAACCTTATTCAAGTGATCCTTTTCCTAACCAAAAAATAGAGGGAAACGATGAAGCTTTAGTCCACCTTATTATAAATTAGTTACCTTCTCATCCAAATTTTCCTATTCTTGCATGATCATGACTCAATCTACAAGGAGATTGGGAGTGGAATTTGTTTTCATCCCACTCTTTTAGGTGATATTGGTCAAACACTAGTCTAGTGACAAATGTTACTCTATCAGTTAGATACAAAACAAACTCCCATCAATAGATAAATGACACTAGAAGGAGAGCCTATCCAAGCCTTTAGGTAGTTTTTCTATATCTTATGGTGAGACTTGGTGTCATTCAATTCTATGTGGTGTAAAAGGTGGCACAGGGAAGTTCAAGTTCACTAACTTGGCCATAGCTAGGTTTTGAATTGGAAGACCCTAACTAGTCCCCACCTAAATGACCATTTAGCGAATATGTCATCCCCTAGACTCATCATCAACTCGACTCCTTTTATGGAACTTGCCTCCAATAGTTACATTTATTTGTCATCTTAGTAGAGTTAGTAGAACTTAGACCTCTGGTTTGGAATAAGAAAAATAAAAAAAGAAGAAAGGTAAGATGTCCATGTCTCAACTTGCTATTGCTTAGAGTACATGGATGTCCCAATTACCAACCAGGACAATTACCCTCCCACAATAATTGAGATTCTTGAGCTATAGGTGTCACCCCTAGAAACCTTTGTAATAATTAACACAATGCCATCCTACCCTAAGAAACTATGTTCAAAATTTGAACATTTGGGTCCTTGAATGATGGAAGAGAACATCCAGGCATTTAAAGATACCTTGGTTTGAAATAATGTTGAACAAAAATATATGGCTTGCTGCCTGTTCCCAATGATCCTTGGCCCCAAAAAACTAAATTGGTACCATAATCTCCTCATTAATTCCATTAGCATATGGGTTGACATGGATAAGACTTTCCTTTCATCATTTCAATCCCAAATTGACCTCGTCATGTGCCATTGTCAATTTATTGGGAACCAAAAAAACCACATGAGCCCTTGCCTTCTTTTAATAATTGGTTCTAATGTGCCCTTAGGCAACGTTCAGATACCTTTGTATTCACAACAAAATTCACCCTAAGGACTTCCTTGGATGCTATAGACTGTGTCATATCGACATTTATTGTGTGGATTGTACCCCAAGGGGAATGAGATACCTTGGCTAAAGTTTATGCCTAAGCCTTGGAAGTCTCTATCCAACCTACTGATCTCCTGCTAGTGCTTGATAGTGTATGCCATGTCATCCTCAATTCAAAGAAGATCCTTACTCGGTTAGTTATAACACCATTCCTGTGGTGGGTCTTCAATTCTATCCAACTTCCCACTATACTTATATGTCATAGGATTCCCCTCTCCTAGATTCTAAGTATTCTCATCAGACTCAACAAATCTTACCCCAAGTACCTAAGACTACATTTCCTACCTTAGCCCTATAGCTCATATCATCATATAAAGTCCTTGCCTTTCTCTTTGTTAGCCCAAGTGGGTAGGACCTTGCTGCTCTTGCCATTTTGGTGGGCATGCAGGTGCAATCCTCATAACCACCTGACCATGTTACATGACTCACAACTAACATAAAATCCTTTTGAAGAATTTTTATCAGTATGGCTAATGATATGAGACAACTTAAACTAGATAATACGTCAACAACCAATCAATAGCCTAGTCCCTCACAACAAGGGAATATATTCTCTAGACAAAGAGGGTCCTACAACTCTTTCCATTTAGGTGACAACAAGGATAATTAAAACTAACAATTGGTAACTGGAAATGGAACAACATGCCAAATAATGAGGATGTTCCCCTAATTCAACTCAACCATTAAGGAAATGCAAGACCTAGTTATTCTTTCCATCTGGACCCATTGAAAAATTGGTGTCAGTTACATGATATTGGGTCACATTTAGAGGCCACTTTCACCACTTTGGAGAAAGTAATCCAAAAATCTCACTTGAATCTACAAGTGTGATCTAAAAAAAATCTCCAAAGGCTTTGGTGGAACCTTCCAACTCTTCCTTTGTCTGTGAGACTATCTTTTATGGTAGGATGAATAGGATGATGAAGAGCCCATTATCTTGGAGTTCTTTGACTAATCCATCCATACATACGAGGATAATTCTTTTACTAGCTCACAACCTCCTTAAAATATAACTAGCGAATTCAATAAAGGCCCCTTCACAATCTTCATTCCACCCAAAAACATAGTTGTCTCTCCAAACCTCCATGCTAACATAAATTCTCCTCCTCCCAAGAGTCCAACATCGCAGCCTCATGATTCTGTGATGAAAGGTTCTGGAGCCTCTAGAGTAAATTTTTATATCAGGAGGATAATGGAAAGCACCAACACCACCATGTCCCTGATGGATGTATTATTTAGATAGCTAGAGAAAATGAAGGCTCTCATACAACAACATGACCTCCCTAAAATGTGCCCTACCACCTCGAAGAGTATGACTTTTTCTAATTCTAATGCAACCATTTTTGAGGTAAATATTGAGGATCCTCCTTTCCCACTCAACCTAAAAATATATGGTAAAAATTTGCACAATCGTCTAGTTGAATCCAAAGAATCTAGCAATGTCATGCCCTTATCCATATGTAATAAAATTGGACTGGTCCCCACATCATCAAAATGTACGGTAGTGCATCTTGACATGACTACCATCAAAATGGTAGGTGAGCTAAAGAATGTTCAGATTCAGCTCATCCAAGACCCTCATGTCCAATGTTATTGACATCTAAGTGGTGGACATCCCTGAAACTTATGGGATGTTTTTAAGTCAAAGTTGGTAAAAGACCCTCAACAGGTATATTTCTACAAACTTTTCCCACTTATGGCTACCCTAGAGGGGGGAACAAACCAAATTAAATTTGACAGTGAAAATTGAATGAAATAGACTCTCACTAATTATGATCAGGTTAGTGAAGTCACCTATGCTCAACTTTAACCTGGCCTTTGTCAGGCTATGGAGACATTGGCCTTAGATATTTTTCTAGGAGGAACATTCCTTGATGAAGACTTGGACATCACATAAAGTATTTGAGACCTAAATATTTGGTTGAAACATGACATCAACCTTTAAGGTGATTGTGTCTCCCTATCCAATCTCTTGTCTAATTTATGGTGCATAATTCATTGCGAGGGGTATTTTAAGTTGGAATGTGAACTCTATGTGAGCATAAGTTTTGTCTTCCTCTCCAATATTATCAAAGGAGAGTGGAAAGAATAATTTTCTGTACCAGATAGTCCTCAAATGATTATATTTGAAGGGCCAACCATTGAGGGACCCATCATAGAGTCACCTCTAGTGGTAACTCTTACCCCCATGTCCCCCACCTGAGAGAACATGCCAAAATATCCTCCACCACATCAAGTTGTATTCTCTACCCTTCTACCAAAGTCATTACCTGCAAATTCTAGTCTATGAACCCTAAAATTTGATGGATCCTGGGATAAAGCTAGTTCTAGCAAGGGGGTAGAATTAATAAACCCAAGAAGAAGGTCTGTCCTTGCTTCCTACTAACTAAAATTTAAATGCACAAACAATCTAGCTGAGTATAAATCTTTGGTTTTAGGCCTCCTATTGGCTCTACAAAAAGGAATCACCTACCTCCAGGCATTGGGTGATTCAAAACTCATTGTCAAACAAGCTTAGAGTTAGTATATGTGCCATGATAAATGGCTAGTAGCCTATTGGAACTAGGTTTCAAGCTTGACTTAATACTTTTATGCCTTCAACACCAAAGTCATTCCACTGAAACACAATTATGTCTTTGAAACCCTCATTGTGTCTGCCAACACCCTCAAACCAATGGTCGATTCTTGCCTTTGACACTTTTTGATATAAATGATAGCAACTTCATCTGTCCCATACAACATCAAAGAATTCTAGATATTTGATGAATACTGACATATTCTTGCCTTCCTAGCCAAAAATGGAGTATTTGAAGCTCAGATCCTTGAAGAGGAAGAACACAATGATACATGATACGAAAATGATCTAGGAGAGGTCCTTGATCTCCCTACGAACACAATCCCAAAGGGGATGATAACTCTTGAATGTATCTTTGACTCAGCCTCATGGGTCAAAGATAGAACTCTCTCTTCTAAGGGAGGGAAATATGAAAAGGTCAACCTCAAGATGGACACTAAGGACAAAAATGTATTCATAGGAACCTCCTCCTCTCTTTAGGAAAAGGGGAAGATTCTTGTGATCCCCTAAGAACACATTGATGTTATTGCACAGAGATATGAATATTTGAAAACCTATAATACATTAGTGATGACACACATAATACCCTCAAGCCATGTGCTAAGCCATTTAGGCATAAATAAGGACCAGCGAATCCCCTAATCAAGCCATTAATTTATCAAGAGGTTCAAAAGTTGCTATCCAAATAGATATTATTTCCTATATGACATACTACATGGGTAGCTAATTTGGTTCCAGTATTTGCTATCCATCCTTTGCCTTCACTTGACAAAATCCTTTAGATTGTACATTGCACACAAATGATGTCTTTCGTGGATGAATATTCAAGTGACAATTAGATCATGATTAAGAACAAAGACTTGCTTAAGATGACATTCACCACTACTTGTGGGGACATTTTGCTATAGATGAATCCTCTTCAGATCAAATAATGTTGGGGCCACATTTTAGAAAGTGATGGAAATGAACTTATAAATTCATAATCATATACATGTATGATTTAATGATCTTTTCTAGGGATAGGTGTGATTACCCTACCCACCTTGCCAAAATTTGTGAGAGATTTTATTGATTCAATATCTCCTTGAACCTAAAGAAATATATGTTTGGGGTCACAAAAGTAAAACTATTAGGACATATTATCTTTGAGAAGGGTATCACCATTGACCCTGAGAGTGTAGAAGCTTTTTTAAGCTTATAGATGTTTGATAGTAAGAAATAAATGAGGTCTTTCTTCAAAAAGATAAACTTTGTCTAACGCTTCATCACAAGATTTGTAGAAGTTGTGAAACCACTAAATGACATAATAGAAAAGGATAGTACAATCAAGTGGAGTCTAGAGGAAAAGGATTCCTTCATCTAGATAAAATAGGCTATAATAGAAGCTCTAACCCTAGGTATCCCTAACTATGATATCCCATTCTACATCTATTCCTTTGCTTCTGAGCACTTTGCCACTACTGTGTTAACCCAAAAGGCAAAAGGAGAGGAGAGACCCATTACTTTCATGAGACCACCCTTCATGAATAAAAAAGTACAGTATTCCACCCTTAATAAATAAGAGTTGTCCCTTATCTGGGCAGTAAAGAAATTCTATCACTACATTCTCTGAAGTAAGGTATATGTGATTGTTTTGGACTAAGCAGTCAAATCATTTCTCATGTAGAGTGAACTTGATGAGAGACAAGGAAAGTGGATGGTCATCCTTCAAGACTATGATTTAGAGATGTAGCCTGTGCAACTAGTTTGTGGGTAAGGTTTGTTAAAATCCATGGCCTCTACGGCCCTACAAATAGAATTCCAAACTTACACCATAGAAACTCTAACCTAAGATCAATGGTACACAGATTTGGTGTACCTTTTGCTACATAACAAGTGTCCTAAGGGAATCCTAGCCCAAAACATCATGTATTCCGACTAAAGAGTGTACATTTCATGATTAAGTGCAGAACTCCATTTTGTTAGAACTTTGAAGGCATATACCTTAGATTCCTTGATCAAGAGAAGGAAAGAAAAATAATTGATGAGTTCCATAAAAAATTTAGGGCTAGGCATGGCTTTACTCATACAACCACCCATCAAATCTTTAGGACCAAGTATTATTGGCCCTTCTTATTCTGGGATGTCCACAATCACATGAGAAAATGCCACACATGTCAAATCATTGCTTTGAAAGAGCAAAATCCTACTATGCCCCTTTAATTGGTTTTAAGACTAGACCATTTACTTAATGGGCATTTGATTTCATCGAGGAAATAAGCCCCAACTCATCCACTAGACACCAGTATGTGTTTAAAGTGACATATTATTGCACTTCATGGTCCAAGGCTATTCCATGCAAAAACAATATGATAGATGTAGTGATCCAATTTATTTAGTTTGTTAGAAAGGTTAATCTTCCCTTGGATGTATTTAATTGGGATATTCCAAGGATTCCTAAATGTATTTTGTCCTATTGTACACATGTGGAGGACATGTCATTATTTTTTCTTTATTCCACATGTGAGAACAACTCATTTTTATAATTTCTTTATTAAGGAATTTAGTTTATCCTCCTTAAGAGGATCTTGACACTTGCACACACCTATTATGAATGTGGCATTTATAGAAATGGGAGTTACACATGCGAACACATGCAACTCCTTTCTCATCTCTTTAAAAGAGATGCTCCTCTTTCTTTCTTCTCTACACATCACTTTGATGTTATTGTATTGAGCTATTTTGCTCCAACAAACACACGCACTCTCTCTCTCTCTCTTCTCTAGGCATTTTCCTTCATTCATAATACTCACAAGGGGGTTTCTTTGCTTTCCCCTTATAAATCCTTGTCTCCATTGTTGAACCATCTTGGTGTATGCTCTTGGATTTTGCTTATCTCATGGTAAAATTATTTCACACTCAGCTTACTTGGATTTTTTTTGTTCCTTGCTCTATCTTTTCATTTCTTTCATGGTATCAGAGCTTGGTATCTAATCCTTGTTTTAAGTTTTGTGTTGAAGTTTTCCATTCATTGGAGCACACCTTATTTGGAGATGTTATTGAGAGAAGAAGTTTGTGTTGGGGTTGTTTGCTCATTCTAACATCTTTTGTGTGCAGGTTTTATTTTATCATTTTTTATCCTTTTTTACTAACCCTCTTTGGAAGGCTTGCCACCAAAGGATTTTCCTATCAAAATTTAAAAAAAAAAAATTCTCTTGTTTTGGAAGGTGTGCTGCCAAAACAAGGAGCATTTCTCACATAATTCTCATATTATTGTGCAATTTTTAATTTTTAATATTTTAAGCATTTATTCTAGTGTTTGTGATGCAATAGCATTTAATTGTGCAATTTTTGTAGATTAATTATTATCATTTCATTAAAATTATTTTTTCTTCAATAATATTAAGGACATAATTATCCTATGTGAGATTATTAAAAATCTTAAGTAATCACAATAGATTAATTTTTTACAATTTTTGAAATATTATCTATACATTTTTGAAATTTAAATCATATTCTATATATATATATATATATATATATATATATATATATATATATATATTATAAAAAATCAAAAATATTTCCTATTCTTTTTTTTTAAAAATCTCTTAATTTATATATTTATTAAATATATGAGATCTTAAATATCTCTGCCAAATCGAAAACTTACCTTTTTTTTAATTTTCTTGGTTAGCTTCTTTCCTTATTTTTTTGTTTTTTCATCTTTCTTACTCTTTTAGCATCTTTCTTATTCTTTTTTAAATAGCTCAGACTTCATCTTTCTCGTGGTTTCCCTTCATCTTAATCTTGGTTTCTGTTGAAACTTCTACCCTAATCCAGTGATCAAATTTGTATGCATTCAGTTTCTTCCCACTTTAGCTGTTGCTCTCAGACGCTTGAATAAGGAATCCAGCTTCCTTTGTTTGTCTATATATTTTTTTTTCTTTATCACCTTTCATATCCCACCTTTCGAACCCCCGCGGTGCCTTTATTAGATCTGCATTCTGCGTTCTGCTATTGTGTGTATCTCTTGCATTATTTTCATTCTCACCCGCTAAACGTTCTCCAAAAATAGTGTGAGTGCTTGGGATCCGCAAACCAAAGTAGCAACACAATGCTCCTATGCCTACGGTAGTTTTCTTAGGATGAGATTCTTTGACTCGCCATACATTTTTTTTTTTTGCTTAACCTATGTTAATGTCAGTATTGTGAAAAAGTCATTAAAGCATAATTACAATATTTGGGATGCCTTTCTCCCTCATGTTTGATAATGGTGCAGTGTTTGGTGGGCTTACAACAATAATATTACCTTGAGATATTCAAGAAATTAATATCTATAGTGTAATGGAGTAGCAAAATCAGCCAACAAGAACCTCTCAGATATTACGAAACATCTGCTAGAGATGAATCCTTGGGACTCACACCATAAGCTTAGGTTTCCCTTTGGGTAGATTGCATCCAAACCAAAGAAGTCTTGGGAACTTCTTTATTTTACCTTGTCTATAACTATAATCCAATGTTCCTCATGAATTTTCATATTACTATCCTACAATTCATGAGGGATTTCAATGAGAGGGATAATATTGTGGAAGTTTTCCTCCTCAATCTCATCTGCCTTGAGCATTTCACCAAACACCAAGTAGTGGTCAAATAATGGCTTGACAAAAGAGCCCAATATAAGGCCTTTCACATTTCAAACCTAGTCCTCCTTTGGGACAAGGCCCATGAGAAGAAAGGAAAACATACTAAGTTCTTGTGGCTTTGGTGTAGGCCTTATTAGATCTTGGAGATCTATGGGGCTAATATCTACTATCTCAATTCACTTACTTAATAATCTATCCCATTGCCTATCAACAGATAGTCTCTCAAACATTACTTTGAATGAGGAGATGTGATAAGGGTGTCCATTTCCCCTCTATTGTACTATACGTATAATTTCTTGTAAATATTTCTCTAGTGTACCTTTGGGTTCACTTTGTAAATTATTTTGCCTTTTTTTTACTTTGCTTTGTTGGCCCTTGTAAATAGTTTAGTTGGGTCTTGGTCTTGATTTTTTCTTGGCCTCTTTTAGAGGCTTTGTTTCTTATTCCTCCATAAAGGTAGGTAGTATTTTCATGAAACTATGTAAATTAATGGAAATTTATCTTATAGTATTCAAGTAATCCTTTTCTCTCCTTTTGAACTCCTTCTTACCCTATTTTGTATGCTGAAAAATACAGCTATGAACTGATGAAATGACCAACCTTCATTGAATCTGGACAACTTTTCTCTTGTCTCAAGCTAATTTAATGACCAAATAAGTTGGCAAGAAAAAGTGAAGAGAAGAATCAAGATAAGGACAAAATGAATAGACCCACCATGCTCAAACTTGATGAAACTAAGTGCTCAATGGTATCTCAAGGAGCAACCATCTTTTTCCTTCCAATCAAAAATGAGAAAATGCACAAAGGTGGGATGGTGAAAGAAGTATCCCCACATGAAGAAATTAAATTTTTCAATTATAGGGAAAGAGGTTCCACCTCCAATGCCTTGGAATTAACAAAGAACAATGGAGGAAGGAGACCTCTGATTCCCAAACTTATATGATATTTTGCAAAAGCTAAAAAGGAAGTCTTGAGTGAGCTTGGTTTCTCTATTTTATTTGAGAATTAAATGACATACCCTATTTCAAAGAACACACTTCATGGATTGAAATTGGTAAAATCATGGATAATGTTGAGTTAAGATGTTTGGACCTAGAGTTTATGCTTAAAGGGCTTTACTTCACAATGACAAGGCACTAGTGTGATTAAAAGGCTAAGTTCTAGAGCTCTCAAATTCAAAACATTTTCCTAATTGAGTCACCATTTTTATGCCCTACATACCCTTCCTTACTTTTTGCAAGAAAAAGTTGGGTCCCTTCTTTTCACTTTTGTCTTACCTCATTTGAGACAAGTCCTTTGTGTTTGTATTAGTTTTTGATGTGTGGGTTCCTAGATCCTTGTCTAGATCGTCGACCCCTCTTGTGTGGGAGAAGGAGGTGTTGGTGTTTGAAAATGTTGTAGGTTTCCAATTACTCGGATGAGAAACAAACTTATCTAGAGGCAACTAACTCCCATTTTTGACATATCTTTTCAAACACTGGGCCAACTATAAGGCTAGGCACTTCTTCTACTATAGGCTCTGCAAGACCTAGGTGGGTGGACCTCAGATTCAATCGATATGTTACCAGTGAAAAAACATATTCATGAATCTATTAAAGAAGATAAAAGCCCTTATATCTCCTAACACTTATGCAATGACACAGATCTGCATTAGCTAAATGCAAATCCTATGATATCCACAAGCTAATTGAGGGCATCACATTTAGGTTCTTCAACATGAAAGGGAAAGAACATTTGATTAATAATGTTTAATTTAGTAAAACCTCAAATATGCAGCAGTAAGAACTAATGATCCTGTAGCTGAACAGTGCTTAATCCATTGGGAAAATCCATGAATCAAATGCATACATATGGATATCTGATACTTATTTATATATTCAAATATATGATCTATCTATTTACCTTGTAAATAGACATTTGTGCTCAATCTAAACCTCATTCTTACATGATATCCTTCTTAATAAACTAGCAACCCTATTGATTCCATGAAGAATTTGCATAACCCTTTGAGTTGCAAGCAACAATTGAACAACATACAACCTTAAGGGACTGCAACTATAACCTAAGCTCTTTGTTCAAAGATCATAAAACATTGAAGCTCATTGAGAAATGAGACAAGACTCAAAATGAAACTCAATCATCTGTTGTTCTTTGTATTTATTTCCTTGAAATAATACATTCATATGCATGAAATGAAAACACAGAAAAACCTAATAGATTTGAACTATCTTTATTATCCTTCCTAATGCCATTCATACAAGAGAATTATGCTGAAAGAATGGTGTCACAGTATTGGGAATACATCAAGACTAGAACCAAAACCTGGTTTCACAATAATGAGCAATTTTTCTTCAAAAATTGGAACCAATGGTCTCACAATGAAAAAACTATAACCTCTACCATAAAAAAAGAGGGAAAGATATAGCAGGAAGTGAATTCTCAGATCTATTGTAAAGACGACATGTGTCCACTTAGGATTCCTTCCCAAAAAGATGAAAAATCTCTTTCTACCCTCTCTCTATAACTACATATGAAATCATCAATCAATTGGCCTCCAAAGAACACAAAATATTTGAGATACTTGATTGGAAATCATAACTAATTTTGATGCCAAAATGAGCTCAAGGTAAAAGTGAAAAATTAGTTTAATATGACCTCAAGAATGCAAGAAAACTATTTAAAGATGATTTTCTCCACATTCAGATCCCAAAAAGCCTTTAAATCTACCCTCTAACCAACTCTGATGCTCAATGATGAAAAACACCCATTCTGCTGAGAACGCCCCAAAATTTACAAATTGGCTTATAGCGCAAACAAGTGAGTACCTATGCAAATATTGACCTTAGAAATGGAAAATTTAGCATGTTATGGTTTTGGTGGTATATTGGAGTGCCCATTTTCAATAAAAATAACCCCTGTTATGCCCCTCTGAAGTTCAGGCCTCCATTCACAGGTTTGCAAAAATAAAAGAATGAAAATGAAAAATTTAAAATATTCTATAGTTTAAACTATAGAAATTTAAAATTTTAAATCAAATTTTTCAAATTTGGAATGAATGCACACACACGGATATTTTTTAATTTTAAACTCCTTTTCCTCCTCTGACCATTTGAATGGTGCCATTTGTCAAACCTGTATTGACTATGATCACCACTTGTCACATTCAGATTGGCTAATGACTTCAAGTGAGACCCACATACACTCTGTTGGTTTCCTAAATTTTTTGGCAAGTTTCCATGTTGCTTGCTAGAAATTTTCTCATTTTTTGATGGCGACATGATGACCATTGGATTCCGGTGAGTTTTCTGGCAACCTCATCCTTTGCTGCCATGTGTCATCACCACCTTAGCGCCTGCTCATCACCACCTCAGTGCCACTTGGCTCCACATGTCATTGCCAACTCAAAAGTTGCTATGTTTCTATGGTAATCATTGTGCATCTCCCTATGGCAATGTAGCGATGATTGTTGAATTTTACACGTGGCACAATCTCTGAGTTTGGATTCAATTGCTTGCCATGTCATCATGCATGTGTCCTCCTTCAAAATTATGTTGATGTCATCATCCAACCAAATTTAGGTGGGGCCCTTGTACAAGCCATGCTTCTCAAAAAGTGTTGTCTTGTTAGACACAATGCTTATGCACAAGATAGTATTTAAAGACTTAAAAAGTCTTGCCCATGATGAATGTGGGATAAAGGCTCACTGTTTTCACATTCTCTCATTTTGCATGCCATGAATTTTCCTCTTTTCACGCATTCTCTTTATATTGGGCAACTATCTTGCATTGCAATAGAAATTTTCCTTGTTTTGCTTAGCTTCTTGATGCCATGGCTTTGCCCTTTTACACCGCGTGGATTTCTTGCTCCCACTGGCGCCTTGGATTCTCATGTTCCCTTTTTTATGCGCTAGTTTTTGTCTTTTTCATTGTGTGATCCATCTTTAATGTTGACTGATCCAAAGTAGCTCCCCTACAGCTTTCCCTTTTTCTTTTTTCATGTGGAAGCTTTAATAGTGCTACTGCTTCTTCTTTTTAATTTGCTATGGCTTTGCTTTGACTGCGTGTGGATCCTATTTTAAACATGCCTTTTTCTTTACTTAACATGGCAACATCTCTGAATGTTACCTCATGCTCTTTATGCTCTTCCCCCTTTTTTTAAGCCTCTTTGGGCTCTCCTCCACTATACCATGGGCTTCTTATACATGCATGGGTTCTTTTCTTGTGAATGCTTTGGTGTTTGTGGCATGGGCATTTGACTTAGGTTCCATGAAGGCAACAATTAGAGTAATGAATGAGTGAGTAAGGTCTGAATGGTGTGGTAGATTAACCATCACTCTTGCAATGGTGAAGCTTGGTGTGTGGCTCTGAGCCCATCATGGTGACTAGAAACATTTCAGCCATGTGGAGCCACTAGTGCAACCTTTTCTAATTGGAGCAGTTTTGGCAACCAAGAGGAATATCAGGTTGGAGCCCAAATAGATTGGAAATTGGAAGATTTTCTTCAAGCTCAAGAGCTGGAGCACGAGAAGGAACTCATTAAACAAGGAAAGGAAGGAAAAAAGAATGTAAATTTTAGGCTAGAGGTTATTGGTTCAAAAAGCTCATGGGAAAGAAAAGGATGCCCTAACTAGTGACCTGTTGAGTGACTTTTTGAAATTTTGTCTCATTCAAAACTGCAGCTTCACCTCAACATTATCATTTTTTTAAATATAAGTAAATCTGTTAGCTCTCTTAAATTGAAACATAATCTCAATTAGATGCCTACGAGAAAGCACTAGTCCTCTCTTCCTGGATTGCAACAAAATCTCAGCAGTGCTTAATACTCCAGAAGAAAGGATCACAAAATCTGATGACAAATAGTGCAACTCATCCAAAAGAACTCACCACCTTCTCTTTGGTCTTTTGTTCATGCCTTTGCATTACAACATTTTGATAAAATAAAATCATTATAATCCATTTTAGTCCCTTTTAAGATTCCACAATGCCTTATCATTCTGACGAGATTAGTAAGGCCCCAAAGTGGGTTCGGCTAAAAAAAATTTCGTTCCCAAACAACTGAAATGCTAAATTGATCTATTGATCATCTTAGACTGATTAGAATCAAGTTTGATCATTGAACCATCATTTAAAGCTCATTTTATCACTTAACTACAAACTATCAATTTAATGCCAGAGGGTCCTTTGATAGGCTTAAAAACTAACCCAAACATTTGATCGGGCATTGAAATCAAACATAATGATTCTATGTTCTACTCACTTGTACCATGTCAAATTTCATCTCATGAAAAATTCAGGGTCCAAAGATATTGGCTGTCAAAGTTGACCCTTCAAAACTGCCTGCTAGCAAACATGTTAGAAAGCAATAAACTAGGTTTGGATTTGGCCTTGAAAACTGGGCAAATGGACACTTGGGAAAATGAAAACTGGGGCCTTGGTTCATTGTCATGAGGAGAGTATGAATCTATGATTTGGTGGCTCATGATGAATAATTGGGTGCAAATGGCGAGCGGTCAAAGTGGGCTACTTAGATTTTGTAGACTGAAAACAATGTCAAAAAGTAATTTTTGCAAATGGAATGAACCTAGAAAAGTGTGCAAACGAATTTTTCATGACTTGAAACTTGAAACATAACAAGTATCTAACCTCTACAATGCAACACAAAAGGAATTTTAACGTTTTGGTCAATTGGGTCAAAGTTAGAACTCATCAAACAGGGCCTCGCAGAATTATGAGAAATGTGCATCAACATGAAAACAATAAACTACCAACTTTGAGGGATTCAAAACCTAATCAAAACGATTTGAAACAACTCAAAATCTAAAACATAGGTTTTTAGGTATGGACACTAGATACTCCCAAAGTGACAAGTCATGAAACATTACTGGGTGCGAGATATTCAGATTCAAACATGGCCTCTTGTCACTATTTGACACAAGTGAAAATGCAGATTTGGAATTTGCTCAAAAGGGGACTTCACAAAATGGCTCGGAATGATGATTTAACTTCGTGAAACACATAGACACACTAAATGAAAGGTGCTAGAAATATTAAACACCTCACAAGGCTCAAAGCTATAGCCAAGTACTAACTCATTAAAAAGCATTTAAAGGGCTTGAATTTTCTCAATGGTACTCAAAATCAAGAATTTTTTTTTTAGTCCCAACAGGAGGTAAGGATCCTTGGCCTCATGCCAAGGGTCTACAACTAATAAGAGACGTAATTTTTGTACCTATCAAGAACTCATTCCCTCGTGTCCTCTATGATGGGAAAGGATTTTTGTGGTCTTGAGTTAGACACATGACAATGTTTATTAATGAATAACAAGTATAATTAATGCACCATTTAATAACCATGATTGACAAGTTATTTAAGATGTCTATAGAGGTTAATTGTCACTTTGTTCAATAATCACAATTGTTCTCTACAAGAAAAAATATTCATTTGGGTTGCCACCCCACCTGTGAGTTATCATTCCTTGAATCTGCAAGTGCTTTGGTGGGTTAGGCTAGTTATTGTTTGTGTTCATATGAGGGAAGGTCCTAGTGCTATGGCACCCCTACAAGTTAGTATTAGAGTATTTTTCGTTTATGATTATTAATTAAATCATATTGATTTAATTATATAAGTTTCTATTACTCTAGTTACTTAAGCTTCATTTAGGTACATTATTAATTAATAATGTGCAACCTAGTTTTTTTTAGTTTAGGGTTTCTATCTCACCTTTATAAGGTTTAGCCTTGTACTTTTTTCATTATCTCTTATGCATTTTTCACATTTGAGAGCAACTTTTCTTCTGTCTCCATTACTCTTCTCTTGTGACGGGTTATTGGCTAACAGGTTCTTCTTGGGTTGTGCAAAATTGATATTAATCAATTCTTTCATGATATCAAAGCTCAGATATGTCGTTGCTTGTTCTTGATTTGAAGAATTTTCTAGAGCTTCAAGGGTTTGATCTTTCAGAAGTTTTTTTTTGGTTGGATCTGGGGATACACTTTTTTTGGAGGCCTCTTGAGCAAAAATAGACCTCACCAATGGATTCAGAGAATCAATCCGAAGAATTTTGATATAAAATTTGACCTATTTTGATTACCAGAGCAATCTATTAAAAAATTAGCCATTGACACGCAATCTAAGGTAATTTTTTTGGAAAACGTGCAAACATTTTTAATTATTTTAAAAATTTGCAAAAAAAAAGGATTGATTTCTAAAAGTTTCAAAAAAATTATTACAACTTTTTCAAAAAAGTTGTTTGCATGCGTTTAAACACTTTTTATCAACTTTAAAAAGTTGATTGGACTCTGTGTAAGAGGAAGGTACACCTATTCAGAGCGTATAGTCAGCATTAGGGTACAACCTACATAGGTAGGGTACGTAGGGACGTGTCAGTAGGGTATGCCTGTACACCTGCACGTGTCAGGGGAATATGTCTTTTTTGGCATTTTTTAAATTTAAAAAAAAAAAATTCTTTCTCCTCCACCATTTTTGGTGGATATTTTGGTGAGATTTTCCTTTTTTGGTGAGAATTTTGGAGATCTACCAAATTTGGTAAATTTTTTGGCTTTTTTGCACATGCAAAAATAATAATTTAAAATTGCATTTTTTGGCATGCATTTCGAGGTGCCACATCAACGCATAGTCAGCAGTGACATAAGCATCCAGTCAACCTCCACATTAGCGACCAGTCAGCCAATGATGTCAGCACCCAATAAATTGCCACATCAACGCACTATCATCGATGACATCATCAAATGTCTGTCAAATTTTTTCCTAGGTCTGTAATTTTCTAGAGAACTCATCTTTTGGACATGCAGTTGGTTTTTTGGTCATAGCTTGGGCATACAGAGGTCTTTTTCCAATCTGAAAGAAGCATCAAAAAGTTGGTTCAGAGATGGAGACAATGGTGCTGGTGTAATTTGATTTTGAGTTCATTTGAGCTTCCAATTTTAGCATTGAAGTAGAGACTTCTATTTCCCTCTTCTCTTCATTCAAAATCCAAGTTCTTTTCTCATTTTTTATGCTTTCTATAGTTGTTTTCTTTGGTATTTGAAGGATATCATTATCTATTGTGGGGGGGGGAGGGGGCACTTTATTTTTTATACTTTAATTCAGAATAAGACCCCTTCTACTTCCATCTTCTTCTCTCAATGGAAGACTCCTATGTCGCCTACCTTACACCACACAACTACCATACTTGGAAAGGATAGATGACTAGATTTCTTATGGAAAAGGGGTTATGGTCATGTCTCGATGTAGCTCAGCTAGTTCTATAGAGGCCTTATGAGCTTCTTATGCAATGCAATAAAATGGATGAGGCAATGGGCCTCATTGCAATGAATATTTTAGATGGGTTACTATTTCACCTGGATGGTTTGAATACACCCAAGGCTATGTGGGACAAGTTTTCAACCTTATTTTACACAATGAATCAATTGAAGATTCTACAGATAGATGCAAAGTTTACCTCCTTGATTCCTGAATCATTTACCAACATTGAGGATTTCTTGATGAAATTCAAGTCTCTTTGATCTATGTTACAAGTTGTTGGAAAGACAAAATTTGATAATGAGTGTGTCTTCCTAATACTTTCCAAGCTTCGAGGACCTTATCAGATTTTCACTTCTACCTTCTACTCCACTATGGATGCTCTAGGTGCATGACATGTTATGCCCTCTTTTGAGACCTTTTCTAACCAGTTGACTTGTGAGCAATCAAAGCTCACTCAGATGGATTCTCTTATAGGTTCATAGTCAGGCATTTCTTGCCAAGCCACCTCAGAGCACACAAAAGCTGAAGTAGATATCAGATTCCTCTTCTCAACACTTTACTAGCCCACCATCTTCTTCTAAGAAGGAGAAATAGAAGATTGAAAGACCTACATGTTCCTATTGTCAGAAGGGAACACATGATGAGTCACTTTGCTATCAGAAGAAGTTTGATGGTTATGAGAAACAGATAGCAAATTCACAAGCTCTTCTTTAGAAGAGAAATCTGTCCTCTCCATCCTCTTCTAGCTCACAGGGGTCTACTTATCAATCTTCTTCTATCAATCCTACAGCTAGATAGGATCTTGGAAAGGGTCATGCATTATGAGCTTCTTTCACATTCCCTTCATAGGTCCCTTAGATACTAGATTTAGGTGCTTCTCACCATATGACATCTTCTTGAGAGATCTTCTCTTCTTTTGAGGCTTCTCCTATTCCCCATATTATCATTGGGAATAACACTGTTATGACATTCTATGGGAAAAGCACTGTATGATCTCAGGATGGCACATACAATGATGTGTTGTATGTTCCATCTCTATCTGCAAACCTTCTCTTAGTTTATCAAATTTCTCATAGTGGGTCTAGGAAGACAATTGAGTTCACTCAAGATTCGGTTTTCATTCGAGATGGTATGACAAAAGGTATTGTTGCTACAGGGATAGTTGATCTTTTCACCTGTCTCTACTCCTTTTCACACTTTGGTCCACCTTTGCTAGAGCACGATTCTCCTTTGAGAGAGCACCATGTGGTATAGTCAGGTTTCTTGAACCTCTGTGTGGTTCTTGAGACTACTGTTGTGACTGCCTTGCCACCTCCTCTTGAGCTCTTTTCTGTTCAACATAATTCTTCTTCAGCACTACTTGATCCTCCAACTCCATTCATCGAGCCACCAAGTGTAATTTTTGAGGATTCTATAGAGGACATTCATCTCCTCTTTGATGACAGTGTTAGCACACCTATCATACCACTTACATTGGGGACTCCCTTTCAGGATCCTCGTGTCTACTCCTTTGAGCATTAGCTCAGCCTTCTAGTGACACCTCAACTTTTGAGGTTCCCTCTATAGTGTCCACTAACTTTCACTCCTCTGCATTGGAGTCATAGTGTTTTTTTCATTGATCTAGGGGTTCTTCCATTCCGGGGGGGCTTTAGAGCCTCAACCTCAACCCTCTCTCATGGCGGGTGGGGGGTTGAAGTCATGCTTTGTACTTATGGATTTGAGAGAGTCTCTTGAAGTCATTACATCTCTTTTTGGAGAGGGGTTTTTCCCAATGGACTCCGATTTATAGAGATTTCCTTGTACTGGGTACCTGATAAGGCCTTGTTGCCAGGACCCTTTTTTTTTTTTTTTTGCTTTCATAGCTTTACTAGGTAAGCTTACTCCCTACTTTCAGCTTAAGGGGGGGTGTTAGAGTATTTTTCATTTATGCTTATTAATTAAATCATATTGATTTAATTATATAAGTTTCTATTACTCTAGTTACTTAAGCTTCATTTAGGTACATTATTAATTAATAATGTGCAACCCAATTTTTTTTAGTTTAGGGTTTCTATCTCACTTTTATAAGGTTGAGCCTTGTACTTTTTTCATTATCTCTTATGAATTTTTCACATTTGAGAGCAACTTTTCTTCTATCTCCATTATTCTTCTCTTGTGATAGGTTATTGGCTAATAGGTTCTTCTTGGGTTGTGTAGAATTGATATTAATCAATTCTTTCAGTTAGTGTTCTAGGTTGGTGTTTTTCACTTTCTTTTCCTTCCATTTGCATTTTGTGCTTTTCTCTTATTTTTTGTCATTTGCCCATTTTTCTTTTTCTTATTCTTCATCTCTTTTACATTGTCTTGGTTTTTTTTTTTTTTGTTCTACCTCCTTGGGTGTTGTTTTGGTGGTTGTCATTCAACTTTCTTGTTGCTATGTCATTGTCTTATTTCCTTTGTTTGTTTGTCATCGGGCAGAGCTTTTTCAGTACACCATCTTCATGTGTAGAACACATTAATGTTTCTCCTGTGGAATACTTCCATTGACCTAATTTTTGGGCCACTAATTGGTGGTTTGAGTTCAGGGTCCAAGATGCATCCCGTTGAAGGAAGGTGGGCTTAGTTATATGGTTTTCTTTTTTGCACTGTGTGGTTTGGTTGTACAAGTTCACATCTTTTGGTTTTTGGGTGTTGGCTTTGCCAAGAGTGTGGTTTACATCCAGGATGCTCTCTAGTGTTTTTTTTTTCCTTGGTTCTACACGAGGTTGGATATCACAAGTCAAGTTGGCATGTTAGGCTTGACCAAAAGGTTGTAAGCATGCCTTCATGGGTGCCTAGTTGATGGATTTGACTCTAAAAGATAGAATGTGGGATATTTTGTCATTGTTAAGAGCACACATGTGACCTAAGTCTTGGTAGGTTAGTGGTGGCTTACTGTTATTGTGCTGGCAGCCTTGTTCACTTTTTTGGTGACTATAAGGGGTGGTTTTTACCTTTGATAGTCCACCAGGATGCACCACCCATCCTCAGGTTGAGTACCTTGCATCATTAATGGCAAAGTGGTTGGCATTTTGAATTCAAACAACTATCACATCCAAATTATGTAGTATTTATTGATCCCATCTATCACACAAGAAAATGTTGAATATTGTTCTTGTCAATTACATAAGGAACACTCAATGTTGTAAGACACATCATCAAAGTCTTTTTCTGGGTGACATAGTTTAGGATTTTGGCAAAGAATGAGTAATGAATACTTTGCTAGTTTGAAATTACCTATTTTGTGCTCACAAGTTCTAAAATTGTAGGTTTTTAGGGTTCAATTTTTTTGTCTCCCATGACTAGTGAGAGGTGGTCTCCAAGCTTCAAAGGTAAGGCTTATGGATACCATATTTTGTCTTTTACCAAAAGTTACTTTACTTGTTTCAGCTTCTAAGTTTTTGTGTCCCTCCCATAAGGCATATTTTGTCTTCAAGAAAAGGATAGAGGGCACCAAGTCCCAAACATACTAAATCTCAAGCATGGTTAAATATGGTATTTCAAAGGGATCATCAGATTAATGCATGTCCAATCCTTGTAGGCACTAATGGATTTTGGTTTTGGAGGACCAAAAAAATTATTCAGGTATAAGGGAAAGATAAGAACTGGTGTAAATTCAAAAATATGGTTATTGCATGGTAAAATAGGCATCTCTAAGAAAAGACAAGAAGATGATTCCCCAAGGGTTCTAGGCTAGCCAGGTTCCAAGATCCTAAACATGGAAGGATCATTTGTCAACATAGGATGAGGCATCCAATAAAGGGAAGCCAAGGAAGAAATGAGTGAAGAGTGCTCACAAGTTTAGAGCCTTGGGAGAGCGAGTCTAAAATTTTTATCTTCCTCGTTAGATGAGGACTCCCTTCTATGTCTGATGCACATGATGTCGTGACATAGAAGGATTTACAATAAGGACCCTGTTATGAGCAATATTTTCAGCATTGAGGGATCCTTTTGGTTTAATTTAGTACTTACTTAGAAGGAGCTTCACTTTCTTTCAAAAGCACCACAACTCTACAAGATGGGATTCTAGGTCTGAGATCTGTCCTTTCCCATGACCCGATTAGGTGAGCTTGCATTACATGGTAGTTGACATACCCAGTTTTGAATTTGAAGGCTTTGGAGCTCAAGTTCTTTTCTAACATAGATGGATGTTACTGTGAGATTCCTTCTGAAGCCTACCATCCAAGGCTATTGTTGGTTGTTAGACTTATTAATGATGTGAGATGTAGTTAATTATGATAGATAATTCATTTTTTGCCTTCAAATTTCCTCATGTACCTAACACATTCAAGAACATAAGAGAAGTGGAGTGCTCTTATTGTTGAGATTATGTGTGTTGCACACATTTCATAATATTGTTTATAGTATTTTATTTTATCTTATTATGTAATGTTGCACCAAGGAGCACCTACATGGATGCACAACATGTAGAGATTCTCATGGAATATCCTTGATGAGTTGCATTGCGACATTGTGATAATATTTGATGTAATTATTTAATATTTAGGAAAATATTAAATGTGGTTCAATGAGAGTTTGGTAGAACATGGTTTTATCAAACGGTTTAAGTAATATCACGTGGTGCTTTTGTGGAAGCTTGCTACTATAAAAAGCAACCACAAGAGTAGTTGTATGGGCAAGGTGAGTGAATAAAAATGTGTTCACCAAAATGAATAAAGGAAAATATGGATGATAGAAAGAAATGTGTGTGATTGGGATATAAATATCATGTAAGGGGGAATATAGTACCTATCCTTAACCCAAATTCCCAAAAAGAATCATCCAAATTGATCAATCACAAAGAAGTGATCAATGCACAAATGAATCAAATGATGGAGAATATGAAGAAAGGAGGAAATCCTATAATCTACTATAGAAAGTAAGTACTTGAAATCTTGAAGACAAATACTAACCTGAAAGCATGGGGAATCTGAAAAATGCCGATTTCTGATGTTTGTGTATAGTTTTAGGGAATTTTGGAACTTGTTCCAAACTAGAAATGTCAAGATAAAGAAAACCCAGATTTTTTTTGTCCTTTTGAAGGTAGGTCAACCTTGACCCACATAGCAAGCACAATTTTACCCCCAAAAAGTCAACCTTGACCTGTAGTCTTTCAAAAAAAATTTTGTTTACAAAGCCCACAAGTTCAATGAAAAGGGTATCCAAATCTGCACTTCAATTCATTGTCCTGTACCTATTCTTGCAAGAAAAAGAGTTTTGTTGTTTGGATGGGGGTTTTCCTTGGTCAAACCCTAGTTTGGAATCAACCTTGAAATGTAATTGAAATATGAAATATATATAAACAAAGTTAATGGAACTATTCACCTTACTTATATTGAAATCCTTGTGGAGGATTTGAATCCTTGAATCCACAAGTACAGATGCTCCAAATGAATGTCAGAATGTATGTAGGATGTATCAAATCAATGGAATTATATCTTCAACACCAATCTTGAATGGATATTTCCATAGGAAGAGGATTGAATGAATATGGATGGATAAATCTTCAACAAGAGGGATCCATAGAGATTGAATCCTTTAATGGCTAACAATGGATCTCCTTGATGAATTGGAAGCTTGAATGCTTGAACACTTGATGGATAGTATATCTTTACTTAATAGAAAAAGTGTTCATCCAATATCTCTTGTGGGTGTCAAAAAGTAGATGTCAAAACTCAATAATCAATGGATGTCAAACGAGAGAAGAAGGCTTCCTTATATAGAGATCTAGGGCACAAACTTCTAAAGAAGGTCGACATTAGAGAATCAAATCTCGATTAACCTTAACCCCTAGAAATGAACCTAGATTAAATGCAATTTAAGATTCTACCATTCTGAAACTCGAAAAAACTGACCCAGATGTGGGAAAATGAAACTTTTCGAAGCCTAATATCTTGAAACTCTTGGAACTTGAAAATTTGACCTAGGGTTAGGGACAAGGTTGAGCTTGCCCTAGGTCAGGGTTGAGTTCATCCTTGATCTAGGTTAGGGTCAAGGTTGACCTTGACCCTTCAAGTCATCCTTGACCCATAAAGTCAAAGTCTTCAGTTTCACAGAGAAAATTGTCAAAAAAAGGCTGGAAATAGAGAGAGAGAAGCATAACAGGGGGAAAATAGCTAGATCCATGAAAGACCTATTCAAGGCACTTTACATGACCCTAGACCACTTCCTTGAAGGGCTAAACACTCTTAACATGGAAGTGCTTCTATTTTAAGATGATACATTAAGCCCCCACTTTAGCAAGAGTATGGACTCGATGCAGACTCTTCGTAAAGTAGATCATAATGAAAAGATAATCTTATTAAAATAAAAGGGATAAAGAGATCCTTAACCCCCATAGACTCAAGTCCTTGTCAACTCCAATATCACAATAAGAGAGACATTTTTAGAAAAGAGAAAAAGAGAAAGAGTGTGATTATCTCACCCAATGAGAACTTATATCCCATTGTAAAACCATACAAGGAAACATCACAACTAGAAAGATGGAATTGAACCGCCTAGTGAATGTGGATACTCACTAGTCAACCCATCAAGGATTCACCCTCAAGAATATTCTATTCCATAAGAGTAAAACCAAAAAGAAAAAGAGATCCAATCTTAAGGACACCTTCATTGGTAAGGGATCAAAAATATTTGAAATTGGAAGTATCAAGAGATCCTAAAACATAAATCCATGCTTTAAGGATTAGTCACTAATAAAAAAAGGGAGAAAATGTATCTTGAAAAATAATATATATGTATATCGAAAAGTGCATGTGTGCAATAGGTGAGCATAGTGTATGCCCCCACATTAAATTCATTGCTAACACTTTAATAGGAGCAATGGCTTTAACAAAAATATAAACAACTCCATTGATTACATTTTCACTACGACATGCACCTAGATGAATACAAATCAAGGGAAATACCACATAAACATACATAGAACACAGAAAGAATCTACCTACTACAGGGTCAGTATGATCATAGATTATATATATATATTATTGAAAATGAATTGACATCATTCCCCAAAGAAAGTAGAACTAAAATCATAAAGGAGGAAATATTAAGATACAAAGAAGAATATTTTCAGACCATGACCTAGAGACCAAAAAGAATCAATGCTACCAAGTCACAGATCCAAGAAAATTAGACAAGGAAACATATATGAACAAAAGAATAGGTACAATGTAACATGAAACAACATATAGAAGAATAGAGATACATATAGAGGAATAGTACAATAGGTTTGATCCCTTTATCACCTTGTACCAACAAAGTGACAAAGATTGTCTAACAACATTTAGCAAACACATCACAGAAGAAACACAGTACAAGCGACAAACACACAAAAGGGCTACCATGAATGACTAGTCTATTGAGCATTCCACCTACTCTCCCCATCTCATTAAATATCATTTACGGAAGGTGGGTAACTCATAAGAGGGACTATATCTAACACACTAGGAACAATAGTTAGTTCCAAACAAGGATCCGCTTGAGAATCACAATGTTCAATACTAGATGTAAGTGTCAATTGTGAGGAAAGCATATTAGGTAAATCAATGTCAATGTCAATAGTTCCATATTCATCCTTAACATCAACAGTATCATCAAGAGTATCTTCTTCATCTATATTAATCAAAATAGGATGTAAGATATGAATGGGATCCTCATAACCATGCATCTTAACATTATTATTAGTAACAACTTCTTCTAACACATCATGCATAGTTGTATCCAAAGAAGGTAAAGATTTTTGAAGAATAGAATTATGAGCATTAGCTTGAGCATGATGCTTCTTATGATGTTCATTAGTAGATTGATTAAAAATTTTATTTCTTTAAGTGTGTTGAGAATTAGGAGGAACAATTACTGGATCCTTCATAGGTTCTATAGGATGATTAATAGGATTATTAGTAGACTAAAAAGAAATAGGAGGAGTTTGATTAACTGATGTAGAATTCATGGATAAAGGAGGTATGGAAAGTGTAGGCAAAATACCATGATTAAGATCCTTAAAAGGTAAACCTAACTCAAGAATATTATGATTCTTATAGGCTTGATATGAAAGGAAAAGATGATCAGGTCGAGAAGGAAATGAATTAGGTAATGAAGGCCAAAAGAAGTCAAGTGTAGCACAATCTCTAGGCCTGGAAGTGCGATATAAACTATGATTAACTATCTTCACTTCTTCATCATGAAAAAATTTAAGAAATTTATGAATAAGTGAAGCAACAACATGCATGATATTTAACCATGAAAAACCAAGCTTAACTTGAAACTGGTTAAAAGTAGGAACAACAACAAAGGTAGTGTTCACAATTTTTCCACAAAGTTCAACCGGTAAATCAATAGAACCAAATGATGGATAAAGAAAACCATTACAAGTTTGAATCCACACATTAGATGTATCATAAAAATCACATTAAAATATTTTCATAAATATTTTCTTCCATTGACTAAGGATGTAGGATCAACAAGACAACCACAAGTAGGTATCTAAGAAATTCTAGCACTAATATAAAGTGGACCATTGGGAACTTTAATAGTCTTAGAATCATCAAAGGTAATCAAAAGTTTCAGAGGTCTTTTATTCTTAGGTTGTTGTCAAGATTTAGGTTGAGGCTTCAATTTAGGTTCAAGTTTTAGTTAAGATTGAGATGAAACTTGAGATTGAAGCTAAGGTTGAGGTGGAGATATAGATTGAACAACATGGTCCACTTGATTACCAATGTGATCTTGATCATCCATGTTTGAATCATGCACAATATCCATAGAAGATTGCTGAGCAATAGTATTAGTATCATGTGTAGGTAATGGATTCATATAGATTTGAAGATTTTGATTAGGAGGATAAACAAATTTATTCCCACTACAATCAAAATTATCAACAAATAAAGCATTATAGTCAATTAAATCTTGAACCTTATGTTTTAAAGAATAACATTTCTCAGTATCATGACCATTCTAATGATGATATTGAAAAAAGCTTTAGGATTAAAATATTTATATGCAATTGTAGTAGGTAAAAGTGGTACAATAGGAGTTAAAGTTATCATATTAGCAGTTAGCAACCTATTATAATAGAATGTAAAGATTCTGAAAGAGGAGTAAACGTACAGTTTAATTGAAAAGCAGTGGATACAGAAGTGGCATTGTGAGATGTAACAACAACTCGATCAAAAATTTCATTTTCTTGTTTTTCTATCTTGACATAGTTGTTGAATTTTTGAAAATTATTTGGATTAGAGGAAACATCACTTTTATCAACAAGAACAAGATCCCCTAGAGTGTTGCTCTGAAATTGATTCACTTGTAATTGATAATGATGAAGCACTGCACAAAGTTGTTGAAAAGAAGTACATTTAGTAAGAAAAATATTATCTCTTCCTTTTGTAAATTTGAAATAAACATACACTAAATATCAATATCAGGAATAGGATAGGAAATTTGAGCATGTAAATGCTTAAATCTACCAATAAATTCAATGAAAATTTCCTTATAACTTTGTTTACAATGCATCAAATCAATCAAAGACATTTGCAGCCAATATTGTTGATAAAAGTTTTGGCAAGTTGTGGAAATGAATCAATAGACTAAGGAGGCAAAGAACAAAACCATTGTAAGACCTTGTCATGAAAGGTTCTAGCAAAAAAATTAGCTAAAATCCTATGGTCATGAGCATAATCACTACAAAGGATTTGAAATGTTTTAACATGATGAACAGGGTCTCCCTTACCATTGTAATTCTCAAGATGAGGCATATCAGCTTGCTAAGGAATAGGAGTATGAATGATATCTCGAGACAAAGGACTTCCCAAGTGACATGTAGAAATATTAAACTTGTTTTGAGTCAAGGATGCAAATTGTTGTTGTAAAGATGACACAGTTTGAGCCAAACTAATAAGTGTTGAATCATTAGAGGAAATAGGAGAACTAGAAACATTAGAGACACTAGGTACTATAGACACCTAAATTTGATTACACCGCTTTGGTAATTCTATTTAGCTATCTCTAAAGGCATCATTAATTAAATTCCTATTTAATTAATCCTTTGCCATCCCCTAGCTGATTAATTTAATCAATCATCTATAGTCCTAATTGATAAATCAAATAACCCATCATTTTTCAATTAAATCCTATTCTCCTATCTAATTCCAAATCCTAAATTTATTAAAATCACTTTAATAAATAAAGCCCTCAAAATCTAATAGCCCCTAACCTATCCTTAATCCTCCATTTAGCCTAACCCACCCCATCCACCCATACTAACTAAGCTTAGCCACTAACTCACCCACCCTCATCAATACCATCCACTTGCACATCTCTAACATCCCTAAACTAATCCTATCTCAAGCCTAACCCATCCCCTAATCATTTGCACATTCCTAAGTAAGCTTAAGACTTTCCTAAACCAAGCCAAAGTCTCCCCTCAAAATATCCCAACCACCAAGCCATAAGTGCTCCCACAAAGCCATAAATGACTCTTACAAACTCATTTATTGCTCTTACAAGCCATTATGAGGGTTTTTATGAGCTTTGAGCCTCCTTTGTTGACCCCTCAACCCCTCTTTCTCTAACTAATGATCTTGTGACATGTGTCACTCCTTGATTGGCTATAAGGAAGCACAATCCATGTGCTCTCCTCTCATTCAATCTGAGCCCTCCATAAGCTTTCTCCTTTCCTTCCATCCTAGCCATTGATCCCTCAAGCCCTTTCCCTATTTAAGGAATCCCCTCCCAAGCCATTTTAAGACACAATCCATTTAGTAAAGTTATCATGCTAGTTTGAAAAACACAATCCTTCATGCAAAGCCATAATGCCATTTTGAGAAACAAAGCCATCAACCATACCCTCATAATGCCAAATTGAGAGCTCACAAGGCTACCAATTTTCCATTATCCATCTCCAACATTGAAGCAATTGAGCATACATCTACATAAAAGGACACATCTACAAAATCACGAAAACATGGAGTGTTTCCTCCTTTTGGTTTGCCTTCCTTAATTGTTTTCTTTGTCTTATCATAAGTGTGGCTTAATTTTATGTGTGAATTCTTTCTTTCTAACATTGTGTTCCTTAAGCATATAGAATTATAGCTCTATAGGTACAATGTATGAAGCTATAGGAATGGAAGACACAATTGGAGGAACACTTGGAACTACAGTTGGTAGAGGATTAGAATAAGTAAAAGGAACATTATGATAATAAGGTTGTGATGTAGGAAGCAACATAGGAGGAACACTCATTGGAATAGAGGGAACCATCATAGTTACCAAAGGAGTATAGGTAGGAATAGTAGGAAAAGGAAAAAAATAAGGTTCTACACTAGTGACATGAGGAATCAACCCTAAATCTTGAGATTCTTGAGATAAAGGGTTAACATTTGAATCTACAAGGTGAGTAATACCACACAAGAGATTAACACCATAATCACTATCTCGAAGAACTTTCTTAAGAGCCTCCATAGCTTGAATGGAATCTTGATTATGGTTTTCTTGAATAAGCCAATTCCCTATTTTATCAAGTTCAATTGAAAGTTTTTGGACTTGTTCAAGAAGAACTCTTAAAGAATCATTCTCATCATGAGATGAGAGTGAAGAATTTTTCTCCATAATAGGATTAGAATCAGGAAGAATCAAATTTGCATCTTGGATCCTAAAGAAAGGAGAAGAAGACTCAGGATCAAAGGTCCCCGTAAGTCTAAAACTTTATCTCAGCAGAAGATTAGAAGTAGGAATAGAAGTTATAAAGATCATAAACCAATGCAATGGAAATGAACTAAACTAAGAAACATAAAGCATGCATATTTTTGTATTTTGAAAGAGATTATACAATTGTTTGTTTGCATTTTTGAATTTTAAAATGAAAGAGCATAAACTAAATCTAATCTTAATGCAAGAAAAAAACCTAACAAATATGAAATAAATTTTAATACCACACAACACTATAGGGCATCTAATTCCACAAACGAAAAGAGGTTAACCATGTCGGGTTTACCAAAATGAATAGGTTAAAAATGCATTCACCAAAATGAAGAGAGGAAAATACGGATGATAGAAAGAAATGTGTGTGAATGGGATATGAATTCTATGCGAGGGGGAATATAGTACCTATCCTTAACCCAAATTCCCAAAAGGAATGATCCAAATTTATCAATTACAAAGAAGTGACCAATGCATAAATGAATCAAATGATGAAGAATATGAAGAAAGGAGGAAATAATATAATCTAATATAGAAAGTAAGTACTTGAAATACTGAAGACAAATACTAACATAAAAGTAGGTTGAATTTGGAAAATGTCAATTTTTGACATTTGTGTATAGTTTTATGGAATTCTACAACTTGTTCTGGACTAGAAATGTTGAGATAGAGAAAACCCAAAAAAAAATTGTCCTTTTAAAGGTAGGTCAACCTTGACCCAGATAGCAGGGCATAATCGTAAAATTGTACCCCAAAAAGTTGACCTTGACCTACACTACTCCAACAAAATTTATGTTTGCAGATCCCACAAGTTCAACGAAAAGGGTATCCAAACCTGCACTTCAATTCATTATCCTGTACTTGTTCGTGCAATAAAAAAAGGGTTTTGTTGTTTGGATGGGGGGTTTGCCTTGGTCAAACCCTAGTTTGGAATCAACCTTGAAATGTAATTGAAATATGAAATATGTATAAACAAAGTAAATTTAACTATTCACCTTACTTATATTGAAATCCTTGTAGAGGAGTCAAATCCTTGAATCCACAAGTATAGATGCTCCAAATGAATGTAGGAATGGATGTAGGATGTCTCAAATCAACGGCATTAGATATTTAACACCAATATTGAATGGATCTTTTCATAGTAAGAGGCTTGAATGAATATGGATGGAGAAATCTTCAACAAGAGGGCTCCACAGAGAT
Source organism: Cupressus sempervirens (assembly GCA_028749045.1). Lineage (NCBI taxonomy): Eukaryota > Viridiplantae > Streptophyta > Pinopsida > Cupressales > Cupressaceae > Cupressus > Cupressus sempervirens. The sequence continues at coordinate 73,647,325 of CM053792.1, read as the reverse complement.
TAAATCCTTCAATGGCTAATAATGGATCTCCTTGATGAATTGGATGCTTGAATTCTTTAACACTTGATGGATAGTAGATCTTCACTTCATGGAAAAACCATTTGTCAGATAAATCTTTTGGGTTTCGAAAAGTATATGTCAAAACTTTATAATCGATGGATGTGAAAATGAGAGAAAAATACTTCCTTATATAAAGATCTTGGGCACAAAGTTCTAGAGAAGGCTGACATTTGAGAATTAAATATTAATTAACCTTAAACCCTATAAATGAACCTAGATTAAATGCAATTTAAGAGTCTACCATTTCAAAACCCAAAACAACTGACCCAGAGGTGGGAAAATGAAAGTTTTTGAAGCCTAACATCCCAAAACTCCTGAAACTTGAAAATTGGACCTGGGGTTAGGGACGAGGTTGACACTGCCTTAGGTTAGGGTCAAGGTCATCCTTGACCTAGGTTAGCATCGAGACCCTTCAGGTCATCCTTGACCTAGGTTAGCATCGAGACCCTTCAAGTCATCCTTGACCTAGAAAGTCAATGTCTTCAGTTTCACATAGAAAATTATCAGAAAGAGGTTGAAAATAGAGACCTTACTTGGAGGGCTAAACACTCTTAACATGGAAGTTCTTCCATTTTAAGATGACACGGTGAGAAAGGAAAGTCAAGCAAGACAAGGCAGAACAACTTAGCCAAAAGAAGAAGGTTGGAAGCATGACATGGGATATGTGGCTTCATGCTTGTTCACATGGTTTTCTTGGTTGTTTCTATAGATTTAAGGCTTCTATGACTATATTGCAATGGTTTTTTTTCTTGAATAATACATAGTGATGGATGATTTTGGATGTTGGTTTTTTTCCCTCAATAAAGAGTTTCCTAGAGTATATCTTGTGTCACATTTTTGTGGGTATGTTGTTTATGCTTTTGCATGTGGATTTTGATTATTTAATTCTTTTAGATCTATTATGGGTTATGTGGAAATGGTAATATTTTTGGTTGCAAGTTTCCTTACAAGTGGTTATAGAGCCAAGTTTTGTTGTTGTAACCCTAGATTGAATCAATGGGAATGCATGCAAGAGTGAAAGAAAGGACAAGATAAATGGATTTTATAGGTTGTTTATTATTGATATGAGGGTTTTGGGTTTGTCACTATGACGGGTTGTTTGCAAATTTTGGGCATGTGAAATTGTTGGTCAAAAGGGTTTTGTGGATGTTTCATTTAAATGAGGGTTTTAAGAGGAGCTTGTAGAAATGACCTTGTAGGAAAAAATGGACCTCACCATAGGATACAGGTTGGATTTTTCATAAATTTTGATATATAATATGTCCTAGTTTGGCCATGTTAAGAGAAAATGCAAAGGTTTTTTAGTTTTAGCTTGTGACGACCATCAAATTTAATCCCATCAGAATTTCTCATCATAAGAAAAATGCTTTGAAAGTTGTAAAAAGGATGTCTTAGTAAAACAACCATAACCTTCACTCAAGATATTGCATTTCAAACTTTTTATAGTAGTTGGAAAGCTCATTTAGAGTACTACAACTTGGTGTAGGTGTGATTTTGTGATTTTGAGACTGTCATGTTTTTTGAGTCTGAAAGTTATATGTTATTTATTTTTTAGTATAGTTTTGGGCATAACTTGGGCATATAGATTCAGATTTTGGATTTCAAATAGTCGATGGAAAGCTCTTGGAGAGCTCTATACATTGGTTCAAATATGGTGCAAGTTTGGTATGATTTATTAGGTGATATATTAATTTGAAAAGTTTATAATATATATTGATTATAGTAACATTGTATATTTTTGAGATTTGATGTCATTGCATACTTAGCTTATATTTCATATTGGTCTCATGATGATATGATTATCTATGTTTGGTTTAGATATGTATGATGACTTGTTGGGTCTACAAGTTGTGCAATGTTGTAAGTGGTCTATACTTATAAATTGTATTTATGGTTTGAATATGGGTTGTGTTTGCTTGTTGATCTTTCATTATTAATGCATATTCATATTTGTGGCTTGTACTTGGGTTGTCTATGCCCTTTGTCACATGATTTTCTGAATTTTTTTCATGTAGAAGGGATGAAATATTGTTACTAGTTACAATTATGGTGGGGGATTGTGGTTGACTATGTCTTTGACAGGTTGGACACTTTGAGAGTTATATGCTTAGTTCATGGATGTGATCATGGTGCCATGAATTTTGGCATGACATGATTAGGCATACAAGTAATTAATCGATGTTCATGGTTTGGATTGTTGATTTGGTTATTGTGTTATATATCTTCTTAGTTGATGATCATGGTTATTTGATTTCTTTTAAGGAGTTCATGATGTGCACTTTGAGTTATTTGATGGTTTAATGCCTTGGTTAGTTCTCATATTTAGGAGATAGATTATTTTTCTCCAGCATGATCTCATGAATAGCTTGGATACAAAATTTAGTGGGAACTTGTGACAGTGATGAGGTGGCAGTGCAAAATTAGTTCCTAGTTTGGTTTGGATAGCTTGGTTTCACTTGGCACTGACACTTTGGTTGTGTGTGTAGACCTAGAGGATCTTCATGTAGGAGATATATTTTATGATGCCATTGGTGACTCGGTAACACAATTGAGTGGGAGTTAATGGAATTGATATATATATATATATCATTTTTGTAGATATTGGAGGATGTCATAGATCCTATTGCTATAGAAACATATTTGAAATTTGCATGGTGCACTTGCTAGTGGTGGTTATCTTCATGGTGTGTGGAGATGGTGACATCTTGAGGACTCATGATGTTCTTGGTCAAGGTGTGGCTTATGCTTTCATTTGACATGTTATCCTTGGTTTTAGGATGGTTCCATTATTATGTCATGGCATACTCTTGACACACATTTAGAGTTTTGACATGTTATGGTATGTTCATATGGAGTGTCGATGCTTAGATCAATAATCATGTCTATGTTCTTGAGGCCATGTTTGGAACATTGACATTGATCCTAGTTTAGTTTCTTGGTATTGAGTACATTGATAATTTTTTGGATACTTCATGATATTGGTATGTTTCTTTTTGGATTACACGTGCTCATAGATACTTAGAGATGGTGGTGATGTTTTTTTCTCTTGGATTAGAGATGTATTTGTTAGGATGGTTGATGTTTTTAGCAGCAAGTCTGAGGGGCATTCAACTAATATTGAATTGAGTGGAGATTGTTCTTAGATGAGTCTTAATTAGACTTGGATATCTTGATGAGCATTCTCGTTCCCCACTCTTGGTCTACTCAATGATTTACTATTTGAGAGGTATAGCCCATTGTTTCTCTCAGGTGAATTATATTTATGCATGTAATCCATTGATATGGATATTGACCTATGGTACATGAGTTAGTTCTAAAGGGTTCATTTGAGAGATAGTTTAGCATTGGCTATCTCCTTTTGCATATGTTGTTATGATGGTTGAGTCTAGGAGATGGTTTATATTGGGCATATTCCTTGGATTAGGAATGGTATGAGTTTGATCTCCTTGTGAGATTCTTACATCTATAATTAGTTATATGGTATGGTTTGGGTGTTGTTGGGTCTTCTTGTTAAGGTTTTATGGAGGAGATCTTACATGACACAATTTATATCTAGAGGTGTGTGTAGAAGGACATAATATAGGTTATGATTTGGATGTTTTCTCTTTGGTCTTTATTATCTTCCTAGGTGTTTGGTTTCACTTATATTAAATTTGAGATTGATTAAAGATTATGATTAGTGGTTTGTGTTCATGTATGTCATGTGAGAGATGAAATGGATATTCCTTTATCTCTTTCCTCTATTGGTTGTAGAGAAATTGGGAGACTATTGGAGACTTGTTATGAGAGTTGATCTTGTGGATTCTTTGTTTATGTGTTTTAGATGTCCTTGATAATACATGAATTCACTTCTATGAGATGTTATGAGTGGATTGGTTAGAAATTTGACATTATCTTTTGCAGTGGGATTCTTGTTGTGTATGAGGAAGATATTTCACTTGAAGCTTGTGATCACAGGTATATATTGGATATATTGATGATGCAAGATTCATTTGGTATACCTTTGGAGGTATGGATAGTTGGATGACTTGGAACTTTCTATGGGTGCCATTTCAACTATGGATTTTGATAGCTACAGGTACATGTGATTACTTTTGGATAAATTTTTGTGTTTGGTATTTTAGTTGATACCAAATATTATGAATCTTATGTGACAGGTTGGGTGGATTTCTCTTTGGATGGCTATTATGTATGTCTATTGGTAGTGGTGTAATAACATGTGGTTTCATTCATGTCTGAGATGTTGGATAGTTTGATTTTGTTGTAGGTACCAAGATAGAGCACATGTTGTACTTTGATCCTGATTGTAGATGTTCTAGGAGAGATTGTTTCCTCATTCATTTATGTGGCTATAGATTGATCCTATTCAATGTATACAAAAAGTGGGAGATTGTTGAGATTATGTGTGTTGCACAATTGCATAATGTTGTTTACATTATATTATTATGTAATGTTGCACCTGGATAGGCATGCAACATGTCAAGATTCCCATGGAATATCCTTGATGAGTTGTATTGTAACATTGTGATGATATTTGATGAAATTATTTAATATTGGGGAAAATATTATATGTCCAATATTAAATGTGGTTCACTGGGGGTTTAGTAGCACATGGTTTATGTAATACCAGTTGGTGGTTTTGTGGAAGCTTTCTACTATAAAAGCAACCACAAGGGTAGTTGTAGAGGCAAGGTGAGAAAGGAAATTTGAGTAGGACAAGGTGAGACAAGTTAGTCAAGGGAGCATTTGTGAAGGTTGGAAGCATGGCATGAGATGTGTGGGTTCATGCTTATTCACAAGGATTGCTTGGTTGTAGCTATAGCTTTGAAGGCTTCCATGGTTGTTTTGTAATGGTTTCTTTTGTTGAATAACACATGGTGCTGAATGCTTTTGGAGGCTAGATTTTTTCCTCAATGGAGAGTTTCCCAGGGTATATCTGTTGTTATATCTTATTGGAAAGAATGCTTCTGAGAGGGGGGGGGGGGGGGGGTGTGAATAAGAAGTACTAGCTTCTAACCTTTTTAAAATCCTTAATAACATATCTTTGAAATGAACATGCATGCATATAAACATTAAGAAATCATGAGAAAAAAATATGCATCACCACATAACACTTGAGATTTTGGTAACCCAAAAACCCTCCAAGAATAAGAAGGTAAAACTGGGGTGGGGATGATACCCACAAAATCACTACAGTAATAATGTTTGACCACTTCTGATGATCTACCCTGTTAAAGGCCTAACCCCTTAAAGGCTTTACACTGTATCAATAGTGACCTGGTTAAAGGATTTACAAACACTTTACATGAAGTGTTACCTTGTCAAAGGATTTAATCACCTGTTTAAAGGATCTACAAAATAGCTGTTAAGCTAACCTATCATCATAGGATTTCCTTTCTAATACAATGGCTAAAGAGTATTAGGTATAATAAACCTGATAGCTTACAATCCTTGATTGCTAAATACAGGCACTTGATCTACTTTCTTCTAATCTTGATCCTCTGAGACCTGATATTCTTCACTCTAAAAATAGCTTTCCTTCCACACCTTCATCCATCTACATGATTCAATTAGATTTTGTCTTCCTTATAAAGACATTCAAAGACTTAGGGTTAGACATGGATCCACGATCCACATTGAATCTGTAATTCTCGCTCATTCCTTGCACTTCTATCATTGGTTGCATGCCTTCTCCATTTTTCTTATTGGCTGCATGTAGATTGCATAGGAAATATAAATGATTTGATCTTATCACTTAAATCCTTCAAGATTAATCATATGTCAGCCATGAAAATGGTTTACATCTAAGTTTGTGAAGTTACAAACTCATATACTAATTTTGAGTTACTCGGCACTTACAAATTCCTGATGCTCAGCACCTTCTGTAACTCGACTCCTATATCATTCCTATCTTGCTTAGCATTGTTTATGACTTGGCACCTAAATATTGCTCGGCACTTGTATCATACTTAGCACTTGTAGTCACTTGGCATTTGATCTTTACTTGGCACCTGAAGATCACTCGACACCTGATGGCTTTCCTGACTCGGCATAAGCTGTGGCTCGACATACATAGTGTACTCAGCTTTAATGTAGAAAGTGGTTAAGTGTGTTGGCACTCAAGTGTCAAAACCATTCTTAGACTAACAATCTCCCCCTTTGACATGAGTGTCAAAAACACTTAACTAAGTATTATTTATTTGATGAGTATGTTCACTAATCTCAAAATTATTATAACTCCCCCTGAGTTGATCATGCCTTGTCATGTCATGAATTCTAATGTCTTGTGCCATTATGCCTAATTTTCTCTTTAATATATCTTCACAATATTCACAATATTATCTCCCCCTTTTTGATACGGATGTCAAAGGGTCCTAAATAGTAATGCCATGCTTGGCCAAAATTGTCTTATTTACCTCAAGGAGTATTTGGAGAGCTGCATCCTAGTTATTTAAAGCAATATCTAATGACTTTTGTTGGATTGCAAGCTCTGCTACTAGATCATCAAGTCCTTCATGTGTAGAAACATTTGGATCCTTCTTCAAAATTTTTTCTACACACATTTGCTCCTTGTGTAATACTTCCAAGTGAGGAGTGATGGAGGCTTGGATTTGCATCAGCTTTTCTTTGATAGTGGCCTCTTCTACTAATAATGTAGCTAATTCCCTCTGAGTGTGAAGTGTTTGAGAAAATTTCTTTTCACTCTGTGTAGGATCTGAGGGTAGTTGCATGTTGGACAGCTTTAATTTACTCTCAAGGTTCAAAATTTTTGGATTTATTTCTCGTGTGAACCTGGAAAAATCACACAATTTGCTATAAAGGGAAAATATGTTCCCTAATACACTCTTTACATTTTCCAATTTCTTAGCTAGGTCAACTTGTCCCAAAATTATTTTATTAGCTATTTTTTGGTTGACTTTGCCTACAAACTTCTTTTTTGACCATTCCATTAGTTTAACATTAGTATCATGGTCTTCATTATTCACTTGGTCAACTATATCAGATAGTTGCTCAAGTATTGGCCTGTTTGCATATGGAGGTTGAAGACTAAAAGCATCCATGAATATATCTTTTATCTCATTCATTGCCTACTTGTATTTGTAGTCTTTCCTCATTGCCTCTTGCCTCCTTCTCTTATCCAATGCACTCTGTAGTTTATTCATCTTTTCCTCGTTTAGAATGCTTGAATCATAATAGGGTATTTTAATTTCTTCATTAAGCTCAATAATACCATAATGAATGGTCCTAGCTACCCTAGCAGAGCTTGAGCTTGGTGTACTGACATGTAAGGTCATCGTTTCAGTACTCAACTTATAACTAGGTTTGGTGGGAGTTCCTATTTTTGGTAATTCAACCAAAGTTTTTATTGCAGACTCCTCTTTATCTTGTGTTTCTTATTTGTCCTCTTCTTCTTGCTTGGCTTCTTCTTGTGTCACTGCTGTTGGAGGTATACTTGTTGTCTAAACTATTATCCCTGTGACTACCTTTGTTGTTGCACTCAGCTCCTGATGAGCTTGAATGGCTATTCTTGGTGGCGATGGAGGTGGTAGAAATGTAAGCCCAGTAGTTTGAATGATTTGAGGTGGTTCTTGTGGTGACACCTTGGCTTCTTTGAGTTTTTCTACTGACTTTTGGAGATTATCCACATTGACCAATATAGGACTCGTACACAATTGCACTTGTAGAGTTGTTTGGCCAAGGGTCTTAGTAAGATCCTCTATAGTTAATGGATTGATGTTTTGACATATGGTGTCAACAACATCCTTAATCTTTATGATCTCTGCAGGTGTGGTAATAGAGTGAGGCAAGCTAGGAGCTGAAAGTTGTGTGTCTTGTACACTTTGCTATTCATTAGTACTTTTGTCTTCATCTTTTCCTTCCTCCTCTCTTTCTTTCTTGTTTTCCTCTTCTTCGACCTTTTTTTCTTCTTTTGTCTTCTCTTCTCTCCTCTTCCTTCTTTCCTCAAGTTTAGCAACAACTTCCTCTTTGTATTCCTCTTCAAGGACATCTTCAGTTGTCTTGTACAAATTTTTCCAAACTCTTGTAGTTCTCTGTACAACTTCTTCAATTTTTTTTTGTAGGATGGAGAATGCCCTATATTTAGGTGTAAACCTTTTACTATGTCATTTGACTGCTTGAGTTACCTGTTCCTTTGTTAAATCGGGCAGTAGGTTTGCTAGGGTTGATTCCCTCATCTCTTTCTCCATCATTAGATAGAAATGCCATCTGTCTTCTATAGTTTTAGACAATTCCTTTGGTAATTGTCCATCTAGTTCAATAGGTGTATACTTGAACTATGCCATTAATGCATAGACTGATTCTTCTATGTTATTTTGTTCCTCTCTACTGAACTTATTGAAATCAATCTTTTTCATTTCACTTAAATCTCCATTCCTAATCTTCTCACATAATATATCAACTGAAGATTTAGGAGGATGACTTACCCTTTCAGTCTGATCTTCTTCATCAGTATTAGGTTGGGCCACATATCTTTTCCTTTTCTTTGGCTCTTCCTATGCCTTTTTGACTATGTTCTTCTTCTTTGTGGCTTCCTCTTTGGCCTTTTGGGTAGAGTCCCTTGTTGTAGCTCTGGTTGTTGGCTTCTTGGGTGTTTGCATGGCAGCTTTCTTTGGTGAAGGCTGAGAAACAGGAGGTGTCTTTGTCTTCCTTTTGATGACTCTATCTTTGATGGGTGCTTCCTTGGTTTCTGCTTCCTCGACACTCTCATCTTTCTCTTCACCTTGACTTTGTGATAATTCAAGTGGCTCTTTTTTTGGCTCACCTTCTTCTTCTCCTTCACTAATTTCTTCAACACCAAATTTCTTCTTTAACTTCTTTACCAGCTTGTCCTTTTTCTTTACTACTATGGCTATCTTGAGTTCTGTAACAACTCTTGATTTGACAGTGTCAAATGTTCCAAATGCCTTGGCAGATTTGTCCATTTCCTCTGCAAGTAATGTTCTGATGGCTGTAGAAGCTTGGTCAACATCAAGCTAATATCCCAATGGTCTAAGCCATCTTGTTCTTGGAAGCACTGCTTGAATGTAAGTATAATCAATATCAACAAGAAAACATATGTCATTTACATGCTTTTCTACCAGTGAAACTAGTATCCTCATTCTTTTCTTCATTGTATTTTTGAAATCATTGAAATAGATAGACATTTGATCATCAAAGTTATCTCCCATTTGTGCAATGAAATCATTAATTTGATCAACAATGGTTCTATTCTGACTCTAGTTAATTTTTCCAAATGAAGAGAATTCCTTCATTACATAGAAGAACATACAAAACAACATTAAACCAAATTTACACTATGCTCCCTTGGACTTTCTAATAGCTCCAAGATTTTCATTGATCTGTTGCAACAAGAGCTCTGCAAGGTCATAGGTGTGGTCTTTCTTTACAAGCTTATGTGCCACATCCACTGCTATGCAGGGTACACTATTTAACTTGCTAGATTGATAAAACTTATGTGATCTAATCCTTATAGCAAAGTCTAGAAGGGGATCAGTTATGGTATCTATGGTCATACCTCTATTGTTCCATTTTGCACCTGTGTTCTTCTCAATTGTTTCCTTCTTTTCAATTCTCAATGTCTTTGGCCGATCTAGGGTTGGAAAACCTGTAACCCTATGAACCATTTTCTTGGTAATCTTGACTGGTCCTTGTCATCTTCCATCATGACTTTGTCCTCAACTTCTCTTTTCTTTTGTTCAGTGATTTCACATAACATTATGGCCTGTGATTCATGTTCCATCTTGAGAGATCTTATCTCTTCTGCTTGAACTTTGTTTTTCTCCATCAGTTCTACTATTGCTGCATCAAACTCTTTAGTGTCTCCATTGGCAAATAGTTTTGTGGTATCTATCCTTGTAGTTTGTATCATTTTCAGCTATGGCTATATCCTTTCTTCTTTTTAAGGATTTTCTTAGTTCCTCCCTTGCTTCCTCTACTTTGTGTAGAGCCAGTTGCACATCAATCACTTGATTGTCAATAATCTTTCCAAGTTTGAAGACTTCCATATTTAGACCTTTTTCTCTGAGCTGTTAGACTTCTTCTTGTGAGAACCTTAGTGCTCTGATACCAATTATTGTTATATCTTATTGGAAAGAATTCTTTTGTGAGGGGGGAGGGTGAATCAGAAGTACTAGCTTCTAACCTATTTTAAATCCTTAATAACATATCATTGAAATGAACATGCATGCATAGAAACATTAAGCAATCATGAGAAACAAATATGCATCACCACATAACACTTGATATTTTGGTAACCCAAAAACCCTCCAGGAATAAGAAGGTAAAATTGGGGTGGGGATGATACCCACAAAATCACTGCAGTAATAATGTTTGACCACTTCTAATAATTTTCCATGTTAAAGGTCTGCCCTGTTAAAGGCTTTACACTGTATCAATAGTGACCTGGTTAAAGGATTTACAAACACTTTACATGAAGTGTTACCCTGTCAAAGGATTTAATCACCTGTTTAAAGGATCTACAAAATAGATGTTAAGCTAACCTATCATCATAGGATTTCCTTTCTAATACAATGGCTAAAGAGTATTAGGTATAATAAACATGATAGCTTACAATCCTTGATTGCTTAATATAGGCACTTGATCTGCTTTCTTCTGATCTTGATCCTCTAAGATCTAATATTCTTCACTCTAAAAATAGTTTTCCTTCCACACATTCGTCCATCTACATGATTCAATGAGATTTTTTCTTCCTTATAAAGATATTCAAAGACTTAGGGTTAGACATGGATCCACGACCCATATTGAATCTGTGATTCTCGCTCATTCCTTGCACTTCTATCATTGGTTGCATGCCTTCTCCATTTTTCTTATTGGCTGCATGTAGATTGCATAAGAAATATAAATGATTTGATCTTATCACTTAAATCCTTTGAGATTCATCATATGTCAGCCATGAAAATGGTTTACATCTGAGTTTGTGAAGTTACAAACTCATATGCCGATTCTGAGTTACTCGGCACTTACAGATTCTTGATGCTCAACACCTTCTATAACTCAGCTCCTATATTGTTCCTATCTTGCTCGGCATTGTTTATGACTCGGCACCTAAATATTGCTCGGCACTTGTATCATACTCGGCACCTGTAGTCACTTGGCATTTGATCTTTACTCGGCACCTAAAGATCACTCAACACTTGATGGATTTCCTGACTCAGGACAAGCTGTGGCTCAACATACATAGTGTACTCAGCTTTAATGTAGAAAGTGGTTAAGTGTGTTGGCACTCAAGTGTCAAAACCATTCTTAGACTAACAATATCTTGTGTCATATTTTTTTGGGTATGTTGCTTATTCTCTTGCATTTTGATTTTAAGTATTTACTTATTTTAGATCTATTATGGATTATGTAGAAATGATAATATTTTTGGTTGATATCTATTAGTGGGGGCCTCAGGGAGATAACTAGAAGAGTTTTGATAGGAAACACATGTAAAGATGGTCGTTTAGATCATATTTCTATTAAGAATTTCCCTCTTTCCCTTTCTCACTTATTTATGCCCCTTTCATGGCTATGATTTAACTTATTTTATTCTACAAATGTTTTTACGTGAATATAACAATAGATTGTGTTAATAAAGGTGGTAGTTGTGTTAGTTAGGGTTAGAAGTCATTTCCTACCCAAATTGTAAAAATTTGTCTATAAATAAGAGAAAGAAAAACTATAATAGGGTTAATAAAGTTGATTATTTTATCATCCATACTATTGTAACATCTTTTTTCATGACTTAATGCAATTTGGCTTCCTAGAAGTGTTCTCTTTGTTTCACCTAGTGCTTGCTAGTATTTATAAGTTGTGTTTTGAGTAAAAGGATCTTGGAGTTATTTCTATGGGATTCATTTACCTTTTAAAATAATGAGATCTTTCTATTTTGTTTCTATTATCTTCCTTGGATTGGATAAAATTAAATGACTTTGTTTACTAACCAAAACACAGAGGGAAACAATGAAGCTTCATCCCACCTTATTATAAATTAGTCAATTCCTCATCTAGCTTTGCCTATTGTTGCACAACCGAGACAAATATATAAGGAGCTTGGGAGGGGAAAGTTCTTTCTTCCTATTGTTTTAGGCAATATTTGGTTGAACATTCTAGTCTGATGATAATTGTTACTCTGTTATTTGGAAACAAAACAAAGTCTCACTAATAGTTTCTGTGGCATCAATTTCTATTGTCATGTTTAAGTTGATTGTACAAATTGTATGCTAGTGTGTGTGGCAAGTATGTCATAGATTGTAATTCTGGATACCAACACATCGATCATTTTTAAGCCACAAAGGAACTTCAAAACTACTGCAACCAAATCCATGCCCCTTTACTTTACATTTTCTTTTCACTAACTAACTCCTATAACATGTTCATTATATTTGAAACATGCTTTGAACATACTCGATAGAAAGAATCCATGCTATGAATGATTGGTATACCAAATTTTTAATGAAGTGTTACCTTGAAAATATGTATTGATAAATACTTGAAGGCTGAATATCTGCCATTTTTTTTGGGTCTACAACAATTCCATTGCACACAAAGAAAACTAAAGATCTATGGGGAATTTTTTTGGGCAAAGGGAACCTCCTTACAAATTTACCATCCTTTTCTAAATTATGGTGTTGGTGAGTGCATCAATAAAAGTTGGTCATCGAAACTAATTTTTTATTAGTGAATCATTATGGACTTGGTCTTTAAAAAGAGAACTAATTGGTAATTGTCAGGACATCTAAGTAGATGTAAGCCAAAATTTAAAGGTGTATCTTTTCTGCTTGAAAAGTGGAGTAGATTAGTGCATTTGGTTTTATCAATTGCACAAATTCTACAATGCATAATGTAGTTTACATTTTAATTATTTGTTTTTGTGATCGAGATGACCTTTTATAAGTGCATCTATTACTACTTATCATTAATTTTTTCAATAAAAATAAAAATAAAAATATGTTCTATTTGCATTAAAATAATACTAACAAATTTATTATAACAAAAAATAAATTATATTCTTTAAATTATATTTCATTTTTAAAGTTCTTTACATTCATATATATATATATATATATATATATATATATATATATATATATATATATATATATATATATATATATATATATATATATATATATATATAGGTCATCTTGGGAGTAGCCAACTTATTGATTGTCACTTTGAATATTGGGTGAAGAGGCTAATAGGCTTCTTCCCATCTTTCTCTATGCGGGGTGGGGTGTGCAAGTGTTGTCTTTGCTTTTGGATGAATATATATATATATATATATATATATATATATATATATATCAAGCTAAACAAAAAGAAAAAAATACAGATTAAATAGAGAATGTAAATATAAAATATGATGAAGTAAAAAATTATGGAAATTAAATATTGAAGGTAAGAATTGATGAAAATAATGTAAAAGAGGGTTTCACTTTGAAGTGACAAGAGAAAACTGAGTAAACAAAAACAAAGTAGGGTAAATGTTCTTAGAAACAAAAAAAATGCAAAGGAATTTTAGAGATGTTACATTTTCACGCAAGTGAGTATAAGTAACAAAAATCTAGAGAGTGTGTAAATTACCTCCACATTCTTAAATATTTGGGACAAGCTAAAAAAATCAAATCAATTTGGCAAATATACAATGTGACCTATAATTTAGTCATGCGAAAATTAATTTTATAAGGATGCAACTCCTCCAAAAGTAAACAAAGGAGAATTTAAATCAAGGATAATGCAAATATAATAGAGGGACACGAAGGAGGAAAAGGAAGGAAGTTGCCAAAAAAGGAGGAGGAGCAAAGTGGGGGTGACGAGGAGGAGGAGGAGGAAAAATAAGAGGAAGAAAAAGAAGAAAGGGAATAAAGGGATAGAGAAAGAGTAGTAAGGAGAAGAGAGAGAAGGTGAAAGAGAAAGAGAAGGAGAAGATGGAAGATGGAAGATGGGAAAGGAGGAGGAGGAAGAGGAAAAGATGGAGAGGAAGAAAGAAAAAATAAGGAAGTAGAATGAGGAGGAGTTGTAAGAGAACACTAAGGGTGAAAGGAGGGGGAGAATGAGAATATATTAAGTTTCCCCCTTCAACTCAAGGGTATATCTTAATATCAACATAATAATTGTACTTGTTTAAGGTGCAAGTGCTATTTATTATAGTGAGAATATAGTAGCATAATCGGTCATGTAATGTCTTACCCAAAAAAAATTTTGGTTGTTTAAGCCTTGACAAAAGTCGATGATTTTTTTTGGAACAATATAGTCCAACATTTCTTCGTGAAGTTCGTTAGGCTATATGTCGAGTAGAGAAAGATTGTCTATGATGTAGAGAAGTTTTTTTCCCATTGATTTACAGAAGGGGGTGTGGGAGGAGGAGGATGTTAAGAGCTCAATCCTTGTGAAGCTATCAAAGGGGGGCAACAAGAAGTGGAGACTCAAGGACTTTTTGTTCAGATGTGCTAGTGAGGGTTGGACATAAAGTAAGGATACACTTTGAGGCCCTTTTAGCCCTTTGGTGAAGCAGTTGGAGAAGCATAAGAGTTCAGGAAAGGGGTTTAAGGTTAATGAGGGAAAAGGGGATTGCAAAGGTGGGCATCAACATGATGATTTGAATGGCTCTCATGGGAATTTGTTAGAGGATTTGAAGAGTTACAATGCAAATTAGCAGTCTGGGAGTTTTTCTAAGAGTTGAAGAAAGACACCCATTGTAATGCATGAGCTTCACTATACTGCAGACAGGGCACAGTCTTAGGAGCTCCAGAAAAGGACTTTTTTCCCTATAGGTAGGATTTTCCCTGCTTTTTGGGGTTTTCTTCTAATGGGTATATGGCCATAAATAGGTTGACTAGAAGCTTGAATTATGTTCTTGATCAAGAAGGGTTATTTGATTGTAGCCATTAGGTTTTCTAGTTAGAAAATGAGAAAATTATTTTGAGACTATTTAATCTTTTATAGAACATGTAGTTTGGTATCAATTGTAGGTTTTTAAATCAAAATTGAAGCCAATCTAGAGACTACTTGTCATTTCATAGATTGGAGGTCACGACTTATTAAGTAGTAGATTTTTCAAACTCCCCTCAGTTCACTATTACTTAAAGTAGATTTATCAAAACATCCTTGAGAAGGATGTTTAAGAATGGAATTTGAAATCCATTAGTAGTGTATTTGAAAAGCATAAAGTATATTATGATTTCTGTGTATTTGGGAAGAGAAAAAAATTGCAACTAGAGAGAATATCCTTTTTATGTAATTAGATGTATTCATGATAGAGTGTTGAAGGAGGAAAAAAATAGCATTTCTCTCTCCACCATTGTGTCCTCAAACTCCTAGTATCATGTATCTAAGAACTCTAATTTATGGTCTCAGTCATCTTTCATAATGTTCGTTGTCTGGCAGAATCAAGTGATTTTGTTAGGGTGCAGGCCCAAATGCATTGGGATATTTATCTTGCAATCTTAATGTCAAGTCATTTTATCTAGAAAAAAGTACTATTATAGAAATATTTGCTAGAATGTGTGTTCATGATAGATTTTATGCCTTGCATTAAGGTAACCTTAATGTTATGTAATTGATAACTATGGAGCTTGTGGGGTAATTTGTAATATTTTTAGGGATGGGCAAGATCCAATAGATCTATAATGTTTGACATTTTCTAAATTGAAGGATTATGGAAGTCTAGAAATTGAAAAATTATTTGTATTTTAATCTAGTGCAACCTTAGACTAAGCTATTCATGGATAAAGTTATCTTAAATATGAGTTTCTCACAAGATCCTCAATATATGAGGAATACCCAAATAAAATTGGCTACGGAAATTTTAATAATTAAAGATTTTATTGAGGTTGTGTACTCTGAATCATAAACATATCGGCTAATAGCATGATGTTAACTCTCTTTCATGTTCAGAAACAAAGCTGAACAATTCACCAAGACTAGATAGAAATGTTTGTAATGTGACATAGATTAGAAAAATAGATAAGACTCTATTTTTTCTAACCATTTTAGAGCATAATAGCTCAGAAGGTCAATTAGTCCTTAAGTGCAAAGTTGTGGGATGGTGTAGGGGATATACTTTGTTTCAAGTATGTAAGTTTTCACATATGAATTATTTGGGGTTTAGTGTTTTAAAAAGTATTTTGCAATATTACCTAGCTTTTTAAAAGCCAAAATGAAACTCAATTATTAGAGGAGACATTTGTAGGAGTGCTAATCTTAAGGCCTTGAAGCATAAAAATGCTTGGTGCATTTCTAATATTCTTTCTTGATATCTTTTCATTATCATATGGTTTCAAATGTGGTGGTAGCACATGTATTTGTTTATTATTATAGAAAGATAATGTATTTTATAAGTGTTGATTGTATTTTGGAGGTTATGATTGGAACTATTGAATTTACATGTACAAATCAAAGCTCAAATGATAAGTAAGATGTTATTCCTAGGAAAAATGCATGTTACCAATGCCACTTTATAGAATAAAGATCAAATACAAACATAGAATAATAATATACAAAACAATAATTCAATACACCTATATGTTAATGTAACAGATGCAATATTTTAGCTCTTATAGTTTAAAGGCCATGATGTAGAGGTATAGAAAAGACATTTGAACTATTTTATAGACTGCCTCAAAAAAAACCATCTCATGAATAAAAATAGTGCATTGGGGAGTAATTAATTTGTAGAGAGGTGGATAGATTTTTAGAGATACACATTTAATTAAATGAAATTGGTAGATGTAACAAGACAGACAGAGCATTTGATGTAATGACTCTAGAAAAATCAAAGAATTGAAATTTCAATGGAAGTATGATACATGTAGAATGTGGATGCATAGACATGCACACTATCACGGCTCCAATTGTCTCCTCCATGTACTTGTAAGTATCCATTTTACATTATGAAAATTAAAAATAAACATCTTCATGCTTGATTGTTTAGTGTTTCTCTATGATTTAATAAAATGTGCACTATATATCTCACTATCGATTTAAATATTGCACCTTCTGTAGTGAAAATGCTAGTTGTATTTTTAAATGGAATAGTCTTAAATATGAGATGTACATACATATTTCATCTTATTCAAAGGAAAATTCTAGAAGGTATATGACATACATACAAATATAGTATTCAAATTACAAGTTCAAAGGGGTGACAACAAGGATGATTGTCATAAAATCAATCATCAATACATTTTTATAACTTATATTTTCTAGAGAAGCACATAATGGTGTTCCTAATGAATATCAGAATTACTTCAAGAGAAACCCTTCATACCTTCCATCGAAGGTGTGTCCATAAGAAGTTTTTAATATCTAGAGCTAGACATACACAATAATGAATAAGCCATGGTTTCAAGAATAGGACTTGTATAAAACCCTCACGCTTGAGGTGAAAGAGCCAACATCAAATACCATCAATTTTCTAATTCAATGCTACAAAATTATACCAAAGATAGATTCAAACCCCAGTTTTGATATCACAAGCACAACTATAGAAAAAAACATAAAAAAGAGAGAAAATCCTTAATACATAGGAGATTATTTAACAAGCCTTGAGTCATATTAGATAAACATCGATGTGAAGAAATTTAAGAATTCAAAATTTTCGAAGGGTTTCATATACATATTAGATAAACATTGATGTGAAGAAATTTAAGCACTCAAAATTTTCAAAACGTTTCATATACGAAGATGAAAAAAACCACAACTTCAAAAGTTTCAAAAAACATAATAAAACCAAGTACATATACAATCGATATTTATCAAGAAGGGAGTGCTATTTAATAGAAGCAAAGAAATGAAATTATACAAGAGCACCAAAAATCAAGAAATGATTGTCACAACTTGCAATATGGATAAGTCCAAAAGTTTTTGAAGCCAAGATATACCTATTTAAATTTAGAAGATTTGTAAAAAGGACCTTTAGAAGAACTCCAAAAAATTTCACAAAACTTACAGATTTCTCTAAACTCGTAGGGTGATATAAAAACCCATGGTAACACCAATTAAAATTAAATTACAACATGGTCATCATGAAATTACCTCTACTTTAATTCCAAAAGCCATTAAATTTTTTTTTAAAACTATTTTTTTTTAAAAAAACTGCTAACTGTAAAAAATTGAATGTTGCAGAACAAAAAAACCAAAGGAATAAATATAGTGTGTCCATAAATGAGATATTTGGTATTGTAAGGGGTGATGTTGTGGATCAAATGCAATGCTAGAGGGTAGACCTAACCAAGATTTCCACTATCACTATAGAAATCAAAGCTTACAAAGACCAAATAAATATTGAATGAGTAATTCCTGACATCATTTCCTAACATAATACAACCACTAGAAAATTAGAACAATATGGTGGACTTATTTCCCATGATAAGCCCATTGACTTAAAAATGGTGGCACATAGGGAAAAGCCTCCATTAATAATGGATCCAAAAAATCTTATCATGCACTAGCCAACGAAGTTGGTCTACCAACCCATGGTAGTTCACTTGAATTGAGTATATTAATAGTAGGCTTAATAAATTTATTCAAAGTATAATCATAGGTTTCTCCCTTTATCAATGCATTGGAAATGATTTGAGAGTCTCCTTTTAAGTGGATTTTTTTTGTAGCAATATACTTTACCACATCCATTACACACCAAGCCATTTGGGTTTCAACTAAATTCTTCAAGGCATCTTGTAACCTTTTGGACTCTAATTTCATACTACTTTCATCATAATCTCACACCATAAATCTTTTCCTAGAAAGCCTTAGATTCCCCTATGAAGTAACATCAAAATTAACCTTCAACAATTCAAACTCTAGGGTTTTCTATTCAGTTATTTTTACTTCAAATAAATTAGATTTCCTTGAGCTAACCCACAAATGGGAAATTTCAAAAAATGATTGAAGTAATGTAGAGGATGAAAATAGAATCTTAAAAATTATTTAATTGAATATTGATTCAGAGATAAATAATAATTTTAGTGGAAGATAATTTATGAGACATATTGTAAGAATGCATCAATTGCTTTTAGGTGTACATTTTGGTCCTACACAAAGAAATCTATTTTGTAGCATTATTTTAGAGAAGATGTAAAAATATTGAGGGATAGATATAGGATGTATAATGAGAGATTAAATAATTATAGGCATGTAAGTTTTGTATGTTTTCTACATGAGGATTAAAAGGAGATTAAGCAGAATAATTAAGAGTTGTTGAGAGTTGGTGAGAGATGACAAATTGAATTGATTGATAATTTGGTTGTAGAGAGTCCACATAAGTATTAAGGAAGTTTAGATAGAGCACAAGGTATCTAAAAACAATTAGGGAGAAAGTTGAGATAGAGCACAAGGTATTAACCAAGTAGTTATTAACAAGACTTAAAGTTCCTAGTTGAACTATCTATATATCCTCTAACAAGGTGAACACTATATAAGTGGGAAAGAATCTATTAACAAGATTATTAGATACATATAACAGTGTATCAGTCACTCCTAATAGGGCGAGTCACTTACAAGGTGACATTTGTAACACTTAATCGAGAAAACCTTTTTTACTATAATGAAAAGTTGTAGATATCATCCCCACCACATTTCCCCCCTCTAACCAAGGTTTTTTACGAGACCAAAAATCATGGAGCTATGTGCAAACGCATGATCTTGATTTGATTTTGAGTTTACAATTTTTACATTTCAGTAAATAGGTAAACAAGTTTGTGTTGCATCAAATAACAAGTCAATGAATGTAATTTAATGAATGATGTTGGTTAATACATTATAGAAATAATTTGAGGTTAAAATCTTGATTTGGAGAATTTTTAGTAAGTATTGGTTTACCCCCTCCCCCAATACCAACCTTTCCAATTATTGGTATCATGGCTTAGTTCTCTAGAGGAAAGTTTAACAACCTGAGAGTATACCTGGAAAGATGGAGATGTATAGAAGAGAAATATTATTAGAAGAAGCTTTAGAAGAAGCCATTGAAATAATACATGATCTGAAACACAAGTTGAAGGCCTCTTTTGCAAAGAGAAATGAACTACTAGAGCAACTGTAGATAAGCCTGGATAACATTGAATAATTATCTAAAAGTGGTGCTAATTCAAAAGAAGCTAATGGAAAGGAACAATGCCCTAGTAGAAGAGAAAACTTAAATGAAAAGGTAACATGAGATTCAAGCCCTGAGAATGATTGAAGTGCTTGAAAAAATGAGAACAACTAAAAATGCCAAAGCAATGCTTGAAATGGAGAAGAGGAACATTGAACAGACTATCATAGATAGTGATGCAATCATTCAAATGCTACAACAAGTTAATAACACACTGAATGAACACTTGAATGAAATGGGTGATGAGAATATGTAGATTATTAGTAAGAATGAAAGCCTAAGACAAGTTGAATAATTAAGTTACAATTTGAAAGTTGAAAAAGAAGTCAATGAGAGACTCACAAGGTTAGAATTAAGCATGCAAAAAGTTGATGTGCAACTAAAGAATTAGAGATGATGAAGAGACAAATGTGGCCTAGTATGTACTAGTGACATCTAATTTGAAGTTGGAAATCATCTAAATTAGAAGATAAGATCCTATTTTAAAAGCCTAAGGAATCTATCAACACACAAGGTAATAAACCTACCAAATCTACCTATTATAACTATGGAAAGCTTGGTCATACATCAACCATTTTTAGATTTAGATTAGTTGATAATCTAAGAGTACAACATTTAAGGGAAATTTATATAATTATAACAAGTTTTGACATCAAGCTCATGAATGCAAAACAAGATCTACTAGCAAATCATCTTGAAGAAGTTTTGCATGGTATTGTTATACATGCAACTATGGACACAAAGTTGAACCTTGAAGATAAGTATATTCCTTGAAAAGGATACCAAAAAAACTACTATGAATATTAAGAAGATAAGGAAATATTGAATGCTATGTATAATGCTTGTGGAAATTTTGAACTTGTGACAATGAATTTTAGATTGAAAAATCAAAGAGGTAATTCTAGAATCTAGAGAGAAAGAAGCATGATATGCTACATCTATCACAAATTTGGAAATCTTGCACATAATTGCAGATACTAATATCCCCAAAAAAGAAGATAAGAAATGAAAAATAGTGATAAATCACTAGCAAGCGAGGAGTGATATGAAGAAAGCTTGGGTTAAGAAAGAGGAAAGAAATACACCAACAGGTAACCCCCCATCCTCTAGTTTGGAGGATTCATCATCTGACTAAACAAGTAAGTTTTTCTTAGGGGCCTAAAATTATATTTCTATATCTTCTTGTCCCTTATGTAGATGATCTATAGTATCTATCAATGTGATAAGATGCATTGATGATAATATTGATACGTTTCATGCATTTGATTGAAACTAGTCATAATTGCTTTATCATTTTGAAGTTATGCACTTATCGATTAATGGGAACAATTATCGGTATGAAGAACACAATCAATATAGATTTTTTATTATTTAAAGTTTGTTATTAGAATGAAAAAATTTATCAATAAAAAATCATTTAATTTTTGTACAATGTAGCCATTGGAAAACATTTTGACAAACAAATATGTGATAAACTATTCATTATTACCTTAGAATTTCTAAGAGTGATCGTCTTAGCATATTCTAAGTGATTATTGCTAACTATTATGTGATTTTTTAGTTAAAGAAAATTTTGTGAAAGAGCAAATTGAACATGTATTGCTAACCATAGTAGAGTAATATAAACAAAATAGTAAAATAGTTGTGAAGAATGCTTGAATTTGGAGCAAGAAAAGAGTTATAAGATCACAATGGAAGAAAAGATTGATACTCCCATTCTAATTGACACCAAGGAGGATCCTAAGATAGAATATAAGTTATATCCACTAAAGGAAATTGAGATGTATTTTGAGCTAGTTTTGGAAACACTCAAATCATTTTGCAAATGCCACTGGAAACAAGATATGTGTCATAGATGTGCCTTCAAAAATAAGTCTTCAAAAGGAAATAATAAATTATAAAGGTTAATGTCAAATACATCTCACATTAATGTCCACAAGACTACAAGTTGTACAATGTACTTTTAATGTAGATTAATATCAAATATGTCACAAGTTTCTACAAGTTATACATAGTAACAAAAATAAAAATTTGTCTTTTGTGTACACTGTAAAGTTGTGTTTTCATTGTTCAATCTTAGTGTTTCAAACTTTAGTTCTATATAGTAAAAGTATTGGACATTTAGAAAGGGATTACAATTTATAGCTTCTTGGTTGAGATATACAACATAGTCTCTCAACTCTTCGCCTACTCTCATCCTTTTAGTTCTCAATTTGAGTTTAATCCTAGTCTCTGGGTAAAATCATAAACACTATTATGCATCTTTTT
The DNA here is from genome assembly GCA_028749045.1 of Cupressus sempervirens. Lineage (NCBI taxonomy): Eukaryota > Viridiplantae > Streptophyta > Pinopsida > Cupressales > Cupressaceae > Cupressus > Cupressus sempervirens. The sequence continues at coordinate 73,624,884 of CM053792.1, read as the reverse complement.
AATTTTTTAATTACCACCATATGGTTTACACTACTGTATTGTAGATTGTATAATTTAGGGTTTAATTTTGAATCATGCATGTAAACCTAAATTATTACATTCTAAATAATTTCTAAGTAAAATAATATAATTATATTCAATTTTTAAATGAGTGCAACCGTACAATGGCCAAAAAAAGTATGGTTTAATTTTTAATTACATTTGTAAATTGTTATTTGTGACTGTGTATAGTTATTTGAATTTTTCAATGAGGACATATCACAATGGTGAAAATATGCTAGAGGAGTGCAACCAAAAAATAGGGGATAGGAAATATAGACTTCCACAAACTAGTTAAAATGCATAGTTTCATTAATGAATTTCATAATATTTAGAATCATGTTATCTATGGAAGGAGTATCATTGAAATTAGATTTTCACTTGAAAATAAGTGGAAATATCCACAAAAGGAATTAATTTTTCATTGATATAACAACTTGGTAGGGTCCCAAAATTGCACCATGGATTGAAGATTGACCCACATGGCTTAATATCTAGTATTCCCTTCCCTAGAAATTGTCATAGTTTATGCCAAAAACTAAGATGAAATAAAAGGAAATTATTAATAAAAATACTCAAGAGGTAATGTTTTCAATAACAAAGAGTGAATTTTCTAGTCTATTGGACCTGGGTTATAAAGCACATAACTCAACCCACATTACCTAGGAAACTTGGAAGAAACATATGAGAAAAAAGAAAATAGAAAAGATACATATATCAGAGGAATAATAAGCAAATGCAATATGGCTCATGATAATAAGCCTCCTTATGATTTTGATATTTTTGTTTAGTATAGTATATCCTTGCTAGCAATGTATTTGGGATTGGAAAGTAATAAAGAAGTGGGTGTTAGAATTCTTTAGAATAACTAAGAGGTGGGGTGAATCAGTTATCCAAGGTCCAATGATGTCCAATACAACTTTTTCTTCTAATCCTTAATGGCACATAATTGAAATTATCATGCATGCAATTAAACATTAAACAATCATGAAAAGTAAACATGCATCACACCATAACACAAAGGATTTTGATGACCTAGAAACCCTCCAGGAATGAGAAGGTAAAATTGGGGTGGGGATGATACCCACAGAGTAATTGCACAATTGATTTCAACCACTTCTGATGGTTTGCCCTATTAAAGGCCTGCCCTATTAAAGGCTACAACACACTGTTAAATGTGACCCTGTTAAAGGATTTCTACACACTATTAGGAGTGTGCCTTGTTAGAGGACTTAAGAACATTCAACTTGGAATGTCACCCTATTAAAGGATTTACATAGAGTTGTTAGGCTCACCCAAGTCCATGGGATTTACAGTCACCTTCTCAAAAGAATCTTTCATCCCTCTCTAAGGATCTCCTATCCTCCTCCTAAGGATCTCTTATCCTTCTCCTAAGGATCTCTTTATCCTTCTCCTGAGGATCTCTTTATCCTTCTCCTGGGGATCTCTTTATCCTTTTCCTGAGGCTTATCCACCTAGTTGTTAAGCTAACCTAGCAATGTAGGGTTTTAATGTCTAATACAATGGTAAGAAAGTATTAGAAGGGTTTTGACCTGATACAGATTGCAACTTCAACTTTGTAGATTTTAGATCCCTCTTCAGTTCCTTTCTTTGCTTGGCTTTTCTCCCTTGCAGAGCTGACAGCTTATTCACCCTTCAAGATCTATCTCCTTGAGTTCTTTAACTCATCATGCCAATGCACTCCATGGTCACTTGACCAACTCAGAGTCTTGATGCTCTACTCTTACTCCTCTTGGCTTCTTCGCACAACCACACTTTATGACCAACTCCCTCTCATACATGCACAATTGATCTCTGACCTATAACTCCTTATAAAGAAGTTCTTTTGTTAATTTTTTGCTCAAATCTTCATTTGATCTTGATAAAATGGTATTATTTTCCCTCCAAACTATTTCTTCTAGAAACTTCATGATAATTCCACTAGCGTTCACCTTGAATTGATTTGCATGGATTACATAGAATTTTGTGACATCTACTTATCATCCTTATCATCCAACTAATTCACAAAATTTAATGTAACAAACTTATCATCACTGATCTATTGAATCTTTGACTTAACAAATAATGTATCAACTCAGCATCATTGATTTACTGATGCTCGACTCCTATGTTACTCGGCTTCTACTATTATTTTACTAGTGCTTGACACTTATAGTATTTCTACTTTTCTCGACACTTGAAGACTCGGCACTTGAATATCACTTGGCTCCTATATCTTGCTCGGCACCTGAAGTCACTTGGCACTTCATCTTCACTTAGCACCTGAAGGCTGCTCAGCACCTGAAGATCACTCGGCACACACTAAAGTTGAACTTTCTTGGCTTCAACTGAGAATCTATTTGGCTCTAACTAGCTTGCTCGGCTCTCTCCAATGAACTTAGTTAGGCTTTACAAATGACTTAGTTAAACCTTACATCTTTTTTGTGTCTTAGTGTGTCCATCTTCTTAGAGTATGTCATCAATACACTATTTCATCAATGACTTAGCCGATCCTTATACTTCATTGCAACATCATAACATCAACCTTTCTCTAGGTACTCTAGTTACATCTTATTGATTGCCACCTCCTTGTCAATCAACTAATTGATAGTATTTGGATCACTTAAGCAATTTTCATTCCTACAAGTAGCAAGTTTGACATTAATGACAAAATAATGATTGAAAAAATTCTTTACCAGTTCCATTATTCTTCATTCATGATTATTTAAATCATTTCAAACAGTGGGTGCCAACATTCTAAAATGATTTTCAATATTCATTATTAAAAACAACTAGTAACAAATAATTTTACCAAGCACATTGTTCATTCCATATAAGAGAAACTATTAATGATTAAAAGAGGTTCACAAGAGACTTATGACCTACTTGAGTTATCTTTTGTTATCAAAGCATCGCCAAATATTTCAAACAAATAAGGTTCAAATTAAGGCTCAGAATCCAATTCATTATTAAAAACAACTAGTAACAAACAATTCTACCAAGCACATTGTTCATCACATGCAAGAAAAATTATTAATGATTAAAAGAGGTTCACAATAGACTTATAAAGTCATGACCTAATTGAGTTATCTTTTGTTATCAAAGCATCATCAAATATTTCAAACAAATAAGATTCAAATTAAGGTTCAAAATCCAATATATGAATGAACATCTCTGATAAGGATGACTAATAATAGAAGGAACTACAACCATTTTGTAGACATCTTTTTGGCACCCATATGTCATAAAATTATAGGAACTTTAATGCCTAGATTTTATGTGCCTTATAAAGATTGTATCCAACTCAAAAGTCAAATACAATTGACTAATTTGTACCTCATGGAAAAGTACACTAAATTAATATTTTACGGTTCAATGGTAGAACCCTATGAACTTCCAATACATGCAATAGAGAGGGTTTTCGCATCAAAATATGTATAGTAGATGGAGAAAACATGTGTACTCTTTCATGGTCAAAAAAAGAAAACCATACTTCCTTCCTTTCCTTTTTGATGCAAAGGCTTCACATTCAAGAGAAAAAGATTTAAAGTGGCATAAGAATTTTTTTACAATTTTACAATTTGATGTTGATAACCATTAACAATATGATCCACTAAACATAATTGGTACAAAGCTTATACACAATGAGAACTTTGCAGCCAAATGTCAATATGAGAGTATTCCATTGATTGATAATTTTAAAAACATGGACTCTTGGAAAATGGTAAATAAGAGATGGAGAAATGCACCAATGAAAATAGTATTTCGATACAAGAATTATCAGCACAAATAATAACATTACACAAACATAAAGGAAAAGTGCACTTGCAGCCCAAGACATCCTATAATTTCAATGAGAAAGTGGATCTTCCAACTAAAACATATTTTCTAGATGACCTATATGAAGACTATGAAGCAGATCATTGGCCTTAAAGGAAAATTACTAACTTTGGGAAATGACAAAGAATATCAGCAAGCCAAAGACCTCTGCACATTTTAATGCTTTGGCCAAGAATAAAATATTTAGAAAATTTTAGGATAATGAGTATCCAAATGAAGTAGTAGTACAACACACTAATGATGAGGGTGAAGATAATTAGTATGCAGCTTCTATGGATCCTATATCCATTGGCCCTTGTTCTACTCTCCAAACTACTACAAGTACTATCTCTTTACCATTTATTATACTCAATAAGGAAACACAATAAAATTATGGAAAAGAGGAAAAGATTATAGAGAATTATGTTATTCGGTTGATGATGGGTTGGGTCTAAAAGGTCAAAGACCTTGGTATCTAGTTTCCACACAAGATTCATGAAAACATGGTGATAAACCAATCATTGGAGGTGAATCAACAAGTTTATAAAAAAAAGGTAAATCCATTCCAACATCATTCATCCCATCTTCAATTTCAACTTTACCTCTTCCAAATACTCAAACTTGATCTAAACCAAGTGCCACTATCATGGTAGGAATGGAAAGGGTAGTTCTAGTGGTCCAAAAAGGACATTACTACCAGACAGGGAGAATATAAGGGATCTTCAAAAAGGAAGTATAAAGAAGAAAAAGGTAATATATACAATTCCAATAGAGATTCCATAAATATCCACTCCTAATCTAATTAAAATCCCTATTCCTTCAGAAAAACCCCTAGGACAGTCCAAAAACTCCACTTGTAGTGGTCGTGAGATAAGATTAGGAATGAATGGGCTTGTTTCTAATCCTCATAGTGAAATTATAACAACCTAATGTATAGGTGGAAGCAAGTACATTTTTTCAAGTGGTCTTTCTCCTTTCCAACATTATATTGTGTTAGAAAAATCAAATTTTCAATTCAATGATTTTGTAAGTAATTTTCAACAAACCAAATACATGAACAGAAAAAATAATAAGGCATTAAAGAAGGATGTACTTGTCACAACTCATTATGCATAACCTGCATCAAGTAGAGTATTTCCCACATAAGACCAAAATAAAGAAATGACAGTGTTCATTGTTGTTGTGCCCCCATCGAGAGATAATAATCCACTAGAGAGTCAAATCGATCCGACATATTTTTATGTTAACACACTATCAATGAATTTCTCCAAAGTAAAAAATGTGGACAAAGTTAGTGTGGCAAAAAAGACCAATGTTGTAGTTTATAGTTTATTGTGTGTGTGTGTGTGTGTGTGTGTGTGTGTGTGTGTGTGTGTGTGTGTGTGTGTGTGTGTGTGTGTGTGTGTGTGTGTGTGTGTGTGTGTGAGAGAGAGAGAGAGAGAGGGTAATTGAAAAATTATAAGCAAACCTAGCAAATTGAAAGGCAAAGGAGAAAGAAGTGGATAATAGGTGCAAAGATTTAGAGAAAAGAATTAAAAATGCTTCCTCTCAAGAAACAATTGTACAACAAGAAAATTTGGAGACAGAAATGAAAATTGTAAGGGTACAATTGGAAAAAATCAACAAAAAACTAGGTGATGTAAATATGGAGGCAAATGTAGAACTCAAGAAGTTGAAGGAACAATTGGATGAAATCAATAAAAAACTTAATGATGTAAATATGGATGCAAAAGTAAAATTCAAAAAGACAAGTGAAAAATTGCAAGCAAATAGTAAAAAACTTGAGGATGAAAAAACCTACATAATAAGTATGTTAAAAAGGTGGCATATATGAAAAAGGGAAACAAACACTAACTTAAATAAGGAATTGGATAATGAAAGAGAAAAAGAAAAACAATGGGAAGAGAAAGCAAAGAAAATAAAGAAACTTGGTGAAAATTAGTTGTCACAATTAGAATGAGAGATACATAAGGAAAATAAAACAATCACAACATATGAAAATATCTTGAATGACTCAAATGATAAAATAAAAAATTTAGTCAATCAAGTTAAAGAAAACATTTTGGGGTGGGGGGGGAGGAGATTAAGGTAAGTGGTGATAGGTTGTGTGTTTGGTCTAATTGCATGAAAGTGTTATACTTGTTTATGGGAGGATCAAAGAGAAGGTTGAGAAGAATATAAAAAAATTTAGTTGGAGAGCACTATTAGACAGATTTTACACAAAATCAACACAAACAGTGACAGGTTTTTGACAAGTAATAGAATTCATGACTGGGTTTGTGCAACAATAAAGATAATAACTATCTTACAAAATAATTTAAAAATAAGGGAAGGAGAGGAATATTAGAAATCATTTGGGAGAAAGATTTCCAAGATGAATCAACAAGAAAAAATTATGCCAAGTCTTGGTTTGTCAAATCCTTGTCCTACTAACTCATCAATAAAATTCATTGGAAGGGAAGCTTATTTAAAATTGTTGGAAGACATAGTAAGGTATGAAGTAGTCAAGTTTTCTTAGGAAATTAATCCTAAAGGTATTTTTAATTCCATCAAACCATTGGAAAATCTAAATGCACTATTGGATGCAACATTGCTTTCATGTAATTCTTCCAAATATGGATGTTTGACCAAGTTGTAGGTCATTTACTATAACATAAAAAATGTTTGAATTCCAAAGAAAGTAGAATTGAAGATCCTAAGAAATCTAACAGAATCATCTCATAATTGATGATTCATAGTATGTGAAAGTTTGTAAGTACTTTTAATCATCTTTATAGTCTATAGTTTATTTCTATTTCTAATGGTTTGATATGAGTTTAAGCTTAAATTTTGTACTTTGTTTCTTGAATTGGATAAACGTTGCAAAATCTAGATGCTAATTTGTTGATACTAAATTTGATGATACTCTTACCATGAGGAAATTTGACCTGAAGCTGTCATTGCTCCCTTATTTCTATAAAACAAAATTTAGGATCATTTGCTAACTCTAAGGGTTATTATTATGAAATTGAGTATTGAAATTTAACTTTTGAAAAATGAATTCATTGAAATCAAAAATTATCTTGTGTAAATGAATTAATGATAATATATTTGAATTCTATCATATGAATTGCTATATTTTCAAAAAATTAAAGAAAATCTTCAAGGATCGTACCAAAACAATGTATCATGTGAGCTTAATAATGCAAATCAAAATCAATATTAATGGTAAAAGTTGAATGATTGGTGAAATCATCTAACATAAAATGCATATGTTTTTTGACATTAGAAATTTAGAATATGTTATAACTTATTATGCATGATAGATGATGAGATATAGAGAATAATGTCCAAAATTGAGAAAGTAGACTGTAGTAATTACTAATACATTCAACAAATACCTAGAGGATACTTCTATAATTGTTAGAGTTTCCACATCATATCATCAATTCCTCACCATCAATTTTAGAGTGTCCTTCATTATTTGTTATGTTTTCTCTAGTCTGCATAAATCTGCTTACTTGCATCTCAAGATCCTCAACTTCAACATCAACATTACTAGTAGGTCCAGTACCGTTACTTGGGTTACTCATAGCCAATATCATTATTTATTGAACTCACAATTTTGTTTGAAATGTTGTCCAACCCTCTTCTTTCAATAAATAAATTATCCTAGAAGTGCATCCTACTAGGAATGCCTGCAACCTGTTAGAGTTACTAAAGATTATAAAAGCTTTCACGAGATTTTGTAACTCTAATAGGTTGTAGGAATTTCTTACAGGATGTGCTTCTAGAAGAAGTACTTGTACTCCTGATAGGGTAACCCTTTACATGCAATATAAGGGCTAGTGGGTATGTTTTCCCCACCATGGTTTTCATCCTCACATAGAGGGTTTCCACACACACAGACACATACTATCTTGATGAATACTTTTGTGTGTGAGATTATAATATGGTTAGTTGGAACAGTTAGAAGGAGAACTATTTTTTTGGATGGTACTAGTTCACCCCCCCCACCCCCCAACGGGCTCTCACTACTTGTTGGGACCAAGAATTGGTATCATAATGCATATCTCTATTGCAACAAGTCTGACAACTTGAGGGAAGATATAATGGCATCACTATGAAGACAACTAGAGAAAGCATTGGACACCATTAAGGACTTGATAGAAAAGCTAAGAAAGTCCCTAGCTAAGAGGAAGAAGTTGACGTTGATGCTTAGAGAAAGCAAAGAAGTCATCAAACATCAACACAATGGTTATGAAGAGTTAGAGGAAGCCATCTTTGGTTTAATGGATGAGATAACATTTTAAGAAAATTACTACTCATCTAATCAAGGAGAGATGAGCTAACTAGAGAAGTTGGAAAAGCTCAGGCTGAATGAGATGCTACCAAGTAGCAAGGAGAGTGGGCGAGATGAAAAATGAAGAGAGAATTCATCCCAATATGGAATAATTCATGGAACTAATTATGAAAAATTTCAAGCTCACTAAAGAGATGAGAAGCACAAATGAACAAAATGAAAAGTTGAGGAGATTTGATGAGGGCTCTAAGAAGATTGATGAACATCTAAAGGCTCAAAGAAGAAAAAAAAGCACAGTTAGTATTGTTTAAGACTAAAGAAGGAGAGACTTATAAAGTGAAGAACCTAAATGATGGAAGATCATGAAGTACATCTCCAAAAGGTAAGGGTACTGCTAAACCAATCTATACTTTTTGTGGTAAGAAAGGACACACATTTTTTCAACAGTGTACCTATGAAGGATACAACAATAACTATCATCTCTACAACCACACAACACAACAATGTATTTTTCATTTTAATGAGAAAAGAATAGATGGACATTGATACTATTGTAACAAGTATGGGCGCATAGTAGAAGACTGCAAAATAAGAGCTTGAGACAATCAAAGGTCTCCAAAGACAATGAGTCCCTTTGAAAGGGATAGGTTTTCTACAATTGTATGTATGACCTAAGGAAATGAAGGTCATCATGTAGCTCAATGCAAGTTGAGGATGAACCCAAGGAACAATAATGGACCATGGAAAGGTATCAGAATGTCCTTTTATATGTTCCATGGAATAGATCATCTTGCAAGGGACTACAGATGTAGTAGAAGACAATGCAGTAAGTCCCCAATTAGAAAGAATTAAGATCATGTATGTGGAATATTTGGAAAAGGACTTCACAACCAAGTGGAAAAAGAAGAATGAAGTGGTTGAAACAAGCCAAATGAGGTTGAAAATTCATCGGTCAGTGGCGAGACCTCACAAGTTGACTAAGTTGACAAAGCTTATAAGGGTTAGAAGATAAAAGTAATAACAAGAAACCTGTCCCTTAATTTAAAATCAGTAGTCATGCACATAAAGAGAATGAATTATAAATTTGAAACAAGTGAAACTAGTTGATGAAAGATCAAGATAGTGAAAAGTAACCGTTGAAGAATTCAAAACATTAACGAAATATATCCTTTAGTAGGTAAAACCTTTCACTAACCTTTGTTACCCTAACATTACAATATTGTGACATAAATACAAGGATCAAGAATTATTTAACACTTTGCATTGTGAAATCACTTGTGCTTTCCTATTGCAAAACCCTAAGAGCTTACAAGTGAAGTTACAAGAATATCATTTGCAAGAAGAATCTCTTACAACTTTGATCAACAAAGAATCTTGAATCAAACAAAATAATGGTAGAGGAAATCAACAAGTATAATATAATTGACAACAGGCAAAGTAGCCACCCTTAGTATTAAGGAATCATAGCAAAAGATAAGGATGTTGAAGATGAAACCACACTATCATCTCTACATAATGATGTCATGCTCATAGAGAACGTGAGTGCATACCTGGAAGTCAAGATACAAGATACCAATGAGAAGGAGTTAAGAGGGTTGTACAACACATTGTGCTCAAAAGGAACCCTAAAAGAAGAACACAAATATATGATGGATTCTGCATCAAGAAGAATGATGGAAATACCTAATTTATTCTATGAGGAATGGATAAGATTTTTTCTTTACATAATGCATGAAAAATATGTATGGTTAGATAAAACATACAAGATCATAAAGGCCCTAATTGAAAGGGTAAATGGGTTTAGTACATCTAGCATTGATCTATTAATAAATGTTGTCTGCGTAAGGCAAGAATTTTTTTTTTTACTGGAGGGAAGACAACACATGACATAATGGTGTGCATTATAAATTATATTCCAAACCCCAAATTGAGGTTTGCAGCCATGGTGTTGGGTTACAAGTCGTGCCACACTAGTAGGAAGAACTATGTTCCAAGAAACATTACCTACGAAGAAGTTAAGATCTTCTAAAAAAACTAAAGGGTTGATATATGTAGATATCTACATAGGAAAATAATGGAAAGCATTGGGAAGATAATGAATGATCATTAGAAATAGACTCTAAGGTTTGGATCTATACTTATATGCATCTTTTCTACCTAAGGGGAGAATTCCCTAGATCCCCAAACATTAAGTGGAGCGAAGACCAATTGGTCATGGCTCAGATAAGAGAATTATAAATGATATTGGAAGGAAAAGGAAATTCTATGTTGTGGGAATATTTCAAAGGTTTCTAAAAGGAAATGAACCAGAGAGAACAAATGACCACAAGTCTGGTGGAAAGCTACAAAGACAAAGTCTTCTTTTTGGAAAGCATAAATAAGTGTATTGTATGCTCTATGCAACCAAGAGCTTTATGGTTGGCACCTTTTGAATATTAAGTGAGAGATGAGGAGGCTAGGCCCTAAATAGAAAATTTATTAGCCTTAGAAGAAATCTATATCCTGCCAAGGTTTGGCCCTTGCATACAGATAAGAAACAAGATATTCCTCAAACAAAAGGTAAAGGTAACACATAAGCCAAGTCCAAAAAGAGTAACAAGGAGTTAGGAATATAACCCATTTAGATATTTTCCATCTAAGGTAATCAGTATCAAGGAGATGGAACAAAAACTAGCAACAAGTCCCCCTCACACAAGACAAGCATCAAAGATAAGAGAACCATCCCTGGATCAACCTAAGACTAAGGAGATTGAATCTAAAGATGATATAGTTAGAGCACTTATGGTCATGGATGAAACTAAGTAAAAGGGAGAAGAAGCATCACTGATACATAAGAAAGGTAAGAATAAATCCAAACTGATTCCCATCGGTGAGATTGTAAACACAGTTGTAAAGAATCATGATTATATTATTCTTAAGAATAGATTTACAAAAATTTCAAAGGAAGAAAAGAAAAATCCATAAGTATTGTGTTATTTATCTTAAGCATTCTAGAAAGAAGGCCATATGATGTTGGGTTGGAATTACCTTGAGAAAACTATTGAATGATAAATGGAGTATGGGAGTAGAAGACTATGAGAAAATGGTAGAAGACCTCTTAATCAAGATGAGATCAAAGATGAAAAAGTCTCAAAAGAAGACTTTAATAGAAGTATAAAAAGGAAGGTACAACATCAAAAGAGATATAATAGACCTCATAACCAGTCAAATGAACCAAAAAAGAGTAAGCATAAGTCAAAATCTAAAGGATTTGAATCCAGATATTGATGCCTGCTTAAAGAGAAATCAGCTACCAAAAAGTGGAATGGAACCAACCAGTCTGAAGGGAAAGGGAAAAAACAAGCCCAAGCCAACAGAAGTAGAAATCAACACTAAAAAAGAGGGAAAAGAAAAATAAAGGAGGCAAGAAACCCCTAGTTCTCAAAGGGAGGAAGATGTACCACAAGGATAGGAACAAGAAATAATCAAAGTGAATCAAGAGGAGTCAACTATACCCAAGGGAACTAATGAAGAAAAGAATGATGAACAATTGATAGATGACCCACTAGTTACACAAAATGATCAAAAAATCATAGAGGAGCAAGTCAATTCACCACAAGGCATTACTCAACAATAGATCAATGAGATAATCAATACTACAACCATATCCGTTGACTCATTACCAAAGAAGGATGACAATGATAAAAGTGAATCACATGTCTTGGTACATATACTAGATAATGAACCTTTAGAGGAGAAGTCCTCAAAAATGGAAGAGGATGTAAAAGATGACAATGATAATAGTGAATCACATGTCTTGGTACATATATCAAATAATGAACCTTCAGAGGAGAAGTCCTCAAAAATGGAAGAGGATGCAAAACCACCACCAAAAAAATGTAAACATGACACAAAACCACAAAAATAAGGACAAGGTGTTACAACTAGACCTGCATCTTCAAGTTCAAGAATGTCTGAGAGAAACACACATGAACATGAGAGTATAAAGAGAGAACCAAGCATGTCTAGAACAATAGGTGGATAATACACTAGGAAGAAGAGAAGGTCATCCAAGCACATAATGAAATCATCATCTTCAAGCTTAGAAGATGTAGGAGGATTTTATGAAAAGGATGTTAGAGAAGTTGAAGGGAAGGATCAACTTGATGCACCCATAGATGCAAAGAAATAAATGATTAAGGACATGAACCTATAGGAGATCAATGAGTGTACAAAACACTTGAAGAGGAAATGAGAGGTCAAGAAGAAACAACAAGATAGCACATTGGTAATCACCAGAAACATTTTTGTAGAAAAAGCCTTAGATGTCAAATATTTAATACTAATATGGATATCATCAATCAAATCTCCACATTGGTTGATGAGGTAAAAGATGACCAAGGAAGTAAAAAATTACTTGTTGAGAAGAAGCTTGAGAACAAGAGAATGAACACATTGTAGAATCAAGAAGCCAAAGAAAAAATGAAAGAGACTTTACAGGATTCAACATTGGTCATGAAGCAGTCATCAGATCCATGAGAACTCTCACCATATCTGGATTTTTTTCTATAGCAAGCTCAATAGGAGCTAAAAGATAATTACAATATAGTCACTAACATTGTAGTTGACTATCTATAAAAAAAATCAAGTGTCATTGCATCTCATAGATCAAATCAAGGACAAGCAAGAGCAAAGAGCCCTCAAGCTCATGAAAATACAATGCAAACTTTCCCCAATGACATACATCATCCAAACAAAAATTGAAAATGCAGATGCAATAGTCAACAAAATCCTTAGAAATACCACGAGTGAACTTGAAACACTCCTAAGTGAGATAGTTTCTCTCATACATCAAAATGATCATGGGACACCCATTGTACCACCATACAAGGTCAATACCAAGACATATTCATCAACCTATAGCTACCCCACACCACCCTTTTTCATTGATGATAAAAAGGGGGAGAATATATTTGAATTAAATGTGACCAAAAGGAGAGCTATCAAAAGGGGGATACTATCAAAGGGGGCGAGTACTATTCAACATCAAGAGAAATACTTGGTCGAAAAGGAAAAAAACAAAAATGGAAGAAGTGAAAAGAAACAGGGGAGAATACACAAAAAAGAGAAAATTTATGAAGATTGAAAGTAAAGTATACTACAAAAAGAAAGGTGAACCAAAATGAAAAGGTAGAACTGGGACAAGAGTAGAAGGGAATAGAAAAAAAAGTGGTATGAAGAGGGATAAACACATTATTAGGGGGATCGTCTAACAAATTTTGATCAAGCCCCTCTACTGGCACCATCCACTGGTATAGGCGAAGTAATGGTAACAAAATTTTCCATCATGAAACTTTAGAAATAAAAATGGGTGACCATGTTGGTAAATGATGTTTTTCCATCAATGCCAAAGAGGGATATTATTGATACCACATGCATCTTTCACATGAAAAATGAAAGAAATATTAAGTGTTGTCGTTGATGGCCAAACATAACTGACTGGTAAAATGTGTGACAATCAGTCAGAGGAAGAAGAAGGAGAATAAAGTATATAGTTACCAATCATGACACACCGACATACACTCTGGCACATCCATGTTGGCATAGAAAGTCAAATATGGATGATAGTTGATCCAATTCATCATATGATGAGTCACCGATAATGTGACAGAAGGTAAAATAAAATGACACAAGAAGGAAAGGACAATTGGCCACCATTGGTTTACAAAGGACTGGAAAAACTACCAGTTTAGACCCTAGGTGTAGGGTTCACAGGTCTCCTATGAACAAAGCAAGCCTGCTATTTAAATATTAAATTCAAAATGAGTGGGATAATTTGGTCATGGGTAACTATGCCCTGAGATTGATAGAAGGATATATGCAACTAAAATTAGATCGATGGTTGTTGTAGTGTGTGTGTGTGTGTGTGTGTGTGTGTGTGTGAGAGAGAGAGAGAGAGAGAGAGTTGTCAAGAGAGTCATTGCTACAAAAGAAGAATAGAATAGACAACATAAAGTTGAGGAGGAGGAATCTAGCAGAAAAAAGAGAAACATAGTGTGAAGAGAACAATGATAGGATGTTATTGACAACCAAGGGAGAGGTCAAAAAAAAGAACTCACCAAGAAAGCAGGAAGATCGGTGCATCTTCAAGGAGACATAACAAAGATCTACACGGCAAGCCAATGCTATGTTTAAAGGTCAAAACATTTTAAATGTTTTCTTATCATTGCATCTATTTGTAAGATCCTAATAGGGTGAGCTTCATTAGTAAGATTATTGTATAAATCCTTTAACAAGGTGTCTCTCAGAAGGAGACTTGTAAATCCTCTAACTAGGTAGCTTTTACAATATTTTGTAACTCTAATAAGTTATAGGCATTCCTAACATGATGCACTTCTAGAAAAAGCACTTATAACTCCTAACAAGGTACCCCTTTACATGCATTATAAGGGCTAGTGGGTATATTATCCCCACCATGGTTTCATCCTCACATCGAGGGTTTTCATGTATAAAATATATGTGTCATCTTGATGAATTAGTTTGTGTGTGAGCTTACCTATTTTTATATTATTGCATTTATCTTAATACTAGGTGCAAAGTGGGTTGTAATAAGGTTAGTTGGAATAGTTAGAAGGATAACCAATTTTGTGGACATTACTTATTCAACTCCCCTCTCAATACCCACTAGGACCAACAATATTATTTATTGAAGTATTTCTTTTCAGTTTAAGAAAAACATTCAAAATTTGAAAAACATAGTATGGGCCAACATAAATGATATATGCTCATTAAATGAAAATTTTGGAACCCTAGTCCTAGTCTAAGAAATCCTTTTACAGAGAAGGATTGCAACAATATTCATACCTCAGAGCAAGACTCATGTCATACATTGATTTGAAAAAAAAAATTGAGTCATTGCAAAATATGATTGGTTAAAGGGAAATAAATGTGTATAGTTGGTCACTTGAAGAGCTGATATTGACACTTTTTCACACCATGAAATTTTATTCCTTCTTCTGTAACCACATTTCCTTTAGGATCAAATCCTCTACTTTGGTTGCTATTATGGTCGGACCTCAAGGGACAACTCATCAATAACCATGTATTTCTAAGCCCGCTCTTATATTTTGCATTTGTTGGCAATTCTAACTCAGGATTCAATCTTCTACATGTCTATAAGGGTTCTATAACAACACATTGAGTACCTTCCCTTTCAAAATTTTCATAGTACAAGAATGAGCTAATGAGCTTCCCCAAGCAATCTTCTAAATGTTTTAATTCAAAATTTTGGCATATTTACTCAATGGTTGTAGAGATTTTATCTATTGCCTCACTTTTCCACCTTTGAAACTCCTTTAGATTTTTATTTTTATCCAGTATAGGTGCAAACATTGTATCTCTCAATCCATCAAAACTATTATGTAGTTCCACCATCTTGGCTTTAATATGCTCTAGCAAAACTATGAAGTTATCCAAAGATTTCACTAACTTTGAAATGGGAAGAGCCATGGGTGATTTATCTTTATCAAACCTAGACGCTAATTGAATATCCTTTATTTTTTCAATTCTCTAGATCCATCTCTCAAATGTAGGTTTGATAATTGATTTATCTTCTACAAACTTTCCTATCGCTAGGTGTAACAAAGAGTAACCTTCATGGATGGTGAAAATCTAGAATTCACTTTCTCATGCAAATAAAATAATAATAACTAAATAATAATGCTTTTATCTATTTCAAAATTCTCTTTGTCCTTTTCAACTTCCTTCTTCAATTCAAAAATCTATTTTTACAATGATCTGATAGTCTTATTGTCATTTGTGGCATATTGAATTGGCAAGGGATCAACTCTCTGCACCACAGGCACTATGCTCAATTATTCAGGGGAACCTATCACTTCTATATTTATAGGTCTAAAAACTTCTAGTTCTACAGCCCTCTTCTTTAGTGATTCTACCTATGTTCCCAAGCTTACATAGAGTTTTGACTTGTTATCATATATGATTCTTGAAAACTATGTTTGTATCTTAAAGCCAAGTCATTATACTCATTTTTATGATTCTCTACAACATCATGAACACATTTAACCTATTCCAACATTCAACTAGAAGCCTCACCAATATCATCATCTCCAACTCTATATAAGATGACACTACCTTTAATACCAATATCTTTGTCAACAATTTCCTTCAATGTGCTAGAAGGAGAGAAAGACCAAATAGTTAAAGCAATATAATATTTTCTATAATAAATCCCTTTCATTGTTTACCATCTTGTTTAGAATTAGAAACATGAGTCCTCATACTCTACATTATGTAATCAAAATCCACAACATCTTCTAGCTCCGGGTTTGGTTAGATGACATTCCTGAATCTTGGACCAACCTTCTCCCTTCTTCAATAGTGATAGCCTAAAATATTTCTATCATTTCATTTTCTACTTATTTTGCAATTTCCTTTTCCTAAACATTAAGCCTCTATGCCTTTTGTTCCCCAATTTTTTTTTGGCACTCTTGAGCATATTTTTTCCATAGGAATTGTTGGAAATGGATAGACTTTACAAAATTCTCATCATCCAAACATTCTCTACATTCTTTTGTTCTTAAATCACTAGGCAGGATGCCCCTTATCTCTTGAGTTATCAAATTTGATGCTTGGGAAATGGTCATAGGATTGACTCCCTCCATCATCACCTTATTAGGAATAATAATCACATCTTCATCATCATCATCATCTTCATACTCTAAAACCAAGTGCACCTCTATGTCACTCTTATCTTTTTCATCCTACACCTTTTTATTAACATGCATCACAACCACCTCCTTCAGAGAATTATTTTCCTCTAGAATCATCTTGTGGCATTCCGTTGTAGGTGATGGAATAGGTGGGGAAGTTGTATAAGGAGGAGAAGGATCCCTTCTTGGTGGTTCAATTGCCTCCTGCCCCTTATATGTCACCTTGTCCAAAGGCCTTTACAAAGAGGCCTTTCTCTAATACACCAATAATTCTTTCCCTTCTCTTCTTCTCTTGGATACTTTAATTCCTCAACCTTATCATCTTCTCTTGGCCTTTTCTATCCAATATCACCTTGAGGAGTTTCCCTATCATCAATTTGTTCAAGAATATCAAGAGTCTCTACCTTCTCAACAAATACAACCATGGTAATCTTGGATCTTCCAAGCTTTTCTTTCAAAGAAAGATGTATTTCCACAAAGTTATCAAATGGTACATCCATATTCTTAGCCATGGGCTCAATACATTTAAGTGGGTCATATATCAAGTTAATTTTTTGTTTATATGTCATCATATATCTAAAAGTGAACCACTTCTTCTTTTGTCATCTTGTGCCTTGGGATCAAATTCATTTGTGACTATATATTCTGGAAAATCAAAAGTATATTATCCTCGAGGTGTCAATTTCACCCTTCTCATCAATACTTCATAAAAACCATTTGCATCATTTAACTTGGAATTACTGACCCCCACCTTATTAGGTCTCAATACTTCACCAATCCTCATCCAACCTCCCTTCATCATTGAAAAGTGATGAAATATAGTCAAATATGGAAACCGTGTGCCTTTATTTAGTCTAGGTGGAAATCAGTATCTAGAAAGTGTCAAAATTGTCTCATTATTTCTAATAATCACATTCTTATAGTTACTTGGAAATGCATGACAAAAGGAACACCTGGGAAGCCATAGATTCTGAACACATTACTATGGGGATAAGGTATGATATCTTGCCAATGGTGGGAGATAGGAGGGAAATATCCCCACTCAATAGGCCTCAAAAAATGAACCAAAGGATTTGGAATTCTTTTCATATATGTTACCAATTTCATTCTTAAGGCTTTAGTGAAATGGTTGTCAAATAAAATAAAATTTGGTTCTAGCCAATTAGGGGACATGATAGTAGACCATGGCTAAACTAGCAATAGGTCACCATCTTCCTCAAGGTTCAAAACCATGAATTTCCCTAAGTATGTCATCTTTTTATAAAAATTCATGTGCATGAACAAAGAGAACCATTGGAATTTTGGTGTATTTCCACCATGTAATGATGTCACCCCTTCATTTATATTTTTCTCCAAATATGCAACATAAGCATATATAGTAACAAATCTAGGGGTTTGGATCCTGAGACACATCCATAATGTAGCTTTGTTGAACTTTCCATTATTTGGTAATGCCAAGACCTAGCATAGGGTAGTGTGAGTGTCTTTGATTGACATTTCAAAATTCTTAACTTCATCAACATGCTTTCCTAAGACCTCTACAATAAGCATTATACAATTCAAAGTTCTTAAAAATGCATTTATGACTTTTCTCCAAAATTTCCACACTTTTCAAATTATTCAAAATTGATGTTATCTATGGTTTTTAGGGCTTTGTGAAGACCAAAGGCTTTTCTAATTTCATCAACAATGCTCTTCACCAGAGCTTCCCCTTCTAGTTATCTGACCTCTATTGTTATTGGCTCATACCTATTAGCTAGCATGAGTAGTAAATTGACATATAGGACCATAGTGGGAAGCACTAGTTTACCCAAAACATATTTCTAGGCATTCTAGAGTGGGTTTCCCATGTTTGTTTAGTCATACCATTGTCTAAAAATTTCTTACCTTGAGGTTCGCATGGAGGAGCCCCTAATCTAATTGTACTTATGTTTCAAACTAGTGCACATCTTTGTTCCCAATTCCTTCTACTCTTTTGGAGTCAATTTCTTCATCGTGGATCCCAAAAATTGATCAAAGAAATCATCAAAAAGGCACCTTTAATTATAATTGAGTTTACCATAATGATTTTTCAGAGGCATGATAACAATTTTATATTTTTGACTTCACTAGGTTTTCTTGTCACGAGGGAATACATATCTAGGGATCTAAACTATTGTATTCAACAAGAAAACCTTACAAAAAGAAAAGAAAAGAAACCCTAGCTTCAAATTCATAGGAAGAGAAAATATTAGGTGATTATGAAATCAAGGGCACAACACTCACATGGTTTTCTCTTTGAAATTCTTTCTCAATTCCATTGAAAAAACCTCACTCTAAAATTCATCGAGCACCATGAAATCAAAATAATGTACTTTGAATTCAAACACTAAAATTATTCCTTAAAAATCATTAAGAAAACACTAAAAACCACAAAGTATGTGAATTAAATTCATACATTTAACAGAATAGTCATTTCTGCACACTTTCAATCAACTTTGAACTCCCACCATTGATCTTCATCTGCCTCTCCATCCATGACTTTAAATTCATTTGACCATCTTTGAAAACCCACTTCAATAGTTGAGACCACCACCTTCAACTAATTGAAAGTGATAAAATTTATGAGTAAGCTACACATCACTAGTTTGACCTTTCAAAACTCATAGGGTTGGCGATTCTACGAGGCAAGATCTTGTGTTTTTGCAATCCTTATCTATCGAGCAATTCCACAAGAAAAAAATGAAAATATTCAAACCCTTCAACACTTTATCATATGTCTTCATTGAATTTTAGTTATCACTTGACCACATTTTCCAATTAGATTAAAAAATATGTGTCAAAATCAACACATGGAAAAAGATGCACCTTTAGTAGCTCATCCCTTAGCCATAGTTGAATCTACCACTCTAACCAGATTCTGGTGCAAGATTTCCCACTCCACAATCAACAAGAAATCAATGAGTTTACACTAAGGTCATTATAGCCCTAGTCATACTTAGGAATAATAGATTTCACAATGGATCTTTTTGTAAGACCATAGTCCCAGGATTGGCATTTTATAAGCCCTTGGCTAACTACTGGTAATAAATGATCCCAGACCCTAGGCATAGGAATTTGCATTTTTTTTCATGCTTTTCATGGTTAGACTCATTAAGGATAATAAAAATAAGCTTTGGACCAAGTTTGGTCACTAGAGGCATACAATTGCAAAATATGTCAAAGTTGCTCAAAAAGTTGTTATGCAACTTTCCAAAAAGTTGTTTAAAACTTGAAATACCTTCTCCCAAATGGATAGTTGGTTAAAACCAACCATGTAACCATTGGGAGGATCATATATAGCCCTTATAGGTGGGTGATAGGATATGAATGTACTTTTTGGCAAAGAATCAATAAAAATAACCTATTTTTCCTACAAATTTACAAGTTTCAAGCCTTTGTATAGACTAGTAGGGATGTTGGGACATGTGCTAGTGACCCCAAGAGTTGGATAAGTGATTTAGACTCCATTTTCAATTTGTTTCATTCTTTGATCATTTATAGTTCACAAGTCATTCAAATTTTACTATCAGTGCCTATATTTCAAGCTTAAAGCAAGGATTTCACCTAGGGCCTGATTGTTTGGGCACATTCCACCATGGGAAATCGATGCCCCTTGGTGGAATCCAAGATTTATAAATTTACTTTGAGAATTTAAGGTTTTATCCATGGATAAATAGTGGTTTAAGTTTTCCACCATACCTTAAGTGTATGGCACCATACCTGCACCTTGTAAGCATATTACAGTAGTTAACATAACTTTTGATTGGGAGTATTCCAAGGTCTAAAATTTTAGACTTAGACTATTTTTGTGTGCTCCAACATGCCCCAATATCCATTTTTCAATTTGGAACAAGGGAAGAGGCACCTACAGTGTAACAACAACCCTAATTAGGCCTAGCAACCGGCCTAAATGCTGCAACCATGTGACTGTCACTTCACTTCAAGTTTTGATATTTTGAAATCTTTTATATGTCCACAAGGGATGTTTGAATCTCATATTGAAATTTTTCCTCATGTGGAGTAACTTCAAGTTTTTCTCACTTTTCCTTTTAAGGAGGGCTACTAGCCAAGGAATGGCAATGTGTTGTAACTTCACATCATGGGTTGTTTGAACCCAAAAGAACCATTTAATCTATTGTAAATAGACCTAAATAGGCTAGAGGGGTATTTTTAGTTCAATCCATGGTCTTTGCATACATTCTATTAAATTTTGTGTGTTTGTTTCTTAATAGGCATTTTAGAGAATCCTTGCAAGTTGGTGTTTAAGGACTTTGTCAAACCTTGTGATTAGATTCCTTGCCTTCTTGGGGTTGTGATAACCTATTTTTGAGTCAATTTTGGATACTTGTGATAATTTTCTTAGTATTAAACCCTCTCCTTGGGTATTGAAGGATTCCAAACCCACCTAGTTGCTTGCCAGTTGAAAGCTTCCATTGTGTAATGCTACATCAAAGTGGTATCAGAGCTATGCCCACTCCTAAGAATGAAGAGATCCCTATAAGTATCACAAATATTGAATTGGTAAGAATGGTGAGAGAAAAAACTACTACAAACAAGGCCTCAACCAAGAGGCTTCAAGAGCTTGAGCAAAATCTTAATGACAAGGACAAAGAAGAGTCTGAAAAAGAAGAAGGGAGTGAAGAAGAGGAGGGCGATGTTGCTCAAAACATCCTTACAGACCAGAGACCATTCGTAGATGCTTTGAAATCTATGGGAAGGAGGACCATGGAGGAGAAGATGGATTTTCCAATTTTCAATGGCAAGATGAATATTGATCTAGCCTTGGAATGGATAGAGGCATTAATCATATTCTTTGAATGTGAAGATATCCCTGAGAAGCAGAGGGTAAAGATTGCAAGATCCAAGTTGAAGGGAGCAACCCTAACTTGGTGGAACTTCATCCAGGTAGAGAGGGTGAAGAATGGAAAGAACATGATCATTTCGTGGAATATAATGATAACATTGGTCAACGAGACATATGTACCTAAGGACTATGGGGTACAACTCCATAGGATGAAGAAAAGTTTGAAACAAAAGGACATGGATGTGGCCTCATACACTGAGTTCTTGAAACTATGTACGAAGACAAATACGACTAAAGATGAAGAAGAGAAGCTAGCAAGGTACATGAATGGCCTAAAAATACCCATTTAAGAAGAATTGAGTCTACACTACCCTACCATAGTCAATAGGTGCTACTAAATGGCACTCAAGGTAGAGGAAAAGTATTAGACAAACCAAAACTTTGGTAAAGGCAAGAGAAATGATAGTGGGAAGATTCTAGAGGCAAAAAAAACTCTTGGAACAAGGGACAAAGCAGTAGCAGCAATAGCAAGAATACTGACCAAGGAGATAAGGAGAATAGTGACTCTAATTCAAGAGGGAACTATAGAGAAAGAAGACCCTTCAATAGAGGAAGGAAAAACTTAGGAAGAGGCAATGAACCATTGAAATGTTACTATTGAAACCAACTTGGACATCATGTAGGAAAATGTCCTGAGAAGAGGAACAATAACCAAGGTGAAAGGAGAGCACAACTTGTCCAAGAGGATAAGAAAGAAGACAATGATGCTACTAGAGAATTGGAACCAGAAGAAGGAGCATTTCTAATGATGAGACAAGTCTTCCTTCAGGTGCCACAAAACCAAGAACCTCCATAAGGGAAGAATCTCTTCAAGACAAAGATCAAATGCCATGGAAAGGTATGCAATCTCCTTATTGATTCGAGTTCAACTAAAAATCTTGTGTCTTTTGAAATGGGTTAGAAATTAAACTTGCCTAAACAACCACACTCGTGCCCATATCATGTTTCATGGTTAACAAAAGGCCAACAAACTCTAGTTATAGAACAATCTTGGGTAGAATTTTCTAATTCTAATTTCAAGGATAAGGTTCTTTGTGATGTTTTTGAAATGGATGCAGCCCATATCCTTCTAGGTAGGCCTTGGAAATTTGATTTTGATGCCACCCACCATTATAGGAAAAACACCTACTCCATCACCAAACATGGGAAGACCTACATAATGAAGCCCTTACTTGATAGCAAAGTTACAATAAGGTACATGTTTCCCATGCCGAGAATTAAAGATCTATTGGATTAATTAGGAGGTGCTTGCTACTTCACCAAGATAGACTTAAAGTCTAGCTACCACCAAATCAGGATCAAGCCTAGAGATGAATGGAAAACACCATTCAAGACTACTAAAGTTTTTTTTGAATGGGTGGTAATTCCTTTTGATTTGAGTAATACACCTAGTACTTTTATGAGGCTTATGAATGTGATATTCATTGATTTTATTGGAAAATGTGTTGTTGTTTACCTTGATGACATACTAATATTCAGTCATAGCATGGAGGAACATCTTAATCATACAGAATAGGTACTAAGAAGACTCCATTAGCACAAGTTGGTGATTAACTTGGAAAAGTGCACGTTTATGAAAAAGGAACTTGTATTCCTAGGCTTTGTCATTTCACAAGGTACTCTTAAGATGGATCCTAAGCAAGTAGATATAATCATTAATTGGCCTACACCAAATAATCAAGGTGATGTAAGAAGCTTCCATGGACTTGCTATATTTTATAGGAATTTCATCAAAAAATTCAATCATGTATGCACACTAATGCTACAAAAAATAAAAGGTGGAAAGAAGACTAAGTTTGCATGGGCAAAGGAAGCAAACGATGTGTTCCAATACTTGAAGAATAGAGTCTCCCAATACCCTATCTTGGTCCTCCTTGATTTCAACAAGGCCTTCACTGTGGAGACAGATGCAAGGAATTTGGCCATAGGAGCAATCCTAAGACAAGAAGACAAGCCAATTGCTTCCTTTTCAGAGACATTAAATGAAGTCAAGAGGAAGCATTCCACATATGACCTAGAGCTTTATGACATGGTCCAAGAACTCAAGAAATGGAAGCAGTACTTCATTCCAAAGGAGTTTGTAGTCTATACTGACAACCATGCACTGAGTTTTTTGAATTCACAAGAAAAACTTTTACTCAGGCATCTCAAATGGGTAGAGCAATTGTAGGCCTATACCTTCACCATTCAACATAAAAAGGTTGTAGCAAACAAAGTTGTTGATGCCCCTAGTAGGAGGATTGTTCTGGTTGAAGAAGTTCAACTATAAAGTGTGGTAATTGAGTCTCTCAAGCACCTATAAATGGATGACTCTAATTTTTCAGAGATATATCAGATTTGCACAAAAATGGAAGGCAAATATCATACTAATTTCTCTGAATATCTGATTCACAATGGTCTACTACTCAAGGGAGCACAACTATGCATACCAAAGTTCTTAATGAGAGAAAATATAATCAAAGAAAATCATTGTGGTGGCCTAGAAGGACATTTTAGAATTAACAAAACAACAAAGATGGTAAAGAGAAGTTATTTTTGGCCCAAGTTGAATAATGATGTTAGGAAGCTCATTGAGTCTTGTACTATTTGCCAACAAGAAAAATGGATGACAACAAATCAAGGACTCTATCAACCCCTAGCAATTCCTTGAAGACCTTGGGAATCTATTTCAATGGATTTTGTCATGGGACTACCCAAAACCAAGCAAGGATTTGACAATGTGTATGTCATAGTGGACAGGTTCAGCAAAATGGCCCATTTTGTGCCATGCAAGAGCACCTATGATGAATGTCATATAGCCGATCTCTTCTTCAAAGAAGTAGTAAGAATTCATGGCTCAACTCAAACAATTTTCTCAGATAGAGATGTCAAGCTTCAAGGCCACTTTTGGAGGACACTTTTCAAGAAGTTAGGCACAAATCTCACCTATAGCTCTGCCTGTCACCCTCAAATAGATGGGTAGACTGAGGTGGTAAATAGGTCCCTAGGAAATGTTTTAAGATTCCTAACCAAGCAATATTCACAAAGTTGGGATACCATGTTGCTTCAAGTAGATTTTTCTTTCAATGATTCCATCAACAGATCAACTGGTACAACCCCTTTCCAAGCAGTGTATGGTTTGCATCCCAAGGAACCATTGGATCTAATGGAACTTCCATCTAATTTCAAAATCAATGCTCAAGACCAAGAGTTAGTAGAACTAATCAAAAAAGTGCAGCAACAAGTAAAAGATACCTTGCAAAAATCTTCCTTGAAGTACAAAGAAAATGCTTACAAGAAAAGGAAGGAGGTACACTTCAAATTTGGAGATAAAGTTTGGGCATTCCTAAGGAAGGAAAGACTACCCAAGGGTAGGTATTCCAAGTTGCAAATGAAGAAAGTAGGACCTTGCAGCATATTGAACAAAATAGGTGACAATTCTTATGAGATATCCCTTCCTCCAACTTTGTAAATCTCTCCAATTTTCAACATTGTAGACCTTACACCATACAAGGTTATAGAAAATTCAAACAATGAGAAAGAAGATTAGGATTGTGTCACAAACCTTCCACAAAGCAAACCAGTGGAGATTGAAGCCATTTTGGACTCCAAGGTACTCAAGAAAACCATATCAATAAAGTACATGCAATAATTAGTCAAATTGAAGGGCCTCCCAAATATTGATGCCACATGGCAAAATGAAGATCAAATACAGCAACATGGAACATTGGCAGAACATCTACTCTCAAGTAGGGACTTGAGTTTAAAACATCCAGGGGAGTATGATGCAGGAGCACCCACTCCACCATCAAAAAGAAATCAATGAGTTTACGCTAAGGTCATTATAGCCCTATTCATGCTTATGAATAATATATTTCATAGTGGATCTCCTTGTAAGACCATAGTCACAGGATTGGCATTTTATAAGTCATTGGCTAACTATTGGTCATAAATGATTCCAGACCCTAGACATAGCTATGCATTTGCATTTTTTTTCTTTTTTTTCATGGTTAGACTCATTAAGGATCACAAAAATAAGCTTTGGACCAATTTTGGTCACTAGAGGCATAATATTGCAAAATATGTCAAAGTTGCTCAAAAAGTTATTATGCAACTTTGAGAAACTTTCCAAAAAGTTGTTTAAAACTTAAAATACCTTCTCCCAAATGGATAGTTGGATCAAACCAACCATATAACCATTGGGAGTATCCCATATATCCCTTATAGGCGAGCGATAGGATATGAATGTACTTCTTGGCAAAGAATCAATAAAAATAACTTGTTTTTTCTACTAATTTATGAGTTTCAAGCCTTTTTATAGATTGGTAGGGATGTTGGGACATGTTCAAGTGACCCTAGGAATTTTATAAATAATTTAGCTTCCATTTTCAATTGGTTTCATGTTTTGATCATTTATAGTTCACAAGTTATTCAGATTTTACTATTAGTGCCTAGATTTTAGGCTTAAAACAAGGGTTTCACCTAGGGTCTGATTGTTTGGGCACATTCCACCATGGGAAATTGATGCCCCTTGGTGGAATCCAATATTTATCAATGTAATTTGAGATTTTTTAGGTTTTATCCATGGAGAAATAGTTTTTTGAGTTTGCCACCATACCCTATGTGTATGGCACCATACATGCACCTTGTAAGCATATCGCAACAATTAACATAACTTTTGATTGGGAGCATTCCAAGGTCTAAAAATTTTGACTTAGACTATTTTTTTGTGCCCCAAAATTCCCTAATAGCCATTTTTCAATTTGGTACAAGGGAAGAGGCACCTATAGTGTAACAACATCCCTAATTAGGCCTAAATGTTGCAACCATGTGATTGCCACTTCACTTCAAGTTTTGATATTTTGACATGTTTTATTTGTCCACAAGGGATGTTTGAATCTCATATTTAACTTGGTTCTCATGTGGAGGAACTTCAAGTTTTGCTCACTTTTCCTTTTAGGGAGGGCTACTAGCCAAGGAATGGCAATGTGCTACAACTTCACATCACCGGTTGTTTGAATACAAAAGAACCATTTAATCTGCTATAAACATACCTAAATAGGCCAGAGTGGTGTTTTTATTTCAATCCATGGTCTTTGCATGCATTTCATTGAAGTTTGTGTGTTTGTTTCTTAATAGGCCTTTTAGAGAATCCTTGCAAGTTGGTGTTTAAGGACTTTGGCAAACCTAGTGATTAGGTTCTTTTCCTTCTTGGGGTTCTGATAACCTATTTTTGAGTCCATTTTGGATACTTGTGATAATTTTCTTAGTATTAAACCCTCTCCTTGGGTATTGAAGGATTCCAAACCCACCTAGTTGTCTGCCAGTTGAAAGCTTCCATTGTGCATTGTTGCGTCAAATTCCAACAAAGCATTTCATAGCTTGATGAGTGAACAAGAAACTTCTACTGTAAGATGACCATTGACAACATTTTTTGGTTTTGGGAAAGATTGTGGACATCGCTTAAAACATAAAGAAAATCACAAAAATGGAACTCGTGTATAAATGAGGATGGACCCACATACATTTGTGAAAGAATAAGGAATATCTCATGGATGACTTGGCACTTAGGCACTTAGAAATTTTTTTAAAGTGACTAGGGAGAAATAACTTAAGTCATAAGCACTAGGAAACATAAAAGGGCCCCACTTGACAACTAGACTTAAACCCATACCTTACGTGGTATAAAAAGTAACATTAAAACATAAAGTTTAAGGGTTTATAGGGTTTAAGGACTTGAGCATATATTTGAATCTTTGAACACTTTTGAAAACCCTAGACTTATGAGATAACAATGAGATTTTCAAAGGATTTTAAAATTTTCAAGGTTTAGTTTATTTCATGAGCACCGGGATGTATATAGCCTTAGGAAATTTTCCAAATTATCTAGTTTGTTTTGCATCTTTGACTTTAGGAACCCCAAAGCACTAAAAACTCTCTCATCCTCCACCGACCTCAATATCATGGTCAAACATAAATCGATAAGCTTGAATAAATCTAGTATTGAATCCTTCAACACTTTGCTTAGAGTCAGATTTCTCCAAAGCTTGGTTTGGTATCCTTCTTCTCTGGAGTTTTGCATAAGATCATGGTGTTCCTTTATTTTATCTGTAAAATGACATGATTTCTCTCTCAAATGAGATTCATCTAAAATTCCATTTAGAGTTACCCCCTTGATTATTTTGGTTTCAAAAAAATTATCTATCAAAATGAGTAATTTATCTTTAAAATCTTTCAGACTTATGAGACTCCAATAATTGGGAAATACAACAAACATGGCTTCAAGTAATTCATGTGGAGGGAATCTTATTATAATCTAATTGGAAAGATCATAGAAAATGTCCTTCATAGATTTAGTTACAGACTCAACGATATTGGGAAAGACTTCTTTTGTAATAGTTAATTTTTGCTTTATGGGTTTCTTTTCTCTTCTCATGGACTTGGGCCTTCCATAGTAATGCATTTGTATCTCAATGCCACATATATTAGCACATAACTCCCCATTTGCATCAATCTTCAAAAAGTTATCAATATTATCCAAATATGTTATTCTGATTCACCCTAAAAAAATCATCCTCACAAAATGATGTTCAATGTTTATATAGATTATTGAGGGCCACACATGTTATTGTACATAGTGTATTATATTCTACAATATACATATCTCTTTATTGAATCTTCTTCATTATATTCCTCAATTACTCTAACATGGGGTGAATGAATGCTAAAATTAAGAATGGCTCTATATTAATTAACTTTCGAAGTAGCTCACCATATTTGTGTATGCCATCCTTGTCACAAGTTGACTCCATTGTACCAAGAAAAAATGGATATTCAAAAAAAAAATTGATGCACAGATCCATCCAAAGAGATTCATATGGTATTGATATCCTTAAGAATCTTATTCCATCAATTAGTCCTTTGCAAATTATTAAAAGTCCCTAAATCATTTCAGACTTCAACAGAAGTATTGGTAGATCTTTTAAAACTCAACTTTGGGTATTTTCAAACAATTGTTGACAATTCCAAGAGCTAGATTCATTATGTGGTCTTTTTGGTGAATGTCAACAATGTAAGGTGCAAGAATTTTTTCTAAAGGTGCAAGAAAATTTTTGATCTTTGTGACAAGACCATTCTTGTGGCCTTGCATTACTGAATCTCCTTATGCTCCAACACACACCAACTTTTGGGCAATTGTCATGTCATCTATACCTCCATGCTCAATTAAAGAACTCTTTACTAGTTCAAAGATGTTTTTTCATTGTTGAATAATCCTTCATTTTAACAATAATTAGTAGATTAGGTTGGAAGAAAAAATTGTGCACAGTATAAACATGCATGCATACCTAGAAAGTATTGTCTATTGATGTCACCTCATCTAAAGATAATGCAATAAATTTTGACCCTTCAATTTTTGCCTTAACATTTTCCTTATAACCTCAACAAGACAACTTGCCCATCCTCATCTTCTGTTTATTGACCAGTGACTCTTCAAATAAAAATAATTATGAACTTTTAAAAAGTGTAATAAAGAACTGAATGATGGGTAGTCTATCATGGCAGACCCTTTTTTAAATATAAAGATAACACTTAACCAAATATGTTTCCCCATTTGTTTTACTTCCATTTCTTTTCTAAGAAAATTTTCAATTGAGCCTTCTACTTCAACGGGCTTCATTTATATTTTCTCCTGAAATTCCATATTTCTACATTCGTAAAATGTTGACATTCCTCCTTATTTTTTCATCGTATAAATAATTTTTCCATTCCATCTATGATTATCTTCTCATGAACTTTACCCATATTCTTCTCTATGGTGTCAATTTTTAGCTGCAACCTCTTTTCCTTTTTATTTATCCTTGTGCATAGCATATGTATGAATTCTACTAGAGGCTCATCTTCAATTGGATTGTCCACATGTTCAATGATTGAATATTTTAAGGCCCGTTCTATTTGAAAATTCCTAATAGAGAGGAGTTTTAGATAGAGAACAAAAAATAGCTTGTGCTTTGCAAGAAGGATGTATTGGTGATTTTGTGTCCTTGCCCCATGCCCTTCTACAAGTTGAGCATGTGGAGTCTCTTGCATTTTGCCTATCTTTTC
The DNA here is from genome assembly GCA_028749045.1 of Cupressus sempervirens. Taxonomy (NCBI): domain Eukaryota; kingdom Viridiplantae; phylum Streptophyta; class Pinopsida; order Cupressales; family Cupressaceae; genus Cupressus; species Cupressus sempervirens. Next base: position 73,595,066 of record CM053792.1, on the reverse strand, counting down.
CTTGCCTATGTTTGCTCATTATTCCCTTTTCATGCTTGTATGTTGTGGGTGATTTTTTTTTTAATATTTCTTTATGTTGATTTCCCTAACGTTTTATTCCTTGGTGATTTTTGCTTTGGCTCTGCATGTGTGTATACCAATCATTTAAACAAGTGCCTTTAGAATTGGCCCAAGTAAACCTCAATCCATTTTCTTTCTTGGATGACTTCTTCATTGACCCATGATGGGGTTGAAGGAAACATGAAATTTAATAATGGAAAATAAGAGACAAATAATTTATAGCAATATGGGGTTTCAAACAAACTGTCATATAAAGCAGGGGTTGCAAAACAATTCACTTATATTATGGATTCATCTAAATTTGAAGGAACTTATGTAAAGCATGCAATGGAGATAGTCAAACCAGAGAGCCTAACACCGATGGAGATAGACCAGGAAGGGGAAATGGGTCACCTTCAATTGATGATAATCCTAGCATCAACACAAAAAGGTAATGTCTCAAAGGAAAGTATGACCCTCAACTTGTCTCCAAATGTCAATATGGTTAAATCTATTAGAGATGAACATAATAGACTAAAGAGTTTAGTAGTTTTTTTTTGTGTGTATAGATATTAAATTTCGATCGACTAGGAAATTTCTTTATGATTGGATTAACAATACTTGGGGCGAAACAATGGGCATTTTGGTCAATTTTGTATGAATGATTCAAAAAGGGCTTTTTGAAATATTTTTTTAAAAGCATGAAATGCAGGAGAAAGTTTTAAAAAGAGGAAATTGGTTTGTAGGGAAAATATTATTTAATGTCATTGCTTGGTCTCCCAAAAATATGGTTGATCACCTTCTCACTTATGCTTCTCCGTTATGGGTAGAGATGAAGAGTGTTAATCTTGAGTTTTGGCCTTTTATTCCTTCAATGTTAAAATCATTAGGGACTATTTTTCAATTTGAGGACCCTACAGTCACTCTTCCTCACCTCAATGCTAGAATATTGATTTCTCTTAATCCTGGTGTTGTTCTTCCTAAAATAATTTCAGTCAATTTGGAAGCTAGGTCCTTTAGTTGGGACTTGTTGAAACTTGGAGATCTTGGGGCTTGTTTCCATTGTAAAGTTAATAGACATAATAGAAAAGATTGTCGTTCTCTTAAAAATATATAGAAATATTTTGCTATCTCTAACCTTGAATCAGGTAATTCTCTCCCCAAGTAGAATCTAGATGTTAAAAACATCCACTTGTTTGATAAGTCAACTCAAAATGAATCGAGCCCTATTCAACAAGTTGAGACCTTAAGAAGTGATAAGGAAATCATAGATAAGAACTTGAACAAATTTGTTTTTGTTACTAATCCCTTGTTTCAGGAAGAGTTTGTGGTTAGATCAGTTATTTCTATTGGTAATTTGGTAACCCCAAACCACTTTGCTTGTCAACCTATCTGAATGCATATTAAGAGAGACAAATTTAATCTTAACAATGCCCCAATTCTAAATGCTCAACAACTTGCTTTATCCAGTATCAATTCTAAGGATTTGCAAGACAAAACTATCATTAGATAGGCTATTAAAAAGACAAGGATCTATGATGGAAACCCCTCACATATTTTGGATAAATACACCAATTCTCCAAATATTTTGCAATTTCTAATGGGGTAGGAGGAAACGATGATGGGTTTACTGAAGTGATTGAAAAGAAAAAAGAAAAAAAGAAAAAAACTTATGAGAGACCAAATAACAATAAGATCATTTTTAAAAAAATAATAAGAGTTCAGAAATCCCTTCTTGCTTCAATAGAAGTTGTAATGACCCTTCCCCCCCAACCCCCAAGCTCAAAAAATAAAAAATAAAATCAACAATGAAGTTAAACCTGTAAAGTTGGAATGTTAGAGGATTCGAAATGCCTGATAGGAAGTAGGTAGTCAAGAATTGGTGTAATAAGATTCAAAAAAAGATTTTATTTGTCTCCAAGGAATTAAAGTGACTAATTTTCATGCCTGCAATACTCTTAAGTTTGTTTGGAATAAAGCCTCTAGTTTTTACTCTAGCCATGACATAGGTAAAGGAGGAGTGGCCATCCTTATTAGCCCTCAATGGGAAAATAAAATCACAAGCAAAGGGACCTCTCCCTGTAATAGAGCTATTTGGATTACTTTCAAATTCCATGATCAAATTATTTGCCTATGAAACATATATGCCCCAAAGATTATAGAGAGAGATCTAGCCTTTGGGATTAGCTCTCTAAGAATCTTCCTAATTCATATTGGATTCTCACATGTGACTTCTATATGGTTGAGTGCAAGTTTGACAAAGTGAGAGGAAATAAGTGTGAATGGAAAGGCAACCAACTCTATTTTTGGAATAAGATAAAGAGAAAGCTTAACATTGTTAATCCTCTCTCTAGAATGAAAAATGAATACAACATAATTTGGTATAATAATTAGTCTAATAAGAGCAAAATTTATTGTAGACTAGATAGATTTTATCTTAACTCTGTTTTGCTTGGGTTTGATCAATATAATGGTAACAATCATGTCTATGTTCAACCTGCTAGCATTTTAGACCATTATCCCATTCAAGCTTACATCATAATTAAATACATCAATTTATGTGTTTAACACTCGGATATCCAAGAATCATTTCAAACTTAATACTTCCCTATTGCAAAATGGCGACTCTTTGGATGTTATTAAAATTGTTACTATCCTCTCTAAATTTTGTGCTAAGAAGGGTGATCCTAGAAGTGGGAGAAATTAGTTGAAGTATAGAGGAAGAAATTTCTATTGATAGGAACTAGAGAGGCTATTGAAAAAAATCATAGTGAAAACTATTTGCAGGAGGAGCTCAATAACATTGAAAAAGAACTCCAATTCAAAAGAGATAACTAGATTCTAATCAATAATCTCATCCACACCAAATCCCAACTTAGAAGAGCTCAAGATTATAAATTTCAAGGTAAAAAATTAGAGCTAAGACCAAATGGATCAAGGAGGGAGACATAGGCACTAGATATTTTTTTAACTTGATTAAAACCAAACAAAATAGGGAAGAAATTAGAGGAACTCAGAATGAAAATGTTTTTATAAGGATTCCCATGAAATCCTCAATACCTTTCTTTAGTTTTATACTAATCTCTTTGCCTCTAAAGTTGAAAACATGAATAATATTATTATGAATAGTTGTATTAAGATCATTCCCAGAAAGATCAGTCAAAGCCAAGTCAATCTACTCTAAAATAATGTTGATATCATAGAAATTGAGGAAGTCATTGCCTCAATGACCAAAGGGAAGTCATTAGGACTTGATGGTCTGCCAATTAAATTTTTTAAGGCCAATAAAGAATGGATCTCTGTTGAATTACTTGAGCTTTATGAGTATGCCTTTGAAATTGGCACTCTAGGAGAGAATATTAATAGAGGGGTTGTTAAGCTTTTGCCAAAATTGGGAGATCTCTCTATCATTCAAAATTGGAGAGCTATAACATTTCTTAATATCTCCTATAATATTATTCCAAAAAAAATGGCTAGAAGAATCTCAGATATTCATAACAATATTATTTCCAAGACTCAAACTAGATTTATAAAAGGAAGATACATCATAGATAACCTTCTTACTAGTTGGAAGGCTATGTACTGGTCCAAAAGTAATGATTGAGATGTCTCTATCGTGTTGCTGGATTTTGAAAGGCCTATGACAGAATTGAATGGGGCTTCATAATTGAAATGTTGAGGGATTTTGGTTTTCCTCCTGACTTCTTTACTTGGTTCAATATTCTCTTGAAGGACTCCACTATTGTAATTAATGTTAATGGTGTGTTGTCTGATCCTATCTACCTAGACAGATCCATAAGACAAGGGTGCCCCTTGGCCCCTACTTTACTTGTTATTGTTGTTGATTCATTTTCATATATTATTAAGAGCACCCAACTTGGTGAACTGGTTAAAGGTTTAACTCTGCCTAATAATGATGATCTCCTTATTGAGCAATTTGTTAATGATATCGCCTTGTTTGTAGAGATGAATGAGAATAATTTTTGAGAACATGTTGGATAGGCTTCATTTTTTCTACTTAGCCTCAAGGGCTAAAATCTTTCCCATGAAATTTTTTGTTCTAGGTTGGATAGATGCTTCTCCTGACTGGCTCAATAACAAAGGGTAGAAATGGAAAGGTCCTGATGAGATGGTGAGATATCTGGGAATTCCTTTTTCCTTAAACCCTTCTACCAAAGAGATGTGGAATTGGATATTTAAAAAGATAGAGAAAAACCATATTAAGTGGAAAACTCATATGTTATCTATTGCATGAGGGCTCAAATTGTACAAAAGTCCTTTCTTCTTATGTAATTTATTACTCCTCATCTTGGATGTTAGCTAATTATCAATCTTTTAAGCTGGAAAAAATATTGAGAGATTTTTTATGATCTAATGGTATGGTTAAAAAAGGCATTGTGTGAAATGGGATTGGTGTTGTTCTCCAAAATCTTTGGGAGGGCTTGAGCTTAAAGATTTAAAAGCACAAGCCCTAGCTCTTGCCTCCAAATGGATTAAAGGATTTAAATGGGAATGAACCATGGAAAATTCTTATTAGAAATAATATTACAAAGTCTTCTATCAAAAAAGGAAAAGATTGGTATAATACTCCCTTGCTTGACATTGTTTATTGAGACTTCAATTTAAAACTTTTATGTTCTAAATTTTTTTTCTTCCATTTGGAAAGCCTAGTGCCATGTTAGATCCTTGATTTGCAATAGACTTGTTGCGGGAAAAAACCCTTATTATGTTGTGATGGATAAATCTATATGGTGGAGCATTAGTCTTAATACCAAGCCTCTTTCTCTAACTCAATGTCGCTTTGCTAAAATGTGGCATAATGTAGGCATCTATGAAATTCAAGATATTATGGTTGACAAGCATTTGGGTCTTGGACATAATTTGTAAGAAGCTTAATATTCCAAACTCACAAAAGAAAACCTATACGCTTGTCTCGAATGCAGTGAGTAAGTTCTTTCCTGTTAATATTCTCAACTCTAAACAGTGGCTTGATCAGATCAAATGGATAGATAGAAGCAATTTTAAGAATCACTCTTGCAAAAAAATCTACAATATGCTTAATCATAATGAAGACGTCATAAATAGAATAAAATTTGTTTGGGGTTTCAAGTGGGAGATCTCTAGATGGCACTTTGTGTTTGATTTTTTTGGCATTCCCCTGTAGAGCCCAAAGTTGTTTACTTTAGATGGTTGCTTCTCCTTAAAAATCTTGTTGTTGGACCCACTCTCTCCTCTTGTGGTGTTCAGCCTATTATTTATTCTATGTAATTATAAAGAAACTATTGAACACCTTTTTTTAATGTGTTTTTACTATCAGAATTTGGTCAATGTTCTTTGGTCATCCTATCAAGTGGAATTATAAGAATGGTCTTTCTTGGCAAGAAATTAGTGTAGGCTTTGTTCCAAACTTTGACTCCAAATTGAATAGATTCTAGTTTGTTCTCACAACTGAAATCATGTGGACCATTTGGCAAAAAGGGAATGAGGAGATTTTTCAAAACAACATACGAGACCTTACTGAGTTTAGATTTAAAATCGCACATTTCTCTATTATTTCTTAGGTTGTAGTTGTCATTGAGGTGCCAAAGGAAAGATTTAATGATTTACTTAAAGAAGAGGCTACAATCATTTTCAAAATAAAAATTCGAAACTACATGAAGGTGGATGTTGAACAGTTGCTTATAAATCATGGTGGTATCGAGGCTCAAGAAAACCATAACTATATTGACATTGAGGTTGGTCAAAACCTTGACAATCATGCTGGAAATGAGAGACAAGGGTATCAAATGAACTTCATTCTTCTTAATCTAGCAAAGTAGACTAATGAGTTCAATCTTCAAGACACCATCAACATGGATCAATCCATCAATGAGAGAAATAATCCCAGGATCAATTGGCACAAGAAATATATAATTCATAATGAATGGAACTTTAATTACTAAAGATGATCGTGTTCTTGTCTTGCTATTTTATGGTTAGAAGGTTTTGTGGTGTTGTATATTTTGATACTCTCATGGTCATCTTGCTAATAAATGTTTGTTGACTCCTCTCTTTATTGTATTTTCTCCTATTCTCAAGCTATTTTGTAAGAATTTGGCTTAGGCCAGAATTCACCCAAGAACTAAGAACTCAAACACAAGCACACAGTAGACCAAAGATAGAGTATGATCAGAATGATGATATTCATTCCATATGCCAACTTGAGAGTACACTATGAGTACCTATATATAAAGGCCTCAAGAGAGCTTTTAGAATGCATAGAAGTCAGCAACATGATAAGTCATAGAACTAGGCACATGTCCACCAGATATGGGTTATCCTCCATTAAGCATGGAATTAAGTGCAATGATGTGAGGATAAGCCTACAATGGTGTAGCATGCAAATCACTGGTGTAGACAACATGTGCTAAATTAGGAGTGTGAATAACTATGTTGTCATCATGATAACTTAGTGAATGATGCAAACTCCTATGTTGTAGACACCATGTGCATAAGTAGAGTTGTGTAATTCATGAGAGTACACAAACTCCTAAGTGTCTCACCTAAATAAATAATAAAATAATACAAAATAATTAAATAATGCATTAACCTAAGTAAACTTAAGTAAAGTGTAATAACTAAATACTTATTTACACCAACACCCCCCCTTAAGTGCAACTTAGGGGAATGCCCTTAAGCTTACGAAATCTAGGATGAAATGTAAGATGGGTCTCGGCTACTAGGCCATGTTAGGTACCCATGTACATAATGATATGCAATCTCTCATAAAGTGGAGAAAGAGGGAAAACCTCATGGGAAAAACCCTCCCCCAAAAAGAGAGATGAATAGGGATGCATGGATGGATGGATTAATCAAGACCCCCCATTACGACATACATCCAATATATACATAAGAGAATAATGAGAAGAGAAAGAGAGACAGGATAGACTCCTCCCCCCCCAAAAGAAGAATGCCTAATAGTGACTACTCTGATGAAGAAGTTGATCCAAGATTGTAGAATGGTGTTCCTCCCCTTAGGAAGAAACAATGCCAAAGGTACAAATGAGATGCTTCTGTTATGTGTGGAAAGAATCCCATGGATAAGTGATGTCTCTGAAACCTGCTCAACTAACTAAAGAACTTGTCTCAAAGAACTATCTATCTTTGCAACTGATGTCGAACCCTGCTGCAATTGTTGATCATAAGTATCCACAATCACTTGAACTTGTAACAATTGGTCATGTAGAGAATGAACAAGAGGATCGGATGGAGCCCTCCTAACAATTGAAGAAGGTGATTCTGCATCAAGAAGAATAGGCTAATTAACAATATTGTCTCCTAAATCTGTCACTAAAGTTGGACCTAGAAGTCTAGATGTACCATGCTATTCTGGACCTATCACTGTGGCTATGTATGCATGTGAACTGAACTAATGTAGTGACCTCTCGCTATAACTATCGCTAGAGCCCCATGTGTCTAAATCTATTGAAGCACTATCGTTGGTGTCACTATTAATTTTCACACTGTATGATGTGCAAAGAGGAGTAGAGGACAAGCTGGGTGAACTTTCCTCAAAATGTACATCCTTCTCCACAAAAATTTGATGTCTCTGGATCCAATAGTATGTATGCCTTTACACTATCTTCATGACCAATGAAGGTACAAGGCCAAGATGACTATGCCTTGCATCCCCTAGAAGATATCTTTGCCCATGCAAGACAACTAAAGACTCTGAAGTGTGTCACAATAGGTTTTCTACCACACCATGCCTCAAAAGGAGTTTTGTCATCTAAGGTTGGATGAGGAGAACGATTAAGAATGTGAGTGGCACTAGAGATTGCTTCGACTTCTAATGATGGATCTAGAGACTTGACTTTTATCATGCAACTTGCCATAGACTTAAGAGTTAGGATCCTCAAAGCTACAACATATGTCTTGTGTAGACTGAATGCTAGTGGAGTTTGAAGATCAATGCCCTCATGTCTGCAAAAGTCTATAAGTCTTCTGTTCACATGCATGCTTCCATTGTCCATTCGGAGAACTTTGATGGCCTTTCTAGATTTTTGTTCTACATGAGTCTTGAAGTCTATAAATGTTTCCAACACTTCATTCTTGTTATGAAGAAATTAGACCCAAGTGAATCTTGAAAAGTCATCAACTAAGGTAAGTATGTAGCAACCCTGGTTGAATGCAAAAGGACCTGCTAATACCATGTGAACCATCTATAGAACACCTAGTGCTCTTGAAGACTTCCCTTTCTGTAACTTCCCCTCTGGATGCATATCCACTAAATCTGTTGAACATTCACCCTTAGAAAAGTTGATTTGAGGTAGACCTTTGACCATTTTGTATGTGCAAAGTTTTTGAAGATAGTGGAAGTCAAGATGAGCATATTTTTGATGCCATAATTGCATGTTTGAATTTGATTGAGATAACAAGGCCTTTAAAGGAGACTTGGGCACAAAATGAGAGAGAGTATAACCTTTTGTTATGATTCACTTTCCCCACTGCAACCAATGAGTCGTCTTTAAGACTGTGCACCTTTACTGAGTCTGGAAGGAACTCAAGTCTATGTCCATCTCTGAGGTGAGTGATTTGGTAGATTAATAGGAGATTTGAACTTAGGTTTGGAACATAGAGAACATTTTGAAACTCTCCATTTTCCATTTCCACATTTCCTTTTCCGTCAACTTCCATTTTGTTATCATTTCCCATGAAGATGTGTGGTACCTTTGATTGCTTCATTGAAGAAAAATCCTCCTTTGAAGAACCCATGTGATAAGAGGCACTTGAGTCAAATATCCATTCCTTTGAAGAGTTTGAATTAGCCATGAGTGCTTGCCCTTTGCCCTTTGAATCTGAAGAAGACCCTTTATCCTTATAAGCATTAGGCAATGGAACATTATGTTTCTTCATGATGTTGGTTAACTTATCAATCTTCTTAAGATAACACTCATGCTCTTCATGACCTAATTTCTTGCAATAAGCACACTTCTTCTTCTCCTTATTGTTGTCCCCTTTCTTGTTGGAATTCAAGGACTTGCCTTATTGATTAGATTGTGGTGTTGTCTTTTCTGCATCCTCTGATTTGTTCTTCCATTTATTCTTACCCTTTCCTTTATTTGAAGACTGACCAATTGAATTTTGAGAACCCTTATTGTTGGCCACCAATGTTTTAGACTGAGGTGATTGGAGAATCCCCATTGATTTCAACTTCTTTTCTTCATTATCCAACAATTTAGCATATTCATCAAAAGTGACTTTCTTATAGGCAAACCCTAAGGTAGTCTTAGAGGTGTTAAAAGAAGATACAAATGTGGAATACTCTGATGGCAGATTGTTATGTATGAGATAGATTAATCTGTCATCTATGATAGAACTCCCACAATCAATAAGTGTCCTTAGTTCATTCACCTTGATGATGAAATCCTATATTGAATCATATGACTTAGGATCTAAGTGTTGGATACAATTGTTAATTGTGTATTATCTTTGATGTTACACAAATGTCATATCAGCCATCAGACAGAGTCTACCAAGCTCAGACGGTCAGCAAAGCAATTTACAGTGTCTACTGAACGTTCCTGAACAGCACAAAGGAAAGTTAGCTCTTACCGAGCTCACTCGGGCATCAAAGGATTCTGTAGCAAAAAGTTAATGTTAACCGATCTCCCAAGGTTAACAAAAGGAAAGATAATGTCTACCGAGTTGACTCGGTCATCAAAAAGAAAGTTAGCTTTTACTGAGCTAACTCAGTAAACAAAGGAAGGTCAATGTTTACCGAGTTAACTAGATCTCTAAAGGAAGTTGCAAGGTTTGCAGTGATTACCGAGCTTCACTTGGTTAACACTGGGGAAACTATTCTGGAGCAGTGGTCACCGAGCTGGGTCGGGCAGCGAAGAATTTTATTATTCTAAAGAATTAAGTTTAATTGTTTTGTGCAATGTTTGCAGCCGACTGATTTATGTTTTTTAGTTGTTGTAACTTGTAATTGAGCTAACTTGATAATCTATAAGGTATATATGAAAGGTCAAGTTGTGAATTCATAAGATGTAAGAGTTTGGATGCATAAGAGTGCGAATGTATGGATATGGAATGAGCGAATATTGAATATATGAGCGAATGTTGAAGAAGGATTAGATATGCTTATGGAGCTACAAAGTTATATTCGATCAGTGAGGATCCAGTAAACCAGAACATAGATCTATATTCAACAAAGATAAGTTGCATATATTTCAGATCACTTCATTGTTGCTTTCTAATCGTTGTAACAGTGATTCAAAATCTCTTAACAGAGTTGGTTTAACAGCCATTTTGTAAATCCTCTAACAAGGTGACAATTCAGTTGAATTGTTCTAAAGACCTCTGACAAGGCCACTTCTAACAGGGTGATTAAATCCTCTAACAGGGTCACACCTAACAGTGTGTTTTGTAACCTTTAACAGGGTTGGCTCCTAATAGGGCTCACTTCAGAAGAGTGAAAATTGGTAACTAGTTACTTGGTGTTTTTTCCCAAATTGAGTTTCCACATTAAATTTGGTGTCTCTTGTGTTCATGTTATTTCTTTATGCATGCATGTTAATCACTTTAAATGCTTAATAAGTTAATAAAACATCTATCAAGTTTTAGCATTTATTTGTGTGGTTACCGAGTATCAATAGCAACTATATTTTAAGACATCTAAGGACCTGTGGATTTATTTTTGTGGTAACTGATTCACCCCTCCCCTCTCAGCTACTCCATCTCTATTTCTAACACTAAGGAGACAACCTCATCTTCAATTTTGAACACATCCTCTTCAAACACTTTACCATAAAGGTTTTCAAGGGTATCCCAAGCTTCCTTGGATGTAGAGCACTTCTTGATTTGATACATGATCTTATCATCAACCCTCAAACATATATCACCTAGGGCTTTCCTATCCATTGCTACCCATGCTAAAATATCACTTGTTGATACATTATCACCTGCTAGTTTAGGAAGAGTACCATCTATATATTACGAAACTTCATTATGCATTAAGTGATACCACATTTTTATGGACCATGTAGCATAGTTATGAGGAGTTAATTTAGGAAACTTAAAGTTTCCCATAATGCAGAAAATGAAAGAAAAGTGCAAAAAAGAGAGAACACAACACCAAGAACACCCCCCGTTTTCACTAAATCAAGAAACCCCCCCACAATAGATGCTTTGGGCACTTTATCAGTAGTGTGATTACAATGAGCCACTTGCCAATTTTGGCCTTCGTGGACTTTTGGTTTTTCTTGTTACAACCTCTTAATAGATTACAAATTTGGAACTTTACAATGTACTACAATTCTAAAGCATTACAAAGAAAAGAAAGGCGCTATTGCTGAAAGTGACAATTTTTTCCATACAACCCTACAATTTGACTAAGGATCTGGAAAGTAGATGAAAAATAATGCACTTTCAAAAAAAAATGAAACCTATTTTCGACTCCAGATGTGCCCATACGGAGCATTTGAAGTTGCAAAATGCAGGATTATGCGGGTATAATGGCCAAAAAATGCAATTTCTCAAAAAATCATGCACCAAAACTAGAAAAAAGATGCACCACTAAAAATTTTAGGAAATTCTGCCCAATTTCAAAAAAAATATACCTGATTTGGATTCTAGATGTCTGAGTTATGGCCTCTTGAAGTCGGATTGCAAAATCTAAAATCAATCTGGAGAGGGGTTGCATCAGCGAATGACAGGGTTAAATTTGACGGTTAGAAGGTTTTTTGGTGTTGTATATTTTGATACTCTTATGCTCATCTTGCTAATAAATGTTTGTTGACTCCTCTCTTTATTGTATTTTCTCCTATTCTCAAGCTATTTTGTAAGAATTTTGCTTAGGCTAGAATTCACCCAAGAACTAAGAACTCAAACACAAGTACATAGTAGACCAAAGATAGAGCATGATCAGAATGATGATATTCATTCCATATGCCAACTTGAGAGTACACTAGGAGTACCTGTATATAAAGGCCTCAGGAGAGCTTCTAGAATGCATAGAAATCAGCAACATGATAAGTCATACAACCATGCACATGTCCACCAGATATGAGTTATCGTCCATTAAGCATGGTATTAAGTGTGATGATGTGAGGATAAGCCTACAATGGTGTAGCACACAAATCAGTGGTGTAGACATCATGTGCTAAATTAGGAGTGTGAATAACTATGTTGTCATCATGACAACTCAGTGAATGATGCAAGCTCCTATATTGTAGACACCATGTGCATAATTACAGTTGTGTAACTCATGAGAGTACACAAACTCCTAAGTGTCTCACCTAAATAAATAATAAAATAATGCATTAACCTAAGTAAACTTAAGTAAAGTGTAATAAGTAAATACTTATTTACACCAACATATTCTAATAGAAAAAATTTCCTAAGAGATGGATCCCACTTCCAATCTTTTTTGAATTTTGTATAATTTTTTCTTTATATTTCCTTTTTCTCTTCCTTAAAGTTGTGAGCCATCATCATCTTTGGAATTCTTATCCAAGTTGATTATATCATTCAAGCTACTTTTGGTATTTACTCAAAAATCTCCTTCAAGTTCATCATGATCAGAGATATCAATTTCACCTACTTCTTCAATACGTGGCAGTAGTTGGAATCTTGTAAATGTACTTGTGATGATGCAACTTCCTGATTTTGGCCACAAAATTTTTCACCACTAAAATATGATGATAAGGTTTTGTGGTTTGTTGGCCTTTCTTGGCTTTCCCCATATGTAGGGCTCTTACTCTTGTTGAATGTTTGACATCTCAAAAGAAATATAGGCTGCCAAAAAAAATCAACTTGTTGAAGAAGTGGCAATCACCTATTGCATATATTTATCTAAATGCAATTCATTAGTTGTACGACCTACAATATAAAATATAGATGTTTGAGGTCACCGAGGTGATCACTGACCACTAACAATCTGACTTGTAGCTACTAAATAAGAATGAACCATAAATTGTAGATAAACAAGGGTATTATTTACTCACCTTTCCATCAATTACAGTCATCACTTGCTAATGTTCTCAATAGTTTGACAAATCAAGACTTTGATATGGATCAAAATTGAGAGAACCAACTGAGCTCAATTGTATAAACTAACATTCATCTATGAATGCATTTATACTATACTTTTTTGGTAAATTCAACAGAAATCTTATAGTGTATACAAAATATTTGGCGAAGCTCACTTGATAAATAATAAGTCTTATGTCATTTTCAAGGTGATTATGATATGTCCAATACATGGTCATTTATAATAAAGTTGGTTAAAATGGCATTAGTGTGGGGCACAAGTCCACAAATTGTGGGGCAAATTTTGTCTCTCCTTTAAAAAAACCGTATAAAACATGGATAAATTTAGGTCGTCCAAAAATTTCCCTACGGAAATTGTAGGCCAATGTTTTGAACCATCGTGTGCCAAAAAATAAATTGAATAGCTATATCATGATAAAAAGAGAGAGCCAATAGCATAAATCATTGGGTGATGGACCCAAGACTATGAACCATTTTAACTAAATTTGGGGCAACACACCCTTCCCCGTATGTTCAAATAATTTACCAAATTGATGTAGGTCAATTAGTGAAATTTTCCAATTGGTGATTATTTGTCACTAAAGTAAACCTTGCACAAAGGACTACCCATCAAAGCGATATTTTCCTAAGATACAACTTATTCAATGTATATATAACCATGAAAAAAATTGGTTCATTCCATCCCCGTGCCACAAATGCTTGCATAACAATGGATGATTTTCATACCCCCAACATTCTAATTTTCCTAGATATTCTATTAATGTTTTATTCAGCCCTCCTTCTAATGCCACTTAAATGTTGAATTTCATTATTACACGAGAAAATGACACAAATTATGGATACAAATTCCTCTCTTGAAATAATAATAGAAATATTCCCAAAGTTCCTTTATGTTGTTTGTCAACCACCTAGATAACTCAATTGAAGACTTGTGTGAATTGTTCACAGAGAGGCTTTTGGTAGTTTGAAGAAAGATGTTGGATGCAAACAACGAACTAGTAGCACCAATTTTTGTTTTTTCTTTTTTTGGATGAAGTGCAATTTAGTCTATATCTACCATGAATTCCTATTTTAACTAATCTTTCCAAAAAAATCAAACATGTAGGGTCATAAGAATTTAAGAAAATAATTGAAATTAAAACTGAACATATATTAATTATTACCAAATCATCCTGTGAATTAAACTGCTAGAAAGATGAAGGAAACCCACAAAACATGAAATAAAATTACTCACATAGGACACTTTATAGATGCAATCCTAAAGGAAAAGTACTCCCAAGTGTAAGATATATTAAATTCATCAAATTGTGAAGCTATCACAAATGTATACACCCACAAGACAAATGTATCTTAAAGCACTGAATATAAAATCTTCCTGATGATCAATTGTGACTACATAATAAACATCAAAACTAATGGTCACACACATTAACCACAAGAAGTACAATTGACTCTTGGAAACTCATAAATTAGCTATCACCACTTCATAAATCTAGCATAGATAGTAGAATACTCATCATGAATGAAGCACCGATTGTATATAGATTTATTACAAAAATATCAACCCCACTTACATTATTTTATTTTTCATATATAGTGCTCCACATCTAAAAATGCGAAACTTGTGGCTAGGGTTTCAATTATGCATACAATTTAAAATACAATAGAAACTTTTGTTTTTCTATAAAAGACTACTTCTAAACTAGTTGCTAACTACTATGCACAAATTTGCATCCAATCACAACATTTATTTATGCAAAACCACTCAAAATTTCATCCAAATATGGAGGAAAATAAGTTGCACTTCCACTGTTCTTTATCTTTGGTGGAGCTTGACTCTTAAAATATCTCCTTGAATCTTGCACATGGAATCCTTGCGTGTATGTGATTGATTGATAACTACAAGGCATGCAAGAATGACCCCAAAGCCACATGCAAAATTCCCAAAAATATAGTCAACATGCAAAAAATGTGTGACTACTAGAAATTGTCAAACCTGACTCAAACTCTGAAAGTTTGAAGTCTAAACATGACTAAGTATGGAGTTTCATTTTGGAATTTGTCCAATCATGAATATTTTAAAAGTCTAGAAGGTTTGAAACTTTGAAAAAATGAAGTGCAAAATTTTATTAAGCATTGGAAAAAATTGAATTGTAACTTTTTTTGCTACTTGACCTTAGCTGTATGGTAGGATCGATGTGTACTGCATAATATTTTTGTTACCTATTGGAATTCCTCATAATTAACAATTCTAAGGCATGGAGTTTCCCTTCTTATTTATTTCAAAAAATCATTAAGCGCACCTCAAAATCCTCTATCTTGTCATTTTTCTTCCATCATTTTTTCTATATATCCTTTGCTCTTGAACATTTGCTTCAAATCTTCCTTTATATTCATTGTGGTAAATATCTTTGTGAATTGTTGGAAAATATTTTACATGGAGTAGAGTTGTATTTTTTCCTTATCTTGGTGGGAGTGTGATACCCCTTAAAAAGGCATCTCATTAGTACAACAATTGCCATATCTGAGCTTCTACATGCAAAAGCAATTGTTAGCAATGTATTATTGAAATCATAAAGAATATTATAAATATCTAAGCTAATTATGCAAGAAAAATGACCAAAACCCACCAAAAAATCTCAAAATTTGGGAAAAAATTACAACAAATCCCTAAGATGAATCCTCTGCTATAGTTTTCAAACTTTTGGACCTTTGAAGTCTAAAAGATAATCGAACTCTGAAAGTGTGATCAGACTCCAAAAGTGTGAAAGTTTGGTCTTTTTGTGCATGAGTGAAAAATGAAATTTGGAAGTACCCTTCTCCTTTAGAGCTTTATAGTGTGAAACTCTAAAAATCTAGCAAACATTAAAACTCCGAAAAAAACTAGCAAAGTGTCAAAATTTTAGACTTTTGGACTGTGAAATTCCAACAAAATTCTAGACTATGAAAGTGCAAAAATCCACTAAAGTCCGGACAATGAAAATCCAGTATTGCCTTAGCAATATGAAAGTTGATCGACCTTTAGGGGTTTTTCAATTTTGAAAAAGGACTAAAACTACTACTTATAAATAAACTTGAACTAAACACTAAACCTTAGAGGAAAAGGACAAGCTAGAAGGAAGAGAGACCTACCAAAAAATGGAAAAATGCATCGAACTATCAAGAGCACCATTGGGCCCCACAATCTAACTTATTGGATACCTAGTCAAGCTTACTTTAAGAACTCTAAACCACCTAAAAGGTTGAAATACCCCTAAAAAAGGATCCCCACTAGGCCAAGTGGCCAAAATGGAGCGTTCATTGTGAAAACACAACTTTAAATAAAAGGAATGGAATGACGAAGACATGCATCGAGTTTCAGGACTTCTTAGGAGTCCTTGTCTACAAGGTTTCCAAAATAACCACACAAATCCCTGTGTTAAGCTTGAAGTTTTCTTCTAATTTTCTCCATTGCCAGGGTTTGAATCACACCATGCTCTATGGATTACACCATTAAGTTTCTCTCACTATCCTCTATAGGTTTTGTTTTCTTGTATTTTGATAAACTATCACAACTCATGAAAATAATGTAGTCAAACACAATTTTAGAAAGCTTGTCAAAATACTTACCAAATTCAAAAGTTTTAACTTGCAAATAGGAACAAAAGAAATAAAACTATCAATGTAAGATTGATTTTCTATGAACTTATAAAATTATCTAGTGTGCACATTTTACTATATTAATTATTGACCCCTGATTAAATGATAAAAACCATGTTGAAGGTATTTAGATTATACTAAGTTCAAATTTTGACGAATACCGTGAAATGTGTATTTAGTGCTTTAAAGGCAACAAAACAATTTTACAAAAAGAAAATTAAAATTTATTTTCATAAACTGTACTTATGAATTACTTTGGATAAGATTGTGTGCTAATTTGTAAACATCAATATTCAACATCTTCAAAAACTTTTTTTATTTATTGAATTTTTTTTCCCTATAAAATTATGTACCAATTTTTAAACATCAATATTCAACACCTTCCAAACTTTATTTTTTTTTTTAAATGAACTCTACCAAATGTCCTTCAACATTACACATAAACTTTACTATTACTTCAATCATAAGCTTTGCCATTCCTTATATCATAAACTTTTAAGTGGCCATAAAACCTTACCTTTGGAGAGTCTTCATAGAGTAAATAGCCTCTAAGCACACAACATTTTAGAGAAGACTTTGTGAGACCAAACTAAACCCTAGGGCTCGTTTGGTTGATGGAATAGGAATAGAAAAATTGGTATACAATTTTTATTTTCTGTTTGATTGATGGAATAGGAATGGAAAATTTTGGAATACGATTTTTGTATTCTCATTTTGCCTCTAAAATGAGCTTATACCCATTCCAAAAAATACCTGTTATTGGAATAGCCATTACTATTCCCAATATTACATGCCTATTCTCCATTCCTATGCCCGTAGTGAGAACCCAAATAAATACTCGTGAATCTGCTCTAGGGTAGTGGTGGAACAATAATCTTAGGTTGGCGAGGCGATGGGGATGGATTTAGGGTTAAGCGAGCAAGGCGTGCATTGATATCCTTTCGCTTCTATATTTCACAAGCCATTGGATGAATGCCTGCTCGCGCACAAACGATTTACAGAGCCTAATCCTTGCTCTTCATTTCCCGTGATTTGCAAGTTTTGCTTCTCTGTTACATTTCTATTTCCCTATTGGATCAATGTCTGCTCGCACACAAACTATTTACAGAAACCAGTCTTTACACTTCATTTCCCGTGATTTGCAGGTTTTGCTTCTCTATTGCATTCCTATTTCACTAGTGTTTTTGGCTTTTTATCTTCTTTGTTTGCCTGATAATTATTAGTTTTGACGTGTAGTTTTTGGTTTTTCTCGGAATTGAAGTCTTTTGTTTTAAGTCTTTACTCTTGTTTAATGCCTGCAAATGGGCAGCCGTCAACATTGCAGATGCTTTTATTGATAATCCGTTTTTGAAACAACGAATTCTTGAGTTTTTTGATGCTTGTTGATCTGCCGACGCTTAGGGCTAATGCGGAGCCTGTGGATCACTTTACATTGAGCTTAATTTAGAAACACGGCCAATCGATTACAAGCTTCCGATAAAACACAGGGCAATAGTTTTTTCTTAGTTTAAAACAATTTATTGTTTTTCATTTTTCGAAACATTGGATGCAAGGTTCGGGTTTTCCTTTTTCTATTTGTATTTTAGAATCTAGGGTTATTTAATCACATTCCGTCGTTCTTTTGCGGTGATTGCAGAATCACAGCGCATCGGACCATTTTTCTATGTTATATATTCCAGGTACTCAAAAGATTTATTTTGAATTCCAAAATTTGATCTTTTACATGCCGAAAGTCTTCATTGTTAATGGCCGTAAGCAGTATCATTCAGAACTTAAGGTTTCTTTTATTCAGTGGCTTGATTGATGTATGTATAAGAAAGCTGAAAGCTGAGCTTACTATGCTTTTTCTAAGAAGAGGTAGCTTTAAATAATAAGCAACAAGTTATTGGATAAGAAAGATAAAACTTTTTTCACTGGGTCAGGCTTTATGCTGTCGTTCTAGGGCGTTGTGGGAGAAATGGCTTGAAGAATTCTCCTCGAGTTTAGTGGGAGAGTCAAAATTTCCATTTGTATATTAAGATGATCTGACAAACAGACATGTAAGATTTATTATCTCATGCCATCGGGGCCTGTTTTTCCATGGCTTCGATGCTGGATGATGGATGGTGTAAATGACATGGACTAAGATCTCAAAATTGAAATAGTGAGCTGTTTCTATGCTTGCAAGACTTGAAAGCCCCTTGCCAATCTGTTATGTCATTTGGATTAAACCTTGTTCTATTCATCGCATTCAACTCTGGTACCGGGATTACCCAAGCCATGACTCAATTAGCCCGTGGATCTTCACCATGAAATGACTTCCATCTAGTTTTATTTGTTATGTGAGTCTAGTATGCAGGGTCGATTACTTTTGTCATCATAACCTGGACAATGGGGTCATCAATCTCATCAACAGTTCTGGGGGAGATCGTAGCATTTTTTTTTTTCTCTTCAGCTTTCATCCTTATACTATACTTATTTTTCTTTAATCTTAACTCAGAATCTATGGTGTAATTCCTCTACAGTGACACATTTTCAATAAAGTAAGCTGTGCTCCTGCATAGATAAATCCTCGAAATCCCCATAGCCGGAATTTTGACAATGCATATTCCAAATATGTGCCCAACACTCGGCAGTTTCTGGGGTCTTTTGATAGTATCTAAGTTCCATGATGTTGTCCCATTTTTTCTGTCCACCGTGGAAATGGACGAGCAACGAATTATCATCTCAAACATGTCATCTTGTTATCACTCTTTATGTCCATGAACTCTATGCCAATTCCATCTAAGAATCTGCCAAAATCAAATTCTTTGTTCACCTCTGCATTGTAGAACCTAATGGAGTGCGATATGTCTTGGACAAAATAATCCTCAGAGATATCAGCTTAATAAGGTTCAATTATCATTCTTATATAATTTTAACTAAACTTATTTCCCTGCCCCTATGCTTATGACAAGAGAACCAAGAACACCCTATAATTAATCCAATCATTTGGGTATCTCACAAATAATGAATTGAAATCAATGAGCTTGTTTGTTGTCATGTTTAAGTTAGACGTCTAGATATTACTCTTTATCAATCTGTATCCTTCTTCCCCTGAGCATGTATGGTTCTTCTTTATGAGTTGTCAATATATTGTTCTATTGCTTCAAGAATCAATCTCCGTAAAGTGCTCTACATTTTGATGTAGCGCTTGCATTTGTATTTTTTCAACCTGATCTATAAATTCTTCTAAATTTAACATTATACATGTAGCTTGTTCTATTGTGTCAAGAACCAATTTCTGTAAAATACTCTACATTTTGATGTAGCTCACCAATTTCTGTAAAGTACTCTACATCTTATTGAATCTCTTGTATTTGTGTTTTTTCCAACCTGATCTTTAAATTCCTTTTTTTGATTTTTCAACTTGGACCTATAAATTCCTCTAATTCATGTAGATTATGTCTTTATCGGAACATAAATCTAATAAAAAATTTAAATGTCAATTTATTGCCACTAACTTTGTCAAAAGTGTTTACAAAAGTTGATTTTTTATGGCTGTTGGTAATTCATGTACTCTCATAATTTCTATTAATTAAAAACAACTAGCACAAGTGATCAGCCACTGGACTAAAGACAGTTTCATTTCCTCATTTTTGCATTTTACTTTTCAACTGATTTTCTCTTTCTTTATCATATATATTCATGCTTTTATTTAACTTGTCCTCAATTCATACATTTCTATTCTAATGTTCCATTCTCTTTGCCAGTAGAGTTGTAATTTTTATTTTTAAGGTATACTTGTAACTTTATTATTTGAATCTTACGTGGGAATATGATTTAAAGTTAGAAAAATCAAAACCTAATTTAATATTCAAAACTTTGCATTTCTTTCTATGCTTTCATGTTAGATTTTTTATTGGAAAAATGTAATGTTAGTAATTTCTGGAGGGGTGCTCTATAGAAATCATTTCTTAAGGTGAAAATAGAGACAGCTAGACTTTGAGTTGCTATATTATTTTTCCTTTTTAAGAATTCCTTGATTATTAAGTTTGTGTTATTTTGGCATTTCTTGATGTCTATTATCATAACATTTATACAATTATATTTAGCAATGAGTGAGTAATTGAAATTCTAGATCAATTAGAATAAACTGAACTATATACTTTATAATTGGTTACCTTGTGCAACGTTCATCAACTCCAAGGTCTCAACTCATATTTTTTAGAGGTTAATTTTGTTAACCGAAATTACATTCTTGTTAGCTAAAATCTTTACTTTAGAAAAAATAAACATCACATTCTCAATTTGTTCTTGTTGAACTCTTCATAGAAAGAAATATGTTCTTATTTTGTTGACTAGATATTTGTAATGATATTTATTTAAATTATTGTATATCTTATCAATATTCATGTTTGCAAAGTAAACATTATAGTGAATGATGAAGAGAAAATATCACAACCATTTATTGTACTAATGAATTAGAATGTTGGTTCTTTTTAATGATGATTTGTACAAGCTCATGTAATAATGATACATCACTTTTCTATTTGTATTTGATGTAATTGATACCAATGTTGTAGTGGTATTAGAGAATAGGTACAAAAAAATTGTGAATTTGTAAGTGGTTGAATTCTATTCAAATTGTTACATGTGTAGATATGGGTAGATCACTCTTCATGATTGTGAACAAAGTAAATTATAATTGATCTAGACTTTTATAACCTTGTGGGTAGATCACTATTCACACTTGTGAACATAAGAAGTACAATTGACTAGATTTTTGAAATTGGAATGTGTACATAAATGAGGTTTGGCCAATTCACACACTATCTAGACACTAGGCCTTGGCATAGCTTGAGCTAGAGTTTTTAGAAGCTCTTTTAGTGATACATAAAAGTATGATTGACTAGTTTTTTGAAATTGGAGTGTACTAAGCCTTGGCATAGATTTAGCTAGAGTTTTTAGAAGCTCTTTTAGTGATAGAAAATAGCCTCAAACCCCAATATGAGATATCAATAAGAAGATATTTATGATTTAAGCTTAGATTACTAAGACACTAGTAAATGTTTGTTAGTCTTAATAAAATGGCTCTATACAATTGTGATACAACAATCTCAAAAATAATCTAAAATATATGATTATTTTTGCTTTATCATACAAATAAATGCTTATATTATCTACTAAAATTAAACCTAGATCTACCATCCCAAAAATAAGTCTACAAAGAGGTTATTAGATACCCCAATTCTTTCCTAAAACTTTTAGGCCCTTGGATGCTTTTGTCCTCCACACCTCTATGTCACTACCAATAGTTTCCACCACAAAGTGGTTCCATGGTACATCACATCAGTTCAACATAACTAACTACAAACCATTGTCAATGTGAAACCCCAATCTAGGGACCTCTCATGAAGCTAGCCTACCACAATCTTGTAAAATTGGATTTATTTTGCAACTACAAACCATTGCCAATGTGAAATCCAAATCTAGGGACTTCTCATGAAGCTAGCCTACCACAATCTTGTAAAACTAGATTTATTTTGCAACCATGTTTTTGTGTTCACACTATATTTATAAGATGGGGCAAGAAAAAGATGTCCTAGCACCATTCTAATTGTATGAAAAATCATAGGAAATGCATATTTAATAATACTCTTAAACTAAGTAATGGAATTGGCACAATTCTATTTTGAACTCTATGCAATTACTACTTTTATCAAATTCAAAACATCATGTTAGACAATAGAGTTTAAGCCCAATTAATGCTCTATGCTTAAAATAATTATTTTAAGAAATTTTAGGAGTGCAACATGCTTGCATGGTAGTCTTAATTGTTGTTGTTATTGATCTAGGCCATATCCTTATTAGACTTTTTTTATGACAAATATATAGCATTGACATGAGTGGACCCAAAATCAAAATATAGAAGTACAAACATGCGAATTCTCTTGTAAATGTCACTTAAAAAATTGAGGTTTTTTCATAGTTACAACAAGGTCCTTATTGATTGATTGCATATGTTTGGTTCACACAAGATTTTAAAGCAAAAATCATTCAAATTTTTGGGATTATGTGTTCTTTCAACAGTTGTCATCTTTAGTGAAATGACAAGATAGCTCCTCGTCTATGTATGAAGAATGAAGACATATTTATGACTGAAATTATTTTAAAAAGTTAATAAATTTGTTGGCACTTGTCTCTTTCTTTGATATTATAATTTAGTTGTGTGGAAAACGATTATTTTTGTTTGATCATTCAAAAATGCATATGTAATGCAATTTTAAATAGTATTCATTTGAAGTCAATATATTCAATACTTTTTAAATGCTAGTTGACACTCTCTAATAAATTAACTTATAGTTGATCTAAAATCTTCATCCATATGTTTATTAGCTCATGTCTTATGTATGAAGAATTAAGAAAAATTAAGACATTTATAACAGAAATTATTTAAACAGTTTATAAATTTGTTGGCACTTCTCTCTTTTTTTGATATTATATGTAGGAATTTAGTTGTGGAAAATGATTATTTTGGAAAATGCATATATAATGCAATTTTAAATATTATTCATTTAGAGTCAATATTCTCAATACTTCTTAAATACTAGTTGACACTCTCTAATAAATAAACTAATAGTTGATCTAAAATCTTCAACTAATAAATAAACTAATAGTTGATCTAAAATCTTCATCCATATGTTTATTAGTCCATGTCTTATATCTCAGTTTCCCATGTTCAATAATTTTGGGAATTCAAAA
Organism: Cupressus sempervirens; assembly: GCA_028749045.1. Classification (NCBI taxonomy): domain Eukaryota; kingdom Viridiplantae; phylum Streptophyta; class Pinopsida; order Cupressales; family Cupressaceae; genus Cupressus; species Cupressus sempervirens. The sequence continues at coordinate 73,571,630 of CM053792.1, read as the reverse complement.
AAGTCCAAACCATAAAGTTTAGTGTCTATAAATTTAATAAATAATTTATTTGCATATTCTTGTAAAAACAGTTTCTAAAATTAATTTAAATATATTTTAATGTTTACATTATTAAAGCCGAGAGGCTTTCTACAGTGGTAGCAATCTTCAATGTAAACATTTTTCATTTTGAAAAACAATTGACGTTCATTTACATGTCAGAAAAATAAAATAGATAGAAATATGCATTTTTTTATTGCTATGACTTTTATGGAATATAATTTTTTTTAAATTTGTACATGGTGAAATAAATTATTGTCTAAATTCAATTTGTTGAATTTTCCAATCTCAAGGTATAGTATATATAAAAACAAATACAATAGTTTATTCATGAAATTTTTGTGTTCATTTGAATACTCTAAATTTAATTTGTTGAATTTTCCAATCTCAAGGTATAGTATATATAAAACAAATACAATATTTTATTCATGAAATTTTTTTGCTCATTTGAATACAATATTTACTAAATTTATATTAATTATTTTGAAATTAGATACCTCTCGGCTTATTTTACAAAAAAATTGAATTAAATTTTTAGATATGCTAGTTAAAGCCGAGAGGCTTTCTACAATGGTAGCAATCTTCAATGTAAACATTTTCCATTTTGAAAAAAATTGACGTTCATTTACATGTCAGAAAAACAAAATAGATAGAAATGTGCATTTTTTTATTGCTATGACTTTTATGGAATATGATTTTTTTTAAATTTGTACATAGTGAAATAAATCATTGTCTAAATTTAATTTGTTGAATTTTCCAATCTCAAGGTATAGTATATATAAAAACAAATACAATAGTTTATTCATGAAATTTTTGTGTTCATTTGAATACTCTAAATTTAATTTGTTGAATTTTCCAATCTCAAGGTATAGTATATATAAAACAAATACAATATTTTAGACGTTCATTTACATGTCAGAAAAACACAATAGATAGAAATATGCTTTTTTTTATTGCTATGACTTTTATGGAATATGATTTTTTAAAAATTTGTACATGGTGAAATAAATTATTTTCTAAATTTAATTTGTTGAATTTTCCAGTCTCAAGGTATAGTATATATAAAAACAAATACAATAGTTTATTCATGAAATTTTTGTGTTCATTTGAATACTCTAAATTTAATTTGTTGACTTTTCCAATCTCAAGGTATAATATATATAAAACAAATACAATATTTTATTCATGAAATTTTTTTGCTCATTTGAATACAATATTTACTAAATTTGAATACAATATTTACTAAATTTATATTAATTATTTTGAAATTAGATACCTCTCGGCTTATTTTACAAAAAAATTGAATTAAATTTTTACGTATGCTAGTTTTAACAATGTGAAAAATCTAAAGTTTGTGTATTTTTATAAATTTAGTTATATATATGCTAATACACAAGTGTATATGGATTTTTTTTTTTTTTTTAAGAAATGAATAAAACATTTAGCACTAATTTTTTTTTTATAAAAAATTAAATTAATAATTATAATTATAATTATAAAGACAATTTATGAATACATTTTTTAAACTCTTTTAAAAATTTAAATTTTGTTGATTTATTTTTTTATAGAAATGAATAGAACATTTAGCACTAATTTTATTTTTTATTAAAAAATAAATTTATAATTATAATTATAAAGACAATTTATAAATACATTTTTAAATTCTTTTAAAAATCTAAATTTTGTTGATTTATTTTTTTATAGAAATGAATAGAACATTTAGCACTAATTTTATTTTTTATTAAAAAATAAATTTATAATTATAATTATAAAGACAATTTATAAATACATTTTTAAATTCTTTTAAAAATCTAAATTTTGTTGATTAATTTTTTTATAGAAATGAATAGAACATTTAGCACTAATTTTATTTTTTATTAAAAAATAAATTTATAATTATAATTATAAAGACAATTTATAAATACATTTTCAAACTATTTTAAAAATCTAAATTTTGTTAGAAATTTATTTAAATATAGCTTTTACAAATATTATATGAATAGAACATAATGCAAACTATTGCATATTACTTTGTAAATTTTGTATATATATAACTATATAAATTTATGCATATATATAGCAACATTATAATACATTTAAAATATTAATGTTGAATAAAATTTTTAAATGGTTCAATTATAAATAATTATTAAATTACTTTTATCTATTTTTATTAAAGTTACCCATGACATTATTTTTATTAAAGTTACCCATGACATCATGAAAACCATCTTCTAATTGAAGTTCACTTGAGGTATTCACATAGTTCAAGAACTCAATTGCAACACTATGGGCTGCAAAAAGGCAAAGTAAAACAATGATTACTAATCAATAGGTACAAATAGCCCACAATACCATATAACACGTAAATAATTTTACCATAGATGGTATAGGTGTTAATTTTTATTAGTCTTCTGAATTTTAAAATGTTCTTTACATACATGTTTAATAATACAAAACTTGGAATAATAGAGAGTTACAAACATCATTTAACTCAATCTTTAAAAATGAGAAGAATTCAACATTCTTTGTTTATATTTAGAGAAGCAAAACACACCATTCATATTGAACTATTTATGTACATTACCATCCAAAGTAAGAGAAATGCCTGGAAGATACATTTTCAACCTTGACATTGAATACAAATAAAAATTCCTTGACATTCCCTAGGATCATTATTGCCATTATATTTCTCTAAGCATGACAATAATCTTCACCATTATATTCTCTAAATAAGCATGACAACAATTTTCACCTCTACAAGAGTTAATGCTAATTGTATCATTAAACATATAACGTGCATGAGAATAATGAGGGGTTAAAGGGACAAAAGGAAATGTAGGTATATAAAGTAGGGGTCATAGAGAGGGTGAAAATTGAGATATGTAGGAGAGATGGCTCGAGTTAAAAGAGTAGAGATAAAATGAGAAAGAGATGGATTAAGTAGACGTTAAAGAGGTAATCAAAGAGCTCCATATAAAGGAAAAATGGATTGAAGAAGCCTAAATGTTCAAGATCTGAAAAATGGGAAGGCAAGGCAGCAAATTAAGTGATAAAGTAGAGGAGCGTAGGAAAGGTAAACAAACGAAGAAGTGAACGCAAGGTAGCAATTAAGTGATCAAGGAGAGGAGCACAGGAAACACAAACATTAGGAAGGTCATGCAGAATAAGCATATTTTGTAAAATGTGCAGGAGAAGGAAATGTCACCATGATAAGAAGATAAGCGGATGTCACAAGATAAGATTAGTAAACGGCAGGCAAGGTATTACGAAAAGATAATAATGTGGACAACTAGGTGAGAGCAAGATAAAGAGATGCAAGAGAAATTTATCGAGGGCTGGATATTTGATGGATCAAAGTGAATGTTTGCTGGAGAGACTCGTGGAAAGAGAAAGTGGAGTGTGAAATTCACCAAATGAAAGAAGGAAAAAGAATTGTTCCCCTTTAATGTGTTTTTTTGTCAAAAATTGGTGTTATTATTTCATAATACATTTGTCAAGGTATAAACTGACACACTTTTTATCTCATACAATCCCACTCTAATCTAATACAGAAAACACAAATTCTGAAATATGACCCAGCTGGATGAACAGGATAGCAAGGTGGGGGGGTGGGGCTGAGTTGTAGAGGCTTTGAATGACTCTATGAAGGTCCTACCAGAATATATTGACCAAATCAAGAAACGACAAGAGCTGTCCTTTTGAAAGGATGCAAATGTCTAAATGCCAACCACTCGTGTATGACAAAGGGCGCACTTGGTAATTGTTGACGATGTTATACAGTTTCTAGGGAAGCTTCATCAAGTTTTTCAATGCCTTTCTCTACCCAGCCAAAAACTATCGTAAGCTACTTTAAACTTCATAACCTTGCAAGATGGTCGTGTTAAAAATGAGTTTTCCTTGATTGGTCCCATAGTCCCCTTCTAGGTATTTCCAACAGGTGTCTACAAGAGAGCAATAATAGACATTGAAGTCAATCTAAATCTAATGTAAAAGCTTTTATGTGCAGAAATGTTGGATGATTAGGAAACCCTGGGGGTACATGGCATAGAGGCAAAGAAATCAGACACAAACTGGGTAAGGGATCGAATCACTTGATGCTTTCAAATTTCAAGACTGAGGTTTTGGTAGGCTAAGGATTATAAGAAATGGAAGGCAAATGAGCTACGAAGCAAGGGGAAATGCTAACTACAATATAGCATCAATCAAGGGGGTAGAGGGATCCATTGCTTAAGAGATTCAACGATGTTACTTGAACCTATTCTCCTTGATAACGTACTTGCAAATAACCTTTGAGAGCTTTCATGTGTAAGCATTATGAGTGAACAGTGGAGAAATGTGGTCTAATAAAGGTTTCTGAACTAAGTTTTTGGCCAAGTGATTACTGATAATGTAGTAGGTAGGTCATCTAGAAGCTTCAGGTTAATTTGGGGGTGGAAACAGCAAAACTCAGTTTGTAAGAGGGCACATGGCATTAAGTGATAGGCAGTATAAAAAGTTAGCCATGTCATTTATATTATTTATGTTTTTATGTATATCCTACAATTGTAACCCAGCAAAGAAGCAGCCGAAATTTGAAAGCGAAATGGTGATCCAACCGAAGACGATACAGCAATCTTTTACTGATAGCTCCTTTGTGGAAGTCTCACTTATCACAGGAATCTAGATAGGTACGACACACACCACTGCCGATTATCCAGAAGTAAACATAAAACTGAATTCAAGTGTGACAAAGCTAATGAAATTGGTTTGGGGATAATTTTCAACCCAAATTCTGTGCAATACAATATAGTCATAAACTAATCCATCTGAGAGGGAAATTCAAATATTTGCAATGGAATAACTTTCTAATTTGCAATAGTCTTCAAAGAAATAAGCAGACACACCAATGCTATAAATTAAGAAATTTGAATTTATCATTTGTCCACATGGGAAAGGTGTTCTAACATGTGAAAAGCATAATTGCAATCCAAATAAAATTTCCCTCTTCCTTGGTTATCCAGAAGAACATTGCCATTATAGATTGGCCTCCAAAATCAATATAATTTCTAGAAATTTGGACAATATGCCAAGACTGTTTTGTTGTGCCATCAAGCAAAGAAATTTGAAAGTGAGCCATCCTTTTCGCTGCAGATGATATGAGAACAGACCACGTTATAATAATAGTTATAAGTCCATTGTCATCTCTACCGAATGTCATCAAAGCTCAAAAGATCCGCGCAGAGCTGAAGCATTTTTTTGGGGCCTCAAGCAATCAATTTGGGCACTGCTTGCTTCATGCCAGGAGAAAACATCAGCATCTTGCAAGAGACAAAATTGGTACTACAAAGAAGGTGGAGTATTTAGATGCAGCTGTAGGACAAACAATCAAGATGCAATAGAAATTTAGTACTTCGTAGTTTCAAGTTGAATAAACTAAACATAACTGATGAATAATTTGTATCATATCACAACTTAACAAGAACAAAATAAACAAATAAAAATATAGAATGATAAATTACGAGAATACGGTATCTGTTAAAGAACCTGCATCAATAGGTAATTAACAGAAACTCTGCACTTTGTGTAAGAGTAACTGAGAAGTTGAATTCTCTGGAATAACATTAGGGCAATTGGCAAGCTGAAATCTTCAGTACACATTCTCGAAAAATGTGATGTAATTAACATCTTATAAATAGACATTTTTTTCTGGCAAGATTGCATGAATGTCCAAAAAGATAGCCCCCAAAGCTGCACCATACTTTAGTTACTATGTACAACTCAAGTTTGATTATAACACTCAAGCTATGATTCTGGGATTCAACTGTTCAATCTTTCAAGTACAAAGAAGACAGAAAATCTAATGGTTGTTAGGATCTTTTCTTGTACTCAAATTGATGAATCCTTCCTTGTCAGAATTATCAATAAGTCCAGCAGCCCGAGCTTCCCTTCTTTTATTCTGAATATAGTTTACATATTCTGAAATAATAAGATGGAATTTTGGGGCAGATTTGGAAGAAGTGTTAAGTCCTGCCCTTTTCAAAGAACGTGCAACATGTTTCTGGGCATTCTGGAAGTGAACCGTACAGAGAGAGGGTACAGCTGCTTTCAGCACAGGTTTTCCACATGTGACAGGTTTGGGCTGTCCACTGCAAATCCAATCAAATGAGAGTAATATGTTAAGATACATGGAAAGTATTTCTCTGACAATAACATTAGTATGTTAAGATACATGAGACAGATCTTTCTCTCTAATTAAGCCTTTTAAGGATAACAAAAGAAAATTACAGGCCCAAGGCTTCAGCACATATTATCTATAGTATATACAACTGAAATTCATTCAGAATCCTCTAAGGAGAGACCCTTTTCTCATAATTAAATCATTATAAGCTATGGGTTCATGCTATGTTATCAGTAGATACCAAGATTATCAGATTCGTGCACCTATGTCTAATAAATGATTTAAGCCACACATAAACACTTTGCCTCCATTACCCAGGTTATACAAAGCAGAGTTGAAATACACTGCAAGTACGCATAGCACTTGTGCAGGAAAGGTGCCAGCAAGTTACTCCCCCTTTTACTCATGCCAAGTATTGACAGAAAACATCCAGAGCTCATCATGAAAACGGGCAAAAATGCATAAATTTATGATACAAAGCTTTAAGGCCTACCTGCCCCACTACCCAGGGCCCCAAAACCACAATGGCTTATGGCATAAAATCAACCAGAATTTCAATAGTTTAGTTTCCAAATAAATTATGTAACTTGCATATTACAAGACTCATGGAGTGATAAACAGATTTATTTACTGTACGGTCTCTCTAATTCAGAGATACATTTGACCATAGATGTCCATAGTCCAACTCCATACCATTTATTTAATACCTACTTTTGAATGTGAATAGCGTAAAGATCAATGATATATTGATTTAGAAATCTCTATAAATTCCTCATGAACCCATCATCCCTATGAGCTGACTTTTGGTTACCTCTACTCAATAACCAACAACTATTAAACAAAATGAATTCTATATCTATTCCCTATACCAGGACAAAAATTATTATCCATGATTTTTTTTTGCATCTAGATCAGAGATAAAAAAAAATATCAAGAAGAAATATAATTATATACTATGTCCAAAGAATCAGAAAGGTGTATATTTTGAAACATAATACAGATAATGTCATCTGGTGGCAATAACTCTCGATGTGATCCTCTATAAAAAATTAGGTACAGAAAATTAGAAAGAACTAATATAAATAGCATCAGAAATGGCATGAACCAACATTAAAAACTTGAAGATCAAAATTATATACTTGCATTGACAGTGTGTAAACTTTAAGCCATCTTCCCCAAAGCCCATGGGAAATAGCAGAAAGCAGCACGGAGTAGCCTTCTATACGCAGGCTAAAATGCTTCTGAAGTCTCAATTGACTTAAGACAGTATCTAGAAGCTTAAGAATTAAAAAAACTCCTAAGACAGGCAAACAACCATCCTGCCCTCAGGAAAATGGTTTTTAGGGTCCATAAAATCAAAATGTCACCATTTTTTCTTCAACAATAAAACAGAAACTTGTGGTACCTGATGGAGCCCTATTTTTTGGCAAAAATCCGGGCCTCCATTTATGATGTATAAAACTGAAGATAAAAATCTGAGATAACTTTGATATGAGCTACAGATATAGACAGCAATTAGAGATCTTAAGGGGACTTCAGATTTGAAGAACTTGAAACAACAATCAAACAGGGCTAACCATGTAGATCTTACCCACTATTTGTATTATGCTGCAATACACTGAAATCAATCCAATTATGGCAGTTGTGGCATACCCGGTAAAATTGTTGGCATAAATGATCTCTTAACATCCATAGCTGACAGTTATATAGCAAGACATATTCCTGCTGCCCACAGGATGCTTCTCCTAATCCAGAAATAAATGAAAATCTAGCACACAATAGGTGGTGAATGATACACATATGAAGATTACCAAAGACGGTTCAGTTATGCACAGAGGAAAATTATTCTTGATGCAGAAGTTCTTTATCTCAATAAGAACAAAAAGAGATGAAAGTTCAAGAGTGCTTCAGCAGCAAGTGTGAAGAAACTCAACAGGGATGTGGCAGACTATATTCCTCGGGACAGCCAATGAATGACATTCCTTGGTCTATATTCGAATTGATAGGAAATATAGTAATTGGTTGATTGCAGCGTAGGGTAACAAAGAAATAGCTGTGACAGTTTATGGAACGATACATGGCAATCAAACAACTGGATGGAGTATCTCAGGACACAGAGCACTGAGACAAGACTATTTAAAGACATGTCATTTTGCAATATGGATGGTAATATATTAATTCGGATGTATATAAGTATTCAGCATTCAAAATAAAAACATATCAAGAAGAACTTGATTCTTGTGAAGCCTGATAATTTCTTGAATAAGTTGACGATAAAGACAAAATATTGTTTTGTCCTCTCCTGAAGCCCGCAGAATAGAAGACTAAGGTATGCATATACGTCAAATACATAAGGCAGATAATAGTTACAAAGTCCGAGAATTCTAAATGCACGATAATGTATGCATTTCAGAAAGAATTGAAGTCCAGGTCATTGCCAATGTACAGAACAATAAAAGACAAGGGTTTGCTTCAGATTACATCATGAAGAAAAGACAAAATGAATATGCTGTCAGATGTGTTGCAGAAGTATAATTTCACGTTTGCTAGGGAATGTAAAAAAGCTTATTATTTGCTGTGTTTAACTTCTGGGAAGAGGTTACCATCTGAAAGCCTTCATAAGAACCTATACATGAGATGGACATATTCCTGTTCCAAGACTGCAAATGATTCCACCAAATGGAAAACCATGATGCATCGTTGGTAACTTGTTGAACATGATAATCACCAAGCAGGTATATATGTCTGAAGATGATTTGTGCTCTTTTGCAGGTCTGGAGAATATATACAGGAGGATGGTGATCTTCACCAAGAGGATTTAATTGTCCGTTAAAGAGAACAATATTCCATGGAACTAGAGTTATTGATTAACACATCTAGTAAAGACAATGCCTTGCAGAAGGAACAGAGCTGCTGGAGCAAGGTGATTTGCATCGATGGTTAAGGAGCTTCGATTAATATTTTACACCTCTAATGTTATTTTGTTTTGGTTGCAGGTCTATATGATGAGTGATTAGAAGAAGCATCACCAGTATGAGGCGCCAATTGACATGGGAGTCAGATATATCCTAGTCTGAGTGTCCAACACATGCGGAATGGGACTGGAAGATTCATCTTTTATAAATACTCTTTGCCGTTTGCACCAGGAGCACAATATGGAAGCACATCGACTCAGGATGCTCACTTTCCAATGTTTGAATATTTATTCTATACGGAATATCATTGCCTTTGGTTCGATGGAAAATAAATCAATGTTCAGGTAGAGCAAAACAATTATATGTCCAAGGTTTTCTTAGAATATAATTTGGCTAACTTGAGCAATCAGTTTTAAATTGGTTGTCATTTGCGAAAAGACACAATGGTTGGGTGACAACCGTATAACTATCTATACATTTATAAATAGGCGATCAAAATCAAAACAAGGGACGATTCAAATAATTTCAAAACTTAGATATTCATACTATTATGCACTTTGATAAATTTTATTCTTTCATTGGCAAATAAATGAATTTTTGAACTAAGCCTATGGATTGTGGATTATTGAATAAATTCTTGTGCGATTCTAGAGTCAAATTATATCGGATAGATCATCCAATTTTATTTCCAGCATTATCAATAAGAAAATTTCTTTTTATTTCCTTTGCATGAAGCTTTAGAGTTAAAATATTATATAGTTTCGTCCTTTATAATTATTATTTTTAATTTTATAAATAATTTATATGATAGATAAGGTGGACAGGACCAATTATAGCATTTCAAAATCGCACATCATAGATATTGTGAAATATTTAATTGTTTCCAAATCTATGTCTAGTTTGTCTCCATATCACAGGAGTTAAAGTGCATCCTAGGCTAGTTTAAAATTGCATTCATATAATTGATCCATCACGTCTGAATTGTTAAAATTATTTATAATTTAAATACATTGAACTTCATAAAGTTATATGTTTCAACTTATAATATTGACTCCGTTTGCCCATTTAATTAAGCACTGGTCTTTATATTACTCTTGATTCATAATTCATATGCTGGCAATTGTTTCATTTCTTTCCTTTACAAGGAATTAACTTATTCATTTGTTGCATTAATCTATAAGTATATGCTGGCAATTGTTTCATTTCTTTCCTTTACAAGGAATTAACTTATTCATTTGTTGCATTAATCTATAAGTATTCTTTATTTAAAACAGTATCACATTTATACAATCATTTACTTTTGTTCTCAGTTCATAATTTGCGGGTTAGAAGCTTTCTATAATTCTTGTCATTTTGAAAGCTTTAATTATATTCGCATTCTAATCAATCTGCTATAAGCATCCTAGGCTTAAGTGTTTTGTTCAAGATTAGGTACTCCCGCCTTGGTTTTGTAGAGCCAAAAGTGTAAGGGATTTCGATCGCATCGATTAGTCCCGTCAAGTTGGCCATAACTGGTTGGATATCCCAACATCGAGTTGGCAAGACCCGTAGGATTCCAATATGCGGTTTTGGGAACCAAGAATACCCTTCATCTTTTTACTACTCTACCCTGTTCATTTATTTTTTAGAATATATCTATTTAGATAGTTGTGCTATTCGCGATGCTATTCATGTATGAGGAACCCCATGGGAATTTTGAGTGTTGATTTTATAATATCGACTTGCGTAACCCACGACCATCTTTGGTTGGTTAATTTGACCATGTCTAAAATTAAATTAACTAAGTCTTTAATTTAGGTGTCCACTTCTCTGGACACAACTGATATCCTATAATATAAAGTAGATGCCATTGTTGTTAAATATTAACTATGATACTCATACTGGTCTGAGAAGTGCAGACCGCACCTTAATCTTCTCCCCTTATGCCATACGAAAGCAATATATACACCATACTTGGCAATAGGATGGGCGACGATCCTTGGGAGTAAACATATCCTGTACTAACTATAACTAATTGTTATGTTAGTTAAATATATTTGTTATCTCTCTTAAGGCGCCAATTTCTGCAAGTAATGTATGGGCCGACCTAGAGAGGGTCATGTCCCTTTAAGGGACATGCCCTTTGGTTTTGGTATAAGGGGTGGGTGTTATTGTAGTTTGAGGACACACAAATAACATAAGTTTGCTCCTTCAAGCAATACTGCCCCATATGAATTTATTGCAAAGACAATTAAATTCAGAACAAGATTCAATATTTTGATAACTCCTACATTCAGAAGTCAAAGAAGATTATCTACAACACCCCAAGTGTATTTGAAAAGTCTAATTTTATAACAGAATTTGCAAAAACTTTACATGGTATCAAAGCTTTGGTAGTCGAACCTAGGTTCTACAAATTAAGTAATCAGACCTTATATATATCTAGCATCATTCTCCTATCCTCAATGACATACACAATCAGACCCAAGGACAAGTTTGATGGGAAAGAACACTTCGATGCGTAGAAATTCAGAATCATGATGATTGTTGAAGAAAATGATGTAGAACAATTTGTTGAATCAGCATCCAAACAACCTACAATTGAACCTCGTAAATCTATCTGGAGTAAAGGAAATAGGAAAGCCATTCAGATCATATTAGATGGAGTGAAAAATGATATTGTACTTATGCTAACAAAACATCAAACAACATTTGCTATGATGAAATGCACTACTAAATGCATATGAGGTTAACAATGCAACTAGAGTTCTCGCACTAAAAAGGCAACTAAATCACATACAAATAAAGAAGGGAGAATCGATGAATTCTTACTTCTTAAGGGTTGTCAGCCTAAGAGATGAACTTGCAAGTATAGTAACCATCATTAATAACACAAAACTAACACTGATTGCTATAAATGGATTACCAAATTCATGGGAAACTTCTGCACAAGGAGTAAGTGCTAGAGATAAACTTCCTAACTTCAATAGACTTAAGGGAGATTGTCTTCAGAGAGAAACCAGAAAACTAAAGAAAGGAGAGAAATTGAAAACAGAAGATGAAGAACTTCATGTTCTTAATACAAACTCCTATAAAGGCAAGAAGAAGCATTTCAAGAAGAAAAGGGGTAATCAAAAGAATGACAAATCTAAGAAAGATCTATCCAAAATAAAGTGCTTCAAATGTGAAAAGTTTGGACACTACAGATCTAATTACCCTGAGAATTCTAAACAAGTGAACTGTACAAATGTTACTAGGGAAGAAGATAACTATGATCCTAAAAATCGTGTATTCTATTCGTCACTATCAAATGAAGTCTCAAATAAATCACGGGTGACTGATAGTGGATCATCTAGACATATTACAAGATACAAAGAAGCACTAGACTCTATATCAGAAAAAGTTAATGGCGAAGTCACCATCGGTGATAATTCAACACATTTCGTCAAAGGAATTGAAAATTGCGCCTTGAAACTAAAATCATGAAATTCTCTTCTTCTCAAAGGAGTACTCTATGTACCAGGAATAAAAAAAATCTAATCTCAATTACAACACTTGAAGTTGATGGACATAATGTTGCATTCATAGATGGTAAAGTAATAACCTGGACTAAGAGCTCCTCAATTAAGAAAGCAAGATTGATCAAAGAAAAGGTATTTGTATGAATTAAATTCAGACCCTAGTCGACCTATTCAAGATTTAATTCATGAAGCTGCGGACATAAATGAAATATGGCATAAAAAGTTAGGACATCTAAATTTCAAAACCTTATCAACTATGGAGAAGATGGTTACTAGTTTACCTAAACTAAATAAAGACCACTCAAGCATATGCAAAGGGTGCGCTCTGGGTAAGAACACCGGAAGTCCATTTCATGATAGCGCTAGTAAAACCAAAAAAATGTTTTGGAATTAATCCACTCAGATTTATGTGGACCTATGTCTATTCCTTCTCTTGGAGGATTATGGTACTATATTCTGTTCATAGATGAATTCTCTAGGAAACTTGGATTTACTTCTTAAAATGCAAAGAATTAGAAGAAATCCTAAAGAGATTTAAAGAATTTAAAACATTAACTAAAAACTTATTAAGACAAAATTAAAACTCTTAGAACTGATAATGGAGGGGAATACACCTCAGATTTGTTTAAAAGGTTTCGTTAAAAAAGGGAATTAAGAGAGAGCATACCGTTCCTTATAGCCCACAACAAAATGGGGTAGCAGAAAGGAAGAATTGAACAATTATAGAAACTGCTAAAGCTATGATATTTGACCAAAATCAAGAATATTATCTTTGGGCAGAAGCCTCTTGTACTACTGTCTATATTCAAAATAGAAGCCCTCACTCCTACCTTAGAGATAGAACTCTTGAAGAAGTCTTTAATTAAGGTTAAACCCAATATAAGTCATCTTAGGATTTTTGGGTGCCCTGTATATATCCATGTTCCAAAAGAAAAGAGAACTAAGTTAGAACCCTCAGGGAGGAAAAGTATTTTTGTAGGGTATAGTGAAACATCTAAAGCATATAGGATTTTCATGCCTGGACAGAAAAATATTGAACTTAGTAGGGATGTAATTTTTGAAGAAGACTTGGCATTCAAAAATGCCCTAAGTTCTGAAGAACCCTCTCCTTTACCTAATTCTGAAAGAAATACTAAAACTGAGTCTTAGAGGGAGAACATTGAAGAAATTGAAGATGAAATTCAAAATCTTAATCTTGAAGAAACTCAAAATTCTAAGAAAATACCACTTTGGGCCATTAAGACAGTAGAGGAAGCACAAGACTTTGCTGCACCATCCGGAACAATCAAAGAAAACAAAACACCCAAGAGATTTTCTAGTTATACAGCAAACATGAATAATTCGTCTAAATTTGAACCAACCAATGTTTCAGATGCGCTATTAAACATATAGCTTGGAAAGATGCTATGACGGAAGAATACCGATCTATAATGAAAAATGATGTTTGGGAAATTGTTCCAAGACCTAAAAGAAAATTTGTTGTTTCTTCCAAGTGGATTTTTAAAATAAAGCATGCTGCAGACGGTGGCATTGAAAAATATAAAGCCAGATTTGCAACCAAGGGATTCTCTCAGAAAGAAGGCATTGATTATGAAGAAACTTTTGCTCCTATTGCCAGATACACCTCTGTAAGAGCAGTCCTAGCCATTGCAACATCGAAGGGATGGAAAGTACATCAGATGAATGTAAAAACAGCATTCCTAAATGGAAAGATTACAGAAGAAGTATATTTGGAGCAACCTGAAGGATTTGAAACTCATGATCCTAACGTTTTTGTTTGTAGGCTCAAGAAAGCTCTCTATGGGCTTAAGCAAGCTCCAAGGGCTTGGTATGAAAGAATTGATAAGTATCTCCCTGGCTTAGGATTCTCCAAAAATGAAGCCGATCCAAATTTATATTATAAAAGGGATAAAAATGATATAGTAATTCTAAATACTATATGTTGATGATTTACTAATAACAGTTGATGATCATCTCATAAATCAATGCAAGAAAGATCTAATTAGAGAATTTGAAATGAAAGACTTGGGACTCCTTCATTACTTCCTAGGACTGGAAGTACAACAGAATTCTGATAACATTATACTTAATCAAGGGAAGTATACATCGAATATTTTGAAGAGATTTGGAATGTGGAATTGCAAGTCTATGTGTTATCCAATGGAGACTAATCTACATAAAGTTAAAGAAGCAGCAACAGAATCACCTTCCATAGATTCTACTCTCTACAGACAGATGATTGGGTCCCTTGTGTATTTGATAAATACAAGACCTGATATTTGCTATGTTGTTAATGCCTTAAGTCAGTTTATGTGTGAGGCAAAGGAGATTCAACTAGTTGCAGTAAAACACATTATGAGATACTTACAAGGCACTCTTAATGTTGGTCTCAAATATGAGAAAGTTGACTTAGATTTACATGGATTCACTGACTCAGATTGAGGTGGAAGTGTTAAAGACAAAAAAAGTACTTCAGGATGTTGTTTCAGTTTAGGATCAACAATGATATCTTGGATATGCAGAAAACAGTCTTCAGTATCACAAAGTTCCACAGAAACCGAATACATTGCAGTAGTGATGGCCTCTCGGGAAGCAGTTTGGCTTAGAAAGTTACTTGTTGGATTATTTGGGCAAGCCATGAATCCTACGATTATTCATTGTGATAATCAGAGTTCCATCAAGCTTTCGGTGAATCTAGTTTTTCATGACAAGGCCAAGCATATCGAAATTCCTTACCATTATATAAGAGATATGGTAGACAGAAATATTATAAAATTAGAATACATTTGCACTGCAGATCAGACAGCAGATATTCTCACCAAATCTCTCTAGAGTGAAGATAGATCACTTCAAGAAAAGACTTGGTATGGTTGAATTGTAATTCATTTGTATTCTTTAAATCATTAATACAATAATTTTATTGTTAGGCTATTGACTGCTATGTGCTCCACCATCTGTATTCATTATTTAAGTGACGATCTCTGAGGTAATGAATAGTTGTATAAAAGACATTATGAGAGACGACGATTTCTTAGATAATGTATTGAACAATATAGAACTATTGTTAGATCTAGATGAGTTCAAGATAATTTGTGACATAAGCATTTCCATGTCTATGAATCACAAACTTGGATAAAGGAAGAACTTATTCTTCAAACTTCATCCTGTATTCTAATAGATCTTAACTCAAGATCAAGTTGTGATATAGGATTGCCAGTTCCTATGAATCACAACCTGGATAAATGAAGAACTTAATCGTTCTTCGAATTTTATCCTATGTATTGCATTACATGCAATACTGACATTGCTAGTATAAGTGATAAGTCATATCACAAGATAGTTATATGACTCAGTATCATATGTTCCATGATACTATTTTATCAGAAGATTCAGATAGATATAGAGTATCAATCTATGCTTATTCATCGTAATTGATGATGTTAGATATGTTATCTCTCAGTGTGATTATCAAGTCAAGAGGGAGCATTAAATATTAACTATGATATTCATACTGGTCTGAGAAGTGCAGACAGCACCTTAATCTTCTCCCCTTATGACATACGAAAGCAATATATACACCATACTTGAAAATAGGATGGGCGGCGATCCTTGGCAGTAAAAATATCCTTTACTAACTATAACTAATTGTTATGTTGGTTAAACAGTTTTGAAATCTCCCTTAAGGCGCCGATTTCTACAAGTAATGTATGGACCAAACTAGAAAGGGTCATGTCCCTTTAAGGGACATGCCCTTTGGTCTTGGTATAAGCGATGGGTGTTATTGTAGTTTGAGGACACACAAATAACATAAGTTTGCTCCTTCAAGCAATACTGCCCCATACAAATTTATTGCAGAGACTATTAAATTCAGAACAGCATTCAATATTCTGATAACTCCTCCTACATTCAGAAGTCAAAGAAGATTATCTACAACAACCCAAGGATATTTGAGAAGTCTGATTTTATAACAGAATTTGCAGAAACTTTACAATTGTCTTCTGTTTGTAGGTGCAATAGAGGAGGGGCGGTGACAGGTAGGTTAGCAGGCAGTTAGCTCCGTTGGTCATGATATCACTTGAAGAAGAAAAGATACTAGCTAGGCATTATTGTATTTCACCCTTGTACTATATTGAATCGACTGTTTAGTTTGTTATGTATAGTGCTGGCCTTACTCTATGACTATGGGTTGAGCATATGTGCCATTCAGATTTATAAATTAATTTTAAATATTTTTTAACGTTGACATAAGATGGGTAACTAGTTTATTTCATGATGTTGAAAAAATAAAGGAAATGTATCACCTGGAGGATAATGAAGAAGTGCATGATGAATTGGCCGACCTTTTCAAAACAAAACTTGAACCACTGAACTGAATGTGGAATGACAATGAAAAGTGAGTAGATATATAGTGTTTATATGGGCAACCTAATCAAATCCCTGCTCCCTCAGCCATGGCCTTCCCCTCCTTTCTGTCACCCCCACATAACTTAGGAAAAAGAATAAACTATATTAGTCTTAAAGAGAAAATTGAATCATTGAGTGTAGTTATAGAGAGGAGATAAAGAAGATAAGAAAAGACTTCCAAAGAAAATAGGAATAGTAAAAAATAAACAGTTTGGAAGCTCTGCTATGTAAGGAAAAACAGGGTTCCAATTTTAAGGCTGTATCTCATCCTTCACAGTCCTTTCAGATATAGCAAAGAATAAGTCCCTCAATCTAGAGCTACTTGGTAACCTTATGTCTACAAGGTCAAAACCCTTTCCAGTGATATTGTTTTTGAGATCACTTTCTCAGCAAGTTTTTGCAATGTTTACAAGGTTTTATGTCAGTTGGATCAAGTTGTGTTGATCATATTATCTCCGAAATGGTTAGTAATCAGGGATGATCCATCACTTAGCTGATGTATAAGGTAGCAACGAAGACATCCATGGATGGGATTATGAGGGCACTGAATATGACAGCTATTTCTTTGCAACTGAATATAGTTCTGGTTCGGTTTGAACATGTATCAAGAATCTGTGTACTAAACATAAACTGGATTACTAGAGGAAACCAGTATGAGATATCTGATCTCTGTACTGGTGAATTTACTAAATAAAGAAACAATGTAGAACCTAAAGTCAAAGGCCAGGTTAAGGAAATGAAAAAGAAGAGTGACAAATTCTTCTTTAACTCTACTGTAACCCTAAAGGGGTGTCATTGAAAGCACACAATATTCACTAGAGGAATCCACAAAAAATCCCATCCTACCATCTCCAAGTTTATTATGGTTACCAACCACATAGCAAACCCATGAGTACCACGGCCTTTAACAGATCATTTTGAAGAGGGGACTTACAAAGTGCAAACAGAACTTTTTGCAAGTTCTGAGTCCATAGTCAGATCAAAAGCCTGCTCCCCAAAAATCTCTTACATAATGGTGCATATCAGCCACCTCAACAACCTGCTGGTTCACTAGTACTAGCTTCCAAGTTCCCTTTTGGTTTCCCCCTGCAATCCACACACACACTCACTTCCCTCTATAATAGCTGTCATATTCTAGTCACCTGCCATAGAGTTTTATGGCTTGGCACATGCAATTAAGGAATATCTTGCCTGACGGCACAATCATTTACAAAAACAGCCCCTCAAACAGTCATCCAACAGCCTTCATTTGCCAGATCTCTCGAGCACAGCTCAAACAGTTAATGGATTCCCTCTAGCTCAACTGCTACAATCAAGAAGGAGGTACAGTCAATCATCTGAATGCTCCAATCAGTGTCTCTAGCTAACTGTATAGCTGATCTTCCTCTCTGCTCAGCATCTATCATCCTTTCTTTTTTCTTTTGTATATAGCAATTCTTCTAGAGACCAGATCAGTGAAGGGGGCATGATCCCAAGGGCTTATAATGTTGTATAAATATGGGCCAACTTCCTCCTGAAACATCTTTTGGCATGTTAATAATAACCTATAAGATCTGCTAGAAAATGTCCTTCGTCCATTAGTGACTCTTGTGTGTGCCTGTATTACCACCAAAAGCTAATCTTAACCATAAACTAGTAAAAGCACTACTTAGGTTAGTCACAAACTTACATGTTTTATAATTATTAGGGGCTGTTGTTAAGGTTTCCAGTGCAAATGCACAACATAGATCAGAGAAAATGGCAGAAAGAAAGACCAATATACCTTGGAGATACTTTGTGGGTAAACATTCTACCGAATTGTGAGTAACCCCTAAGTTGATGTACTATAGCTGGCAATTACAAAAAGTGTCAGACCTCAGGCTTGCAAAACACTGCCCCGCACTATTTAAAACAGCTTCTCTATCGATCCTTAGATCCCTTCACTTGCCTCAGCTGCTAGCAGTCTCAAAAACTAGAGAAACCACAAGACAATTCTCTAATTACAACCCTGAGAACCAACCCTCCATGGTGCTGCAAGCCAATAAGAATTACATAACAAAGTCTCCACGGGGCTAGATTAAAAACATCATACAGATGGAAGTTAAATAGACCAACAATTTTGAATAGTGGAGAAAGAGCAACTGAGAATTAAAATCTGACTGGATATGGACAATTGTGTATGCCAAATTCACCTCTTTCTGCAGACGAGCAAATGCACTTTGCCACTTTCATGAGCAACTCCCTGCTATTTCAGCTGATCTCATCCTTCTAGGAGCCATAACTTTTTCATACAAACTCAGCATGATGTTTTCTTTTTTAATTGCATGACTTTTCAAGAGGAATCTAAATGTGTAATACTTTTGGAATCACCTAAGTAATGATTCTTCCCTTACAAAACAAATCTATTTATGAAGCCAATAATGGCCAGAACCAATCTTGAAATGACATTCCCTCAACCAAACACTGTTCCAATGTGTCCTATATTATCCAAACCTTCTCTGCTATCAAATAAAGCCTTTTGTCCCAAAACATGCCATGAAGTACAAAACAAGATTCTCTATGGATAACAACAACTAGATTAGGAATATTTTGGTCCCTAAAAGCTTAGAGACTAAGCAGAGGAATATGGAAAACCCCCCAACAAGGAATACATATGCCACTCAGCTTGCACTGCAAACAGATACAGGCCAAAATTTAGTTGAACTATATTTTCAAATGCCCAAATGCTACAATAAAAATATGTTTGAGTGGAGTAACATTTCCAACATTATTTTTCTCTAGAGGAAGGACATAAGTGCTACCATTCATTCTCCTATTAAGATCCAGAGCCTTAGACTACCTTTTGCCATGAAAAGCATACAGCATTAAAGATTTCCCATTCTCGCTGACCCAATAATTATTTTCTTAGTCATACAAATAGAGACAGCCAAAAATAATCCTGCCAAAAATTCACAAGACAAACATCTACAAGAATCTCATCAACAAAGTTAGAACTAGTAGAAACTTCAAATTATATTTCCAACATTTTAGCATCTTCTTTAATCCAACCCAAACCATGGTGTTGAAAAGTTCTAAAGTCCTAATTTATCCATATATGTTTATGTCATTAGCTTAGTTTGGTAATACATATCAATCAAAACATTCACCTCACCACCATTTACATATTAAGAAATGCTTCTCGGTAACCAACGCACATTTTCTAGTAATGGAAGAAACTTTCAAATCCAATTCTAACAAAATGCCTTCCTTCTCTTCATCCTTCCCTCTACAGAGATTTGTTACTAGTCTTACCATTATTACCCTTTTTGTGAGGGTCTAAATCAGGATGCAGCCTCCAATATGAGGATTTTCTATGACCATCTTCTGACAATGATACCAACACTCGACAAGTTTTGGCTTTGCATTATTTGTCTTGGTATGGTTTCACTTCCCTTTGAGGATGAATGAGAGTTTTGAGCTTGCGCACTTGCTCCTTCAAACATTTTCTCCCTTCATAACAGGTTGGGTTAAATTATTTTGAAACAATTTCTTAAGATTATCCCAGGATTTTTATAGAAGCATGCTTTCCAATAGCCATAGAGATGAAAACCTTCAAACCATTTTAATGCAACTTTTGCTAACTGCAACTTAGCATGAAATTTTTTGTCCAAATCAAAAGACTGCAAATGAAAATATACCTCCAGCTGCTCAGATCATTGTTCCTGCCTACAACCTTTCTGTATCTACTTGGAATGATGAAATCTCCTCTTGGCTTGCATTCTTCTCAAGGCATGCTTTGGAGACTTGGTTTCCCTTGAACACCGTCCTCTATGAATTGCCCCTCCCCATTCTCTCCAATGAGCTTAACTATTCTGTAAGGGTCTGCATTCGGCACATTGTACACTGAGGAACCTTCTTTCCTTGCCAAGGCTTGAAGCTTGTCTATCCATGCTTATGGCTTACTTTTTGGGATTTCACGAGTCTCTTTGAGAAGGCACGAGCTTCTCGACTTGCTCTATGTTATGTACCTAGAAATTGACCACAAAAACTCTACAAGGAAAGAACTTGCTCTGATACCACTTCATCCATAAACCACCAAAGATACCACTAATCTGAAATTACAAGAGTTGGCAGCCCATATGATTACAAAACACTGCTCCACACTACTAAATATAATTCCTCTCCCAAACTTAAGAGCACTTCCCTTGTGTCAGCTGCTACAACAATCTCAAAAATCAGGTACAAGAAGATTCTCTAAATATGTCTCCCCAAATGCATACAAGCCACTAAGAATTCAATAACTAGCAAACCTCATCAGATTCGTTGACCAACCTAGAAAGAAACCCCACCCACCCTACTGCTCCTCAATCTAGCTCAGGCCTCTCCCCATGCTTGGAACTCCTCTCACTCATTTTTGTAAAGGATTAAGAAACCAAGACATTGCAGTAATGTGCCACTTTTGTTTACAAGGGGAATCAGTCATTCCTAAACAACTGGCATCATGGCATGCAGCCCACAACATGCCAATCAGTCACAATAAGCACTCATTCAGCTAGGCAGAATGCACAGAAGAGGGCATGGCTTTTGAGACCACCGACACATCATAAGCATGGTCTCAAGTTGATTTACCATTTTTTATTAAAACTACAACACCATAAGCTCAATAAGTAGTCTATGAATATCAGAAATTTTACTCTCTACATAATTATGGTCCAATTTGAGGTAAGACTTAGTGTTGTAATGATTTGTGTGCATGTTGTGATGACAAATGTAGGTTGTAAATTCATCAGGCTATTTAGTAAATAGCAACAATTAAGTATTACTAACCTCATAAAGGCGAGGATAAATTACCTCTGCAACCTTTTAGGCAATGCTGCAGCAGTTGTAAATGGCAAAAATAAATTGTAAATAATCTCATGCTCTTTGAGGATTACTGTCCTTAGAGATGTTGAGGTATCAGGACTTAACTTAAGGGCTCCTACAATCCTAGAAAAAGGGACAATGATAGTCAATCTATACGTGTGCATTGTAAAGGCCTAAAATATAGCTGAGGCCCAAGGTTTTGCATGATGATGAATTGCTGTTGTAGATTTAGAGGCAATAGGTAAAACTGTAACATATACAATAACATAGAAGATTAGCAAGTGTTTTCCTAAGACTGATTACATGGAATTCAACATGGTTTTAGGACTTAGCGAGTACTCACCAGAACTCATGTAGCTCATGAGTCCAGTAGCTTGGCTAGTTTACTTGCGAGCCAAGTCCCAATGCAATGCAGTCTGTTCTCATTATAATATCATAGTGTTCTGTAACAACTATTATTATAATGCGTTCTGTTCTCATATCATCTGCAGCGAAAAGGATGGTGCACTTTCAAATTTCTTTGCTTGACGGCACAACAAAACAGTCTTGGCATATTGTCCAAATTTCCAGAAATGATATTGATTTTGGAGGCCGATCTATAATGGCAATGTTCTTCTGGATAACCAAGGAAGAGGGAAATTTTATTTGGATTGCAATTGTGCTTTTCACATGTGACAACACCTTTCCCATGTGGACAAATGATAAATTCAATTTTTGAAATTTATAGCATTGGTGTGTCTGCTTATTTCTTTGGAGACTATTCCCAGTTAGAAGGTTATTCCATAGCAAATATTTGAATTTCCCTCTCAGATGGATTAGTTTATGACTATATTGTATTGCACAGAAATTGGGTTGAAAATTATCCCCAAAGCAATTTTATTAGTTCCTGCCGCAGGAAGGTAACTTATGGAATCCTTTAGACATTTCAATTATTTTTTTGACTGGTCAAGGGATGAATGAAAGCAAAGTATTAATTTTTCTTCTACATAAACATTATAGCTAGTGTTTAATATTTATTTTTAATAATCTATAAATATACTTTTTCTTATATATAATTGGCTAGAGCAATGAAAAAAATCAGTTAAAGTTACATAATTTTTAAGATTACAACTTTTAAATAAATTAAACATCAGAACAAATCTGGAAGCTTCTCATTGGAAACTTCTTGAAACTTACAGGTTTTGCTTCTCATGTATCGGGAAACTTCTGTGAAGAGAAACAGTGTCGCCATAATACCATGAAATGATCGAAGAATGAGTTTCTCCTCCTCTGAAATCACATTGTTCATAACCAAAGATTTCAGTATCTTCAGAAGAAAATCCATAAACAGAGGTCACCAGGTATTTCAGATGCGCAGAGACTATGTGTTAGCTATATAGAAGTATATATATAGCAGCTAAGAAAAATCACTTTGGGAAACCCAAGTGAATACTTGAAGAAATTAGTTTCTTTATTTTTAGAGTTTTGTTGGCTTGAAGATATCACCATCTCTGCTTCCCTCACCCTAATGGTGATTTCGCTAACTTGTTTCAGAAATTGAAATTCCTTTTCCACATGATTAATTCTACATAAATTCTTCATTTTCCTTCACTGCGTTTATGGTTTCATGCCCACAGATTACGGGAATTCACAGTTTGTGCTCAGAGTAACAGCAACATCAACACTCATCTTCTGTATAATATTTACTTCACATAATTTAGCAAACCTGCAGGTGGCGTTTTCAGTCCTGGGTAAGACTTTTTTTTTGTCTGTGGAGATCAGCGCTTCTGAACATTAGATTTTAAGGAATATGGTATGAAGGGTAAAAATAATAAATCTATCACTTTTCAGCTAGATTTTATCCCTGCCACTCTGATTTGCTGCTCTACAAAAGGGGTATCAGGGGTACCCATAAATTATTTAGAACACTTAAATAATAAAATAGGAAATGTTAGCCTTTTTGGATGAGAAGTTGTGACAGGGTAAAGTAACAACACAGAAAATGAAGCTTCTTTGGCACACTAAGGAGGAAGGACATGATGCCAAAAATTTGACATAATTTTCTGGTACGCTGCTTCTGAGCTAAAAGTGCAGAATAACTGCAACAAACCAAATTAGCATACCATAGACATAGCCTTGACAAGACCCAATATTTTAAGACTGAAGACCTCATTTTTACTCTAAATAATTATTGATTAAAATTCAAATCATGCTTACAGACAAATTGCAAAACAAACAACAATTTGCTATCCACAATCCTTTCCAACCACACAATCAATCCAAGTTAGATGCAGCGATTCAATGATTCTATTTATATATACACTTTTAAATAGAAATCGATGATCAAAATCTGAATATTCTGTTCAATTTTGTTGAGTATCTATCAATCCATGACGGTTAATGCTAGTACTGGGTTCTCAAATAGACCTTTCACTACCAAAGGAAACATGGCAGATCATCATCATGGCGACCCAGCCAGAAACGGGGTATGAACTTCCATAACATTCTTTCCCTGAATAAAGGTAGATTAGATGTTTGGGGTCTGTTTTCAAGTGACTATTTTACTGAATGGTTGGGGATAAATTGCATTAGAGATAATGAATGACTGTAAAACACACAGTTGTTTTTAGGATTAGCGATAGCTTGTTATGAAGCAACACCCATCTATTTACCTCTCATTGCATCCAACTCCAATTCACTCTCGCTCCTTGTCCAATGTGCATCCCCTCCATAACCCACCAACAAAGCATATTTCTCCATGCCTGCAGAAAAGAAGAAAAACCTAGTATGGGCGGCGAGAGAGAGGATTATGAATTTGGATCCCTTCACCCATGAATGACTTATAACATTCAATGCAAAGAGTCTAGCTTGGCTTCGTAGCTATCCTTGTTTTTGTGCCCAATTATTTTTTGACTTCAACTGCACATTGTGTTCCTCATTGCAAAGAACACTTCTGCACATACTCTGCTCCCACATATCCTCCATGTGCAGGTTGTGCATATCCTCGTCTCCCACATCTTGTCCAGGTGTAACAATCTAACAACAAACTATTCTAAGAAATCGCTGCTTAAAAATATTCTGGCATTTCTACTATATTGGAAAACGTTTTTGGTGGCCCTATCTTCCAGGCCATTCATGAAAATTTAAATTGCTTAAAATCAATTTAGCATGATTTGATTCTGTATAACTACGAAAGAGTAGAAAAATCTACCGAGAATTTACTCTTTTTGAAAATAAGTCTATTTTCCAAATCAAAATTACAAAAACAAGTTGTTTTAACATTTTTTTTTTTTATTTCACTATTAAAATCTTTGTCATTTTACTATCTACCTTGTATCATGCCAAAGTGCTGGAAAAGGATAGTGCAAAAAAATGCCAGTAGGAATGATGTGCATTGCAATGCATATTCAAATTCTTAAAGTCAATGTGGAGTATGACTTTCAGGATGATCAAAGATACTCAAAGAACAGTTCAAATTTCAAATTTTATTTGCTGTGCGGCTTCGTCCTCTACAAGACCATAAGCTATTGGGATAAGAATCCAACATTGACGATGTATGATAAGATTGGCAGAAGGTTACCTGTCGAATGTTGGACGTATATATGGGATGTGTATTGTTGTAATGCTGATTTTGTCACTTTCCACAATTATTTTTAATAAGGATTCTTGATCTCTTAGGAGTTGAAGTTCTAAGGTTATCTTACTTAGTTGTAGCATTATTGAGGCCAGAGGATATCAGACCTAATGTGAGCCATGAACACAATTGGGTGATTTGTTCATCCATGTTGATTCAACTGTTATGAAGTTGTATGGCTGTTCCCAAGCTTCTCTTTTTCTACTCTAAGTTTGTTCCCCCTAGGCTTCATTTCTTGAGTTTTTTTGGTAACTAATGTAGGTTGAGAAAGAGCATATGTAAAGTCAGAAGAAACGCACCCTTCTGCCTTAGAATTTAAAACATTCTAATTGAGCATGTTTATACTCATTGCTGGTCAAGATATAAAAAGTACACTGCTGTTGTGATCCTCTGACTCTAAGGAATATGTGGAAAATTTTAGAAGGAATCATTTGAAGATAAAAGTGTTCAAAGTATGAAAAAAGAACTAAGGAAGAGCAGAAATTAGTTGAAGAAGTCGTAGTGGCTAAAATGGCTAAGTGGAAGTACTCCCTAGAGGAACTGACAAAGCAAGTGCCTGATATCCTACTGAAGGTTGTTACACATCATTGGGCGAATGCTTTAAATGTTGTCAAGGACATCAGAGAACAAACCTTGAGACAACTTATGCCAAATCTTTTTGACAAAGGAAGTGAAGGAATCATTAAAGAAGAATGAACAAAAGTTGAACCCCAAATTCAATGCATTCCTGATTCTATCAAAAGATATTGAATCAGCTGTGAAGTCAAACACAATTACATGGAAGAACATCTATGAATTGCATAAACCTACTGAGGAGGTTGTGCAAATAGATGATCTTGAGAAAGATGATGAGGAGAGAAATGATGATGAAATTGACAATGTGGATGAAGATGTCAATAATGAAGAGGATCAAGCAGCAAGTGGAGATCTTCCTGAAATTCAGAGTATTCAAGACTCAGATCCTGAGAAGATAGCAGCAGAGGTAATGACCTCCCTCCCATTCTCTCCAAGCAAAGCCTTAGTGAAACCTACCTCAGAGAAGGCTATTACCGAGTCAGTTGAGGTAAACACTATCTTATCAAACATCCAATTAACTATTAGAGCAACTCTACCAAGTACAATGATGAGTGTTGTTTCCATCACTTCATCTACCAAGCAATAGGCTCCAATCATCTCAGCGACATGACAAACTGAGTCTCAACAAGGTACTACAAGTATTCCTATTATTAGTGTTGTTTCTCCTACAATTTATATTGTTTCTACTGTGGCAAGTGCAATGACAGTTGGGGTTAAGCCTCAACCAAGTAGTGAAGTCTTGAGCACAGGAAAGAGAATTATTCCTCCTGCTATACATAAAGAAAAGGGTAAAGAGGTAGAAGCCTCTATCAAGGAAATTGATCTAGAGGAAGATATTGTAATACCAAATTGGAATCTCTCCAATCTAACCCCTAATCAAATGGATACCTTGGGTGAGCTATGGAAGAGAAGGGCCAGACAAAAAATGCTCAAAGAAAAGAAGAAAAAGAAAAATCAAGCTCTTGAAGATATTAAGAGCATATTTGTTGATGCACTGAATATTTGAGGTTGATGAAGAGCAACCAGTTTTGGATCAAGTTGTTGAAGTAGTTCATAAGTTTAATGACGAATTGAGTGGACAAGAAAAACTTCTGCAGAGGGCAGAAAGGAAATTTGAAAATAAAGTTTTGAAAAAAGTGGCTCAGAAAATAGCCATTGATCAAGTGGAATTGTCCACCATTCTTGTTTCTTTTGAAAATTCTGTAAATTTTATTTGTGAAGTTGAGTGACACATCAAAAAGTAAATAAAAGATAAGTTCTCTAAGATAGATGGTGATATGAAGGTGTTAGTGCCCGATATGGTCACAATTTCAAAGCTTCAAGTTCGGAGTTTTTGAACCACTTCGAACTAAAGTTTGAAGTAGTTCAAAGTAGTTCAATGGTTCAGAGGCACAAGGTGGTTCATTGGTTCGACTTGCAAATTCAGATCCTGACGCAAATTGTCAAGTTTAATATTCCAGTGTAGACGTTCAGAGGTCATAGTTTGGAGACACTACCTAGCCAGAGAATAAAATATCACCATGGTGGAGCTTCAGAATTCTTTTCAGTGGTTCAGAGTTGATTCAATTTGTTTGAAGCCACAGGTTTGAGATCACACTTCAAGAGCTTATTAAAACCAAAACTTCTAGGCCCAAGGTGTAGAAGGTATTCAGGATTCCATGGAGGACGCCCGAGCCCGATAAATAGAAGGCTGATCTCTTACCCGAAGCATGAAATTGAGGGCCAATACAAAGCAATGGCATGGGGTGTAAGATCTACCCTCAGACTGTTCTATTCCCAAAGGCTGCGGTACTAAATTATATATTCAGATATGAAAGCTAAGTTCCATTATGAATGTGGAGGCATTTTATTGAAAAACAAGCTTACTGTGAACATCCATAAAGGAAACCAAGCTCGAATAAGGCATCGGCATATTTCTATGAATATGAGTCAAGATGTTCTCCAAAAGACTCGAACCTCATCCTCCATTAGACTAAAGATGTAAAAAGGAAATAAAGCAGCCAAAGTGGTTGGATAGCTAGTCAAAGATGTGTTTTCAGATTATGTGCATGGGCTCGGATTTTGAAGTGTATATATATGCATTCTCTCACCTTGGAACCCAAGAGTGAATGCATGCGCAATAGGTGCAGTGCGGCTTTTTCAATTCAAAGAAAATCATAATGTTCAATTTTAAGTTCAGAATATCACGAAACCTAAGCCGAAATCTGGCTCCGATCAAATACAAGGTGTAACTGCAAGACTTGGAGGGGAAAATTAATTTTCCTGGACAGAGATGACTCCCATTGCTAACCAAGAGCCTTCGAGGACAGGGAATCCTGTCAGAGCGACATCACCAACGATGCGGAGTCCTATGTCTTCCCGACCATCACCCTCTATCGCTGGATACGTATTCTTGTTGGGTAGATTGAGATATCCTATCGAATTCTCACCGCAAAGAGGTAGACATCTGTCATTAGAATCGATAGAAGATTGGCAATTGTATCCATAACGTGGCAACATATTTTGGAGGCCACATTTGAATTGAAAATCAGCTCGACTTCTCTAAAATAGAATCCTGCAAGTGACGACTCAGAATCCCGAATTCATGTGCATTGCATGGATTTTATTTGAGTGCAACTGCTTAAGACAGATAGGAATGTGAAGTGATTGCGAGGTGCAAAACGGTTGTCATTTGAATTTAATTGATAATGACACCAATCATCATGCGAAAGGAAGATGTGCATCAGGCGGTTGAGTTTTAACAAAACTCTCAAGTTGGGTTTGAGGGACAGTTTTCAAATTTACATCCATGGCAATCCTGTTGATATTTGAGTGATCCACCCGATTGTTATGAAGCCCGATAGAATAAAGATCATTCTCCCTCAAGTCGAGCTCTGCATAATTATACATTTATTCCATCACCAAACACATTTTTGGCATGATCTTGTAAGCATATGAATTGTTTTGCTGGCCTTGATTGGTCAAGTATTCAATGCTTAGTTCAAATGGTTCAATGCTGCAATCATAGTCTCTCACTGAGGAAGGAAGTCCTTTTCAGGGGCATGCCTCGTTATAAGGGAAAGATATTATGAAGGCGTGGAGATGAATTCAGGTATACTGTTGGAAGATATTTTTGAGCACATGGCCGCAGGCAGTATTCCATCAGGGATAACATTCTTTATGTCAACTCCAGCCAAGAGTCAAAATCGTTGGTTTTAGATTCATAAAACAAAATAAAGAACATGTTCCTTGTGTGCTCACCCGAGCATAATGAAGATAGGATAGGCGGTGGTCCAGATCAAAGCCACATTCTATGAGAGGCTCATGTGCAGGTGTAAGCCGACTCATGTGAACATAATGAAGGACAGGGAACACACCAATGGTGTATTGTATGATTTGATGATTCATTTTGAAGAAACACTTCAAGTGCAGCAAGTAATATGACTTAACAATTCCCATTCAAAGGTTGCCCAATGATGCATAGTGACAGGTGTCCTGGATAAAAACTTAGAGAGAAGCAAATGATGTTATAATGTTTTATAAACATTATATCATCATTAGTGGGGAATGATACTTAAATATCTTATAAAGATAGAAAAAGCCGATGACAATCTGATAGTAAAACAGGGCAGTTCCAAGAATCAGTTTTGATAACCAAAGATGAGTTAATCTTGCAAAAATAAAAGTTGAGGAGTTAACGAAATGGTGGAGGGAAAATTGAAAAGTTTCCACGAGAATGATTTAAAAGTAATACAGATTTTCAAGATTCAGTTACATGAAACGAATACCACCTACTGATGTTTATTTATGATCAGAACAGCAAAGGGCAAGGGGGTTCCAGTTTTCTGAGTTTTGGGCTGAGAGACTTTGGGCTACAACAGAACAGAGGCTGTGAATACAAAGGGGGAATTCTTCCTGCTTCCGACGGTAGACTTTGTGCTCCAAAAGGGAAGAAGACTCTGCAAATTATTCCATTTTTCTTGAGAGGTTGTGAGAGGCAAAGCATGGGTTATTTCTCTTTTCCAGAACTGTGTGTCTGAAATAGAGATAGGATTTTGATAGTTGATGTAATATTGTGAAAGGAGTTTTTGTCTTTCTTGAAATAACGGTTTGGTTGTAATGTGCACAAGATACTTTGTGATCTTTTGCAGTCAGGGAAGGGAGACTAGAGGTTAATTACATCAGAACTTTGATTATGGTGTATCTTCCTTCCACTGATCATGAACTTTGCGTCATTTTCAGTTTTCTCTGAATTACATTTCAATACCGTTGTTTTCTTGTTACATCATCAGTTCAAACATCTTTAAAGGCTTTGAGTTTATTTCTCTCAAGAGAATGGAAGATATATTTTATTTCATTACACAATGCAGTGTTCAGCAAATGAACTTTGTGTCACTTGTTGTTCTTTGCTTTCTTTCTATGCAGTAGTATAGGTTTTCGTATCTACGCTGTATTTATGGGTAGATATTTGATATCCTTTCATGCTTTCTGGTAAAAGCACCCACATTTAATTCATTTAACATCTTGTACGGGGAGCTGTACCCGATAAAAATTCAAAGGGAAGTTATCAACCCCATGATAACTTCTCCAACTGTTGGTGTTAGTTTGTCCTTTCATTTGGGCATTCAGAGTAAGATTTGCACACATTTCCTCGAAGGACAATCTGTTCACCAACAGATTTTTGGCGACTCTACTGGGGAAGAAGCGAAGATTTAAGTGCCTAACAATGGCTTCCTCAATTTTGTGATTATCTCCGTGTGCAGGAGATTGGCGACTCTACATTTTTAACCTGGTGAATCTTTGATTGTGGAGTTTAAGTTTGTGTTATGGCAACAGTTGTAACTCAACCATGGGGTGCTCAAATCGGACCATTTGCCTTGGCCCAATATTCAACCTTACCAAAAAGGTCATCAAAATTCCTTCCCAAGTTTCATGGAGACAGAACACAAGGTCCGGCTGATCATATCAAAGTGTTTATTGTTGCATGCAGGATTCTTGGTGTACAGGAAGAAGATGTGTTCATCAGATTGTTTGTTCAAAGCCTTGTGGGAAAAGCAGCGGAATGGTTTCAGCATTTACAAGATGGATGTATTACAACTTGGGATGATCTTAAGCAGAGATTTCTGGAAAGATTTCAGCCCACAATTAATTCCCATCAATTATTGGTGAACCTTCTTCAAATTCAGATGAAAGATGATGAATCTGTAAGGGAGTTCATTGATAGGTTTAATTAAACTGTTGGTAAAATTCCTCTAGCCAACCAACCAAATGAAAGAAATCAGGTATGCTTCTTTATTGATGCTATGGATGTTGAAGTCAAGTTTTGGTTATGACGCTTTGGAATGCAAAATTTGGTAAATGTGCAGAAAGAAGCAATCAGGTTAGATGATGCCTTAATTCTTAGTGGTATTAAATCTATAAAGACTCCCCCAATGGAAGAATACCTTTATGGACAGCAACAATACATGGATGAAGAAGTTACAAAAAAGAAGCGCATTTTAGAAGAATCCAAACCTACTCCCAAGGTTGCTCATTTTCAGAATCTAACAATCTTTAATGGTGGAGACTTTAAAAGACCCTTGTTGGCTGAAGATGGTGCTTTAAAGATGTCAAGATTCTGCTGCGCGCATATTGAAAATGATAAAGAGGAGCAAAGCAATGCTAAAGAGCTCACAGATTCAGGTAACAAGATTTTACCACAGTCTTTCTTCAACCCAAAGACTAGATCTCCCAAATCCACAGGTACAGAATGTTATCTAGTTTCAAATGGTCCAGATGGTAAAGATTTTCATAACGGTATTCAGAAGTTTAGTCTCACTGAAGGAAGGAATATGGATGATTCTTTATATTCTGAAAATTGTAATCAGCAAGTTGAAGAGTCTGTCATATGTGATGCTGAAGTTATATCATATTCCTCTTTTGAAACTTGTGCTGATAGTAAGGTGTCATATGCTGATGAGGATAAAATTGTTTGGAGTCACCTTAATCCACTTTTCATGCCGATGGGGTTTGATTAGAATACTTCTATCAAAGAAAATCCTCTTTTCCAATTTCAAGATTCACACTTAAATAATGAAAATCTGTTCAATAGCCCCCAGCCAGGTGAAAACTTTTCTGAAACACCACATGAAAATCTCATCTATGAAGAAGAAGAAGCTATGGGTATGTCTCTGCCATCACTTAAGCTGGATCGTTTTCCTGATCATACCTTAGGTACCTGTTCAAATGAGTTCCAGAATGAAGCATGTATCGAAAATTTCCCTCCTCATTCATCTATGCATAATGTCATTGATTTGGAATGCAAAGGAAATGATGAGATATGTGATGACATTCTGAAAAGAGAAAGGGATGGGATTTGTGGCATGATTGATGACAGTTGGTTTCTTGAAAGAGGTGAAGGAGATATACATCCAAGGGCTGATCCTATGCTAAAGGAGGCATCATTATGGCTACAAACTGATCATGACCATGCACAGGAGTTGAATCTACATGACAATATTTCTGAGGATCGCACATCATCTTTGGATGAGGCTTGTTTATTTCATGTTTTTCAGGCTGAGGAGGAATCAGATCCTGCCAATGTGAAGGATCAATTCTTCGATGGAGATGAGTACTATGATGAGTCACAACTTTTTGGAAAAGATTATTGGTTCAGCATATGCATGCATGCTGTCAGTTTGAAGCATGGCATTGAAGGAGTCGTCATCGAACAAGGGTTTGGAGCTGTTCCATTGAGGTACGCTTTGCTGTTTTGGAAAGGCTCCTATTTCTCTCAACCAGTAAATGGATTCACTTAACTTCTTATTTCTTCCGATCATTATGGTAGGTTCTTCTCCTACCTTTGTAAATATTGTAAATAAGTTTTTGTTGTGCGTAGTGTAGTCTGAATAATGTGCAAGCTTCGTGCTTGTTGTTAGTTTAGGTGTTTGGTTTGTTGGTTTTGCCCTGCTCCCCTCCGCCCTCTCTGCAAGCAGCTTCCAATTTTCTTCTCCTGTTGACTCTATTCGCCCAATGGTCAAGGTAGTGTTCCTCTCCCAGAGATTGCTGGAGTTCTCTGATTTTGCATCAAAATCAATCCCGCAGTTAGAGCCCCTGTTAGTGCCCGATATGGTCACAATTTCAAAGCTTCAAGTTCGGAGTTTTTGAACCACTTCGAACTAAAGTTCGAAGTAGTTCAAAGTAGTTCGATGGTTCAGAGGCACAAGGTGGTTCATTGGTTCGACTTGCAGATTCAGATCCTGACGCAAATTGTCAAGTTTAATATTCCAGTGCAAACGTTCAGAGGTCATAGTTTGGAGACACTACCTAGCCAGAGAATAAAATATCACCATGGTGGAGCTTCAGAATTCTTTTCAGTGGTTCAGAGTTGATTCAATTTGTTTGAAGCCACAGGTTTGAGATCACACTTCAAGAGCTTATTAAAACCAAAACTTCTAGGCCCAAGGTGTAGAAGGTATTCAGGATTCCATGGAGGACGCCCGAGCCCGATAAAGAGAAGGCTGATCTCTTACTCGAAGCATGAAATTGAGGGCCAATACAAAGCAATGGCATGGGATGTAAGATCTACCCTCAGACTGTTCTATTCCCAAAGGCTGCGGTACTAAATTATATATTCAGATATGAAAGCTAAGTTCCATTATGAATGTGGAGGCATTTTATTGAAAAACAAGCTTACTGTGAACATCCATAAAGGAAACCGAGCTCGGATAAGGCATCGGCATATTTCTATGAATATGAGTCAAGATGTTCTCCAAAGCACTCGAACCTCATCCTCCATTAGACTAAAGATGTAAAAAGGAAATAGAGCAGCCAAAGTGGTTGGATAGCTAGTCAAAGATGTGTTTTCAGATTATGTGCATGGGCTCGGATTTTGAAGTGTATATATATGCATTCTCTCACCTTGGAACCCGAGAGTGAATGCATGCGCAATAGGTGCAGTGCGGCTTTTTCAATTCAAAGAAAATCATAATGTTCAATTTTAAGTTCAGAATATCACGAAACCTAAACCGAAATCTGGCTCCGATCAAATACAAGGTGTAACTGTAGGACTTGGAGGGGAAAATTAATTTTCCTGGACAAAGATGACTCCCATTGCTAACCAAGAGC
Organism: Cupressus sempervirens; assembly: GCA_028749045.1. NCBI lineage: Eukaryota > Viridiplantae > Streptophyta > Pinopsida > Cupressales > Cupressaceae > Cupressus > Cupressus sempervirens. The sequence continues at coordinate 73,537,517 of CM053792.1, read as the reverse complement.
CTTCGAAGGCAGGGAATCCTGTCAGAGCGACATCACCAACAATGAAGAGTCCTATATCTTCCCGACCATCACCCTCTGTCGCTGGATACATATTGTTGCTGGGTAGATTGAGATATCCTATCGAATTCTCACCGCAGAGAGGTAGACATCTGTCATTAGAATCGATAGAAGATTGGCAATTATATCCATAACGTGGCAACATATTTTGGAGGCCACATTTGAATTGGAAATCAGCTCGACTTCTCTAAAATAGAATCCTGCAAGTGACGACTCAGAATCCCGAATTCATGTGCATTGCATGGATTTTATTTGAGTGCAACTGCTTAAGACAGATAGGAATGTGAAGTGATTGCGGGGTGCAAAACGGTTGTCAGTCGGATTTAATTGATAATGACACCAATCATCATGCGAAAGGAAGATGTGCATCAGGCGGTTGAGTTTTAACAAAACTCTCAAGTTGGGTTTGAGGGACAGTTTTCAAATTTACATCCATGGCAATCCTGTTGATATTTGAGTGATCCACCCGATTGTTATGAAGCCTGACACAATAAAGATCATTCTCCCTCAAGTCGAGCTCTGCATAATTATACATTTATTCCATCAACAAACACATTTTTGGCATGATCTTGTAAGCATATGAATTGTTTTGCTGGCCTTGATTGGTCAAGTATTCAATGCTTAGTTCAAATGGTTCAATGCTGCAATCATAGTCTCTTGCTGAGGAAGGAAGTCCTTTTCAGGGGCATGCCTCGTTATAAGGGAAAGATATTATGAAGGCGTGGAGATGAATTCGGGTATACTATTGGAAGATATTTTTGAGCACATGGCCGCGGGCAGTATTCCATCAGGGATAACATTCTTTATGTCAACTCTAGCCAAGAGTCAAAATCGTTGGCTTTAGATTCATAAAACAAAATAAAGAACATGTTCCTTGTGTGCTCACCCGAGCATAATGAAGATAGGATAGGCGGTGGTCCAGATCAAAGCCACATTCTATGAGAGGCTCATGTGCAGGTGTAAGCCGACTCATGTGAACATAATGAAGGACAGCGAACACACCAATGGTGTATTGTATGATTTGATGATTCATTTTGAAGAAACACTTCAAGTGCAGCAAGTAATATGACTTAACAATTCCCATTCAAAGGTTGCCCAATGATGCATAGTGACAGGTGTCCTGGATAAAAACTTAGAGAGAAGCAAATGATGTTATAATGTTTTATAAACATTATATCATCATTAGTGGGGAATGATACTTAAATATCTTATAAAGATAGAAAAAGCCAATGACAATCTGATAGTAAAACAGGGCAGTTCCAAGAATCAGTTTTGATAACCAAAGATGAGTTAATCTTGCAAAAATAAAAGTTGAGGAGTTAACGAAATGGTGGAGGGAAAATTGAAAAGTTTCCACGAGAATGATTTAAAAATAATACAGATTTTCAAGATTCAGTTACATGAAACGAATACCACCTACTGATGTTTATTTATGATCAGAACAGCAAAGGGCAAGGGAGTTCCAGTTTTCTGAGTTTTGGGCTGAGAGACTTTGGGCTATAGCAGAACAGAGGCTGTGAATACAAAGGGGGAATTCTTCCTGCTTCCGACGGTAGACTTTGTGCTCCAAAAGGGAAAGAGACTCTGCAAATTATTCCATTTTTCTTGAGAGGTTGTGAGAGGCAGAGCATGGGTTATTTCTCTTTTCCAGAACTGTGTGTTTGAGATAGAGATAGGATTTTCATAGTTGATGTAATATTGTGAAAGGAGTTTCTGTCTTTCTTGAAATAACGGTTTGGTTGTAATGTGCACAAGATACTTTGTGATCTTTTGCAGTCAGGGAAGGGAGACTGGAGGTTAATTACATCAGAACTTTGATTATGGTGTATTTTCCTTCCACTGATCATGAACTTTGCGTCATTTTCAGTTTTCTCTGAATTACATTTCAATACCGTTGTTTTCTTGTTACATCATCAGTTCAAACATCTTTAAAGGCTTTGAGTTTATTTCTCTCAAGAGAATGGAAGATATATTTTATTTCATTACACAATGCAGTGTTCAGCAAATGAACTTTGTGTCACTTGTTGTTCTTTGCTTTCTTTCTATGCAGTAGTATAGGTTTTCGTATCTACGATGTATTTATGGGTAGATATTTGATATCCTTTCATGCTTTCTGGTAAAAGCACCCACATTTAATTCATTGAACATCTTGTACGGGGAGCTGTACCCGATAAAAATTCAAAGGAAGGTTATCAACCCCATGATAACTTCTCCAACTGTTGGTGTTAGTTTGTCCTTTCATTTGGGCATTCAGAGTCAGATTTGCACACATTTCCTCGAAGGACAATCTGTTCACCAACAGAAGGCAAGTGTGCATCAATTGTCACTTGATCCTAGCGGTAGTTTTGCACATTTTGTGAAAATAAGATATCTAATAGACCTACAGGCAGAATTGTTGAGGGAAGAAGCCAGGATAAGGGCAACATTAGTAGAAATTCAAGGCATGATACTTCTAAATATTGATGCAATGCAAAAACATATTGCACATGCCAAAACATTGATCCATGACAACAATTTCTCAATTGTTGATCACATGATGGAACTATCAGCAGAGGTGCAGATAGATTTGCACAGTTCAAAATTTTTGCAAGAGAATTGGGACAAGACAATGTCCATACTTTTGAAGGTACACAGTGATTTCCTTTCACATTTTGGTGTTACCTTGTAGCTATGTAATTTTGGCATTTATATCATATGTATATCATAAATAAAATCAAGGGGAATGTATATATACAAGAAGGAAATATATGTGCATTAAGAGAGATGTATATACATAGCTTAAATATATTTAAAAAAATAACTTTCAAAAATAAAAATAAAAAAAGAAAAAAGAACACAGCCAAAGTTTACTGAGCGGCAAACAGCAATCAAAATTAAGTTATAGACCCATACATGTTGATAGGGGGAGTTTGGACTTGTGTTTCGAGTATTCAGATTTTTGGTGTGATAAGTGTTTTTGTCACTAATGCCAAAGGGGGAGATTGTTGACATTAAAGTCAAATCATTTGTCAATTAGTGACTTAACACTTAGTCAGTTGTTCACAGGTGCTATCGAGCTCCATATGCAGAAAGGAGAGTCTCCCGAGCTTAGCAGAGTCTACCAAGCTCTAGAAGCAAATACCAATTGCTACTAAGCTCATCAGTGTAATCGATGAAGGTTTTAGTGTTAACCGGCCTTTGTAGTGTCTACCAAGTTTATCAATGTCTACCAAGCTACAGTGCGTTAACCAAGTTGAAGAAAGACAGTGTTGACCAAGATGTAGTGTCAACCAAGCTCTTCAATATCTACCGAGTTCTTCATTATTCACCGAGTCACCCAATGCTAACCGAGTTCCTACTACTCCAGAGTGATCAATGTGGACCGAGCACCAATGTCAAACGAATGCCAGAGTTTATTGAGTTAACAGTGTTGCCAAGTGTCAAAATATCACCCGAGTGGTCTTAAGAACCCGAGTTACAATAATAAGATGACTTAGTGAAGATTGTTTGAAATAGGTGTTGTAGCCGACTCCTGAAGCTAATTTACTGGATTGGTATATATGTAATACTTCTTATCGTATCCAATGCATCGAAGTGAATCAAGCAAGAAGCAGTATGAGTGTGAATTAAGAAGGCTGCAAGCAATATAAGGAAAAGCAGAGTCTTATCTATCACAGCAAGGTTATTATTGTATTTCAAAGGAATCTCAATCAACAAACTGAGTTGCAGATCAAAGATCAACCACTGATTCATCCTAACAGGTGCATCAATCAAATCCCCTAACAAGGTGGAATTAATAGTCTTTTCCAAATCTCCTAACTGAGTGTATACTTGATTGTATGTTGTAAATCCTTTCACAAGGTGGATCTAATAGTCCTTTTTGCTCCTAACAGGGCAGATCACCAGAAGTGATCAATTGTAAGCTTTAACATGCTAACTTTATATTGTAGTACTAAAGCTTGTGGGTATCATCCCCACCCCAATTTTACTTTCTATTTGGAAGGTTTTTGGGTTACCAAATATTGTGTCAAGCGTTATGAATGTTTTATTGCTTTAAGTCTTTCATGCATGCAATTAGATCAGATTATATTAAGAAGGTTTAATTGGTGAATTAAAGTACAAGTTTTATTGGTACCTGATTCACCCCCTTCCCCTCTCAGTCACCTGATCTATACTACATTTCCAACAACTTGTTTCTTATTTCCCATTACCCTCGGTCTCAATGAACTCAATTGGTATCTAAATATTCTCGTCAATTTCATCGCTAGATAAAATGACATGGAGAAGACGTTCTTATCAACATTTTGATCCCAAGAAGATCTTGTTATATGTCATTAATAGTTAATTAGAATCCATAAAGAAAAAATGAACCATTGTATGTCTTTAGCAATAATTTCCAACATGCACTCAACAGTGTTTGGATGCCTTTACACCCACACCAGACCTTTCCCTTTGAACTTACCTAGACATGTTGGATCGAGTTGTCTCAACATTCATTATACGAATAGTACCTACACAAGGTTGGGATTCCCTAGACAAGGTTTATGCCCTAGCGTTGGAAATTTACAACTAAGATTAAAGTAGAGAGATTGTGATGAAGGGATGGGATGTAAGGAAAGGTGAACACATAGATTCTGCTTTCTCAAATCCATGGCCTCGTGACAAGTGTTTCAAGGAGAATGAGTGTAAGGGGATAAGAATCCTAGAGGGATAGTTAAGTAAGAGAGGTGTGAGATGTACTTCAGTATACTCAAGTGGGCAACGGTATGTGGCATGAGATTAGACTTAGGATATAGTCAAGAAGTCTTGATTTCTGCTTAAAATTATGCAAGTGACTTGTGGAGGTGATCAGGCTTACATAAGGGGTTGATGTGGCTAGCAAGTGGATATGTTAGAGAAATGCAAGTAGAGGGATTAATTAAATACATTCAATTATTAATTTAAAAATAAACTAATTATTGGTGCATAGGTTGGATTAGGCTAAACCAGTAGGTTGAGGATTAGTTAAGGTTTGAGGAATTAATTAATTAGATGGGGGGGATTTCAAAATTAAATTAAATAGCGTGTATACGTATTTAATTTAATAGAGGAATGAGGATCTAATTAATAAATCACACTGTTGGTTGTCATTTGATTACTAATTGGACTATAATCAATTAAATTAATTAATTAACTACATGATAACATAAATTAATCAAATATTAATGATTTAATTAATAATGCCTTAAGAGATGACTAAATAAGATTACTTGATCATGTGATCAGATTTAGGTGGTGGGTGGAAATAAGACCCAAAGGGGGTCAGATTCAGACCCAAGTTAGGCAATTTGCTTGCAATTTTATAACTCAACACTTAGTCATTTTCAACTCAGAAAGTGGGTCAGACTCCGACCCTAGTTAGGCAATTTGCTTGCAATTTTATAACTCAACACTTACTTATTTTCAACTCAAAAAGTGGGACAAATCCTGACCCAAGTTAGGCAATTTGCTTGCAATTTTATAACTCAACACTTAGTCATTTTCAACTCAAAAAGTGGGAGGATTTATACAAATATAAAATTTAAATAAAAATTATGTTTGAAGTTATATTTGTATTAACATTGCCAGGATATTTGAGATAGGCTTCAACTTCATAGGAGTTATAATAAAGATTTTAGATTTTGGGGTTTCTTAAGAAATTCTAAACTTAGCCAAATTTCATGATTCAACATGCCTTCAACAATGTTACCCCCCTCAATTTATCTTAAATTTCTAAGTTTGAATTGAAGCTATAACAACGATTCTATGAAGGATTCAAATCATTTCATTCCAAATCTCTTAGTTCCAACTCCATCTCCATAACTAGCTTAACCCAACTTTCGCTTATGTCCCAAATGGACATGACTTCTTGACATGTCAAAATTTCTCAAACTCACTTCCTTGACTTGGAGACTTGAAAATGTTGCCATCTAAAAACTCCTAAGACCACCTCCACTACTACTACTAAAGCAAAAAGTGGGGCAATGGTGTGAAAACCTTACAACATACAAGTAGCAACATAAGCTAAAAAGTGCATGAATGGAAAATGACTGTTTACCTTCCTTAAAGTTCCTTTCTCTCACCTCATCCACCACAAATTGATTTATTAATACAATGTAATCAATTAATCAACAAGATGAATCAATGCGGTGAAGTTGATCAATCAATGGCATGATTAGACAATGAGAACAGTTTAACAACAAAATTTCAATTAACAAAATGACAATAAATATGATCACTTAAAACTCAAAAAATTAATTAGAATTATCCATTACTTCAGAAGTATCATATCAAGTTTCAACAATTTCATTAAGTCCCTCCCTTAGCTATCCTACTCTAATCTCCTAAAATGTCAGCTCTTTAGCTTCTAATCTCCTCCTTCCTCTCTGATGAATTATAAATGAGAAGGTCCTAGCCTTTAATAGATGTTCAATATAATGAAGGACTAAGAACAATTCAAGATCAAGGTCCAAGATTAATCGAGGCTACAAAGCCTAATCAAGGCTATAAATCTTAGAACTAATCACAAGAAGGCACCACATCACGAGCCAATGACAAAATTACAATGATTATTACAATCAGTTAGAAAATACAGTACTTGGCATGATTTAATTGACTATTCTTGAATATGGAATTTTCTGACTGGAGGGAACAATTAATTGCCACCTCATGATCCTAATCCTATAAATCTATTTAAGATCATGTGCTTTGCATCTTAGCTTGTGGATTTTTTTGTTAAAACTACAAATATTTCCTTCTTGGTTGTTAGGAAGTAACTCTCAACATGTCAATCTTTGATTAACTCTTTTAAAAGTTTCAGTCTCTTAGGGCCCATTTAGAGTGAGTATTTGAGCAAGAATTGGAATTCAGAATTCTCAAAAATTCCTAATCCATTGTTTGGGTCTACAAAATGGAAATTGAAATTTGAGGAAATGTGGATTTGGTATCCCCATTTGACCCCCAAAACAAGAATTCCATCTTCCCTCAAAATACTTCTTATTTGGAATTCTCATTTTAATTCTCATTTTTTTTAAATGAGGATTCCAAACAAAACGAAATTTAATTAGATTTGACATTCGTATGATTAATTTATATGAACCACCATGAACATCTCAATTGTCGATGGCTTAAATCTGCCTCTTTCAGTAAACCCTACTTCAAGAAACCCTGATTGCACAGGTATAATTGTGTGCCTAAGCGACATTAATTCATAGTGCCCTAAGGAGCTGAAAGGGGGTGGAGGATGCCTAAGCGGGTGCAACAAATATCAATATTACAACAATACCCTTTATGCCAAGTACTTCAAGGAACAATGCCCCCAGGCTTACATCTATCCCAAGGATGACAACACGAGCACCTTTACTTGTCCTACCAGAATAGATTACAAAATCATCTTTTGCGGTATAAGTGATTTCATTTTCGATCTCTTCTTGTATATCAACATAATTAACAAGTAATAAACCTTGATGTGTTCAGATCTACATTTTTCTTAGTAAAACTAGATTGAAGCAATAGTTTGGCTTTTATTTGCTTATTATTGGAATTTCCATTGTCATAAGTATATATTGATAATCACAGGGGCATCATTTTTTATCTACATGCATAACTTGTGTTTTAATAGAATGGGTGAAATTAATCTAAATTGAGGCCATGATGGGCACAGAAAAATGTAGGGGCTTATGTCTATGATTGACTATTAAAAAAATTTGAACCACGTATTCGAATTTTGAACCAAATCGATTTGGAATAGAAAATTATGAATATCAATTTCTTTTGGTTTGAACCAAACGGTCCTAAGATAAATTTTGGAAACGGTAATCTGGATTTCAAGTTCCAGAATCCCAAACTCAAAGATTTCAAATGCCAATTCTAAAATCATATTCCAGCAACCAAATGGGACCTTAAGGATGATTGAGATGGGTCATATCTCCAAAATTGCTCCCATCTCTCAAATTTTCTCATGGCTTGAATTTAATTCGCCTTCTAATGATTGGTCTTGAATCCCACATCTTAAAGTTTTAGACTTGATTGCATTTAGGAACTTGGTTATTTTGGTGAACTTGATCTATTCTTCATATTTGAACTTACATTTGAATTTAATCAAGGTCACCGGGAGACGGGGAGACTTTGAGGTCTTCGGTACTGGTACTGGTACCGGTACGGCAATTTTTCAAATAGGAGACGGGGGTACTTGGAGACGGCAATTTTTTTTTTTTTTTTTTTTTAAATAAATTTTTAATAGTTTAAACTTAAAGAGTCTAATACTAAAAGTAAATACAAAATTTTAAAATAGTAATACCGTAAGACTAAAAGACTAAAGTAAATAATAAATTAATAATACTAGTGTTGTCACATTAAAAATTAAAATAGATTCATAGAGTCAAACTGTCAAAGATTATAATAATAATAAGCGGTCAGATACAGAAGTACATTACTGAAATTGATTTTAAAACCTGACAAATTGGCATTGCTGCAAAAAATTTGTGAAAATTATTGAATTATTCAACATTGATGCATGCATAGAGACACACTTAGGATTTCTATTTTCTAACTAAGAGTTAGGATTGCTTAGTTTAAAAGGGAGTAAATCATTTTGTAATAGTGTTTTTATTCCAGTTACACAGATTCAACTAACAAAGATTCCTATATTGGTACTAGGATATTGCCAACAGCAGATAAACAGGTACGAATAACAAATATGACTTATACATCAAACTGAAACATGATATCCTCTTGAAAAAACAGAAATATGGGACCAAATACATTCATGTTAACATACATAAAACCTCTAGTCTATCACTGTTATCGCTGAGTCTTTATCAGCAAATAGATGCTTGGTTTTCATGAGGAATAATACTATTATCAAGCATTTGCATATCAGATTTTTGTAACATACGTAATACTATCTTCTAATGCACTAACAACAGTTTTTGCACCCTAATTCCTCAGCCGCATAAATTTATGTGATTTGGGATCTTTACTGCAATCCTGTACAGCTTCCAATATGTTGTCTTAGACTTGTATCGTGTTCCTGTAGGTGACGTACATCACCAAGCAGTTGTTACGCAATTCATATAGTACCTTAGATTTTTGCATTAAAAACATTTAAATGAGGGCTAAAATATATAAAATTATTTAATATTATATTTTACATTTATATTTTATCAGGAGACTTCAGGGAGACTTCACTTTTTGGATTAGGAGACGGGGAGACTTCAGGAGACTTCGTCATGAAGTCTCTAACCTTTTTTGAGGTCTCCGGAGACGCGAGAAGTCTCCGAGACGCGTCTCGGTCTCCGAGACGCCACTTTTAGGGGGGAGACGGGTCTCCTGGTAACCATGAATTTAATCTTTAACTCTACTTGACCTTTCCTCCCTCTTCCCATATGAAATCCATGAGCATGAAGCCTTTACCCTCACTCCTCTTCTTTCAAGCCTTCCCTCAAACAAATTTACCTTGCAAAATGTGTGTGTGTGCGTGTGTGTGTGTGTGAGAGAGAGAGAGAGAGTAAAAAATGCAAAATGAAGGAATTTGAAACATAAAAATAGATTAACAAATAGTTTATCTCAAGATAGAGGTTAGAGTTTTTCATTTTTGCTTAAATTTTGAGATAAAATTATATTGAAAAATGGGAAACAAACAAGTTTTCTATGATAAATATGGCCATATTTCAATTTAATCGCCCCCATATGTGATGTTTGTTGCCTATCACATATATAGTTTGCTAAAACTTGGAGACACATTCAATGTCTTTACTGACTAATAAGGATATCATTGGTCATAGAAAAAGTTTTCTTCCTCCTCTTAAAAAAATGATTCTAATCTTAAAGGTTATAGTTATTGCAAGTCAAGAAATAATTCACTACCTACCTTGGAGATTGCTCGTTGCTAATACGAGAGCCTTCTTTATTTGCTTTGATGTTTAAATGAATAATTTGAAGCCTTTATTTATAAGCAATTTACAGGTTAAAGTGACACATCTTCCTAGGCATGGATGATTTGTATCTTTAGCCAAAAATATTTAATTAGAATTTCATTCAATTCACCCTCACAAAGGTTGCAAGTGGCATTTGTTCAAATCTTGAATTCCTTCTTCAAGGTTTGACTGGACTTTGGTGAAATGCTAGGTGAAAATGAATATGAATTGAGAAAAAAAAATGTAGAAGGATGGTCCATTTTTTACCCTTCTTGAGAAATTCCTCTAAAAACAATTCTCCAACAAGCCATGAAAATGTTTAATTTGCAAACACAAAACATCACCAAGCCCCCCATTTGGCAATGAAAATACACTTAGTACTGGATTTAGACCACTTAAGGTGAATATAAATTCTTGATTTTTGGGCATCAGTGCCCAATGAGGGCCTGATTCTGACCCTTCCTAGGCAATCTCAGTAAAAACAAACTTGAATCTTCTTTCCTCGACTTCTCCAATCATATTTTTGCTTAAAAATTTACCCATTTGTATCAATTTGATCTATGGCCCCACTTGGAGAAAAAAATAGGATGTATAAAATATTAGATTTTTGGGCATTAATGCCAAAAACAGGTTGGATTCTGACCTATTTTGGGCAATTCCAGCCCACTTGAAATTTCTAATCTATCAAACCACCAAAAGCATTTGTTTTCTAAGTTATTTTCACCAAATTCCACCAAGGTTAAGGCAGATTTCAAGAGATCCTAATATTTCGGCCTGCAATAAGGGGTAAAAAATCTAGGGGTTTTGGGCACTAATGCCCAAACCAAGTTAGATTATGACCTTATCTAGGAATTCCTAGTGTTATAAAAAAATTAAGTCCCCAAAATCTCAAAACACTTGTTTGTTCAAGCAATTCCCTTGTCAATTCATGAAGTTTTCACAATTTGAATCATGGTATGAAAGGTTGGCATTGAAAGGGAAGATCACAAATCTTATGATTTTGGGCATTAATGCCCAAAAAAGGTCAGATTCTGACCTATTTTGGGCAATCCCAACCATGAACAAAATGTTTTTAAGTGTTAAATCCACAAATTACAAACCCACAAAGGAATCCCACACAACTTTGTGAATTACAAAATCAGAAATTTTTCAGAGAATTTAAAGAAACCCATAAGAAATTTTTTTTAGGGAAAAAATATGAAAACCCATTAGAAAAAAATTATGAAAACCCACCAAAATTTTGAAGGGAGGCAAAACACGAGACTTTGCATGGTAAAGCAGCACATGCAAACAACATGCAAGTACATGTAACAAACATGCAAGCACATGCAACCCTCAAAAGTTTAAGTACATGTAACAAACATGCAAGTACATGCAACACTTTTGAAAACCTCCCCAAAATTTCTAGGCAATTAAACTATGTATTTTATTGGAAAAGTTCACCAAAAAACAACTTCTTCTCTAATATCATTGAATGATAATTGATTGATATTCAATATTAAACAAATGAGAGGAAAAATCCTTAAATAAGCAATTACAAGATCTTTTTATATTGGAAATGATCAAGAACTGAAGACAGAATAGAAAGTTACTAAACTAACTAAGCAACTTAAAGAACATAAAAGTTACTAAAAATTAACCAAACATTAAAGAAAGTTACTTACATGACTGTTGTACTAAATATTAAAATATTACTTTAATATTATTGAAACACTAACATATGCTTAGCAGTATTAATGAAACCAAAACAGATAATACATGTCATCATGACCTCACTACTAAAAAGAAGGAATCATTGTAGATGATTACCGCACAACCAGTGAGGAGGCTGTCAAGAACAAACTGTGTAGACCCTACCATTCTTAATCACTTAAAACTGTCATGGAGTTACTTTATCATATGTATATAGCAGTAGCTGAACTAATGTTCTGAAACAGACGTATCTAATGAACTCTAGACAAAAGCAGCTCTGCAATAGATCAGAGCTCCTGGACTTTACATGGTATGAAGTATGAACCTGAATGTTCTGAAACAGACATATCTAATGAACTCTAGACAAAAGCAGCTCTGCAATAGATCAGAGCTCCTGGACTTTACATGGTATGAAGTATGAACCTGATCAATACATGTCTCGTTGTATATGTTTCTTAAGTAAAAACAAAACAGGGATAGCCAACACACTAATAAGGTTACTCGAACAGATTGCTGCTCAATTATTGACTAACATAATCACTTCGGACAAGTGAACAGACTTCTTGTCTTTAAAAACTATACCGAGTATGTCATAAGTTGAGTGGATGTAGATGATACTGGGGCAAAAAACAGTATACTTTTTCATTAGTAGTCTTTCACGTGTAACAAACGCAATCCTGCTTACTAGATTATGAACTTACCTATTCAAGAATATCAGTGACAGTTTCAATTTTGAGGCATGCACATGATGACTGGATCCTTTTAGCTGTGCATTTACATTTTTTGATGTTGAGCAGTCCCACTTGGTAGACATTACTCCTGAACATATTGGTTGCCGTCTTGTTTCTTATTCTAGCACTGATGGCTATCACAATTGATTGCTTGACAACTTTATAGATTATGGAGGAGTGAAGATAGCTTTTGCATAATTTATAGCAGCCTACTGGCAACAACTTATTTAGATTATATTTAGCACCTGTAGTGAATACCTATCTGTGGCATCTTCCTTGTGACAGACTTCTAAGTTAAAATCTTCAAACAGGATTGCTACAAAAAGAAGACAAATTTCTGCAAACTAGGGCACTATATCTTGAAAGTTATTTGCATATAAATATTGTCATTAAGAATAAGTAGATTTCCACAGTCCATGAGTTAATTGTAGTGTAGCTTCTGGAGTTAATTGCATGAATATTTTTTGCATCAACATTTCAGATCACACTCCATGATCCATCACCAAGATTATAGAGTCAACATTTTAGATCACACTCCATGATCCATCACCAAGATTATAGAGAACACAAGGAAAACTTCCTTGTGTTCTCTATCATCTTGAAGCAATAAAATCCAGAAGATCCACTGCAACTAAAATTTCCATTACAATCCCAGACTTCTGATCAGATTCCAGAACTGATTTGTGCAGATATAGTTGAAGATAATTTCTGAACTTAGGAAAATACAACAAGAAACCCTCATTACTTCCCACAATTTTCAGACAGCAATACAATGTCTTCCCTAAAAATTTCTGGGAAAGAAGCACAGATAAATATGCAGACGTTAATACCAAAAATACTTCAGAATTGGTCTAGAATTATTTCCAAAACCTAGCTGACCCTCAAAGTGGCTCTGAGCTCCCGGAATGATTAACACTCCTCAGAAGCCGTCCACAGAATGCTCAGAAATTAATGGTCTGCAGCTGTAGAGTATTCAAGATCTGAGTCTTTGTCACTGAGCTTCACCTCCAGTTTGGTCTCCAGACATGATGAATACTTACAGCCCAGATGTGGTGCAGTTTCACAAACCAGAGTTCTTTCTCTGAAACACACACTTCCAACTAGGGAGAGCGTGTATGTCTCAACAAAATCAGGGATTGAGGGTTTCAAGCCTTAAGTCAAGATGCAACAGCAATTAAGAGAAATCTTTATCACATAATGAGCTCAGAATGAGCCTCGGGAAGCTACATAACAACTCCTAAAGAGATGAGTTAGTCTCCACTTTGAAATTCCACCTATAACTCCAATGGCCCAAAATAAAACCCTAAAAATATGCTCTTACAGCTTCTAATATGTTTTAAAAAATCATTTGAAGAATATGACAATTCGCCAACTTAAGTCCACTCACTTAAAATTACTTTAGTTACCTAAAAAGACATGCCCATATGTAATGTTCTGCAAATTCTGAGTCTTGAATCAGACTTGTAATTCAGTTCAGAGATTGGCTGAGAATGATCTTCTTAATATTATCAACATTAAGTATGTTGTTGAAGGTTTATCTTGAATGTAGATTCAATGTTCTATTTCCAAACTGATAATATATAATATTGCAGACTTATTGATTGCCGGAAGTGAGATGCTTATAGGAGCAGACTGTTGTGAATTGTGTGTCCTCTAATCTGCATCCACAACCAAATATATACCTTGCTAGAGGGTGTGTTCCTTAAGGGACATAACCCTTCACTTAACATTTAATAATACCTCTTCCTAAGTCAGCAATTTCAGGAGACTTAGTTTAGGATTTAACTAAACATTAGTTTAGTCAAACACAAACAAAGACATCCCTAGAAAGTCGTTGGCACCTATAGCATAAGCAAGTATAAATATTAGATGCCAATCTTAAGATATATCAACACTAAGAGAGGTATGGTCTGTACTGTCAGACCTATAGGATTATATAGGTTAGAATCTTAATACTCCCTCTTAACCTGATAATCCTACAGAGAGATTTATATCTAGCTATCATCATTACAGATGAGTAAGCAAGTATTAATACTCTATATCTGTCTGTCTCTTATGTGGTATCATAGAACACATGATACAAAGTCATATTACTTAAACCTGTGATATGACAAATCATTGATACTAGTGATATTATACAGGATAAATCTGAAGGGTAATCTCTTCATTTATCCAAGTTATGATTTCATAGAAACTGGTATCATAACATGATCCTAAGTTTTAAGATCTACTAGAATACAAGATAAACCCGGAGAATACCAAGATTCTTCCTTTATCCAATTTGTGACCCATGAACATAACAATGTCAACATCACAATATGATCTTGAACTCATCTAGATCTTACAGTAGATCTCTACTGTTTAGCACATTATCTAAGAGATTGTCACCTCTCATAATGTTTCATACGAGTATTTATTATTTTTTGAGATCGTCACCTCTTAAAATAATGAATACAAGTGAATACAAATGGTGGAGCCCATAATAGTCAATAGCCTGACAAAATAAAATTATTTTATTAATAATCAAAAGAGTACAAATGGATTACAACTCAACCATACCAAGTCTCCTCCTAAAATGTTCTATCTTTACTCTAGATAGAGGTTTGGTGAGTATGTCTGCTGTCTAATCTGCAGTACAAATGTATTCCAATTTTACAGAATTCCTATCTACCATATCTCTCACATAATGGTAAGGAATTTCAATATGCTTGGATCTGTCATGGAAAACTGGATTCACCGAGAGCTTGATGGAACTCTGATTATCACAATGAATAATCGTAGGGTTCATGGCTTGCCCAAATAATCCCACAAGTAACTTTCTCAACCATACTGCTTCTCGAGAGGCCATCGCTGCTGCAATGTATTCTACTTCTGTGGAGCTCTGAGCTACTGAAGACTGCTTTCTGCATATCTATGAAATCATTGCTGATCCTAAACTGAAATAGCATCTTGAAGTGCTTTTCCTGTCTTTAACACTTCCACCCCAATCTGAATCGGTGAATCCATGCAAATCTAACGCAACTTTCTCATATTTGAGTCCATAATTAAGAGTGCCTTGTAAGTATCTCATAATGTGTTTAACAGCAACTAGGTGAACCTCCTTAGGTTCACACATAAACTGACTTAAGGCATGAACAGCATAGCAAATATTAGATCTTGTATTTATTAGGTACATCAGTGACCCAATCATCTGTCGATAGAGAGTAGAATCTATTGGAGGTGATTCTGCAGCTACTTCTTTAAGTTTATGCAAATTGGTCTCCATTAGAGAAGGCATAGACTTGCAATTCCACATTCCAAATTTCTTCAAGATATCTGAAGTGTACTTTCCTTGATTCAGTATGATACTATTAGAATTCTATTGTACTTCAATCCTAGGAAGTAATGGAGAAGCCCCAAGTCTTTCATCTCGAATTCTCAAGTTAGATCTCTCTTGCACTGATCTATAAGATGATCATCACCTGTGATTAATAAATCATCAACATACAATATCAATATTACCATACCATCTTTATCTCTTTTATAATATAAGTTTGGATCGGCTTCATTCTTAGAGAATCCTAAGCCGGTGAGATATTTATCAATCCTCTCATACCAGGTCCTAGGAGCTTGTTTAAGCCCATAAAGAGCTTTCTTGAGTCTGCAAACAAAGGCATTAGGATCATGGGTTTCAAATCCTTCCAGTTGCTCCAGATAGACTTCTTCTGAAATCTTTCCATTGAGAAATGTTGTCTTTACATCCATCTGATGTACCTTCCATCCCTTAGATGCGGCAATTGCTAAGACAGCTCGAACGGTAGTATATCTGGCAACAGGAGCAAAGGTTTCTTCATAATCAATCCCTTTTTTCTGAGAAAAACCTCTAGCTACAAATCTGGCTTTATAATTCTCAATACTGCCATCAGCAACATGCTTTATTTTGAATATCCATTTGGAAGAAACAACAGATTTTCCTTTTGGTCTTGGAACTATTTCCCAAACATCATTTTTCATAATTGACTAGTACTCTTTTGTCGTAGCTTCTTTCCAGGCTGGATGTTTAATAGCATCAGGAGGATTGGTTGGCTCTGTTTTGGATAAATCAATCATATTTGTTGTATGACTAGAGAATCTTTTAGGTCTTTTACTTTCTCTGACTGATCCTGAAGGTGCAACAAAGTCTTGAGCTACTTCAACTGTTTTTATGGCCCAAAGTGGTCTTTTCTTTGAACTTTCCTCAAGGTTTATATTTTCATCTTCGACCTCTTCTAAGTTCTCCCTCTGGGATTCAAATTCACTAATTCTTTCAGAACTTGATAAAGGAGAGAGTTCATTGGAGCTTATTGCTCTTTTGAATGCAAGATCTTCCTCAAAGATTACATCTCTGCTAAGTTCAATAGTTTTTTGTCCAAGTATGAAAATTCTATATGCTTTAGAAGTTTCACTATACCCTACAAAGATACCTTTCCTCCCAAATGGTTCTAACTTGGTTCTCTTTTCTTTTCGAACATGAATGTACACAAGACATCCAAAAATTCTGAGATGACTTATATTGGGTTTTACTTTAGTAAATACTTCTTCAGGGGTTTTATCTTTAAGATAAGAGTGAGGGCTTCTGTTTTGAATATCTACAACAGTACAAGAGGCTTCTGCCCAAAGATAGTATTCTAGATTTTGGTCAAAAATCATAGCCCTAGCAGCTTCTATAATTGTCCTATTCTTTCTTTCAGCTACCCCGTTTTGTTCTGGGTTATAAGGAACAGTGTACTCCCTCTTGATCCCTGATTCTTTACAAAATCTTTTAAATAAGTCTAAAGTATATTCTCCTCCATTATATGTTCTAAGGGTTTTAATTTTATGTCCTAAAAAATTTTCAGTTAATGCTTTGAATTCTTTAAATCTTTGGAAGATTTCTTCTAATTCCTTGCATTTTAAAAAATAAATCCATGTTTTCCTAGAGAAGTCATCTATGAACAAAATATAATACTAGAATCCTCCAAGAGAGGGAACGAACATAGGTCCACATAAATCTGAATGAATTAACTCAAGTATATTATTTTTTTTCCTAGTACTATCATGAAAGGGACTTCTAGTACTTTTACCCAGAGCACACCCTTTACAAATACTAGGGCGATCATTATTTAATTTAGGTAATCCAGTAACCATCTTTTCCATAGTCGATAAGGTTTTAAAGTTTAGATGCCCTAATCTTCTGTGCCATATTTCATTTGAATCTTCTGCTTTGTGAACTAGGGCTTGAATGGATCTACTGGGTTCTATATTCAGTTCATACAAATATCCCTTTCTTTGACCAATTACTTTAGCTTTCTTGATGGAAGAGTTCTTAGCCCAAGTTAGTACTTTTCCATCCACGAATGCAACATTGTGTCCATCATCTTCTAATGCTGTAATTGAGATTAGGTTTCTTTTAATCCCTGGTACATAGAGTACATCTTTAAGAAGAAGAGTATTTCCTGTCTTTAGTTTCAAAGAGCAGCGACCAATTCCTTCAACTGAGTGTGCAGAGTTATCACCAATAGTAACTTCACCGTTAACTTTCTCTGATAAGGAGTCTAGAGTTCCTTTGTATCCTGTCATATGTCTTGAAGATTCACTATCAATTACCCATGCCTTATTTGAGATTTCATTTAATAGAGAGAAATACAAAACATGGTTCTTAGGGTCATAAGTCTCGTCTTCTCTAATGACATTTGTACAATTTCCCTATTGTTTGGAATTTTCCGGACAATTAGACCTATAGTGTCCAAATTTTTCACATTTGAAATAGTTTATTTTAGATAGGTCTTTCTTGGGCTTTCCACTCTTTTGATTTCTCTTTTTCTTCTTGAAGTGCTTTTTCTTGCCTTTATAAGAGTTGGCATTAAGAACGTGAAGTTCTTCATCTTCTACTTTTGGTGTTCCTCCTTTCTTTAGTTTTCTTAACTCTTTCTAAAGACAATCATTCTTGAGTCTGTTAAAGTCCGGACGCTAATCTCTAGCACTTATTCCTTGTGCGAATGTTTCCCATGATTCTAGCAATCCATCTATGGCCATGAGCGTTAGTTCGATGTCATTAATGATGGTTCCTATGCTTGATAATTCATCTCTAATGCCAGCAACTCTTAGGAAATAAGAGTTTATCGATTCTCCTTTCTTTATCTGGATGTGATTCAATCGTCTTTTAAAGCAAGGACCCCAGTTGCATTGTTTACTTCAAATGCATTCCGTAATGCATTCATCATATCGTAGGCAGTTTGGTGTTTCGTAAGCATAGGTACGATATCATTCTTAACTCCATCCAAGATGATTTGAATGGCTTTTCTATTTCCATTGGTCCATATGGATTTGTGAGGTTCAACTGGTGGCTGTTTAGATGCTCCATCAACAAATTGCCTAACATTGTTTTCTTCAAGAATCATCAAGATTCTGAATTTCCATGCTTCAAAGTGTTCCGTTCCATTGAATCTGTCCTCAGGCTTGATTGTATATGCCATTGGAAATGGAAGACAACTACTGAATATATAAATGGTCTGATTACTGAAAAAATTTGCAGAGCCCTAGGTCTGATAACTTGGCTCAGATACCATGTAATGTGCTGCAAATTCTGAGTCTTGAATCAAACTTATAATTCAGTTCTGAGATTGGCTGAGAATATTCTTCTTAATATTATCAATATTAAGTATGCTGTTGAAGGTTTATCTTGAATGTAGATTCAATGTTCTATTTCCAAACTGATAATATATAATATTGTAAACTTATTGATTGCCGGAAGTGAGATGCTTATAGGAGCAGACTGTTGTGAATTGTGTGTCCTCTAATCTGCATCCACAACCAAATATATACCTTGCTAGAGGGTGTGTTCCTTAAGGGACATAACACTTCACTTGACATTTAATAATACCTCTTCCTAAGTCAGCAATTTCAGGAGACTTAGTTTAGGATTTAACTAAACATTAGTTTCGTCAAACACAAACAAAAACATCTGTAGAAAGTCGCTGGCACCTATAGGATAAGCAAGTATAAATATTAGATGCCAATCTTAAGATATATCAACACTAAGAGAGGTACGGTCTGTACTGTCAGACCTGTAGGATTATATAGCTTAGAATCTTAACACCATAACTTATAATAACTTAAGTTCACTTAAGTAACAAGTTCCATAAAAAGATGTGCACACAACTGAAAAATAAATTGAGAGCAAGCCAAAGACTCCCAAATCTTACCCAGAGATGCTCTTCGTCCTTTTTGCTCTTGGACAATCCAAGAAAAGGACAACCAGTCTGCTGTTAATCATTTTGGATTGAGTTGGGACACTATACTTGGTTCCTAAGCCACTTATATATAGATAGCAAAACAAAAGGTTGATCATCAATGGGGAATAAGGAAGAAAATAAGTTGAGAAATTTAAAAAAGAGTCATAAATCTTTTAGGAGATCTACTGTAATTTTAAGTCTAGTCATGAGTATCAGTAGAGATCAGTTTCTATTCATTTCTTGAAGCCCAGATCAACAAAGGTAATAGTCTATTCATTGTAGTAGTCTATTTTGTAATAGTCTATCCCTAACTTCTTAATTCCTATCAATTAACCTAGGATTGCTTTAAACAAATAAGATTAGAGGTGATTTAACACAGTTGAATAACATAACAGTTTTTTTCGTCTTCCCAGAATTGATGAATGCAAATTTAATGTAGATTTTCATTCCAATTGAAGAAAGTTTACACTCCTCTGATATATAAGAGGATGTTTGAAAAGTTGTATAAGCTACATATTCGCATCTTCATTGCAGCATTTGACAATTGGGAAAACAACAATTGGCTGGACAAAAAGTAGTTTTTTCTCTACCTACAACACTGGGATTTTGATTTTAAGCCAGTTATACTCAGCGCTCAAATGCCTCGTAAGCCAGCTGAAAACTTGGTTGCAAAGAAATGCTCAAGAAGAGGGTTTTCAGGCACCGAGCGATAGCGCCCAATTGCTAGAGTTAACCCCGATTCCCATATACAGTAAAAACTCAATAGTCTAACCTTCGCACACCCAACAGGAGGTTTTCCTAGACCTTATCAAAATTCAAGTCTACTCATGTACATGTGTGTGAGAGATTGAAACTCAAACTTCTAATCTATAGAAATGGGTCGGGAAAACATATGAAATTTTCAAAAAAGGAAAAAGAAAGGACCAACCTCTTGATAACGTAAGAACAGGGTTTGTAAAGTTGCTGCCGAGCATCCGACAGGATGTGATTATAACAAAACGAACATAAAGCCATAGGCTTGGACTTGCAGCCCTGAAAAACACACTTCACACTCTCCATCCCATTTTCCCAACTAGAATGTGTAGAGCCAGTTCCTCCACCATTCCTATCAACAAAATCTTTCTCTTCCTTGTCCTCCTCTTCAACTTCCTCCTTCAACCCACTTCTCCCGTTCTTCATATAAAACTCCCTATATTTAGACTTTAGCTCATCCATGATAGCCCAATAATGTCTCCTATACAATCTAGCAAGCTGCCTCGTCCTTCGGGCCCTTCTCCTCAACACTTCTTCGACAGTCAAGGCATCTGCATTCTGTAAAATCTCATCTTCCTCAACGCCGTCAATGCGTATCTCGGGCACTTCCAGGTCATTGTCTGAACCTTGGTCCTCCTGTTGCTTACCATCTGTATCACTGCAGCTGCAGCTGGCATCAGCTTGAGGGTTCAAACTCTGGTAGTTGTTGGTCGCAAGATTTTCAGAACCTTTTCTTGTGGGTACCTGTGAATTCTTCTTGGCAAGCTTCTGCTTGCCTGTGCTGCCCATTATGTTCGAAAAGAAATATGCATACAAATTTTCGAAGGGCTTTTCGTTTTAGTTGCTCGGCAAGAGTTAACAGAAGTGAATTTGTCAGCTGAAGAGTATCTTCAGAAAGGGATTTAAGGATCTGAGCATCTAACACGGCTATTTTGAAAGATAAATGTTACTTTTGTGCTACCAAGATCTGTTTCTGCTTTTGGGGCTGCCCCACAGACAGTCTCATGAGCTTTTCCTGTCTGATTCTGTCCGCTAACATTCTTGCTGCATTCTTTTGGAGGGAATAAATGTATTGAGTTTCGATGACTGTTTTTGTTTTGTACGGGAAACTTTCCAATACCAGACAAATGTATACCTCGAGTGGGAGCTTAGATATCCAAATACGTATAAGATCATTTTTTTATAGGTAGGGGACCGGGGTTATGGATGAGTTGAAAATTGGGAGGACATTGCAATCGTATGTCTTTAAATTTGTTAATTTTCTAAATTTAGGATGTTTAGTTAAATTGAGAAGTATTGGGATGGTTAATTTTTTAGAAGGCATAAACATGTATTAACTATTAGATCTATTTGTTTGCCTTTATGAATATCATCTAGAGACATTAAGTGTCAAGTGTCATTTAAAGACTAGCACTATGTTTATGTGCTTGTAAATAAAATTATTTTTTAAAATATAATCTTATGTTAACAAATTAGATTATTAATAAATTTTAATTTAAATAACATAATATTTACTAAAATCTTTTAAATAGATTAATAAATATGATTTATTAATTTCAATTTATCAAAAAAAAATCATTTAAAAAAATTCCATCAAAAAATCTATTATGAAAAATTAATAAGAGAAATATAAAAAGATATATGAAAAAATAATGTCTTTATTAATAAATTTCAATTTAAATAACATACTAGTTACTAAAATCTTTTAAATAGATTAATAAATATTATTTATTTAAATTTATCAAATATGAAAAAAAAATCATTTTAAAAAATCCCATCAAAAAGTTTATTATGAAAAATTAATAAGAGAAATACAAAAAAAATATGAAAAATAACATCTAACAAATATTCTATTGACTAAATAAATTATAGAAACTAATAAATAATATTTAAAGAAATACTAGAGCAATGTAAAAATAAATTAAAATAATTTAAAAACAAAAATCTAAATCAATAAGATTCCTTAGAGTCATCACTTATATAAAAATAGCTCTACTTTTGCAAAAATGTCGAACTTCCAAAAACCAACGAAGAATCACGGGAAGAAATTTCTATTAAAACAATGGAAAAATAGCTCATATGGTCAGGGAAAGCAATGGCAAGGATCGCACCAAGTCGAAGGCAGAAATTGGCATCAAAGAACACCTCAAAACAACCTTGGCGAACAATTCAATATCAAAATTGGAAACAGTTTTGAGATCTTTAATAAATTCGATGAAGAGCCTCCCAGCCAGATAGATAACAGAAGGAAGCAGATTAATCAATGCACAGATTCATGTCCGATAGCCTCCTTCGAAAGCTCAGAGGTACTTTTTTCCGATAATCGGCATTTGTTTTTCACTCCAGAGCATCTGGATAACCAATTTCGAATCTTTAATTTAACAAAATATGCTCACACAGAAACTACCATTAAACCCTATAGACAGCAATATCCGGCAACACCCCAGATGGCAAGGATATCCACCAAAACTGATCTGCCCCCATCTTACATTCCTCCACACCGGCGAATTCATAAACAAAAAGAGGCATCAAACCCTAAAGCATCTGTTGGATTGGGTAAAGATTTGGAAGATCCAACAAGGATATCGATTAAAGAAATTGATAAAACTTGGGACAAATGTTTAAAGGGAGGAGTATTCACAATTTGGAATGGTCCATAGCATGATCTCCCTCTTTTATCTAACTGGTTGGAGGAAATCTGGGAGGAATAGGTAAGTATATCACGTTTTTCGGATAAGGTGCTTTATGTTCATTGTTTAGATGAAGATGTGAAAAAGGAATTTATTTTAATTTCTGTATGCTTTTTCAATGGTTATTGTGTTAAATTCATAGAATGGTCTCAGAATTTTAGTGAAGCAAAGATAGATTGTAAGATGCCTTCATGGTTTATTCTGCCTTCTCTACCTCCAAAACTTTGTCAAGAGGATATTATCAAATCCTTAGGATCTGTAGTTGGAGAGGTAGAGGGTATAGATGCATCCTTTTATTGTTGTAACGATGTCAAAATACTAATTAATGTTAAGTTTAATCATCCAAATGAATTTAAAAAAGAATTCATAACTAGTAAGGCTAAGTATGATATCCACTTTCAGATGTATAAAGGGAAAATAGTTGACATTTTAAAATTTGATGAAGCACATAAAATCATGCCCAAGATACTTCCCCTGACCTCGGATGTTAGAAGCAAGTTTCCCTGGCTAAGAATAATGAAGAAAAAAAGACTTCAAGAACAAAACCCGCTTACAAAGAAGCAAAATGCTCAAACAAATCAAAAGGAAGGGAGGGAACCCAAAGATACAGAAGAACACTCCCCAGAAAGAAGAAGGATTAAATCGGTCATAGTACTTCAGCCCATGGATCAGGCAGAGAAGGAGGCTAATGATGTCATCCTAAAAAGACAGAAAAGAAAAAAGGAAATGGAAATGGATAAGAAGAAAAGGGATGTAGGTAAGACTAAGAATGGCAAGGATGGCAACCTACAAATACAACATAGTTCTGGGAATATGGAGGACACTGACTCAGATAAAAATGTGACTACCATTAGAAATATCACAAAAAAGGGTACAGTGCAAGAAGAAACTTCATATACATCTCAATCAGATCTTAATGTCAGGAATCAGTCAGAGGATACGCAATCGCAGGAGAAGAGGCTAGGATCTGAAGGAAAGGAAAAAGATAACTGCTCTCTGATCCCAGAATAAATAGGGGCAGCAAACCAAAGTAAAGAAATTGCAAGTAAAACAGGGGAAATGAAGTTCAAAGATAAGGAACTCAGTGATACTCAAGCCAAAGTCTCAGAAATGATGGTGAATTTTGACATAGGTGAAGAAGAAAACGACCTCATCTTCTTATCTTCAACAGATAGACTGAAAGAAGGCACAATGCGGAATGATAATCAAGATGCTCTGCAGCAAATAGCAAATAAGAAGATGGAGGCAGACTCATCAACACCTAGAAATAAGAGGTCCAAAGGAGCATCCAAATTTTGGCAAACACCCAGTCATATGCCCACTTCACCCTTCACCCCAGAGGAAAGTAAGATAGAGATGCAAAGGAAGGTCATAAATTCAGATAACTTACTATTGGAAGAGGTTTAGAACTTCTTAAATAAGGACTCAAATTCCACACCAGAAGCAGAAGTGCCAGAGAATGTTTTCAACCAACTAGAACAACTATCTAAAGAGCTGGTTCAAGCCTTTGATTATGATAATATAAACAATAGTACTACACTCTAGAAAGAGGAATTGATTCAAAGAATCATCAAACTAAGGGGGGAAGATTATACAGTTGATGACCTTCAAAGAGATTTATTGCATATTCAGATGGAGGACAGTGCTATGGAAATGGACAAGCAAAGTAGGAATAAATCATAAACTACTAAAGGGAAGTATAGAACATCAGAAGGAAATGAAGACGAACATAACCTGGAATCATTGGTTGAAGAAAAGATTGGGACTGAGATATGCAGAGAAATAGAGAAAGAGGAGTTCCAAACAATAGGAGACACTGTACTCTCATTAGTACATGATATGGATGATAATATGCAAGAGCTGGGTTTATGTATAAATCAGGTAGGATTGAGCTCCCCTATTTGTGGCAAAATGAAAGGAAAAAGAGGAAGAAAAACTCTGAAGGAATTACGAGAGACTGAAGGACTAAGTAGGGAACAGAAGAAAATTGATGAGCTTCTAAACATGGGGAAGGGGAAGTGCCTTCCCAAGGCACCATGAGGATTACAACATGGAATGCTAGGGGTCTAAATGCCCCTAGTAAAAAAAGACTAATTAAACAATACCTTAATAATTTTAACTCAGAAATAATTTTAATACAAGAAACTAAATTAAACAAGTTAGAAAGTTCTAAATTAAATAGAAACCTAGGTTTTTGGGATTCAGTATTTGTTAAGGCAATGGGTGCATCGGGGGGTCTTGGTATTATTTAGAACCCCAAAAAAATAGAATTGAAGTATTTAGTTAGTGGCTTTAACTGGATGTGTGTCAGCATACAAAGTTTAAAATTTGATATTAAATTTATTTTAATTAATGTATATGGACCTACCTGTCCAATTAAGAAAAAAGAGGTGTGGGACGAATTAGGTATGGTGTTACATAATCAGCAGAATAGCCATGTCATAATGGGTGGTGATTTCAACACCATTATCAACCTAAATGAAAAAAGTTGGAGGAATACAGCACCTTACATCCTCCTCGGTGGAATTTAAATCTTGGATAGATAATCAAAGCTTGGTAGAAATTCCATTAAGTAATGGTACATTTACTTGGAATAATAGAAAGAAAGACCATGCTTTCATTGCAGAAAAGTTAGATAGGTTTTTTATAGTTGGAAAAATTTCAGATTATAATAAAAATCTCGTTTCATCCATCCTGCCTTTTGCAGGTTTGGACCATTTTCCAGTATGTATGGAAATATCAGAACCATCTAAACCACCCAGAAACCCATTCAAGTGTGAAAAAATGTGGTTTCAAGATCCAAAATTCATTGAACAAATTAGATATGGTGGGTACAAGCAAACTTTGAGGGCTCCAAGATGTTCATTTTTATCTCTAAGCTTAAACTATTAAAAGAAAACATTTTAAGATGGAATATAGAACATTTTAATAATATCTTCAAAGATAAACTGGAGATAGAAGAAAAATTAAACAATTTAAATCAAGAAATCATTAGATTTGGTATGGACTATGAGAAATAACACTTAGAAAAAGAACTGTTGACAAGACAAGAAGACATACTGTCAAAAGAGGAAACATTTTGGAGACAAAAGTCAAGGGAGAAATGGTTGGACGAGGGAGATCATAACACAAAAAAATTTCATAACTCAACCATTTATAATAGAGCTCGATCTAGAATCACGAGTATCACTAATAATTCCGGTCTGCAAACTGAAAGTCCACAAGAAATAGCAGATATGTTAGTCTCCCATTTCAAGAAATTACTCAACAATTATGAAGGATTCAATAGGATAGCCCAGTCCAATATGCTCAAATTCATTCCAAAACGCATAACCCCTGAAGATAATAAAAATCTCAACCGCCCAATCACTCTAGAAGAAGTTAGTCTTGCAGTCTTTAATATGAACCCTGACAAATCGCCAAGGCCCGATGGGTTTCAGGCATTTTTTTTTTCAAAAATGCTGGGATATTTTAGGAACAGACCTATGGAAATCCATTGAAGCATCACGAAATGGTGGATCACTGCTGGCAGAAATTATTTTTTCCTTTATTACACTGATTCCTAAGAAGGACAGGTTGGAACATCCCAGTGACTTCCGCCCTATAGCTCTATGTAATACAATTTACAAAATTTTCTCAAAAATTATGGCTACCAGACTCAAGGAATACTTGCCAAAACTAATCTCGGAAGAACAAACAAGTTTTGTGCCAAGGAGATCTATTTTGGATGGCATTCTTATAATTCAGGAAACTATTCATTCAGCAAACAGAGACAAGGAACCATGTATGCCAATGAAACTAGATATACATAAGGCATACGATATGGTTGACTGGCGCTTCCTTTGTAAAGTATTAGAAGCGTTCGGCTTCTCTCACCAATGGATTAATCTAATCTTTAAGTTTATCTCTAAGCCTAAAATTTCTATTCTCATCAATGGGACCCTGGAAGGCTTTTTTGAGATTTCTAGGGGTATTAGACAAGGAGACCCGCTCGCACCATCCCTCTTTATCATTATGGTCGAAGCTTTTGGAAGGGCTATTTCGGATGCATATTTAAGACGAAGGATATCGGGTATTTCTGTAACTAGAAATATCCCTAACATTACTCATCAACAGTATGCGGATGATACCATCCTTCCAGGTAAAAGCTTAGTTCAAGAGGCTTTGGGCTATAAAGGTATTTTGCAAACCTATAGGGAGGCCTTAGGACAAAAAGTGAACAAAGAGAAATTTGAAATTTACTTTTTGAATACCAGACCAGAGATGGAGGATTTGATTTGTAGGATCATGGGATTTTAAAAGGGTCAGTTTCCTTGCAAATATCTAGGAATCTTCCTAGAAAAAGGATCAAAACAATGCGAAGTATGGAAGGACACAATTGAAAAGGTAGATAAACGAATTGGGAGTTGGAAAAATAAATGGCTATCTAAGGCAGGTAAAATTTCAAAGATCAGGTCAGTCTTCTTCGCCATCCCAATATTCCCTATGGCTTGTCTACCTCTTTCCAATTGGATGTCTTCGTCTTTCAAATCCAAACTTAGGAAATTTTTATGGAAAGATAAAGGAGAAGTTAAGAAAATGGCCCTTATAAAATGGGATACCATATGTAGATTGAAAGAGTATGGGGACCTAGGTATTAAAAAGCCCCAATGGAAAAATAAGGCCTTGGGAGCAAAGCTAATTTGGAGATTATATAAGGAATCTGATCAAAAATGGGCTAAAATCTTATTTAACAAATATCTCAACCCATCAGACCCGGAATCCTTGTTTAGAATGGATAAACTACCTAAAGGATCAGAATGTTGGAATTTTATGACCAAATGTAGAAGTCTTATTAGTAAATTCCTTACTTGGGATGTAGGATCAGGTGACAAAGCTTTGTTTTGGGAAGACTCATGGGACGGACTTCCTCTGATTAAATCCTCCCCCACTAATGATATTCTTAAGAAAAGGTTGACTTCTTTGTGGGGTAGTAAAGTTAAGGACTATAAAATTAAAGAAGTTTTGGACGAGGTCCTAAATTGGAAGTGGCACTCGTTGGACAATATAGAATTTGATCCAGGCCTCATACAGGCTTACGAGAAGATAATTTCCAGTAGAAATATCAAACAAGTCGCAAAGTCGGATAACCTTATTTGGGTGGGATCTAAGGATGGCTTATATAGTGTGAAACAAGGATATAATACTATTATTCAATCTCAAAAATGGTCTAAGATTGAAATTCTGCTTAACCTGTGTTGGGATGCGGCATGTCTTCCTAAAGCCAGATTCTTTCTATGGCTAGTCCTACAAAAGAGGGTTTTGACTGCGGATAGGTTATCAAGATTAGGTATTATAGGCCCTCATTGGTGTGTTTTATGTAAGCATAGCGATGAAAATGTAGACCATCTATTCCTAAATTGTCCTTATGCGCTCAATTGTTGGGAATGGCTTAGGGCTCGTCTCGGTTGGACTTCCCCTTTGCAAAATTCTGTTAAAGGGTTTCTCAATTCATGGCCCACAAATTTTATAGGTGGGGTATATATCAAGCTCTGGAATATTTGTCCCTCGATTGTGGTTTGGGAACTATGGAAGGAGAGAAATCGATGCATTTTTCAAGAAAAAACAATGAACATAGAAAGGTTTTTATTAAAATTAGAAGCTTCTATAGTGGAAGTGCTAAATGCGCATCTTAGGAAATCATCCAAAGAAGAAGGCTCATTCTCAATGTGGGATGGGTTCATGAAGAAAAATTGGCCACCATTATCAACCCTCCTTTGGTTCACCATACACACAGTAAGGAGGCAAGAGCAAACTGCAAATGGGTTCCCCCACCTCAAGGGTGGTATAAATTAAATTTTGATGGTGCAGCCCGGGGCAATCCAAGGATAGCCAAAAGTGGTTGCATTATCAACGATGAGCATGGAAAATGGTTAGCTAAGCTGGCTTCAGCGCTGCCTCCTTCTTCTAATAACATAGCTGAATTAGTAGCTTTAGAGAAAGGATTACAACTTTGCAAGAAACTAGGCTTGGCCAGGATCATAATTGAAGGCGATTCTCAATTTGTTCTTAATGCGGTTAGAAAGAAAAAGACTCCAAATTGGATGCTAAATTCAAAGCTTCAAGAAATCCTTATGATATTAGGTAAATTTGAGGAAATTCATATTACTCATATTTTTAGAGAAGAGAATACCAAAGCTGACAGGCTAGTTAATAAGGGTGCAGATGGAATCCCAATTTTAACATATAATTTGTAATCTATAGATTAGCTCTTTCCCCTTATTCTTAGCCATCTAAGTAGCTAAAGACTCTCCAGGTTTAATTATAATTAAAAATAGACACAATTAATAAAATATTAGGAGTTTAGTTAATTTGATATCTTATGCTCATCGAATTAATTAAGTCTCTCTTGCACATCCCTCTTCAGTCTTATCCTAATGGATCCATTTTTAGTATGATATTCTCCCACTGCAACTTTGTACAAAGTGCATCATTAGAAGGCACTTGTAGGATCCCACTACTGGTAATGGTTTCCAAAACTTATCGATGTCATGCTAGTCGAGTATGATGAGGTAAAGGGTTTAACATGCGAGGCTTCATTAAGAAGTGATATGTGTCAAAACCATAATGATGGCAGTAATCATCGATTGTTTGTTTAGAGGACAGATTATGATGATTTTAGATGAAGAAGCGAAGTAGGATTTTAATTAAGGTAGTTGTTCATGGAGTTGTTTAAACAGAAGCTTTTAAATTGGTATCCCTGAACACCCTAACCTCAGCCTGGATGGAGACTAATATTCATGTCTTTCACTCAACTGAAAACAAGACAATGGCCTTTTTGGGGAAGGTCAAACTAGAGAGATGGATCGTTTGCTACGAACAGTAGACGATATGACTCGCTTCGTCGTAATCAAAGCAATAGGAGAAGATGTTTTTGACTACAATGCGACCTGGAGAACCAACAACTCCATAATTGGCTCCTTCATAAGGGTAATGATAAGGACAAAAACTTGGAAAGAAGACATAGTGAGGCTCTGTTTCAAACTTTTTGACTCGGTGTGGAGGAAAGGAATGGAGAAGGCAGTATATAGCATTGATGATAAATTTAGAATTCCATTACCAGAAAGGTATATGGGGGTACCTCTGGGATCTACAGATTTGGAGACGGCCCCTTGTCGACAATCCCTCACAGTCAGGGAAAACCTGGCATTCTATAGGGAATGTCCATGAATGGAGGCTAGTGTTAATTTTCTGTTACGATGGAGAAGGATAGTTGCAGAGGAAAACAAAAAATGGGTCATAGATTACCTCAAACTATTCAAGGTTTATGTACAACTGGGAGTGATATTTGATGATCTCAATGAGCTAGAATTCTACACCGTCAACTTAGAAAAGACAAGCAGAAACAAGGTCTCGTTCGAACTGCCTCCCCACATGGACATGGACGAATTTGATGATGTCCCAGAGGTGATCATGGTTTCATGGAAAACACAAGAAAGGTGCAGGGAGGAAGAAAAAGGAATGTTGAATTAGAGTTTGAACTTTATTTTTCGCAAGAATACAGTATGTAGATCTTTAGGTGGTGCTCTACACCCAATTTTGCTATATTAGATAAGAAAGGTATATAGTACTCTGAAAGTTTAATCCCATATAGATACATTACAGATTAATTAAGTTTCAAATGATTCTACCTACTAGGAGTTGTTTGGTTAGTAATATCAGATGTTTTTAGAGTATGCTTATGTAATTAATACTTACAGAACTTGTTGTTTATATATAGAATGATGGGTCTTTGTCGTATTTAAATGCTTTTATGGATGACCCTCTGTAGCTTCTTTTATTTGACAAAGATTATTTTAGGACCTGCGGTTTTAATTTCGTAGCCCAGAATATATTATGTCTGGTTTGATAGAATAGGTATCATGTTTTTTTGAGAGTTAGCAAGTCTGTTAGCTGAATTCCTATAGCATGGAGTGGGGAATGTTTGTTTCATGTATGTATTTATTTATTCTAGGATCCAGACTGCAGGATGGGATGTATCCTCACAAAGGAATTTAGATGTATGTCACTATCTTAGACTTCTTGGGTGTAAGGATTATAGTTGTTGTCTTGGTCATGGTTATGGTTATGTTTTTGCTCTTTTGTGTCGATCATTAACAATTTGTTTAATTGACATGCTCGGCTCGAATTTCATTCAAATTTTTAATCAGGATATCACTTCCAAGATTTATTTAAGTATGGAACTCATTATTCAGGTTTAGGATATGTAAACTTTGGAAATACTCTGTTTCAATTTTTTAGAAGGAGTCCATTTTGAAGCAGTACAAAGAGGGACATTTAATTAATGCCAGGGATATAGCTTTATGATCTCATGTTGGATTTAGATTGTAGTCTCCAGAGTCATAACCTGGTATAGGAGCCCTGAATTCTAAACAGCCTTTAATCAATTATTATCTTGGATGACTGGGAGTTTTGTAAAGTGGTTCTTTTAGTTAGTAGCTCTGTAATTTTGAATTGGTAATGTAGCAAGGAGTGTATTGATAGGTTAGTTGGACTATTTCCTTCTAGTTTTTTCGGTTTTGACATATCTATCCTGACTGGGTATGATTATGTAAGTTTTTATCTATGGTTTTTTATTTAAAGATTCGAAGGATAGTTATGTTTGAAGTTCTATGAGATTAATTTAGGGGGTATAGGAGCATAGGGCTAGTTTATGTCTTCTTCCTATATGATACTAATATGCTATGTTGATTAGTTTCTCACTCAATTTGTGGTTTAGTCTGATTGGTCTGTACTTTAGCTTTGATAGATGGTATATGGATAGAATAGTATGTAGTTTCTCTAATCTCATTGCAAAATCATGTAACTTTGGTTTTGCCAAATTGAGATCCGATTCAACAATTTGATAGTATCATGATTAAAATGTTTTTCTCTAACCTGATTTGATGTTTAGCTAGCTGGACAGTTTCCTTTGGTAGAAATGTAATGTGGCAGGGTGTAGTCAAGGATGATCATCCTAAGGATAGCAGTATATCTATGGAAATCAGATGTAACAATCTGGTCCTCTTTCTTACAGTAGCCATTTCATGAAGATTGGATGGAATAAATTGTCAATGTGTATTCATGTATTGACCTTAATGTAAATAAAATTATCTAGTATATAGGTCACTGGGGTATGCCCCTTTATAAGATGTAATGATATAGGACTTCGGTCCTGGGCTAGACTGGAGGTTTTGTTCTCCATTCTTTCCTACCAGTGCCCGTTTGAACGGAGTAAGCTGTTGTTACTTTTGGTTATTAATAAAATTTATCATGGCCTTGGCCGTTTACCAATCAAAACAAAAAAACAAAAAATCTAAATCAATTTTAAAAATCAAAAGTTAAATAAATAAATATCACAAGTAATTATTTTTAAAAAATAACAATAGTTAAAAGTGGAGATAACAACGAATAAATGTCAAAACAAGAGTTAAAAGTGGAGTGAGATAAAGATTGGCCAGTAAATAATTAATGGGAAGGATTTACAATTTTACGCAAAATTGACAACTTTTCTGACCAACTCACAACTTTTCAAGTCAACTACAACTTTTTCGGCAAAAATTAAAATTTGAGGAACAAAGTTCTTGCAAATAGTCTATTGGCTAAAAAGCAAGTTTTAATAATATCTTCAAAACTTTAAATAGTAAATTTAAGATTACCTTTTTATATTAAGAAATAAATAAATATTTTCTCTAAATTTGTATTCCTATAAAAAAAGATATCATCTATTTAATTAATTTAAACAAACTTAGTATACTTTAATAGTTTTTTAATAAAAAATTAAATAAATATTTTTATTATCATAAAAATTAAATATCACAAATTTAATTAATTAAAAAAACTTCATAAATATTTTATTACTAGAAAAGGGATGTTATTTTCAACTTCATCCTTTTTATTAATCATTTTTAAAAATAAAATAAACAATAATATACATTAAAAAATAGCTAGATAAAATTAATTGTATTTTAAAAAAAAATTAAATTAAAAAAGATATATTATTCAATTTAAGTATTAAAATTATTTTTAAAGATCTTATTCTAATTAAAATAATATAAATAGAAAAAATCTAAATGCAATAATAATATCTTCGCATTATATATATTAAGATCGTTTACATATTGGTTGCTTCTCAAGAGCAACAATTACAACTTATTCAAGCTCCTTTCAAGCAATCACACTATAAACAACAATTAGAAGACAAAGAATCACAACTTAGAATCCACTTCTTACAAATGAGATGAATATAACCAATAGAAGACCAAGAGTCACAACTTAGAACTCCACAAAGATGCCCCTCTTGGGATTTGAACCAGGTGTCAACAATAAGAACTCATTGCTTCAACCAACTAAGTTAAACCCCTTAGACATAATATCTTACATTAAAAAGAAAAAATTATAATAATATTTGAAAAACTTTATACACTAAATTTAAGATTACTTTTTAGATGACCAATTAAATAAATAGTTTCTCAATATTTATTTTCATAAAAAAAAACTATTATCTATTTAATGAACTTTATTAAAGGAATTTTAATGAGCATATTGAACTTATATAGCATAGTACAGTAGAGAAAAGTTTAGAGTCATCTGTTAAAAAGCAAGTTTAAAGGTATTGCTTCGCAAGCACCCAATACTAATAATTTTGATACTTTAAGGATCATGTTAGTAAAGGAATAAAAATAATTATTATGACATAAGCCTCTTTTAAGTATTGTAGAAATAGCATAAATAATTAAAAGAAAAAGTAATTTTTAATTTCTCCAAGGTACCTATTATTTTAAAATGTATGTAGTTCTATAACTAACTAATCTAATTATTGTAGAAATAGCATAAATAATTAAAAGAAAAAGTAATTTTTAATTTCTGCCAGGTAACTATTATTTTAAAATGTATGCAGTTCTATAACTAACTAATCTGACTATCAAGTCTAGAAGGCAGGTTTGAGCACTTAGCTTGGTAGTGGAAGGTGTTTAAAGTACAATGGTTGGAATGGATCAATGAAATTGGTCTTAGCTACACTCTAGTTTCCTTGATGTTTGTATTAATTTGTACTTCAATCACCTCTTTTGTAATCATAAAATGTGAAGCAATTTGACTAGGGTATGCCCCTTTTATGATGTAATTAGAAAGGACCTTGGTCCTGGGTTAGACTGGAGGTTTTCTTCTCCATTCTTTCTTACCAGTGCCCATTTGAACAGAGTAACGTTGTTGTAATTATCAATTTTGCTATTAATAAATATAATCAAGGCCTTGGTCATTTACTGATAATAATAAAAAAATTTATTTAATGAACTTAAATAAAATAAAATTTAAGATTTTTTATATTAAAATTTAAATAAATATTTTCTTAATATACAATTTTTTTCTCTATTTGTTTTTGAAATAAAAAATGACCAAAAACAAGAGGGTCGGCCCTTACAACCAAAATGATGGTAACCAGCACATTACCAACAGGGACCAATCAAAAACACTACTGAAGTAAAAACATACTAAAGTCCAACATAACCACAATAATGCTATGCACATAACTAACTAGCATACTACTATGGACAGAAACAACTAAACCGTAGTAGAAGACTATAATGTTTGCTACACTACTTAAGTTCATCATAAAAACTGTTGGCACAAATAGGCCAACCCAAGTCTGAGCAATTGCTAGATACCAGCAAATCCAGTAACAACAAATTAACCTAAAACAACTTGGATCTTAGGATCCCTTAAAACCAAAAAACTTATTTCTCAGTTTTTTCCTTTCCTTTCGCAGCCAGCAGAACCCAAGCCCAGTCATCAACAAGAAATTTAAACACGAGCTTATGCTCCTCCATGTCCATTCCAATTTCTTCTTTCTCCTGTGCCAGCAGTTGGAGGGTGGTGGCAGCAATGTGAGTGACCTTTAGAGCAAATTTAGAGAAGGTGAAGAACCCTTCTTCTAAAATTTTAACCCTTTTGTCCAATTTGGCATACACCTCCAATTGCTCCTCAGTCTCCTCCTTATTTTCCATTCCCGCCTTTTTAAGTCCCTCTTTAGCCTTTTCCACTTGGTTATCATCCTACAAAACCCTAGGGTTAGTAAAAACCTTAGATTTTTCCTTGATCTAGGAGGAAATAGTAATGGGGGAGGTGTCCATTTTACTACTATCTTCACAAAAAGTAATAGGTTGCAAGGTGAAGCTGGCTAAAACATGGGTAGTCTCCATGGTGATAGCATTACTAGCTGACAC
Source organism: Cupressus sempervirens (assembly GCA_028749045.1). Taxonomy (NCBI): domain Eukaryota; kingdom Viridiplantae; phylum Streptophyta; class Pinopsida; order Cupressales; family Cupressaceae; genus Cupressus; species Cupressus sempervirens. Next base: position 73,502,206 of record CM053792.1, on the reverse strand, counting down.
CTGAGTATTTCCAGCAGACATCTAGAGATTGTCAACAAAATTGTCCGTAGAGTTAATACTTTTTTCTACCTACTCCTTTCCTTTTTCTCTCTTGGAATTAGAGTTATCTTCTTCCTCCCTCTCCTCTTCATTATTTTATGAGCTCTCCTCTTCCACCTCCTCAACCTTGAATCTGTTAGATTTTTGCTTGTACCTTGCCTGGGATTAGGCAAGTTTTCCTGATCTTCTCCTAGCCTTTCCACCTGCCTCCTCCTCCAAGTCCTCCTCTTCAACCTCCATAGGTTTTTCCACTTTAATCTTTTTACTACCCTTTTGTTCCACAGTTGTATCAGGTTTCTTCTTTTTCTTATTTTCATGGCTAGGGGAGGGTCGCGAGGTATGAATTCTAGTACCAGTACTGGTACTCGAGGGTGAGTTCTACTGGTGGCACTAGTTATCAACCACCACCACCCTAGGGGGGCAAAGGGCAAGATGGAATTGGTATAGAGGAAAGATCAAGCCTTGGTGAATAATAGTGAAGTTATGCCCCTTATTCTTCTTCTCCCTAACATCACTAACCATATCCTCTAAAGAAAGTAGCAGAAAAAATGGGCTAGAAATAAAACTCATATTTCTAAAATGATTCAATAAGGGAAAATGATAGTAGTAGTACACATCGAACTTGCCCTCCAGCATAAGGTATTTCATGAGTACCAGGAAAACATCGTCCCACGGAGCTGGCAGCCTATCCCTCTTAAATCCTCCTCTATAGCATACTGGTTCCTCATCCTCCACAAAAAAACTGCTCATACTAGCCTCATCAACAATTTTAGTGACCTTTCTCCATTTTTTCCCCTTCATTGAAAGACCAGTAGCCATGGCAATTACTTCCTCATTCACTTGAAAAGTGATTCCATTAATGGTTACCTTGTGGTTGTTCCACCCATTGACAAACTAGAGGGCACAATTCTTGTCATACCCCACCATTGATTGCATGTAAGGCAGAAAATCCCCCTCCTTTAATAGGAACTAGGTAGCCATCCTATCTTTAAAGTTCTCCAACCTATTCAAATCTCCACCCATATCTATCTTGCCAATTTCTCATTCCCCCACCTTAGTGATGCGCATCTAAACCTCCTTATCTGCAAAAACATTGCAAATATTATCAACCCTGATTCTCTCAACAATGAGTGAAAAGGTTTTACAAGCCCGTGCTCGATAAACTTCAAAATCCCATGCGAATTCATTATGGGAATCATGCTTGTTTAGCATCATAATTTTAACACCCCAAAAATCTCTAACAATTTCAAAAATGATATCATTCGTACTTTCAAAGGGGAAGTAATTTGAATTCTGTAATATGTTACCATAACGGTGAAATGACACTCTTCTTAAATTGCATTCATTCATTTTTTCGTTTGTATGACCATGTCTTCTCCTCATTTCCCTAAAACCTTTATTAAATTTAGTGCACTCCGACTCTCCAAGGAAAAAATTGCCAAATTTGGCCGCCTTAAATTTTAAAGCCATAATTAAATGATACTCCCCCTCTTTCCTTGCATATCAAGGACTTAATATCCTCATTTAGATTTTCCATATTTCTCCAACACATGACTACCGTTAATTTAAACCCCATGGCAATCGTCGCATCGGCCACCTTATTTCCTTCTCTGTAGATGTGCTGCAAGTGAACACTTTCCATCCCTTCTAAAATATGCCTAATGTCCATAATGATAGTCTGAATATTCCATCCTAGTTGGGACACTCCATTAACCATATCAATAATTAATTTGGATTCCCCCTCTATGGTTATTTTCATAAGTTGCATTTCACTAATCAACTGAAGATCCCAAAACAAAGCCATTGCCTCAACCAGATTATTACTTCCACACCCCACCTTCCCAGCATAGACTAATAGCACATCACCATTCCCATCCCGCAACACTCCACCCGCCACTCCTATACCTCCTTTAGCAGCACCATCAAATTTTAGTTTGAATTGTGTAAGGGTAGGTGGTTTCCATCTTGTTTGTTGTCTCCTTAACATTTTTGAGTTATCAGAAAGGTGAAAATCCTCATGAATACCCCATTTTTCAGCAATTTGACCTTCTTTCCTACCTGGTTCTTCCTTTGGCATCTTACATTTGGCAACCCTAATATTTTCCTTCAACAATTTCTCCATTATTCCAAAATCCACCTCCACTAGTTTTTCCTCCTCCTGAAATATTCTATTATTTCTTTCTTTCCATATATGCCAACAAATATATGGTGGAACAATTTTCCATAGAAAGACCAATTTTGGGTGGTAGAAGGGACAACACCAGTTCTCCACGAATTGACATAAGTTATCTTTTAGAACCCAATCCATACCAAATCTCTCCCACCATAGCCCATATCTTTAAGGCATGCTGGTATTCAAGGAACAGGTGAGGAATACTCTCCTCCTTTTCCTTGCAGAGATAGCATTAGTTTGTTATATAAAAACCCCTTCTTTTCAGATTGTCTATAGTTAAAAAATTTCCATGCTGAACTATCCACCATAAGAAATTGATTTTAGGGAGAAGGTTACTAATCCAAACATTACTCCATGATGGTGGACAGAGGTCCTTGCTAAAGAGGTTCTTGTAAGCCGATTTGATTGTAAAGTTACCACTCGAAGTTAAGTCCTAGACTCTAGTATCCTCTTGGATCAGAATTGGGGGTATTTATGCTCTTATCAGCTCTTCCAACTCCTTAAGAAGTTGAATATCCTCCTTCCTTCCCATGTCTTCCTTTAGTAACTACATTAGTCTTTTGAATTTGCTGAAAACCAGCGGTTTCCCTCCCAGCCAATTGTCTTCCTAGAATCTAATGCTATGACCATTCCCCACAATCCACCTTGTCCCTTCCCTCAATAAGCCTCTACTCTTAACAATATTCATCCAGATTTTAGAGCCTCCTAGAAGATCATTATTGAATAGATTCCAATTGAAAAGGGATTTTGACAGATATTTAGCTTTCATAATATTACCCTAATCAGTATTATCTTCTCCCAATCTCCAACCAATCTTCGTAAGGAGGGCCTTATTAAGGTCACAAAGTCTTCTTACTCCCAATCCCCCTTTCTCCTTTGGCTTGCACACCTCTTCTCAGTTGACTAGGCTCAATTTATTTTTCTCCTCTGTACCTGACCAGAGGAAATTCCTTTGTATTCTCTCAATCCTATTAGTCATATTTTGGTTGATTTTGAAAAGGGACAGAAAGTAAATAGGAATGCCTTGGAGAGCTACCAAGAGCAATTGTAATTTGCTAGCATTGCTTAAATTTTTCCCTTTCTAACCAGCAAGTTTCTTTTGAATTCTTTCCACTATAGTATTCTAGAAGTCATTAGTCACCTCTTTGGTGGTTAGCGGTAGGCCAAGATAAGTATACAAGAGGTTGGCAGACTGACAACCCAAAATGTTCCTTATCCTCCTCTGTAATGGGGCATCAGTATTAAAGAAATAAATCTTACTCTTGTGGTAATTAACTTGCTGACTTGAACTTTCTTCATAATTGCGAAGAATAGTCTTCCAAGGTTCAACCTTCATAACCGAAGATTCTCTAGAAAGGAATGTGTCATCTACAAATTGTTGTAGAACTTCAATATCAGTAGTAGTAGTAGGCTTAACCCCTTTGACACAACCTATATTAACTAGTTAAGAGAAAGACCTCCCTAAGACCTCAACAACCATAATGAAAAGGTAGGGAGAAAGTGGGTCACCCTATCTTAGACCTTTCTCCGCTCCAAAATTGCCCCAGGGAGAACCATTTAGAAGAATAGAATACTAAACCGAGCCAACCATCATCTTAATAAGATTTATAACCTTGTCATTAAACCCCACTCTTTGAAGCACATCATAGAGAAAGTCCCACTTAACCTTATCATAAGCCTTAGAGATATCCAATTTGAATGTCATTCCAGGTCTTTTATTTTTTTCCATTGAATGAATTATCTAATGTGTGCTTATCACCGCATCTAGGATTTGTCTCCCCAGAACAAATCCTTTTTGTGGAGTGTTAATTATTCTTTCCAAAAAAGGCTTTATTCTATTAACTAGGACTTTAGTAAATATCTTATAAACAATATTACATAGGCTTATAGGTCTAAAATCTAGAAGGCTCAAAGGTGTCAGAGTTTTAGGGACTAAAGCAATAAAAGTCTTATTGATCCTTCTTAGCATCTTCCCAGTTCTAAAAAAATCTCTGGTAGCCCAAACCAATTCAGATTTAACAACCTCTCAGAAATGCTGGAAAAAAGCTGGAGGGAAACCGTCTGGACCTAGGGCCTTATAAGCTTTCATAGAAAACACCGCACATTTCACCTCCTCCTTCGTGATGTTTCCTAGAATGTGATTGTCTTCCACCACACTCAACACCTGTGGTATTGTATTAATCAAGCTTCTTATGATCACCAGATTTCCTGCTTTATTGTCCTTAATGTAAGCCTTGCTAAAGTATTCCACCGCATGTCTTCCCATCTCCTCCTGATCCTTATAAATCTTTCCCCCTTCACCTTCTAGCCTGCTGATTGTGTTTCTTCTTTTATGGTTAGAGGACCTGTGGAGAAAAGTAGTGTTTTTATCACCCTCAGTTAACCATTGGACTCTTGATCTTTGTTTCCAAAAAATTTCCTCCCTTAAAAATAATATCCTTCCACTTTTTTCTATATTCCTCTTCTTCCTGAGTAGCACTTTCTAGGTTAATTCCTTCAGCAATCTCCCCTTGGAGTTTTTTTAAGTTTTTCCTCCACTTCACCTTTGACTTTAAATAAGTCTCCAAAAGAGCTCTTAGCCCAACCCTTAGCATTATATTATCAAGTTTTTGGGTCAGTTTGTACATTGCAGTACCATCTATCCTTATATTCCACCATTCTTGAACTCTATCTTTGAATTTTGGGTGAAACTACCACATTATTCCATATCTGAAGGGTTTCGGCCCACTTTTTAAACCATCCCCCCACTAAAAGATTAAGGGGGAATGATTAGAAGCAATTCAAGTGAAGGTCTCCAGAAGGGAATTGCCAAGTTGATTCCAGTTCCCTATCATCATTAACCTAGATCCAGTCTAACCTGGATAAGGTTCCTCTCCTTTCTATTATTGGTCCAAGTATATGGATTCCCTCTTAGTTCCACATTAATAAAGTCTATTTTGCTCATAAAATCATTAAGATCTTGCAAGCTTTCAGGGCAATCCCTGTTATCTGCTAATTTCTCTGAATGGTAAAGGGGGGTATTAAAGTCTCCCATACACATTAATTGCTTATCCTTCATTGTTTCTAAAATCCTAACCAGCTTATCATATGTTTCCTTTCTCCCTACCTTGCTATTAGAAGCATAGAAATTGATGAGCCCCCAATGTTGAATACTGGTTTGGAAATAAATTATTATGAAATTTCTATCCTTCCAAACCTCAACTCTTATCATAGAGTATGGGTTCTAGAGAGTAGCAATACCCCCAAGGCTCCTTCAACATCCATATGCATGCAAGTAGCACCCGGCCAAACATGGCTCACAATTTTATCAAAATTAGCACTAAACATTTTAGTTTCTTTTATTAACACACAATCAACTTTTTCCTGAAATATGCATTGTTTTAGAGCATATTGTTTATGGGGATTATTTAACCCCCTTAAATTCCAAGAGAGGAACTTCATTTCTTACCTCTAGTTACGGTCTCCAGTGTAAGTTGCTTACCATTGGCCACATCTCTTGTTGTTTGTTTTACCCTAGTTACTTTGCTAGATGGTCTTCCAACTGTCTTGCATGCCCCCACATCTGGTTATTCCCCCCCCAACCTTATCTTCTTTTTTTGAACCTCCCATTCCCCATTATCCCCCTCCTGTGGTGAGGTGGGGCTAAGCTCCTTTTTAGCCTTATTAATGCTTGCCATTACTTTAGTTGCAATCTCCATTAGGGAGGCTTTAACCATCCTTAAGGGGGTACAAACTCTCTCTTGGGTATCACATTCTATGGCCATAAGTTTTTATAGGCTCTCACCTCCCAGTTTTGTTGGGAAGCAAGGAAGAGGGTGACAAACCACTATTTCTCCTTCCTGCAACAAATCTCCTTCCTTAAGTCCCCCCATGGCTGAACTCAATAGTTTCTCCAACTCCCATCTAAAGGGGTATTCTTCCAATTTCTTCTTATCCTCCAAAGCTTCCCACTCCCCAAAATCATTATGCTCCCTTGGTCCTTTGCCTGGGGTGGGTAGCATTGGGTTATCCTTTGTAATTTGTGTACCAATAGTCTCCTCCTCTAGTCTTGGGGTTTCCGACGGTTCCTCCACAACTTCCATAACAATACCCGAGGAACCCTCCTTTTGTTTATCCTTTTGCATTTGGGCCTTACAGTCCACTATAAGGTGTCCAAATTGACCACATTTCTGATAAACCAAGCTCACATTCTCATATTCAATGGGCTGGACTTTCTCTCCCCATTTGGTCTTAAGAGTAACCATAGTTGGGAGTGCTCGATTCAAAGCTACATTCACACATAATTTGGCATAAACTAGTCATGATTTTTACATAGTCACTTTGTCCACAGTGACAAAGTGACCAAAAGAATTCCCTACTCACCTCAGGATCTTCTCATCCCAAAATTCAAGGGGCATTCTAGGTAATCTAATCCAGACTGGAGCTAACTTATTTAACTCAACATTAGGATCAAAGCCCGGATGCCACTTTGTTAAGGCAAGACAATGTTTCCCATAATACTAGGTACTTGAAAGAATGAGGTTGATATCTTCCTCTATTGTGAATTTGAAATAGAAGAGGCCACTAAGCATTGCTAAAACACCCACACTACCCCTAACTTTCCATTTCTAACTCAGCCATTTATGAACCATCTCAATTATGAGTCTAAAGGCAATGAATTTGCCTAGAACACAAAGTTTGAGGCTAGAGGTCACATTGTCCACCAAACTATCAAGGAGGGAGATCACTGGACCATATACGCCACTGGAAATCTTGGGATCCTCCGTAGAGACATTAGCCACTGAGGAACCCACAAGCGCGTTCTTCCATCCAGTCAAGGTCCCATCTGCTAGCTTTTGACCACCATCTAGAGGACAACCAGCAGGACCACCACTACCCAAAGCAACAGTGTCGAAAAAAGACTTCCCTACATTTCCCATGGACCCACATCCATCCATCGTGTCCTCCAGATCCCTGCACAACACAAGCACCATTTGCAAATCTGGGTAGGGTGGAGGATCCAGAGGTTGAGGACCCACCATGGGACAGTTCAAAATTCAAATTCAAAGTTGGGCAATAATGGGTCAACAAGTTGCAGAGCTCAATAATGCGATAACAAACTGTAATAATTGATTTTTCTCTATTTGTTAATAAATAAAATAATCAAAATAAAGTATTTTTTTGTTAAGTAAAAATATAAAAATAAACAATAAACAATAATAAGGTATCTAAATCTCTAGGATACTACATAAAATAGTTTTATATCAGTTACAAAAATATATATTTAAATATTACTTTTGACAATAAAACTATAAAATTAAATTTAAAAAAAAAAAAAAATAATCAATATAAATTATATATTTTAATAAATAAAAATACAAAGATTAGAATAAATAATATAAGACTCATAAATCTCTAAAATAATAAATAAAAGAAAAAACCACCTATCTTTTTATTATTCTAAATTTTCCCAGAAACTATGCATAAATATTGTCATGTGTTGAACTTTTGCCTATAAATATAAGGTCAAAGTATTTTAAATCACCACAAATTTGAGAAGACTCACATACTGAAAGGTATTTGACATATTCGTATGAATGAATTTCAAATTGGATTTTAATTGTTAGTATGAATAATATTTCATTAGCATCTCTATGATAGATATCAAAAGTAGATTGTGATTCCTGGTTTATTTTAGCTAACTTCAATAAGAAGTATTTTTCTGCAAATGAGAGTCTTTAAGTAGTGTTACTCTAATTTTCTCTTCTTATTATATCTATAGTTTATAACTATGTGGAGAGATTTTGACAGTTGGTCATCAAAATGTTGTTCATATCTCCTTTGAGATGAAGGGGTGTTCTATATCCAAGACTTGATAGCAACATGTGGGATGGATTCACTCGACAATTCTCAAAATATTAAACCACGAAGCAGGAAAATACAAAACATAAAAGGACACTTGGTGTTATGCTCTAACTCAATTTGTTTTAACCTGATAGTTTGTCACTTCCAATCATCTAATTTCCTATGAACAAAGTAAAAAGTGTTGAAGCTTTAAAAGGAAAATCACTCTTGCCTCAATACAACCATGACAAATGGGAAGGGAGACAAGAAGGCTTTGTCTCACATGCATCCTTTAATGTCATAATGAAGGAGAATGAACTTGATGCTCCCTATAAATTTGAAAAGCGAGATAGTGAATGGTGGATTTCCCTAGAATTTTCACTAGTCGAGTAGGTTGAGATACCTTTTATTTTCTTGTTCTTGAGTTATTAGGTACATCTCACATGACAAGAATTTGTGGCAGAGTAACCTATCTATTGGGCTACTCTATTTTAATGTCATGATTACAAGAGCCAAGAAAACTCTTTGATTGGGGCAAATGATGTATGTTGTAGGAAATACCTGGATAATATGTTCAAATTTACACAAAAAAAGTATGTATATAGTTAAGTTAAAACATGTACGAAATTGTTGATCGGTTATCCCTTGCACCTCATATGGCACAAGTGCTAGTTAATTTAAAATTGTAATCATAATAATGATAGGATATGGTATAGAGTGAAATTTTGAATTAATTTACAAAATGCAAAAAAAATATGCAAAAGCAATATTTTGTTTTGGAAATGAAAGTTATTTTGTATTGCATATTATTGAGGGAAATGTGTCATATCCTCATTTTAAGATAGAATTTTAATAATAATTAGATAATACAATGTTACTAAATAAATAATAAAGTTATATTAAAACTAAAATTAAAATATAAAACAAAGAAATAATTATTATTTAATCTATATTATTAATAAAATAATATTTAGTGTGATATTTAAATAATTTAAAAAAAATCAATACAAGAGACAATATTGTAGAAATAATGTCAACTTTCTAAATAAAACTTAATAGTAAATACAATAAACAAAAATAAGTAAGTAAATAAATAATATAACATAGAATAATATAAATTAACTAAATCTAATGAAAAGTTAAGAGATGTTTAACAAATAGACATGACTCCTAAAAATTAAGATATATAAGGGAGGAGATTTTATTTTAGAGAGGAGAAAAAAGGAAGAGAAGAGGGGAGGAGTTCAAAAAGGAAAAATGGAAGAGGAAAGTAAGATGAAGAAAATAAGAAGTGACTTTCTGAAAAGGTATCGATGATATTGAAAGGATGTGAACCTTTGAAAGGGTCATAATTATGAACAATTGTGACTCTTCGAAAAACATTTTGATTATAAAGTATTGGGACTTTTCCAAAGGATTTCAGTTATGAAGTGTTGTGACTTGTGGAAAGGATTATAACTACGAAGTGTTGTGACTTTTCAAAGGATTTGTATTATGAAAGGTTGTGACTCTTGGAAAAGAAGAAATGAAAGAATATATTTTTCCTTTCCTTATAATTAGAAAATGAAGAATTTTGGAAAGTAAATATAGAGTTGAGATAATTTAGAAGGAATAATTCATTGAAGGGCCGACTAAGGATAGAGTCGCATGGACCAAGAAAAGAAGGTAAAAAAAGTATGTTTATGGATTATACTTATTTAATTATGTTTATGGTTTTATTTATATTAATGAATCTATTGAAGAGAAATATAGTACATATGTGAAGATAGTCTCCTAGGTCTTTGAAGGATAATGACTAACTAACCGAGGATCATTTTGAGGAACCTAGAGGGTCCTCCCAGAGGATTATGAGGCCTGACTTGAAAAGTTATTTTAGGGAAGAAGGCCAAATAATTGAAGATCGTTCCTCATGAACACAAGGGATCCTTCCAGAGGGTTAGGAAGCCAAATTAAGGGATCCTCAAAGATGTATTGAAATATTGGAATCTCTAGTTGTCAATCAATAGAATTTAATTTAATTTCTCATAATTTCTATAGGTAAATTTGTCTGTAATAATACATCAATCTATTAGGAGAATTATAAGACTCGAAGCATGGGGGTAGCAAGGTATTAACACCTTGAACCAACCACCATGGTCGAGTATTCTTCGTGTTGCTAGAATATTTTGATGTTGCCAAACATATGCATATGCCATTGGCCTTGGATAGAGAAATCAAGAAGAATCTTAAGGGTTGCGCTCCCAAGATGATGGTGAAGTAGCTATGAGTTATGAGGTCTGATCTGGAGACGTCCTTAAGATTGGGGTTAACTTAGATGGTAGAATAATATAGTTAATTTTATTATTATTGTGATTCTAACCTTTATTTTATAGGTATTACTTGTCCCTGACTAACCCTATTAGTGGGGACATTACAGTGGTATCAGAGCATGATCTTGCCATCCTATAGGATTAAAGAGGATCTAGGAAAATAATTTATATGAAAGACTAATGTAGAAAGTTAATAAATATTAGAAAGAATCCAAACATATCCATGATAGCAACCTAATAATTTGAACTAAAAGAAATATATATTTCAACTCAACAAAATAAATTATCTAATTGCTTGAGGACAAGCAATTTGAGGAAGGGCAGACTGTCATATCCTCATTTTAAGATAGAATTTAATAATAATTAGATAATACAATGTTACTAAATAAATAATAAAGTTATATTAAAACTAAAACTAAAATATAAAATAAGGAAATAATAATTATTTAATTTATATTTTTAATAAAATAATATTTAGTGTGGTATTTTAAATAACTAAAAAAAAAAATTCAATGAGTAAAGAAATAAATAAAATTAAATACAAGAGACAATATTGTAGAAAATATGTTAACTTTCTAAATAGAACTTAGTAGTAACTAAAATAAACACAAATAAGTAAGTAAATAAATAATATAACATAGAATAATATAAATTAACTAAATCTAATGAAAATTTAAGAGATGTTTAACAAATAGACATGACTCCTAAAAATTAAGATATAGACATGACTTCATTTGACATCTCCTGCTCTCTCATCCTGATGATGGATCACGTAGTGTGATTCGAAACGTTGATGACAAAAATCTCCACACAATCTAATCCAGAAAACTGATCAACATAACTAAAATGGATTGTGGAAATCTGATTGCATTAAAAGAGAGGAGAGTTTATTTTAGAGAGGAGAAAAAAGCAAGAGAAGAGGCGAGGAGTTCAAAAAGGAAAAATGGAAGAGGAAAGTAATACGAAGAAAATAAGAAGCGACTTTCTGAAAAGGTATCAATGATATTGAAAGGATGTGAACCTTTGAAAGGGTCATAATTATGAATAGTTGTGACTCTTCAAAAAATATTTTGATTATAAAGTATTGGGACTTTTTCCAAAAGATTTCAGTTATGAAGTGTTGGGACTTTTCGAAAGGATTATAACTATGAAGTGTTGTGACTTTTCAAAGGATTTGTATTATGAAAGGTTGTGACTCTTAGAAAAAAAGAAATGCAAAAATATATTTTTCCTTTCCTTATAATTAGAAAATGAAGAATTTTGGAAAGTAAATATAGAGTTGAGATAATCTAGAAGGAATAATTCATTGAAGGGTCGAATAAGGATAGAGCCACATGGACCAAGAAAAGAAGGTGGTGAGAAAGGTATGTTTATGGATTATATTTATTTAATTATGTTTATGACTTTATTTATATTAATGAATCTATTGAAGAGAAATATAATACATCTGTTAAGATAGTCTCATAGATCTTTGAAGGATAATGGCTAACTAACTGAGCATAATTTTGAGGAGCCCAGAGGGTCTTCCTAGAGGATTATGAGGTCGGACTTGAAAGGTAGTTTTAGGGAAGAAGGTCAAATAATCAAAGACCACTCCTCATGAACATAGGGGATCCTCCTAGAGAGTTAGGAAGCCAGATTAAGGGAAACTCAAAGAGGTATTGAAATATTGGAATCCCTAGTTGTCAATCAATAGAATTGAATTTAATTTCTCATAATTTCTATAGGTAAATTTGTCTGTAATAATACATTAATCTATCAAGAGAATTATAAGACTTGAAGCCTGGGGGTAGTAAGGTATTAACACCTTGAATTGACCACCACGGCTGAGAATTCTTTGTGTTGGCAGAATATTCTGATGTTGTCAAACATATGCATATGTTGTTGGCCTTGGATAGAGGATGCCCATCCAATAAGAATCTTAAGGGGTGCGCTCTCGGGATGACGACGAAGTAGCTATGAGTTATGAAGCCTGATCTAGAGACGTCCTTAAGATTGGGGTTAACTTAGAGGGTAGAATAATACAGCTAGTTTTATTATTATTGTCATTCTAACCTTTATTTTGTAAGTATTACTTGTCCCTAACGAACCCTATTAGTGGGGACAGTACAAAATGTCTAAATTTTAAAATTGATAAGTTATATTTTTAAATGATTAGATTTAGTCAAACAAAAGTTATTTTTTTATTTAGAGTATCTTAGATTCATGATTCTAATTAATTTTAGTTTTAAATGACCAAGTTTATTGTTATTTTATCAATTGAAATTTTTTGTTGTTAAAATATTCTCATTGTCTCATCATGTCAATGATTGATCAACTTCATCATGTTTATCCATCTTGTTGATTAATTTATTACAATGTATTAATAAAATAATTTATGGTGGATTGGATAAGAGAAAAGAGTTTTAAGGACATTGAATGGTCATCTTCCATTCATGCACCTTGGAGTATCATTGCTACTTGCATGTTGTAAGGTTTTCACACAATCACCCCATTACAAATGAGAGCCTCCCATTTTTTTCTTTAGTAGCATTAGTAATGATGGTCTTGGGTGGTCTTAGTTGGCAACATGTTTAAGTATCCAAGTCGAGGATGTGAATTTGAGAAATTTTGACATGTCGAGAAGTCATGTCTGTCTAGGACATAAGCAAAAGTGGGTTAAGCTAGTCATGGACATGGAGTTGGAACTAAGGGATTTGGAATGAAATGAGTTGAAACCTTCACAAATTCCTTTTTCTAGCTTCAATTCAACCTTAGAAAGCTAAGAAAAATTGAGGGGGGTAACATTGTTGAAGGCACATTGAATCCTGAAATTTAGCTAAGTTTGGAATTTCCTATAATAATAAAATCTAGAATCTTTATTATTACTTCTATGAAGTTGACACCTATCTCAAATATCCTAATAGGGTTGATACAAATATAACTTCAAACATAACTTATACTTAAATGTTATATTTGTATGAATTCTCCCACATTCTGAGTTTAAAATGACTAAGTGTTGAGTCACGAAGTTAACTTGCAAGTAAATTGCCCAACTTGGATCAAAATCTGACCCTCTTTGGAAATTATTTCTACTCACCCCCAACTTGTCCTTTGAACATATCATGATGAAAATTTGAAGTTTTGAGCAAAATAGTATAACAAGGGAGAAAATTTTAATGATTTGTGGACTTTGAATTTTTTGAGTTTAGCTGAGGATGCCCAAGATTTGTCTGAATCTAACCCTCTTTAGGCATTTTTCCCAAAAACTCTTATATCCCAACCTTTCATGTTGGCTTAAATCTTTGATACATTTGAGATCTACCCAAATGCTTAGCAAATTGGATGAAAAATGATTGGCAAGGATGGAAGTTTTGTGGATTTAACACTTTAAAACATTTTGTTCATGGTTGGGATTGCCCAAAATAGGTTAGAATCTGAACTTTTTTGGGCATTAATACCCAAAATCATAAGATTTGTGACCTTTCCTCTCAACACCAACCTTTCATACCACGATTCAAATTGTGAAAACTTCATGAATCAATAAGGGAATGACTTGAACAAACAAATATTTGGAGATTTTGGGGACTTAATTTTTTTATAACACTAGGAATTCCTAGATAAGGTCATAATCTAACTTGATTTGGGCATTAGTGCCAAAACCCCTAGATTTTTTACCCTTATTGTAGGCCAAAATATTAGGATCTCTTGGAAATCTACCTTAACCTTGGTGGAATTTGGTGAAAATAACTTAGAAAACAAATGCTTTTGGTGGTGTGACAAATTAGAAATTCCAAGTGGGCTGGAATTGCCCAAAATTGTCAGCATCCAACCTGTTTTGGGCATTAATGCCCAAAAATCTAATATTTTATGCATCATATTTTTTTCTCCAAGTGGGGCCATAGATCAAATTGATACAAATGGGTAAATTTTTGAGCAAAATATGATTGGAGAAGTCGAGGAAAGAATTTTTTTTTACCGAGATTGCCTAAGAAGGGTCAGAATCAAGCCCTCATTGGGCACTGACGCCCAAAAATCAAGAATTTATATTCACCTTAAGTGGTCTAAATCCAGTACTAAGTGCATTTGCATTGCCAAATGGGGGGCATGGTGATTCTTTTTGTTTGCAAATAAAACATTTTCATGGCTTGTTGGAGAATTGTTTTTAGAGGAATTTCTCAAGAAGGGTAAAAAATGGACCATCCTTCTACATTTTTTTTCTCAATTCATATTTATTTCCACCTAGCATTTCACCAAAGTCTAGTCAACCTCAAAGAAGGAATTAAAGATTTGAACAAATGCCACGCCTTTGTGAGGGTGAATTGAATGGAATTCTAATTAAATCTTTTTGGCTAAAGATATAGATCATCCATGCCTAGGAAGATGTGTCACTTTAACCTGTAAATTGCTTATAAATAAAGGCTTCAAATTATTCATATGAACATCAAAGCAAACAAACAAAGGCTCTCATATTAGCAGCGAGCAATCTCCAAGCTAAGTAGTGAATTATTTCTTGACTTGCAATAACTATAACCTTTAGATTGGAAGCTTTTATTTTAAGAGGAGGAAGACAACTTTTTCTATGACCAGTGATATCCTTATTAGTCAATAAAGACATTGAACGTGTCTCCAAGTTTTAGCAAACTATAGATGTGATAGGCAACAAACATCACATATGTGGGCGATTAAATTGAAATATGGCCATATTTATCATAGAAAACTTGAAATCCAGAATTTATCTTAGGACTATTTGGTTCAAACCAAAAGAGATTGATATTCATAATTTTCTATTCCAAATCCATTTGGTTCAAAATTTGAATACGTGGTTCAAAATTTTTTTATAGTCAACCATAGACACAAGCCCCTACATTTTTTTGTGCCAAACATGGCCTCAAACTAGATTAATTTCACCCATTCTATTAAAACACAAGCTATGCACGTAGATAAAAAAATGACACCCCCATGATTATCAATATATCTTGTTAACAATGGAAATTCCAATATTAAGCGAATAAAAGCCAAATTGTTGTTCAATATAGTTTTACTAAGAAAAATGTAGATCTGAACACATCAAGCTTTATTACTTGTTAATTATGTTGATATATAGGAAGAGACCGAGAATGGAATCACTTATACCGTAAAAGATGATTTTGTAATCTGTTCTGGTAGGACAAGTAAAGGCACTAGTATTGTCATCCTTGGGATAGATGTAAGCCTGGGGGCATTGTTCCTTGAAGTACTTGGTATAAAGGGTATTGTTTCAATATTGATATTTGTTGCACCCCTTAGGCATCCTCCACCCACTTTCAACTCCTTAGGGCACTACAAATTAATGTCGCTCGGGCACACAATTATGCCTATGCAATTAGGGTTTCTTGAAGTAGGATTTACTAAAAGAGGCAAATTTAAGCCATTGACGGTTGAGATGTTCATGGTGGTTCATATAAATTAATCATACAGATGTCAAATCTAATTAAATTTCATTTTATTTGGAATCCTCATTTTCAAAAAATGGGAATTAAAATGAGAATTCCAAATAAGAAGTATTTTGAGGGAAGATGGAAGTCTTATTTTCAAGGTCAAATGGGGATACCAAATCCACATTTCCTCAAATTTCAATTTCCATTTTGCAGACCCAAACAATGGATTAGGAATTTTTGAGAATTATGAATTCTGATTCCTGCTCAAATACGCACTCCAAATGGGCCCTAAGAGACTAAAACTTTTAGAAGAGTTAATCAAAGATTGACACGTTGAGAGTTACTTCCTAACTATCAAGAAGGAAATATATGTAGTTTTAACAAAAAAATTCCACAAGCTAAGATACAAAGCACATGATATTAAATAGATTTATAGGATTAGGATGATGAGGTGGCAATTGATTGTTCCCTCCAGTCAAAAAATTTCATATTCAAGAATAGTCAATCAAATCGTGCCAAGTATCATATTTTCTAACTGATTGTAATAATCATTGCAATTTTCTCCTTGGCTCATGATGTGGTGCCCTCTTGTAATTGGTTGTAATATTTATAGCCTTGATTAATCTTGGACCTTGATCTTGAATTTTTCTTAGTCCTTCATTATAATTGAACATCTATTAAAGGCTAGGACCTTCCCATTTATAATTCATCGAAGATGAAGGAGGAGATTAGAAGCTAAAGAGCTGACATTTTAGGATATTAGAGTAGGATAGCTAAGGGAGGGACTTAATGAAATTGTTGATATGATACTTTTGAAGTAATGGATAATTCTAATTACTTTTTGAGTTTTAAGTGATCATATTTATTGGCATTTTGTTAATTGAATTTTTTTGTTGTTAAACTATTCTCATTGTCTAATCATGCCACTGATTGATCAATTTCACCGTGTTGATTCATCTTGTTGATTAATTGATTACATTGTATTAATAAATTAATTTGCGATGGATGAGGTGAGAGAAAGGAACTTTAAGAAAGGTAAACGATCATTTTCCATTCACGAACTTTTTAGCTTATGTTGCTACTTGCATGTTGTAAGGTTTTCACACTATTACCCAACTGCAAATGCCTCCCCCACCCCCATTTTTGCTTTAGTTGTAGTAGTGGAGGTGGTCTTAGGTGTTTTTAGTTGGAAACATTTTCAAGTCTCCAAGTCAAGGAAGTAATTTTGAGAAATTTTGACATTTCAAGAAGTCATGTTCATCTGGGACATAAGCGAAAGTTGGGTTAAGCTAGTTATGGAGATGGAGTTGGAACTAAGTTGGAATGAATTGATTTGAATCCTTCATAGAATCATTGTTATAGATTTATTTCAAACTTATAAAGTTAAGATAAGTTGAGGGGGTAACATTGTTGAAGTCATGTTGAATCATGAAATTTGGCTAAGTCTAGAATTTCTTTAAAAACCCCAAAATCTAAAATCTTTATTATAACTCCTATGAAGTTGAAGCCTATCTCAAATATCCTGACAGTGTTAATACAAATATAACTTCAAACATAATTTTTACTTAAATTTTATATTTGCATAAATCCTCCCACTTTCTGAGTTGAAAATGACTAAGTGTTGAGTTATAAAATTGCAAGCAAATTGCCTAACTTGGGTCAGAATCTGACCCTTTTTGGGTATTATTTCCATCCACCCCATGTAGACACCTAAATCTAATCACACGATCAAGTAATCTTATTCAATCATCTCCTAAGGCATTATTAATTAAATTATTAATATTTGATTAATTTATGTTATCGTGTAGTTAATTTATTTATTTAATTGACCATAGTCTAATTAATAATCAAATGACAACCAACAGTCTAATTTATTAATTAGATCCCCAGTCCTCTATTAAATTAAATACATATACATATACACACTATTTAATTAAATTATGAATTCCCCCCATCTAATTAATTAATTCCTCAAACCTTAACTAATCCTCAACCTACTGGTTTAGCCTAATCCAACCTATGCACCATTAATTAGTTTTTTTTTAAATTAATAATTGAATCTATTTAATTAATCCCTCAACTTGTATTTCTCTAATGTATCCACTTTCCAGCTACATCAACCCCTTATCTAAGCCTAATCACCTCCACAAGTCACTTGCATAATTTTAAGCACAAATCAAGACTTCCTCGCTTAATCCTAAGTCTACCCTCATACCACATACCCTCTCCCACTTGAGTGTACTAAAGTCCATCTCACACCTCTCTTACTTAACTATCCCTCCAGGATTCTTATCCCCTTACACTCATTCTCCTTGTAACACTTGTCACAAGGCCATGGATTTGAGAAAGCACAATCTACGTGTTCACCTTTCCTTACATCCTATACCTTCATCAGGGTCTCTCTTCTTTGGATCTTAGTTGTAAATTTCTAACACTAGGGCATAAACCTTGTCTAGGACATCCCAACGTTATGTAGGTACTATTTGTATATTGAATGTTGAGATAACTCGATCCAACATGTCTAGTTAAGTTCAAAGGGAAAGGTCTGGTGTGGGTGTAAAGGCATCCAAACATTGTTGAGGGCATGTTGGAAATTATTGCTAAAGACATACAATGGTTCATTTTGTTCTTTATGGATTCTAATTAACTATTAATGACATATAACAAGATCTTCTTGGGATCAAAATGTTAATAAGAACATTTTCTCCATGTCATTTTATCCAACAATGAAATTGACAAGAATATTTAGATACCAATTGAGTTCATTGAGACCGAGGGTCATGGGAAATAAGAAACAAGTTGTTCGAAATTTAGTATAGATCAGGTGACTGAGAGGGGGAGGGGGTGAATCAGGAACCAATAAAACTTGTACTTTAATTCACCAATTAAACCTTCACAATATAATATGATCTAGTTGCATGCATGAAAGACTTAAAGCAATGAAACATTCATAACACTTGACACAATATTTGGTAAGCCAAAAACCTTCCAAATAGAAAGTAAAACTGGGGTGGGGATGATACCCACAAGATTTAGTACTATAGTATAAAGTTAGCATGTTAGAGCTTATAATTGATCACTTCTAGTGATCTACCCTATTAGGAGCAAAAAGGACTATTAGACCCACCTTGTGAAAGGATTTACAACATACAATGAAGTATGCACTTGGTTAGGAGATTTGGAAAAGACTGTTAATTCCACTGTGTTAGAGGATTTGATTGATGCACTTGTTAGGATGAATTAGTGGTTTATCTTTGATCGTCAACTCAAATTTCTGAATGAGATTCCTTTAAAATATAATGATAACCTTGTTGTAATAGATAAGACAATACTTTTCCTTATACTGCTTGTAGCCTTCTTAATTCACACTCATATTGCTTATTGCTTGATTCAATTTGATGCATTGGATATGATAAGATGTATTACATATATACCAATCCAGTAAATTATCTTCTGGAGTTGGCTACAATACCTAATTCAAACAATCTTCACTAAGTCATCTTATTGTTGTAACTTAGGTTCTGAAGATCAATCAGGGGATATTCTGACACTTGGCAACACTGTCAACTCACTAAACTTTGGCATTCATTTGACATTGGTGCTCAGTCCACATTGATCACTCTAGACTAGCAAGAACCCAATTAGCATTGGTGACTCGGTGAATAATGAAGAACTTGGTAGACATTGAAGAGCTTGATTGACACTACATCTTAGTTAACATTGTCTTTCTTCGGCTTGGTTAATACACTTTAGCTTGTTAGACATTGATAAACTTGGTAGACACTATGGAGCTTGGTTAATAGTAAAACCTTCATTGATTAGACTAATGAGCTCAATAGCAACTAATATCTGCTTCTAGAGCTCGGTAGACTCTGCTAAGCTTGGGAGATTCTTCTTTCTACATATGGAGCTCGGTAGAAATTGTGAACAACTAACTAAGTGTTAAGTCACTAATTGACAAATGGTTTGACCTTAATGTCAACAATCTCCCCCTTTGGCATTAGTGACAAAAACACTTATCATACCAAAAATTTGAATACTCAAAATACAAGTCCAAACTCCCCCTATCAACATGTTTGGGTCTGTAACCCAATTTTGACTGTTGTCTACTAGTCGGTAAACTCTGACTGTGTTTTTTTATGTTTGTTTTTTCAAAATTATTTTTAAAATATATTTTATGCTATGTATATACATCTCTCTTAACGTACATATATTTCCTTCTTGTATATATATATATATATATATATATATATATATACATTCCCCTTGATTTTATTTATGATATACACATGATATACATTTCCCCTTGATTTTGATACAAATGCCAAAATTGCATAACTACAAGGTAACACCAAAATGTGAAAGGAAATCACTATGTACCTTCAAAAGTATGGACATTGTCTTGTCTGAATTTTCTTGCAAAAATTTTAAACCGTGCAAATCTATCTGCACCTTTGCTGATAGTTCCATCATGTGATCAACAATTGAGAAATTGTTGTCATGGATCAATGTTTTTGCATTGCATCCATGTTTAGAAGTATCATGCCTTGAATTTCTACTAGTGTTGCCTTTATCCTAGCTTCTTCCCTCAACGTTTCTGCTTGTAGGTCTGTTGGATATCTTATTTTCACAAAATGTGCAGAACTACCACTAGGATCAAGTGATAACTGATGTGCACTTACCTTCATATCACCATCTATCTTAGATAACATATCCTTTATTTCCTTTTTGATGCGTCACTCAACTTCATATGTAAAATTTATAGAATTTTCAAAAGAAACAAGAATGGTGGACAATTTCACTTGATCAATGGCTATTTTCTGAGCCACTTTCTTCAAAACTTTATTTTCAAATTTCCTTTCTACCCTTTACAAAAAAATTTCTAGTCCACTCAATTGCTCATTAAACTTATGAACTACTTCAACAACTTGATCCAAAATTGGTTGCTTTTGATCAACCTCAATATTTAGTGCATCAACAAATATGCTCTTAATATCTTCAAGAACTTGAATTTTCTTTTTCTTCTCTTCTTTGAGCTTTTTTCGTCTGGCCTTCTCTTCCATAATTGACCCAAGGTATCTATTTGATTAGGGGATAGATTAGAGAGATCCCAATTTTGTATCACAATATCTTCCTCTAGATCAAGTTCCTCGATAGAGGCTTCTACCTCTTTACCCTTTTCTTTATGTATATCAGAAGGAATAATTTTCTTTCCTATGCTCAAGACTTCAGTGCTCAGTCGAGGCTTAACCTCAACTGTCATTGCACTTTCCACAGTAAAAAAAAAAGTAGAAATAATATAAATTGTAGGAGAAACAACACTAATAGTAGGAATACTTGTAGTACATTTCTAAGATTTGGTTTGTCATGTCATTGATATGATTGGAGCCTATTGCTTGGTAGATGAGGTGACAAAACAACACTAATCATTGTACTTGGTAGAGTTTCTCTAATAGTTAATTGGATGTTTGATAAGATAGTGTTTACCTCAACTGACTCAGTAGTAGCCTTCTCTGAGGTAGGTTTCACTAAGGCTTTGCTTGGAGATAATGGGAGAGAGGTCATTACCTCTACTACCATCTTCTCAGGATTTGAGTCTTGAATACTCTGAATTTCATAAATATCTTCACTTGCTACTTGATCCTCTTCACTATTGACCTCTTCATCCACATTATCAATTTCATCATCATTTCTCTCCTCATCATCTTTCTCAACATCACCTATTTGCTCCTTAGCAGGTTTTTGCAATCCATAGATGTTCTTCCATGTAATTGTGTTTGACTTCACAATTAAGTCAATATCTTTTGATAGAATTAGGAATGCATTGAATTTGGGGGTACTTTTGCTCATTCTTCTCCAATGATTCCTTCACTTCCTTTATTAGAAAGATTTGGCAGAAGTTGTCTCAAGGTTTGTTCTTTGATGTCCCTAAAAACATTTAATGCATTCACCCAATGATGTGTAACAACCTTCAGTAGGATATTAGGAACTTGCTTTGTCAGTTCCTCTTGGGAGTACATCCACTTAGCCATTTTAGCCACTACGACTTCTTCAACTAGTTTTTGCTCTTCCTAAGTTCTTGTTTCATACTTCAAAAACTCAAAATTGGACATACCTCCACCATCTTGTACTATTTTTAGTCTTTGTTCAAAGGTGAGGGCTGATCTTTTGAATGTCACTTGGTGATCTTCTTCTTCTTCATCATCATCATCACCCAATTTGAGCTTCTTCCTAGATTTTGCAGATCGCTTGGTGAATACAAAAAGGGAGGACTTTGTAGCCCTTGTGATTATAACCTTTCCTTTCTTCTTGGGAGGCTCCTCCTCTTCATATTCTTCTCTCTCTTCTTTAATGTCATCTTCTTTTCCTTTTGTCAGTAGAAGAGGGGAGCTAGATGATTTGTTGACCTTTAGAATTTTCTCCACTTTCTTTCTTCCTCTTTTCATAGCCTGAGGGAGCTTGATTTCCAAAGGAATCCTATCCTTGGTTTCTTCATAAGTACCTAAGCATGGCGCCTTAGGGTTCATTGGATCATTTACAAGCCTCAATTAAATCTTTTGTATAATCAATATTAACCTCATATCCAAGAGGTTTCACCCATACTATCCTTGGCCTAACTGCTTGTATATGCACTCTGTCATACTCCACAAGGAAGCATATGTCTTGTTCATAGTCTTCGACTATTTTATTGGGAATTTTTTATCTACTCTCCATTTTCTCCTTAAAAGTCTCAGAGTATGCATCCATTATGCCTTGAAAATTCTCTCTCATTTCTGCTATGAACTCATTGATATGATATATAATGGGTGTACCTTTTTCCATGCCACATTACCTTTGGAAGGGAAAAAAAAATGAACATAAAAGAATAAGCATGTTAAAAGAGATCCAAACTTACAAGGATTTGTCTTTGATGATCATATGCTCTCCACATTTTGTCTAAGTTGATTGACTTGCAACTCAACAAGGTTGAAAGACAAGTTGTTCTTCACAACTTTGTAAGCTAGGTCAACAACTTCACACAGAACATTGTTCAGATGGCTTAAGATGTAGACCTTGTGAGCAATTACATGTATGTTGAATTTTATCTCCATGTCTATAAATTCATTCAATTTTATGCCTCTATCATCTCATTCAGCAAGAGTTTTCTTCGCAAGTTCAACCCGACCTAGAGTTTGGTAGTTTTTACTTTTTTAGCATAGGTAACCCTGTGATTCTATGAATCATCTTCTTAGTGATTTGAATGGGTTGATCCAGCCATGAATGCATGTCATGACCTCAACTTAGAATGAATCTAATCCACTTCCCTTGAAAATCTCTTGGCATGTGTAGGATATGCATCAAACCCTTCATTTCCAAATGCTTGTGCTTAGGTTTCAAACTCCCATCCACACATAGCTCATTATACATTTGGTTCAACTCTAGGGTTCCTAATTCTTGGATATAAAAATTGATAGAATGACCAAATATCATGAATTAGAATTACTTGGGAGTAATTTGCAATTGAGCTCCAACTGGGTTAAGCTCCTCCATAATCGTTGGACTCAATTTGAAAGTTGGGGCTTTGCAATCAACACCTCGGGCCAATATTTCTAAACCTTTCTTTACTTTTCTTCTAGAAGATGCCATTACACTCGGTGATGCTTCAAATGTAGGAATAAAATTTGAAAAATATGCTCTTAAACACTTGGGGGCTCAAAGATACTCTTCACTCTTTGCTTTGAAAATTTGTGGTGAAACAATAACCATTGATTTCTTCCTTTTAACCAAATTTTGTCTTTAAAATCGCCATTAATGCATCATACAACAATTAGCTTGGTCACAAGCTGTCCAACTTGGTAGAAACCTTGAACTTGGTGAAGTCTCCAACTCAACAAAGTCTTCAACTCAGTAAGAACTTTGATCTTGCCATCTACATCCAAGCTTGGTTAGGTCTTGTAACCTGACCTTTCTCAATAAGGTCTTAGACATTACTTCAATTGTCATCTGACTCAGTAATCCTAGTGTATCTAAAATACAGACTTGGATCTTCTTGCATGCTAACTAGAACTCATATGAGATATCTCCTTAGAATCATAACCTAGTGATCTCCATGGCTAACTAGTTTGAAATGGTTGAGTTACCCAACTCATTGACTTGGGTATCAACACTTTCATGACTTTCTCTTGCATTCTCTAGAGATTTCTTTACCCATTGCTGCCTCATTTGACTTTTGATATTGTCAACCTTTGCTTTTTTTTCATCTTTAACTCTTCCTTGGTTCATATAGTTCTTGGAAAGATGTCCAAGTTCTATACATACAAAACATCTCTTTATAGGGTCTCTCTTCCTCATGTGATGTTTTATGTAATTTTCTCCAATGTGCCCATACTCACCACAATAGTGACATCTGTACCATGTGTTATAATCCCAAACAAATATAGCTTTGAAAATTTGTTATGTTGGGTTCCATTTATTGGTCTTACATTCTTAAGATTTATGTCCTTGTTTGTTGCAATTGAAACACTTTCCTTCAAACTTAGGTTTCTCTATGCATTCACTTGCTCTATGTCCTAGCTTATTACAACTGTAACATTTTTTTTATTGAATCTTGGTTTTCCATTGCTCCAACACTTGTTTGATGTATGCACTAGATTTCCACAATGATTACATGTAGGCCTTTTGTTCTTTTGAGCTCCTTGTTGAGATGATTCACCTTCTTCTGTGTATCCTAATCCAACTTTGCCTTTGTGTCTAAATTGAGTTTGCTTGTCCAACTAATTCATGCTTTCTTGAGATTTCATTATCCTCTCATTGGTTTGCTTCTCTATACTGAGATCATTCTGCAATCTTTCATTCACTTTCCATAAGTTGATAAGATCTTGATTTGCATCATTGAGTTGATCAATCAGATCTTCTCGTTGGAGAGATAGTTGATGAATTTCATTGTCCTTTTCTTCTATCTTTTGAGTTAGCAATCTTTACTCTTCTTTGGATTTATCTATTTGTTCCATGTCTTCACACATTCTGACTAATTGAATTTCTTGTTCTCTTTTTAGCTTTCTGACTTCTTCACAAAGAGTAAGATTCTTTTCAAGTAGATCTTTGGTTGCAGCATCAACTTCTTCTAAACTTCTTTCTTGACAAATGTTTTTATTCTTTCTTCAATGTAGAGATTGTCATTCATCTGTGCTGCAAAGTCTTTTATTCTTTTTAGTGATTGAGAGAGCTACTCCTTCATTTTCTTGAATTGTTCCATGGCCAATTACAAATCCAACTTTTCATTTTCAATAGCTTTCTCCAGTCTATATACTTCCATTGCCTCTGATCTTTTCTCAAGATGCTAAACTTTTGATGTGAGAACCAATGCTCCCAATTGTTGGAAATGTAGTATAGACCAAGTGACTAAGAGGGGGAGGGGTTGAATTAGGAACCAATAAAACTTTTACTTTAATTCACCAATTAAACCTTCACAATATAATCTAATCTAATTGCATGCATGAAAGACTAAAAGCAATAAAATATTCATAACACTTGACATAATATTTGGTAACCCATAAACCTTCCAAATGGAAAGTAAAACTGGGGTGGGGATGATAGCCACAGGCTTTAGTACTATAGTATAAAGTTAGCATGTTAAAGCTTACAATTGATCACTTTAGGTGATCCACCCTATTTGGAGCAAAAAGGACTATTAGATCCACCTCGTGAAAAAATTTACAACATACAATGAAGTATGCACTTGGTTAGGAGATTTGGAAAAGACTATTAAGTCCACCTTGTTAGAGGATTTGACTGATGCACCTATTAGGATGAATCAGTGACTGATCTCTAATCTGCAACTCAGTTTGTTGAATGAGATTCCTTTGAAATATAATGATCACCTTGCTTGATAGATAAAACTCTGCTTTTCCTTATACTACTTAGAGCCTTCTTAATTCACACTCATATTGCTTCTTGCTTGATTCACTTTGATGCATTGGATATGATAAGATGTATTACATTTATACCAATCTAATAAATTACCTTTTGGAGTTGGCTACAACACCTAATTCAAACAATCTTCACTAAGCCAACTTACTATTGTAACTCGGGTTTTGAAGACCACTCAAGTGATATTTTGACACTCGACAACATTGTCAACTCAAAAAACTCTAGCATTTGTTTGACACTGGTGCTCAGTCCACATTGATCACTCTGGAGAAGCAAGAACTTGATTAGCATTAGGTGAGTCGGTGAATATTGAAGAACTTGGTAGGCACTAAGGAGCTTGGTTGACACTACATCTTGGTCAACAATGTCTTCCTTTAGCTCGGTTAACACACTATAGCTTGGTAGGCATTGATAAACTTGATAGACACTACAAATCTTGGTTAACACTAAAACCTTCATTGATTACATTGAGGAGCTTGGTAGCAATTGATATCTACTTCTGGAGCTTGATAGGCTTTATTAAGATCATGAGACTCTTCTTTCTACATAAGGATCTTAGTAGCAACTATGAACAATTGACTAAGTGTTAAGTCACTAATTGGCAAATGATTTGATATTAATGTCAACACAAGTCACATCATTGTGTTCAACAATATTTCTAAATAGGGAATCCTTGAACTTTTGGATGTGTTCTTATGTTGTCTAAGGACCCAAATGCTTGAACTTTGGATATAATTTTTATATGGTGGGTTGGCATGTTATGCACTATCACGAAAGGTGTCATAGGTGATCATTGAGCCCCAACGAAAGCGAGTGGGTTGACTATGGTCCTAGCTAAACTTGGGACACAGGTGCACTCTTAGTAATGATAGGTTGAGATGTGGAGATCTGACCTTTATTGTTATTTTTTATTCTTCTTAGGTCATATAGGATGTCTAATCTCTTCAAAATCTATGGGAATGACAAACAAGCATAGTTGCCAAATGTGAGCTGCAAAAAAAGAGTTAAGTCGATGTAGAGTTTGGGGACTGAGGTATTCACTAAAGAATTGTTTAGGTGGAAACTACTCAGGGTCCTCCAACACAAAACCAAAGGGTGGCCGAGTCAGAGAACTCAAACTTTCTTGTGCTAGTTTTCAAACAACTTAGGACTAAATGACACCATGACTTATCACATGGCATAAAGGAAGCATTTTAAGGTGTCAAGTCCTCCTTTTAGAACCATTTATCGGTTGATGGGACTTTGCTTCGTGTCCTACCTATAGAGTAACAATTATCATCAAAGACTTGATGTTTGACCAATTTTACTTGGAAAAGTGGGGAAGAATTTTTTTTTGCTCCCAAGCTTTTGTAAATCATGTCACAGTCATGCAGAGGTAGGAAAAGTTGGATGAGAAGGTGAGTGATTTATAGTAAGGTGGCATGTCAATTATATGTTGCTATTTGTACTTGGATAAGCATCGGGTCACTGGCACATGGTAAGGTGAATATCTCAAGAGGAACCAAGGGAATGAGAAAGTAAAGAGCCTGAAGGGTTAATAGATTTAATCTACCTATAGTCTACCTTTGTTATGATTATTATAAAAATACATGCCTAGATGGTAGGATTACTTAAATATGTTCTCAATAAATCATAATCACACAAATAAGTGTTGCAAATGAAACTGATATCAAAGTAAAAAAAATCATTCAATTCTATCCAAAAAAAGGAAGATAACAATGAAAAGAAGAAAATATCATAGTGTTGTTGAAGACAAATGAATCTCATAGCAAGCACTCTGAGAGTCCTCTACTCAAAGCATAGCTTAAAAGACCAATAATCACTGGGTGAAACAAGAACTCTTCGAAGAGAAGTTATTTTCATTCCTTCCAAATTGTATTACAATAGGGTAAGGATGATAAAACCATCAATTTCTCTAACCCCTCTAAATTAGGCCTTCAAGTCCTATTTAAAGACAAATACTCACAACCTCTAGGATGGAAAAACAACCCTAACCTTGATCTACCAACCTACTACCTTCATTACATACATTTATAACCACCTACACACAAGAAAGCCTATGGAATATAATTTATCTTATAACCATGAAAAGGATATGAGGAAATGGGAAAAAGAAAGAGGGGAGTTCATGAGCAAAATATGATCTCAACGATAACCTTCACACACTTCCTCTATCAAAATTAGTCAAGTGTCTCCTTGGGATGTCCACCAAATGATGAGATTCATCTTTCTGACAATCTTGAATATATTGCAATCACATGAGGAATGTGCAAGTGGAAGGGGTTTTCTTTTTATAATTTTTTGGCCACACATGTTGCTTAGAAAGTGACAACTTCCACCATAAATGGATTAGAAAACATAGTTCTAGATTTAGAGTTCTATGTACCAGCTACCATAGGACATAAAACTTGCTAGATAGGATCATGGGAAGGAAGAATCCTGCAAGCAATATTTTACTTTGTAGAGTTGTGGAGATTTTGAAAGTAGTCTGAGATCCCTCTGAATAGATATTTAATCAAACTCAGAAGATTCCCCAATGCTAGAAATCTTTCTTGTAATGAGGTCCATCAAGTGCATTGGCCCACACCATTGTGCTAGATGTGCAAATCTTGGCATATGAGACCTGTCAAGGACCAAGAGATAAATGTTTCAAACTCCCTCATGGAATGTTTTAAAATTTTTATCACCTTCTCATTTATCAATCAACTACTTTTCTGCTTTGATTTTTTTGGACATCCTTGGATCTATGTTGGGGGTTGAGCCTTCTGGCCTTAAGGTCTCAAGACCTGGTTGACCTAGAACTATTGGACAATTGTCCTTTTGTTTGCACTTAGGGGAGCTCGTTGTTTGAGATATTGTCCATCTTTTGGAATTTACATGGGCTCTTCCTCTATCTCCATACCAGGAAGCCCTTCTTACTCCCTCCAAAACCAACACACCTACAAGGACTAAACATATGTTAATGGTTTGAAACATTTATAACCTTGATAAACAAAAGATATTATTTAGGCTTTGGGGTATTACGTCTTTCATATCTCTCAAAAGATGGATTATTACATGAGGAAAGGACACAAAAAACTACAATCTAAAAACAAGTAAAATGAGTTCTAGTAGAATTATACAAAGGGATTTAGAAAGATTATACCTTACAAGCGAATTGTTTTTACCTTTATCAAAAAGATGGGTCAAGATTTCCAATGCCCCAAAAATTGCAACATCGTATCACTATTAAACACCAAAGATAATTCATATTTGGAAACATTCTTGATTTTGTACTTATCAAAAACCTAAATTAGTTATCTGGACAAAGTTCTGGTGATGTGGATTGTGACATTGAGTTGTCATAATGCCATTGAAAAGAACAATATTCAACACTAGCTCATGTGACACATGCAATAAATTAATGTTGTGTACTTGTGATATGAAGGTCATTTTTATTTGAAATACTAATATATTCATTACAAATTGATCCAAGGAGCTCGACTAGAAGCAGGGTGACATTTTCGAGCGACTAAAGATAGAAAACCACCTCCCATAACCATAAGAAATATGAAAGCATTGTTAACACAATGCCTATAGGCCACCCGCACCCGTTCAGAGCCAAGACCATACATTGAAATTAAGTGATGACAAATTATTCATTAATTAGACCTTAAGGTACCCACGAAGGCATGCCTGCAGCTCCTAGCCAAGTTGAGAAAGAAAAATCAACCCGTGGGATCCTACCCCATGCAAAACCAAGAAGCAAAATGGGTGCCAATGAATGCTCAAAAATACCCCAAGGCACTACTAAAAAATGGGATTTGAACCAACCCTTCTAGCAAGGAGAACACCCAAAAGACCAAAAAAGGAAAACTCCCACCACCCATCAAAACAAAAGAAAACCAACAAAACAAACAAGTGCTCCCTTTTGTGAAATGTTGTCCATATCATGAAGTTCAATCATGAAGGCAACCTAATCTTCAACATATGGATGCATTGCACCAAAAAAAGCCCTTTTTTTCTTGCACGACGAGGGTGGAGCCAAAAATTTCTACCCAAACAAAAACAACAAAATAATGAGATGAAGACAAACAACCAAAATAGGAAAACTAGGCAAACTCACAAATAAGATAGGCATAAAATAAGGGAAAACACCCCGATGATGAAAATGAGTGAAAAAGGGGAGAGGAAGACCAAAAATTGCAATAAAGAGAAAGAAAGATGTTGACCAACCTAAAAATTAGAACATAGCGACCTCAGTGCTTGAATACACACATCTCCAAACATGAACCAAAACCAACGTGACCCTATGGGGTTACATGCCTGGAACTACCCACAAACAAGATGGAGAATGTCCTTCACTTGTAGAATACAAGAAAAATATGGAATAAAGTAACTGTCACTAATCAAGATTGCACCTATAGTGAGATATGTAATCTAGCTATCATTTTGAAAGATGGAAGCTCTCTCGAGTGGTGGGTTGTCCTAAAACAAGAGACGAATCTCCAGATTTGGCTAATTCCTAAATAGTGATTACCTAAAAAAATTAAATGTATGTAGGAAAAGGGATAAAAAGGTGAATGGTAAAATAAATACTAAATCCTAAATGGGGTGATACACCAATGATTTGTATGTAACTTCAATTTAATTAACACAAATTACCCACAATATGAATCAATACCCAAACAAGCATGCAATTATAAAAGTATTTCTATGCAAGGACCCATAATCTTTTGCTTTGAAAGGAAAACCTAGGCTTTACCATTTTTCTGTGAAAAAGAATAAGGACACAAGCAAAGATCTGCAATTACAAGTATCAAGATTTTAACATGCAATAAGGAATATAGCTTGAATGAAGGATGAACACAACATAAAAGAAAAGAACCCACCATATTGCAAACAAGAATCAATGAGAAGGAACTGTTGAATCTATATAATCAATGCTGAAAAAAAATCTCTACTACAAAGTGCTCCTACAATCAACTCAAAAGATTTTCAATGTGCAAAAAATCTAAGCCACAAAGAAAAGAGCTCATAATGAGGTGAAAATATAATAAATAGGGCCTAAAACCCTAATTTGAAAATGAGAAGATTACATAAAAAAATAAGGCTAAAAATTACTACAATATGTCAAGAAACTCATCAAATCTTCCCTCAAGTACCTATCCAACTAATAGCCATCTGAAAGCTAGATCCTCAAAAAGCATGCAAAAATGCTAGGTCAGATATGATAATCAAGTCAAAGATATCACATTTCAATCTACTCAAAAACATGTAAAAAATGCCTTAAAAGGCCTCCCAAAGTGAATTGCATGTAAAATTAGTCCTAATTGCATCATATCTTGCCAAACATAGCACTAAAGTGCTCAATAACTACATGAGAAGATGAAACTGCCCCTCCTTTGAAAAATAACTCCTTGTGATGTCCAGTACTGAAAAAACATCTTCTTCTGCTAAAAATATAACTTTGAATCTAAACTAAAGCACTCCATGTCCCAAAAAATAAATAACTGGTACTTTCATTCTTATCTCCCTCTTGATATATTTAATCTTTTTGCATTTTCATATTTACTATTTAATAATTGATTTATAAAAATATCAATTATAAAATAATAATCACATTTTCGAATTAAGCAATTAAAATAATAATTATATTTTATTAAACACAATAATAGACAACTTAAAATAAACAAGTTATATATTATTATGTTTTATAAACATGACCTTTCTTCTGTAGTGCCTGCCCCTAGTTTACATTTTCGAGCTACATTTCTGATATTATTGCCAAACTCTTTTAGGCCAATTTATGTTTGATGATTAGTATTATTATTTTAGAGATTATCAGATGATGTTTACACTCAGTTTATTATATGATGAGATTACTTGGTACTCTATATTTCATGCATGTATGATGATTATTCAATGGTTTCAGTTATCGATGATGATTAGTTAGATGGTTTATTATTCCAGATGCTTCTTGTGGATACTTACCCCATACTGCATGTGTATGGTGTGCGTGTTGTTTTATTTATGTATGGTGTTTCTGATATGGTTAACGAAGGGAGTCGTAGTTACCTGCTAGTCGGGATCTACACGATGCACCACTTCTTGCCATTGTCTATTTAGCTTAGAATATTATGTTTGTACATGCATGAATTTTATGCAGGTTGCAGGTACCGGGTATCGACTTCCCTGAATTGTCAGGATGAGCGTACCCTATCACACTGTCTCAATGGTAAGAGAGGGGAGCTAAACTCTTAAGTCCAAATCCTAAACCCTTTAGCCAATTGTCCTAATTGATAATTAGGAAAAGTATCTGAGTTAAGTACCCTCCGAATGCATCAAATGATGTAATTTCGTGATTATAACCCTTTTTGTTTGATATGGTATGTATTTTTCTATGATGGGTTTTCGTATGTTGCTTTATGAGTCCTTGGTGTATTTTCTATTAATTAAGTCTAATTAAAAAGATTAATTAATGATTTAATTTAATAGAGAATTATTATGATATCTTTATATTTAATTAATTAATTAATTAATTAAAAGAATTAAATTTGGAGATTAAAAATTAAGGATAAATTTAGAACAGGATAATATTTATTTAATTTAATAATAATATATTTGGAGTTCATTTTTAAATAAATGCTAAATATTATTGTTATTTAAATTAATTAAATATGTTATCAATTAAGTTCTAAAATAAATTAAAAGTTGAAAGATATTAATTTATTAAGAATTTTAGATCGCATGATCTAAACATGAGTTTAAATATAAGAATTAAATTAAAAGATTAAATTATAGAAATTAATAATGTTATTTTAATTTCTTAAAAGTGCACATAAGATTTAAAATAATAAATTAATTAAGAATAGAAGTCAAGTGAAATTTTAAATAAAGTTATTTAATAATTCAACTTAATGTGCATGAAAGTTGAATGCAAAAGAATAAGAAAAGATAATAAAAGTTAATTTGGAGTTAACTGAGTTGTGCAAAGAGTCTTCTCAGGTAAACACACAATTAGTGCCCCGAATTGAGGAGAAATTGCTTATCACAACTTTGGGGGTTCATTTTTGTGATATACGAAGTTGGATGGGAAATTGTGGGGAGAGACAATTTTGGAAGCGAATTTCAGAAAGCTGATACCAAGAAAGTTTTCCAGAGGAAGGTTATTGAGAGGAGCGAATTCTTTTCCAGTTCCTGGAGATTGCATAATAGCATCAGGATCAGGTAGGGTCTTGTGTTTTCGATTATCGATTTAATACGCAATTATCCTTTCCTGTCTTCTTCGTGTCTGGGGTTTGTAAATCTGAAATTCTCTGTGAAGAATACTTAAACATTACGATATTGGTATTTATCAGATGCTTGTTTATAAACTTCTGTATACATGAGATTTAAATGGGAAGGGTTGAATCTAATACCGAGATTCTAGATTAAACGTTTGGATGAATGACTATATTTTCTATATCAAGATAGAGAAGGAAACAATCTTTCAAGGCATATATTTATATATATATATTAAAAGAAATTATTTTAATATATATATAGTTAAAAAATTTATATATATATATATATATTTATATCCAAACAAATTCAAATTTAAAATTTTAAAATATATATATATATATTGATTGTACTCCATTTATAAAAAAAAAAATATAATAATTTATATAAAGTTTGTGGGGGGGGAGGGAATTACCCCGTGCCCACCCCCCACGGTCGGCTTAGCCGAGCTGCCGCAGGACTGCGGTAGGCCGTCGGCTTATATAAGCCGACGGTTATAATAAATGAGTTTGATTTTATTTATTTTTTATTTTTATTTTTAAAAAAAATAGTTTGTTAATTCGTTTTTCTTTAATATATTATTTACAAAAATGATTTTTATTATTAATTAAAATTTTTAATTAATAAAATTATTATATATTTTTATTTAATAAAAGTTTTATTTTTATTAATACTTAATAAATAAATATTAAATGTATTTCACATAAATGGTAAATATTAATTTATTGATAATTTTGGCTAAATATTAATAATTTAACAATTAATGGATAGATTAAAATAAGTAATTAGATCAAATGATTATTGATTACTTTAATTAAAATTAGTTTAATTAAAGTTAATTAATAATGAATACTATCTGATTAAATAGTAGATTTGGAAGATTGACTTAATGGAAGTTATTATAGAAAGGGTTAATCGTAAAGGGGGTAAATATGAAAACTTTGTTACTTGAATTCGACATTAAACTGAAACATAAACCTTACCTTAACTCAAATAATATACTTTCAGATCCAATCCCCGAGACTTTGATGTTGTCTTGTGCTTTGAATGTTTTGGGGTTGGTTTAGCGTTGACCAGTTTAGGTTGTTACCAGAGGCTCGGGGGTTGTGAATGTGATGTCATGATGAATTGGTCTCGATCTTTCTTAACCCGACCATGGTAATGTGATGAAGTGCTCTATGACATGATTGTGTTTACTATTTGTTATTGCTTTCCAGTTTCCTTGTATGAAGCTGAGGTGTATGTATTTGAGATACCTAACTTAACCATTTCTGAGTCTCGATCAGTTATACTTGTATTACTTTCTGGTTGCTCATTGGAGAACCATTGGATTTTGTGACTTATCATTGATGCCTTCAGTTGCTGATAGAGAACTGTCGTGATTACATGATTACTATTTGATATTATCTGTTGCTCATGAAGAACTGATGTAATTTTGTGGATTATCTTTTTATGATGTTTTTCAGTTGCTTGTATAGGACTGAGGTGGTTTTATTATGATTCTTTGATTTACGAGTTCATGAGCTAGGGTAGGTTATCTATGTGTAGAGTCGGGAAGTGGCTTGCAATGGGGGTCGGAGCCCTAAGAGGCTGCCTTGAGAAACCCATTGTAAGTCATTTTTTAATAAGTGAAAACATTTACACTAAATGAGAGAAAATGAACCTAACAAGATAATTGTATGTTCTCTCCCATGCCATGAGTGCTAGTACAGACTAGGATGGGGTAGAAAGGACGCTTGGTTACGACCTTGCATTCCATAGTATGCCTCGTCAGTACAAGAGGATACTAGTGGCCGCAGGATCAGTAGGGACCCGAGATTCCTAAGGGATTGCTCGGGTAACTTCTACATGACTTTTGCGATGACACTTTCCCGCTTGCATATTAGGTTTCCTACGTGTCTTGTGGTACCTCTGGGATTTAGATGTCGATCTTTTTAGGAACCCTTGAGTTAGCATACTTATAGGATTTCCTGGACTTAGAGAGTATTTATGATTATAGGTTTCATTATCCTATTTGGGACTTGAGACTATCTCCTCAGCGCGGTGGGAGTGGACCATTTAGGTTCCACGCGGTCGGGTGGTAGTGCTTTTACTCTTACCATTGAGATTCGTTCCGTGGTCACCATGGCTGGAGATTTCGTGATTGGCATTTACCTTCACTACGTTCTTGGATTATTATGATGGATGGTTAGATTTTATGATAGATGTTTTATCATTATGGATGTATGGATGTATCATGTATGGTGAATAGTTTCATATCTTTTTACTGAACTTTGTATCATGGATTTGAGGATGTTGTATCTTGATCTTTACATATGTATATTCTTTTAAGCCTTTCATACCCTGTGACATGTACAGTGGATGATTGAGCATTCTGAATTAATTTGCCAAGGAGCATTCGGAACAAATGTATATTATGGACATTGGAGTTTCTGATTATTCTTTCATATGTATGTGATAGTTGTTAGACTTAGAATTAATTAAATTTAAACGTGACTCAACGTCTTGGGATCTTTAAGAAATGTAACTTACAATGTATGTTTGTCGATGATTTCATGTTATTGCTTCCGCTACTATGTGTTTGATGTGTATGTTATACTTTCTTACTTTTTAAAAAAAAAATGTTTAGAAAACTTAGTGAAACTTTAGGTTAATTCTTTTGGATCCCTTGGCGGGGCGTTACATCTTCCTCAAACATATGGTGGACCCAAAATCTTATTACAATGCAATTGAGGAATAGATAAAAGGTAAAACATAAGTCATTTTTTTTCCATTCAAATGCTCTGAAGCTGGAGAAAGAACTTGATTAGAAGGGTTTGAAACCCTAGCTGCCATGGTGGAAGAGATTTGGACACTTGCTGCAATTTTTAAAATGCTTTATCCTTATATCGTGGTTGTCAAGATGTTTCTTCTATGATCTTCTGGTTCATTTCAGAGACTCCAGTCATTCTTTTTTTACAATGGTTGGGTCTTTCTTTTACTAGAAATGTGATGTCATTTGGGAGAGTTTATTTGCCTATTTGCATTTCCTTTCTTCTTTCTTGGGTGGAAACAAGAAGACATGGTCTCAACCTGAGAATTTTTCATCAATATATATAGATATCAAAACCGTAACTAATTCCTAACATTGCAAATGTAGGCATTTCTTTCACTCTTAAGGGTTTTCTTTAATGATTTCAAATAAATATATATTTTAGCTTTCTATTTCATTTCAAAGATTCTTTGGTACTTTTCTTTTTAGGTTTTTAGCTATTCATGTAGCCATAACTATGGGAAGAAATTTTGGGCTTTCTCTTATGAGCTCACAGGCCTGATTCCCAGTTTTCTTATACCATTTTTTGTTTTTTCTATTAATACTTATGGTATTGGGCTGTGACAAAACTGCTATTTCATATTCATAAAAAAATTTATATTTTATATATAGGTTTCAATAATGAGGATGTTTATCTCTTAACCTTTTGTCTTGTTGTTTGTTGTTGAATTAGTGACTAAGAATTTGTTAAAAATAATGTTGCATACATAAAGTCATATCTCCCTCAATACAACATGGGTTTGAACTAAATTTAATGGGTTTTTGCATTTTGATGTTGGCTAATCCTAGTTAAAATTTAGGAAAACCCAGATCATATATTGGGTAAAAATGCAAAATCACGACCAACTGTCCTAGACATTGTTGAAATTGATTTTTAGTAGTATGGATTTATTTCTTCTTGTAGATCATACGGTTGATCCACATCTAGATTTGGCATTATATTTGATATTTTGTTGAATCTTTACAACATATGTTAATATTGACATTGTATCTATTGAAGGCAAACCTAATAATTGCTCCATATAGCCATTTTTTGTTGATTGCAATGAGACTGAAAAATGTGTTGCTATCTTTAAAATGCATTTTGAATCTTGATAAATACTTGTCATTTTTATTTGGCATCAGGTTGATACAACATGTGAGGTTGCTAGTACAACATGTGAATTTGTAAAATTATTATAAAATTCATTGATGACTATTATACACTTATGTAATACTTTTCCAACATATGTATTTCCCTCATCCTTATATATTCCTATATTTGAATAATCTCCTGTTGCTACCTAAAAGTTGAACATCTCTTGTTGCAAGCCATTTATTGATTTCTCCATGCTACTTAATGCTAGCCTTGATGCCCTTGTATATTTAAACTATCTGAAAGCGCAGTAAAAATCATATGAATCAAGAAAAATACCTTACATAGCTATCGGGAAAAATGAAAAAATTATCATGATCCTTTGAATATTTGAAAACTAAAAGTGCACTTGTGGCCTCCTTAAACATACTAAACCCTTTTATGCTTGAAATCTGAAACACCTCTATGTAAACTATAATAACCTCTTCATGTTGTTAAACCTTCAACCTTGTCTCCTCCTATAACATTATGCTAAGACGACCTCTTTGTGTAGAAACTTATAATGCATATATGAATATGACCAATTCTTGTAAAACTTTTCCTATAGAAATAAAACTTCATGTAGCAATTTCAATAGAGCCAAAAGGTTTCATGACAAATTGTCATGTCCTTTCAACAACCAGTCTTCTACAACTCCATTAATTCAATTGGAAGGTCCCATACCTATAATACATTTACCCCCCTCTATAACCTCCTTAATCAATCTTTTCCTCTACATGAATTCAATCAAAAAGTTTCACATATGTATGTATGTGTGTCTCTTCAACAACCTACTTGGTCTTCATACCAGAATCTGCACTTGAAGAAAATAGTTAGGATTAACCTCAGAGATAAATAATAATTAAATGCAAATATAAACAATATTAGGAAATAATAAATCACACATAAGAGAACACAAGACACCAAGATATAACGTGGTTCACCCAAATCTAGGGCTATGTCCACCAAACAACAAGTCCAATATTATTACGATCCAATGATTACAACCTCATTACAATTTGTAATCCCTTACAACTCAATACTGCCCCAAGAAACAATTTTTGCATCACACATTATGAAAGATACCTAATCCTAAACACTTTTACACAATAATTTTTATCGCTTTAAGGTTATAATTAATTATTACATGTTGGCCCAAAATTCGGATAAAATAGGGCCCAATTTTTTTTCCAAAGAGTTATGAAGTATGTATAGTACATCCCTGATTAGTCACCACAAACTAACAATCTCTCATTTGGGGATTGATTAGGATCCATAGTAGACAACAATCTCCCACTTAGAGACTGATCTTGTAGCTATGTCACTACTCCATGGGGCTCCCACTAGATCAAACCATCCTAGACTCTATTGTTCTTTTATTTTGTTTAGTCTAGAAGACCAACCGAAGCTGAAGAAGAGTTCAACTTTGCCCTTGTCACTACCTTTGTAAACATCGTCACTGGATTTTCATCTGTATGTATCTTGTCCAACTTTAATTATCTATCATCCAAGACTGACCAAATGAAATGGTACCACAACAGTATGTGTTTCAGCTTTGAATGCAAAGCAAAATTCTTCACAAGATGAATGACACTCTCACTATCTGTAAATAAATAATTATCCCTCTGAGGGTGTCCCAATTCTTCCAAGAAGAAGTGAAACCATATGTAAAGCCCCAAAAATGTAAACACCTACTGGATATTCCCCTCAAATATCTAAGAATCTATTGACTACATTCCAATGCTCAATTCTTGGATGACTCATATATCTGCTAACAATTCCCACTGCATGTTCAATATTTGGCCTTGTGCATACCATAGTATGTATCAAGCTTCCTACAGCTAAAGCACAAGGCACCTTAGACATCTTATCCTCCTCTTCTTGGGTCTTTGGACACATCTCCTTAGTCAACTTCAAATGACTAGGTAAAGGTGTGCTGACAACTTTAGCATTCTCCATAGAGAAATGTTGCAACACCTTCGCAATATAATCAGCTTGAGATAAATTCAATTTCTTGTTCTTCCTATTTCTACAAATTTTCATACCAAGAATTTTTTTTGCTACCCCCAAATCCTTCATATCAAATGCATTTGTTAACTGACATTTCAGGCCCTTAATGTGATCCATGTTAGACCCAGCTACATGCATATCATCAACATATACACATAAAAAAATGTAACTATCATCATTCAACCTCTTAAAATAAACACAATTATCTGAATGACACCTACTATATCCATGCTCATGCATAAAAATTTCAAATTTCAGATACCATTGACGAGGTGATTACTTCAAGCCATATAAACTTTTTTTCAATCTGCACAATAATTTCTCCTTACCTTTGACCTAAAATTCTTGTGGTTGTGCCATAGATATCTCTTCATCCAAATCACCATGAAGGAAGGTTGTTTAAACATCAAGCTACTCCAAATGCAAATCTTTAGTAGCCACAATACTTAAAACAGTGCCAATAGAAGTCATTTTTACAATAAGAGAGAATATCTCATCAAAACTAATGCCATTTTTCGGTAAAAATCCCTTAACCACTAATCTAGCTTTAAATATTTTGTTACCTCCATCCTATTCTTTCAACCTATAAACCCATTTATTTTGTAAAGCTTGTTTACCTGCAAGAAACTTGCATAAATCCTAAGTCTTATTTTTCAACAAGGAGTCCATTTCATCTACCATTACATACTCCCACTGAATCTTAGTATCCACCTGGATGGCTTCATCATAACATTCAGGCTCACCAACATCAGTAAGTAAAATAGACTACAAAGATGGAGAATATCTTTCTTGAGGTCTACTTAGCCTTGTTGACCATCTAACATTCACTGGTGTGTGTAGTATTTGTTGTTGCAGATCATTAGGAATTTCTAGAACATCATATTTTAGAGTATCATCCAACACTACATTATCATCTTCTTTCTTCTCATAATGCTACAATAGATCTTTGTACAACACTTTCTCATTGAATATGACATCCCAGCTTCTTGCAATTTTACAAATTTTAAAATCCTAGTGTAATGAAATAACACAATAGAAGAAATAATATGAAATATTATATAAATACTTGATAATAACTAAGAGTAATAGGCAACTTCGAGGGGGAAACCTCCAAATATATCCAATGAGAATACACTTCACAATATGATCATGAAATAAAACTCATAACCTCCTATATATACCTAATTATGCTTAGGTTGAATGGACACAACCCTACATAACACCTAGGCTGACCTACCTACCTAAATAATAATATAATAATGATAACATGACTTAATTAAGGATTAAGATAGCCACAAATTGACTAATCATAACCTTATATACACCAATATTAAGGGTGTAGCATGCCCCCTCTCTTGGAAGAAGCATTGTCCTCAATGCTAACCAAGTGTGGATTGTTTTGAATGAACTCCTCATCTTACAATATGGCCTCTTCAACTAGTAAATTCTTCAATTGGATGAGATACTAAGTTAGGGTTCTATTCCTTAGCTTCTTCATGCATGTTTGAAGAATGCACTTTGGTTCCAAAATTATTCTTCCTTCTTCATAAAGTTCTGGTAGTACTGTTTGAGTAGGAATATTCTGCCCAATTACCTTCTTCAAACAAGAAACATGAAAAACTAGATGTGTCTTTGTTTTTGGTGGCAACTCAAGCTTGTAGGCAACACTACCAATCTTTTGCATGATTTGGTATGGTCCATAGTATCTTGGAGACAACTTATTATACTTATTTTGCTAATTCATTGAGATTTGTTTATAAGGCTGCAATCTCAACAATACCTAGTCCCCAACTTCAAAATTTCTTTCACTATGATGTTGGTTCGCTTGTTGTTTCATTCAATTTTGTGCCATAGCTAAATTCTCCTTGAGTCCTGAAAGTACCTATTATTGATGAAGCAAGTGGTCCTCTGCTACCTGAACTCTTGGTGACAGTTTTAATGATGATGTGATGGAAGGAGGATGATATCCATAAAGTGCAAAAAATGGAGACATTTTTTATGAGCTATGAAAAGAAATATTGTGCCACCATTCTGCAAGAGGTAGCCAATTTGCCCATTGAGATTGTTTTTCTGAAGTGAAACAATGTAGATATCCTTCCAAACATTTATTAACCACCTTATCTTGCCCATCTAATTGAGGATGGTATGAAAAACTATGAGCCAATTGAGTACCAAAATATGAGAATAAATCTTTCCAAAAGTGACTAGTAAAGATAGGATCACGATCACTAACAATAACCTAAGTTGTACCATGTAGCTTTTGGATATTCTCCAAGAAAACTTTTGCCACTATACTTGCTATAAAAGGATGTGATAATGCAATGAAATGTGCATATTTAGTGAGGTGACCAACTATTACCATGATGGCATTATGACCTTTAGATCTGGGAAGCCCTGTGATGAAGTCCATGGATATCTCTTCCCAATGTTTGCTAGGAATAGGTAAAGGCTACAAGAGAAATGGTGTCTTAATTGTTTCCCCCTTATTTCTTTGACAAACCAAACATTCAACCACAAATTTTTGAACATCACCTTTTAGCCCTTCCCAAAAAAAATCTTGCTTGACTTGATGAATGTCTTCAAAAATCCTGAATGACCATCAATTGGGGACTCATGTAGTTCTTTGAGAATCTTGTGTTTAAGAGTGGAATTCTTGTAGAGATACAAGCACTCTTTATAGCAAAGAATATCCCCCTTTAAACAAAACTTGTCTGAACTACTAGGGTCACTTTTTATTTGCTAGATGAGATTACTTGTTGCAACATCATTTTGCCACTCTTCTTTGTCTTCTACCACCCAATTTTTTTGTAATATTGAAAGGGTACACAATAAGGCTTTATTTTTTTTATCCTTCCTGGAAAGTGCATCTACCACAATATTTTCCTTCCCTTTCTTGTATACAATTTCAAAGTCATATCCCAACATCTTAGTGACCCATTTTCGTTGCTCTTCTGACGATAGTCTTTGTTCTAAAAAATATTTTAGGCTATCATGATCTGTCTTAACCTTGAAGTGTCAACCCATTAAATAAGGCCTCCATTTTTTAACTACATGAAGGACTGCTAACATTTCCTTCTCATAAATAGGTTTGAGTTGATTTTTACCTTTTAATTGACAACTCTCAAAAACAATTGGTCAACCTTCTTGCATGAGAACTGCTCCTATCCCATTTTCAGAAGCATCACATTCTGGACAATGAATTCATTGGTGAAGTCTGGAGTGGCAAGCACTAGAGTTGTACACATAGCCTTCTTCAATTACCCAAATGATACATTAGCATATTCATTCCAATGAAAAGAATCCATCTTCAATAGAGTTGTAAGGGGTGCTGCTATATGAACATAACTCTTCACAAATCTTCTATAGTATCCTATCAATCCCAAGAAACCCCTTAACTTCTTAATAGTTTTTGGAATAGGCCATTCCATGATAGCCTTAATTTTGTTAGGGTTCACCGTTACTCCTTCATATGAAACTATGTGTCCTAAATACTCCACCTCCTTAAGACCAAAAGCACAGTTGGATGGCTTAGCATAGAGTTGATTATCTTTGAGTAATTGTAATGCTTGATCTTCATGCTACAAATGTTCTTCCCAACTCTTGCTATAAATTAATATATCATTAAAAAACACTAACAAAAACTTTCTCAAGAAATTCTTAAAAATGGAATTCATCAAACTTTGGAATGTAGATGGTGCATTGGTAAGACCAAATGACATCACTAAAAATTCATAATGACCCTCATGAGTTTAAAATGTTGTCTTACAAATATCTTCCTCTTTAATCCGAATTTGGTGATAACCTGATCTAAGATCTAACTTGGTAAAATACATAGCTACATTTAATTCATCTAGAAGATCATTGATGAATGGAATAGCAAACTTATCTTTAATGGTGTACTTGTTGAGCACTCTATAATCTGGACACATGTGCCAAGTTACACCAACACAATAGGTGAGGAGTAAGCACTTTAGCTATGCCTGATAATTCCTGCCTCTAGCATTTCCTCAACAATTTTTTCTATCTCACTTTTTTATATGTGTGGGTACCTATAAGGCCTAATGTTTGATGGCTGGCTCCCTAGAACTAGTTGTATGGAATGGTCATAATCCCTCTTAGGAGGAATTCCTTTAGGCATATCTCCAAGAATCACTAAGTGACGATCAATTATTGCTTGTAAATTTGTATGAGTAAGAGCATTAGATT
The DNA here is from genome assembly GCA_028749045.1 of Cupressus sempervirens. NCBI lineage: Eukaryota > Viridiplantae > Streptophyta > Pinopsida > Cupressales > Cupressaceae > Cupressus > Cupressus sempervirens. Next base: position 73,459,149 of record CM053792.1, on the reverse strand, counting down.
GAGAGACTTCTAATGAACATAGTTGGGCCACAAATCCATCCGCAAATTTCTTTAGAAGCTTTTGCATTTGATGAGAGCTTACCATCTGTGGGGATTTTTCCTTCAATCCCCTTAGCTCCATTACCTTTCCTTTTGATTGAAATCACATGAATAGTTCTTGGAAGTTCATCTCAATTGTTCCCAATGTAGTAAGCTAATGTACTCCCAAAAGAATATCAGCTACACCCATGGATATTGCATACATTGGGGTATCAAGTTGATAATCTCCCATGGATAATTTGATGCTATGACAATTCCATGAACAACTAACTATGCCCCCATCTACAATCAAAACTTGAAACTCTGGGGTTGGATATATAAAATAATTTAGAAGAATTGCCAACTTTTTGTTGATGAAATTATGAGTACTACTTGAGTCGATCAACACTGTTACTTTCTACTTCTTTAAGAAATCCACTACCTTGAGAGTTTGTGGTGCATTGAAACCTAAAAGTACATGACAAGAAATTATTGGTTGAGAATCATGTGATTCCTCACCTAACTCCCTATCCTCCTCTAATATGGGCTCATCCTTTTCTTTCTCACTTGGAGCTTCAATATAGAATAATTTCTTTTCACTACATTTATGTCCTCGACTATATTTGCTATTACAATTAAAACACAACCCTTTTTATCTTTTCTTCTCAATTTTTTGTGGAGTCAACCTAGTAGGTTAAGGAAGAGAAGGTGTTGAATATCCTTTTTCTCTTGTCACATTAGCCCCTTTCTTTCTAGGAATCAAGAACTTCTCCTCTACCCTACGTTCCAATCTAAAAGACTCATTTATTGAGCTGGGACAAAACATGTGTACCTCATGTTGAATGTGATCCTTAAGACCACCAAAGAATAAATCATTCAAGTTATCATCTATAATTGTATCCACTCTTAAGGATAAATTTTGAAATTTTTGAATATAATCCTTAACTGATCCTGTTTGTTGAAGCTTAGCAAGTTGGCTAAAGAAGTTTTCTGTCACACTATTGCTATACTGTGCTTGGAGTTCTTCTGTAAAAATTGACCATGATATAGTGAGACCCTTTTTCCTCCTATGAGTACAAAGCCAATGATACCAAATGAATTGATTTGGTTCTAGATATAAGGAAGCCATCATAACCTTTTGTCCATATGGGATTTGATGTAATTCAAAAAAATTCTCCATTTCATTTATCCATGTCAGAGGATCCTTGCCATCAAATTTGCGCATATCCACCTTTGGAAAAAAATTTCTAGATCTCGTAGGATTAATAAAATTTGTGTCATTATTAGTCAACTTGAAGGTTTCACCTTGATTGCTTGAGAGCTCCTTCCTTGTTTCATTCATATAGGTGCTTAACATGCTTTGTATATCTTATATATCTCCTTGTAGGACACACATATCCCTCTTAACCTATTCCTTGAACTTACTAAGTTCCTCATTGTGATTACTATCCTCTGTTGCTTCCCAATCTTGATCAGAGGATTTCCCTGGTGTGGTAGCCTTCTTTTTGCCTCTTGTTGAAGGCCCCATCATGATGGAAACCAATGTTTTTGAAATAAATCACACAAATGAAATGTAAATTCTCTAATTTTTTTTTAATTTTTTTTTCTGTAACTTACTAGCGCCAAGATACCCTTACTCGGAAAAAAATCTCAAAAAAAATAGCAAATTTGTTTCCTTGAGAGAGAATTTTCCTACTTTTGCAATATCTTGCTTATTTTTGTTTTTCAATTTCTCCAAGCTTTGAATTTAGGCTCCTCTACTATGTATTGAAAAACCCAATACTCCAATCCAGCAGGATGTGAGAGATATCAAGATCTTAATAATTTGTGTAGAAATAGTAATTCTACAATATTTTTCTCAAATTTACTCCAATTCCCCTAAATTTTGGACTATAGCTTCTTTAATATGGTCTTCAAAAACCCTTTAAAAATCTTTGAAAAATTTGCTAAAATTTGAAAGTTATGCTCTTCCAAAAATCACCGCAATGTTGAGAAAAAATCTTGCCTCTATGGTGTCAAGATCATGCTTTGATGCCACTTGTAATGAAATAACTTGCACAATAGAATAAATAATATGAAATATTATATAAATACTTGATAATAACTAAGAGTAATAGGCCACTTTGAGGGGGGAACCTCCAAATATCTCCAATGAGAACACACTTCAAAATATGATCATGAAATACGACTCACAACCTCCTATATATACCTAATTATGCTTAGGTTGAATAGACATAACCCTACATAACACCTAGGCCAACCTACCTACCTAAATAATAATATAATAATGATAACATGACTTAATTATGTTAGAATTCTTTAGAATAACTGAGAGCCGGGGGGGAGGGGGGGTGAATTAGTTATTTAAGGTCCAGATGTACCAATAATTTTTTTCACTTAGCTTAGTGAACCCATTTAAACATTCATATCTGTATATGCATCCAAGCTTATTACTAAAACTTGCAAGTTACTGTTAAATCAACATGCAACAATAAAACATGAAACATCAATACACATGACACAGTGATTTAACGTGGAAACCCAATTCAGAAAAAACCACTAGTAACATGCTACTCCTTTTTCACTCTTCTGAAGTGATGCCCTATGAAAGGCCAACCCTATTAAAGGTTACAACACACACTGTTAAATGTGACCCGGTTAAGGGATTTCAAACACCTTGTTAGAAGTGAGCTTGGTTAAAGGACTTTAGGCCATTCACTCAAAATGTCACCCTGTTAAAGGATTTTCTAATGATTGTTAAGTCAACCTTAGTCCAAAGGATTTTACTCTAACTGATACAATTGTTAGAGAGTAACAGTAGAGTTTTGATCTGATACTACTTACAACTTATCTTGCAAATTTTAGATCACAATTCAGTCCTCAATTTGCTTGGCTTTCATTCTTTGCAGCTCTGATAACTTGTTCACCCTTTAAGCATTTGTCTCCTTGAGCCTTCTTGCTTAGTATGCCAATGCAGTCACTTTAGTGGTCACTGGACAAAGCAAAGTCCTTGACTCTCTGTCTTTGTTCTTCCTTGGTCCTCTTGACATTCTCAATATTTCACCCTTCTACATATACACTTTTCTTCTTGACAAGACATTCCTTAAATAAGAAATTAGAATACTTTTCCTGCTTTATTTTTCATCGTCCATTTTAGGGTTTGGATGGATTAGTTAGGATACAATGTATGTACCCCATATCTTGTCTTTTCTAGAAAATTCTCCTAGAATCCATTTGAATTCACCTAAAAATGGTTTACCTCAAAATGTGTACCACCAGCTCATCATCCTTATCTTCCACCTGGTTCATAGACTTCAAGAAAACAAACTTGTCAGCTCAGATTTGGCGAATCTTTGACTTTTCAAATAATGTAGCAACTCGACATTATTGATCTTCTGATGCTCGACACATACTACGTTGCTCAACATCTATTGTGAGTTCACTCAGCATCAACTACGTTGTACTGATGCTCAACACCTATTGTATTTTGCTCAGCACCAACTGTGTTACTCGACACACACTGGAATTTTCTTTTTCTCAGCACCAATTGATTTTTTGCTCAACTTGAACTAACTTTGCTCGGCACCTACTATCAATCTTTAGTCAAGCTTTGCAGATAGTCTTAGTATTACTTGTTCTTCTAAAGTTTCTAAGTATAGCCAACCTTTGTATCTTTAAGTGTATTATCAATACATCATTTTATCTTAACTGATTCTTATACTTTATTACATAATCATAACTCAACCTTTCCTCTAGGTGCTATTGTTACATCTTATTGATTAAATCCTCTTCATCAATCAACTAAGTGATAGTACTTGGATCTTATAAGCAATTGTCTTACTAGCAAATAGCAGGTTTGACATCAGTGACAAAACAATGATTGAAACATTTGTTCCGCTTCAACAATCTCCCTTTTTCAACAATGATCTTTTCAATCAGATTTCAACAAATTAAGGATTAAGATAGCCACAAGTTGACTATTCATAACCCTATATACACCAATATTAAGGGTGTGGCACCCAAAACCTATAACCAAATTCATCAATGCCATATCCAACAAATACACATTTCTTTGACTTAGCTTCCATCTTGGTTCTATTTTCATAATCTATACGAGAAAATGCTTCACAAATGAACATTTTGAAAAAAGAATAACTCACCTTCTTACTAGTCCATGCTTCCTCTGGAATACCATAACCCAAAGGAGTAGAGGGACCTCTATTAATTAAATATACAATAGTATTGACAACCTCCACCCACATGTTTAAGGGAAACCCAACATGTAAACCTCATACTTCTTGCACACTCCATTATAGTCATGATTATGTACTCAACCACTCCATTTTTCTGTGGAGTCCTTGGAACAATTTTCTGTCTATGAATACCATAAGTGGAGAAATAATCTTCAAATTCATGATTGCAATACTCACCACCATTATCAAATCTAAAACATTTTAATTTCTTACCAGTCTCATTTTCAACCAAGCATTTCCATTTCTTAAAAGTTCAAAATACATTAGATTTCTATCTAAGGAAACAAACCCATACTTTTCTAGTTGCATTATCAATAAATGTAACATAATAATGAGAGCCACCAAGGGAAGATACTTGAGCTAGTCCCCATACATCTATATGCACAAGCTGTAATCTCTCACTTTTCTTTTCCTTCTCACTCTTCACAAAACTCATTGTCTTTTGTTTTCTATACACACAACTTTCATAGAAATCTATATTAACACATTTCAAACCTGGCAAAACTTGCTTTGAATGAATACTTTCATACCTTTCTCACTCATGTGCCCAAGTCTATTGTGCCATAACATTGTATCAGAATCTACAACAATTGTTTGTTCTCCCTACTTAACTGCAACAACTATTCCTGAACATTCATTTTTCTCCAAAATAATCAAAGTAGAAGAAACAATATGACCTATATAATGATATAAGGTGCCTACTTTCACAACATTTGCTACTACAAGGGAACCTTTTGAAACCTTCCAATTTTTATCATTAAAAGTAATTGCACAACCCTCATCACCAATTTGCTCTGCTGAAATTAAATTACTACTTAGCCTTGGAACATGTCTTACCTCATGTAGTAGCCAGTGATTCCCATTCTACAACTTAATTTTAACTTTTCCCTTTCCAACAATATGACAGGGTTCATTATCCCCCAAATAAACAAGCCCAAAATCCCCTTTGACATAATCAATAAAATAACCTCTATGAGGTGTAGCATGAAATGAAGCACCAAAATCTAAAACCCATGAATCATCAACACTTTCTAAAGAAAGAAGCAAAGCATCATCTTTGGATTTGTTACTTACCACATTTTCCTCCTTGTTCTCTTCTGGTTTATCTCCTTCATTGTTCTTTTGAGTCCAACAATATTTCTTCATATGCCTGGTTTACCACAGTACCATCAATCTCTTGGTCCTCTGGATTGTGACCTCTTTCCCTTTGACTTTCCTCTTGATTTCTCATGATTTCTAGAATTATTTCCTCTCTTAGTCATTCTGTCTCTACTTTGTGCATTCAAAGCACTTCCTGATGTAGATCCACTTGAGGTTTTCCTACAAGTTTCCTCACTCAGAATAAAACCAATGATATCATCAAATTTTAGGGTATTAGATCCAAAAATAGAATTACTCACATCCATTACCAAGCCATTCCATCTTTCAGGCAAAGATCACAAAATCAAGAGAGCCCTAATTTCTTCATCAAAATTAATACCCATAGAAGATAATTGACTAGTAACAATATTAAACTCATTTAAATGATCCATAATAGATCCAAATTCTTCCATCTTCATATTAAATAAACGCTTCATGAGAAATACCTTATTTAAAGGGGAGGGCTTTTCATACAATTTTGTTAGGGTTTGTATGAACTCTTCCATTGTCTTCACTTTTGTAATGTTAAATGTCATCAATGGTGCTAGGCATAATTGAATGCTTCCAAGTGCCTTTTTATCTAAAATCTTCCACTCCTCATTTGTCGTAGTTCTCCATTTTTTAGATTTTCCTTCTAACGACTTCCATAAATCCTTCTGATAAAGATAGTCCTCCATTTGCATTTTTCATAACTGAAATTTCTACCCATTAAACTTGTCAACCTTTAGCTTACCCTCATATGCCATCGCTCCCACTCAACCATGAGACTTTCCAGCAAAGAATAATTGAAAAAATAACCTTGCTCTTATACCACTTTTTAGGATTAACCTCAGACAAAAATAAAAATTATATGCAAATATAAAAAATATCAAGAAATAATACATCAAATAGAAGAGAACACAAGACACCAAGATTTAATGTGGTTCACCTATACCCTAGTCTACGTCCACCAAACAAAAAGTCCAATATTATTATGATCTAGTGATTACAACCTGATTACAATCTATAATCCCTTACAGCTTAATACCGCTGCAAGAAGCAATTTTCACATCACACATTATGAAATATACCTAACCCTAAGCACTTTTATACAAATATTTTTGCCACTTTAGGGTTATGATTATTTATTACATGTCAGCCCAAAATCTTGATAAAATAGGGCCCAATTTTTTTTTCAAAGAATTATGAAGTATGTACAATACTTCACCGATCAGTCATGATAAGCTAACAATCTTCCACTTGGGGACTGATTAGGCTCCACACTAGACAACACAAACAACATTAGCATAAAACCAATTTTCTTTTTCTTTCTAACACATGGTTGATGTATGTTGCTTTTGTTGAACTAGAATAGATAATATTGATTGATATGTCTTTGTTTTCTTGAGCTTAGTCATTTCATGTGATTGACATCATCCTTCTTTTCTATATAGGTTGTAGCAAGGATGTGGGAACTTGGGTACTTCATCAAATTCAACATGGTTGCCTCCTTACTAGACAATGACAAAACCATTGATCTCTTTCAATGTTTTTCTGCTCTTTGCCAAATGATCAGTGTTCATTACTTATTTGTAGATTTTGTATTTTCTTGAGAATGTAACCAAAAGAATCTAAAGTTGAAATAGAACTTTTTTATTTTCAAATAATTACCAAGACTTGTGTGGAACAAACAATATGTACTTTCCTTTAATGAAATATAAATATCTTTTGTACATGTATTCTTTTGTGATTTTTTTGTAAACTTTAGACCTTTTAAATGCTTTAAAATTAACAACGTTCAAAATCATTTAATAACTCAACTCAGCATGCAACCATGATTTGATAATCTATTTACTTAACTGATAAAGATGTATGAATTCAATCCAAACTTATTTTCACATAGGTAGAACAATTAAGAAAAAAAAGAAAAATTTAGAAAAATTTGCATATGTAGTGAAAATAGTTAATACTAACCTCTTAAGTCCTTTTAACATCTTAAATATCCTAGTAACCACATCTATTAATTCACATTATTTTACTTTACTCTCCTTTAAGAAATTTCCACCTATCACCCTTCGGACCATAAAAAACTTTTGTGCCATGAAGGACACGAGGAAAAGGGGGATTTACAAAGTTTGAAAGCCAATTGTCATTACTTACCATCTCAAGGACACCTCTAGCATGGGGCTAGAGAATCTTATTCCTTTTTTTCAACCAAAATACTGACCTCCCTTGAATAAGAGACTCGAGAACACATGACACAAAATTTAGGGAAAAATGCAAAAGCTTGCCTCCAAGGAGACAAGGAAAAAGAACAAAAAAGAGAGGAGACTCAACTTTTTTCTCACAAAAATTAGGGATGGGTATGCAGGGCATAACATATTACCATAAAGTAATTTCCAAAATCTCTATAAAAAAGAATCATTTTTATAGAAGTGTTTAGTCTTACTAGAGATCCCATACTGAATTTGGTAAAGGCGTAGCAAGGTAAAGTTTTGAAAGGCTTAGTCATTTCATGTGACTAGTGTCATTCTTCTTTTCCATATAGGTTGCAACGAGGATGCGGGAACTCGGTTACTTCATCAAATCCAACATGGTTACCTCCCTACCAGGTAATGACAAAACCATTGATCTCTTTCAATGTTTTTATGTTTTTTGTTGAATGATCAATGTTCATTGATTATTTGTAGATTTTGTACTTTCTTGAGAATGTATTTAAAAGAATCTAAAGTTGAAATATAACTTTTTTATTTTCAATTAATTACCATGACTTGTGTGGAACAAATAATATGAAATTTCCTTTCATGAAATACAAATATCTTTTTGTACATGTATTTTTTTGTTGTTGTAAACTTTAGACCTTTTGAATACTTTAAAATTAACAATGTTAAAAACCATTTAATAACTCAACTTAGCATGCAACTGTGATTTGATAATCCATTTACTTAACTAGTAAAGATGTATGAATTCAATTTGAAATTATTTTCACATAAACAATACAATTAATTTTTTTATAGAAAAAATTGCATATGTAGTGAAAATAGTTAACACTAACCTCTTAATTCCTTTTAACATCTCAAATATCCTAGTAACCACATCTATTAATGCACATTATTTGTACTTTACTCCCTATTTAAGAAATTTCCACCTATCACCCTTTAGACCACAAAAACTTTCGTGCCACGAAGGACACGAGGAAAAGGGGAATTTGCAAAGTCTAGAAGCCAATTGTCGTTACTTACCATCTCAAGGACACCTCTAGCATGGGGCCAGAGAATCTTATTATTTTTTTTCAATTAAAACACTAACCTCCCTTGAATATGAGACTCGAGAACACAAGACACAAAATTCGAGAAAAAATGCAGAAGCTTGCCTCCAAGGAGACAAGGAAAAAGAACAAAAAAAGAGGGAACCCAATTTTTTGCTCACAAAAAGAAGGGATGGGTACACAAGGCATATCATATTACCAGAAAGTAATTTCCCAAATCAGTATAAAAAAGAATCCTTTTATAGAAATGGTCAGTCTTGATAGAGATCCCATACTGAATTTGGTAAAGGCATAGCAAGGTAAAGTTTTGAAAGGAAAAATTACCAACATAACTATGTAAATCTATATTGGATGAAAATATGATTAGTATAGTCAATGGAATATTTACATGAGACACAATTAAACTAGTTATATATGTAAGTTCAATAATCTATCACTAGTCAAAACCTAATTTTTGAGTACCAACCAAGTGAAACTCCCAAACTTGGGGAGAATCGTACTACTTCAACAAAACCAAAAGGTTGTCTTAGAGACATCCTAAGAATCTTACGTATGAATTTCTTTGTACCCCATTTTCACTGAATAGTTACATGATTTGTACGAAGCCCAAACAATAATATCATTGAATTGGTTAAAGAAGAGAACTTTGTCCTTCATGAATTTACTCAACAATTCATTTTCAATATGAATGATAGGTAACCCAAAGACATCTTTCCATATTACTTTCCTTGATATTTTATTTATAGCCACATAATCAACTAATTTTTTCCTCCAAACCTATGGAACTATGGGGAAACCAAATAAAACTTATCCATTAACTAGAGTGGTTTGTAACCATTCCAAGAGTCAAGCCAAAAATTGACTCTTTCACCATAACAAAATTCCCAGGTAATATAGATAGTTATAATTTCCATTGATGCTGCAAGAAAAATCCACGTACTAGAGGATTTGCAATTGTGAATATTTTGGAAGGGTCTCCTATGTGTAAATATTTAGCTTTAATTAGTTTTCTCTAGTTAGTATTTGGTTTGGAATATAAATGCCTACACAGTTATTTGTTGTGAAATGCTAAGTTCCTTTTAGAAATGTCATACACCCCTTCCCTTCCCATCTTCTTATCAGCTTTCAAGAATTCTAAAGATAAATTAAAGGAACTTTCTTTAGCTTATCCATTTTCCCTTACCAATGAAAATTTTTAATGATTTCTCAATCAATGTCACCACAATGATTAGTGCTTTCATAACTACAAGAAAGTCATTTGGTATTTTTGCTAACATTATTTTAATAAGAAGAATGTGATCATAAAGTAAAGTCCACCTAGCCTTCCAAGAAGGGGACTCAAAGTCTTGGATTATCTATTACAATGCCCCAATAATATATTTTATTATAGCCCATAAGAAAGGGATACCTAGATAGCTACATAAATAAACACCCTTGACTTATGGGGATTAATCCATTGCTTGGAAGCCTGAGAGCACTAATCTAGAACATAGTTAATTTTCCTAACTTCTATTATTTTTTCTTACTAAAAAAGAAGGGTATCATCTGCAAAGAGTGAGTGAGCAATGAGAATATTTGTTTAAGGGATAAGAACTCCCTTTCAAACTCGTAAAGTTTTCTTGGAAGCAATTTTTCTATTTAAGGCTTCAACCATGATAATGAAAAGAAAAATATATAATGGGTCTCCTTTCCTAACTCCTTGAGTTGCATTATAAAAATTCATATTGGAGAAATGTTTACTGTTACCAAGAAATTGGCCCCTTAACACATGATAAAACCCATTTGCACCATATATTTGAAAAACCAAACTTTTGTGATACTTATATAAAAAATAAATCCAACTGACCTTATCATAGGCCTTCATCATAGAGAATTTGACAACACAACAAGGTAGACAGTGTTCTTCTGTGGAATGTAACACTTTGTGAGTAACTAGGGCCCCTTCTATAATTCCATGCCCAACACAAATCTCCCTTGTTATACAAAAATCATCTTAGCAATCATGTTTCGTAATCTCAAGTAAATGGATTTAGAAAAGATTTTGGAAACTATTTCTAATATGTAATTTCGTTATGCTCTTTTAACCAAATATTTATATTAAGGAAATAATTTCAAAAAAAATCATATATCATTAAATCTAGAAATATTCTTTTATATAGTTTTGAGAAAATTGTAAGTTAAGTGTAAAACAGTTTTTAGGTATTAATTTATTTGTAAAAAATAAAATGAAATAAAGTTAAACTATCTATGTTAGGTTTAAGACAAACTACCTTGTAATTAATTTAGTCATTGTGATGATTACATTCATTTTTTTGTTCTTTAGTCTCACCTAAATCATAGTGATTTAGGTAAGACTAAAGAACAAAAAATTGATGAGATAATTATCCCATATAGTTCACTTATTGGCTCACTAACTCTAGTACTAGTATATAGTAAATTGTCCTCATAGTTAGAGTATGCGTAAGGTATTTCTTGCATATAAGTTAGGTTTTTCCTTCTCCACATGCTCTTGGTAACATATAATTAATGATACACTATGTAGATACTAGATGTGGATAATTTATTAGTTGCTATGTCAATGATTTTATGTTGTTTGAATTTTTTTTTGTATCATAGTTCACTAGTGATAAAAATTCACTAGTGTTGAAATGGAGCATGATGTATCTATGAAAGTCCAAATAAAATTTAATGCTATTTTATTATACATTTATACAATGTAAAAAAAAGTCCAAGCCCCTTATATATTTTTTATTCTCAAGATTTGAACCCTTGTTGCTTAAGCGACTGCTATACATATATGTTGCATCATCAAATAATTAGTCAGTAGTTTTATTTTTAAGGTGAGAACATGTTTACAAACCAGCATCCCATATCTCTTTACTATAGATGTCCTTTTCTATTTCATATTTGTTGCAAGTCCCGATCTCTAATTCCCATGAACTAAAAATGTTGATAATTTAAGCAAATATATTGGATGCATGATTGAATTATTATAAAGATTACATTTGTGCTAGCATTTAGATAGGAAAACATCTATAAATTGAACACTTTGCTAACAAAATGGCTCCATTAACCATATTTTGCTCATGAGCATTGTAACTACTTATATAATTGTATTATTCATCTTAATAACATATAATAGGTTTCATGCAAAATCTAGGATGAGTGGAACGTTCCTAAAACACCTTTAGGATCTAATCATGACTTTAGTCCCATATTAATTGATACCCAAAAAAAAATTATTAATCGAGGTAGACCTTTCCACCATTAATCTTCCAATAGTTAACACATGTCACTCCTTGTAGGGATTTATGTAGGGAGGTAGAACATCATATCACTCATCACTTGCATGTATGTAAGAGAAGCAAAAAAATCATTTCATTTTTCTTAAAATAAGCTTCATAATTTAAATTGTTATATTTGACTAATTATTTTCTTTCTTCTTTCCCTTATATTTATTATTTGAATGTATCCTTTCTTACCACATCTCCAACATATTACATTGGATTATCCAAGAGACTTAGATCTTCCTCAAATTTTGGATATGTCCCTGTGGTGCAGGAGCACCTAGGCTAACTCCTAACCCCATCCTAGGTTTTTTTTTTTTTTTGGCTTGTACTGACCTTAGCTAAGTCAATTAGGCATGGTTAGGCCTTAAGAGGTCATGCTTGAGTTGTTATAAAGGATAGGGTTGTCGTTGCACCAAAAGATCGACCTCTCAATGCCTGATACAACCAATAGTCTTATAGAACAACAAGAGGTAGTTAAGCCATTTCATGAAACCTCTAAGGGACACTGGCCCACTGCCAACAATCCCCCTCCTAGCATCACTCGTTATGGCTTGTAGGATGGGAACCTGTGACTGAGCTCTGATACCAATTGTTAGAAAGGACAGGGTTGTCGTTGCACCAAAAGATCGACCTCTCAATTCCTAATACAACCAATGGTCTTATAGAGCCACAAGATGTAGTTAAGCCATATCATGAACCTTCTAAGGGGCATTGAACCACTGCCAACATGAGTTGTTCCCTATGTGGAGTTGACTAGGTTCAATCCACTCTAGGTGGTCTGGTTTTCTTGTTTTATGCTTGTTTGTTTTAGGTTGTTAGGGGTTATGGGTCTTGGACCATTAAAAGACTGAGGAAGGTATGGTTTTAACCTATATTTCCCTCTCTAATTTTTTTATATCCTCTTGCATAGGTTAGGAGATTCTACATACCATTTGGGGCAAATGATGAGAAAGATGTCAACTATTGACAAAGTTGTCAAATAGGTCAAAGTGGTAAAAAACACATGGATTGATGGTCTGAAGGCCAAATTATGTCTAGAAATATTTAATGGACCATGTTAGACCTACTTGGAAGATTCCAAGTGATAGATGTCCTAAAATTGAAAAAATGCAAAAGTTGTCAGCAACTTTAAAAAGTTGCATCGCAACATTTGAGCAAGAATTGAACATTTCATGGATCTGAGGTTGATAGTTATTATAACTATTTGAAACCTCTTAGTAGACTTATAAAACCATGAAATTACTACATTCCAAGGTTTGGGAATTGTAACAAGTGAAATTATGCAATTGGATCCACGTAATACAATTCAAAAATTGATAGTTTTTGCATTTCTTGACTGCATGTATGGAACAATGGATTGAGAGACTCATATTTGTGTTTGGTTCTTGTTGTTCACCCTATTATAGTACTTTTCCTTTTAGAGTTCAATTTGATTAGAATCCATCTATACTTAGTTGGAAAACCATTTGTATATAGGTTGTTTACTATTTTTGCTTTGATAGTTTTTGGAAAAATGGCCCCCCCATGAGTTCCCACTGTGGATTCATCACAGTCTTAAGGGGAATGGGAGTGGATCCAAAGTACATAATGTATATACTTTCTTGGGCTCTAAAAATATGGTTATCTTTTTTTCATGTGATGCCCTAGGCAAGTCACAAACACTTGGTTAGGCGCTCATAGTACTTCCAAGAAGCTTTTGGAGGTTTGAATGTGATAGATACTTTAAACCTTGAGATAAAGGATGGGGAGGGGTGAGTGATGTTTCTATATGAAAAAGGAATAATTTTTAAATTGATTTTTTATAAGTCTTTGAATAGACCCTAGTCAATACAGTCATTCTTGATGTGGAACCCTTGATTATAGGCATAAAAATTGCTTCCAGGTGTACGGATGGCTTGGGAACCTAAAACCCACAATTTCTTTTTTCCAAAAGTGTACTTGAATCCATTATTGGAATTCCACCTTTTTTAGATAAGTTTTGAGATATAGTCCAAAAATCCAAATTGGAGGGATAATTCAATTAGGGATGTTTTCTTACAGTTTGGAGTAGATGAAAAGAACTTGAGGAAAACTTTTCGGATTTGTGTCCAGAAGCCTAGGTGAAGACTAACACCACATGTATGATCCCCTCACTCCATGTAGTTGAAGAAATTCTCAAGGAAGCTAGGAAATGAAGTTGGAAAGTTACATTGAAGAGACAATTGGTGATTGCAAGAAGTAAAATCCTTGGTGTAACTAGATGGTGAAGAGTTGGGGAATAGGAAAGAGATCCTCTAGATGTTAGGGAATCCAAGTGGACCTTTCTAGGTGAAACCCTAAGAAAGTCCTAGAGAAAAGTAGGACTAAGTAAGAAAAATATTTAGTATTACATCATATTGTATTAGAGCCAAAAGATTGGGCTTGTGGTAGATGTATCAGATTGAAGAATCAGTAGGTGAGTAAAAAATGGTGACTAATGTAGAGTTAGTGAAATAAATGAGTGAGAAAAAGGAGAGAAAGAGGATCCTTGAAGAAGCCATAGAAGAAATGAAAATAAAATTAGAAGAAGTTGTTGAGGTAGCTAAGAAGAAAGACCAAGAAGGTGAAAGTAGTAGTAAGGGAAAAGATAAGATTGAAGAAGAAGATCTCATCCCTAAACCAGACCCTCCAATAAATGAAGAACCATTCCTAAAATCCATCAAGGCATTAGGTTGAAAAGCCCTCGAAGGGATTCCCTTGTTTAGTGGAAATATGGACACTAGACTTGTGATGGAATGGATTGAGGGTATGGAAAATCATTTTGAGTGTGAATGTGTGACAGAAGCACAAAAGGTTAAAGTAGCCAAGTCTAGGCTAAGGGGATCAACCCTAACCCAATGGAAGTTCCCCCAAGAAGAGAGGGAAAATATGGGTAAGAAATCCACTACAAATTGGAAAGCCATGGTGACTAAGGTGAAGGAGCAATATCTACCCAAAGACTATGAGATTCAATTGCACAAGAAGAGGTAGAGTTTTAAGTAGAAAGAGATGGATGTGACAACCTACATTGAGGAGTTCCAAAAGTTATGTTTGAGTTTAGGGACTCAAGAAGAAGATCCTACTAAGGTGGCTAGGTATCTAGGTGGGTTGAAGTGGAACATACAAGAAGAAATCAACCTATGGACACCTACAATAGTTCATAGATGTTTCTAAATGGAATTGAAGGTGGAAGAAAAGAACAAGAAGAAGTCTGACACCAACTTTAGAGGAAGAGGTAGAGGTAACAATGGTATACATCAAAGAAGTTATGGTGGTAGAGGATCATATACAAGAACACAAGGTGAAACTAAGTTGATAGAGAAACAAGAATGGAACCCAAATAGAGGTAGTTATAGCAAAGGAAGAAGTTCTCACTATAATGGGAGAGGAAGAAGCAAAAATCAAGGTAGAGGATCCTATTTTGCAACTATGAAGTGTTATAATTGCACTCATATGGGACACCCTAGATATAGGTGCCCTGAGAAAGGCTCCACTTCCCAAGGGTGTACAAAAAGAGTCAACTATGTGCAAGAAGAGTCTAGTAGCAACAATAAACCCTTCGAGGTACCATTACAATTAGAAGAGGGGGAAAATCTAATGATAAGGAGGACCTTGATTGAGGAAACCATAAAGGAAGAACCAAGTCAAAGGAGAGCTCTATTGGGAGTGAAATGCAAGATAATGAGGAAAGTGGGTAAGGTCATCATTGATTTAGGTTCCATAGATAACATTGTGTTAGAGGAGACATCAAACAAAATAAAGTTGACAAGGATTCCCCATAAAAATCCCAATAAGGTCACATGGTTAAACATGAGGCAACACATTTTGGTGAGTGAACAAGCATGGGTGGAGCTCTCAATAGGAAGGTATAAGGATAAGGTGTTGTGTGACATCCTACCTATGGATGCATACCATCTCCAAAAAGATGACGTGACATTCACAATCTAGTCCATAATAGAAGAAGGAGACCTGAAGGCTCCAAGTCCTAATGTCCTTATGGTTGGTGAAAAAGAGTTCTTAAAAACTTTGGAGGAAAGAGAAAGAGTAGGGTTTTCCCTAGTGTTGAAGCCTAAACAGGAAGTTGTAGATAAGGCAAGAAAGAAAATAGAGCTACCTAAAGAAGTGTGAGAAATGCTCAAAGAATACAAGGATATTGTTAGTGATGGTCAACCTACTACCCAACCTCCTGAAAGATCTAATAGCCATCCAATCAACTTTATTCTAGGAGCCACCCTTCCCAATAAAGTTATCTAAAAAATGACCCCTCAACAAAATGAGGAAATTGCCAAACAAATCCAAGAACTCCTAGACCAAGGCCTAATTAGGAAAAGTATAAGACCTTGTGCTATGCCTACTCTTTTAGCACCTAAAAATGAGATAACTTGGAGAATTCTTATTGACTCGAGAGCCATAAATATGATCACCCACTATAACATTTGGGGTAAAATTACAATAGCATTTTGCGACGATGTTATAATTTGTGGCATTTTTTTATTTTTTTTTGTAATTTTCCCTGACATCATCACAATACCAACGTATGCATTGTAATTGTGACAAACACGTAAGTATTAAAAAAGCCATGACATAAATAATTCCTCATTTGTTTTGATTGTGGAGAGCTACGCGCGAAAGAACATGGAGAGCTTTGAATGTCATTGTGCCCTTCTTCTTAGTGTGTTTCATTCTTGTGATATATCTCTGCATTGTTGTGATCTCTACATTTTGTTGTTGTGCCTTTACTCTACAATTTGGCTTTCGTGCCCTTGTGATCTCTGTGTTTCATTGCCATGCCCTTGCTCTATGATTTTGGTGTCGTGCCTTTGCTTTGTGATATTTCTGCCATGCATGCTCTGGCTCTATGATTTCATTGCCATGTTGTGCCCTTGCTCTACAATTTTGTTGCCATGCCCTAGCTCTGCAATTTTCTTCAAGGGTATGTAAATGCTAGTTTCTTTTCCTTCTAAGCATGTATCTCTTTATATCTCCTTATAAACATGTATATTTAGAGATCTTTTTTAAGGTGCTTATTACATCTTAGCTACACAACATAACATTGATCCAACTGCATACATATCCTAGAATCTTAAAAAAAAAAAAACTCACTCAACTTGTACTAAGTGACTTACTTCAATATCCTCCACAAAAATAATGCAGACCAGAAAAAATGGGGAGAGTTTGCAAGAAATTTTACAAAAACATATCATAGTTGATATTTTTAGAAAGAAACAAATCATAACCAGTTAAATGGATATAGTTACTAATTAGTTGGGTTGATATATACATATATTTGACTGGGTTATGGCTTCTACAAGGGAATGAGCCTCGAGATTATGCGTATGTGCTTGGTGCATTTTGTTCTTATGATATATCTCTACATTTTTTTGTCATGCCCTTGCTCTATGATTTGGTTGCCATTCCCTTGTGATCTCTATGTTTCATTGTCATGCTCTTGCTCTATGGTTTTGGTATCTTGCCCTTTCTCTGAGATTTTGTTACCATGTTGTGCCCTTGCTTTGAAATTTCATTGCTATGTTGTGCCCTTGCTCTGCGATTTCATTGCCATGACCTAACTCTATAATTTTGTTCAAGGGTATATAAATATTGGTTTCTTTTCCTTCTAAATAGGTATCTCTTTATATCTCCTTTTGAACATTTATATTTAGAGATCTTTTTTAAGGTGCTTATTACATCTTAGCCGCACAACATAAAAATTGATCCAGTTGCATACATATTCTAGAATCCAAATAATAATAATAAAACTCACTCAACTTGTGATAAGTAACTTACCTCAAGATTCTCCAAAAAAATAATGTAGACTAGGAAAAATGGGCAAAGTTCGTAAGAAATTTTACAAAAACATATCATAGTAGATATTTTTAAAAAGAAACTAGACATAACCAGTTAAATGGATCTAGTTGCTGATTAGATGGGTTGATTACAAATTCCTATAGAACTGTCGGCATCTTAGGTACAATAAAATAAACAATCAGTTGTTCCCAGCTAGTAGGATCAAATATAGTTTTCCAAGGTGATAAAATTGCATATGCAAGGAATTGAAGAATAACTTCAGTGAAGAATTGAATGTAAGGAGTTGAAGAAGAAAGTTCTACTTCTATGTAAATTCCATAATCACGAGGCTCATTCCCTTGAAGAAGCCTCTGCCATAATGATATTACCTCTAAACCATTTCCCAACTTTGAAACACTCTTATAAGAATTTGATACTTGGGATCATCACAGGGAGACTGTGCCAATACTTGAAACACTCTTATAAGAATTTGATATTTGGACTGTAAATTATCAAAGACACTTGCAAGTGATTCCAATGTCATAATACCTACTGCAACACTTTCCTAGATTTTATCAAGTGGCTCCCATAATATCCTCTATGTTGTCTAGCCATTGTTTCTATTGTGTAGTCTATTTCTAAAGCGACTCCTTCTCATTCTCTTTCTAAAGACTCTCCTTCTCCTATGCTCTCGTGCCTTCAATTTTGATTGTCAAACTTTTGAATATCTAGCTCTACCTTATCTAAAATCAACTTCATAGTGTGTTGTAATTTTGGCATAGGTGTTTGATCATCGATAACTTTCATTTCAGCATTCAAGGTTTCAAGATTGGTCAACACCCTCACTTGCAGACCTCTCATGCCAAGCACTTTTTGTACTGTTTCAACACCATGTTCTTGCTTCTGAGCTAATAGTTCTTCAAATGCATTTTCTTGTAAAGCATTAATTTTTTTGAACAACTATGAACTCTTAGAAAGTACATTATTGTTTTCATGTATGGATGTATATATGTATGCATGCATATATATGTATGCATGTATATATGTATGTATGTGTGTATGTATGTATATATATACAAATATATCTTATGGATTGTGGATTATGGGTTATAAACAAAAAAGAAAATAAAACATGACATTAATCATTCCCCATTTGTTTTGATTGATTGTGGAGAGTTGCATGTAAAAGAGGGTGGAAAGCTCCAAATGAGAGTGGGGAGATCTAAACATTGATGGAGATTAGTGGAGATATATGATTTTGTTGTCATTCACTTGTGATCTCTGTGCCCTTGCTTTGCAATTTTCTTCATGGGGAGAAGAGGTGCCTATGTAAATGTTGTTTTATTTTCCTTCTAAACATGTATCTCTTGTTCATAAATAATAGCTTTGGTCAGATTCAAGGATAACTGATTATGATGATTGTATGCATATGTGCATGTATGTATGTAAATTAGTTCACTATGTGAATTACTTTACATGCATACATATACACTTGCATAGTACTTGTGCTAAATTAAATTAATCATTCATGTCTTGAATTCACACAAGAAATTATCCTTGCATTTAATCAAATTTATTCATACCAAACTAAGTATGTAGAAATTTGTACTTACAGATTATATTATCTCTTGGTGATTGAGTATAGATCTCATGCATAATATCACCCAAGTAATGATCAGATGCATTCTCATTAAGTCATAATAGGACCGAGCAAATGATCCATTTATGTTACTTTATACTTGTTTTATTGAACATTTTGTTTAACATAATCAATAATACTAGAATTATATAGCTACAACTAGTACTCTTGTTTATTTTATTTAATCATATACATGTAAGACTATTATTTTTCTTAAAATTAGACTATATATTTGTTATCACTAAAACACAAATATAGATCTCTGATAGTTATCTTTTTTAATTTCAAGATCTTCATATTTAACGTGAAGAGTTTCCACTACTGGATAGTGGAATAGCCACAATGTGGAGCCACATAGCTCATGGCTTTTTCCATCAAATTATATTTTTATTATATTTTTGTCCTTAAAAAATATTATAGGTGAATGTTCTTCTGATTTTCCATATATTTAATAATTTTTTGCTTGTTGTTTGAGGTAATTTTCTATTATGAGATAGAGACATCTATAAGGATGGACATGCCAATTTTGATCATCCCGCTTTCAAAGTTGATTCCCTTATCAAATTAATGAAACTACTTGCAACTGTCACCTTGATTTTCTGCAACTTGCCCGATCAACCATTCACACAACCATCTTCCTCCTACCTCACCATAGCACACAACCCTTGTTTGAGGTTTATATCTTAGTCCCAACATTTTAGAAGACCAAGTCCAGTGATTTGTATCTAGAAAATTGATGATATAGAAATTCAATATGGAGGAGGGTATATTGGCATCACAAATGAATCATCTCATATTCATAAACAACATCTAATATTATGTAAATCTCTCTCCTCTAAAGACCCAATTATCATCATTAGTAGACTCACTCTCTTCAGACATATTCAATCAAAATTATTCATACCAAACTAAGTGTGCAAAAATATGTACTTATAAATTATATTATCTCTTGATGATTGAGTAAAGATCAAATACAATTTTCCAAGGTGATAAAATTTCATATGTAGACATATGTATGCATGTATGTCTATATGTATCTCTGCATCTTGTTGTCATACCCTTGTGATCTTTGTATATGTATGTTTGTATATACACATACACACACATATGTGTGTCTATGTATGTATGTATGTATATAAATAGAGAGATCTTTGTATACATACATACATACATATATACATAGACACAGATACGTGTGTGTATGTATGTATATACACACATACATATACATAAAGAGAAGCTTCTCTATATATACATACATACATACATAGACACACACACACACATGTGTGTGTGTGTATGTATTTATATATACATACATATACATAAAGAGAAACTTCTCTAATCACCTACTGGGGGAAATATAAAGAGATACATGTTTAGAATGAAAAGAAAATAACATTTATATTGGTACCTCTTCTCCCCTTGAAGAAAATTGCAGAGCAAGCACTACTAAATTTGGGCCCGAACATCACAAATTACACCACCATCACAAATTGCCATCATAGATTGACCCCAAATGTTGTAGTGCTTCAAAGGGTACATAGATCACAATGACATGACACAAAAGTAAAATCACAGAGCAAAGGAACATAAATCACAAGGGCACAATAATAAAATGTAGAGATCACAAGGGCACAATAATAAAATGTAGAGATCACAAGGGCATTCCAACGAAATCCTATATCTCTATTGATCTCCACCGAGGGCACAACAAAAAAATGCAGAGATCATAAGGGCACAACAACAAAATGTAGTGATCACAAGGGTATGACAATGAAATCTCCACAAACATTTAAAGCTCTTCACCCTCATTTAGAGCTCTCCATCCTCTTTCACATCAACTCTCCACAATCAAAACAAATGGGGAATGACTTATGCCATATTTTCTTTTATTGTTTATGCCTAAAATCAACTTCACATCATGTTGTAACTCTGCCATAGGTGTTTGATCCTTGATAGCTTTCATTTCAACATTTCAACATTCAAGTTTTCAAGTTTCCTCTTCATTATATAGTCCTTTCCACCCTAAAAACCACTTTGTTACTTCATTAAAATCAAGAATTGAACAAAGCCAATGATAAAACAAAGTCCATATTCCATAATCCAAATAAAAAAAAAATAAAACTCACTCAACCCGTGCTAACTAACTTAGCTCAAGATCTTGCCCAAAAATAATGTAGACTGGGAAAAATGGGCAAGAAATTTTAGAGAAACATATCATGGCAGATATTTTTAGAAAGAAACAAGCCACAACCTATTTAAATTGGTCTAGTTGTTGATTAGTTGGGTTGATTACAAATTCTTATAGAACTATCATCAAATTAGGTACAATAAATAGAACTATCCAAGTGATAAAATTGCATATACAGATGTATGTATGTGTATATATATGTATGTAGGTATATGTATGCATGTATACATGTATATATGTATGTATATGTATATATATATATATATATATATATATATAGAGAGAGAGAGAGAGAGAGAGAGAGAGAGAGAGAGAGAGATTGTGGAGATTAGTGGAGATCTAGGATTTCGTTGCTGTGCCCCTGTGATCACTGCATTTCATTGTTGTGCCCTTGTGATCTCCACATCTCATTGCCATGCCCTTCTGATCTATGTATATGTATGTATGTATATATGCACACACACACACACACACACACACACACACACACACACACACACACACACACACACACACACACACACACACACACACATATTTATGTATATATGTGTGTATATTTTTGTATATGTATGTATGTATGTATATAAACATAGAGATGTTGACACAATATAAAAACAATAAAAACTCACTCAACATGTAGCATGGCCACAGGTATTGTCACAAGATTTTAAACATAACTATATAAGTTATGAGTTAGGATGTATATAGGTTAACATTACATTAACTATAAACTACAACATAAAGGTTGCACCAGGGTATTATAGTATTGTAATTATAGAAAACTACTTGATTTTCCCGAGTGGGTATATATGGAAAATAGATGTATTAGGTGAGAAAAGATCACCAGTGGTTATAGGAATACAAAAACATCAAAACAATTAGAAACTAGAACTACATATTCGTTAGACTGAGTAGTTCAAGGGTCTTGATCCCATGGATACAAGTATGTAGATAGCTTGGTAGGTAGAGTATGCCTCAATGTGTAGACACGTTGGACATAGTTAGGTAGCACTTAACTATTTTATGACATTATATGTTCACTCATGAGGCTTGTATTTTAAGACATTATATGTACCTAGTGTACCTAGCTTTTGAAAATAGAAGGCTAAACTTTGTGTAAACTCTACGTTTCAACATTAACTTGACTGGTCTATTTAGACCCATTGATTATTGTCACAAGCTTTTAAACATAACTATATAAGGAGTGAGTTAGGACATATATAGGTTAACCTTACATTAACTATAAATTGTAAACTACAACACAAAGGTTGAACTAGGGTATTACAGTATTGTAATTATAGAAAACTGTTTGATTCACCCGAGTGGGTGTATGATGTCAAAGAGCTGTATTAGGTGAGTAAAGCTCACTAGTGATTATAGGAATACAACTACATAAAAAAAATTAGAAACTAGAACTATATATTTGTTAGAGTGAGTAGTTAAAGGGTCTTGATCCTGTGGATATAGGTATGTAGGCAGCTTGGTAGGTGGAGTATGCCTCCAGTGCGTAGATGCCTTGGACATAGTCAGGTAGTGCTTAACCATGCACATATGCATGCATGTATGTATGTAACTATTCTATACTTAATAATGCCATCCACATTGGGGGGGGGGGGGGGGGGGTTGGGTGGGGGGAGAGTTGAGCTTTCACCTTCTACAATACTTCATTTCCATTATTTGTGCTCTCTGAATCAAAGGTATAATACTTTATCACTTGTAACTATAATTTAAAAAAAGTACAAACCATAATAGTTTCTTATAATTCTATGGTTTCCTTTGTAAGTTTATAAAATTGAAGTTTACAAATTAATTGCATTTATGTACATCTTTTTCAAGTTTGATATTTCTCTTTTTCATGATTCACAGTCCAAGAATAATTTTTCAAAACACATACTAACCAGTTGGAGATTGAGCCAAAAATTGTAAGAATGATTGTGCCAAAAGAGCTTAAAAACATGATTCGTGCATGATAATCATCTTTTTAATGCTCTTTTTGGCACAATTGTTCTTACATTTTATGATTTTTGGTGAGAACAAAATTTCAAACTAATCAGGTAGGTAATCCAAAATTAAATCATAATTGGTTGAGACATGTTTAAATACCTTATTTCACATGTTATTGAATTCTATGTGTTTATGTGCTACTGTTAAGGAATGTTAAAGGGTGAAATAATGTTAGATATTAGCTTTGGACATTATGAGATTCTTTTATGGATGCTCATATTTTTTTTTACTTTATGTGATAATGAATGAATGCTATATTTTATTTTTGAATGAATGTGAGATCTATCTCTTCTTAGGTATTCTCTCTAGGCTGTTGTACTAGTTCTTAATCCCAAAATAGATAAATCATGATTTGAAATGAAAACTTGGGTGCTTAACTTAATAAATGAGCACACCAAGTGAAAGACCTTGTGTAATGAAGGATTATATGATTTTCTAAACTTTTCACCACATAGCAGTGCATTGCAGGTTCACATACACTCTTAAGTAGACATTTGTGAGCACTAGGTGTGTGAAGGATCCACGAAAAAACATGTAGAAGCAAAAAAGGTCATGATGAACATTTTCGGTGTATGTTTGTCAAGAGCACACATAAGTCCCTCAAGGTGACTGCACATTATTAAATTTTCATGTTTTCCAACACCACTGCTCTTCCTCCATATCTTGCACAAATAAAAAAGGTTTCCTCTAACACTGCAACCATATGATAAATGGGAGTAGCACATGCTCGAGCCATAAGCTAATTAAATTGGCCTAGGTTCTAATTACTTGGGTTGATTATAAATTCCAGTAGAACTATCATTAGATTAGGTACAATAAAACAAACAACCAACTATTCCCAGCTAGCAAGATCAAACACAATTTTCCAAGGTGATAAAATTGCATATATAGATGCATCACTTGAATGCTAGGCATGAAACACATTCCCTAATTTATAACGAATGGTTGGATATAAAGGTTCCGTACACTGACCCAACAATGGAAGCCAAGAATGTAACCATGCATGTATTGGCATGCTCTACCTGCGAGGATCCCACATTGTTAATTTGGGCATCACTATATGATCCAAAATGTAATGAAATACTGAAGCTGGTAGTAAATTCTCCCATGTCTCTAGAAAACATAGCATAGGTTTAGGGTCCCTTGGCTCTTAGGAATTTGTAGCAACCATTCTCATTGCTAGAAGAACAACTTCAGTTAATAGTTAAGTGTAAGGAGTTGAAGAAGTAATTTCTTCTTTTGTGTAGATGCCATAATCATGAGGCTCGCAGAAGCCATAATCAGTTAAATACACACACACACACACACATACACACATACATATATATATGTGTGTGTGTGTATGTACATATATGTATATGTAAATGTATGTATATGTATATGTATGTATATGTATATATGTATGTATATGTATACATATACATATATATATGTATATATGTATACATACATATATATATATATATGTATGTATACATATATACATATATATATGTATATGTATACATATACATACATATATACATATACGTATATACATATACATACATATACATATACATATACATACATATACATACACACACACACACACACACACACACACACACACACACACACACACACACACACACACACACACACACACACACACACAAGCCACCATAAACCAATTAAATGGGTCTAGTTGCTGATTAGCTGGGTTGATTCAAATTCCTATAAAATTGTCATCAGATTAGGTACAATAAAAGGAACAATCAACATTATTGTTGTGCATGATCTTGAGCTAAGTCACTTAGGATAGGTTGAGTGAGTTTTATTGCTTAATTATTTGGATTCTGGAGTATGTATGCAACTAGATCAATTTTTCTATTGTGCTAAGATGTAATAAGCACCTTGAAAAAGATACCTCTGTATACATACATACATATATACATACATACATGTATATGTACATGTATATATGTATGTATGTATATATCATGTGGAGATCTAGAATTTCATTGTTGTGCCCTTGTGATTGCTGCATTTGATTATCGTGGCCTTGTGATCTCTACACACATATACATTTATGTATGTATGTATATATGTATCATGTGGAGATCTAGGATTTTTTTTGTTGTGCCCTTGTGATCGTTTTATTTTGTTGTCATGGCCTTTTGATCTTTGCATCTTGTTCTCTTTATTGTACCTAATAGGATGACAATTCTATAGGAATTTGTTGTCATTCACTTGTGATCTCTACACCCCAAGTATCTAATGTTGCTATTAATTTGGACATCATTATATGATCCAGAATGTTATGAAGTATTGAAGCCGGTAGTTACTTCTCCCATGTCTCTAGAAAATGTAGCATAGGTTCAAGGTCCCTTGGCTCCTAGGAATTTGTAGCAACTATTCTTACTGCTGGAAGAATAACTTTAGTGAAGAGTTGAGTATAAGGAGTTGAAGAAGCAAGTTCTGCTTCTGTGTAATTGTCATAACCATGAGGCTCATTTCCTTTTAGAAGCCATAACTTAGTTAAATATATGTATATATCAACCCAACTAATCATCAACTAGACCCATGTGACTGGGTTATGACTTGTTTCTTTCTAAAAATATTTTCTATGATGTGTTTTTGTAAAATTTCTTGCGAGCTCTGTTGGAAATATATGTGATAGGCTAAGTTACTGAGAAGGGAGGGGTGAATTAGTAACCTATAAAACTTAATCCTATATTAGCAACTAATCCTTCTTGTATATTATGATCTAATTGCATGAATGAAAAACTAAAATCATCAAAACATTTATAACACCTTTGACATACAATATGGTGACCTAGAAACCTTCCAAATAGAAAGTAAAATTGGGGTGGGGATGATACCCACAAGATTTAGTTTTGCATTATAAAGTTGGCCTATTAAGGCTTATAATGATCACTTTTGATGATCTGCCTTGTTAGGAGCATAAGGACTGCTAGGTCCATCTTGTAAAAGGATTTACAAACATACAATGAAGTATGCACTCAGTAAAGAGATTTACAAAAGATTTTTAAGTCTACCTTGTGAAAGGCTTTAACTGATCCACCTGTTAGGATGAAACAGTGACCGATCTTGATTTGCAACTTGGTTTGCTGAGTGAGATCCCTTTGAGTGTAATGATCACCTTGCTGTGATAGATACATCTTTGTTGCTTCTTATACTACTGTAGCCTTTATACTTCACACTTTTAATCTTCTCTTCTTGAAAAATTACTTCCATATTTCATACCTTTGGATGTGATACAATACATTACATATATACCTATCCAAATTACAATTCAAAAAAGTTGGCTATAGTACAAGTTTACACAAAATACGAAAAGTCGACCCAACTGCAAGAACTCAGGTTTTGAAGACTAGCTCGGTGAGGTTTTGATACTCGACATCTACTATCTATACTTGACATTGTCATGCATTCAGTAGACATAGAAGCTCAGTCCATATTGATCACTTCTAAGTAGTCTGAACTCAGTCTACATTGGTGACTTGGTGAATACTGTAAAATTCAATATATAAACTAAATCACTTGATTCACACTGCATAGCTTGGTCAATGCTATCACAATGAGCTTGGTATAAACTGAATCGCTTGGTTAACACTGAGTGGCTCAGTTGACACTGGATTCACATCACTGTAACTGCAAACTCAGTAAGCACTGATGAACTTGGTTTGTACTGAGGAACTCAACATACAATGAGATGCTTGGTTTACACTATTGATCACCAACCTGGTAGAAACTACTTGGCGCAAACTGAATATTATTCATTGAACTCAGTAGCAATTGTAGAACTCGATAAAGCCTGAATTGCTTCATTAACACTGTTAGCTATACAATAAGCTAGGTAGATACTATCTGTCTAAATAAGTGTGTGTCACTAATAACAAACATGATTGTAAAGTCAACAAACTCTACCCATTTTTCCTAGTCTGCATTATTTTTGTGGAGGATCATGAAGTAAGTCACTTAGCACCTTAAAAAAGATCTCTCTGTATACACACACACACACACACACACACACACACACACATGTATGTATGTATGTATGTATGCATGTATGTATATATGTATGTTTATACACATATATATGTATATGTACATATACATAGATACACACACACACACACACACACACACACATATATATATATATATATATATATGTATGTATATGTACATATATATATATGTATGTATATGTACATATATATATATATGTATGTATATGTACATATATATATATATGTATGTATATGTACATATATATATATATATGTATGTATATGAATTTTGCAGTATGAAGGGCATGAAATGCAAGTGGACCCACAACACGAAGGGAGGCATAAAATGGAGGCAAAAATGGCAGGGGCAACAACTATAGGGGCAATGGGGTATGTTGTGTATGAAGACCATGAGAGCAAAAACAAGTCTCAGTCCGAATCTCACCATAAACACCATGCCCATGGCCACCATCATCATTGAACATTATAAAAGTCCATCACTATTGCTAATTAATTTGTTTTCTGTGATCCACGCACTAGTGTGTGAAAATAAGAATTCTGTATTTTTAGTGAGAAGCCTGAATTATTATGTCGATCTTCCCCATTCACTGGATCTCAACATTTTTATGTTCATTCAATTGTTTTGTTTAAACTTTTAATACTACTCAATTGTTTTGTTGAACTTTTTATGGTATTCAATTGGGCTTTTGTTTAATTTATTTATTTGAATATATCAATTCTTTTGTTATATTTGTTAGAGTAAATAATTAATTAATTATTCTATTACTTAAGCTTACTTAGGTTAATGCATGTAGTTAATTGTTGTAGTGACGAGTTGTTGACAACACAGGAGTTTGTTCCCTTCTAGCATGTTCCACCTTTTTGTGGAAGAGTGCTTAGTTGTCAACCTTATCTTCTACCACCTTCCAGCTTGTTCTACAAGCTTCCTTGAGGCCTTTATATTTGGTCTCTCTCTCATTGTAATTCGTTCGTTCACATAGCAATTTCATTTTCCTATTGTGAAATATTTTCTCTTGCGTTGTTTGCTTCAAGCTCTTGCTCCTTTGGTTTCTCTTTAGCAAGCTATTTGCATGCAGGTGATCTTGGCGCACTATGGAGTTAGATTTTATCAACTCCTACAATATTTATATATTTGTGCAATATAAAATTTCATAATGTTTTTATTTTTTATTAGTTTGAATATTTAAATAAAATTTTAATAGTAAATTTTTTAATATTTCTTAATTTTTTATTTTTATAAAAAAGAGTTATATATAAGAAAGAGAGCATATTTGATTGAACATCATATATTAGAACTGTGTAACCATTATGAAATATATAAATAACAAAAACTATCAATTAAGGTATTTGATTATGAAAGATACAATTATATATTAACATTATTTTTTGAAATCACATTTTATGATTCTTTATAAACTAATTTATATTTAATAAATTAAATTTTTGATATAATTATAAATATTTAGCATTTTCCATTCATTCTCAATGAAATTCTCCCAAATTCAACCACAAACACATATCACAAATTAGAAAAATGTAAGAAAGACAAAAATCAATTTAACTCAAAAATCATTTTATAAGACTGATAAACATTTTGTTTGATTATATAATCAGAACTAAACTTAACTGAACATATTAGATACCTAAATATTTTATTATTATTATTGATTAAATGCAAATTAAAATAAATAAGTTGTAGTAGAAAGCTGCAAGAGAAGAGTAGAATCTAATAGGGGCAATACATACTACAAAATAGTAGCTAGAAATAAATACAAAACAACAACATTATTTGATGGTACACACAACATTCTTTTATCACTTATTTGGTTATAATAGAACTAATATTCCAACAACTAGGAATTATGAATACAGCTAGTTGGCATTCTTTTATTGGGCCTAAATAGCCAATGAAAGAAGGAAACTTAAAAAAAGTGTGAATTTATTTAAAGGAGGCAAAGGGCGTGCACAATATCTGACTAATTGGTAGCACTACAGTCCACGTGAGGCTTTATTGCCAAAAAAATTATAAGTCTCATTCGGTAAAATAACTTAAATTTCCAAGCTATAAGTCACCATATATAGACCTAAAAACATTTAGCTAGTATTGTAGATTCAATTTAGCTCATTTATAGAATGTATAGAGTACAAAGGAATACAAGTGATTTATAATAATAGTTATGTAGGAAAAGTTAAATTAAAAGAAATGTATGAATAATAAATTAAAATATCAATGTAAGAGTAAATGTAGAAATGAAAAGATATATGAAGGAATAAAGTGAACAAAATAATTTAAATGAGCATTAGACTATCATATCAAGATATTCAATCTTACATGTAATTAGGAGGGATTATGAGCAAAAGTATTGTATAAGAATAGATACAAAATATAAATTTAAAGTGATAACAACAAAGTTAAGAACTAGTTTAATTTATTTCAGATGTAAACAAAGTCCATAGAAAACAACTAGATAAGAATGAGTTTGACACTTATTTAAAAGAGTAGGACAGGAAAAATACCTAAAGAGGAATGAATCAGATATTAGTTATCATCCATGTATATCAGAATCAGTCAAATATAAGAGTCTACAGGATCTTATGGAGTGTATGTTATTAAGATTTAAGAGAAAGAAAGGAACATAAAAGTTCTTTTATAATCTATAATACTAGCTAAATTTTTTTAGGTCTATATATGGTGACAGAAAAATGAGACTAGTGGGTGTTATTACATGAGTTACCTAACTATACTACAAAATTACCCATTCAATAAAATTTTTACTTGTGACATTTAAAAAAAAAATAGAACTATTAGACCAATTCAAATTGTATACATCCATTACAATAATATTCTGAAAAAAACAAGAATTTACAACTTTATCAAAGGAGAACCAAAAATTAAAACAATAGATTATGACAAAAGAAATTGTGATTAAGATATAAAAAACTATAAAGAAATTATAATTTGTTGTCAGATTGGAAATTTGTTAAAACAACAGATAATGCCAGAAAAAATTGTGATTAATATATTAAAAACTATAAAGAAGTGTCATTTGTTATCAAATTGAAAATTTATTTGATCACCATATGATTCTAAGAAACCTTTTCTGACAATGGTTTCAACTCGTTTCTGACAAAGAGTTGATTTCTAACATTGTGGTGACCAAGTCTATTCATCACAATAAATGAGCAAGCTTGAGAAAAAGTACATGACCACTTAAACTATAGTTGGTATGTTGGTAGGAACTTAAAATGAAATGACACTATTTATGTTGCCAGAGATGCAGACATTGAAGACTATTCTTCATATTTCACTTCCAAAGACAAGTTTTACATCTTTAAAATATCATTCAAAGCTCACTAACAAATCTTCTCATCCTCACAATCCTTCAATAATTCAGAAGAAAGGAGTATTATTCCACCACCATTAGAAGTCAGTATACTATTGACAACTCATCTAAATTGATAGTTTTAGATTTGTTTTTGTCTTCTATATACAATAATCAATGGGGTTACTGCATTGATGATTGCACCTTGTATAATGGAACACGAGGTGTAATATATGCATCTTTTCTTTTTCTCCATATCATGATTACATGTACATTCATTATAATCTTGTCTTATTTTATACAAGAAATTGTGATACATGATTCAGTAATGATGATTCCTCCTATGACAATAGGATATCTATCAAGAAGTTTATTTATTGTAAATATACATTTGGATAGAAGTAGACATATGTTTATTTATGTTTCTTTATCAAAAATATGTATATTAACTTGTATAAAATTTATTTTCTTCAGAATAGTTCTACGGGTCATTTTTCATGTCATGGATCGTTTATCTTATCAATATGGTAGAAATATTGATTAGAACACTTTAGAGCTGAAAAAAAAAGGAGGCAGTAAAAGTTGATCCAATTTTTTATACAAAGAAAGCTAACAATCCTTGTGGGAAGTTTAGTGAGTAGGGGGCATATGCTAAACACTAAATGACCTTTGGGATTGAAAATGCTTTTCATATTCTTATTTTGGGAAAAGGTGGAAAATTTACTAAAATATAAATCCAACCCTAAAAGAATGTGTCAAAATATTCCTAATACTTCAAACAAACTTTCAGGTGCTTCCATATTTGAGACAAGATAATGAAAATAAGAACTCAATATTGAGCATAGAGCACCACTATACAGATTCATTTTGAAGCAAGAACAAAGTGAAAAGGTCATAAACACATTTTATGATATTCAAATTACTTCATGAGAAGCATCAAAGCTTGATAAGTAACACAAACTTTTAGTAACAATGCATTTGTGCTCATAAAATTGCTTTAATATTTGACACAAATATGATACAATTCTAATCATTTGAAATTAAATAATACTTAAAATGTGAAACACATTATCTAGTAATAAAAACCTTCTAATTAGAAATATAATTGTGCTACAACTAAGAACATGCACTGTAAAATTACAAGTTAAGTTTTACCACTATATTCTCAAATGAATGATGGATGTATGTCCCCGACTCTTACTTGAGAGAACTCTCCAGGGTGTACTCCAGTACTTGTCATATCATTATGTGCACCATCCATATCATGCATCCCCTAATCAAATTAATGCGTCTCTAAGAGGTTTGAAAAGTTGTCCAAGGAGACACAAGAAAACCTACTTGCACATAATGTAAGCATGGGGCACACAAATATGCGCACCCAAGGAGGATGTGCTCGCACCACTTGATCCGTTAGTAACATCATCAACATGTTGTTTTACAAATGTTGTAGCCTATGTAACCATGACTATATGAAAGAATAAGTGGTCATAATAGTGTTGATACCTAAAATTGCTCTTAGACAAATGAATTTATAGGAAGTTCAACAATTGTGGGACTTGTGTGTTCCCATTGAGTGACCTCTGAGATTTTTAGAAGTCAAATCTTCATTTGTGTAGAGGGAAAAAGGGGAAATAGGTGTTACTCAAAACATTGAAGGAAAAATGTCAAACTTTTGAAACACTTTAGAATACAAAAGATACTTTATAGATTGAAATATCAAGGAAACACTTTATATCTTATGTGGTATAGCCATAGTTCTAGGTAAGGAAAAAAAGATGGGGGGCCAAAATGGGACTTTAGAATCCAAAAGATGCACCTCAATGTATTTATTGTCCAAGTAGTATAGTGCAGAATCTCCAATTCTAGATAAATGTAATCTCATCAAGCATTGCCATACAAGGAAGTTCTCTTTGTTCATCTTAGGTAGCTTTCTCTTGTACATCTTGATCTTTAGCTTAAATCCCTTTAAAATTTTCTTATAGCCACCAAAAGCTCTAATACCAATTGTTAGAATATTTACAATAATTAAGGGTTGGGGGGTGAATCGGTCCTCAGGTCCAGATGTCCCAATTCAACTTTTAACAACTTCAAACAACTTATTTAAACTCATAAATCAAATCACTTAATAGTATTTTCCTCGGCTATCTCTTAAGTTCCTTAATCTTCTGCTTCAACTTCTTCATTGACTTAGTAAAAGTGTCACTCAATCGTGCTTAGTGTTTTACTCATCTTCTTTTCTTTCATCAATCATCTCTTATAGACTTTAACTTGACTTTCTTCTTTGCTTAATACAATGATCAAACAATGCATTATCTTGTCAAAGACTAACTGATCAAGTGCCTATTTTAATTCCATCATAATAACTCCTCTTTACTCATCAACTCTACTAGCTCATCTTTCTATCTCCTTTTCAAATCCTCTTCACTAATCAATTGATATAGCACTCTGCAATGTTAGTAAATGTCTTACGAGTAAGGTTTGACATCAATGACAACATAACAGTTGTTCCAATTTCAGTTTCCAACAATATGTAAATCTTTTCTTTTTCTCCATATCATGATTATATGCACAAGTACATCCATTACATTATGATCTTAATTACTATTTTTATCTAAGGAGTTGTGATACACATATTTCATAATGATGATCCCCCAATTATGACAATAGAAGATCCATCATTAGATTGGGTATAAGTTTATTTTATATTGTAGATATAAATTTAGATAAAAGTAAATATATGTTTAGTTACGTTGCTTTGTCAAAAATATGTATATTACCTTATAACAATTTTATTTTACTTTAAATAGCCCTATTCATCATTTTCCATGTCATGGATTATTTATCTTATTGATATAGTATAAATTTTGATTGTAAAAAAGGACCATTATTTGTAGAGTACCTTTCAACCATAAAGAAAGACATGAGGTACTCAACATTGATCCAAGTTTTGATACTAAGGAAGCTATTACTTCTTGTTGGAAGTTTAGTAGGGGATATGTGCTAGAAACTAAATGAGCTCCATGGTTGATAAGTTGGCTCTTCATATTCTTATTTTGGGAAAAGCTAGAGGAAGTACTAAAATATAAATCTAATCCTAAGGAAATGCACCAAAATATTTAGAATACTTTAAAGAAACTTCCAAATGCTTTTGGATTTGAGATATGATAATGAAAGTAAGAAGATCTGAAGATTGAGCATAGAGCACCACTATATTGATTTATTTTTGAAGCAAGAAACAAGATCAAAATGTCATAAATGCATTTTATAATATTCAAATTACTTCATGAGAAGCATCTAGTAAAGGTTGATAAGTGACAAAAAATGTCGATAACAATATTATTTTACACTTAAAATTGCTTTAGTATTTGACACAAATATGATATAATTCTAATCATTTGACAGTAAATAATACTAAAAAAGTGAAGCACATGATCTAGTCATACAAATATTCTAATTAGAAACATAAATGCCATGCAACTAAGAACATGCACTATAAAGTTACAAGTTAAAATTTACCACTATATTCTCAATGAGTGATGGATGCACCCCCTCAACTCTTTCATGAGAGGAATATCTAGGCCATTCCTTGTCATCTCATTTTGTACACCACCCATATCATGCACCTTGCAATCAAATGTGTCTCTAGGAGGCTTGAAAGTTGTTTGAGGAGACCCAAGAAAACCTACTTGCACATAGTGCAAGTATGGGTCACACAAATATATGCACCCAAGGAGTCCATGTCCTAGGACAACTTGATCCATTAGCAACATCATCAACATGTGGTTGTACAAGTGTTGTACTCAATGTAACCAAAATCTATCTTATAAAGAATAAGTGCTCGTAATAGCGTTGACACCTAAAACTACTTCTAGGAAAATGACCTTATGGGAAGCTCAACAAGTGTAGGTCTTGTGCATACTCATTGAGTGACTTCTGAGATTTTAGAATCCAAATCTCCATTTTCATAGAGGGAAAAGGTGAAATAGATGTTACTCTAAATAGTGAAGGTGAAATGCCATGCTTTTGAAACACTTTCAAAAAGACAATGTACTTCATAAAATGAGATATCAAGGCAACACTTAAGATCTAACGTAGAGCGGTCATAGTTCTAGGTAAGTGCACAAAGATGGGGGACCAAAAAGGGGCTTTATGACACTTATTTTTCTTCTTCTCTAAATTCAAAAAGTTCTAAACTTTGATAGGAAATTGAAGATAGGTGGACTCAAAATTTCAAGATGCGACAAGAACATGAGTTGTAGTCTTCTAAATCTAGTTTCTAAACTACTAATATTTTTTGAAAATGGTGGAGTTCAAGGCCCTCAAAAAGGGGGAGCCCAAAAATGGTCATATATTTTGTTAAAAAAATTAATATAGTGTCTAGTGTGCTCCCCTTATTTAATGTTAACTTTCTTTTTTCGGAACTTTTTAATAGCTCTAATGAAAAGTTTGCTAGCACCATGTAGTTCATCACATAATTTTTTTGCTAATCTTTTAAGTTATATATTT
Source organism: Cupressus sempervirens (assembly GCA_028749045.1). Lineage (NCBI taxonomy): Eukaryota > Viridiplantae > Streptophyta > Pinopsida > Cupressales > Cupressaceae > Cupressus > Cupressus sempervirens. Next base: position 73,423,708 of record CM053792.1, on the reverse strand, counting down.
TTTTTTACAAATTTGGTTAGTGGAAACATCTTGAAAATATGAAGTTTTTGTGTGCCCCCTACAAATCATTGAAAAAAAAATATAGAATCAATTTTTTTTTAAAAAAAAGTGTGAATGAAGTCTAGTTTCTAGAGAACTAACTTGTTGCAAAATTCGATGAATGAGCCCAAAATGATACACTTTGATATTTGACAAAAATCAAACATGCATTCAAAAGAAATTAGATATTAAAGGCTTGACATAATCATAATTCAAAGTAAATTGTATGGCTGGTTAGCTAACAAAGAGATCTGCAATTTTTTTTTTTTTTGGCAAAAGTAGAAAACCACTACACACACATACATATACATATACATATAGTAAACACACACACACACACACACACACATTTATATACATACATACGTGTGCATGTGCATGTGTGTGCATAGATATTTGATATATGGTGATTGATGAAGGAAGTACTCTACACTTTTCATAAATTCTTTGTGGTCCACGACATCCCCCCCCCCCCTCCTTATTTTTGGTTGACTCGTTAAGGATTTTTTGGTTGACTCATCAAGGGTTTTTTAGGTTAACTTGTCAAAATTATCTAGCCCTAATTTTGTAAGTGACAAAAGATTTTATAAAATAGCTTAGGGTTAGGGATTTCATCAGTGTGATGAGATTGTAGCTTCTTGCGATAGTGTTGAGCTAGAAGGGATTACAAATTGTAATCAATGGATGATAAAAATATTGGACTACTTGTTTCATGGATGTAGCCCAGGGATTGGGTGAGCTATGCTAAATCTTTGTATCTTGTGTTCTTTTCTGTGTGCATTATTATTTTATGATATTAGATATATTTGCATGTAATTATTATTTCTATCTCTTTAAATCCTTACACACACACACACACACACACACATTTACATATGTATACATACATACATACATACATACATACATACATATATATAATAATAATGATAATAATAAAACTAGTTCAAGAGCTAGAATATTATATCATTTGATTTTTATGTTTATTTAATCATGAGTAAACCTAATGGAGGGGACATTGAAAAAGTTGTGTTTTTTAATAACTTTGTTAGAAAATATGTCTCAGACCTACTTGAATCTTTGAGCCTTTGGGTTGGATCTCCAAGGCAAATAAGCCTTAGGCTTGGTGGATTCCAATGCATTTTAAAGAGCATACTTATAATAGTGTGTGCATGCTATAGTACATACATGCTATTGAAATTTAAATGTTAACCCAAAGTTGTACATTTGGTGCAACATTTAAATGCAATAGCTTACATAATGTGTATGCTCTATGGTTCTTACACCTTATGTGGCAATAAAGAGAGACTAAATAACATTTCTAAATAGGGTGCACTCATGCCAATTTCAACACTAGGATTGTACCTAACCATAGATAAAATGTAACATTTAAGTATAAGTTACATTTTATGTATGTAATTTTAGGATGTTTGAGAGTGGTTTCATATTCATAACAATTTAAGATAAACATTAGGGATTTTGAGGGCTTTAAGGAAATTTTAGACTTATCCAAATTTCAAGAATCAACACGTTATCTTCAGCATGATGCTTAGTGGACTATTGATTGTAACCTTAAGATATTGACTTATTCATGATCATTTGAAAATTGTTTCTCATTCTATATTTATGGGTCATGGTTCCTAAAGGGTCCAAAGGGGTTTTAAGGGATCTTAGGACTCCTTGCCATACACTAATATGTGGTAAGGGGTCTTAAGTGTTCCTAGAACACATTAATGTATCCTATGACCCCTTAAGACCCTTTGTTATACATTAGTGTATGGTAAGGGGCCATAAGGGGTCACTAGGATACATTAATGTTTCGTAGGACCCTTTACCATGCATTAGTGTATGGTTAGGGGTTTCAAGGGGTCCTACAACATACTAATGTATCCTAGGACCCCTTATGACCCCTTACCATACAATAGTGTATTAAAAGGGGTCATAAGGAGTTGTAATGGGTCCTAGGACCCCTTAACAACCAAAAAGAACCCTAAGATTTAGAGAGTGGTATTAATTGTTGGAATTGCCACTACCATTACACTAAAAGCTCAAGTTGTCAATAAATGTCACAACAATTAGAGATGAGGATCCAAAAAGATAGTTAAGCACATGTCACAAATCCATTGGTCTATGTTGAATGGTACCTATACCAAGAGGGGACGAAGGCACCAACCTCCCAACAATCCTCCCCTTAGCATGAACCAAGGGATTTGAACCCATAACCCAATACACTGATACCACTTGTTGGAATTGCTATTTTTGTTACATGAAAAGCTTGAGTTGTCAATGAAAGTCACAACAACTAGAGACAAGGACCCATAGGAGGTGATTAAGCGCATGTCACAAATCCATCAGTCTATGTTGAACACTACCTTCACCTAGAGGGGACAGATGCACCAACCTCTCAACACTAATAAGTGAAAATAGATTATAATAAGTCTTAAGATACATTAATTTGTCCTAAGAATCCTTTTAAAACACTATAGGACCCCTTACCATACATTAGTGCATGGTAAGGGGTTGGAAGGGGTCTTAATGGGTCCTAGAACAATGTGTCCTATAAAATCTTAAGACCCTTATGACCCCTTACGACCCATTAAGATCCCTTACCATGCATTAGTGTATGGCATGGGGTCCTCAACAATCATTAGATGTCCCCAGACACATTAATGTGTCTTAGGAAAGCTTAAGATCCCTTATGACTCTTTACGACCCTTTACCAGAAAATGTGTAGAATTTTTAGTAGGCCTAGGTGTCAGTACAAGTATCCAAAGCTAATTATGACACACAAACCTAATTAGGTATCAAATACAAGGTTAGATTACCAATATCTGCTTGTTAAAAAATAAAACCCTTGGCGAGTGTTTATGAGATCTCATTCTAAAAATGGTAGTTGCTATTGTCTGTGCAATTTGAGATCGGATATACAATCATTCTCTTGCAAATTTTAATCAAAATTCATCAAGGTATGTATGAATTTTGATATTTTGTTATTTTTTTTTTAAAGTTTTAAATAAAGAAACCATTTTTTGTTGTTGCTAAAAGTAGGTTTTTGTTTAAATTTGTTAATCATTTTTGAAAATTTTATTGTAATTGCAAATTTATTTTTAATGTAACCAGGCATGGACTCAAACCACCCCCCTCCCCTCATAGAATAATGAGCCCAAAAATAATTTGCAACCACCACAAATCACTTCACAACCAGATTTCTATATGGGGTCCATTACATTTATTTTCAGATTTTAGGATTAGTTTTGATTTCCAGGCAGGCTATGACTTTTGACACCCTTTCTTGGCATCAACCCTTGAGTTCTTACAAAAATAAAATAAAATGTGTCTGGACAAGGCCACCTAAGTCAGGTCTTGTACCTTGTCCTGGGATATTATGCATCATTAAATTTTGAGCTCAGTACAGGGGATAATTTCTAGGATCTTTATTCAAGTTGGCACCATGAAATTTTATCCCCAAAAATGTGCATAAAAGGAGGTCTATCCCTCTCATTTTTAGATCCATAGTTACAAGAAGAAAGTGATCCATTATTCATATGAGAAAGTTATTATGTATTCAAGACAATCAAGCAAGCATTCAGTGAAGACATCCATTATCAAGCATTCAAGATTCAAGTCTTCATTTCCACTCATGCATGCAAGTCATTTCCTTTCATAGATCTATCTCTTTTCCCATTGTAGGTCCAACAAAAAAAATGTAATCAAGGAAGGAGATCTGCATTCTTTCACTAAGTATTCTTTTTCTTCAATTTAACATTATGGAGAACTACCTTCTCATTCTTTGGACATGATCCTTAGCTTTGGCAAGAAGGGAACTAAGGTGAAATCATAATAATGATGTCTTGTTCTTTTTGTGGGGTGGTTTGATTTTTAGTGTTTATCCTTTCCTTGACCACCACTTTGTGATGGTGGGGGTTGTGAATTGTTTGGTACCCCCTTCTTTGTCTTCATCTTGTTTTGTCTAGTCCCAGATCTCTTTGTGGAGTGTATTGTATATATATTTGTGTGGGTTGTAGGTATCTTAGTTTATAACCTGCTTTGTACTTGGGTTTCAGGGTCCCTTCAAAACCTATTTTCACCTAATCAAAAACATTGTAAAGAATTACAATATCTACTACATTAGATTTTTTCTTACATGATTTCCTTTTGGTTTTTGTGTTTAGACAATAAAGCTATTGCATCAACATATTTGATCACATACTTAGAGGCAATTGTATCTACATAGTGATGATATACTCCATCATTTAGATCTAATCTCTGTTAAATGTCATTATTCTTCTAATTACATTTATCTTGATTCAAGGTTGATTCCTATCTAAGGGTTTGACTAAGGAAAACCCCTCCCTTTAACCTTCTTTTCCATCTTTTTTGTACTTGAATAGGTTGCATAATTTTAGATCCAAACTTTTGAAGTTACAAAACTAGTTGTAGATCCTTTACACATTTCATTAAATTTAGAGTCTACAGGATAAGGTTGAATTTTCTAGACAAGGCCTATTAACATGAATGTTGATGGTATTCTTGTGAGGGATTATGTTAGAATTAGTGGAGACATGATTTAGTTCTTATGTGTTGCATCCATGAGAATATTTTCCATTGATGTCAACACCATTGATGTCAACATACACTTGATTCTATGAAGATTTACAGAGTTACAGAGGTAGATGCATTTGGTGTAGCCAATGGTAAACTATTTGGGATGTAATATCTTAGAAATATATTTATATGTGTACATATTCTACAATTAAGTACACATAAAGAGATATGTAGTCATGACAGAGTTACGATATTTTCTAGAGGTAGCTTTCAGAGAGTTTATGGAAAGCGAGTACTGGTAAATTGGTCGTATCTTTTGACTAGGATGGAATTGTGTTTAGGGCATTTAGAGGATTGTAAAAGACATGTCCAGGATGCTATGTTCCACATGGTGAAATCAAATTTTCTATTTGAGCCGAATTATGAAGTTTGTTTAGCCAGCTTATTCTTGTATTGAGCCAACTATTGATAAAATTATCATGGAAAGAGTTTATTGTAATGTAATGTGTATTGTAATATCTTACTGATGTCCTATATTATCATTATAAATTTAGAAAGCCTTAATGATGACTTAATACTTTTTTTAGGACATGGTATAAAGGAAAGATATTTCCTTGTGGTAAATCATCATATGCAGTCATATGCATTGTGATGTTTGGTTATGCGAGCTTGAATGTGAATTTGTATTTGATATGAGCAAATATTAATGTTGAGGGTGTAGTGTGTGCTTCAAAGGAAATGTAGTGGCAAAGAAGTTTTTGTTTAGTCACTTCAAAACTTGGATAAATTATCTTGAATATTGTTTGGTGAAGACAATCTAAGGCTATTTGAACAATGGGTTTTGTTGTCTTTATTTCAACTCCTAACAGGGTTGGTACTACTCCTAATAGAGTTGGAATCTTCTAACAATGGCTCAAAGTTTCCTAATAGGGACTCATATGTATTGATTGTATTTTATTGACTCTTAACAGATTCCATCCTTTCAAAAGGAACTTTTATATTATTACATCATCTTGTGGGCATCATTTTCATTGGGGTTTTCCCTATGATCAAGGTTTTCCCTAGTCAACATATCTCATGTTATTGTGCATGGTTATCTTTCTATGGTTGTTGCATTTATGGTTTACATGTTTTGGAATTAATAAAGATATTGAGAGTTGTTTTAAGTACATAATTGATTCACCACCCCCTCCCCCCTCTCAGTTATTTTGGTGGGCTTTACTTTCTAATAGTTGGTATTAGAGCATCAGGTCCTTGAAGAAAAAATTTAATAGCTTGAGGAGATCCATGGCTTATTTCTAGAAAGAAAGTTTGAAGTTTGATAGAATTAATTATGACAACTGGAAGGAGAAGATTAAGATTCATCTGCTATGCATGGGTCCTACACTCTGGTTAGTTACAATGAAAAAGAAGACTGTGATATGAGAAGATAAGCTTGACTCATGTGAACAAAATAAGAAAGATTTATTCATGTGAAATATGTTTCTAGAGAAGCACTATTGACAACTCTTAGGGCTTGTTTGGAAACAAGAATCAGACATGAATAGGCATATGTAAATTCCAAAAATCTCAAATACTCTATTTGTGTGTGCCGAATCAAAATTGAGAATAGGAATATGTATTCTAATTTTGACCCAAAAATGAGCATATACTACTCCACCTAAATAGGTGGAATTGAAATAGCCTATTTCTATTCTAATTTTACTTTTGGGTATTTGATAGAAATTTCAGTTCCGTTACAGGTCGAAGGATTGAATATTGAAGGGAGTGAGAAGGAGAAAGAAAGGGAGAAATACAATAGAATGCTTCATCTTCAACAATGTTTCAAATGTGGGTACCATGTATTAGAAGAGGTGGCACATCTAATAAGTGACATGCAACTGATGACAAAGAAGGAGTGCTCGAGGTGAGAATTTTGGGTGCCAAGAATCTCCTCCCCGTGAAATCCAAATCTGGGTAAGGTTCTACAAAGGCATTGCCAAGTTTGGGCGAGGCTCAATAGAGTCTGTAGAATTGACAGACAATTCTTCCAAATTTATAGAGTTTAAGTGCTTGTCATCTAGGATTGTTTCTGACTTTGCTTCTAACTGAGCATCATCATTTAAAAATTCACATATATTATCCTCTTCTTCCAATGATAAATCGGTCTTTGATTGCTTGTTCTTTGGGTTTGCTTCAAATGTATCATCCACCATGATATCGTTCCCTACTTCTTCATTTGCATTATCCTTGAGTAGATTTGTTAGTTATGGATTTTGATTGCTTGTTGGTTGGAAGTGTTTTGATTTCATCGTCCTCATTGACATCACTAATCTCAGATTCATCTAGATGCTCCTCTTTTGGATTTAAGAAATTGAATTTTGGTTGTTTATTGATTGGAATTGTTTCAGACTCATTTTCAACCTTGACATTAATATTTGTTGAATCATCTATGTTATCCTCTTCTGGATTTGATAAATTCAATTTCTACTACTTCTTGGGTAGGACTATTCTGCATGTGTGTCCCTTCTCATCACTATCTTCATATTCATCTGCATTCTTCTCTTTTAATTTCAAGTGAAATTTACTTAAATTTTAATTTCATTTTTGTAGACCCAAACAGAGTGTGGAGTAACAAGTGCAATAATATCAAATCCAGAATAACATATGCCTATTCCCAATTCCTTTTCCTATGGCCAAATGGACCCTTATTGAAACAAAATATGGAGAGGTTAAATCTTTGAAATTTGCGCATAAAATTTGGATTACTTTACAAAGGATATTTGAAAGTAATTAACATGCTAAGAAGGCTAGATTGCAAAGTTGGATATGTATGTATCAAGATAGTAAAATGTAGGAAGATGAAACTATAAGAGCTTATTTTGGTAGCATATAAAAAATTGTTGTTGAAATCAAAATTTGTGGAGGTGATATGAGAGAAGATGAAATTTATGGAAAACCTTGAAGACCTTAACACCTACTTTTCATCAGAGGACACAAATGGTTGAACAAGTTATTCCCTGTACACCTAACTTTACTAGAGAGACTCTTCTTGCGAGGTTGTAGACATCTAAATTATGGATGAAAGAAAATGGAGAACTACCTAGAGTGGAAATTGCCTTCAACGTACAAAGAGATAGACCTATATTGACAAGAAGTACAAGTACAAGTGGAGATTATGCTAGTAGTAGCCGAGAAGCAAAAGAAGAAGAAAAAAAGAATATTGATCAAGGACTTGCCCTACTTACGAAGAGAGAACTTAGAGGTAACAAAATTCTTGTTTGTTGGACATGGAAAGAACTTGGTCCGCACTTTTTCTAAATGTCCTAAAATAGTAAAGAAGTAAAAGCCTAGAAAGCCTTATAAGTAAATAATACCTAAGGATTGCCCCTTTTTTTAATGAGGATGATGAACTCGATTTTAAGATTGTAAAGTTCCTAGGGGATGGTGATGATGAGGATGATGAGATATGATTTGTTGCTATTAAAGCAGAAAGCCCCGAGAAAGAAATAAAAGAGGAAATAAAAGAAGATAAAGAATTAATACCATAGATTGAGAAGAAAAAGAATGATTGGACTATAGATAGTGGTTGCTCCCATCATATGGTTGGAGATGTGAACAAATTTGTTGAATTTAATAGTTTTGATGGTGGCATAATTAGAGTTGGAAATAATGTAGCATGTCATATAAAAAGAAAATGATCCATTAATCTCAACAGAAAGAATAATGCTAAGGATTTTTACTTTGTGGATGGATTGAAACATAATATTTTGAGTGTTGGACAACTTGTTGACAAGGGATATCAGTTTTAGTTTACAAAGAAGACTTGCGTTATCAAGGATAAGAATGGTACATTGATTGGTACTGGTACAAGAACAAGAGGTAATGTGTTTCAGTTGAACCCTACTAAAATGACATGTTTGGTTGCTAAAGTTGACGATGGTTATGGCATAAGAGATTTTTTCATATCAACTTTGATAACATTGTGAAGGCCCGTACTACATTTGCAATTAGAGATTTGCCCAAGATTTTAAAACCTACTAATATGATGTGTAAAGAACGTGTGTTGGCAAAATAGATGAAAAGTTCATTTTCAAGAAAGATGTTTACTACTTCAACAAAATTGAAGATTGTGCATATAGAGCCGAGTGGTCCTACAAGAAAAAGAGATTTTTATGGTAAAATGTATTTCATGCTTCTTATTGATGATTTCACTAGAATGATGTGGGTTGCATTTTTTAAAGATAAATCTGAAGCTTTTGAGAAATTCAAGATATTTAAGAGTAGAGTTGAGAATGAATCTGGTTTGAAGTCAATTAACTGCTTGAGATCAGACAAAGGAGGATAAGTTATTTCAAATGAATTCAACAACTTTTGTGAGAATAATGGTATAAAGAGACAACTTTCAACCCCTACGACTCTACAACATAATGATATATCGGAAAGAAGGAAGAAATCAATGACATAAGAAACTAGAGCAATGATGTTTGAGAACAATGTAGCACATATATTTTGGAGAGAAGTAGTGAACACAAAAGTATACACTATGAACATAGTGTAGATTAGAGAAGTTATTGGTAAGACACTGTTGACACAAGAGTTTGCATCCTTGCCTGAGGTATGACCCTCAAGCAACCTTGTGTAACATAGAAATGACCTCCAAGTGTGGGACTTGCGCTCTGAGGTTGAATCTCTGGAGAAGGTCGGCTTCCTTACTATCAGGATGCACCTACGCTACCACTTGAGAGGAAAAGGGAGAAGGAAACTAAAATTAAATGTAGAAAGGGAAAGGGGGTGATGCATTGAGATAGAATTATGGTTATGACTCTGTCCATGTATGTACAACACATCAATGAAAAGTTCAGAATACACTAGTCTCGACTCTATTCTATCTCCAAGAATTCACATGCAGGTTTGGAACTAGTTGAAGTGTTGAAAGGAAAGACATATTCACATATACAACAACCATAAATAGTTTGGACACAACATACAAACCTTGAAAACTAGAAAGAAACACCCACCAAAAGGCAATATACATGCACATTTGACAAATTGCAAGAAGAGGTAAGAAAGGAAAACTATTTCATTAATGAAGGCAAGGAATACATTTGTAGAGCACATGGCTACTGCACGTAAACAGAACATAATAGAGAAGAACCTAGAAGATGTATTTACAATTGCCTTTTAAAGAGTTCAGGCATAACTCGGATCTAACTTGAAGTTCAAACCCCAACCCAAGGTGGAGTCCAATTGTAGAGAGAAGAAATAAATAAATATCAGAATTAAATATGATCTTGAAATCAACCTGTTGTAATGAACTGACAGGCAAGCCAAAACAAATGCACTCAGCTATAAGAAATCATATACCATGAGATTTGATCATTACAATCATTAACGAGGCATGGGAATGCATTAACACCATGGAACAAGGCCCAAAAAATGTTGGTTTGCATTGGAGAAACAATCCTTGTAATGTGTTATGGCCACAACAAATAAATCAACACTGCTGTCAAAAAAAAAATGTGGGATGGGATAACACGCAAGTTAATCCGCCGTGAAAATACAAAGTTGACCCGCGTGGAATAAATCAAATTCTCAAAAATGTATGAACCGTTGATGTAGATATTCATTTTGGAATGAACGGTTTAGATGCTGCAAAAAGTCTTCCCAACAGATGAATAAAACCCAACCGTAGATCCAAGATCTCCACCTAACCACACAAATGGCTGAAATGCACTCATAAATATCCAAGGATGCTCCAAAATGTAACGACCATTGTATCTTTGCAAGAGCAAAGGGAAACAATGCAAAAATATGACCACTGTTTGATTAAAAGCAACATAGCATAAGAAGGATCCGCCATGTGGCATGCAACAATAGGTCAACACACTTCTTGAAAGTTCGGTTGAAGAGGCAGCAGTGATTTCGCAATTTTGGAAAGAGCAACAAAGTCATTCTCTGAAATAGAATGAAATTGATTAATGCAGAATGTCAACCCCAGCAAAAAATGCATGTTAACTCACAACTTGACAAAGGAAAAATGAGCCAACTCAGCACATGAACAAGTTGAACTAGCTCAGCACATGAAGAAATCGAGCCAACTCGGCTTATGAAGAAACCACATTAACACAAGATGTTAACTTGACCAAAAAAGCGTGTTAACCCACATTAAAGAATCTAGCCCATTGAAGATGTCTCAGATTGGTTATCAATGATGGGCTGATTGGGGGCCAAAAATGGCCAACAGACACCTTATGAACTTTAGTGTGGACATATACCTGCTGTGAAATACTTTAGAATATTTGGAAGTAAATGCTATATTAAGAAAGATGATAATATTGGAAAGTTTGATTATAAAAGCGATGAAGGAATGTTTCTTGGTAATTCATTTAAAAGAAAAGCATATAGATGTTTTAATCAAAGATTGAAGACTATTGTTGAAAGTGCTAATGTGAGAGTTGATGAAAAGTTTAGAATACAAGAAGGGATATTTGATTATAATTTTGACAAAGAAACAAATCAAAGGACTAACAATTAGAATATTGAGTAATTTTTAATGAAATTGATGCTGATTTGTAGACTAAATTACAAGAAGTACAGAGAGAAGAACCTAGACTTGAACCTAGAGAAGAAATTAGAATTGAGCAAGTGACACCGAACAAGAATATTGCAAAGAATCACCCTGTTGAATGAATCATTGGAAGTGTGAACAAAGGAGTTATGAAAAGAAACAAGTTTAGTGAAGAATGGTGTTTAATTTCTCAAGTTGAGCCTACAAATGTTGATGAAGCTTGTAAAGATGACTATTGGATAAAAGCTATGAAAGAGGAATTAGAGAAAATTGAAGAAAACAAAACTTGGGAGCTAGTTCCTAGACCTAAAGATACGAATGTTATTGGAACTAAATGGGTATTTAGAAACAAGATGAATGAACAAGGTGAAGTTGTGAGAAACATAGCAAAAGTAGTTTGTAAAGGATACTCGCAACAAGAGGGAATTAATTTTGAAAAAATCTTGGCACCTATTGCTAGTTTAGAAGTAGTAAGAATGCTTTTAGCATATGCAGTTAACAAGAACTTCAAAGTTTATCAAATGAATGTTAAATCAACTTTTCTGAATAGAGAACTTGAAGATTATGTATACATTGGATAGCCTGATGGCTTTCCCTTGACATATGAAAAAGAAATGGTTTGCAAATTAAAGAAGACATTGTATGGACTGAAACAAGCACATAGATCTTGGTATACAAGATTGGATACACATTTGACAAATTTGAGATTTGTGAAAGATAATGCTGATAGTAATTTTTAGTTGAGAAAGAATTAAGATAGTTTTTTGATTGTTTTAGTATTTGTGGATGACATTATTTTTGGAGGTAATGATGGAGCTAGTAAGATTTTTTTAGAAGAGATGATGAAGAAATTTGAGATGAGTATGATTGGAGAGATGAAATACTTCTTAGGATTGCAGATTGTATAGAACAAAGATGAAATATTAATATCACAAGCTAAGTATCTTAGGGGCCAAATCAAGGTTTTGCAAATCTTCATTCCTATTTTTTGGATTTTACTTGAACTATTTGTTTCACTCGGAAGACAAGTGTGAAGACACATTTTTATACATTTGGTTCCACACATTGGAATTGGAATCAAAACATAGAATCATGCAATGGGTTGCAAATATAATAAAGAATCAGATCCGTAACATCATTAAGATGCAATGGCTTAAATGCAAAATCTAATCTCTAACATCAATCACATGAAATAGTTTAAATTTAGAATCAGACAATATATCTCTCACAGATTCACATCTTTCTCATTTTTTACTCTTTTTTTGCCTGATTCCTCTACTTCATTCCTAATAATATGTTTTTTAGCAATTTCTAATCTCGTGGGCTTAAATTTGGAACCAGAGACATAAGTAGAATGAACATAAAATCTTCAACTGAGTGATAAAATAGGAATACATTTGGTAATGGTAAAATAGAAACTCATGTAGCATCCATTTGGTGTTTGTTGTAGGCAACAACAAAAGCAATCTTTAGCGTCACAAAGGAACACAAGGTCACACATTAGCAGATTATGAAATCACGTTGAAAATAAATGATTAAATTTGATAAACTTATGAAAGGATATGAGACATTCTCCCCAGCTCTGCTACTACAACTCTCAAAACCCTAAGAATTTTTAATCAAGGTTTGGTTGCAATCTGGTATCCCATCAAGATCACATAAATTATAAAAGATCTATGATTTGATAGAATGGACTAGAAAAAAACTTATTAATTAAAATTTTAAAAATATTGCCAATCGAAATCAACACTCTCATGAAGTTTAAAGTTGCATGTAGACTCTAGAAAATAGTCCTTTCTAATTTTTTCACACTTCTCAAAAAGTTTAATCAGGTTTTGATTTTCAATTCCTATTTGCTAGTGGGAAGTCTGATAACTTGGTTTTGAGGCAAAATTAGAAGTATGATATTCTAATTCCATTTTGCCAATTTTGAAACAAACACAAAAAAATTCAAATCCAGATTATGAAAAAGCATGAACCAAACAAACCCTTTGAGTTTTGTTGAAGATATTCGGATTGGAGAATTGTAAACCTATGGTATATGGATGTAATTTATCGAGTAAAGATGAATCCCTAATGGATTGCAGTATTTGACACATACAATACATGATATAGCTAATGCAGTTGGAATTGTGACGAGATTTCAAGAAGATCCTAAAGAGACACACCTTGCAGTAGTAAAAAGATTTTTTAGATATTTGAAAGGAACTCCTGATTATGGTTTATGGTATGAAAGATTGTATGATTTCACATTATGTGTGTACACTGATGTTGATTGGGCATGAAGTGTAGATGAAAGAAAGAGAACAAGTGGTGGAGCATTCTTCTTGGGAGGAAGATTGGGTTCTTGGCTAAGCAAGAAAAAAGATTGCATTTCATAGATTACAATAGAAAACAAAGTATGTAGCGACAATACAACATTGTAATCAAATTGTTTGGATAAAGCAGATCCTAAAAGACATTGGAATTGAGTTTCATGAGCCTATTATCATACATTCTGATAACACAAGTACAGTGAGTATGTCAAAGAATTGAATTTTATATTCAAAGACAAAGCTCATATTTATTATCACTTTTTGACAGAAGGTTGCAGAGAAAGAGATCGGATTGGAATATGTTAGCACAAATGAGTAGATAATAGACATATTTACAAAACCTTTGGCTAAGAACACATTTGAGTATTTGAGAGGTATGCTTGGAGTTATTTGCCCCAACCTACTTTAGAGTGGTTGATGCAAAGATTGCATCATTTGAGGATATAGTATAGCACTATTTCTTTTATTTGGATTGGATGCTTGATGCTTCTCCTATGGGGGAGTATCTGTTTGAGCTGACTCATTGAGGACTCTTGGTATTGGTATTTAAATAGTGTCTTTGGACACTTGAGCTTGAACAAATTGTTTTGGTAATGATCGAACTTAAAGAATTGACATAATGATACCTTTTTCATTGATGTCATTGGGGGAGAGATTAGTACATGAAAAATATTATTTTGATTTATTCTTGATGAGAGAGAGAGAGATTATTCCTTATGGGGAGAGAGTTAAGCATTGATGAGAATAGTTTGTGTATGGGGGAGATTAACACCTTCCTTGTGCACATTGTTTATGTATGTATCTAAAATTGAGCTATATGTTTACTTTCATGGGAAGCATGAATGGTGGAGTAAAGGTAGACGAGGAAGAAATATTCATGGTACTTGATATTTTTTATTTATGTTGCCATCAATGCCAAAGGGAGAGATTATTAGCATGAATGTTGATGGTATTCTTGTGGGGGAGTATGTTAACATTGTTGGAGACATGATTCATTGCTTGTGTGTTGCATTCATGATAGTGTTCATCATTGATGTCAATATACACCTTATTCTGTGAAGATTTCCATAGTTGCAGAGGTAGATGCATTTGGCACGGTCAATGATCAATGAGTTGGGTTGTGCACTCTTAGACATATATTTGGATGTGTACAGATGCTACAGTTAAGTGCGCAGAAAGAGATATGTAGTTATGACAGAGTTATATGATGTTATATGGAGGTAGCTTTCATAGAGAGTTTCTGGAAAGTGGGTTTTGGTAAATTGGTTGTATCTATCGACTGAGATGGAATTGTGTTCATGATATTTAGAGGATTGTCAGAGACATGTTCAAGATGCTATACTCGACATGACAAAATCAAAATTACAGTTCTTATGAAGTTTGTTCAATGTGTTTGTTCCTATGAGCTGACTATTGATAAAATTATTATGGAAAGAGTTTAATTGTAATGTAATGTGTATTATAATATCTTAATGATGTCCTATATTAACATTGTAAATAGAGAAAGTCTCAGCACCAACTCGACACTTGTTTTAGGACTTGGTATAAATGAAAGATCGTTCCCTTGTGGTAAATCATCATATGTGGTCATATGAATTGTAATGTTTGGTTATGCGAGCTTGAATGTGAATTTGTATTTGATTAGAGCAAAAAATGATGTTGAGGATGTATTGTGAGCTTCAAATGAATTGTATTGGCAAATAAGTTGTTTAGTTAGTTCAGAACTTGGATAGATTATTCTAAAGATTGTTTGGTGAAGATAGTCCGAGGCTATTCGAACAATGGGTTCAGTTCTCCTCCTTTCAACTCCTAACAAGGTTGGCATACCTCCTAACAAAGTTGGAATCTTCTAACAAGGATTCAAAGCCTCCTAACAGGGACTCATATGTACTGATTGTATCTCATTGATTCCTAACAAAGTCCATCCTTGCACAAGGAACTTTCATATTAGTACATCATCTTGTGGGCATCATTCCCTCTGGGGTTTTCCCTTCAATCAAGGGTTCCCTAGTCAACATATCTGATGTTATTGTGCATGGTTATCTTTATATGGTTGTTGCATCTATTGTTTGCATGTTTTGGAATAATAAAGATATTGAGAGTTGTTTTAAGTACATATTTGATTCACCCCTAGCTCCCAGGCCCACCTTGCTCTCATTGGTGGACTTTGCTTTCTAACAAGTTTGACCATCTCAATAGTGTCCTTTAGATATGATATTTTCACACACACAAAAATATAAGTGTCTGAGTTCTAGATCCAGAACTTGGCATGATTCTAATAGCTCTACGACAGTCAAAATCAGATATGAAGTTCACTAGTCCTCTCCTAGTTTCAATGTGAATCATTTCTTCCTAAGGAATCATTACCATCCCTTTCATAAGGAATCACAAAAATCTCACATTGTGTGGATCGTGTGGATCATGAATTTGCGTCCTTACTCTTTTGTTTGTGCTAATCAAATTCACTTTGTTGGGAGTTTTGTATTCCATTGTGTATAGGAAATTTGGTGGTCTACCATTGATCATCATTTCCCATCAAACTTCCTTTTTGGTACTTCTATGTGACTAAATCCCTAATGAATTTATTCTATACCAATGTCTTGACACCTATTGTATCTACTGTGTCAAGGATTATTAACAACAAATCAATGTTCCCTTCTTGTATTCCATGTCAACACCCGCATCTAGTGTTATTAGCATTGTTGGTTTTGGAATTGGCATTCCCAAATCCTTGCTACACAAGTTAATCCTTGGGTCACCCATCATGTTTCTATTGGGATAACTAATTCTCAAGCATTGAGTTTTATCACACCGCCTTATTAATAGTACCAATATTTCCAAACTCTATTGTATCTTTTAACTTCTTACTGCACATTGTTTCCCAACAGATCAGTCCATTGCCATGCTTTGCTTCCATGTCACTTGTTAGGCCACTCTCCATCCCCTCTATAATATATGGTCCTCTAACATAGGATAGTATGGTAAAACAACTCAAACTAGAACAAAGAAGAAGAAAGATTTAGAAAATGCAAATGTTGCTAGGCAATCAACATAAAAGAGGACAAGGATGAAGTTTGATGAGAAAAATGCAAACATCTCTTCCCACAGATGACTCCTATAGTCATCAGCCCCAAGGGGTTTATGTCAATCCAAAACTAAAAGGTACAAATCTTAAAGATCAACGCATAACCTTCTCAAGGAGTTGACAAGGTGGAGTTACTGAAATAAAATGGTAAATTAGTCACTGCAAACTATCTAACCATGCAAGAAAGCTAGCCCAAGTGGAGACATAATAGGTTACCCAAAGCTTTCAAGTTGCTGACATGAAGACTTAAGTTCTAAAAAAAGATATTCGCTCACAATTTTTTATAGGCAGACAAGAGCACAAGGCCATATTGAATGTACAAAAGAAAATGAAAGAGGTGGAGCTTAAACTCTACAAGCAGAAACATGGAAGAAATGAGATAAGTCAATAATTTTTCTTAAGCAAAGAGACAAAATTCCAAGATAATGGAACAAACTGGGAAGTCCATGGAAAAAAGAACTCAGTCCCAAGGTCAAAGAAACATAAGATAAGTTAAGAGATATGCTTAGCTCTATAGATGAACATAAGCAAAAGGCTCTAACTGTCAAGTGAAGGGAAGGGAAGAGTAAGGTTCAAGGTTAATGAGAGCTCCTTGGAGAGGGAACTGGTTGTAACCTCACATAAGATGTTTTTCCAGATATGCAACTTCGACAATCTATAGATAAGAAAAATGAAGACATGAAGACTTCAGACAAGTGGATGAAGAATAGAGAATAAAATATAGTATTTTAAGTCCAAAACATAGGCAATAGGCATGTGATTGACGTCCTTGAACCTCGTGAAAGCATTGTCTAGAACCTAGTGAGCTCATTATTTAGATATTACTGGAACAACATTGCGAAGGTAACAAGTGGGTCGAAGTTTGCCCTGGACTTTGTTGACGTTGTCCATGTTCAAACACAACTTACAAACTAATGTTGATGATATCACTACTACCATAGCCCCAATGATTATTGCATGCTGACCTTCAAATATAAGCTTTCCACCTTACCAATTGACATATTGACCAATGCAGGCATCACTAATAAAAAGGAAGCAGCTTCAATGGCAGTCAACATACAAGCAAAGGATAAGGCAACACTAAAGCATAGATCAGAGTTGGCTGCATTGCAAGATATGTTTAGTAATGTAAAAAGCCATATTGCACGGCTAGTGCAAAAAGGCTTGCCATCCCGACTTGATGAAAATAAAAGAAGGTTGCCCAATCAAAACTTCCTTGGGTTAATTAACAACAAAAAGAAATACGAGGCCACTTCAAAAACTAGACATGACCCTGTCGTGGAAGAAATCCACAAGGTAATTAAGATGTCAGCCGAACTGGAATTCTGGACACAAAATACAATGTCAAAGGTACACAATTTTCATATAAAAACTCCTTTGAATTGGAATGTCATGATATTTGTGATCTTAGAGGTACCTTTGGAGAATTAGTGGGTCAGGTCAAAGTTGTCTTGAAGGATTTGTAAACAATCTCTTCAAGATTTTACAATTTCAATTCCAATTTTAATATCAGGTTTAACTCCATGTCCAATGGATACAGCGTTTTTCCTTTTCTGAGTTGAAAAGTCTTCTAGAAATAACTGAAACTTATTGATTTACGACTAAAATTCAAATTGTTTACAAAGTCTGCAATTTAATAATCACCTTGATTCCCAAACTATTCCGCTGTTGAAAATAACCTTATAAACATCTAAGGATCTAGGAATCATTATATCTTCAAAAACAACAGCTTGGAGAGTGTGTTGGGCAGTGGGGGATTTTGGCTTGTAGAGACCTACCAATTATTCAATCAACCTACAGAGGAAACAAATCTATGTCACTTCTTGTTTTAATCCTTGTAATCTGTCCCTTCTAACCCAATGGCTGGAATTAACCGTCAAAAGATATAGATTGTTGCAGGAGAGAAACCCCTAACACTGGCCAAGTCATTATAGGATGGGCATTTTTGTTGTTTCTGTTTGGCCCTCAAGTATACACTTCAGCAGATCTTGAGCCATATGCACTGGATGGATGAAGCTGTGAAAGGTGCAAGGCAACTGTTTTGATAGTGCCTAATCTAGAGGAGTTATAACAGTATATGTCATAAGTGCCAGCAAACTGTTGAATTTTCACAATCAATCATCCTGATAATTTGATTTCCATCCAAAGAACTTATCACAACCATTCATGACCCTAAACCAATGATCCATACCAGTTGAACAAATGAAAGTATTTAATGGCTTATGGATTCCATAAGCATGGAAATTAGATGTAATATGCTCTCAATTGAATTTAATTTCACTTGGCATGCACTGAAGGGGCACAATTGCACATGCTGAGCTTCACTCCACTACACTTGTGATAGAGGCAATGTCATATATCAAGTGAGGAATGCATGCAAGCGATGATCATTAGCTTGCCTCTCAAATTTCAAGATTTTAACTTGCATGTTTTGAAACATTAATTGCTAGGCCGTTTTTGGCTATTTGTACATTGTTAAACTGGATGTTACAGACTCATGCTTAGTAACAACTTTGTCAGCATTTTTAATTTGTTGGCATATCTCTATTTGTTAAGCCTAAAAGTTTCATGAGTTCTTGGCCTGCCCTAGTTTGCTAGAGTATCAGTTTGGCATATAAATATATGAAGTTCTGACAATTCCAGTCCTGTTATTACTTGTGGATGAACGTTTATCTTCTGCATTGCTATTAAAATGCTCAAATTCCCTTTTATTACTACTAAATTATGTCGTTTATCAAATCTCAGTTGGAGATAAAACATTTTAACCATAACACGTTGCCTCCTTAGGATAGTATTTGTTTTCAGTTCTTGACTGGAAATATATTGAAAACCTACAAGGAACCAGCCTTTAAATCCCAAAAATTGTTCTGTGAGATAGCCTCACACTTGCACAGGTTCTCATTATTTTACTATTTGTGCAGCACGGGTATTGAGTACATCTGTCACACCAACAGGGGATGTCAGATTTAAGTAACAGTGAACACTGCAAACACTTCCTCCAAACGTAATTGAGCTAGACTGTTGCAGGTTTTAAGTACTATAGATATAACAATCATAGGAACGGTTTTAAGTAAACATCAGCAATGATGGCTGTATTAGATGTTGGCTTAGCGTTTGCGAGAATATAATTACCCGCGCATTGGTCACATCTTCCAATAAACTTGAGATTTACAAAAATGTAATTATGTTAGTATTAGATTCAACTTATCTTACCTTAAGTATTTCATGTTTACACAGCTCCACCCAAAAAGACTCTTAATTGCCCACATGCTTACATCTAGTAGATAACTGCAACTACAAAAAATAAAACAACGCTAGGAAAGAAAAACACTACAACAAGATTAACATCAATACTTAATAAGCTGTAAGTTGACAAAACCGATAGAGCAGAATTGACTCTGTCTTCATCGTGTTTCAAAGACCAATGCTTGAATTGATATAGTTGACAGATAGAACGAAGCACACCCTAAAAGTCTCTAATAATAGGAAGGCAACATAGCCGATACAAAGTATGCGTGAATACAGAATGCAACAATAATGTCCAATAGAACACTAGAAAATTTGGGATGGCATCATCAATAGTACATTGGGTGATATGAGAATCAACATTTCTGCCTGTAAGGAAAATAAGTAAGCGTTATGTCTTTGTATATAAGTTCCCATGAATCAAGAGACCTTCTCATCCCCATTTATAATGGTTCCCGCTCCTTAGTCTAACGAAAATTACAGAATGCAACAATAATGTCCAATAGAACACTAGAAAAATTGGGATGGCATCGTCAATAGTATATTGTGTGATATGACAATCAACATTTCTGCCTGTAAGGAAAATAAGTAAGCGTTATGTCTTTGTATATAAGTTCCCACGAATCAAGAGACCTTAAATACTCATCCCCATTTATAATGATTCCTGCTCCTTAGTCTAACAAAAATTAATAATAATTATTCAAAATTAAGGAAAATGTAGAACACTGTTGTTCATCTACCAATTACTTGTTTGGAGGAATGCCCATAGTGACTTTTCTCTGTCAAAAGTTCATATTTTTAATACCCCTGCCTAGACACAATAAATAGCCCTCTCTGCAATATACATTATTCTTGATGATCAAAGGCTCTACACAATCTTTTCTGTCAAAAGAAACGTTATTAAATGGATATAACATAGACATAATGATAATACATTAAATGATTGCATTGAGGGATTCATTGGCCAACCAAATGACAGATCCTTAAATAGATTAAATTTGTTTGCAACTCTATTCTTTTAATAATTTCATATAACAATGCCCTGAATTTCAAAACAGAATGACCATAGGATCTCCAAAAGCTCCAGTTAAAAGAGAATTCAACAGAGTCGCATGTCTTCGAACAATCAAACTCGATACCAGGTTTATATATTTTCTCTGTGGATTTTACCATATTTCAATCTGCATATAATGCCTCCCTTCTCATATAAGCCAATCTAACTCTCAATAAACGACAGCAAAGCAACATTCTATGAATTCTCAACACATTAGATTACAGCACTTGCATGCCTGATGAATGCCAAAAACGAGCTACGGAAAACAATTTTGGAACAACAGGAGATTCAAATAAAAGTCTTGCAATATTAATTCAGTGCAAGGAAATGCCAGACAATTTGAAAGGAAATAATATGTAATATTATACAAAAATGTTACAGGAGCACAGGCCATAAGCCAGCATCCATGATCAAGCTAACAACCTTCACGAAGGGCTATAAGAAATTATTTGGCAGCATGCCTTGGTTAAGTTTTACATTTTACAATGGCAGGAAAGAATGGAGGCAGCATTCCCTAAACTGGGTTAGGGGTGTTTAGTGCTTTGACAAATGACTAAAGGATAATGCTTCAATTGGAAAACAATTATTTTGTCATGAAATTTAGACATTCTGTTAACAGTCGTGTCCTACATATTGAAGAAAGTTTTCACTGAAGTCAGCATTGATGCCTAGGGTATCTAAAGGTAGATCTTAAATCACCATGAGAAGCTAAATTATCCACATCCATAAACAAAGCAAGTCAATCCATTCCTACATTGGGCTAGGGGTTAAAAGTTCTTCGACAAGTTAATCTAGTATAATGCATCAATTAAAGGATGTTTATTTGTCATGAAATCTAGGAATTCACAATCTTGTCCCGCCTTACAAAGAAAGTTTTCATTTTAGTCAGCATTGGCATCTAGGGTTTCTTAAGGTACATCTTCAAGCACCATGTGGAGTAAAATATTAACATGAATTCAAGGTCAACATGTTAACTTGCTTCTACAAAAAAATTAATATCCCTGCCATCACTAGCTTTCTTGAACAATTTGTATGTCTACAGAAAAATTCTCTTTTTACAAGTTAGAAATATATTGATGATTAAAAAAATTCTCTCGGATCATTGATGATCAGATACAAAATTCCTAGATCATGCAGAAATGTCATGCATGGACATAAGATAGGAATACAAATTTCTATATAAAAATGCCTCAATTTGAGGGTCCATAAAATAATCCATAATATTGTAACCTCAGGACCACCTTGAGCATCAAGTGGATGATATCATCCTAAATAATAATATCTAATATGCCTCAACCATTCCAAACCTTTGTAATCATTTTTTAAAACCCAAGAAGCCAGCATAACTGAATCAACATTACCGCATACAGAAAATGCTGTATAGATCAGCCAACTGATGCCAAAGCCAATGTTTTTGACTCTAGACAATATCAAAGTTATGATATGCCAAGGTCAACTTTCTCTCTTGTACAATCGATAGATTAGTATTGATCACAAGCGAGCCATATCAGTCAGACAAAGAACTCGCATAGCATCAAAAGTTATTCATCTTTTAGAAGAGAATAGAATATATCAATGAGGAAACAATTTCTCATAGAGAAGCCTCAAATGAGCAGTATCATTGATCCTCTCAATCTTCCATCCTGTTTTTGAAGAATGCCGCAGAACAGTTATGGAGTTGTCGTCTATACAAATACGGTGGATCATTAGTGGATTAGACCCCAGAAGACCTGTCAGAAGACACTTAATAGCCATTTCATGTGTGAAAATGCCCACACATTCAGGCTGCCTTCTGGAATTTTCCTGTACTTGCCTACCAATGTTGCCATCTTCAAGAGACAACTCATCTTCTGTCCCTTTGTCTCCCGTTGTTACAAACTGCAGCCTGCTTTTACCAGACTTTCTTTTTACCAGTTGTTTCTGTCCATTAAACAATTCCCACTGTGAAATAGTTGTCCCATCCCCATCTTCAATTGGATGAACCTGCATCATAGAGTTTTGGCTACCATATGCCTTGATATTATTTTGATACTGTGCAAACCCCATATGTGTTGATTTCATAGATCTCCGCAGCACTTTATTATTCAAAAATTCTACCATGCGGAACTCAACTTGTCGTTCAGACTCCCCACCTGGTGCACAGAAGTCAGGCTGAGATCTGTTGATAATATTGACAATTTCAGGGGTGTAAATATCTGAAAAATGGCAACCTTCCCATTGACCTTGGCTAATTTCTATCAGCCCATCTGAGCATTGGATCTTCTCTTCCAATATGTCCATCTCCTGCAGAAAAACATGCCGATTAAGATACTCTGGCTAAATTAAGCTTCTCAAGTCATCAAAGCCAATAGTCACCCTTTCCAAGTCCACACATTAATCACATCAAAATTATATTGCACACATAAGAAACTGAATTCCATTACTCAAATAATTTGCAAAGGCAAGAAAATCTAAATGAAAGGTACTCGTATGCAGTTCAGGGAACTGGTAAATGTAAAAGAATGGCACAGTTTTCTTAAACAAACCATTGCTGCTAAATGCCCCCACACTCCATAACCAGATGAGGTAAACAACACATAATTTCACTGGAAAGCAATCTCTCAATTTTACTGAAGAGCAATTTCTCCAGTTTCTATAGAACGGGCAAAATTTGGTAACAAACTTACAAAGCAAAAGCAAACAATCAATCTAAACCGCAACAAAGGCAGAGCCTCTCACTAGCAGGGTGCAGTCTGCTAGTGCATATGAGCTTTTTTAACAATTATTTTGATGACTAGTTGCACTGCCATGTTCGTTTGTTTAGATGGAAGACAGTGGATGAAGGTTTACATGTGCCCCAAAAAGGTTTTAAACAGTTGCCGAGCTAGATAAACTCGATCCTTCAAGAACAATACAAGCATAAATTGTAGATTAACAAAAAACAATCTTACACAGTGTGCATCCCTATCACTTGCAAAAAACCTCTGCAATTAACAACCATACCCAATACAGAAACACCAAGCTGAAACAAAATCACAACAGAATGTTCAAATGCAGAGGAAAAGCAAGCAAGAGAAATATCAGACATTATTCCATACCTCGATTGTCTACATATCCATAAAAAAGATAACCAAGCCAAAGTTTCATTGTCCCATAAGTTTTGAACAAGCCACGACTGAGATCTACTAACATACCTGGCAGACTAACAATGCGGTGTGTTTTGCGCGTTCCAAAGGGGAATAATACACCTCATCAAACCTAAGCCCCTGTGAATTAAAAAACACGGCCAGGGCCCTGGCCTGCCTCTTCCCATTGGGTGTCAAAATTGCAGAAGGGCACCTGCCGCCTATAAAATCTGGTTTATCATCCATGGTACTCTCTGCATGGCGAATCAGGTACACCTCTATACCCAAATCATCCTCAAACCCATCAAACCCATCACTGCCAGTATGATGATGATGCGGGGCACCCGTGGTCAAAGAATGATGATTCCCAGTAGGAGGAGCAAAATGGCTCTGAGATAAAACATGATAAGGGTCCCATACTCTTACCGAAGAACCCAGATATGGAGTCCCACTGCATGATAGCTGAGGAGATAATGGAGATGCCGAAGGATGACAAGGAAGCACCTCAGGCTCCTGCTCTAGAACCTTCCTTGATTGTTTACCCACTTGTTGCTGGAGCAACCCAGCTGCAGCTGCCGCCGCTTCTTCTTCTTCTTCTGGTTCTCCCCCTTCTTCTGATTCTTCATGAGTTGATTGTATTATACCCATTTTAGTAATTGGTATTAGATATTGACGGGGGGAACCATGTGGAAACACCCCTCCTTCAACATTCTCTAATACAACAATAATTTGAGAAAACGAATGTACTAAAATTATGGTACACAAAAGCTGATAATCACAATGATCCCCTAAAAATTGTTCCCCGGCATCCGAGTAGGCCCTTTGGATGGGGATCTGAGCATGTGCATTGCCCAATTGTCAAAATGCTGTGAATAAGATGATATTGTAATGTGAACCCCCGTTTGAAAAAATATCGGTTTTTGCTATCCCCATTTCTCGGGCGAGCTTTTCTATAATATGTATTTCCTTGTGTAAAGAAAGTCGGGTGATCGTGTGATGCATTCTGTAAATATATCATTTTTTTTGTTTTTAACCTATGTTGGTAGCATGCTTAGATCTTCTCGCACAAAGTAAACAATCACCTTTATTTCCCAACACTTGCCCTAAAAGACGATCCAATGGCAATTACAGTGTCCCCATTTAATTGGAAAGTTTGTACACCACTCGATCTGGATATGACTGTCTTGTTCCCCATCAAATACATATGTTTTATGCCATGAACAAAGTCACACACACCAGAGCAATCCTATTGCTGTCGCTCCACAAATGAACACACATTTACATGATTATTCTACTAAAGTCGCTGAGAAAAGCAGAATTAGGGATCGAGTATAGCAACATAGTATTAGGTAATAGGTAGTAGAGGAGAAAACTGTTTTTTTTTTTCTCTTCCTTTCTTTGCTTTGTTTTTATGTTGGATTTCCTCAAGAAATGTGTAAATGTATAATCTTGTGGGTATTTTGTAATGTTTTTTTTTTTTTTTTTTTCAAATTGTATTAATGATTTGCTTTTGCAATAAATTTCTCTATTATTTCTTTTTTCAAAGTTTTAAATTTTTGATTTTACATATGATCATTGTAATTTGATGTTTGAGGCATAAAAGTTATTGTTAGGTATTTTAAAAATGGAATGGTTGTGAAAAATTTAAACTTCAACACATTTTAAAATATGTTTCTTATATTTTATAAGTTTGTAACAAATTTCTTTGTCATGCATCAATATAATCATATGTTTATATTGTCACTTTTCATAATAACTTCGGCTCAAGGCTTGATTAGGGCATAGCTTGCATTCCAATTTTTGCAAAACAAACTCTAGAATGTTGTGTAGCAATGACATGTTTTTGTTGGATTAACCGCCAATGTTCTCCTTTGAGATTCATGACATGACTTAACTATCTCTTGTGTTCTATAAGTTTAGTGGTTGTATTGGGCACTAACAAGTAATTTTTAGTGCAACAACAACCCTAACATGTAGCAAACGGTATAAGAGTTTGGTCATAGGTTCAAATCTCCTCGGGTGACGGGGACTGTTGGACTAACCGCCAACATTCTCCTTCAGGATTCATGACATAGCTTAACTACATCCTATGTTCTATAAGTCTAGTGGTTGTATTGCACATTGATAGATCGATCTTTTGGTGCAATGATAACCCTAGCTTGTAACGAGTGGTATCAAAGCTTGGTCACAAGTTTAAATCTCCTTGGGCAGTGCCAAGGGGGGATTGTTGGACTAATTGCTAATGTTTCACTTCGGGATTCATGACATGGCTTAACTGAATCAAGTGTTCTAAAAGTCTAGTGGTTGTATAAGACATTGTCATGTCAATCTTTTGGTGCACTGACAACCCTAGCCCATAATAGTTTTCTCTTACATCATCAAAGTACTACAAGTTGAATATCACCAAGAATGGGATCATAAAATCAAGATCAAATTGCATCATTAGATAGGATTATTGACATGATTATATCACATGCTCTCATCATTCCAAACTATTGATTAATAATCTAATTCTTCTTTTTTTAATCCACAAATGCACATGTCATCTTTTGATTATAACTTACATTCCTAGCTTTGAAGGTTTGATTACTCTTATGTTTTGTGTTTTAGTTCTCTATACTTCCACCTTTACCATTATATTTAGATTTGATTTATCATCCTACTTTTAGTGTGTTGTTTAGAGCCAACCTTTAGTTGCTTTATTTCAAACCCCCCTGTCATCTGTTTGTGTTATTAACCATGCATTGTAGTCAACCCTTGACATTTGGTTCCTTTCCTAAATGCATAAAAACTATTAAAATGTACATATTAAAAGTTGCGCAAAAAATCAACCTTTAAAAACCATATATACTTTTATTAAAAAGAGAGCAACTGTCATTCTAGGAATATTTGGCTAAACAATATTGCTAAGTTTTCATCTTTCTTAGAACTTTCTCACAAATCTCCTCTATTGTGAGAAAATATTACAAATGTCCATACAATTCATAATGAGTATACTTCTTGTATGATTTATGGTAGTGATTCATTTTGTAGTGTCTCTCATGTTTTGCAGTCTGTACCTTATTTATTTTAATTCGAGAGATACTTGATACTCTTTTTATGTACTTTGAGATGACTTGAGGGTCGGATGTTATACTTTGATTTCAGTATCATAGATGTTTTACTACTATGTTGTTCACTTTATCATATTTGCATGTTGATGCTATTTCGAGATGATAGTAGGTCTATGATGATATCTGATTATCTGGTATTTGGACATATCTCTGATTCTATTATGTGATGGATTTCATGCTATGTATATTTACTTCATTCTTGCTTCTTTATGCTTTATGCGAATGTGAGTGATGTAAATGGATTATTTAGGTATAAATTGAATAAATGGTTAATTAAATATTTAATGCATTTATTGCTTTAGCTATGATATTATATGCAATTGCACTTGATCGTGTGTTTTAATGTGCAATAATTATATCCCTGGCAATGGCACATGGAGTTAGTGATTCCGCTATTCATATTTCACCAATGTTGTCCCTATATGGTTGATGTATTCTTATTTTAATTGTTTATTTAAACATTTTGTTAATTATTAAATCTGAACTCATCTACATTATGTGATTAGGCCAGGGAGCATGTCTATGCATTTAGAGGTTCACATTATTGCGAAAGTTGTTAAGGAAATATCAACGATTTTGGGTTTTTGGGATTTAAATTTTATTGAATTTAATTTCTAACAGCTTTGCCATAGATAAATTCTTATTTCTAGGAATAACCTATTTTCGTTTGGGTTGATTTGGAGTTTAGCTAGTTTAATTGGCTATTTGCCCTAATTGATTATTCACTCGAAAAGTGAATAAGTATAAAAAGAGGAATTTAATTCCTCACTTCTCATTTTTGCAAAACACAAAATTGAGAGCTTTTTTGAGAATCCTCTTCTGGAGCATCACGTTTCTATTCATTGTGAGAGTTGTGTGTAATGTTCCCAAGTTTTAGTTAGCCTTCACGTTCTCCAAAGTCTAAGTGGAGGATAAGAAAAATTAAAGTCATTCAATTAAAATTAAAAGGTGACTTTGTACTAATAGCTTCTAGGGTATGTATTAATTATTGGAAGGACGAAAGCTTCTCGTGATTTAATTAATTATTGCCAGGGAGGAATTTCTAGGGTATGCATTAATTATTGGAAGGAGGAAGCTTCTAGCTCTTGCAATTAATTAATGTTTAGTTCCTTCCAGAAGGATGAAGAAAAGGATAAATAGGGTTGAAAGTCTCATTGTTGATCATCGGATGATTATAACTTGCATTTGATAAGAGCTTGGATGTGTGAATCACACTCCTTTTTTGGCAACAAAGGACGTTCATTCTCTGTTGTAACATTCTAGATGTCATTCCCTTAGGGTTTGGCCTTTGGAATACATCTCTTTGTACTTGATTGCAACATTTTTAGAATTAATATAATTTCAGCAGTTGGTTCAGCTTTTGGGCATTCTTGGGTGTCCATTACAGTGGCATTAGAGCTATAAGTCCTGCCATCCTGTGGAGATCTTCAACATTTATGTTTGAGCATGTGACAAGGGCTTTATAATTTTTGCAATACTAGAGCAAGACAAAGTAGGAGTTTGAACTCGCTTAACGAACGGGATAGTTTGTTTGTGTAGAGGGACATACAATCCAGTCATATAGACACAAAGGAGACATTATTTGAACAAGACAGTAACATGGGTGATCGAGATGATAGAACTACTAGTTCTGACCAAGAAAATGTAATATTTAGGTTACTGGGTACATTACAGGAGCAAAATAGGCGAACGGATATGATGTTGCAGCTAATGGCTAGACAGATGGGCATCAATATTAATCCAGGTGATGCCAACAATGGAAACAACAATAATAGGGGTAATGATAATGGAGCCTGAGACAACATTAATGGTAATAATGGACATGACAACAATGGAAATGAGGCTGATAACTTTAGACATGTTGCACGGCAAACTCGAACAACTAGCTCGAGACCTCTTCTACCCACCTTTCCACCCAGAGAACCAGTTCAATCGATTAATGAACCACAGATTGTAGAGTTACAAGATCAGTTTAGGAGGGATTGGGAGGCCAGTGGGCTAGAGTTTCAGGCAGATATCTCTCTCAGAGATTACTTGAACTTGAGGATGAGATACATGCCCAGATCAGGAGGATGAAGTCAAAACTTTGAGTTGAGAAAGAAAGTGGGGAAACTTTCTTTACCTTATTATGATGCTTCAGGGAAGATGACCGCATGAGCTTGGGTGCAGAAGATGGATACATGCTTGCAGCTGAATCCTATGCCTGAAGAGGAGGCTATAAAATATGCAACTATTCACTTGGATGGACCAACACATGAGTGGTGGCACCATGGCATGGTAACCTTGGGACATAATAAGATCACGTCTAATGAGGAGTTCACTAAGAAGCTCATAGAGAGATTTGATACTAGGGATCCTGAATTACAGTTTAAGGAGTTGGCACAACTCAAACAATGGGGATCGGTTGAAACATATATTAGTGAGTTTCAGAGGTTAGCTATGTTGGTCACAGATATTTCAGAGAGGAGGTTAGTAGTATTGTTTATGGATGGACTCTCAAAACCCTTGCAAGGTTGGGTCAAGGGACATGACCCAGGTACATTGCAAGAGGCTACTAAAAAGGCTGGTGACTTAGCACATTCTTCATTTAGGAGCAGATTTCAACACAAGGATTCTTATATGAAAAAGGACAAGGAGAAGGACAAAAAACCTTTTCACAAGGATGCTCAGCCCAAAAGAGATAAGTTGGATAATGACACCTTGAATGATTTAAGAAAGAAAAAGTTATGTTTTCATTGTAGAGAGCCTTGGGATTTATCTCATAAGTGTCATTTCAAGGCTAAGGAAAATCAAATGGAGCATTTCTCAGCAGAAGAGTCACAGTCAGAGAGAGAGGATCAACACTCAGATTCAGATGAGGATAGCGCTATAGAGGAGAGCAGCATTCCTGAGGATGAGAAGTCATTAGCACGATTAATGGGGGCTCAGAAGGCAATCACATTTAAGGTCAGAGGTACTATCCAAGGGCAGAAAGTGATCTCACCCAAGGGCAGAAAGTGATCTCACTCATTGACACTGGGGCTACACATAATTTTATAGATGCACAATTTGTAGCCAAGAGAGGTCTATAGACTGAGGAGGACGTCGAATTTAGAGTTATGGTAGCTAATGGTGAAAAACTATTATGCACTTAGAAGATATCTAATCTTCACATCAAATTTGGAGATGGCTATGAGTTGGAAGATGAGTTCTATGTGGTAGACATGGGAGACTATGATATCATCCTTGGCATGGTATGGATGGCCTTGCTAGTAGAGTTCACACTTAACCTAGCAAAATTGGAGATGAAGTTTTAGTATGAGGGAAGAACTGTGGTACTTAGAGGACTTTTAGATGGGAGTTGCAGAGTAGTTTCCCTGAGGAGAATGCAAATTTTTTTTTGGCATAGTAACATAGAGTGGGCAGCAGAATGCTTCACTATGCCAACTTCACAAGAGCCACAGGTGAAGAGTCATCCACCAGAGATTCAGGAGATACTTGACAGGCACACTAAGGTATTTGGCAAGATTCTGCATGGGGTTCCTCCTAACAGAGGGATAGAACATGTTATTGAGCTTGAAGAGGGAGCCAAACCAGTCATGATTACTCCCTATCATCATCCTAAGAAACATAAGGATGAGATAGAGAAGGCAATTAAGGAGTTGTTGGAAATAGGGCGTATCAGGCCTAGTAAGAGTCCCTTTGCTTTAGTAGTAGTGTTGGTAAAAAAGAAGGATGGGACAATGTGCATGTGCATTGATTATAGGGCATCAAACATGAAGACCATTAAGAATAGATATCCCATCCCATGAATAGATGAGCTAATTGATGAGTTACATGGTGCATGCTTTTTTACAAAGATTGATCTACGGTCAGGGTATCATCAGACCAGGATGAGGGAGGAGGACATTGAGAAGAAAACTTTTCGATGTCACTATGACCACTTTGAGTTTTTGGTTATGCCATTTGGGCTAATCAATGCCCCTGCTACATTCCAGAGTTGCATGAATTAGGTATTTAGGGAGCAACTTAGGAGATTTGTTTTGATTTTCTTTGATGACATTTTAGTTTTTAGCAAGACTTGGGAGGAGCATTTACAACATCTTGAGATGGTGTTGTCTACTTTGGAAAAAGAATCATTGTATGCCAAGGAATCTAAGTGTGAGTTTGGGATGACTGAGCTACTATATCTTGGACATATTATCAATGAAGAGGGAGTTTGGGTAGATCCTGAAAAGATTAGGGCTATTGTTGATTGGCCTACTCCAACAAATCTTACACAGCTTAAGGGATTCCTTGGTCTCTGTGGATTTTATAGGAGATTTGTTAAAAGATTTTCATAGCTCGCTACACCCTTGATAGACCTTACCAGGAAAGTGGCCTTCACATGGACAGAGGCAGCTTAGAGAAGCTTTGATCATTTCAAGAAGGTGATGTCATCATGTCTAGTACTAGCTCTACCAGATTTCACAAAGCCATTTGAGTTTCATTGTGATGCATCAGGAGATGGGATCTGAGCGGTCTTGATGTAGGAGAAGCATCCCATTATTTTTGAGAGCAGGAAGCTCTGTGGAGTGGAGAGAAGCTATTCCATATATGATCGGGAGATGTTGGCTATAATGCATGCATTGGCTAAATTTAGGTCCTACCTAGTTGGGGGAAAGTTTGTTATCAAAACCGATCACAATAGCATCAAATAATTCATGAACCAACGTGATTTGAATGATAAACAACAGAAGTGGATCATGAAGTTGCAGGCTTATGACTTTGACATTGAGTTTGTCAAAGGTAAGAAGAATGTGGTTGCAGATGCCTTATCCAAGAGACCTATATTTGTGCTCTAGTTGAGATTACAGGAGTTTGGAGAAATAAGATCACAGAAGAATATGCGAGGGACACTTGGGCTTCTGGAGTAATTGCAGGCACCATACATGATGATCACTATGTGGTGATGGAGGGGTTGATAAAGTTTCAGGACAGGATATATTTGATTCCTTCATCACAATTTAAGGAAGTAATACTGAAGGCATTTCATGATGCACCTACAGCTAGACATCCAGGGGTCTTTAAGACCTATAGGCAGATCCGTGAAAGGTTCACATGGAAAGGGCTCAAGGATGATGTTCAGAAGTATGTCAGGGAGTGTACAATTTGCCAGCAGAATAAGGGAGAGCACACATATCCTGCAGGGTTGTTACAACCTTTGCCCATTCCAAATAGGAAATGGGAAAGTATTTCCATGGACTTTATCACCGGGTTAACATGAGTACAAGGGAAAGATTGCATCTATGTGATAGTTGACCGACTAACAAAGTTTGCTCACTTCTTTGCTATTCCATCCACTTATACAACAGCACAGGTGGCTGATATTTTCTTTAGAGAGATATTCAGATTACATGGGCTACCTACTTTCATTGTTAGTGATAGTGATAGTAAATTCATGAGCACTTTTTGGCAAGAGTTGTTTAGGTTGTGTGGTACTGAACTTACACCTAGCACTAGTTATCATCCACATACAGATGGGCAGACATAAATTGTGAATAAATGGGTGGAAGGATATCTGAGGAACTATGTGACTACACAACAAAGGGCTTGGGTCAAATGGTTACATATAGGAGAGTACTGTTATAACACCACTTATCATATGTCCATTAAGATGACTCCATTCATGGCACTGTATGGTTATGAAGCACCTAGTTTCATGGATCTAGTCTTGGGAGATAGTAGAGTGCCCAAATCAAAAAACTTCTTGCAGGATAGTTAGGATATTTTGAGGGTGCTCAAGGAGAATATACAAGAAGCCCAAAATCAACAAAAATTGTATGCTGACTAGCATCAAATAGAGCGTAGTTTTGAAGTTGGGGATATGGTTTACCTGAGGCTACAACCATATAGACAATCATCACTAAAGAAAAGTGGAGCAGAGAAGTTGAAGCCTAGGTTTTATGGCCCCTACAAAGTGATCCGCAAGGTGGGTGAGGTTGCTTATGAGATAGAGCTTCCAGAGAATAGTTGGGTGCATAATGTGTTTCATGTGTCAAGGCTTAAGAAAGCCATTGGACAAAGAGTTGTGCCTTCAGCAGAATTACCACCATTAGATGAGAAGGGAAAGCTTGTATTAATTCTTGAGGCTATTCTGGATACTAGGGAAAGGACTCTGCGAAGTAGGTTGATTAAAGAATATTTAGTCAAATGGAAATATCTGCCAGAGGAAGATGCTACTTGGGAGAGTGAGCAGGTGCTACATCAAACAAGACTAAGATTTCTTGAGGGCAAGCAATTTCAAGGGGGGCGGACTTGGAATGTTCCCAAGTTTTAGTTAGCCTTCATGTTCTCCAAAGTCTAAGTGGAGGATAAGAAAAATTAAAGTCATTCAATTAAAATTAAAAGGTGACTTTGTATTAATAGCTTCTAGGGTATGTATTAATTATTGGAAGGATGAAAGCTTCTCATGATTTAATTAATTATTGCCAGGGAGGAATTTCTAGGGTATGCATTAATTATTGGAAGGAGGAAGCTTCTAGCTCTTGCAATTAATTAATGTTTAGTTCCTTCCAGAAGGATGAAGAAAAGGATAAATAGGGCTGAAAGTCTCATTATTGATCATTGGATGATTATAACCTGCATTTGATAAGAGCTTGGATGTGTGAATCACACTCCTTTTTTGGCAATAGAGGATGTTCATTCTTTGTTGTAACATTCTAGATGTCATTCCCTTAGGGTTTGGCCTTTGGAATACATCTCTTTGTACTTGATTGCAACATTTTTAGAATTAATATAATTTCAGCAGTTGGTTAAGCTTTTGGGCATTCCTGGGTGTCCATTACTTGTAGGCATGAGATATTCATGAGGTCAGTCTTGATGGATCCGGCTCAGGTAGACCTTGCCTTGCCGTGATTTCTGATAGTTTCAACGGGTGATTTATTTTATTGTGCTATTTTTGGTTTTAGCCCCTTTTGTTGTCAGGTAGGGCTCTCTCATTTTCTTGTTTTAGCTCAGATTTTGTATCTGTTTTTGGTAGCCATTAGTCTGGAGGCTGAGAACTAGTGTTTCTCTCTATTTCTGTTTGCTGGTTCTACCCGGTTGGTTGGGTATGAACATTTTCCCTGCTTTTGAGATGAGGGTTTGGAGTTTCACACCATTATGCTAGTCGTTTTTGCATATGGTGTTTGAACCCAAATTTTATTAGATTTTCGAGGCTTTTGTGCCTAAAGACCAAATGGGTTTTACTTTTGAAGTTTTCCAATTTTTGGGATTTTTACCTCATTTTGTGTGCTGCCCTATTTTATAGGGTTTTCTTGGCATGAGTTTGGTCGTGGACCTAGATCATCTATTTCGATGTTAGTCAGACTAGTGTTGTACTTTTATGTTGCATTGGAATGCATGTCACGTCTGTCCTCCCAAGCTGTTTCGATTAAGTGATATTTTTCTTGTGTTCTCATCCAGTCCTTGTGTTATGATCTTCATGATGGTGGTGCGCCAAAGATGAGTATGTGCGCATTCATTTGTCAGGTGACTTGCAAGGCTCGATCTTTCATGGTACTTCCAAAAGTTATGATCATTAAGGTTGGGTTGGGAATATGCATACCTACAGGCACTCATCATTGGATGAGCATCGGTAGGGTAGGGAAGCATATGAAGGGGGCTTCTTTTTTGCAATCCAATGTCTATTTCTCGAGGGTTGGCATGTAGAACTTTTAATCAAGTGACAACTAAAGAAAATTTTGGGTGGTAATAAAACTTAAGATAATAAAATGTATGCGCGAGAACCTTTTGTTGGGGAGTTGAGCCGCATGATCCAAGCTTGGGCTTTTGGATGCCAAGTGACTCTCCATGATGTCAAACCCTACTTAGTAGCCTATTGAGTGTCTAACTAGGACTTGTAGTTATGCATTGTCTTTGATCTTGGTTTCAATCATCATATTGTCTGGCGTGAGTGTTAGCCATGGACATTTGCTTTATGTGTGTTTGTGGTTGAATCATTATCTCCATCAACACGACAAGAGTGGACCTACGGGTTTCACGTGGTTGGGAGGCGTAGCTACCTTCACCACTATTGGGGCCGGTGTATAAAGACAATCTTTTACCCTAGTGCTACTGTTGCTAGATGTTTTCACTTGGTACTTCTGATTTTGAAGTATGTTTTCTTCTGTTTATGCTTTCATTGGAATGCTTGTATATCATGTTTAGATGATGTTGGTATTGATGCATTTCCTTATTATGATGTTTAGCATATGATGTTATTTTCTTAGTTGGAGTATCTATTGCTTTTGGTTTAGAATGTTAAATTTCCAGTTCCTTGATGTTATTACACTTTAGTAGTGACGTCCTTATAAGACAACTCTGACTATCCAGTTGGCAGTTTGCGAGGTTATACATGGGAGATGGCTAGGACCTTTAAGGTCTCATGATGCTATTATAGTTGGGAGGAACCGCATACTTAGTTCATTATTTGAGTTCTTTGCATTGTTACTTCTTGATAAGTAGGAGATAATTTCCACAGCTAGTCAAATTGTGATATGAATATCAGGATTTAACTGTGTGATTTTTGAGTCAAACTCGATGACCCATATTTCATGAGTAGTGATTCAACATGAATCCATCTCTCATGAGAATAAATGGAACACTTAGCACTCATTGGATCTAGGTGATGCTCACAGGGGTGAAGCACCGGGACTTCCCGGGAGGTCACCCATCCCAGTACTACTCCAGCCTGAGCGCGCTTAACTACAGAGTTTCCTCCATAGTTAAACCCAAAGCTTGCAACCCCATTTTGAATCACTACTCATGAAATATGGGTCATCGAGTTTGACTCAAAAATCACACAGTTAAATCCTGATATTCATATCACAATTTGACTAACTGTGGAAATTATCTCCTACTTATCAATTGATAAGCTTAAGGGGCTTTCTAATGAATGGTTCATAAGGTACAACACTTGGTGAAGGTTTTGCAAATGGGGTTGCAAGCTTTGGGTTTAACTATGGAGGAAACTCTATAGTTAAGCGCGCTCAGGCTGGAGTAGTACTGGGATGGGTGACCTCCCGGGAAGTCCCGGTGCTTCACCCCTGTGAGCATCACCTAGATCCAATGAGTGCTAAGTGTTCCATTTATTCTCATGAGAGATGGATTCATGTTGAATCACTACTCATGAAATATGGGTCATCGAGTTTGACTCAAAAATCACACAGTTAAATCCTGATATTCATATCACAATTTGACTAGCTGTGGAAATTATCTCCTACTTATCAATTGATAAGCTTAAGGGGCTTTCTAATGAATGGTTCATAAGGCACAACACTTGGTGAAGGTTTTGCAAATGGGGTTGCAAGCTTTGGGTTTAACTATGGAGGAAACTCTGTAGTTAAGCGCGCTCAGGCTGGAGTAGTACTGGGATGGGTGACCTCCCGGGAAGTCCCGGTGCTTCACCCCTGTGAGCATCACCTAGATCCAATGAGTGCTAAGTGTTCCATTTATTCTCATGAGAGATGGATTCATGTTGAATCACTACTCATGAAATATGGGTCATCGAGTTTGACTCAAAAATCACACAGTTAAATCCTGATATTCATATCACAATTTGACTAGCTGTGGAAATTATCTCCTACTTATCAATTGATAAGCTTAAGGGGCTTTCTAATGAATGGTTCATAAGGCACAACACTTGGTGAAGGTTTTGCAAATGGGGTTGCAAGCTTTGGGTTTAACTATGGAGGAAACTCTGTAGTTAAGCGCGCTCAGGCTGGAGTAGTACTGGGATGGGTGACCTCCCGGGAAGTCCCGGTGCTTCACCCCTGTGAGCATCACCTAGATCCAATGAGTGCTAAGTGTTCCATTTATTCTCATGAGAGATGGATTCATGTTGAATCACTACTCATGAAATATGGGTCATCGAGTTTGACTCAAAAATCACACAGTTAAATCCTGATATTCATATCACAAATTGTTACTTCTGTTCACTGTGATGTGGCTTTTGGTTATTTTCCTTCATTGCTTTATTAGATGGTTATTATCAGCTTCCGTCTTTCAGTTATTTGATTGAGTGTCCTTGCCTCGATATGTGGATCCGGTAATCCCCGGTGTGGAGGAACTTTATTCCTTAACTTTTTCTCTTTTTTGTTCTAACATGATGTTTTGGATTCTCACATGAAATTGTATATTCTTGTGCGAGAATACAAGATCTCGTGTGGTGTGTTGGGTTTTTTCGAATGGCTTTTGGCACTTTCTTACACAAAAGCCCACACTAATATAGGGGTACTTGTGCTGCTAGGCCAAGTACTTCCTCATGCCCTTTATTGCATTTTCTTGCATGAAAGATAGTTTCTCATGTGGTGTTTTGTACTTCCTCACACGAGATTTCTATCTGTTGTTGATCCTCTTGCAAAAAATAAGGGGGTATCTCCGCTGGTTTTTGGGAAACACAATTTGGTGTTTCTAGTACCCTTTGGGTTTGCGAGTATTTCCTTTGCTCTGTAGTTTAGACATTTTAGGTTCTATTGTAGTCTTGGGTTTTCTTCGTTCTTCAATTAGTCGTGTCAGTTCGATAACGACATTTGGAGATCTGTTAGGTCTAGATAATTGGTTTGTCTTCCATTGCAATTTTTGTGATCCTTGTATGATGTTGTTGTGTGCACTCATACTTGTAAAAAAAACTTATCTTGGATTGTATTTATCCTTGTTCCATGGATCTCAGGGCAGGGCACTACATCTGGTATCCAAGCCCATGTTGCAACATTAGAATCTTTGTGTTATACTTCCACTATGGTTTTTTTTTCTGTATGTGTATTGTTAATTCTGTTTATTATTTTTATATCTTGTTGTGACTCTTATGCTTGTGACTGATTTGTTCTAACCTTATCTTGTTGCTTCCATAGTGATGCCTCCTGCATGTAGACTTGATGGTCAGGGTGGTACCCTTAGCAATGACCATGGAGAAGAACACCAGGAAGAGGAATGACAAGATGAAGAAGGAGAATAGGGTAATAATGAACAGAATGGCACGGGGGCATTGATGTCAGTGCTTTAGGAGATTCTTGCCTAGTTGGGCCATCGTGTAGAGGAATACCAATAGGATCATGATAAGGAAGAGGGACCCCATTATGGGGATTCCCATCAGTCTAAGCATAGAGAGGAGGAGTGTGAACTTGAATGTTCACGTACTCCACTAGGTGGCCGAGGGAACCATCAAGGTGGTAGGGATTGCAACAATGAATTTTCCATCCATTTAGATATCATGAAGTCTCTTGAACAATCCAAACCACCATTGTATGATGGTAAGGGAGGTGACCTCAAGGCAGAAACTTGGTTGTTAGACATGGAGCGTTGCTTCCCTATGTCCCTTATGCAACCAATATGAAGGTAGTTGAGGGACCACACATCCATATGGTGAAATATTGAGGGGCAGAAGCTCTAGATTAGTGCTACAGATCTCACCTGGAAGATCTTTGAAGAGAGGTTACATTCTTATCTCCTTAGTTCAAAGAGGCCTATGCTAATGAGTTCCATGAGATTAGGCAAGGGAACATGATAGTGGACCAATAAAAGATCCTCTTCTTTGAGCGTAGGCAATACTCATGCTACAACCATGATGATTTGCTCCTGAGACATTATTTCATCCAAGGCCTTAAGGATGCCCTTATTGGAGAAGTCTATATGCATCAACATAGGGCCCTTGTTCTCGCTGTTGAGAAGGCATGAATTTCAAAGGGAAATTTGGCTTGAGGTTTCAGTGGCAAATTTGGTTCTTAGAACCAAAGTGAAAAGAATTTAGGATAGGATGCACAGTTTACTTAGCCCTCAGGAAAGGGTCAGACCCAATCAACCCCCTCTTAGGGTGGTTATCATCATAACTAGTAGAAGGGGTATTGGACCAAGGGTGGAAAATCTTCTGGTACCTTAGGGAAGAAAAGAGATAAGCGAAGCCGAGGACATAAATCTTAGCAAGATCATCCTCCTTAGAGTGGTCAGCAAAACTCTAGCAGGGCTAGTGCACCTTACCCTAGCACTACTTAGGGTGGTCGTGGGACAGGTTCTAGCTTTGCAGGAAACTATTATTCTTGTGGTCAACCTGGCCATAGATCTTTTCAGTGTTCTATTATACCACCTTCTTTAGGACCTGGTAAGGTTGCAACCATATTTGAGCCTATAGTGGAAGATTCTGGTAGGAATCATCGAGTCTTTGTGACGGTTGACAACTGTCAAGTTGAGCATCAAGGTATAGTAGTTGAGGCTACAAGTACGTTGCATGACATCTCCTCTTTAGTGTTATTTGACTTTGGTGCTTCAGATTCTTTCATTACACCATCTCTTGTTCAACAATGTGGGCTAGCGATAGTAAGTCAGGTCAATAGGTGGCAGGTTGAGTTAGCCATGAATTCCAAAGTGGTTGTAGACTCGTTGGTCTGAGGTTGTAATTTGAATTTGGGAACCTTCACCACCATAGTGGATCTTCATATCCTACCTTTAGGATCGTATGACATTGTGTTGGGTATGGATTGGTTAGCCATGCATAAAGTGAATATAGATTGCCTCCATAAGTCAATATAGTGTGTTGATTACACTAGTGGGTAGGTGGAGCTTTTAGGAGTCCACAGACCAGTATCAATTTGAATGATCTTAGCTAATTAGCTGAAGCGAAGTGTGCAGAAGGTTTGTTTGTTATTTCTTATGTCAGCCAGTGATCTTGGGGAGGTTGAGAGTCGTACGGTGACACTTGATGATCACCCACTCCTTTGTGAGTATGCAAATGTATTTCTTGATGAGATTCTAGGTATGCCACCATAGCGCGACATTGACTTTTGGATCGATCTTATACTAGGAGCAGAGCCCATTTCTCAAGCTCCCTACTGCATGAAAACTTAGGAGTTGAGTGAGCTCAGATTTTAGTTAGAGGAATTGTTGGCTAAGGGCCATATTCATCCTAATGTATTCTCTTAGGGTGCACCAGTCATCTTCATGAAGAAGGATGGGTCATTACATTTGTGCATTGACTACTGACAATTGATTAAGGTGATGGTGAAGAACCGATATCCCTTGCCAAGGATAGATGACTTGTTTGATCAAATAAAGGGAGCACAAGAGTCCTCAAAGATTGATGACGTCGGGATACCATCAACTTCGTATCTAGGAGGCTGACATTCATCGAACAACTTATCGTACACAATATGGGCATTACGAGTTCATAGTTGCACCCTTTGGGTTAACCAATGTGCCATTCGTGTTTATGAGTTTGATGAATGGAGTATTTCACACATACCTCGATTAGTGTGTCATTGTATTCTTGGATGACATATTGATCTATTCAAAGATT
Source organism: Cupressus sempervirens (assembly GCA_028749045.1). NCBI lineage: Eukaryota > Viridiplantae > Streptophyta > Pinopsida > Cupressales > Cupressaceae > Cupressus > Cupressus sempervirens. The sequence goes on along the minus strand of CM053792.1, from coordinate 73,383,369 downwards.
GTTGAGGAGCATGAAGTCCATTTACGTCAAGTGTTGCAGCGCTTGAGAGACCATCAGTTGCATGGCAACTTGAGTAAATGTGGGTTCTTCTAGTCAGAGGTGAAGTATTTGGGACATATCATCATTGGTGATGGTATTGCGGTGGATCCAGAGAAGATTCTGTTAGGATTAAACTCAGACATAAGTAATAGTTACTTGCAAATATAACCAATATCAGAAAATAATAGATTGCACATAAGAGAACACAAGACACCAAGATTTAACGTGGTTCACCCAATCCCTAGGCTATGTCCACCAACAACAAGTCCAATATTATTATTTTCTAGTGATTACTGTAAGAATTTACCTAAGGTAAAAATTCACCCAAGAACTAAGAACTCAAACACAAGCACAACTGTAGACCAAAAATGGAGAGAGTATGATCAGAATAACAATGTATTCAATAACTTGATACTAGAGTACACTAGGAGTGCCTGAATATAAAGGCCTCAGGAGAGCTTCTAGAATGCATAGAAGTTAGCACCATGAAGTGTCATACAACTAAGCACATGTCCACCAGATATGGATTATCCTCCATTAAGCACAAAAGTAAGTGCGGTGATGAGAGGATAAGCCTACAAGGGTGGGACACGCAAAACAGTGTTGTAGACACCATGTGCTCAAATAAAGTTGCGTACTCCTATGTTGTCAACATGACAAATCACAAGGTGTACAAACTCCTAAGTGTCTCACAAATAAAAATAATAAAATAATGCAAAATATGATTAAATAATGCATTAACCTAAGTAAACTTAAGTAAGTGTAAATAGTAAAGTACGTATTTACACCAACACCCCCCCTTAAGTGCAACTTAGGGGATGCCCTTAAGCTTATGAAACTAGGATGAAGATGCATAATGGGTCCCAGCTACTAGGCCATGTAAGGTACCCATGTACATAATGCAAATGCAATCTCCCATAAAGCGGGGAAAGAGGGAAAACTTCATGGGAAAAACCCTCCCCCAAAAAGAGAGATAAGGAAGGATGCATCGATGGATGGAGTAATCAAGACCCCCCCATGATGACATACATCCAGTATATACAAAAGAGAATAAGTGAAGGAAGAGAGACAGAAGAGGCTCCCCCCCCAAAAGAAGAATGCCAACAAGTGAAAGCTACTCCAATGAAGAAGCTGGTCCAAGAATGCAGAATGGTGTTCCTCCCCTTAGGAAGAAACAATGGCAAAGGTACACTCCTGAAGATGTATGGTGGCCCGAAAACCTGCTCAAGTATCCCTGTACTGATGCTGAAGTTCACCCCTTGCAACTGTGCTGAAAAGAATGAATGCAGATCTGTCGAGGATGTCTAGTGAACCTGTTCCACTGAACCATCTGTCTCCTCTACTGACAAAGAGACATCCACTAATTGCTGTTCATAAGGATCCACAATCATGCCAACCTGTTCAGATTGATCATGTAGAGAATGGACATGAGGGTTAGAGTGAGCCCTCGCAACAACTGTAGAAGTACCATCATCAATGAGAAGATGTGTGTCCTCGAGTCTGTCTCCCAAGTCAAATGATGCTGGAGCTGGAAGATGAGATGTACCATGCTGAGATGGACCTTTCACTATGGCAATATAAGCATGTGGACTGGACTGATGTGACCTCTCATTGCAACTGTTGACAGAACCCCACATATTTGAACCTGTTGAAGCACTATCGCTGGTGTGACTATTAGTTTCCATTGTGTATGATGTGCGGAGAGGAGTAAAGGACAAGCTCAGAGAACTTTCCTCAAAGTGAACATCCTTCTCCACAAAAATCTCATGAGTCTCTGGATCCATAAGTCTGTAAGCCTTCACATTGTCTTCATAACTGATAAAGGTACAAGGCCTAGGTGTCGGTGCCTTGCAACTCTTGGAAGAAAGGTTTGCCCATGCTGGAAAATCGAAGACTCTAAGGTGACTCACAACCAATTTTTTGCCACACCATGCCTCAAAAGGAGTCTTTCCATCTAAGGCTGGATGATGAGACCTGTTAAGTATGTGAGTAGCATTGCTAATGGCTTCAACTTCTAATGTAGGATCAAGAAACTTGGCCTTAATCATGTAACTTGCCATGGTCTTGAGAGTCCTAATCCTCATAGCTGCAACATCTGTCTTGTTCGGATTGAATGCTGGTGAGTTTTGAAGATCAATCCCCTCAATTTTGCAAAAGTTCTTAAGTCTTCTGTCAACATATCTGTTCTCATTGTCCACTCTAAGTACTTTGATGGCTTTCCTTGACTTGTGTTCAACATGAGTCTTGAATTCTTGAAGCTTGTGAACTACTTCATTCTTGTGATGATGGAAGAAGACCCAAGTAAATCTGGAAAAGTCATCAACAAATGTGAGTATGTAGCGGCCTTGGCTCACTGAAGTCACAGCGAACGGTCCTGCTAATACCATGTGAACTAGTTGAAGAACAACTGGAGCTCGAGAAGACTTCCCTTTATCATACTTCTCCTTGAGATGCATATCCACTAAACAAGATGAACACTGTCCCTTAAAAAAGTTGATGTTGGGTAGACCTTTGACCATGTGTTTTGAGCAAATTTGCTGAAGAGAGTGGAAGTCAAGGTGACCAAACCACTCATGCCATAAGTTGTTGTTTGAATTAGAGTGAGTTAACAAGGCTTGAGAAGAACTCTTAGGCACAAAATGGGAGAAGGAATATAACCTCTTGTCATCATTGACTTTCCCAACTGCTACCAATGAATCATCTTTGAGACTTCGCACCATCACTGAATCAGGAAGGAACTCAACCTTATGACCATCTCCAAGGTGAGTGATTTGGTAAACTGATAGGAGATTGGAGCTTAGATTTGGAACATAGAGAACATCTTTGAATTCCCCATCTTCCATTTCTACATGTCCTTTCCCTTCAACTTCCATTTTAGCATCATCTCCTACGAAGGTGTGTGGTACCTTTGACTGCTTCAATGAAGAAAAGTCTTCCCTTGAAGAACCCATGTGGTAAGAGGCACCTGAGTCAAGTATCCATTCCGAAGAAGAATTTGAGTTTGCCATAAGTGCTTGACCTTTACCCTTTGAAGAGTTAGGAGTAGAATCCTTGGAAGTACCTGGCACTTGAATCTTATTCTTCTTGAGTAGATTTTCTAACTCATCGATTCTTTTTGTTTTGCAATGATGCTCGTCATGATTTGGCTTTTCACAGTATGCACAAAAGAGTTTGTCCTTCTTGTCATTACTTCCTTTCTTGTTTGAAGAAGAACCACCTTGTTGAGAGGAGTCATGTTGTGTCTCTGATTGTGTTTTCTGCTTCCACTACTTCTTGTTGTTGTTGTTGCTTTTTCCCCCTTGACTAGATGTGTGATCATCACGAGCTACTAAGGATTTGGTCTTAGATGACTTGAGAAGTCCAAAATCCACCAAGTGAGATTGTTCAACAATCAACATGTCTGCAAATCCATCAAAGGAAGGCTTCTGGTAAGTAGATCCCATGGTCAACTTGTGAGTATTAAAGCTCAAAACAAAGTTGGTGTACTCAGAAGGTAGCCACTTCAGGATGTGATGTATCAACCTATCATCCTTAATGGGATTTCCACAATCTTTTAGAAGTGCCCTATACTCATTGACTTTGATGATATAATCCTGAATTGTGTCATAATTTTTAGGATCCAAGAGAAGTAGATCATCCTCAATCTGAAATCTCTTTTCTTCATCCACTTTACCATACAACTATTCAAGTTTATCCCAAGCTTCCTTAGATTCTGAACAATTTTTAATGTGAAAGAGAAGATCCCCATGTACACAACTCCTAATTACACCTAAAGCTTGTCGATCTTGACTTGTCCAATCAATGAGTTCTTTAGCATTAGTAGGTTTGGTAATTGTACCATCAACATATAAACTATATCCTTTTTCCATTAATCTACTCCATGCAATATCTTTCCATGTAGAATAGTTGCGTGAAGTTAGAGGAGGACATTTAAAAACCATGATGCAAAAATGAAAGAGCACAAGAATAGAGAGACACAAAAAACACAGTACACCCCCCCCCTTTTCACTCAATCAAAAGACCCCCCCAAAAAAGATGCTTTGGCACTTTATAAGTAGTGCGTTTACAATGAGCCACTTGTCAAAATGAACAAAGTGGACTTTCTGATTTGGCTTTTACAACTACCTTATGAGGCTGAAATCTGTCACTTAAGCACTGTAGCTTAGTTTTACAACAATTTTGAAAAAGAATGAAAGCTTACAATGCCAAAGAAGGCCTAATTCTAAAAGTGAGAAATTTTTCCACACAACCCTAAAATTTGACTTCAGATCTAGAAAGTAGACAAAAAAATATGCACTTTCAAAAAAAACAAAACCTAAAAAGGTGACCAGATGTGCCCGTACAGAGCTTCTGAAGTTGCAAAACGCAGGATTATGCAGGTACAGTCGCCAAAAAATGCAATTTCTACAAAATATGTGCACCAAAACTAGAAAACAACACCAGCACTTGAAAATTCAAGAAATTCTACTTGATTTCAAAAAAATTGCACTTGAATCAGAGTCTGGATGTCCAAGTTATGAACTCGCAAATTCAGGCTACCAAACTGAAAAGCAATCTGGAGGAGAAATTGTGAAGTTAAATTTGATGGTCAAATGGTCATCGCAGTAGTTCTAGAATGCCTAGAAATGATGTTCAAATGGGCGTCAAATTTAATACTGTGAAATGATGACGTCAGCAAAAAATTTGGCCACCTGGCTGACGTGGTACGCTGATGTGTTTGTCCGTATAGTACAGATGACACGTGGAAAAAATACTTACAATCAACATGTTGCTACTGGATTCCATGGGTGACGTGGTAGTCTCGGCTATTTTGGCAGCATTTGTTTCAACAGTGACACGTGGCAGATGCGAATAGGTCCGCGTGTGCTGGTGCTGTTGATCGCATGTTAGTTACAGCTATCTTGTTGCGCTGGCGAGAATCATGAACTATGTGCTGGGTGGGTTGTTGCAGTCTGCTCTACGTTGCTGGGCGGGAAAACAGCACGCATTGCTGGAGAAAATTAAACCTTCACACTGGAAAGAACAGTGAATAGACGCTGGGAATGTGAGCCAAGCGTAAGAAAATAGGGATTTTAATCCCACATTGTTGGTGCGATGGTGGTCTGGGGTGTTTAAAAGAAACTGGCCGCAAAGTTTAAACCAAAGCGAAGGCATCAGATTTGATGTTGCCATTGGTGGATGTGTCTGCCGGATTGCGGGCAGCGTGCCCTAGAAATATTATTGCTAGTCGCCGGTGTCTTTGGAAGCGATCGCCGAGATTTGTCAACTTCTGGAAGTTTATTCGCTGCGCTCGATTGGGGGTTTTGCAGGGTACAGTGCTCGAAAGCACCAATTTGCAAATCGGTGCCTTCGGGTGTTGGTTTGAATTTTTTTTTGCCTCACGATCAACTTTCACCCAAGATGCACGAATTTATAGTCAATCTTCACCGGTTCAGCGTTCTGGACGCAATGGAGAGGTTAGATTTGATGTTGGACGCTCCCAATTTTTGCAGCACTCCAGATTCAGGCTGAGGTGATGAAGCATGCAAGAGGCCTCGAACGACTTGTGAAAAGAAAGTCTCCAAGCTCTGATACCATGTAAGAATTTGCCTAAGGAAAAAATTCACCCAGGAACTAAGAACTCAAACACAAGCACAACTGTAGACCAAAAATAGAGAGAGTATGATCAGAATAACAATGTATTCAATAACTTGATACTAGAGTACACTAGGAGTGCCTAAATATAAAGGCCTCAGGAGAGCTTCTAGAATGCATAGAAGTTAGCACCATGAAGTGTCATACAACCAAGCACATGTCCACCAGATATGGATTATCCTCCATTAAGCACGAAAGTAAGTGCGGCGATGAGAGGATAAGCCTACAAGGGTCGGACATGTAAAACAATGTTGTAGACACCATGTGCTCAAATAAAGTTGCATACTCCTGTGTATGCAACATGACAAAAAACAAGGTGTGCAAACTCCTAAGTGTCTCACAAATAAAAATAATAAAATAATGCAAAATATGATTAAATAATGCATTAACCTAAGTAAACTTAAGTAAGTGTAAATAGTAAAGTACGTATTTACACCAACAATTACAACCTGGTTACAATTCGTAATCCCTTACAACTCAATACCACCGCAATAACCAATTTTTGTAGCACACATTATAAAAATCCCTAACTCTAAGTCCTTTTTATATAAGCTTTTTGTTGCTTACAAAATTAGGGCTAGAATAATAGAAAAATAGTAGCTGATGCCTTTTACAATATAAGGGCATTTTTGATTTCGAGGGTGCTGCCCCCCAAACCCCCCGCAAGGGCATTGCCCCTTGACCCCACCCTATACTATGATAGGTAGTGCACCTAGGGTGCTACCCTAGGACCTTGTAGAGTCATTGCCCCTTGACCCCATCTTGGGGGAGCTACCCCCAAACCCCTATATAAATAATATGGGGAGAAAATAATGTTGAATAAGCCTCCAAGTCTGATTAGGCTCCACATCACAAAAAATTCATGCTATCATGGATTGGTTGGTACCCACTAATGTCTCAAAGGTTTGTAGTTTCATTGGATTGGCAGGTTATTGCCATCGCTTCGTGAAGGATTTCTCTCGAGTAGCTCATCCCATCACTTCTCTTCAGCGAAAAGGGAAGAAATATGTTTGGTCAGATCAGTACAAGGCAACATTTAATGCTCTTAAGGAGTATTTAACTAGTGCACCAGTCCTTGTAGTGCCTAATGTTGTACCTGGTTTCATGGTTTGCACAGATGCTTCATTGGAAGGCATAGGTGCGATGTTGATGCATGATGATCGTGTGATTGCATATGAGCTTAGAAAAATCTAGGACCATGAACTCAACTACCACACTCATGATTTAGAACTTACAATCATAGTGCATGCTCTAGTTCATTGGAGGCATTTCCTTTTGGGACATAGGTTTGAGTTGCATAGCAATCATAGGAGCCTACAATATATTTTTACTCAGCCAAACTTGAATGGACAACAACGTAGCTAGATGGAATTCTTGTGTGAATATACTTTGATGTTCATTACATTAAAGGAAAGGAGAATGTCATCACAAATGCCTTAAGTAGGAGATGACATGAGGTATTAGTGTTGTCATTAGGAGTGGATTTATGAGGCTGTATCTTGGAGACTTTTCCTAGCAACACTTGGTAGCAGGAGGTGAGGGCAGAGATCAAGTTTGGGCATAACCTTGAGGGGAGTTTTTATGGATACTTGCTTGAGTTTGATGGACTACTAGAACACTTGGGGCATATCTATGTACCCGTGTAGCATGATCTTCGTACCTTGGTTTTGTCAGAAGCACATTGTGCACCATATTCCACACATCTCAATGCTAAGAAGATGCATGATGATCTTAAACAACTATAATTTTGGGCAAGGATGAGGCCCGATGTTGTTGTTTTTTTGCTTGATGTCTTGAGTGCCAGGGAGTTAAGGCAGAGCATCAACATTTGGTAGGCCTTTTGTAATCGCATACCATTCTTGAGTGGAAATGGGATACGATATCTATTGATTTTATGACAAGGTTTCCTATGTCATTGTGGAGGCATGATTATATCATGGTGACAGTGGACAAGTTGTCCAAGGTAGCACATTTTTCACCCATGAGAGCATCCTACATAGCTTCTTGTGTAGTGCATGTTTTCTTGGAGAATATTGTTTGTTTGCATGGGATCCCTCATCAAATTATTTCAGATAGAGATCCAGTGTTTACTTCTGCACTGTGGACGTCTCTCCAACATACTTTGGGTGCGCAACTCAATTTTTTTCAGCTTATAACCCAGAGACTGATGGTCAAACTGAGAGAGTGAATCAGGTTCTAGAGGATATGCTTCGCATGTATGTGATGGACATGTAGGTGAAGTGGGGGGATTATTTATACCTTGTTGAGTTTTCTTACAAAAATGGGTATCATAGTTCTCTTGGCATGTCACCTTTTTAGGCCTTGTATGGTAGACCATGTTGTACCCCTTTAAGTTTGGATCATTTAGAGGACCATGTTCTTTTGGGTCTAGAGATGCTTCAGGATGTGGAGCAACAGGTTGTTCACATTAGGGAGCATTTGGTTACTGCTCGGGATAGGCATACGAAGTATGCAGATGCCCATAGGTTGGATCATCACTTTTTTGTTGGTGAAAGGGTATTTTTGAGAGTGTGGCTAAGGAAGAGCCCAGCCCATTATGGGAAAGGCTCTAAGTTGGTGCCACATTTTTTTGGACCATTTGAGATCCTTGAGAGGATTGGTCCTATTTCTTATCAACTAGTGTTGTCACCTAGCCTATCATGCATCCATGATGTTTTTCATATTTATGCTTTGAGATAGTATATCCTTGATGTGACCCATGTTCTTGATTGGGATGCATTGCAGGTAGTGGACAAGAAAATTTCTTTGGAGCCCATATACATCCTTCAACATCAGAGGCTGATTTTGTGAGGTCAGGACATCAAGCAGGTAAGGGTCCAATGGGACCCAAGCAATGAGACCTCTATGACTTGGGAAGATGCTACATGATTGAGAGGATGGTACCCCTATTTGTTTGTTGGCTTCTAGGAGTAAGCCTATGCTAGTGGGGGAGGATGTAGTGTCTCTCATGTTTTTCAGTCTGTACCTTGTTTATTTTGATTTGAGAGATACTTGATACTCTTGTTATTTACTTTAAGATGACCCGAGGATCAAATGTTATACTTTGATTCCAGTATCATAGATGCTTTACTGCTATATTGTTCAATTTATCATATTTACATGTCGATGCTATTTTGAGATGACAATAGGTCTATGATGATATCTAGTTATCTGGTATTTGGACATATCTATGATTCTTCTATGTGATGGATATTTACTTCATTCTTGCTTCTTTATGCTTTATGTGAACGTGAGTGATGTAAATGGATTATTTAGGTATAAATTGAATAAATGGTTAATTAAGTATTTAATGTATTTATTGCTTCGACTATGATATTATATGCAATTGTAGTTGATCGTGTGTTTTAGTGTGCAAGAATTATATCCCTAGCAATGACACATGGAGTTAGTGATCCAAATATTCATATTTCACTAGTGTCGTCCTTGTATGGTCGACATATCCTTATTTTAATTGTTTAATTAAACCTTTTGGTAATTGTTAAATCTGAACTCATCTGCATTATGTGATTAGACTAGTGAGCATGTCTGTGCATTTAGAGGTTCAAATTATCACGAAAGTTGTTAAGGAAATTTAGGTGATTTTGGGTTTTTGGGCTTTAAATTTTATTGAATTTAATTTCTAATAGCTTTTCCATAGATGAATTCCTATTTCTAGGAATAACATGTTTTTATTTGGGTCGATTTGGAGTTTAGTGAGTTTAACTAGCTATTTTCCCTAATCGATCATTCACTCGAAAAGTGAATAAGTATGAAAAGAGGAATTTAATTCCTCACTTTTCATTTTTGCAAAACGCAAAATTGAGAGCTTTTTTGAGAATCCTCTTTTGGAGAATTACATTTATGTTCATTGTGAGAGCTGTGGGTGTGGGAACTTCGCGAGGTCAGTCTTGTTGGATCTGGCTTGGGTAGATCTTGCCTTGTTGTGATTTCTTGTAGTTTGAGTGGGAAATTTATTTTATTGTACTATTTTCAATTTCAGCCCCTTTTGCTATTAGGTAGCGCTCTTCCATTTTCTTATTTCAGCTCAGAGGTGTATCTTTTTGTAGTCATTAGTCTGGAGATTGAGAACTAGTGTTCCCCTCCATTTTTGTTTGTTGGTTCTTCCCGGTTGGCTGGGTAGGAATAATTTCCCTATTTTTGGGATGAGGGTTTGGGGTTTCACACCGTTATGCTGGTCATTTTTGCATAGGGTGTCCAAATCCAAATTTTATTAGATTTTTGAGGCTTTTGTGCCCAAAGACCAAATAGGTTGTAATTTTAAAGTTTCCATTTTTGGGAGTTTTTACCTCATTTTGCATACTGCCCTATTTTCTCAGGTTTTCTTGGCACGAGTTTGGTCATGGACCTAGATCATTCGTTTACATGTTAGTTAGACTAGTGTTACACTTTTATGTTGCATTGGGATGTGTTCTGCATCTTCCTTCCTGAGTTGTTTTGGTTGAGTGATATTTTGCTTGTGTTCTCATCCAGTCCTTGTGTTATGATCTTCGTGATGGTGGTGCACCACACACAAGTATGTGTGCATACATTTTTTGGTTGACTTGCGAGGCTCCATCTTTTGTGGTACTTCCAAAAGTTATGATCATTGGGGTTGGTTTGGGAATATGCATGCCTATGGGCACTCATCATTGGATGAGCATGGGTAGAGTAGGGTAGCATATGAAGGGATCTTCTTTTCTACAACCCAATATCTATTTCCCAAGGGTTGGCACACATAAGTTTTAATCAAGTGATAACTAAAAAAAATACTGGGTGGTAATAAAACTTAAGATAATAAAATGTATGTGCGAGAGCCTTCCGTTGGGGAGTTAAGCCAGATGATCTAAACTTTGGCTTTTGGATACCAAACGACTCTCCATGATGTCAGCCCCTACTTAGTAGCCCATTGATTGTCTGACTGGAACCTTTAGTTATGCATTGTCTCTAATCTTGGTTTCAGTCATCATACTATCTAGCATAAGTGTTAGCCATGGATGTTTTCTTTATGTGTGTTTGTGGCTGGATCATTATCTTCATTACCATGGTAGGAGTGGACCTATGGGTTTCACATGTTTGGGAGGCGTAGCTACCTTCACTACAGTTGGGGATTGGTGTACATAGACATTCTTTTACCCTAGTGCGACCGTTGTTGGATGTTTTCACTTGGTACTTCAGGTTCCAGAGTATGCTATCTTGTGATTTATGCTTTCATTGGAATGCTTGAATATCATGTTTAGATGATGTTGGCATTAACACATTTCCTTATTATGATGTTTAGCATATGATGTTATCTTCTTAGTTGGAGTATCTATTGCTTTTGGTTTAGCATGTTAGATTTCCAATTCCTTGATGTTATTGTGCTTTAGTAGTGACATCCTTATATGACAACTCTAACTATCTAGTTGGCAGTTTGGGAGGTTACACCCGGGGGATGGCTAAGACCTTTGAGGTCTCATGATGCTATTATGGTTGGGAGGAACCACACACTTAGTTCGTTATTTGGGTTCTTTGTGTTGTTAGTTCTGTTCACTGCAATGTGGCTTTCAATTATTTTCCTTCATTGCTTTGTTAGATGATTATTATCAGCTTCTATCTTTTAGTTATTTGATCAAGTGTCCTTGCCTTGATATGTGGATTCGGTACTGCTTAGTGTGGAGGAACTTTATTCCTTAACTTTTTCTCTTTTTTGTTTTGGTGTGTTGTTTTGGATTTTTGTGCAAAATTGTACATTCTCATGTGAGAATGCAAGATCTCAAGTGGTGTACCAAGTTTTCTCGCATGGTTTTTGGCACTTTCTCACATGAAAGCCCACACTAGTATAGGGGTACTTGGGCTACTGGCCCAAGTACTTCCTCGTGCCCTTTATTGCATTTCCTCCTGCAAATGACAGTTTCTCACGTGGCCTTTTGTATTTCCTCATGCGAGATTTTTGTCTGATGTTGGTCCTCGCACGAAAAATAGGGGGTATCTCTACTGGTTTTTGGGAAATTCAATTTGATGTTTCTAGTACTCTCTAGGTTTGTGAGTATTTCCCTGTCTCTACATTTTACAGATTTTAGGTTCTGCTATAATCTTGGTTTTTTTGCGTTCTTCAGTTAGTTGTGTCAGTTTGGTAGTGGCATTTGGAGATTCGTTAGGTCTAGATAGTTGGTTAGTCTTTCATTGTGATCTTTGTGATCTTTGTATGACATTGTTGTGTGCACTCATACTTGTAATTTTTTTTAAATCTTGGCTTATATTTATCCTTGTTCCAAGGATCTTCGGGCAGGGCATTACACATTTAGCAATGGTGATATTTGTTGGAAATGTAAGAGAGTAACTAAGAGGGGAGGGGTGAATCAATTACCACAAAAAAAAATCCTTGTCCCTTAGATGTCAATACAAACTTCCATTGATCATGCAATACTAAATAGCTCGATTAACATTAGAATATTACTTATACTCGATCAACAAAGCAATCTTAAGATTATTTATCTCTTTAGTAACTTAATTGCAAAAACATAAAGCATAAGCAAATAACATGAACACAAATGACACCAAGATTTATCATGGAATCCCAATTTGGGAAAAACCACCTTGCAACTAGTAATAATAATTTTCACTCTACTGAAGTGAACCCTGTTAGGAGCCAACCCTGTTAAAGGTTACAAAACATACTGTTAAGTATGACCTTATTAGAGGATTTAAATTGCCTTGTTACCCTAGTTGAGGTCTTTAAACATTCAGTCTTGAAATGTCACCTTGTTAGAGGATTTACAAACTGAATGATAAGTCAACTTTGTTAAAAGATTTCTTTAGCACTACAATGGTTAGAAAACAATAATTTTGACCTGATTGATGAAGCAACTTCTTTTGCAGATTCAAATCTTTGTTCTGGCTTGACCTCTAGATCCTTCCTGATTAGATGTTATTTGCAACTTATCTTCCACACTTTCCTACTCTACCTTTGGCTTCTCTTACATATCTATCTTATTTCATATTCCACTTGTATATTCTTTATCCTCACAACTTGACCTTTCTTATATATCATAAGATTAGACATGTTGACTTGAATACCCTTCCAAAACAATAATAAACATCTAAATAATCGGCCTCAATTAATAGATTATTAGTCAATTACATTCTGTTGTCACTCGGTCAATATTGCATGCATGATTCTCTTCATCAACCAATTGCTTGGTTAACATAGAAGTGTCTTCTATAACCGACTGATCGGTCAATACTTGGATCTGCAAGGTTAATACTATAAACTTCTTCACTGCTCAGTTAATACCAAGATGTACAAGGTTAATACTACAAACTCTACATTGCTCGGTTAATACTAATATTTGTGTAAACATAAATGATAATACACAATACACAATTGAAGAATTGTTTTCAACAAACTCCCTCTTTGGCATTGATGGCAAGGCACCATGTCAACATATACTGTTCAAAGTAAGAGAAATTAGATAATATGCTTAGTTTCATTCCAATTCTCATCCATACCAACTCCCTCTAAGATTTTGCTTAGATTTTTCTCTACTGCTTCCTGTCAACACTTTGTTGTGAACTTTTGACAGTTACTCCCTCTTTGTTGTACATTCCATTATCTGAATATCTTCCTTCTGAGATACAAAAACTCTCCCTCTTTCACTCTAATACTAAACTTCCCTCAATCTTCCATGTTGACACTAATATCTCCCTCTTTGACATCAATTGCCAAAGGATATAGACTTTTGAAGTTACTATGTACCTTTTGTACTAATTCATATGCAATATGCTATGCAGTTCATAGCTGAAGTGTGACAATCTGCATCAACTTGATAGATCTTCAATGAAATTTGGTTGATGCCTCACTATCTTTTTCTTTAGTGAGCATCAAATAGGGGAATAATCCCTAGTTTACCTCTTAGATACATAAATGCATCCTTAGGTAAAGCCTTAGCAAATATATATGTTATCTGATCCTTAGTGTTCACATGTTCTAATCTCACCTCTTTATCTTGAACCAATTCCCTTAAGAAATGATATTTGATTGCAATGTGTTTTGTATTTGTGTGCATCACTGGATTTTTGGATATAATGATTGCATTTGTGCTATCACAATAGATAACCATTGGTTCCTTGATTTCTTCCTTCATTCCTAACATAAATTTCTCAATCCACATTATGTTAGAATAATTGACTATTGTAGCAACATACTCTGCCTCAGCTGTGGATTGAGAAATACAATTTTGCTTCTTGCTTGTCCAAGACACTAACCTCTTTCCAAGAAAGAATGCTCCTCCACTAGTACTTTTTTTTATCATAAATGCCTCTTGCCCAATCTACATCAGTAAAGGATCTCAACTCAAGAGTTCCTCCTTTCTTATACCATAACCCATATTCTTCAGTTCCTTTTAGATATCTCAAAATTCTTTTCACTGTCATCATGTGATTATCTTTTGGATTAGCAGAAAATCTTGCAACTATGCCAACTGGCAATGCAATATTAGGTCTAGTGTGTACCACATAATGAAGTTTTCCAATCATTGATCTATAAGTGGTCTGATTTACCTCCTTTGAAACATCATTCTTTGAGAGCTTATGTCCAATAGACATAGGTGTTCCAATTGGCTTTGAATCTTCCGTTCAAAATACTTTCAATGTTTCCTTGATGTGTTTTGATTGAGTGATGTATATGACATCCTTCATCTGATGAACTTGTAGACTCACAAAGAATTTAATCTCTCCAAATATAGACATTTTAAATTCTTTCTTCATTTCTTCATTAAGTGGTTTGCATAACATCTTATGTCCTCCAAATATGACATCATCTACAAATATTTCTACAAGCAATATCTTGTCGTGTGGTCCTTCTTTGATATACAAATTGCTATTATCATTTGTCTTCTCAAAACCAATTTTTACTAGATATCCATGTAGTATTTCATACCATGCTCTAGGAGCTTATTTTAATCCATATAAAGCTTTATGAAGTTTGCATACCATGTCTCTTTTGCTTGGATAAATGAAACCTTCAAACTATTCAATGCAAACTTCTTCTTCTAAGACTCTATTTAAGAAAATTGATTTAACATCCATCTAATATACTTTGAATCCCTTTTGTGTTGCATATGCTAAAAGTATTCTAACTCCTTCAAGTCTTGCAATAGTTGAAATTTTTTCTCCATAATCAATACCTTATTCTTGAGCATAATCTTTGCATACAAGCCTTGCTTTGTTCCTTTTTACTTCTCCTTTCTCATTCAACTTATTTCTAAATATCCATTTGCATCAATCACATTCTTATCCTTAGGTATAGGTACAAGAGACCAGGTTTTATTCTTTTCTATTTTCTCAATTTCTTCATTCATTACCTCTATATAACCTTCATTTTCTAATTCATATTTTATAGATCTAGGCTTAAATTTACTAAGAAAACATGTACCTTTTAATTTATTCCTTGTTGGTATTCCTTATATCTCTCCTCTAGTTATTTGTTCGCATGCATGATGCCTTCTGACCTATTTCGCAAGTCTTGGATATTTCTTTCTTGATTCTAAACTTGGTTCACTTGTTTTTCCATGATATTTTGTCTTCTTCTTAGGCTCTTCTGGCTGATCTAGTTGTAACTTGGGTTCTTCTAATTTTAACTCGAGTCACACTACCTGTGACTCGGGTTGTACTGCCTGAGGCTGCGACTCAGGTTGAACTATCAGAGAATTTCTAGGCACACTTGGTTGTTGATTGGCTTCAAATTTATGAGGTAAAGTATTTGGTTCCTCCTCATAATAAACAATCTTTGTGTATTCTTTAGACTCCTTAATACTTTATTCTTCACTTCTTTGTGCAAACTCATCAATCTTCACATGTGCACTTTCAATGACTTTGTGACTAGTAAGATTCAAACATTTGTATGCCTTGTTTTTATTGGAGTACCCTAGGAATATACCTTCATCACTTTTTGCATCAAGCTTTCCTATCCTTACATCCTTTATGATATAAAATTTTCTTCCAAACACTCTAAGATAACAAAAATTAGGCTTATACCCATAGCATAGTTCATAAGGTGTTTGTTGGTTAATAGTTTGTTCTTCTATTAGGTTTTATAACCTGACTCTTTTTAATGCCCAATGTTTGGAGAAACAAAAGGATGTCACCAAAAAATGGGTCATTGTATGTGTTATATCACTGCCCTCTGAATTACAAGGTACAACTCCCTTTGGTTTGAAATGATATACAATGAATTGATGTCTTTATTTGATCATGATTCTAAAAGATAAGCTCTTTACCTAAGAGAAGAAGAGGCTACTAACCAGATTGCTTGTAGACACAAACAATTTAGGAAAAATGGATTTGGATAACTCACAACCCCCAATGGAATGTTTGTTATAAGTTATCTTAAAGATCTAACATCTAACTTCTAATTAGCAACTATTTTAACTTCTAATGATGCAGATACAATAGGGAGGTGCAGAAAAAGAACTACACATGGAAGATAAATGAAATTAACTATGTTGCAATTACCATAATGGAATGGAATCCAAGAGAAGATCAGAGTACCAAGTGTAATTTTCTTTTAGCCCTAATGTAAACCTAATCTAAACTATGATTGGAACAAAAAAAATGAAATCCAAAACAAGGTAAATGAAATTACCAACTCTTCGCTATCAAGTTTGTTGACCTTTTCATTATTAGAAAAAATTACATTTATAGTTTTCTATCATTCCTCAGTTTTGGTAGTGTAACAATCACACAATAGAAATAAAATATGAATAAAACATGAAAAAATCTTAATCTACAACATGATATGGACGTGTGTCATATTTCCCAGTGATGATTCTAATCCCATGGTACCTCTGAGAACATCTTGTGACTGTTTATCTTCGTGTAGCTTCATAAACCCCGTGAGAATCTTCATTTCCTCCATTTTTTGCTATTAACACCTAATCCATGTAATTTGTATCTCAACAATCACAACAAATTTCAATTCTGGTTGTCGATCTTAAATCAATGATCATGATTAAAACTTAGGAATCCTCCTTATTTTTTCCTTTATGACTTCCTTCATGGGTCCACCTGTGGACATGTGTTCAATGCTCACATTATCGCTTTGGTTATTTCTTGTGCAGCTTTATAAAGAAAGAAAGTGACATGCATTGATCTTTTAAGATCTGATAGCTGGGATGATGCATCATTTGGCATTTCTTGGAAACTAAAGAGGGGCCCAAAATGGATTTGAGTGTGAACATGTGTCGTTATTCTGAAGACTTTTTTCCAAAACCTTTATCCTTTGACATTTAGGTCTGAAATCCACTGGAGTCATTGACCTAATCTTTGTTGGACAGTCAGGATGCATTGATGATCTAGGTTACTTTTTGCAACTTCACAACTTAGAAATTGGAGTTTATCTGACCACTTGCAATCATATGCTGGCATTACTTCATAACTTTAGAAGCTCTCATGGTTTGCCCTTGTGATCTCACAATCCACTACTATTCATACCTTTGAAAGATTTAATTGACATGTGCCCAATTTCTTTATGCTCATGCATTTGGCCCCACTCAACTTTAACATTTCCCTTCTTATAATCTTACAATCCTTATCTTCGTAGCTTCAGAAGTTTCTTTAGAAACATTTACGATTATAAAATCTTCCATTTATTATAAGATCATAACCCTTTAAAACCTCAACATCTTATGTTCTTACGATCTCATGAGCCATCTATTTTTTATATGATCGTGGGTTATCCTTTAAGCCTTTATGCTTATACACCCTTTAGCTTATTGTAACATCATATCACTTGCCATTTACCATGAGACACTTATAATGAAATGAAAATAAGATGATCGTAAGATCGAAAACTTGAAAATAAATACCCGAGATGCTACAACTACATGGTATAACGTAAGATCAGGATACTCAACACTTGCCTTTATGATCCTTCGCTAACCTTCACTTCGGGTTGACTTTAACTATTTGTGATGTTGCAAAAACTCTTGATCTAACTTTAGTGTATCCCCCACATCATCTCAACTTAAAATACTTAAGGGCATGGCTTTTCAACCAACCAGTGATGTGTGTTCCTTTGTTAATTGACTCTTCCACCTATCTAAAGAGCTATTGAGATCACATCTGGACCATCCATGCACTCAATCAATGACGTATGCTTTCTTACCTTTACATTTTTGAATATTTAAGGGTTTTAACTACTTTCTACTGAACAAATTGGTTTCTCTACATTTTGAGCTCAATCACCTATGATATCTTCCATTGAAATGCAAACCATTGGAGATCTTTGTCCTCAAAATCTTTCTAAACATTTAGATGATGAATCATTGGAGTTTTTAGACCTTCTTCTCATCAAGGAAATTCTTATAACTATCCCACCAAACCCTAAATCACCTAGCCCTTGAATAGTGTAATGCTTACGTGATTTCCCACATAGGTTAGCTTGAAAGGGGGTGATAAGAAGAGAGGTCATCCTAGAGGAATTCTAGACATAGACTCAACATTGACACATTGACTTGACTTTGACCTAAAGAAAAATGGGATGAATTGAAAATTTGGCAACAATATTTTATTTGTACCTTTCTTCAGTTGAACTCGATTCAGTGTATGAATTGTTGTGTTGATTGCTTCTCTCTAGTATTTTGGGGGAACATTCTTCTCTATCATTAGTGTTCTTGCACATTCCATGATAGATATGTTCCTTCTTTCTACTATTCCATTTTTCTTTGGAGTTCTAGGTGATTATACTTGTCTTTTAATTCCTCTTTCATTGTAGAACTCATTGAATTCATTTGAGATGAATTGTCCTCCTCTATTTGATCTCAGGAATTTTAGATTCTTTCCTATTTCTTTCTCAACTCTAGCCAAATACCATTTGAACTTTTGAAAAGCATCATATTTATCTTTTAAAAACATTACAATCATCATCCTAGAACAATCATCAACAAATAGAGTGAAATATATATCTTTATAGTATCATTCCAAACATATTGGCCCACAAAGATCTATATGAACTAGTTCCAAAACTTCTTCATAATTGTAGGATTTACTTTTGAATCTTCTTTTGCTCATCTTTCCAATTTGACATTGTTTGCACATGCCCATCTCGGGTTTCTTTAGATAAGGTATGCCTCTTACTCTTTAGTTCTTGCTTATGGTGACTAGGTTATCAAGTTTAACATGATACATCCTCTTATGCCATAAGAAACTTTCCTCTATCCGAGCTAACAAACATGTACTTTCAATGAGATCTAAGTAAAAAAAATTACCTTTTGTTTGATTGCCAATTCCAAATAGGTTTACTTTTTTGTCCAATAGTTTAACTTTGTCATTCATGAATTGTACTTTGTATCCTATATTGTTCGACTGAGCTACACTAAGTAGATTATGTCTTAATCCTTTTGTTAATGCTATGAATCCTTTTCCTTTGACATAAAATGGTTCATTGCTTCCAAATCTAACACTTCCACCATCATAGAGTTCTAAATGTTCAAACTTAGTTTTGTCACCAATCATGTGATGAGAACAACCGCTATCTATGATCCATGTATCATTTTTTCTAACATGAGAGATAAGTTCCATCTTTTCATTTTCCTCAATATTAGATTCATCCTTAATAGCAATATAAAGTACTTCATCTTCATCATTATCTCTATCATAATCTTTTGCAATGTAACATGATTTCTTACCTTTGGCTTTGTATTTCTTGTAGCTTTTGAAGTCTTTCTTGCCTTTGAAGTTGTTGAACCTTTTCTCATATTTGTCTTGTTTGTTTGGACATCTTGTAGCAATATGAGCAACCTTTTCATATGAGAAATAGATCAATGGGATTTTGTCTCTGAATTTTCCTTTCCCTTTTGATATTCTTTTTGTAGGTAGGGCTTCAATGACTTCAAGGTCTTTATATGGATCATCTTCTTCATCACTATCAACCTGTTTGCCTTCTAACTTTCCTCCTTGTCTACCAAGGGTTGGTTTGTATTTGAATGAAGATTCAAGATTTATAGAATTAGGAGCAAAGTTATTTAAGTTAGACAATTCAATATCAGTTAATCTTCCCACAAGTGCATCCAAGGTTATATCATTTTTAGGATTCCATATCATTTCTTGAATTGCTGAAACTCTAATTGCATAAGTAGGAAGAAGTGTTTTTAGTATCTTTCTAACTATTCATCATCAACTTTCCCTCCTACAACTTTTATTACACTCATATTTTCTTTGATTCTTTCACTGCATTGGACAATTTTCTCACCTTCTTTCATTTTCACTTGATCAAACTTGACTCTCAAGCTTTCTGCCTTGGCTCTCTGCACATTTTTTTCACCTCCATAGAAACTGTACAACTTTTCCCACATATCAAATGCAATAGGACAATCTTTGACCTCATCAAATTTAGAGTAGTTTAGAGAGGAAGTTATATCAATCATCATTATATTGTGATCCTTTGCCTTTTTCATCTGCTACATAGTCATAGGTTTAGGTAGTGGCACATATCTTTTTTCTGAGTAGAGCAGACCAATATCATTGATGCTTGATAGATGTAGCTTCATCAATTCTTGCCATGTTGAATATTTATTTTTGTTGAGCTTAGAAATCTCCCTTTTGTAAGATATCTTGATCTTTAGCTTAGGTCCTTAAAACCTTTCCTGAAAGCGCCAAATTGTCTGATACCAATTGTTGGAAATGTAAGAGAGTAACTAAGAGGGAGGGGTGAATCAGTTACCACAAAAAAAAATCTTTGTCCCTTAGATGTCAATACAAACTTCCATTGATCATGCAATACTGAATATCTTGGTTAACATTAGAATATTACTGATACTCAATTAACAAAGCAATCTTAAGATTATTTATCTCTTTAGTAACTTTAGTTGTAAAATCATAAAGCATAAGCAAATAACATGAACACTGGTGACTCCAAGATTTAACGTGGAAACCCAATTTGAGAAAAATCACCTTGCAACTAGTCAAAATAAATTTTCACTCTTTTGAAGTGATCCCTATTAGGAGCCAACCCTGTTAAAGGTTGCAAAACATACTGTTAAGTATGACCCTGTTAGATGATTTAAATCACCCTATTAAGAGTGGCCTGGTTAGAGGTTTTTAAATGCTTCAATCTTGAAATTTCACCTTGTTAGAGGATTTAAAAAATGATTTTTAAGTCTACTCTGTTAAGATATTTCTTTATAACTACAATGGTTCAAGCAACAACAATAATTTTGACATGATTGACGAAGCAACTTCTTTCGTAGATTCAAATCTTTGTTCTAGCTTGACCTCTGGATCATTCCTAATCAGATGTTCTTTGCAGCTTATCTTCCACACTTTCCTATTCTACCTTTGCCTTCACTTACATATCCATCTTATTTCATATTCCACTTGTATATCTCTATCCTCAAAACTTGACCTTTCTTATATATCATAAGATTAGACAAGTCAGCTTGAATACCCTTCCAAAAAAATTATAAACATCTAAATAGTTGACATCAATTAATATAATTTTAGTCATTTACATTCTATTGTCACTTGGTCAACACTAGGACTAAACACTTGGTGAACACTGTGATTCCTTTAATGCTCAACCACTCAGTCAATACTGCAAGGAGGATTCTCTTCATTAGCCAACTCCTTGATTAACAAAAAAATGTCTTCTTTAACCGACTACTATACTAAGATTTGAAAGGTTGATACTGCAAACTTCTTTACTGATCGGTTAATACTAAGATGTACAAGGTTAATACTACAAACTCTACATTGCTTGCTTAATACGAAAATTTGTGTAAAAATTAATGACAATACACAATTGGAGAATTTTTTTCAACAATATCCACATTATTTCATTACATCTAATGCTACATCACTTAATAATGATGATAACCCTAGTGTGCCTCATAATAGTATTTCATCAACATGCTCTAGTTCAATTTTATTAATGATGTATTTTGTGAGGAGATTGGTTACATTTATATTATAAAACTATTTGTTCTCTCCTTCACAAAATACTTGTGATGCCTTGTTTTGTTGTGATAGATTGATGTAGGTTATGTCAACTCTTAGTGAGGACTTAGTGCTTAATGGCTTTGATAGTGATTCTTGGGATCAATAAATATTGAACAATTCAAGTTCAAATTGTAGTAATAGGGTTGTTCACTTGCAAAAACATGAATTTTTGGTAGTGAGAAACTAATCACAAATTTTGTTACTTTGGTGTTTTTGATGTTATAGGGTCATTGCATTGCCACTTCTAGCAAACAATGTTTATTTCATATCTTAACCGTTTAAATTTTATATTTCTATCATTATTAATTTCATAGAGCTAATTCAACTTCCTCCCCAATTATATTTATAAGTAGAAGGAAAGGAGAAAGAGAGAATTTGGAAGGTTTAATTAAAATTTAAAAAGATTGTACATTTAATATAAGATTGTGGTACTCAATGATAGGAAGGTAGTTTAAATATGTGTATTTAGATTCAACCCTAGATGAGATGATAAAGGGTCCCTCACATTTTAGAGAAAAGAGATACACTTAGTGGTATGCCACTCTAACGATTCTACCATTTTGTGCAAAATAACTAAAATAGGGGAGATATAGAAAATAAAAAGGATTCATTGAAAAAATTCTTTAGTTTTTAGGTAAGTTGCAATCTATGTATGTATTTAAGGATTACTTTTTAGTTGGTGAAATGAGAAATAACTATTTCTTCATTTGCATCTTTATTGTGTTAATATTTTCTGAATTTAATTGATTTTCTAGTTTCATTATTTGCTTGCAAATGTGATGTCCCCTTTTAGGATCCCTATTAAATTTTCCTTTGCTCTCAAATTTTGATTAATGACCTTTTATTGTTGTCCTCTTTTATGTTTTGGAATGAGATGTCCTTTTATCATAATTAATTCACCACTTGTAATAGTTACCTTCGAGAGTAATATATTATTTCTCAAATATATTTCCCTTAATCCATGTCCTGCAAAGAAACCTTCTTCCTTTAGGGCTTGTTTGGTTGCTAGAATTAAACTGAAATAGGAATCAACAAATTTCCAAACTTTCAAATCTCTATTTGGGTGCACCAAATCAAAATTGGAATATGAATTTGTATTCCCATTTTGGCCCCAAAATGGGCATTTGATATTCTACCTAAATAGGTGTTATTGGAATTGCAATTCTTATTCCAATTTTGACTTTCTCATATTTCATAATTATTTCAAGTCCAATATAATTTCCCTCATCTTTTCAATTAGCAACTCATAAGATCAACGTACCTTTCCACTACCTTAATGTTGTTTCTCACAATCTCGATAGCCGTAATAGACAACCAGAAACTAGAAGAGCAAACAAAGGCTAGAAATGAAGGCAATTATGCAAATTGTTTACATTGAAAGATCATCTGACGAGGATCCTGAATCTACCCATATCAAAACTCTTGCTTCTATTTTCAATTTGTCTACATTGTCAGAAATATGTTTAAAAGGGCAACAAAACTACCCGATGGGGATTGTGATGATAAAGATTTTTTTTTTTTTTTTTTGCATTTGGGTGATATGTGTCAAAAAATGATATCATCTAAAAATATTGGTGTGTAAACTGGACAGAAGAGGGAGGACTTCTTTGCATGAGGCCACTTTGAATGGAATGAAGAGCTATGTGAATATCTTCTGAAAGTAAATCTAGAAATAATAAAAAAGAAAGATAGGGATCGACAAACCTCTATGTTTGATGCAATTAAAGGAAAACATAATGAGCAAGATGTTATAAAGATCTTTCTTTGAGAGAAAGTAAATAGAGATACTGATATGAATTCTTTGATAGATCAAAATGGCTTGATACCATTGCCTGATTTCTACAAGGAGTTGATGCTCTTCTATCAAACATATTGATTGGCATCGAATGCTAAATACCAATGTTAGATTTTCATTGTTTCAATTTAAATACCTATTACTGGTTTGATTTTTTACCAACACATGAAGAAGCACCAAAATAATTTGAATAGCAACTAGATAAAAAAAAAAAATCAAATTTCAATTTCAACTCAAATTCCAATTTTAGTTTTGTCGAATCAAACCTAGAATGAGAAATTCCAGAATAGAAAATACAAAATATCAAATTCCACTAGTCAACTGGGCTATTATATCTAGTGAGCATCGTATTTGCAGGATGAAAATGATGGAAACTCATGAGAATCTCTCTCTTGAAAAGTCAATAAAATATTAAATCTAAGGTTTTGGGAGGCTATTTTTCAACTGAATAGGTGTTGAGATAATGGGTGTTGCACACATTGCATAATATTATTATTTTTATTTTATTATGTAATTTTGTACCTAGATGGACGTGCAACATGTAAAGATTCCCATGGAATATTCTTGATGAGTTTTATTGTAACATTGTGATAATATTTCATGTAATTATTTAATATTGGGGGAAAAGAATTAAATGCCCAATATTAAATGTGGGGTCAGTGGGTTAGGTAGCACATGGTTTTAGCACATGGTTTATGTAATACCACTTGGTGGTTTTGTGGGACTTGCTACTATATAAGCAGCCATAAGGGTAGTTGTTGTAGAGAGAGAGAGAGAGTGACAAGGAAAAGACAAAAGGCAAGAGTCGAGCGGGACAAGGCTTGACAGGTTAGCCAAGGGAGCATTTGTGAAGGTTGAAAGCATGGCATGGGATGTGTGGATTCATGCTTGTTCACATAGTTTGTTCGGTTGTGGCTATGGCCATGAAGGCTTCCATGGTTGTATGGCAATGGTATTTTTTGCTGAATAATACATGATGATGGATGCTTTTGGAGGCTGGGTTTTTCCCTCAATGAGGGTTTCCCAGGGTATATCTTGTGTCACATTTTGTGGGTATGTTGTCTTTTCTCTTGCATGTGGATTTTAATTTCGTATTTATTTCAGATCTATTATGGGTTATGTGGAAACGGTGGTTATATTCTTTGTTGCCAAGTTTCCTTACAAGTGGTATCAGAGCTATGGTTTTATTATTTGTAACCCTAGATTGAATCCATGGGAATGCATGAGAGGATAAAAGAAAGGGGCAAGATATATGAATGATTTATTGCAGATCTAAGGGTTTTGGATTTGTTGTTATGATGGGATGTTAAAATATTTGGGTATGTGAAATTTTTGGACAAAAGAGTTTTTTCGGATGTTTCATTTAAAATGAGGGTTTTGGGGGGTAGCTTGCAGAAATGACCTCCTGGGTAAAAACAGACCTCACCATTGGATCCGGGTCGACATTTCCATAAAATTTGATATATATTATGCCCTAGTTTGGCCATGTTCAGAGGAAATGAAAGAGTTTTTTTTGGTTTCAGCCCATGATGGCCGTCAAATTTAATCCCGTCGGAATTTTCGTCACTGAAAAAATAAAAAATGAAAAATCGTACTGAAAATGGTAAAAAGACTGTCTTAGTAAAACGGCCATAACTTTCTCTCAGAATATCAAATTTTAGAGTTCTTATAGGCGTTGGAAAGCTAATTCAGAGCACTACAAGATGGTGTAGGTTTGGTTCCATGATTTTGATATTTTGTCAGGTTTTAAGAGCCCTAAAGTTAGATGTTCTTTATTTTGAGCACGGATTAGGGTATAACTTGGGCATACGGAGTCAGATTTTGGACTTCGAGTAGTCAACGGAAAGCTCTTGGAGAGCTCTACACATTGGTTCAGATTTGGTGTAGGTTTGGCATGATTTATTTGGTAATATATTTATCTGAACAGCTTATAGATATATTTTGACTATGGTAACATTGTGAGTTTATGACATTGGAGATTTAAGTTTTTGATGTCATTGTATACTCAAGTTTGGTCTCATGATGATATGGTTATCAGTGTTTGATTTGGATATGCATGATGACTTGTTGGGTCTACAAGTTGTGCAGTGTTGTAAGCGGTCTATACTTACAGTTTGCATTTATAGCTTGGTTATGGGTTGTCTTTGCCCATTGATCTTTCATTATTGATGCATATTTAGATTGGTGGCTTGGATTTGGGTTGTCTATGCCCTAAGTCACATGATTTTATCTTCATGTTGAAGGGATGAGATGTTGTTACCAGGTACAGTCATGGTGGAGGATTGTGGTTGACTATGCTGACAGGTTGGACATATTGAGAGCTTGATACTCAGTTCATGGATGTGATCATGGTGCCATGGATTTTGGCATGACATGATTGGTTATACAGGTACATCCTTGATGTTCATTAGCTTGGATTTCTGATTCAGTTATGGTGGTATATCTTCTTGGTTGAGGATCATGGTTATTTGGTTTCTTTTGAGGAGCTCATGATGTGCACTTTGAGTTCTTTGATAGTTTGATGCCTTGGTTGATTCTCATGGTTAGAGGATGGGTTTTCATCATGATGTCATGAATAGCTTGGATACACGGTTTAGTGAGAGCTTGTGACAGTGATGGGGTGACAGTGCAGGATTAGTTCCTGGTTTGGTTTATATCTTCTTGGTTTGGAGAGGATGAATTTTATGATGCCATAGGTGACTTGGTACCACAGTTGAGTGGGAGTTGTTGGCATTGATATATTTATTGAGTGTTTGCAGATGTTGGAGGTTTGTCTTAGATCCTGTTGCTGCAGAAGCATCTTTGACATTTGCATGGTGCACTTGTTATCTTCATGGTGTTTGAAGATGGTTAGATCTTGAGGACTCATGGAGTTCTTGGTTATCTTCATGGTGTGTGGAGATGGTTCTTCCTAGTATGTGGAGATGGTTTTCTTCATGGTGTGTGGAGATGGTTGCATCTTGAGGACTCACAAGGTTCTTGGCAAAGGTGTGGTTTATGCTTTTATTTGGCATGTTATCCTTGGTGTGAGGATGGTTTCATTATTATGTCATGGTATACTCTTGATACACGTTTAGAGTTGTGACATGTTATAGTATGTTCATTTGGAGCATGTTATCTCTTTAGTTGAGATGGTAAGATCATGTTGTCATATTTATGTTCCTGAGGCCATGGTTGGAACTTTGACATTGATCTTGGTTTAGTTTCTTGGTATTGAGTACACTGATCATAAGCTGGATACTTCATGATATTGCTATGTTGCATTTGGAGTTGGCATGGATTGATTGGTTATAGGTTCTCATGGATACTTAGAGACAGTGGTGATGCTGATTTCTCTTGGATTAGAGAAGTATTTTTTGGGATAGTTGATGGTTTCAGCAGGAAGTCCGAGGGGCAGTCACCTGATATGGACTTGAGAGGAGATTGTTCTTAGATGAGTCTTGGTTGGAGACTTGGGTATCTTGATGAGCATTCTCATTCCCCACTCTTGGTCTACTCGGCGGTTTGCTACTTGAGAGGTATAGCCCATTGTTTTTTCTCAAGTGCATTATATTTATGCTTGTCTTTCATGGATATGGATCTTGAGCTATGGTACATGAGTTAGTTCTGGAGGGTTCATTTGAGAGATGGTTTAGCATTGGTTATCTCCATATGCATATGTTGTTATGCTGGTTGAGTTTGGGAGATGGTTTTATATTGGACATATTCCTTGGATTAGGAATGGTTATTCCTTGGTTTAGGAATGGTTTTATTGAGTTTGATCTTCTTGTGAGAGGCTTACATCCATGATTAGTTATATGGTATGGTTTGGGTTTTGTTGAGGCTTCTTGTTGGGGTTTTATGGAGGAGATCATACTTGCACAGTTTACATCTAGAGGTGTGTGTAGAAGGACATGATACAGGTTATGATTTGCATGGTTTCTCCGGTCTTGGTTATCTTCTTGGATGTTCAATTTTTTCCTACATTGGATTTGAGATTGGATTGGAGATTGTGATCACTGGTTTGTGCTCATGTATGTCATGTGAGAGATGACATGGTTATTCCTTTTTCTCTTTCCTCTGTTGGTTGTGGTGAACTTGGGAGAGCATTGGAGACTTGTTATGAGAGTTATTCTTGCAGGATATTGGATTATGTATTGTGGATGTCCTTGATACTACATGGATTCACTTCTTTGAGATGTGTTGAGTGGATTGGTTATAGATTTGACATTATCTTTTGCAGTGGGAGCTTCTTGGTATATATGTGGCAGGTATTGCTCTTGAGGCTTGTGATTGCAGGTTATAGATTGGATATGTCGGTGATATGAGATTCACTTGTTATACCTTTGAGGTATGGATAGTTGGATGGGTTTGGCACTTGCTGTGGATGCTATTTCAGCTATGGATATTTTGACAACTACAGATACATGTGATTACCTTTGGATCGGGTTATTTGTGCTTGGAATTTCAGTTGGTACAGGATTTTATGATCTTCTAAATGCGACAGGTTGGGTGGCTTTCTCTTTGGATGGCTTCTATGTATGTCCAGTGGTAGTGGCATAATAGGAGGTGAGATCATTCATGTTTGAGATGCTGGATACTTTGATTTTGTTGCGGGTACCAGGATGTAGCACTTGGTGTATTTTGATCCATGATGGTGGATGTGCTAGGAGGGATTGTTCCCTTGTTCATTTTGTGTGGCTACGGATTGACCCTATGCAATGTATACAACAAGTGGGAGATTGTTGAGATAATGGGTGTTGCACACATTGCATAATATTATTATTTTTATTTTATTATGTAATTTTGTACCTAGATGGACGTGCAACATGTAAAGATTCCCATGGAATATTCTTGATGAGTTGTATTGTAACATTGTGATAATATTTCATGTAATTATTTAATATTGGGGGAAAAGAATTAAATGCCCAATATTAAATGTGGGGTCAGTGGGTTAGGTAGCACATGGTTTTAGCACATGGTTTATGTAATACCACTTGGTGGTTTTGTGGGACTTGCTACTATATAAGCAGCCATAAGGGTAGTTGTTGTAGAGAGAGAGAGAGAGTGACAAGGAAAAGACAAAAGGCAAGAGTCGAGCGGGACAAGGCTTGACAGGTTAGCCAAGGGAGCATTTGTGAAGGTTGAAAGCATGGCATGGGATGTGTGGATTCATGCTTGTTCACATAGTTTGTTCGGTTGTGGCTATGGCCATGAAGGCTTCCATGGTTGTATGGCAATGGTATTTTTTGCTGAATAATACATGATGATGGATGCTTTTGGAGGCTGGGTTTTTCCCTCAATGAGGGTTTCCCAGGGTATATCTTGTGTCACATTTTGTGGGTATGTTGTCTTTTCTCTTGCATGTGGATTTTAATTTCGTATTTATTTCAGATCTATTATGGGTTATGTGGAAACGGTGGTTATATTCTTTGTTGCCAAGTTTCCTTACAGTAGGTAGCTCAATTGAAGATAAGTGTTTATGTTTAATGAGAAGGCCTTTGCTGGTTCATTGAAATCCAATTTGTACCTTTTTTATACTCAGAAAATATTTAGCAAAACATAATATTTTTTTATTTTCTAAATTTTAAGATGATGCATGCAAGCCTAAATTAACATGAATTTCTAACTTAGCCATTTTCCTATGGATTTTTTTTTACAAAGATAAGATAACTAGAAAGATAAGCAAATCATTGAAAAAGAGAAATCTAGATAGATATAAGCCATAACGACAACATGTCTATGAATGAAATCTTCAAAGGGGATGGTAGAAAACCAACAAAATTTAGAGCAACACATTGTTGTCTCCTTGATGCAATCATCAATGGAACTTTGTAAGATAGTAATATTTTTCACAACTCATCAAATCATGCAACCATAGAAAGTGCGCGCATACAAGACAAATTGTTATAAAATGCATGTAAGAAAATCCCCTTCTCCAATTAATCACAATAGAGGTATTATGCGGCTATACGTCACAAACTCCCAGAATACTAAAATCACACGATCATTCACATACAATAAGACTATTAGCTTTTTCATTATTTATGAACTTTTAATTCACAAAGAGAACAAACATTCCAACAATAATCACTACACACAAAATGAGAGCATCGATAGCATACTTTATTGCATAAAATGTCAACCTTGAATACATATTACAACCTTGTATTTATAGTGATCCCTCTCCTTCATATGAATTTAGAAGCTAGGGTTTTTCCCATGAAAAGAGAAAAGGAAATTATATACAAGATGACTCCTAATATGGTGCTAAGTAGGCTTGCACACTTGTTTTTATCAAGTAATTGCTGCATGATCCTTTACATGACTTAAAACGATAAAAGAAGAAGAAGATAGAAGATACACATCTTTGAGTACAAGCTAGAGCTTAGGGGCCTTCCAAAAATAGGAACTCATAGTCCTCCATGCTTAAGTATTAGTGAAGTATTGAAACACTTTTAAAAATGTGCTTCTAGTACATGAAAACACTCAAAAATAGTAGTTGGCAGTTAATTGCCGACATAGTTGCAAGTTTAGAAATTGTAGCACATGTGCACCTTTGGAGACAAAGTTTGTTCCTACACCAAAACTGAAAAATGCAAACCTATGCACTTACTCACCTTTGGAGTTGTGCACCTTGGAGACCTTAAGGTCTTTTGGATGTACAAAATTGTGCACTTGTACACCTGTGTACCTTAAGGACCTTGTGCTTGTGCATCTCCAACAGTTTCAAAATTGCGGACCTATGCACTTGTGCACCTGCACACCTTGGGGACATAATTTTCTAAAAAATCAAAGTTTCTAGATTTGAAAATAGTTTTTGGGTTTTTCTTAGATAGGGTCTTGGAGCACTTCAATGCATTGATTTCTCATTTTTTGATGAGTTAGGCTAAAAGTGTTAAATAGTCAAAGTTGACTTTTTTTTCAAGTATAATTTCTTCATTAGTGTGTGATGTTTAAGGATGACCATCTTGGAGCACTTCTATGTATCCATTTCTCATTTTCTTGATGAATTAGGACCATTTGCACCTTACGCACCTTGGGGACATGAGGGACTTTGGGACCTTGCAAGGTCCCAAGGTGAGCAAATCACCAAAAAGTCAAGGTTCCTTGATTTGAAAATAGTTTTTGGATTTTGCTCAAATAGGGTCTTGGAGCACTTCTATGTATATATTTCTCATTTTTCTAATGATTTAGGCTCATTTGCACACCTTGGAGACATGGGGGGACCTTGCAAGGTCTCAAGGTTAGAAAATCACCAAAAAATCAAAATTCCTAAATTTAAAAATGGCTTAGACATGGTCTTGGAGAACTTATACATATTCATTTCTCATTTTTTTGATGATTTAGGTCTATTTGTTCACCTTGGGGACATAAGAAACCTCAGAGACCTTGCAAGGTCCCAAGGTGAGCAAATTGCCAAAAAATCAAAGTTCCCATATTTGAAAATGGTGTCTAGATTTTACTTAGACAAGGTCTTTGAGCACTTCTATGTATTTATTTCTCATTTTTCTTATGATTTAGGCCCATTTTCCCACCTTGCACACCTTGGGGGCATGGAGGACAAGGTCCTAAAGTGAGCAAATCACCAAAAAATCAAAGTTCTCATATTTAAAAATGATTTTTGGGTTTTGCTTAGACAAGGTCTTGGAGCACTTCTATGTACTTACTTCTGATCTTTTTGATGATTTATTCCCTCCTTATAGTCTAGCATTGGCATGGACTTGAAGTCCTCCTACTTCTTTAACCTCAACTTCTAAAGATGCAAGCGTTGAATCTACACATGCAATGCAATTATTTGCAGTCTTTTATTGAAAATAACAAACTAATCAAAGCAAATTAACTTGGTTATGGTCTAAATCATGAATCCTTGCTAGGTCTAGCGGATCCCATGGGTCACCATCATGCTCTAGGAATAAAAAATGAAAGATGCAAAAAGAAATACTTAGACAAAAACTTGGAATTCAACACAAAATGGAATTATTAACGTTGGCCAAAAAACCTACCTAGGATGGCCTAGAGCCTCTTGAATGTCAAGGTCTCTTAAAAGAGGCTGTGATTTGATAGATCAAGGAGCTAAAAGATGCAATGAAAATAGAAAATAAGGGGGTCCCCATTTGTGAGATAAAAAATGGTGCCTGTGTTGTGGAACCACAACAAAAAACCTTGACAAAAGGAAGAAATGACAAAGGCATTTCTTTATCAGCAAGCACCCTTAAAATCAATTAAATAATAAACTTAACATCGGTTCCATAAGAGGTTATAGAATATCTTAGTCATCAATCTAACACTTCAATTTTCACATTTAGTGTGTGCATAATGTCTTAATTCTTTTTGATTCTCAGGCATAGGCTACCATAAGTGAGCAATAATCAAGGCCAATCTTCACCAACTAGCAAGAGCTTTGATAGTCTTCAAGAAATCCAATTTTGTCACTCTTGGCCAGATGTGAGAATCCATTCCGAGGACTCTTTTAATGAGTCAACTTTTAGCTTTCCTATTCAATATGATTTGTAATTTGAGAGATCTCGCATGTTTCCATTTGATTTCTCTTTGAACTCTTTTGCATATACAATGAAGTGATTAGATTGTGCTACCCTACATGATCTTTTCTTTTCTTTCATTATTTTTTGAAATGCTCAAGCACCGCTTAGACTATGCTACTAGAGCATTTAATATTTCTTGATTTCTTTACTTTTTAAAAAAATCTCATTGGTTGCATTCCTCTTTTTTGAATTTTGGGAGACTCACAAGCCAAGGAACAACATAGTGAGGCTTTGGAAACCATGCTCACTCATATTGGTCAACTTGGACATATCTTAATCATTGCTCATCTAAATCAACAACGACCTATGTATCACTCTTTCATTGTGTAGAGTGATGAGAATGATTAACTTCTGATGTAAGATTAATAACCAAAGTCCAATGCTTCCTTTATGAGACCTGTATAAAGTTTCTTACAAGATAAAACCCTTAAGTGCTTTGACTAAGAAATACCTCTTCTAGAAATCATAACCAGTTGGGATGGACCATGTGCTGGGAACAACCCCGACAAAACACATTGACTCCTTGACTTTGACTCAAAGACTAAAAAGAAAAAGATAAAAAAAGATAAAAAAAAACCTAAACAAAATAGAATCAACATAAAGAAAACTAACCCCTACCAAATTAGGCTCAAATGAAGAGGAACAAAAACTTATATACAAAAACCTTGAACAATATGAACATGGGTTGGTTGTCAGTAAATTTCTCATTATGTGCAGTGGTAATAAACCACCTCATATAGTTCTAAAAAATGTTGACTTATCTTTGTACTCAGAATAATTAAATCATAGAAATCTTGGTTCACATTTTGGGCACAAATCACACAAATCAAAAGTTGTGGTAGCTCTCCATAGTCATGATTAATCCACAAAAAAGTTCTTTTACCTTTAGCATCATATTCAAACTAAAAATCATCAAACTGAGAGGGATAATAGAAAAATATCACCTAATTTAATGAGTTCCTCACCAATAGGGGTACACTCACACAATACAATTTCTCCTTCTAGTGGTCTTACCTTATGGTACACAACTCCACACACACATGGAAGCATACATCTTGAAGATGTAATAGAGCTATCAAAAGAAGACCCAAAAGATAGAACATTGCATTTATGATCCTTATTATCATTGTCATTAGCCGTAAACCATGAATTGCCACATTTAGGCTCTTGGGCCTAGAAAACTCAATCATAAGCATTCCTTTTGAATTATAGGGTTCATTAATATCATCAATCAAAGAACTTTCATGTCTTGAATTATACTTACCTTTCTATAGACGCTTAAAATCATCTCAAATGCTATATTAATTTATTTAATATTTCCTTTGACATTATAATTAATTAATTATATTTTTCACATTCTTCTACCTATTTAATTAAATTTATTAAATTAAATAGGTTCGTTTTCCTAATGTATTTAAATTTAATTTAAATACATCCCCTCTAATGTATTAAATTTATTTAATGCACAGTGCTCCATAAATCCCCTTTAAATAAATTTCAATTTATTTAATTCCCTCCACTTTATTAAATTCTTTAATCCTGGATTAAGTTAAATCTTATTTAATTTAATCTATATCCCATCCTAAATACCTAGTCTACACCCATCACTGTCACTCTAAGCCTACCCATTAATTAATCCCACTTAATTATCCTAAACACATTTCTAAACACCTTTTAGCTCCTAAGTGTTTGCTCACACACGTGTGAGAAACTCAAGATCCAATAAAGCTTCCATTTTATTATTTTATTCACACCTCTTACACACTTGTCGCCCTTTCCTTTCTCCAAGGTTTCTCACAAATGTGTGAGAAAACCTTGAGCCATCACTTACATCCAAAAGGCTTATGTTGACCTTTGCATGACTTGTCCCCTTAGTCCATGTGTATCCATTGTGGCACCTATGTGGATGCCACATAGATGCCACCTCCCTAAGGCCTCTCTCAAACCTACAAATAGAGCCCTTGTCTCAAGTATTTTTCATCTTCTCCATTTACATTGATATCATACTAGTTTAGACTTAGAGCTTTTTAGTGAATTTTAGTAATTTTATGCATTGTTACTAACCCCTTGGTAGTTGCTAGATTTTACTTCATTTGCATTGTTAACTTAGTTTGATTTCTTACATCCAGATTTATATCCTTTGAATGCTGTCAAGCATGGTTGCTTCCATAGCCATTGCTTGAAGTATTCTCCATTCATCTTAGTCTAGTCTCATATCATTGCATATCATTTATCAATCATTGGGATTCATAGTTGTGTTTGGGGAGAGAACACTCACATCCCTTCAATCTAAAGCACCCCAATATGGCCTCTTATGGGCACCCTTGTTGAACTACTTTGAGGTTGCATGGGGACTCTTTCTTTTTGGTTGCATAGTTATAAAACTCAAGTCTAACATTTAGTTATATTTTGTTTTGTTTTGAATCTTTGATATGTACATGTACAATTAACATTTTCTTGTTTATGTGTGCTCCCAATAGGTTAGGTTTTCATGTATACATATTGGCATGCTCGGCGGGACCCACATCCTTATTCCACTATCAAATTTTACCAAAAACTCATAATTTTCTATCAAAACCCACACATTGTCGTCTCCACTAGGACACAATGTCATCTACGAAGACACTTTGTCATCTGCGTAGATAGGTGTCTCTACGTATTGGCATTTTCATTCATGCCTATTTTTTCAAAACTTGTTAATCTGCAATATAACACATTTTGTCATCTCTGATAACTTTTGACATCTCTAAACATTAGTTTATCATCTCTAAGTTTTCCATTATGTCGTCTGTGTAGCAGGCCACCAAAAGCTAGTTGTTTTATCAAATTGTCATTTGTGTTGTTGGTAGATTGAATCCTAAGGTATTATTAAATTGTCATCTTTGGTCAGTACTCTGTCATCTCTGCCAGTCAATATTTCATGTATTCTGTCATCTAGGAATTTTTAACGTCTACAATTTTATTCTGTAGTCTATCTCTATAAAGTACCAGTGAAAAGTAAACTATACTTCTTTGTGTTTTATCATCTATGAGTTTTGTCATCTCCTTTGTTCTATTGTCTACGCTTGCTGTCTATCGTCTCCAATTATTGACAGATTGACTTATTCTTTTTAATGCCTAACTCATTGTTCGATTGATATATAAGGATTTATAATCTAGTTTTGATTGCATGAGATACACTTTATATTATTTTAGTGATTTTAATCACTTGGAGATTTGTAGTGATTTTAATCACTTAGAGATTTGTAATGATTTAAATCATTTGCAGGATTTAAAATGGTAAATGAACTTACAAGAATTAATCATTTGTCCTTGGAATACATATTGCAACTAATATCAAAAGGTCAAACAAACTCTTCAATGCATTAAGGTAACATTACACACAATCTTGAATGATTTAAGGAAATTTACACACATTTCAGTGGAATGAATTTGTTTAAACAAATTCTTGAATGCCTTAATGAATGAACATGGTTTTCATTGGAATGCATGTGTAGAGTAATCAAATACAATTTTGAGTGCCTTAAGGAAATTTACATACTTTTTATTGGAATGAATGGTTAGATAGTGAATAAACTCTTGAATGCCTAAGGTCAAAGAAGAATGCGATGAAACATTTTGATTTTGGGTTTAAAACACTTTGATACAATCTTGAATGACTAAGGGACAAAGAAGCTTGCTATGAAACATTTGGATTTGGTGCTTAAAATGAATACACTCAATCTTGAATGACTTAAGGGAATTTGTTCATTTCCAACAATTTTCTTATGTTGAAGATGATCAATTTAATTTTTGTTGACGAATCCTCACTTTTTACAATGTTGATGACGTTGTCAAGTTGGAAAGAACACTAGTTTCATGCTTAAACACTAGTGCCTTCAAGAGTAGATATAAAATCTAAGATTTATTGGGAAAAGAACAAGTGTCTTTTAAACCTCGAGGCCACTTACATATTCTCTCCTCTCGCACCTTCGGGTGATCTTGAGTGCACAAGAAATAAGTGGTCTTGTTTTTATTTTTTTTAAGAGGCCTGCTTGGGGATTTCATCACACCTTGGACCTCCTCAACTCTAGCATTTTGGCAAAGTATAAATATCGAGAGGTGAATCAA
Organism: Cupressus sempervirens; assembly: GCA_028749045.1. Classification (NCBI taxonomy): domain Eukaryota; kingdom Viridiplantae; phylum Streptophyta; class Pinopsida; order Cupressales; family Cupressaceae; genus Cupressus; species Cupressus sempervirens. The sequence continues at coordinate 73,347,294 of CM053792.1, read as the reverse complement.
AAGACACCTCTCTTGAAAGAATTTTTTTGTCACTCTTGGCTAAGCCCCAAAGAAATTTATACCTTTGGGAAGTGAAGGTGGAGATTTGGGTTACCATCTCCTCCTGGTTGTGTGGCACTATTTTCTTTCATCTACAAATTTGAGCCTCACGTACCTTGCGTATATTGAGGATGCCCTTTAGATAATCTTTGTACATTCTAGTGGTAGCCTTATTAGGATTGTTGATGTGTTCAGTGTGCTTGAGTGTTTAAACATCCAAAACCAATACCAAACATCAAACAAGTCCAAAAAATGAGTGAAATGGTGAGCTAAACATTTAGTGAGTGAAATTTTTGTAAGTGGGTCCTCTTGACCTATGGTTATTTTCATGAGTTCTTATATTTGGTCTAGCATTTGAAATTCATTGGGTCTTTTAGTCACAAACTTTTTAACAAAATTTTCGTGCTTGGTCTTGTAATTGGGTTTGTTTTGTTCCTACCATAATCGACAAAGTCAAACTTAAGAAGGTGATATCATCCAAACCATTTTCCTACAAGGAAAGGAAAAAGCTAGCACATACTGATAAACAATTTTGATATGCTATCAAAGACATCAAGAAGGAAGAAGTTGAATAGGACCGTTATGATGAAATTTTATAAAATGGTAAACTTTGAAATTGGTCTGCTTTCCCTGGAGTAAACCCAAGATTTTTGTTTCCAGTGAGAGAAGATTGAGTTATCTACATAGTGATCATATCACCCTCATTTCCCACATCAATCTATTTTCAAAATTTCTAGTCTTCCATTTGCAAAATTTCCTCTAAAGATTTTGATCATTTGAACCTTAATCTTTTGGCCTAAGAACATCTTATTTACAAAACTTTCGAGATTACAACACTAGACCTTTATCCACAAAGCAAACATTTATCATAGTTACACTCACTCATTTGGGATCACAAGTCCATCTCCAAAGAGTGAGTAATCTATTCAATGTCCTATCTTGCCCAAAGATCACTTGTCCATCTTTGGTAGGAGAAAGATACTTTTATCCTATATCACACTTCGTTTGCCAAATCAACAAGGTCTTTTGTTTATATTTAGGTTGTTGGCCCCTTTTATTATATAAGGTTCAGTTGATCTCTCACATCTCTTTCTTCCACAATCTTCCACCCATTGGTTTGGTCACAATTGTATGGTACAAACACGATCTGATAGACTAACATTTAATCTTATGTCATGTTTATTGGAATCACTAAGACAACAAGAGATGGAGAATCCTTTTCCTCCATGATCAGTCTCATTGGGGAACACATTTCTCGCTAGTATGAACTTTGGTATGCCTAGCTCAACATCCACACAAGAACTAAAGGATCCTTTTCGAAACACAATTCTAGGGAGTAACTCACATGATGATGAAGAAGTGTACCAAAATGAATATCTCATTGGCAATAATAATATCCCTAGTGATGTCCAAACATTTCTTGTAGATCCATACAACTTGAAAATGTTGGAAAAATCTATTAGGGCAAACAAGATGGAGATCTTGCTAAACCTGGTTAAAGATGGTGTTAATGTCCTTATGAGTTTTGATGAGAAAAATTTGTTTAGACAAATTACCAAGGATGGTGCTCCCTTGTTACCAACTTCAAACATAGCCCAAACATGTGGCAAGGAATAAAAACCTATGGTGAGAACTAGTTCCATACCTATATCAAGTGCTTCACCACAACCTATGTTCCAATTAAGTGCAAAACATATTCAAAAAATCATTAGTGCTATGCCCAACACTACTACACATGCTAGTATTCCATAGTCAACCTTGATAGGTCCAACTATAGGATGCTTAAACATTGGGCAAGTACCTATACAACAGATGGCAATCTCGACACAACCAATATATTCCTATTATTTAAAAATGCCAACAAGTATGATGAAAATGTCTATGCCAATTCCAACAACTACATATCAATACATTGGCTAAAGTGGTACATCACCACCTCTACCACCTCATAATACGTTTGCAAATGCATAGAACTTTGGAGGTGGGTTCATCAATTCCCAACAATCACAAATGCAACTAAACCAAGATCTAGCCCAACAGTTGCATGAACTTTGAAGTTTGTTCTATAACACAAACAACAAAGATGTGAAGAATTTATCTTTTGAGGAAATTTTTCCCTTTCCATTTGACAAATCCATTAACATGATACTATTTCCACGAAACTTTGAGATTCCTAAATTTGACAAATACACGGGAGAAATTTTTTTCATCTTATGTCAAGAAGTGGCCTATAGTGAGGATTATCTTAAGAGGCTCTTCACTAAAAGCATTGGTGGCCCCACACTTGAATGGCTAATGAACTTTTCTAGAGGTTCTATCACTTCTTTCAATGACTTAACGGGGAAATTCGTAGCACAATATTCTTACAACATTGAACATCATGCCTCAATGAGTGACTTGTACAACATGAAATAATGAAATGGTGAAACATTTTCCAACTTTCTACAATGGTGGAGGCATCTTGCTAATTGCATGCCATACAAAATTGAAGATTCCCACCTTGTAGACATATTTATCAAGAATTTGATCCCAAAGATGCCTTTCCAAATGAAGATGCCTAGTCCTGAAGACTTTGCCACATTAGTCAAGAAAGTAAATAACATTAAAAATGGACTCTTAGACAAGGGTTCCATTAAACATTATAGCTCTTCATCTTCAAAAAATGACACAAACAAAAATAGAAACCCCAAATTTTGGTCCAAAAAAAAAAGGTGTTACCCACGATGGTGTCACCAATGTCAAAAGTGTACAAAACCTTTAAGGTGGAAGCAACGACAACAACAACTATCATAACTGAAATAACAACAATTTGAACTATGACAATCAGAATCAAAATAAAAACAACAATCAGAACAACCAATAATCTCACAATCAAACACAATTCTTTCCCCACAATAACAACAATAACAACTACAATCGTGATTATGATCGAAATAAAAAATTCACTAGCTTTCGTGAACCCTTGGATGCCATATTTTAGAAGTTAGTGGATCACCTTTAATGATCTTTCCCAACACATGACCCTTTGATGAAAATCAACCCAAATCAAATGGTATAGGGAAAATGAACATTGTAAATACCATCGCATCAAAGGACATGACACAAACAAGTTTATCAAACTCAGACTCTTCTTTCAAAATCTTGTCGATGATGGGGAAATTGAGGTTGAAGGAGGACCACCCTCTAAAAATACTAAATTAGAGATTTTTCAAAAGCCATTTGCTAACTAGAACGACAATAACAACAATGGAAACAATAACACAAACAATGTAAACCAAGCTTCCACATTGAATGCACTCCAATATGACTATTCTACTAACCACATATCAGGTTTTGACTCCTTGTGTGGTAAAATATGTGGTTTTGACTCCATGTGTGGCCACATTGAAGAAGTGGACACTCATGTAAATACCCTTGTCCTATAAGTGACTGATTATGACACAACCACTTGGTGGGGAATAATCACTTTGCAAGTTGCCACTCCCAATCCCACTAATCCATTAGTTCCACATGTGCTTGCTGCACCATCCACTTCATAAAGACTTGCTTCTCACTATGATGTATTATCCCAGTTAGGGAAGACTCCTACATTGATATCCATTCTAGAGTTTGTTAGCACCTCACCTGTCCACAAGGAAATTCTTGAGACTGCTCTTCTAGAGTCTCATGATCCTAAAAATATTAATACATCCCAATTCACTACCATGATTGGAAATCTTTCCGCACAACAACACCTTGTTGTCACAGAAAAATATTTCCAATGTCCTAATCAACACCACAATTTGTTGCTCCACATTGAAGTCCTTATACAATGACATAAAATAAAATGATTCCTTATAGATAATGGATCTGGTTTGAACATTTGTACATTGAAGATGATCCATTTCTTGGGGCTTCTATAAGACCTCCTAGATATTAATAAAAGGGTAAAAGTTAAAGCATATGATGAAAGAGAAAGAGAATCAAAAGGAGTTATCATGCTATCGCTAAAGGTTGGGCTAGCTATAATAAATACTGAGTGTCATATCCTAGATTTGAACTTGCCATATAACATCTTGCTCAATCAACCTTGGATACATACACTAAAAGTGGTCCCATCTACATATCATCAGTGCTTGAAATTTCTCCACCAAGGAAGAGAGGTCATGATTTCAGGTGATCCTTTGCCTTTTTCCTTTTGTAAGGGATTGGAAGGGTGCCCCAATTTTTTTGGTCCAATCAGTGAGTTTGCTAAGGTTATACGTAGATCTCTCACAATAACATAATCACCTTCCACAATAACGCCAAAGTTATCCAATATTGTTTCCAATTCTTGTGAAGGAAAAGATAAGGTTGAATTTATTAAGGTCACTACTACAGTGAAGAAGGTTACTTTTGCTGACCAAGGAATGATATAGTATAAGTTTAAAAATGCCTTGTGTGTTGGACAACTATCGCTCTCCCCCTGATCCTTTGGAAAACCTTCCCAAATACCACCTTCTACAAATAAGGATACTGTGCATGTTAATATGACAACATTTGAACATTAGGGTTCACTTAGTGATGAACACATGGAGTCTAATATCTTAGATTTGCTATATTTTGATAGAAAAGATGATCCCGTGGAATTCCCTAAATATAAATATGTCAAGGCTCCTCCCACCATTGAAAACATGGAATATCATAACACTTGTCTTGGACCTAAAGAAGATGGAATCAAACAACCCCTTGAGGCTAGTAGCTATCCTAAAGGATATGGTTTGGGCTCCATTAAACCAAAGGTGTCCTTTGTTGACAATTATTGTACAAATGAACATGATTCTATGACTGAGGAGGAGGAATTCTTTGAAATCCCCTTCCAATACATTGAAGATGATCTAAATAATTATGTCCATGCCATTACATAGCTGACCTTTCATCTACTAACTTACCCCTCACTAACCCTGACATGATAGATTGGGACCTTTAGGACACACCACCAGCTCTTGATATATGTAACTTTGACAAAAAAATGATGACACTCTTTGGCCTTAAGAATCTCCAAGATTACAAACATGAGATCTAATACAAATAGGAAGCCTACTTTGGTAGCCAAGTCAACTCTCTTAGTCACAAAATTGAAAAAGAAAATAAAAAGAAAAAAATAGAAGAAACATCCTTTGGTGAAAAAGCTTTTGGAGCACTTTTGGATGAAGAAAAGGACAAAATAAAGGATGCATCTTCTGGTGAAAACCTCCTAGAGGTGCTAGAATAGGAAGAGGTTGACTTGCCTTTCAGATCTTTACCACCAAAAAAGTCATCTATATTGAATGAAGATGCAATTCTAGTTAACTTGGGCACGATAGATAATCCACAAATCACTTGCATTGCTACTACCATAAGTCTCGAAGAAAAAGAAGTGAGGATTGAATTCCTACAGAAAGGAAAAATCAATTTTGCATGGACATACAAAGACATACCTAGTTTAGACATAGATTTGGTTGTGCATCACTTAGTAGTAGATCCAAAGATTAAACCTGTGAAACAAAAGTTGTGCAAGATGCATCCTAAGGTAACATTTTTGGTCAAAGCAGAATTGAAAAAGATGCTAGAGGCAAAATTCATCCAACCAATTGATTATCTTGAATGGGTTTCCAACATTGTTCCTATAGGTAAATCATCTGGGGGCATCCACATTTGTTTAGATTTTCGAGATTTAAATCTCACATGTCCTAAGGATGATTTTCCACTTCCTAACATAGACATCACAGTGGATTTGGCTGCTAGACATGAAATGTTGTCTTTGATGGATGGTTTCTCCAGTTATAATCAGATCAAAATTGCAAAAGAAGATTGACATAAAATGACATTTATTATCCCATGGGGATCCTTTTGTTACCAAGTCATGCCTTTTGGCTTGAAAAATACTGACACCACCTATCAACATGCAATGACTACAATCTTCCATAATCTTCTACATGTCATAATCGAGGACTATGTTGATGACATTCTAGGAAAATCTAAGACACGTAATTCCCACATTACTGTTCTTACCACCATATTTGAGAGATTGGAGAAATACAAAGTGCACCTTAATCCCAAGAAGTGTGTTTTTGGGGTCCAATTAGAAAAGTTGTTAGGTTACATAGTGTCAAGAAGAGGTATTGAGGTAGATCCCACCAAAGTGAAAGCCATCATGGAAATTCCTCCACCTACTACATTGAAACAACTCTGTAGTTTTTAAGGGAGGTTATAGTCCATCAAATGGTTTGTGTCCTAGTTAGCAGATAAAGTTCATCCCCTTCAACACTTGCTTCGAAAAGACACTAAGTTTCAATGGGATTGCCTATGTTAGAAATCATTTGAGCAAGTTAAAGTATACTTGGCTAATCCACCAGTTCTAATCCCTCCAATTGTAGGATGACCATTGATTCTCAACATTTTTGCTAATTCAGTTGCCTTAGGTGCTCTTTTGGCACAACTAGATGACAAAGGTAATGACAAATCCATATACTATCTCAGTCAAACATTAGTTGGCTATGAGTTGAACTACACTGCTATTGAGTGAGCTTGTTTGGTTGTAGTCTTTTGCATGCAGAAACTATGCCATTATATGCTTAATCACACTACATATCTCATTGCCAAGATAGATTCCCTCAAGTATTTGCTATCAAAAGCTTCCCTCATTGGTCAAGCTGCAAAATGGGTCTTGATTTTAAGTGAATTTGACATTATCTATAAAGATCGCAAGGCCATTAAGGGACAAGTAATTGTAGACTAACTTGCTGAAGCTCCTCTTCAAGGAGATCATCCTATTATAGCATATTTTCTAGATGAGACAATTATGACTGTTACCCTTAGTACACAATGGAAACTATATTTTGATGGTTCCTTCACACAAAAGGGATCGGGGGCAAGAATTTTGTTCGTTACACTGTAAGGATACCTTATCCCTAAGTCTTATCATATTTCATTCCATTGCACAAACAACATAACTGAGTACAAAGGATTAGTAAAAAAGCTTTTTCAAGCTATGAGATGGAATATTAAGAGCTTACTTGTCTTTGGAGACTCTTAGTTGGTCATTAGGAAAGTCACAGATGAATACCAAACAAAGGATGAAAAGTTGTTGCCATATTGTCGAATAGTTGAAGATCTTAAACAACATTTCACTGAGATAGTCTTCTAGAAGATACCAAGGACTAATAACAAAATAGTAGATACCATGGCCACCATTGCCTCCATGATCACCATGCCTGAGTATAGTCCTAAGTGTGAGTTTCTTGTTGAGAATCTTTTTGATCTTCTTGCTTACAAGCAACCCAAATTAGAGTTGATGTGTGAGATTTTTGGTCCTGAATCTCCATGGTATTCTAAATTTTTTTCCTACCTTCATCACAAAAGAATCCCCATAACCCTTTCCATAAACCAAAGAAAAAGCTTCATTTGTTGTACTACCTGATATACTATCCTAGGTGATACACTTTTTTGGAAACACTTTGATGGAACCATCCTTTGATGTCTCAGTTCAGATGAAGCCAGAACGATGTTAGAAGAGGTTCACCAAGGAATTTTTGGTGTCCATTCTAGTGGCCTTACATTAGTGAAAAATATCCTCAGAACAGGTTACTATTAGCCTACTATGGAAGTGGATGGCTATCATTTTGTTAAATGATGTGTTCCTTGTTAGCAACATGGAGATTTGATACACACTCCCACTCAAGATCTTCAACCCACCATCACACCATAGGCCTTTTCTCGTAGGGGATTTGATCTTTTTGGTCAAATATATCCAAATTCTACAAATGGCCACAAGTATACTATTATCGCCACTATGTACTTCACAAAGTGGGTCGAGGCTATCCCATTAACCTACAACACTGGAAAATGAGTTTTGAAGTTCATCTTGAACTAAATTATTTGTCATTTTGGTATCCCTCAAGATGTCATGACTGATAATAGAACTCCTTTCAAAAATTAGGAAGTTGCCACATTGTGTAGGAAATTCAGAATCACCCAACATTTTTCCACCAAATACTTCCCTCAAGGCAATGGCCAAGCTGAAGCCACCAATAAAACTATTTTGAAAATCCTAAAGAAAACTATTAATATAGTTGGCTATGATTGGCATCTCCAAATTTCTCTTGCCCTTTAGGCCTATCGTACCTCCATCCATACCCCCATATGAGCCACTCCATTTTCCCTTGTTTATCGTTCTAAAGCTGTTTTACCCATCGAAATTGAGCTCCCTTCCCTTAGAATCTCTCTCAAGAATCTAATGTACAAAGAAGAATATCGAATTACTTTCTTGTAAGAGTTGCAACTCCTCAATGAGAGATGCCTCAATGCCCCAAACCACCTCCACATGAATCAAAATTTCCTTCAACTCCAGTTTTACATAAAAGTCAGACCTCGAGAATTTGAGGTGGGTGACTTAGTTTTGCAACATAACATGAGGAACCTTTAGAACCATGAAAAAATAAATAAATTTGAAGCTAATTGGCTTGGCCCATTTATCATTACAACCAAATATGGTTATGAGGCATATCAGATTGCCACTTCAGAGGGAGATCTGCTCCCCGAGCTTGTGAATAGCCAACACCTCAAGTGATATTATGCTTGAGTTATGTAGTTCTTATATAGTGTTGTTATAGTTCCACAAAACTCCAAAAAAAATTATAAAATTAGAAAACTCCAAAAAAATTTGTAAAATGTTCCTGAAGAAAAGACTAACAAGAGAAAAAAGTTCCTAAAAAATTTTGTTGGTCCATCATCTATAAGGCTCATCTCACTTCACCGCATTCCACTATTTCATCCCATCTGTGTGCAGAAATCCTATCTAACTTGCACCTTCCATGCATCCAATAAAAGACCTCTTGTCTATGAGGCATCCATTCACTTCCATCCTTCAAAAGATCTCTAGTCGGTGAGGCATTTTCCCACCGAGTATTTGTCCTAATCCCATTACACTAAGATTTTTCCCACAATAGTGATTGCAACAGAACCTAAACAAAATGACCATTTGAGACTTAACAATTTGAGAAATTATTCTTTTCACAGCCTTTGCCAACAAACATTTGTGACAACATTAGAAAAACAAACTTCTATAGGATGAATCCTTCCTACACATGGCACTACACGCTTCACCTTTGGGACTTAATGTACTTGGCAGAAATTGTGGACTAAATGACTACTTGGTCATGTGGTCTCTTTTGGTTCATTTCACTTTGTGTGTTAGTAGTAGCCTTTTACAGTGTGCCTTGATCTTCCATATTTTGGTATCACTTGAATGGTTCCAATTGACTAGATGTGTCATTTGTGGTATGCTTTTTTTATTGATGCTTTCATACATATATGTCAATTTTGAGTTATGGTTATGCATTACTTAATGGGGGTAACGGGTTAGCACACTTTCCACCAAAGATCTCTAAAATGACTTTGGGTGTGCCTAGACCCCTCCAATGCCTATATGTCATTTGTCCCATCATGACTATGAAAACTACATCTATCATCCTAAAGTATCTATTGTTTTGAGAGTCTAGTCTACACAAAGGAATCTTGTCATCTATGCTTCTATAGCATACGGTCCATAACTCCTTTTGCAAAATCAAACTAGGGTGTCCTCTCCCATATAAACACAATTGAATCCCTTGATATCATGTGTTAGTGTAAATAATTAATTACTATTTACACTTTACTTAAGTTTACTTAGGATAATGCATTATTTTATTATTTATTAGCTAGACACCTAGGAGTTTGCATACTCATATGAGTTGTCATGTTGACAACACAGGAGTAAGCAACTCTAATATAACACATGGTGTCTACAACACAAGAGTTAGCAACTAATTTAAGCACATGGTGTCTACAACATTTATACATGAGATACACCTTTATGTAAATCAGTTTCTGGATTAGATTGTGTGGAGATTTGTTTCTCCACACAATCTAATCTAGAAGCTAATTTACATAACTATGATGGATTGTGGAAATCTGATCGCATTAAGAGATACACCTTGTCATACTTATCCTCTCATTTTTGCACGTACATTAATGCATAATAGAGGATAATCCACTTTTGGTGGACATGTGCTTAGTTGTAATACTTATCTCTTAGCTCATTCTAGAGACATTATAGATGTATCGTAGAGGGCTTTATATATAGACACCTCTAGTGTGTATATCATATCAATTGAATATCAAATCATTCATTATTCATATCGATATTTTGATCATACTCTATTGGTCTATTTTTTGCTAGTTGTTGAGCTTCTTGGTCTTGGGTGATTTTTCCCTAAGGCAAATTCTTACATGGTATCAGAGCTATACTAAATTCTTACATGGTATCAGAGTCATAGGAGCATCATTTCATAGCCATTGGAGATCGTTCTTGCTTCACCTCTCTGAAGACACTTTGATTCAGATCCAGAGTATCCACAACTATTGGGAGTGTCTAGAGCCAAAGCGGACCTCACCATTGCATTTGAAGCATTGATTTGGTAAAAATTGACTATAAATTTGCCTATGTTGAGTAATAGTCAAAATTGAGGCAAATTGTTTTTACAAACTGGCACCCGAAGGCCCGATTTACAGAATTGGTATGATCATTTTAGATCTTTGAATTTAATTTTTAGATTTGCATATTTTATCATTTACATCTTTGCTATTTTTTTTAGATCTGCATTATTTTCCAAATTTTTTTTGGCCATCAGGCCTGTAGGAGAGATTTTTTGCAAGTGAATATTGGAGCTTGCTGATGCAATTCAGATATTGGCATCATATTCAGAAGATCAAAGAACCCTTAAATTGACTTTTGTTTCATCCAAATCGAACATTTAACGTGAAATATAGAGTCATTTGATTTTTGGAGGTGTGACAACAACGATTTAGGAAAAATAATTACAGAGGTGATTTTCAAACAATAATATCTCCCTCATACGAACTCCTTTTTTCAAGCAAATTTTTGTTTGTTTTGGGGTAGAGTTTTCTGATCTACACATTGGTGCATGATGTTTGAGATCTCTATTCCTGAATTTTTTAACAAATCACAAATCTCAATTTTTTCCACTTCAAAAGCTTAGTACAGGCTCATCTGGACACATAATTAGGTTCCATTATTTTTGAAAGTGCATAATTTTTTGTCTACTTTCTAGATTTGCAATTAAATTATATGCTTTTATGGATAGAAATACTGCTTTAAAAAATAGGCCCTAAATTGGAAAGTGGCTATCACATTGAATATAAAGTGCCAAATCATACATTAGGGGGGGTTGATTGCTTATTTTTGAATTTTGGGGGTTGCATACATTCATTGATCTCATGGAGTTTTGTTTCACATGTTAGTCTAGTTTAAGACCAAAGTTGACAATGAGGAACTATCACAAATGGAGTACTTTGATGCTTGATCATCTAAGAGAACATCAAGAAGTTTTTCCTTATCTCTACTCAAAGATATTGCCACCTAATCCTACTTGGAAACATCTCTCTAAACTTATTTACTTTCTGTATAATAGTATGAGTGAGGATACTTTTGCTCGTCTTAGTATGGAAAATTTTCCTCATGACATTTGGATGGCTCTTTGGGAAGCATATGGAGACCCAATAGCTCCTCCATTTCCAAAAGACATTCTACCTTCAATCAATTCAGTTATAGTACCTCCAACTCCAAATGAGATCCCACCTCCTGATACTCTTGTTGATTCTACTGATCCAATTCCAACCACAGATACTCTTGATTTAGTGTAGCAGGATATACCATGTCTTCCTACTTCAGCTTCATGGGATGACTTCCTTTTAGACATTGTAGGGATGTTCATGGAGTCTCACATTGAAGATGTGGAAGACATCATCGATGACATCAATCTTCTCTTTGATGAGGAGACTTCTTCACTCATTGCAAGGGCACACTTTGAACCTCAACCACTTGATTGTTCTGACATGATTGTGGACTCTTTACAGTAGATGGAGAAGGACTCTTTCACTTATGAGGAGTCATATTAGTCTTTGTATATTGTCTTGTAGTTTCCTTAGACATCATATTTTTTGAGGATTCTTCCTATCAGTTGGGTAGCATTCTCTATGACACCTATGACACCATTTCTTCCTATAGGGAGGAACATCATTCAACTTTGTTGGTGCAACTTCTTCAATTATCAGGAAGCTTCTATCATGGGTGTGCATCCATCATTGAGTGGAGGATACATTGCTTCTCTTCCTCCATCTTCCTATAAGGATGCTTCATCTTCTTTGGAGCTTGATTCAACATCATACATGGACATGCTTCCATGGTTGCGACCTTCTTGTGGGAATTTTCCAAATTGGTTTGTAGCATCTACATTCATCAAGGACTTGTTGACATATGAGTAGACTTCAGACACCATACAACATATGGCTCCCTCTTCCATCTTCCTATCCACAGTGGGAAGCATACTTGCACCTATACGTGGTGTATCTTCTTCCTAAAGGGAGAAATGTTGTTTGCAGGCATTGGATTCTCTTTTGTCTTCAAGTTCTCATCATCTTGAGATCCTTCACTAAGGGGGGGATTTCCTTGAGGGTTTCTCTATTATATATGCATGATGTATGTCGTAATGGGGTGGTATTGATTACTCCATCCATCCATGCATCTTGTTTTTCATCTCTCTTTTTGGGGGAGGGTTTTTCCCATGAGATTTTCCCTCTTTCTTTGTTTGCAAAGAGATTTCATTCATTGCATTGCATTGCATTTGTAAATGGGTACCTCACATGGCCTAGTAGTCATGACCCATCATAACTTTTGTTAGCTTAAGTGCATTCCCCTAAGTTGCACTTAGGGGGGGGGGGGGGGGTGTTAGTGTAAATAATTAATTACTATTTACACTTTACTTAAGTTTACTTAGGATAATGCATTATTTTATTATTTATTAGTTAGACACCTAGGAGTTTGCATACTCATATGAGTTGTCATGTTAACAACACAGGAGTTAGCAACTAATTTAAGCACATGGTGTCTATAACATCTCTACATGAGATACACCTTGTCATACTTATCCTCTCATTGTTGCACGTACATTCATGCACAATGGAGATAATCCACTTCTGGTGGACGTGTGCTTAGTTGTAATGCTTATCTCCTAGTTCATTCTAGAGGCATTCTAGATGTATCTTAGAGGCCTTTATATATAGCGACCTCTAGTGTGTATATCATATGAATTGAATATCATATCATTCATTATTCATATCAATATTTTGATCATACTCTATTGGTCTATTTTGTGCTAGTTATTGAGCTTCTTGGTCTTGGGTAATTTTTTCCTAAGACAAATTCTTACATGGTATCAGAGTTGTACCAAATTCTTACATCATGTAGTTAGGATTCATGTAGTATAGGATTTCATTATGCTCTGCTTGAGACAAAGGTTCTATTTATTCCCCCCTCCTATGCTAAGCTATTTGATTCCTATGAGTGAAAAGTTTGACACATGTCCATCCATTAGGTTCATTCATATTACGTTTTCATATTTCACATTTACACTTTGAGTTTGCATCATTTCACTTTGCATTCATGATTAGTGTCTTTTTCTAGTTACTGGCATTTTCATTTAGGGCACATTCATTATCATATTGGTCCATTCATTGCATTAGGCATTTCATTCATTTTTAGATCCCATTATTCATTACATTAATCCATTCAGTATATACATTATAACAATTACATTTAGTGACATATACATCATGATACATTTACAAATCATATAGTACATCCATACATGTAAAATAGAAAAATGCATACATCTCATATATCACCATAGGACCTGCATCATCCACACATTAGTCATCATATATGCATAACATCACAATGTTAGTAACAACATCATAAACATCACATACACAAGAGAACATCATCAATGTACATCTAGGCTCATCGAATCATGTTAATATATATCAAAAAACAAGTGTCTGTATACAATCCATATACAAAAAAATCATGTCGTACATTGTGCATAATGCATCATCAAAAACTCACTGCATCGACATCACTATGTCAAAACTGCTCACTATAAAGATCATGTAGCTAGCTGTGAGGGCCTTGTCCCTCCTGTACCCCCTCATTATGGAGGCCTACTCTATCCAACCAATGACTCTGATCTCTGATGGCCCCCTAGGGCCCATGAACTCAACACTTCCTAAAACTTTGGCTATCACTAATCTGTTGGCACAACATCATGATACAAAGTCCTATAATAACTTGCCTCTTACAGGGCTCATGCCTCATGTTGACATGCGGTTAGGGCCTCCCGCATCATTGTCACCATCCTCCAGCCTGTACCATCTATTGAGTGATAGCTTACTAGCTACGATACTCATCCACTATCTTTGATGAGTCTCCCTCTCTACCCATAGGGTGGCTACCTCTTGTTGAAGAGTGTCTATCCTAGCCAACTCATTCATCTCAGCATGTATGGTGAAGTCATTGAACTCTCCTGCATCTATCCTAACCTGTAGTGTTGCTAAGGCCTCTTGGGCACTGTCTACTCTCACTCAATCTGCTTATACATCCCCTTGTAGATGGGCAACCTCTATTTGGAGGCTATCCTACTCAACCCTCACTATATCTACATTTGCTTATGGAGATGGCCCTGATGGTACCTGTACCTCTGGCACCTATACTTGTGGACATGGTTATGGCTTTTGCACTAATGGTAGCCTTACTAATGCTGGTACTCTCCTCTAATGGACTATGCACCCTAGAGGACCTTGTAGAGCTCCCTACCCTAGTGGTGGCACGACTGCTACCTATCCCTTATCTCTTGCCCCATCTCCTCTGCCTTGTGCCTGCTCTACTACTGGTGGCACTTTGAGTAATGTTAGTCACATTGGCTAATGGGCCATCCACCACTATGTATATGTAGGTGTCATCCTTGCATCTCCTTGGTCTTGTCCATGTACCCATGGTACTAGCTACATACCATGCCATGACATCCTCGCCAATATCAGAGAGGTCCTATGTCCCCATAATCTACCATACTCTCGAGATACCATAGGGTATATGAATCTATTAGGCACATCATCCTGAACTTGCTCAAACTATTGTTGCATCTTAGAGGGCATATACTTCATAACAATGTGAACAATCTAATTGATCAACTGATAATATGTTTATGTATAAGGAAGGTACAGTGATCCTCACTATCATCCCCTCCCCCTACTGGTAGTATAGCCTCCCACCACTTGCCACCATCATATTGTGTCCAGTCAAACATGATAATCTCATCTAGATGTCTCCTCCAAAATTTGACTGACTTGGTTGAGGTGTACTAGATTAGTGGCCTATATCAACATGCATAAGGCTCACTAGGTTGTCAAGCCTCTCACCTCATAATAGGGCATGTCACACCTATGTGCTCCCATGACCACACCATCAACAATGTCAATCCTGGACCTATGGTCTATTGTGTCCTATAGGTGCACATGTGTAGATCAGGGTATAGTTGGGCTAATATAGTCTGACCCCAATAGAAGACCATGTTGTCATCTTGTAAAAGAGTGCTCAACACTCGTGTCTAGCCAGTTAGAAACCCATTCCCAACATGGTCTAGAACCATCCTCCATATAAGTGAGGCAAGATAGAGAGCAAGACATGGCAACCTCTACTCTAATACCTCCCTCCATGTCAACCATGATCTCTAAATAGGTAGCCTTTTTCTTCATCACCCAAAGCACTCTCATAGGTAGGGATCTACACCCTCTAGTACATACTCAAGATATCTTCCATTGATTGGCACTTAGAGAATCTGCCACACATCGAGAAAAGTAACTGTCACCTCTCCAGTAGGCAAATGAAAGCTAAAGGTCAGTGTATGCTACTACTCTATAAGTGTAGAAAGCTACATTGAGTATGCCCTCAGATTGGGCCACTCGTGAATGTGATCCAAATTGCATAGCCTCACATGACCCCACTCTACCTCCTTGAGTGTCTCTCCTAGCACCATCGTCGTAGGATAGTGCTCTTGCGATTGAAATGTCACCCTCGTCATCTGCAACATAGACATCCAATGGTCAGTATATCATTTGTTTCCTTCTCTTTTTCCTTATCTAAGCATGGGGCATCATAATTTTTTTACCCCCCAGTCATCTCCATCACTTAATTTCATCAATTCATCCAAATTGGCAGAGAAGACAAAATGCAGAGATGTCGAACTGGCATCTCTGATAGTTGCACAGACACTAGTTTTCCTGACAATAGCTGCTAGACTATTGTCTACAGAGACAAGGACATAGAGAATCATCGTCTCTAACCCCATCTCTGCCATTATGTTTCCCCCCTTTTGGTGTCTATGTAGATGACAGGATGAACCCTGTCATCTTCAAAGACAACAAGATGAATCCTATTGTCTCTGTAGCACTCGTAACCATTATTTTTTGTCTGCAAAGATGATAGAGTGGAGAACTATCATCTCTACCCTGAACCCAATTTTTCCCCATTTTTTGTCTTCAAAATTATATGCATCATTCAAGCTTTGACAAGTAGCGATGGTCAACTTACCAGTGGACCCATGTTGGCTGACCTCTGGTGCTCCTGGATGCACCCTCCAAGCTATAGTCTCTTGATTGGATCCATCCTTCGCTTTGGTTCTATGCTCTCTAGGTGTGCAAATGACTCTTCCTTGAGCCCCTTAAAGGGTTAGATAGGCCCTCTCAAGTCCCCTTTTGAGCTTGTACCCTTTCCTTGGCCATGTCGACCCCTATTTATCCCGAAGTCATGCAAAATCTTCATCTATGCCTTTTTCCTACCCTTTCTTCTAGAGTCCTTTTTGCAAAAATTTCCCAAAGTTTATTTTTTGCTCCATTTTTGTGAGGGGTAACCCTCCTCCCTTGTCATCCCTATGAAAAAACTCCTAAGACTCCTATCCTCTCTAGGGCAACCTATATTTTCTTTTCTTTGATATAATGTTGTCCCGACATCACATCAAAGAGGGGCAAAATGTAGACTCTTAAAATCATCCCAAATGTTATATTAATTCATTTAATATTTTCTTTGACATTATAATTAATTATATTTTTCATATTCTTCTACCTATTTAATTAAATTTATCTAATTAAATAGGTTCATTTTCCTACTGTATTTAAATTTAATTTAAATAATCCCCTCTACTGTATTAAATTTATTTAATACATAGTGCTCCATAAATCACCTTTAAATAAATTTCAATTTATTTAATTCCCTCCACTTTATTAAATTCTTTAATCTTGTGATTAAATTAAATCTTATTTAATTTAATCCTAATTCCATCCTAAAGACCTAGTCTACACCCATTACTCTCATCCTTCTAAGCCTACCCATTAATTAATCTCACTTAATTATCTTAGACACACTTCTAAACACCTTTTAGCTCCTAAGTGTTTGCTCAAATGTGTGAGAAACTCAAGATCCAATAAAGCTTCCATTTTATTATTTTATTCACACCTCTTACACACTTTTCCCCCTTTCCTTTCTCCAAGGTTTCTCACACATGTGTGAGAAAACCTTGTGCCATCACTTTCATCCAAAGGCTTATGTTGACCTTTTCATGGCTTGTCCCCTTAGTCCATGTGTCTCCCTTGTGGCACCTATGTGGATGCCACATAGATGCCACTTCCCTAAGGCCTCTCTCAAACCTATAAATAGAGCCCTTGTCTCAAGCATTTTTCATCTCCTCCACTTGCATTGTTATCATGCTAGTTTAGACTCAGATCATTTTAGTGAGAATTGTTACTGACCCCTTGGTAGTTGCTAGATTTCACTTCATTTGGCATTGTTAACTTAGTTTGATTTCTTGCATCCACATTCATATCCTTTGAATGCTTTCAAGCATGGTTGCTTCCATATCCATTGCTTGAAGTATTCTCCATTCATCTTAGTATAGTCTCATATCATTGCATATCATTTATCAATCATTGGGATTCATAGTTGGTTTGGTGAGAGCATACTCACATCCCTCCAATCTAAAGCACACCAATAGGGCCTCTCATGGGCACTGTTGTTGAGCCACTTTGAGGTTGTGTGGGGACTCTTTCTTTTTGGTTACATAGTTTTAAAACTCAAGTCTAACATTTAGTTGCATTTTTGTTTTGTTTTGAATATTTGATATGCACATGTACAACTAACATTTGCTTGTTTACACATGCTCCTGATAGGTTAGGTTTTCATGTATACACTTCCATGGAAACCTCCCAAGCTAATAAGAGTTCAACACAACTACCTTTAGAATGCAACTCAAATGGATAAACTCTGCATGAATTGGTTATTGCATGGTTAGACATATACATAGAATAACCACAAAATGACATTTTCTTAGTCAAGATTCAAACCAAATTAAGCATTATGTCCATCTCATTTGATGACATATCTTATTCTAATGGAGTTATCTTATCATTATCCAATGGGGGATCAATACTTTTTTTAGAAGCATTGGTATTTCTTCTTGACTACTTCCTAATTCATAAACTTTAACAACCTCAGGATTTTTTGCATTTCCATCATTTCCTGCAACTTTGAATTTTTTTGTAACTCCATAGCTTTTTGGAACTTAAATCAAATTTTTTTGTCATATCCACACTCATTGTAACATAAAAATTTATAGAAATTTCACTATTTCTAGCAATTTTAGTAGGCTAATCCTTTTGTGCTAGCACATTAGATATTACATCTTGGCAATTAACACATTTCAACTTAGAATGAATCTCTTGATGGAGACGACAATAGTTGGGAAGCAAAAGGATGTTTGGACTCTAACATTCTCTAAGATATCTCAAATTCCTTGTTATGTTACCCATAAATCCTTTCAAAACCTCATCTTTTACATGTAATTCCTTTTAAAATGTTGGGGCAACATTAATTGGAGCCTTCAAAAACATTGAACTATTATTGACCCATGGATTGGGAGGATTAGGTTGTGACCCAAGAGGGATATGATCCATTAGAGGCTCTTCTCTGCTTCTTAAACTATATGTGTTCTAAATAATGCTACAATATACATGTATCATAGAATGTTCAGGCTCTTCCTCTTTATTGAGTGGGAACACATTCTCCTCTTGATCATTTTCATAACTTTGTTCTCCTATAGATTTATCATATAAGTCAAACAACATAGCACTAAATTGCAAAGGTTGTTCCTCCATGATTTGAGGAGGTTGATTTGAAACATCCTTATTTTTATATACATTTTTACTTGGTCCGTAATTATAATTCTATAATTTTCATTACTGAGGTTACCATAGGAATCACAATTTTCATTCTTGTTTTGAGAATAACTATTTTGGGTAGCGAGTTTTCACAGATGATTGCCTTGATTATTAGAGGAATTGGACTTCATTTTGATGATTTAATTGTATAAATGAGATATTGTCTTCTCCATGGTTTCAAAATCATTAGCCGTATTGTTCTTAAGTTTAGCAAGTGGCAAATTTTTCTGCTCAAAGAATGCAGTCTTGTAGGGATCATACCCTGAATATATGATTGTTGGTGGTGGAGAAACAATAACATGTTTCATAGGTATTGCATTTAGAAGGGGCATTTGATTAGGCATAGTATGCACTCCTATTGGATGTAGAGGTGTCACTTCTCTAGTATCCAAAATGATGGGAGTCACTAATTTCCCTCCACCATGGGGATCCATCTGCTTCATGAACGTGACAACCTCTTTGAAGACCTTCTCTAACGTATCAATGTTTGTGGGAGGAAGCCTTCTTAGAAAAATGTTTGTAAGTTGATCCATAGAGTTAAGGTATATATGTATCACAACCTCAAGTGGTATTGTATAAGGGGACTCCATTCTTTGGTACATCATATGGAAATGATGATTGAATTTGGAAATAGTTTCTTAGGGGTCCCTTTTGATAGATAGAAATTAGTGGTGTAGGGTAGTTGGATCAATGTACACCTTGAATTGCACCAGGAATCTACTCTTAAAAGAGTTCCAGTCTATGACTGATGTTGGTGGAAGATTGAGGTACCAATTAAATTTAGACTCTCCCAAAGTGCCTGGAAAGAGATGAAAAACCACATCTTGATGTGTAATAACCTTGTGGTTGTAGATTTCCTTGAAGGCATGAATGTGTTCTTTAGTTGTCTGTGACTCTTCATACACAAAGCATAGACATAAGTTCTTAGGATTCTTTGGTAGATAATGAAATGGAGTAGTCAGATTCAATGGTAAGCTTTGGGCATTAGCAAAAAATAACATTGTGCATGATGGTGATGGTGCTTGATTTTGGGCAATCGACAAGTTGGTGGATGGAGAAGGTATTTACGTAGAAGTGTTGTGTGAATGGAGAAATGGAGGCAAAGGTAATGGAATTGGAAGAGATAGAATGAATTTGGAACTCCCCTTGTTTGGTGATGGTACTTGTTCAAATTTTCATGGGGAGGAAGAACAACTAGATTTTTCTAACTTTCACAAAATTTTAGATTCTCTATTTGGTTTAGGCCCTCCTTCTAACACCACTTTTGTTGAGCATCATATTTGCACAATGAAAACGACATAAATTTGTGAGAATATCTCTCTTTAAAAGTTAATAAAATAACAAATCCAAGGTTTTGGGAGGGTATTTTTCAATCGAATGGGTTGCTCAATTGAAGACAAATATTTCTGTTTAATGAGGAAGCCTTTGCTAGTTCATTGAAATCCAATCTGCAACTTTCTTACATGTAGAAAATATTTAGTGAAAAATAATAATTTTGTTGTTTTCTAAATTTTATGATGATTCATGCAACCCCAAATTAACATGAATTTCTAACTTAGCCTTTTTTCTATGAAAAGACAATTACAAAGATAAGCTAATAAGAAAGATAAGTAAATTTCTGAAAAAAGGAAATCTAAATAGACATAAGCCATAGTGGCAACATGTTTGCAAAGTGTTACTTCGAAAGAGATGGTAGAAAACCAACGAAATTTGGAGAAACACACTGTATTCTCCCTGATGCAATTGTTAATGGAACTTCGTAAGATAGTAACAAATTTTCACAACTCATCAAATCATGCAACCACAATAAGTGTGCATACATAAGACAAATTACTATGAAATACATGAAAGAAAATGCCCTTCTCTAATTACTCACAAAAAAGGTATTATGTGACTGTATTATTGAAGTTAATGAAAGATCAACCCTACAGCTCCCAAGAATCACCTGTATGCAAACACTTGTCACAGAAAGAGAGAAGCAAGAGCTACAGAGGCTAAAATTTCTAGATCCATAGATAAGATATTCTTGATGAGAAAAAAGAAAAATTGCTATAATCAAAAGGTGAATGAATAAATTTCAAAGAGATCAATCCTTATAAAAGAAGATCAAAACCCTAACAGGTAATAAGCCTAGGTTGCATGATAATAATTAATAAAAGAATGAATTATTATATGCCTAAATTTTAGCTTAAGTAAACTAGAGATAATAAGTGACTTAATAATTAAATACATATGATTTAATTAATAAGAAAATACTTTATTAATCTAACACCCTCCCTTAAGATAAACTTAGGGAGTAGCTAAAAACCTAGAGACTACTACTAAAAGGAAATTTGGGTCCTGACAATGAGCCCTGATGAGGTACCCAAGCACAACCAAATCTCAAAAATAGGAGAAATAGAGAAAACCACATGCAAAAACCCTACTCCAACTAGAGATGGAAAAAATGTTCCATAAGATAGGAAAAAAAGGATGATCATGAAGAACACCACTAAAGCATGAAGCTACAAACATTGCCAAACTATTGATTTGAAGAACCTTCATTGTATAGGACATGACTAGGTAGAGAAGACTAAGTCTGAAGAGATGATCAATCAAAGATAAAAGGTATCTTCATAGCCTCCAAAAGCAAGAATAAAAGAATTTCTATATGGTAAATGATCCATCTCACTAAAATGCATAGTTATCCAGCCACTGGAATTGCCTAGTACATAGGATAAAATACTAAATACATAGCTCACTCCATCAAACCAAGAAAGAAATAGAACCAACATAACCCCCTTATAATGTTGAGAGGTAAGACATGAAAATTGAAACCAAATGCAATTTCTCTTGTAGAAAGAAGAACCAGGAACATTGCAAGTGCAAAAGAAGTACAAACACCTATAATGGCACGTGTCATCGACACATCGTAATGCTAATATCATGGAAGGAAAAATCACTTGACAAAGGAAGATGGAAAATATGGCCAACATGATACCCTCAAGGCACTTTATAATGTAGTGCAAGTACAATAAAACACGAAGATGTGCAAGATCCTAAAATGCAATAGAGTGACACTTTATCTTAGTGTATTTGCAAAAATACTACAAAAGGATGCCAACAAAGATCAAAAGAGACATAAGGCTGATACAATAGATAGTACAACCCATGAAAAATCATTCAAACCAACAAAATTGATCTCTAGACCTAAAATAACCAAGATATCCATCAAAATGCAAAAAAGCAAAAAACTGAATGGGATGTGGCTGGAGGAGAATCTAGAAAATAGAATTTCTCAAGATGTCTCCTAGAGTGCAAAATAAAACCTATGAATTTGACTACATAAACTGACAACCAAAAAAAATCAAAATTCCAAATAAACTACACCATCATGATGGGTTCGAAATTAGCTTTTCGATGATATCTCATTTATGGAAAATGGAGTCTGCATGAGCAAGTTAAGGCCAATAAACCACATGTAGGTCAAAAAAAGTGCTTGAAGGGAAAAACAAAAAAAATACCACCTCATGATCTGTGCCAAATGTCTCAAAAACATGTCCAATAACACCAGAAATTACCTTGAGAAGTGTGTTAGTTTTATACCAAAACTGCCTCGATTTGCATTCCAAAAAAATTCGGAATGTGTATCAAAATTTTTGATTTGCACATCAAAAAATCTCAATTTGTGTGCCTAAAAAACTTGATTTTCATACTAAAAATCTTGATTTCTATTCCAAAAATCTCGATGTGCATACCAAAAATAAAAAAATCATCATCTCAAAAAATGTGCCCAATCTGGAAGCCATATTATTTTGCCTCAAATTCCAACCATGTCTAAATTGGACAAATTTTATATGAAAATAAGGGTTTTTGGGTGCTCTGAGCTTGACAGTGATGTCCGTTTGGGCTCAAAGTGACCCAAAAATTAGTGACCCCCCAGATTCCATACAAAATAACTCTAAAAAATGAAACCCTCTAAAAGAAAAGCACAAATCTGAAAGCCAAGACATACCTCTCATAAAAAGAATAGGGGCATGAAGATTTGGAGCTCTGATACCATGTTGAAGTTGATGAAATATCAACCCCACAACTCCCAAGAATCACCTGCATACAAACACTGTCACAAAAAGAGAGAAGAAAAAGCTACGGAGGCTAAAATTGCTAGATCCATAGATGAGACATTCTTGATGAGAAAAAAAAAAGAAATTGCTTTAATAAAAAAGTGAATGAATAAATTACAAAGAGATCAATCCTTATAAAAGGAGATCAGAACCCTAATAGGTAACAAGCCTAGGTTGCATGATAATAATTAATAAAATAATTAATTATTATATGGCTAAAGTTTAGCTTGAGTAAACTAGAGATATAAGTGACTTAATAATTAAATCACTATGATTTAATTAATAAGAAAATAATGATATTGCTATCAAGATTTAACTGTGTGATTTTGAGTCAAACTCATTGACCCATGTTTCATGAGTAGTGATTCAACATAAATCCATCTCTCATGACAATAAATGGAACACTTAGCACTCATTGGATCTAGGTGATGCTCATAGGGGTGAAGCACCGGGACTTCCTGGGAGGTCACCCATCCCAGTACTACTCCAGCCTAAGCACACTTAGCTATAGAGTTTCCTCCATGGTTAAAACCAAAGCTTGAAACCCCATTTGAAAAACCTTCACCAAGTGTTGTGCCTTATGAACCATTCATTAGAAAGTCCCTTAAGCTCATCAATTGATAAGTAGGAGATAATTTCCACAGCAAGTCAAATTGTGATATTGCTATTAGGATTTAACTATGTGATTTTGAGTCAAAATCATTGAACCATGTTTCATGAATAGTGATTCAACATGAATCCATCTCTCATGAGAATAAATGGAACACTTAGCACTCATTGGATCTAGGTGATGCTCACAAGAGTAAGAATCGAGACTTCCCCCTTGTGAGTATCACCTAGATCCAATGAGTGCTAAGTGTTCCATTTATTCTCATGAGAGATGGATTCATGTTGAATCACTACTCAAGAAATGTGGGTCAATGAGTTTGACTCAAAATCACACAATTAAATCTTAATTGGAATATCACAATTTGACTTGCTCTGGAAATTATCTCCTACTTATCAATTGATGAGCTTAAGGGGCTTTCTAATGAATGGTTCATAAGGCACAACACTTGGTGAAGGTTTTGCAAATGGGGTTGCAAGCTTTGGATTTAACCATGGAGGAAACTCCATAGTTAAGCGCACTCAGGCTGGAGTAGTACTAGGATGGGTGACCTTCTAGGAAGTCCCGGTGCTTCACCCTTGTGAGCATCACCTAGATCTAATGAGTGCTAAGTGTTCCATTTATTCTCATGGGAGATGGATGCATGTTGAATCACTACTCATGAAACATGGGTCAATGAGTTTGACTCAAAATCACACAATTAAATCTTGATAGCAATATCACAATTTGACTTGCTATGGAAATTATCTCCTACTTATTAGTAAGAAAATACTTTATTACTCTAACATATACCTGAAAAACTCCTAGAATACTAAAATCACACGATCATTCAAATATAATAAGACTATTAGCTCCTTCATTATTTATGGACTATTAATTCACAAAGAGAATACATATTCCATCAAGAATCACTACAAACATGCATCAATACCATACTTTATTGCATAAAACATCGATCTTGAATACATATTACAACCTTGTATTTATAGTGATCCCTCTCCTTCATATGGATTTAGGACCTAGGGTTTTTTCCCATGCAAAGAGCATGCTAAAACTATTAAAAATAAATAAATGATATACAATTTGACTCCTAGTATGGTGCTAAGTAGGCCTACACATTTGTTTTTATTAATCAATTGGTGCATGAGCCTTTACATGACTTAAAACAATAAAAGAAGAAGAAGATAGAAGATAGAAGATAAACATCTCCAAGTTCAAGCTAGAGCTTAGGGGTCTTTAGA
Source organism: Cupressus sempervirens (assembly GCA_028749045.1). Lineage (NCBI taxonomy): Eukaryota > Viridiplantae > Streptophyta > Pinopsida > Cupressales > Cupressaceae > Cupressus > Cupressus sempervirens. Next base: position 73,322,143 of record CM053792.1, on the reverse strand, counting down.
AATAGAAACTCATCTTCCTCCATGCTTAATTATCACTTAACTACTGAAACACTTCAAAAAATGCACTTCTAGTGCATTAAAACACTCAAAATAGCAATTGGCAGTTAACTATCATTGTAGCCGCAAGTCTTTAGAAATCATTGCACCTACACATCTTTGGAAACAAAATTTATTCCTCCACCAAAATTTCAAAATGCGGACTTGGGCACTTGTGCACATGTGGAGTTACACACCTTACACACATTAGGGACCTTTGGATGTGCAATCTTATGCATTTGCGCACTTGCACACTTGCACACCTTGGGGACGTATGCAAGGCACACAATTCACCACTTGGGTTTTTCTCAAATAAGGTCTTGGAGCACTTCTATGAATTTATTTCTCATTTTATTGTTGATTTTAACCCATTTGCGCACCTTGGGGAGCTTCCAAGGTCCCATTAAGGTGAGCAAATCACCAAAAAATCAAAGTTCCCAGATTTGAAAATGGTTTTTATTAGACTAGGCCTTGGAACATTTCTATGTATTTATTTCTCATTTTTCTAATGATTTAGGCCCATTTGCACACCTTTCACATCTTGGGGACATGGGGAGCTTGCAAGGTTCCAAGGTGAGCAAATCACCAAAATTTCAAAGTTTCTAGATTTGAAAATTGTTTCTAGGTTTCACTCAAACGGGGTCTTGGACTACTTCTATAGATTTATTTCTTATTTTTCTAATGATTTAGGCCGATTTACGCACTTGCGCATCTTGGGGATGTGGGGGAATTTAGGGACATTCCAAGGTCCCAAGGTGAGCAAATCACCAAAAAATCAAAGTTCCTAGATTTGAAAATGGTTTTTAGGTTTTTTTCTTCGAATGGGGTCTTCAAGGACTTCTATGCATTCATTTCTCATTTTTTTGATGATTTAGACCCATTTACGCACCTTACATACCTTGGGGACATGGGAGACATTGCAAGGTCCGAAGGTGAGAGCAAATCACCAAAAAATTGAAGTTCTCAAATTTGAAAACAGTTTCTAGGTTTTTCTTAGACGAGGTCTAGGAGAAATTCTATGTTTTTATTTCTCATTTTTCTAATGATTTATGCCCATTTTCACACCTTGGGGACATGGGGGACCTTGCAAGGTCCTAGGGTGAGCGAATCGCCCAAAAATAAAAGTTCTTAGGTTTGAATATGATTTATGGATTTTGCTTAGATGGGGTCTTGGAGTATTTCTATGCATTCATTTCTCATTTTTCTGATGATTTAGACTCATTTGCACACTTTGTGCACTTTTGGGACAAGGGCGACCTTACAAGGTCCCAAGGTGAGAAAATCACAAAAAATCAAAGTTCTCAGATTTGAAAATGGTTTGTGTTTTGCTCAAACAGGGTCTTGGGGTACTTATAAGTATTCATTTATCAATTTTCTAATTATTTAGTCCCATTTGTGCACCTTGGGGACATGGGGGACCTTGGAGACCTTGCAAGGTCCTAAGGTGAGCAAATCATAAAAAATCAAAGTTCCTAAACTTGAAAATAATTTTTGGGTTTTTCTCAGATAGGGTCCTTGAGCACTTCTATGCATTTATTTCTCGTTCTTTTGATGATTTAGGCCCATTTTCATACCTTGCACTCATGGGGGACTTGGGGACATTACAAGGTCCAAAGTTGAACAAATTACCGAAAAATTGAAGTTCCTAGAGTTAAAATAGTTTCTAGGTTTTGATCAGACGAGGTCTTTAAGAACTTCTATATATTTACTTCTCATTTTTCTAACGATTTAGGCCCATTTGTGCACCTTGTGCACTTTGGGGACCTTGGAAGGTCCCAAGGAGAGAAAATCACCAAAAAGTCAAAGTTCTTAGATCTGAAAATAGTTTTTGGGTTTTTCTCAGATGGGTCGTCGAGCACTTCTATGTATTTAAAAAAAAAAATTATTTTTGATGATTTATGCCCTCATTATAGTCTAACATTGACATGGACTTGAATTCCTTCTACTCCTTTAACCTTAACTTTTGAAGATGCATGTGTTGAATCTGCATATGGAATGCAATTATTAGTAGTGTTTTATTGAAAACGACAAAGTAATCAAAGTAAATTAATTTGATTATGATCTAAATCATGAGCCGATGTTAGGTCTAGTGGATCCCAAGGGTCACCATCATGCTCTAAGAATGAAAAATGAAAGATGCGAAAAAAAAAACACTTAGACAAAAATTGGGAACTCAACACAAAATTAAATTAATGACGCTAACCCAAAAACCTACCTGACATGACCTGGAGCCTCTTGACCATCAAGGTCTTTCAAAAAAATTGTAATTTGACAAATCAAGGAGGTAAAAGATTCAAGGCAAAAAAAGAAGATGGCGGTCTCCATTTGCAAGATATAAGATGAGATGTGTGTTGTGGAGAAGATTTACACCTCTTCATCATGTCTACCCATATAATGGTCACAACCTTTTAAAATTACTTCTGCTTTAAAGAGTCACAAAACTTCATTGTTGTTTTCTTTTGGAAGAGTCACAACCTTTCATAATCACCACCATTTAAAAGGGTCACAACTCTTTACCATTATTCCCTTTTGAAAGAGTCACATTGCTTAAGAGGATTAGTTTTAAAGTACTAAAAGCATAAAGATATAAATGTCAAAAAGAGAGGTACCCAAGCTAAATAGAGATAACTTTCCTGCATGGAAAAGTTTGATGAAGCTACACCTTGGAGGACTTGGAGATTATGCACAATCTTGCATTTCAGTAGCACATGTTGATCCAATAGGAGCCCTAACTGCTAAAGATTTGAAGAAAAAGAAAGAGCATAATTAGGCTATGTTGGAGATTGCCTCTGCCCTAAGCTATGCTAAGTTTGATGATATCAAAGATCTCAAAAGTGCATATTTCATTACTATTGCCCCTTTAAAAACCTCTCAGATTTAATACCCTTATGAATTCTATGTTCTTTTTTTCTTCCTTCCCCCCCACCAAATGAAGTTCTCTTCTCCCTTTTTATATCTCATGTTTGAGGTAGTCACAAATTTTCCTTTCACACATCTTGACCCTTCATTAACATTACTAAGTTTAATTGTATTATATTCCAATTTTATTATTTTATATTTATATTTATTTTTATTAATAGTTAATTATTATTGATTGAATAACTTATTTTACTTGATTTTGATACTTTTGAAATTATTGATTTAACTATATAATAACTATATTATTCATTTAATTATCTTTATATTTATTTTTATTTATCTATTATATTTTTCTTTATTAAAAAAAATATTACTTAATTATTTATGTTATTAAATTCAATTAGAAAAAATATTAAAGTTTTTCCTCCTAATTTTCTTATTTTCAAGCATGCCAAACCTTTGGTGTAAGTGGTGTCTCCAATATCCAATCCAACAACCTTGAAAAGGAAATTATAACTTGCAGTTAGAACTGTGATATATTTACAAATATAGACTTATCAATTCTTAACATAATATTCAATTTAAAATACTAAGAATATTTCATTAGAATGTATCTTTATGTAATGTTGTATCTACTTTTCTTGGGAATGCATTTCCCTTGTCCCATGATAAGTCTCAATAAGTAATCATTATAATTACTCTTTTAGGAAGCATCCACCCTTTCTAATTCATGGAAGAGACTTTATCTCTTTCCAAGTCCTTATGGATATCCCTTTAGGATGTATCCATTTCTATAGTCCTTAGGAGAGACTTTATCTCTTCCTAGGACCCTATGGATATTCCTTTAGGATGTATCCATCTCTATAATCATCAGGAGAGACTTTACCTCATCCCATACCTATATGGATATCCCTTTGGAATGTATCTATATTTGTCTTCCTTGGGAGAGACTTTATCCCTTCCCATACATGTATGGATATCCCTTTAGAATGTATCCATATTTGTCTTCCTTGGGAGAGACTTTATCCCTTCTGAAACCTTTGTGTATATCCCTTTAGGATTTATCCATCTCTATAATCCTTGGGAGAGACTTTATCCCTTCCAAGGCCTTTATAGATATCCCTTTAGGACTACACATCTTTATAATTCTTGGTAGAGATTTTATCTCTTCGCATGCCTCTATGGATATCCCTTTAGAACCTATCCATCTCTATCCATATTTCTTGGTTCCTATCAATCCCAAGAGCACATAATGAAAATTTAGTCATTCAACCTCTTGGCCCCTACTTAGGGGTTGGTATATTTGATGGATGGTCTAATGCTTCTACTTCTTGCTTCGTTGTGACCATTAGCATCTACTATTTATTTGTTTTTAAATCTCCTTCAAATATGTACTGAATGTTGTATAAGCATGCATTTAAATTTGGTTTATGTTCTTCAAGTGTAATTATATGAATGCTTCATGATTGATTTATCTTTTATCTTTGGCCATTGTTTTTAATATTGAACAATTTTTATGTATATCTTCTTTAATTGATCTCAATACATTCCTGATACTTTCATGGCTTCAGTTGTGTTTGCTTCTCCTTGAATGATTTCATATGTAACTCTTGTTTACTCCAATCTTCCACGCTAATAAGTTCTTTATAAAATCTTCCTATAAATCATTCTAAGGGCCTTTCTCAAATATGATTTATAATTCACTTGATAAGTGTCTTTGCTATTCATCAATGGTTCCATATTTGTTTCTTATATATATTTTCTTTATTTCTTCACTTCCTCAAATTGGCATATTCTTCCTTTCACAAATTTAATAATAATCTATTCCAATATGTTATATAACTGCTCACGATTCCTTTATAGAACTTTGCATATACCATTCTTAACATTTGCTAGTAAATTGAAGAAATATTTCTTTATGTAACACATACCCTTTTTTCTTTTTGTTCTTCCTTTGATCTTGATAAACATTTATTCTTTAATTGCTACCACTACCTTTTTTAAAAAGGTACTTTTTTGCAAACTATAAAAAATCCTTTTATTCTAATCATTGTTCAGAAGGAAATTATACTAATGCTTCTTGAGACATCTTAAATATTGACACTAACTCTCTTGACTTCGAGTTCAAGATGTTGCTCCATAATAATCACTATTTTTTTAAAGTACAACATTCCTTTTGTTTCATTCTTTAGTATTTCTCTTACTAGATATTGTTACAATGATATGTGTCTCTTTTTAAAAAACGGAGACTTGTCAAATCTTCATGTTGTTTGGTTGTCTAATATTGAATGATGAGATTGTCTTTTCTTTTGTGATTGAATGGTGGATATTTCCCTTTATACTTTCTTATTTCATGATTTATTGTTTATCTTTTACCCTACAGGATGATATGATCATGCTCTAATACTACTGTGATGTCCCCTTTTAGGGTCACTATTTACTTTGTCTTTGCTCCCAAAATTTGATTAATAATCTTTTATTGTTGCCCTCCTTTTAGTTCTAGAATGAATTCTCCTTTCTTTAGAGTAGATTCATCTCTTTTAATTGTTGTCTTTGAGACTGATATATTATTTCTCCCATATATTTCCCTTCCTTGTCTTGCAAAAGAACCATTCTTTCTTTATATCTTCCAAGGTGGAGAAGACTTGCACCTCTTCATCATGTTTACACTTGTAATGGTCACAACCTTTTAAAATTACAACTCCTTTAAAAAGTCACACAACTTCATTATTGTTTCCCTTTGGAAGAGTCACAACCTTTCATAATTACCACCATTTAAAAGAATCTCAACCCTTAATCATTATTGCCCTTAAAAAGAGTTACAATATTTCTTTATTGTTGTCCCTTTAGAAGAGTCACAACCTCTCAAATTAAATACCTTTATTAATTCCGATGCTCGCTTTTTCTTCCTTTTCTGCCCAACCAAATGAAGTTCTCTTCTCCCTTTTTATATCTCATGTTTGAGGGAGTCACAACTTTTCATTTCATGCCTCTTGACCCTTCATTAACTTATCTACGTTTAATTGCATTATTTTCCAATCTTATTTTTTATATTTTATTTCTTTTTTAATTTTTAATTTTAGTTTTAATTAATTATTAATGATTAATATTAATTAAATAGCTTATTTTATTTTATTTTCATACTTTTAATATTATTGATTTTAAGTATATTGTAATTATATTATTCATTTAATTGCCTTTATATTTAATATTGTTATTTATCTATTAAATCCTTTATTATTATTTTCAATTAAAAAAATTATATTACTTATTTATTTATTTATTATTAAATCTAATTAGAAAATATTACAACAAACTAGTTGTTTGTACATAGATTATTTCTTATAAAGTTTGTTATATGTCTATTTTGTGTGTTACTTTCATCTTACTTGCAACATAGGTGACTTGAGTGGGTACCCATTGAATTTGGACTAGAGATTGCATAACTCCCTTCTATCAGAGACATTTGAGTTATTGTGAGCCACAAGTTTCAACAACACAACCCCCATCATTTATACCTGATAATAAGCAAGGTGTGCATAAACACTTCCTAAACTATTCTTTCTAAGAAGAGTGTTGTGTAAATTCAGAATCTTTTAACAATTACAAAAAGCAAAGACACATATATACAAAATTAATAATATAGTATAACATAGTCATATGTGAACAAAACCACTATTTATTTAGTAAAATTAAATAGATTATAATACATTTTCAAAGCAAACCATCAAATGAGTTTCACCAACATACAATTCTGGAGTGATTTCAACAACATAATGACACTACAAAATTAAGCATACTAACTACAACTTTAGGCACCAATGTATACATGCATTACAAACTACAAGTGATTTACGAAAAGAAAAAACAAGTGCGAAAACAATGACCGCAAATTGGTACAATTTAGAATGCCCATGTTTACTGAAAGTTCTTTGGCTATTATTTGCATCAAAGTTCCATGACTCTTTGCAAGTTGTGCAAGCAGTTTGGGTCACCAAGGTGAGAAGACCTTGCCGAATTTTTATGAGTTGACCTGAGTCATAGAATACACACACACACACATATACATACATACATACATATATACATACATACATATACATACATACATATACATACATACATACATACATACATACATACATACATACATACATACATACATATATATATATGTATGTATATATACACATACATACATACACACACACATATATACATATACATATACATATACATATACATATACATATACATATACATATACATATACATATACATATACATATACATACACACACATATACATATACATATACATATACATATACATATACATATACATATACATATACATATACATATACATACATACATACATACATACATACATACATACATACATACATACATGTACATATAGATACACACACATATACATACATACATACATACATACATACATACATATATATATGTATGTATGTATTTATCTATATGTATGTATACACGTGCGTGCACGTGTGTGTAAGGGTTTTTCATTTTGTCGAGTTGTAGCCAAGTCATGAGTTGAGCTGATGTCACTGTTCAAGTTAGGGAATTCTGATTTGCATATTCTCATATGCTTATATTTTCCATATCTTATCATAGCAATATCCTCATGTTGGATGCATAAGTTGGAGATTTTCCTTCAATAGAAATATGCTTGTGACATGCATATAAGAATATGTCACATGACTCCCATCATAATGACCTTACACACACCACAAGTTACTAGCACATGACCAAATTGACACCTCAACATGGGACACCTATCTCTTTATGTAGGGGGGAAAATCTACTGAGATGAATACCATATTGCTTCCAAATGTAGTGATTGTAAACAAAAGTATTCAATTTGAATATTAGGAATGTAAAGGGGATACTTTTTCCTAATATAACTACTCGAGAGTGTGACAAACTAGGTCTATGTGCTTCATATTATGCAACAACATAAAAACTTCAACTTTTATTTAAAATATTGAAGCTAATTAATTAAAATTGCAAGGTAAGCTCAGACAATCACAATAAGGGTAAGTTTGAACTTAATATGAGGCTAGGGGAAGGGACCTAGTACCTAAGTACATTCCAGTGGTTGTGGTAATAGTAGTAAATTATTTTACCTATATTTATTGATTTAACACCCACACTTCTTGATTCAATATCCATTTTTCATGACAAAATTGCACCAATATTTGTGACTTCAAAGTCTTTATTACTATGATGACTACCCATAATTGAATGAAATGTCCCATTAGCTGTTAAAAAGTAACCAATCATGTGACACCACATCAATTACACAAGTATGAATATCCTTTTTAAACAACCATTGGTGTCACTTTTTGGGAGTGATTTGAATTTTCCATGTAAGATTTTGAGAAGCATGAAGTTAGGGTGCTCAACTACTGGATTCTCTCCCCTAGTATGATAAAAGTATAGTTGCACTTGAGGAGAGACAGGTTCGATAGGAAAGAAAGAAAGCTTTATGTCGACAAGGTATGACTCCTTTGAGATACAAGTAAATATTAAAATTACTTGAGATTAGGCTAACCTAAAGTTTGTTCTTTCGAGATATAAGTGAAAAAATATTTTGAGAATTGACCAAACTCAATTTGAAAATATATATAGTAGGCAATGTGTGATGTCCTACTTGGCGTTCAAATCACTCTGGGACATGCAAGTCACTCCAAGTTTTATGGGTCACTCCAATAGATGCGACTTACTCTATGCTATACAAAGTACTCTAGGCCATGCATACCACTCTAAATAGTGTGGACTACTTATGACTGTGTGATTCACTTGGCACTGTGTAGAACAACCTTGGTTGTATGAATCACTTTGGGTTGTGCAAGTTAGAAGGGTGGATGTATGAGGTGTAACCTGAATGTTGTTAATCTTGGGACATATGTTGTACGATGTCATTCAAAATATTGTAGATTGAATTAATGCTTTATACCTATCATATGAGTAGATCACTAAATATCAATAATCAATGGAAAGAAAAGTTTACACATACACCAAGAAATATATTCAATAATGAAAACACTTTAAATTACAAAAATCTTGGGAGCATGGTAGAACAAAGTAGAATATAGTGAGGAGTAACTCCTACAAAAATTGTGGATACCAAATAGGGAGGATCTTTCACCTTCAAAATGGATGACAACATAACTCTAATTGAAATTCACAATTTACAAATAAAATCCAAATCACACACCTAAAACTACAATAGACTTGGCCTTAACTATGGCTATGGGGAAAGCTTTTAAATGAGTACAAATGTGTCGATGCATCCAAAAATATTAGTGACGATAAAATAAAATGGCCTAAGAGATAATAATATTAAGTTGTGGGCCCATACATACATGATAATTAAATTAAATCATTTAATAATATTGGGGACATTATAGTCATCCCCACCTATAGATTGTGTGCCCTCAAGCAATCAAAAATTTGATCCTAGGAATCTTGCTAAGGGTGGAACACTAATTTGTCCTATGACCATCTTCTTTAATTTTGGGTCAAGTATTAAATACATTTTATCATTATGGTAAATAACATCATCAACCACCTCATATCTATCATCCTATATGTGGCTATTAATTAACTAACATGTAAAGGTGTTCTTGGAGTACTCAAACAACAAATGAGACATCTAACCATTAAAAATCTAAGATAAAGCATTGGTTTCCACCTACTTCCTCACATCTTCAGTGCTAAAATTATATGCTTGAATTGTATCTTGTCTGAAAATTACCTCTATCTTCTTCACTAAGATTTCCATTAGTCCTCTATTTGACATCCCTCTTAGCACCACCTTCTAAAAAACTCTATCATTTTGAAGTTCTATGTGTATCGGTCAAGGTTGGTATCTATGTAATCTAGATCCATCACTATATACTTTCCCATGGTAATACTCAATTGTGGAATCACTTGAGTTCAAGGTAGTAAAGTGCCTCCTGCCACCTTGATCTCAAATCCCCCATGCTTTACCATGTGCAAAGCCTTCTTAGTGACTATAGATGAATTGATAAAATTGAGTTTGGTTCCACTATCAAGCATGAAAATGACTCACTCCCCCCTAAAGTGTGTCATGGACTTGAAATATTCTACGTCCAGAAGTTACATAAAGTGTAGCAATGGAAACTCCTTTTTTCACATGTTTGACAATCCTCTATACATGTTCCATCTTCTCTTCTTTCACTTTAGGTACTTCAATTTCTTCTTCATTATCGGGTTGAACCTCAATACAGTGAATCTTCACCTTCCAAAGACAAGGATGACCCACACCCCAAGGTTCCCTACAGGTAAAACATGGCTTCCTCTTTTGGAGCTCTTGACGAGTGGCTTCATCCATTGGAGGCTTCTTGTGAATTGGATTCTTATCTTTGATCTCTTGTAGGAAAGGTAATTGGGAAGACATGTAACTCTTGGAAAAAGAAGATGCAACCATGTCATGTGCCTTCTTAATTGTTTCTGTGAGCATGTTGGGGTTGAGCCCCTTGACCCAACACTTTAGGGGTTCCATTAGCCCATCCATGAATAACATAATTTGATGCATCTCTAAGATATTTATCACCAATACGAGAAACCTCTATATTTTTATAATATAAATGTCAACTGATCTAGTTTTCTTTAACTACACCAACTCCTTAAAATTATGCTCTAGATACTTTTCATCAAAGTAACTATAAGCATCTCCATGAAATTAGAATTGGAGGTTATTTGATCATGGTTGAGGTTATCATTCCATGAGTCAGCCTTTCATGATTGATCCCTTCCAAGTGAAGTTCTACAAATTTGATTGCCTCATCCTTTGGCATTGAAGGTTATTTGATCATGGTCGAGGTAATCACTCCATGATTCAACCTTTCGTGAGCAATCCCTTCCAAGTGAAGTGCTACAAATTTGATTGCCTCATCCTTTGGCATCAAGTTAAATTGGAAATATGTGTCCACCTTCTGTACCCATGACCATGTGGAGATTGATCTAGAACCACTAAAGGATGACATATTTAGTACTTTACCTATCTTTTGTTTGAGATCATCACTTTAGTGGCCATGACTATTGCCATTTGAATACTTCATTCACAACTCAACATAATCCCTAAAGGAGATGTCTCCTTGTTCCTCCATATTTATTTTAGCTACTCCTACATTTCCTTAAATGTGGGCTCTCACTCTCTATAAGGTGCTTCATTTCTTGGAAAAAATATAGGCATAGATGGTGGAGATCATAAATGCTGAGGGCTTGCTTTCTTTGAACTAAATTATCATTGTTCCCATTTTGTTCTCCATTTGTCTTCCCTTCTGCCAATTTTTGTAAAGTCTCCTACATTAGTCATTTTGTTCTTATCTTCTAATAATGGTTTTGTTGAGTTGGTCTTGGCTTCTAATTAGTCCTCTTAGTAGCATCATTTAAATTCCACTACAGGATCTTTAGGTTCCCCCATTCTATCAACAAAACAATACCTCCTCCTTCTCATGTACACTTGCATCTGCTACCCATAGGTTGATAATATCCTACTTGGCATGCAAACTACTCTAGATCATGTAGGTCACTTTGAGTTGTGCAGGTCCCTTCAAGCCATGTGGAACACTCTAGTATGTGTGTGTCACTCAGCGCCATGCAGACCACTCGGGGTTGTCTGGGTAACTTTGGGCCACACCAACCATGAGTTCATATGAGTCACTTTGGGTTGTGTATTTGACAAGGTTTGATGTATGAGGTGTCACCTGAATGTCACTAAGCATGGGATATCTATTGTATGGTGTCATTCAAAATATTGCAAATGGAATTAATATTGTATGCTTGTTGTATGAGTATATCACCAAAAATAAATATTCAATGGAAATGAAAGTTCACACATACACATAGAACTATATTCAATAATAATAGCACTTCATATTACAATAATTTTGATAGTAGAGAAAATTAGGATGAGGAGTTACTCCCATCAAAATTGTGGATACCAAATAGGGAGGATCTTTCACCACTGAAATGGAAGACTCAAAAATCCAATTAGAATTTGTAATTTGCAAATAAAATCCAAATCACACACCTAAAACTACAATAAATTTGACCTATAACTACAAAAGACTCGACCTTAAATATGGCTTCAGGGAAACTATCCAAAGGAGTACAAATATGCCAACATAACCAAAAATATTTAAAAGAGGCTTGAGAGATAATAATATATGTTTTGGGGGTATACATACATAAATATAAAATTAAATCATTTAATAATATCAGAGACATTACAAAATGTGGATAAGTTAGGTTTGTTCAAGCCTATAATGTTGGACAAGTAAGAAACAAGTCTCATGTTTCCTACACTAGAATGCTTTACACTTAGTGCCAAATAAGAGTTTCAAGAAGGAAGGAAAACAAGTATAGGAGCATGAACATTAGCAAGTTGGGCATAAGAATCTTGTATTAAGAAAAGCCAAGGTGCTCCAAGAAAAAAATACAAGGGACTTGTTTCCTTATCGTGTCAAAATATAAAGTTTTGGAGATAAAAAAACTCCTAATAAGAAGGTCGGATCTATTTGGATCACTTCCACTTTAAAATTATTACCATTTCTAATGCAGTATAAGACAAAAATGAGAAATGAGATTTGTAATGTCTTGAATGGCTTGAGAAGAAATATTGAAACAAGGGATGAATATGTGGAAGTTGTTAAAGATCTTGAAGTAGATATCCTTGGAGAATAGGAAAAAATGTTGAAAGATATGACACAAGTTGGTAAGTCATAGAATGGATGTATCAAATTAGTTTGATGAATCATTAGATCACGAGGAATTGATAGATTGGATTAATGCACTTGAGGATTATTTTGAGCTTTAGAATATTGTAGATCCACAGAGGGTTAGGTTAGCACATACCAAGTTGAAAGGTCATGCTATGGTGGAAACAATTATAGAAAGAGAGAGAAGACAATGATGAACCTAATATTAGTATATGGAACCTATGGTTTCTAGGTGCTGAATTCTTTCCTAAAGATTATGAATTTGAATTGTTTAAGAAGTTACAGAACTTAAGACACAAGGATATGATTATAAAAGAATATAATGAAGAGTTTTACAAGGTACATATCAGATCTAGACATTTTGAATCTTCCAAGGAAAAGATTGCAAGGCATGTTAATGGTTTGAAGTTTAACGTTCGGAATGAATTGAGTATATTGAAACTCAGTTTAGTTGAGGATTCTTATCAATATGCATTGAAAGTGGAAGATAAGTTAGGAAGAAAGAAAGGTAAATAGTTGACAAAGGCAGATAAGGGAAAGCAAGTAACTTTTAATAACAAATTTGTGTTCAAGGGTACTTGTTTCAAGTGTGGTAAAGAGGGCTGTCGATCTTTTGAATATCTTGGTAAAAAGATTGATAAACAAAACTTGGTAGTACATGAAGATCAGAAAGAGGAAACATCTAATGTTGATTTGGCTTCACCTGAAGTTGGAGAATCTCTTTTGATAAGAAAGATCAAGTTGTCTAAGGATGATGAAGAACTAGTGTAAAGAAGAAACTTGTTTAGAACTGTTTGTAAATCTGGAGGTAAATGTTGTAAGGTTATTATGGATGGAGGTAGTACTGATAATCTTGTATCAAAGGAAATGGTTAGGAAGCTTGGATTGTAGAGATTGAAATATCCTACTCCCTATGGTATCAATTAGTTCAAGATGATCATTAGGTTTAGGTTAGAGAGAAATGCTTGGTTAATTTCAGTATTGAACCTTTTAAGGATGAAGTTTTATGTGATGTTTTAAACATGAATATTGGTCATGTTTTACTTGAGAGACCTTGGCAATTTGACAAAGGATCTATTCATGATTGCAGAAAGAATATTGTTACAGTGGAGAAGGATGCTTTTTTTTTTTTTAAATTCCTTTGAAGGATGAGGAAGGGGGAAGAGAAAAGAACTTAAGTGTTTTTTAGAACTTTTAGCTTGGATACAATAGAGCGTGAGATTCAAGCTATTGTTAATCGTAGATAAACTGACTTGAGGAAGTTGTCTGATTTTACACGGTTAAGAACAAAGGAAAATGAAAGAAGACTTCTAATTACATGAAGATTTACAGTAAGTATGATTCATTTGATCCTAGTAGTAGCAAAAAATCTAAGGTATCTTATGGAGTAGTTGGTTGCAATAGTAAGTTTGGACAAACTTCTGTGATTATTGATGAAGAGGATTTATGGGTTCAAAATGGTCATGGGATTAATGTGTTGAATCCTTTTAGATGTTCATAAGTCCTTGTGGAATATCTTTTGTCACCTTGGGTGTCTGACGAAGGAGCATCCTTGGGTTGTTGGCAATCTTGCATCACCCAAAAAGATATTTGCTTTGTTTTTTGTTTTCTAGTTCGTGTCTGGTAATTGAGTTGGAGATCACTTGATTTCCCATTACAAATTCTATAGGCTTGGTTTCTTAGTGTGGACCTATCTTGAATCATTCTCCCATGTTCATAGAATTTAATATTACAAATGTTTGGAGTTATGTTTCATCTTCTTGGGTGTTGATTTCCTATGTGGTTCTCATAGGATGCATGATATTTTTCTTCTATGAGGTTCATCCTTTTCCACAAGGTTTTGTGGCTTTGCAAATAGTTTCTTGGATCTTGTGAGGACCTATATCCAAGGCCGCATATGTTCTTGTAAAGTGTTAGGTATGTAATGTCCCCTCTAATAATATAATTTGATGTAAAATCACAATGGTCAAATATCCCCAATCGGTAATTGAATAGATAGAATGACTAAATGATTATAAGTAAATAATAATAATAAAATTGTTTTCTAATCAATTAATAAATGAAGTTAAAATAGTAATAATGGTTATTGGTTTACTTAAAAAAAAAATTAATATTAATCTTCATATTGCTAACCAATATATTAGTTAGAAGTCAACTAAACAAATAAGACAATACTATATCAATCAAACATACATATTTAAATAAGATTAGGATAAATCAAATATTTGAATTAAACATACACGCCATTATATTCAAAGGAGGTGATCTTCCTAAGCACAACTTTTCTTAATGGTAGGCTCATCCTATTTATAGGGCCAGGCGAATGAAGTAAAGGACATATCAAAGAATGTAAATAGAAGATACGAAAAAGGAAAAAAAAAACATATCAACAAGAATGAAGAACCAACCATAGAGACACATAAGAAGTACACATCAACACACTATAATATAATAAATGAAAGAAGATTAGTACACACCATCATGTGGAATAATGAAGGAAATGAAGGGACAACTATGCCTAATTCAACCCATGTACCGAAAAAGATTAGAAAGTCATATTTAAAAGAAAATATATTGAACAAGATCCATAGGAATATATTTGGGAAGGATAACACAAATTGGCCAAGTAGTCAAGGAATCACTTAAGGAAACTATGGATTCCACATGGATAAAGAGGACCCACCATAGGGGTAATAAATGTGGGTTAAGATGGAATATAAATAAATAGATATAATGGCCCACATTACACATGAGTGTAATGAATGATTCTTTTACAGTCAACTCATATAGAAAAATGGAAATCCTCCATTCTATTATTGAGATAGGGAATGAAACCTTAGTATTATACATTTTCTCTCAATTTATAATGATAAATATTGGAGGAGCACTAAAGAATAATCTCTAATTATTATTATGAATAATTATTAAATGTACATCATTTTGAATATTACTATTATTTGTCTTTTTGGTTGAAGATATATTTGGTACCAAGAAGGGGCTTGTATAAATCCAATCTTGTGGATATTTTTCCAATAGAGGGTAGGGGTCAGCGTCCTGTTCATGAAATGAGCCCAGATCTATAAACTTTGAGGGAGTCCATAGATAGCATCTAGGAAACTTGGATAACACTTGTATCTTTCGATCGTTAATCTAAATAAAAGACATCATATGATAACTGTAATGATTATAATGAATGTAATCGATTTAAAGACATCAATCATGATGTACCTGGAAAAGGGGACATTATAGTGGTATCAGAGCATGATCTTGCCATTCTGTAGGGTGAATAAAGTTATAAACATTTCAATCAATAAAAAGACCAAACTATTGAATACAACTGATTTATTGTCAAGATGGGAAAAGTTGAGTAAATTTTCTCAAGATAGGTAGATTCCAAGATGGGTAAGGACATGAGTTCAAATGCCTTGAGGAAAGATTCCAAGATGGGAGAGGACATGGTTTCAAGTGCCCTAAGGAAAGATTCCAAGATGGGTAAGACATGATTCCAAAAGCCTCAGGGAAAGAGTCCAAGATGGGCATGAACATGCAGTTTCAATGCCTTGAGGGAGCCTACTCATATATGAGTTTCTAACACCAAATGCCATTTAAATTTTCATCATCTTAAGGTTTAAGAGTCATAAAATACTTGAGATCAAATTATTTTAATTCAAAATGCATAGTGATGATCCCCAAGGAAACCATTAAATGCATTATCAACTACAACAAAATGATGTTGAAACTTTAAAAGTTCAATCAAACCATATCTTTTGATTATAAAATCATTAATCAAATTATGCTTGGAATCGCTTGGATATTTCACCCACCATGACACCATGAAATCTATATTTCAATCATCATGAATGAATCAATTGAACAAGGTTGAATCACTCTAAAAAATTAAATATCAAATTATCATGTTGGTCATTAATTTGTTGTGGGTCAGTCCTATATTGTATAACATGTTTCCTATTTTAGGAAAATGTGAACTCATAGCCAACCTGTGTGTCTAGATGGCTATATATATAATGTACATATGTCTTGTATTGCAGAGTGGTCAATATAAAGAAGGGAGTGGAAGATGAGGCTCAAAGAAGAAGAGTTTAATTTGTAATATGGAATGTATTGGTCGTAACCATAAATGCCTTACAACTCGACATGTATGGTGTTCATTTGATGTAATTCAAGATCTATTGAAAATAATTGGCTTGTTTGGCTTGTTTTCAATTCTATCTTGTTGTACTTCTATTGTGTTATCTTTGTTGGGGGTTTGGTCAACTCCTTTGGGGATTCACTAGCCTTGTACTGCATCAATTTCCATCTGTCTTCTCAAAGGATGTAATAAAATAAATCTTGCTAGCTTAGACAACAAACATCCTCTCATGAACCATAATTAATATATAAACATATTTTAATAGGTATTCTTTTATTATTATTGTTAATGAATAATTAGCTAATAATTAATTAGCTAATAATTATGTTAGAAGTAAAAATATTTAATGTTAATAGTATATTAGCTAGTTAATACTATTAATCTATATTAATAGTAAATTGTTAATCAATATGACAATAGATAATTACAATTTACTAATAAATATATATAATTAATATTAATATTAATATATATATTTAAAACTACTTATCTATTCCTATTACCTATTATCTATGTTAATAATTTAACCATACTGTATTGACTTCAACGATATAATGATAAGATAGTAATAAGTAAGTCGATCATAGTAATTGACTTTCCCGCAGACATAAGACACTGATGTTAACAAGAGTCATAACCTGTAACTATGCCTTGGGAGGCAAATAAATAGGACATAGACACAAAGGGAGAAGCATGGCAACAACATTGAATGAAATATTAAGAAAGATTAAAACAACGAGGGCTAACATTTATACAACTAGCATTACAATAAGAATCTAGCAAGATACAATGTGTAATGCGAATATCAATAAAATTCCTTAAGATAAGTACAAACTAAAATCTGTGGTAGTATTAAGAAGTAATACAATGCTTATCATGAGTATTAGTGATTATGCTATTTGACAGTCCTTAAGTAGTGATGTGTATCAAACATGGTAGAAGGAATCTTAAGACAAGGAGACCCCCTAGGAAGTCCCAGTGTTCACCTCTGTGGGCATCACTTAGATCCAATGAGTGCCAAGTGTTCTATGCATTGTCAGGAGAGATGGGTTTGTGTAAACCACTACTCATGAAACATGGTTCAATAAGTTTGACTCAAAAACTACATAGTAGAATCTTAATAGCAATATCACAATTCTACATAAGCTAAGAAAGTCAAATAAGAAGAGTAAAGAATCACCATTTTAGAAGAAATTTAATTTTTTTTATTAAGAGGTGTGTATCACATTATCCTTGAATTATTGTCTTAAATATGAGAAAATATTAATTAATATATATGTCTTCTTAATTAATTAACATTATTAATATTAATTAATACATATATATTAATTAATATTGATAAGATTAATTATAATATTAAGTGATAATACTAATTAGATGATTAATAATCTATTAATTGATTACATAGTTATTTATAAGAGCGATTATATTATTAAGAGGTTTAATTAATATTTTCTTAAATATGAGTTGATTTTCTTGCCTAGCAAGATATATAATTATAATTAGATTGAAAATTACTAATATGATGTTAATATCACATTACTAGTGATCATATGCTAAGAATATATATATATATATATATATATATATATATATATATATATATATATATATATATATATATATGTATGTATGTATGTATGTATGTATGTATGTATGTATGTATGTATGTAAACTATTACATATAGGAAATACTTATGAAATAATGATTAGATTTATATTATAAAAATGAATACATTTTGTAATGCAAATGAGTTAGAATGTTTATAGTCTAACACCTTATTCTCTTGCCATAGTTCTAGGAGTTTATAGATGGTGTGGGGAAAGATAGAGTAAATCTAGATAATGTACTAGTGTCAAGCACCCTACGACAAATAAATCCATGTTCTCCCAAGGGTTGAGTTTATCGAGAGAAGTAAGGAATCAATGCTTAAACATGTTAATTGCTTTATTTATTATGAACTTGGAAGCTTATTCATGAGTATTGCATCTAACATGTTTATGTGATATATAGATATAAATATATATTAAGTCAATTCTTTAATTACTCTCCAATACAACCAAGCCACTAGGGAGTTTGAATAGGGGAAGAAGTAATTCGACCACTTTGGGGCAAGAAAGTTCTAATATGGGTGAGAGCCATGAGCGAGCCTCAGGTAGATTGTTTTCGTACTCGAGTAGCAACGATTCTACCATCCGCCTTAGGGTTAGTGATTAGGAGAGTATCAAAGAATTGAGGCTTAAGTATGTATTGTTTCTAAATATAAGAACACATGATAATTATTGATAAATAACATTCTTAGCTTGAAAGATGTTAAAATTACCATCCCTAAATACGATTCAAACCCTAAAAGTTGAATGTTAGAACAAATTAAATAAGATCGTATTAGGGGTCATTATATATTCCCATGAAGCAACACCATAGAAAAGTAAGTGCAAAATAGTTCTTATATACTGCTCTCATAATAGGAATAAAATCTCCTTAACTTGTGTCGCTTGGAACAATATCAAAATATAATTGCAACTGCCAAAACATATAATTTTGAAATATCATTCAGAACCCTAGGGGAGAGGACCCAGTAGTTGTGCACCCTAACTTCGCGCTTCTCAAAATCCTATGTGAAAATTTCAAATCACTCTTTTTTTTTGGTAGTAGCTTACTTGGCAAGTCCCCTGCTTATAACTAAGGTTTCAGAGCCACATCATCAAATATGATGCCACATCAGCATACTTTTTGTCAAAGTGTCCAAAACAGCCCAAAAAAAAAGTGAGACCAATCATAGTGCATTGGAGACCCCCATACTTGTGCAGCTGATGTGGCATCACACTATTGGTTGTTTTTTTGGGAAAAGAGACACTTTTCATTCACTTATGGGTAATTATCATTAACAAGAACAACTTTAAAGTCACATCTATTGGTACAATCTTGTCAAAAATGTTGGATGTTAAATCAACAAGTGTGGTTATTAAGTTAACAACTATTGTCACAACCATTGGTACGCGCTCAAGTACTGGGTCCTCTCCCCTATTACATCTCAATGCATTTGACTTATTGAGAAATGTTTCACTTTTTCTAATCCCTTCTCTGCTTTGGTACATCCTATTTACTTTCTTTTTCATAGCCATAACATCTCCCTTTCATACCGGAACACTTTAAGGTGCCATTTTTTGGCAAGATCTTCTCTTATATGTTTGATACCTCTCTGTTTCCAGATTGATAAAATTTACATGCTAGTGCATGTCTACACACTCGTTCTCCAACCTAGAATAAACTCAGTTGCACTCAAAATGTATATGATCGAAATAATAAAAAATACACACTAAGGAATTTATATTTTCAATTTTACCTTGTTTTCACATGATCTGTGTTGAGCGTCAAGTTTTTATTGATATTTTTGTTCACCGCAGTAATATTTTTGCACTCTTTCTCAAAGCAACTATTAACAATTTATGAGACAACAATGACAAAAATGTTTGAAGGGTATAACCATCTCTGAGGCTCTATATTCAAGTTTAATCCAACACTGGGTTCATTGCATTCAGACAATTTGTGGTGTTCCGATTGTGAGAAATATTAATGTAAATTTCAACAACTCACAATCCTAAATCTAAAATTTATATTCGGCACTTAAAAAAAATTGCTCGGCACCAATGAAAAACTGCTCGCCTGAAGGTGCCGAGTGCAGGAAGAATATAAGTACCGAGTATAAATTTTAAGTTTAGGATTGTGAGTTGTTGAAATTTACATTAATATTTCTCACACCGATGTAGTTTTAAAATCAACCTCAAACCCATTCACGCAGCATTTCAGCTTCCGGGGATCCAGAAAGTGGTTTTATATTATACTTCCAGGACACAAGAGGAGGTGCTGCGAACAAAATTTATAACAATCAGTTGGGTTCTACTGCTTCTGTAATAATTTCATAGAATTGATTCAAACACGGTCCTCTGATGAACATATATTCTTATATAGTTCTTTTGTATCAATCCATTTCACCTGTCATCTTTCATTCTTTACATCTTAATTATTTTCTCACATTTGAATCATATACCTGAAACCATAATGGATTCAATTCTTCCACCATCAAGACCAAACTTGATGCCACGGACATAAAGGAGATTAAATTCCAAATATCTTCCACGTTGAAGAAGCTGCCAGTCTTTTTGTCCCTTGCCAAAGTCCCGACCCCTGGATTTATCAGCAATGGGCAAAAAACTTGATGTAAACCCTTCTGCTAACTCCTTTATGAACCTGAAAGCTTTCTCCCTCCCACTTATTTTAGTATTATCCTGCGTATTGGCTTCCTTTCTGTTTGTAGCCAACGATGTGTTATTTTCAGCTCCAATTTGCTCCTTCAAATATTCCAAGTCATCAAAAAATATCCCCCCGATGCCACGGTGCTGCTTCCTTGCGGCTCCGTTTGGTTGGGGAAGATGAATTTTTAACATAACCAGGTTATCTTATAACCAGGTTTTCGAAAACCTGGTTTTGTGGTTTGGAAAGTCAATGGTCCGTTTGGTTGACACGGAAGATGAATATATTGTGGACCCCACAATATTATTAAAAAAACTGTCATAAAATTCAAAACCTGGTTTTAATTTCGAATTCCACCTTTTTACTGGAAGAAACTTCTTCCAATTTTTGACCAAAATTGGAAGATGAAATTGAAAACCGGGTTATTATTTTAACCAACCAAACAACAATTTTTTTTTGCAAAACCTGGTTTTGCCCTTGATAACCCGGTTTTGGCCCTCATCTTCCAGCAACCAAACAGGGCCTGCAGGAATATAAAAGTAAGCATCACATCTAGATTTGCACTCTGAATAAAAGGACGGATCATATTTATCACAAATTTCCTTGAGGAAATGGTGGAAGTATTCAGCATCCTCGATACCAAGGTCTGCACAACAAAATATCAATGTCAATTTATCAAAACATGTCCATTGTTTTATATTTTTGTTTCCTGATATTAAACACATTCAGTGGAAATCAATTTAGAGATAAAATTTCATTTTTTTATACGATAATTCAGAAACCATGTAAGCTGTCAACAACTACAAATTGAATAGAGATTTCTTAAAAACTATTCTGTAAAAACTTGCATGATGCCTGTAACATATGTATCCTATTTCTGGGGTTGATTATAGGATTTTGGCACGTAAGGATTTTGGGGGTGAAAAACAAGGGAAAGTGCCCCAGCAAAATAATGACAACCAGCTTCGATTTGTCCACGAGTGTTCATAGCCTGCAGATCGAACTTCATTTTTAAGTCATCAATGGCATTTCTACGGGCTCTGCACTTCTAACAATTGCTGATTTTGTGGATATTCAATTCATAATTCATTCATATCCTAATATTCCAGTTATTGTTGTTTCATGTGCCCACCTATCTCATACTATTTTAGTGTGTCATAATTTTCATATTTCTAGTACTAAAATATTATGATATATATTTCCAATATCATTAATAGAATCTTGTTTGAATCAGATAGTGCCCTTGGAATTTTCTTTTCATGATGTTCGTTCTCATCAAGTTTTATGGAATGGTCAATATGTGACCACATTGTGAGACAGTAATTTAATTCCATATTGTTGATATATGTTTCCACTAGATTCTAAGGGGTCAATCATCAATTCTTCTTAATTCCTTTTCCATGTCATAGATGGTTCTTGGTAGGGTTGTCTTTCTTTTTTATGCTTGGCTTGTGATTTCTTTTGATAAAATCTAATATGTTAGTGAAATAGGATCGATTAATCTATTATGTGACTTGTAATAGCACTTCTGGATATTTTATGTATTTTCCAAGTTACTATACGAATGAATATATATGTGATATAAAGAGACATGCCTCTTGAAGAGACATGTCTTTTTAATATATTAACTTCATTAGTTATAGTTATAACACAATTAATATACCCTCAATATATTATAATGATTATATAATAAGTCTTAATATATGTTAATTATTTCATATATAATATTTGTCATATATTATATATCTCATATATATAATATAATTTATTTGACAGAATTATAACATTAACACTCCCTCTTAATGAAGAAGGATAAAACACATAGATATTACACCATAGGTAATATTTCAAGAATAATACATATAGGAAATCTTTGATCAGAAGATTTCTAAAATATGATATCATATAAGTATTGACCTATCAGAATATCAACTCATGATATTCACCAATTACTATTTGATATCATATTAGGTAACATGAGCATTGGCCTAAGAAAATCAATCAAATGATATTCACCAAGTACTCTGAGTAATGGCCTATCAGAACATCAACTAAATGATATTCACCCAGTACAAATGTGGTAATGGTCTATCAGAATATCAATGCAAGATATTCACCAAGTACCTAAAATATATCTATACAAACAACTTGTAGATAGTTAAATTAATAACAACTAATGCCTAGTTGTTGATAGCTTTTCATGATTTATTTCAACATTTACACAAAATGTATATCATGATACAAGTTATTGTAAGGTTGTCACCTTTCAATAACTTCTCCTAATACAATTGATAACCATTTCAAAGTCGTCACTTCTTCATGATGTATACAGGGGACAGGCTCATACATGTATGACATCAAAAGTTCGTATGACATCTCCATGAATACTGTCATGTAGTGTTGTCATAAAACATATCATAAAATAAAGTTTCTCCCTCTTAGTTTGATATCAACTTTTTTGACCTCTTAGCAGAAGGTTCTCTCCGATGAAGTGTCAGACTTCCTCTGAATTTGTTATCATCCTTCTAACCTCTTAGTAGCAAGTCATGTCATGCTTTCCTAGTTCAATGGGTATCTTGATAGCATAAGGCCTTCTAGCCTACATACATGAAACTTTATCCCATGCACCATAGTCCTTTAGTTGTTATAGTTTTTGACTAGTGTTGAATCCATCAACAAGGTCTACTCCTTCTGAACCAAGATCATCAAAAGTTTGATTTAAGCATTTTTATTTTCTGCTCCCTCTCTTTCTCCAGGGTTGCCTCTAATGAACTGTCAAACTCCCTCTCATAATCTCAATCATCAAGGATATTTTCTTCAAGAGCTTCACATTATCCAACATAAACATTAGATGATTAATGAATCCTGAATCATAGCTTCTTTGAAGCTACTATCATAAGATTGAGTTTGTACAATATTCGGTAGAATACCTAATGTACCAATCTTCTTTTTTTGCAAGAACATCCTCAGAGACAAAGGAAAAGATCAAGGCAAATAGCTCTTTATAGTAATTATAGAAATACAAAATAAGAGAGAGACTACAATGAGTAGATACATGCAATACCCGAGGATAATAAATACTTATCTGCACATCAACAAGTTGCTCCAATGAAGGTCCATATGCATCAAATAAGAAAATGCCTCCATTTAAGAATTTGTCAAACAATTTGAGTACATCTTTTTTGCTCCCATATAAGAACGGTTCAAATGGGAATATAACATTGGTTATCATTCCCCCTTACAATGTTAGATTCCCACTCTTATATGATTGAATATAGAGGTACAAAGTTGCATATATTTGGACACACAACCTATCTCCTTGTAGCTCAAGCCACATTGGTATGACTTTCAGAATGTGTCCCATGCCCATGTGTTTGTTTACCATCATTTCTACAAATAGTTACAATGCATCTTTGAGAAATGTGTAAGTTAGTAGAATGTTCAACAAGACCAATATTACCATGAATTATGACCATGATTCAAACTATAGTTTGCTAATCATATAGTCCTTATAGATGAAGTTTCTCCTCTTGGAGGGTACCTTTCTCCATTTCCAAGAAAGAATGTCGTTATCAATATGCACACCATCTAGACATCAATGTCATTCCACCAAATACATCAACTCTTGCTAGTTCAAATTATTTTACAGTAACACTCAACAATGGGTAAGTATGAATCCCTTTGCACGCATAACATTGTTCCCAACCATAATCTCTGCTTCAGATCCATCACATTGATGGTTCCTATGCCCTTCTTAGAAGTCCCTCTTTGGCATTGGCAGAAAGAGTCAAAGGTTGTGGATTTTGAATCAACACCTGCCAATAACATCTTGCTTTGAAACTTCTATAATGACTATGTTTTCCTGCAACCTTGTCTATGTGCTCTATTTACAACACTTGCTGATCTTGCTAGCATCTCTTGAATGCAAATAAGAGATCTGATTTTTGAAGACTCGCATGACATCAAATTATCCACAGATCATTGCCTCTTGATCTATCTTTGAGAATTGTACTATGATATCAACATTCAAATCACTATTTCCATCTCCACATAGGTGCCCGTAAGTGGGTCTCATGCTGAGAAATAGAGATCCTACTATGACTTGATCTGATTTTCTTCTCTTCTTCCACTATCAACCGTGATCAGTTGGTAAGACAAGATTTTGAGCAGCTTCTCAATAAGCTTTCAATCTGTGATACTGTCATCCACAAATCTAATCCTGTAGGTTATAATTCCACATATCATAATGTTCCTTCCACAAATGACACAATATTTCTATTGAATAGATTCAACAACACTTACAATAAGATAATGATTTATCCTCATCAATATAATATTATCTGCCACTCCATGGTAACACCAATATCAACGTCTTGCCAGACTAAAAGTAATTATTTTGATCTTTCAAGCAAGTCGATATTGACTCTCAAAAAAATGACTTTGTAATCTTCCACATAGGGAATTAGAGTATTTTCCAATATGAAGGTGCGAATATCATGAAAGTGCATTATGCTAGTCGGTACTTTGCATCTCGCAAATATTTAATTGCCAAGTCTGGAGAAAAATATAACCCTTAATGGGATATAACTCGGAAACATTCAAGTCTTTGCAAGGAGTCTCTTATCACTTCAGACAAATTTTTTTTTTTCCAGTGCTTCCAATGATTATTGAAGAGATGTGTCCAATCATAATATTATTAGTAAGGCTTCTTGTGAACTCATAATAATGCTTGATAATTGTGAGGTAAAGTGCTCGAAGAATTTTCACTCTGTCAATAATATGTGTCCCTCTTTCCTTCTATAATATTAATGACGTTTATATAAAAACGTGATTTTTCTCAGACATCAAAGTCATTCAATCTCCACAACACATCTTAAAAAATTTCTTCCCAAAGATAAAGATAGTGATGCAGCATAGATATTTTACTTTAATAGCCGCCGGTTTTGGCTAATATGACACAAGATGCAAAACTTTGTTCTACTTTCTCTTATGTATAATCCATGTGCAATCTATTTTATTCATTTATGCTTCATGTCATTTCCCTACATACTTTGGCTGGTGCAATGACTTAACACGGGCTTCTCTTATCTGAAGTGGGTTTGACTCATTGGCTTGAGCCCCAAACCAAGGTCATGATGTACAACAAGCTTGAGTTGGCATTCATTCTCTTCGTAGTTGGGAGTATGTGCTAAATTTCTAAGCAGGAGATCTGACACCATATTTGATCTAACACCGTGCTTATTCATTGGCTCTGACATCGATTTGTCACACGCAACAGTCATTAAGAGAAGTGTAATTTGGTCCCTGAAATTCCAACACAAAGACCATCAATTTCACCTTGGCACAAAGGCATCTAATACACAAATAGCGCACACTTGTGAGAATGAGTTTGTTCATCCTTGACATATAGAGCTCAAGAAGTATTCAACTCCCACATCTATTTACAATAGTTCCAGATCATTCACTTCTTCTTGCATCAATTTCCTATCATGTGTTTGGCTTTTTCTTAAGATCCCTAAAGACCAACCTGTTCTGATATCATGTTAGTGAAATAGGATCGATTAATCTATCGTGTAACTTGTAATAGCACTTCTGGATATTTTATGTGTTTTCCAACTTACTATACAAATGAATATATATGTGATATAAAGAGACATGCCTCTTGAAGAGACATGTCTCTTTAATATATTAACTTACATTAGTTATAGTTATAACACAATTAATATACCCTCAATATATTATAATGATTATATAATAAGATATATACTCTTAATATATGTTAATTATTCCATATATAATATTTGTCATATATTATATATCTCATATAATTTATCTAATAGAATTATAACATTAACATAATCCAGCAGATTTGTGGCATATGGTATTAGTACTTTAGATGATTGAGCTTCATGTTTCATTATTAAGAGTTTGAATATATGCAAGCGCACTTTTTTATTTTATGGTGGATCTATCTAAGACATTTTAATATATTTCTCCAGATCTAGTTATTCTTCTTCTTACTCGAGTGGATAGAAAAAAGACTATACAGGTATCTTTAATTAATGATGACATTTTAATTTTTTTTTGGCAATTTGATCATTTTTAGGAGTCACACGGTCCTTATCATATTTTGAATTTGGTTTGTTTTGATTCTTTTTGTCATTATCACAAATACCATAAAAACTTTAAATGTCAACACAGATATAGATAGTTGACCAATGCCTTTTAATGTTTGGGAGGTAGAATATTACTTTAATTATAATATTGTCATAAAGTGTTTGGGTATACTTGTCAATATTTTAGTTTGGGTATGCTTGTCAATATTTTAGTTTATAAACAAGTGTACACACTTGTCAAAATCAGAATATGGAACATTGGAACGCTTGATGGTACTTTAATCTTACAATAGTAAACTGCAATAGATTTTTACAGATACAAAAAATTCAACAATGTTACTACAAAACTGCTATAGATTTTGACAGCGTAGCTGATCAACAGCTAACTAAAGATGAATGAAAATGAACTAAGAGTTGTGATACATATACAGATTTCTATTAACCCCTAACAGTAATATTGGAGCTTAAATGGCAACAGTCCTACCATAGTTTGTTGTTAGTATGTTGTAACTAGATCTGTTTAGAATATAATGATTTGCTATTTTTAGCATATCATAGTTAATATAATGTCATGCTATACACATGAAAACATATGCCGATTTCTCACATCTCTCTTTTTTGAAAAGGTCAAATTGTTTCCACTCTTGACGACAAGTTTGAGAAGGATGCTCACAGTTGACGATATATCCATGGCCAAACATTCCAACAACTTTAATATTTTAGAATCAAATCTTTATCACAACTTTTTAAAATTTTGTTTTATCTAGAAGACCAAAGATGAAAAACTTGGACTCAGCATTAACTTAGCAGGCCCAAAGTCTTGAAAACTTGAAACTCAGCAATAACTTAACAAATTTATTGAACATGAGGATAGTGGGGGTGCGCCTTGCTTGTCTTGTGTGCTCTAACTTGCTTCGTTGGGGAGTTCCTGGATGGTTGTCTGCCCTCCTTGGATGGGGATCACATTTTTTGCGGCTTTCAGGTCTGGTTGGGCGTTGGTCAACCTCCTCTGGAGAATGGTGGTTTTTCCTTGGCATGGGACAAGAGGGTTTTGAGCTTATTTCCGTCTGGCATTTGGTACCTTGGTTTCTGGCGGAGACCCACCTTTGGTTTCTCTTGTTGTGCTGGTGTGTTGACACTATCCTGCATTTTGGGCCGGTTGCCTTGCAGGTTTTCTCATTACCGGGTGTCCAGTGATGCGGTGGTGTAATGCTATACTACTGCCACTGGTGGGGGTGTTCTTCCCCTTACATGTTGTAATCTTGTTGTTGGGCATTGCTCTTGCTTCCCCTTTTCTCTACTTAGGCCTTGGGTTTTTGTATGTGACATATGGACTTTTTAAGGCCTTCTACGGCAGCTCCATTGTTTGCTTGGAGCAGTTTTACACATAGAAGTGTCTTGAGGTCCTAGGTCTCGGGAATTTCAAAGTTTTGAGAATTGGAAGCATTTTGCTCGGATTCGCATGTGGGTTTTGTTGGATCGATGCCAGGTTGACGCTGAAAGTTTTATTGGGCTTTCCCTGGCTTCTTGTTGTTTCTGGTTAAGTGAAAGTTTTCTTTTTGGGGGTTTCCCCCTTCTAGAGTCTGGTGCATATTTGTATCTATCATTTGGTAGACTTTGAGCTTTCTTCTATTTCACCCCCTCAAACTTCTATTGAGGTGAAGTTCCTCACTCGGTCTCGTTGGCTCCTTCAGGATGCTTTTTGGTTTGAGGGTTGTTTTCTAATGCCATCTCTTCAACATGTAGCTCATATGAGGTGGAGTTATCACCTATTGAGGTGGTGATAAATTGTGTGTTTAAAGCTGATGGCGGTTGGATTTGTCGTCTCCTTATGCCTTGCTAGAATGGTGGGGTGATTTCAGACGTGGTTTTTTTGAGAATATTCTTCTTCCCAACATTCCTATTGAGGTGGGCTACCTTGAGGTGGAAGGGAGTTTTGTTGGGAGGTCTGGTATGGAGAGATATTTTCTCCCTATGGTTTCAGTTGGCTCAAGGAGATGCACTTTCAGGAGGCTGATCATGATGTGTACTAAGTTTGGTGTTATGTTTTGGGGTTGGGAGGGAGGCCTTCTTTTCCCCCACGATTTGATGGACTTTGTAAGGTCTTGGTTTGCCCTATTGGGCTTCTATTTGCAGCCGATGCCTCATTTTTTCCATCTTTTTGCTGTTGTCCTTTTGTTGGCCCCTGGCTGGCCTTTTTCTACTGTTCTTTTCTTGACTATCTTCATGCAACGTTTTGTCTATGATGGGTTTCAAATCCCTCACAAAATCTGGATGTAATGAGTTTTAGGGCCCCATCAAAACCTGCTTTCACTTAATCAAAAACAAATTTATTGAACATTTGAAAATACATAATTTTTTAAGAAGTGTTCTCCAGAAGCACACATATATACTGAATTTGTAGAACATATTACTAGTTTTCATCATTAATAAATCAAAATTTGAATTCAACACACATTGCAGATCACAAAACAAGAACAACCTCTGAATACTATTATTTTGAAGTTTTGGTTTAAATGATAATCATAAATCATAAATTTAGTCTACAACTAAAGCTCAAAAAATATTGTTGCAACTATGTGGATGTTGTTGAAGTAGATGATAAAGATGCAATATATTCAATAGGTGCCTCAACATATGCCTCATCTATAATAATAAGATCAAGAAGTGCATGAGAAGAAACTGCCTCTATTAGCTAACCAACTTGCCTTCTACCTCCTCATATGCTATCATTTTTGCTTCACATTTAGCTGCCTTCCTCTCTAAATCAGCTAAGTCATCATCAATTAACAATGAATTCACACCAACATAATCAGGCTCAACGATCTAATTTTTAAATATGGATCAATGACATCAAGGTCATGAGCTTCATGTGAGCCCTAACCTTGTTCCTTCTTCTCATGCACCCAAAGCTTGTATCAAATGTACAGACAAGGTCATTTACATGCTTTTGAGTCAACCTATTGCACTTCTTTCTATGAAGCCTCACAAACACTCCTTTGTACTTGGGCAAAACCACTACAACGCTAAGGCTTTTAAGTCAACCCATTGTGCTTCTTTCTATGAAGGGCCTCAAAAACATTTCATTGTACTCAACTAAAACCACTGCAAGACATATATAATGTGGATGGGCAACTTTTGAAGATTAGGTGCCATCGTACCATAATCTTCCCACCACAAATTTGCAAGGATAAGAATTGTCATTCATAACATAGTAAGGAATTTAATAAACTTAAAATTGAAATAAATGGTAAAAGAAAATTAAAAACGCATTTTTCTACTTGGCAATAGGGTGTCTCTCCTATGAGTGCTATTGTTTGAATTAAAAATGCCCCCATGTCCCTCTTATGAGAGACATTGTATCTCATCAAGAATGAGATCTTGAAGCATACAATCACCAACCAATTTCTCAATACATGTATTGAGACCAACAAGAACCTTTCCATTTGATCTATAAGTTGGGAAGGAATAAAACTTGGGGTTCAAATATTAGGCAACAACATGAATATTTTGGCAGAATAGTTAGTTCCACCTTCAATCAATTATGTGCAATATGAGTTCATATTTGGTCTTGTTTGACGCATACAAATGTTGAATCACCTCTTTGGCCCTATCCATGGCCTCATACATGCCCATGGATTTTTGATCCCCATTTATCAGTCATAGAACCCCCAACCAAAGGTTTTGACACCCAAATATAAAAAAATTAACAAAAACAACAAATTGTAATATTATAAAATTGTAAAAATAAATCAGCAATGAGTTTGAAAGCATACATTAATGATCTTCTTCATGACTTTGGAAAATCTATCATAAAAAATGGCCTTCATTAACTTCTTTTATTTAGGCTTTCCACAATAAAGTCAACCATTTTGCACTCACAAACAAGCACTTAAGGTTGGGAAATGTAGCTGACATGCTCTGCAAGGTTAGGAAATTAATATATAAGTGTCTAAAATTTGATCGCACAAGATCCTTACCATCAATCTACTCTTTCATAAGATTTAGGACCTGTGTATGGTTGCAGATGTACTTTATGATATTCCTTCCATCTTCAACCACAATTTGTACCAAACTCATTTTCCTTATGTCTTAAAGGAGCAAGTCAAGGTAGTGAAGAACACAAGGGCTCCAAAACAATGCTAGGTGTCTCACTTGTACAAGTGTATTGGCTGCCACAAAATGCAGTTGCATTGTCAATCACAATCTGAATAACATTTTGCACTCCTATTTCCATAACCACCTCTTCCCAACATGCTGGAGATTGTCCTCTGAACTTTTTACTCATAAGACACATCAACTGATTATAAAAATGCTGACTATCCCTTGAAGTGTAATGTTCCTATTTAAGATAACATATGTGAAGAAGCAGAATCGTAAAACATATGAAATTGTATTCAAATGTGTTTGCATTCAATTTGATAACTACAATGTCAAATGCAAATGCTTATAAAGCATCTCTAAAGTGTGACTAACTACCCAAAACTTCCTAATGGGAATAACTCCCAAAACCTAATTACATTATTATTTTATTAAGCCTAACTATAAACAACTTATTAATGTAAAAACTAGAAACTATCTTATTAATGTAAAAACTCCAACATTCCTCCCCCACCCCCCTTATTACATTAATCAAATAAGTGTGAAAGTTACAAGGGTTTTAACCCAACCCTTTAGAGATTTTGATGAAGCATCTTCACCAATCCTCCTTGCTTGCTCAAGAAACACCTAACTAATCACATTAGTGGATCTCTTGACCACAAAACTTGAAGTTGTTTTCACAATGTGAGTGTTCCCACCTGCCCTGCACAATGAGATACGTTTTCTCCAAAATTTCACATCTCCTCTGAGTGTGTCTAATGCCTTCTCTAGTGCTGCACATGAGACACCTTCCTTCGAAAGTCCACATCTCCTCCGAGTGTGTCTAATGCCTTCTCCAGTGCTGCACATGAGATGCCTTTCCTCTGAAAATCCACATCTCCTCTGAGTGTGTCCAATGTCTCTGCAAGTGTTGTAGAAACAATCACCACCAATATGCCTACACATGGAAATCTTTCCTCCAAAAGTCCACATCTCCTCCGAGTGTGTCTAATGCCTCCTCACTTGCTCGACAAATCATATTCAAATTCTACCCCCCTCGCTCCATGGAAGGACAATCATGCTTCCAAGCCCCCACTTCTCTTTAGAGACACAAGTATGACGAGTCCCCTCTTCTCTTCAGAGATGAATATGCCAAGCCTTGATTTTACAAGAATACTGATAGTTTCTTCTCATGTGAAAATTATCTTTGAGGATGAAGCTAGCTCAAGATGATAAAATTCCTCTTGACTCCAGCCTCCTGAAATGTTTTCTTCACATTCTATATACCATATTCTCCAACAATATGCAAACATTAATAAGTTTGTACCAAAACAAATCATGAGCACATTAAAACTTACAACTTAAAATATGAAATGTCAATCTAAGGCCACAACATATATCTCCAGGATGTCGTTTCTTGTTAGCCCTAGTGTTTGTGAGGCATATAATAATACTAGCTTTGGAAATGTTTGATATCAAAAAATATAATCTTCTTGATATTGCTTGTATGTATTCAATATATACTTCACACCGTGCAATCATACCATATTTTCTTTTAAACAAATTTAATTATCACTCATAATAGAATACCTCCAATTCTTTCTGCACCCAAAGTTGAATGATTTGAAACATTTATCATAGATCAAACTCCTCTTTTGTTTGGAAATGACTCCACTAAACAAATATATGAAACTTTAGTTGATAGAGAAAGCTTTGCTTCGGTAGTGAAGAGCAAAATAGACAGGTTCACGGTATTATGGGCCTTATTAATATACTCAAAATAAAAGCCAGATTTTAATCCTACACCTCAAGTAACAATGTACTTGAGCACATCAATCGCAGGCTATGAATTGTCTAATTATGCACACATTGCTTCCTCTTATCCAGCAAGCATCAACAACCAGACATCCGTGCACAAAGTGCAAACTTCTGCAATCAGCAATAAGCCGCAACGGGATGCATAATATTTCAGACTAAAGTATTTACGAAATTTCCAGCAATACATAAAACTTTATCGCACACCAAAACCTGTCCTTTAATGGAAACTTATTTGGCACCAACTAGCTTGGTCGAAATTGAACATTGTAACATTTAAATTGTACTCACTCCAGAAGAAGTTCCTTACTGTATAATCTTGAGCATCAGCAAACTATAGATATGAATCTGAAGGAGATCGGCGACTAGTTGCTTCATAATGGTGGGTAGTTTTTCTTTTGCAAACTGCGTTTCTTGCCGTGCAGGTGTTTCTTTCCAGCAACAGTCAAAACTTGTAGGTGTAGTCTCCTTGTGGACTTCATTCCTGGTAACATTGCACAGTCATCCCTCTTATCACGTTGACAACTTTATTCCCCAGCATCGGTCATTGTCTTTTCCCTTTGTTTGTAACTACCATCTACATCTCAGAGGCACATGAATTGTAATGGCTCTGATAACATATAAAGAAGCAGAATGGTAAAACATTAAAAAATTGTATTCAAATATATTTGCGTTCAATCTGATAACTACAATGTCAAATGTAAATGCTTATAAAGCATCTCTAAACTGTGACTAACTGCCCAAAACTTCCTGACGGGAATAACTCCCAAAATCTAATTACATTATTATTTTATTAAGCCTAGCTGGAAACTAACTTATTAGTGTAAAAACTCCAACATTATGAAATTGGGGCAATTAACGTCCAAAATCAATTGCAAGACATATTTTCCCTCAGTCTCAATCAAAAAGAAGAGTGATGTTCTATAATACCACTCATAAATGTTTATGTTATACAATTGATTGAATTAGAATATGTATGACAATATCACTGCTGTCTCTAATTTGACAATTTGGATGTATGAAGGTGATCAGGCCTATATATCGATAATGCTAAGATTATATTGGTAATAGGAATGATCTGCAAATAATAATATGTGGATTGGTTACTAGATTAGTTCTGTATCTGATATGAATCTAGGAATTACAGAAAGTTACGATATTCCAATCTGCAAATATATAGAGATCTCTGCTCTTCCTGATGTATCATTATGAGCTATACAATGAACCTCCTCCTAATGATAGAATGTTTCTATATAGGGCTATATCTGATACTGATCCTTCAAATCATGCAATCACTTTCCAATTATTGCTGAACCAATATTTATTGTGTCTGATATGTCGATATGACTGTGCAATTATGAATTATCGATATGAGTTATGCAATGAACCTCCTTCTGATGATAGCAATGTTGCTATATAGTGCTATGACTGATATCGATCCTTCAAATCAAGCAATCACTTTCCAATTATTGCTGATAGAAATATTTGTTGTATCTGATATGTTGATATGAATGTGCAAACTAGGGGGTATTTTCTTATAGTAATGAGGAGTTGTTTCTGATCTGTATATAAACTTGCAACAATAAAGGTGTTCTCTCTGACGCTGATCATTAATTGTATACTACCCTATTTGACACTAAGGTTAATTTACTCTAATGAGCTATCTAACTGCATATGTAAAAGAGATAAAAGGTTTCTTGAATGATGTTTGCTATAATGAGATCGATTGCTTTCTTATATCTTGCTGATTCAAAGGATTGGTTTTATTCTAGAGACATGTCTTTGTGCATCTCCATGATTGCATCACTTCAATATGCAAATCATACTACTTCATAATAATTTGATTTGTTATATGAATCATGTCTCGATGTTTTGTTGAGAGATACCGATTAGTGTAATTGTCACCTAATTAACAGTGATGCTTAGCATTAATCTTTGTTTGTTTACACTTGTCAAATTATCCACTTTAATCACTGCAATTGTAATCTCGGATTGTCTTTAAACTAATCATTATTTATTAGTCTTTAGTCTATAATAATCTTCATCAATAATGCATCAATAATATGACTATCTTTGATCGATCAAGGCATGACTACTTAGCTTTATCTATGATCAGCAGTGATAATAGATCTGCAGTAACCAAATGTTTACTGTCATCGTGTCAATACTCATGATTGGATCTCTTAATTGATCAATGTTTGACTATTGATCATTTCTAATCTTCTGATTGTATATTGATAGTATGTCTCAAGTAGGATCGAGACACAATCATTATCAACTTCATAGCTATTGGTCCCTTATCATGTTCTCTCCATTCAATGTATGTGACTGATCTTCTTATACACAATGGTGTGCCATCTATATGTCTTGCTATGATTATCTTTATGGGACCATTAATTGATGCTTGCAATCATCTCCTATCTTTTAAGCATTAATGGTTGATCTTCTTCGTGCATAGTTATCAATATGGCTCTACTAATATCAACTCTATGCTAATTGATGTATTTATCTCTTGTATCTTTACTATTTGTTGGTCAATAACTTACTAATCTAAATCTACTTTCATAATGATAAATATATTCATTTATTACCATGCTTCTCCCTTGTTATCTTAATGATGATTGACATAAGATGGCATCTTGTCAATCTGATTGATCAAGGGTTTACCATTCTAATCAGGTAGTAAAATCACAACTACATGTTGATTAGGTGATTGTCATTCTTGATAACTCATGAGCCTAGCAATTCTTGATGGAGATATCTATCATCTTGGATTCTAACTCATCCGCATATCTCTTGATGCCAACTTGGAAGATCGTCTTATTTATAAGACTTTACAATTTTCCAAATACTTTATTACTTGAACTATATACTTTCCATGTACAACTTACTACTAACTACCTTCTAACTATATGTCGGTGCTCAAGGTTTGCTACTCCTTAACCATGATAAGGTTTTATAGCTACTATATCATTAATGCAAAGATGGAGACATCACATGAAGCCACTAAAAAGTTGACGGGTGTTCTATTTTTTCCATCCATCCACCCATTAGATAAAATGGTGTAATCTTTCTTTTCCCAAATTATCCTTAAGATTGTCATTCTTGATAACTCATGAGCTTAGCAATGCTTGATGGAGATATCTATCATCTTGGATTCTAACTCATTCGCATATCTCTTGATGTCAACTTGCAAGATCGTCTTATTTATAAGACTTCACAATTTTCCTAATACTTTATTACTTAAACTATCTACTTTCCATGTACAACTTGGTACTAACTACCTTCTAACTATATGTCGGTGCTCAAAGTTTGCTACTTCTTAACCACGATACTGTTTTATAGCTACTATATCATTAATGCAAAGATGGGGACATCACATGAAGCCACTAAAAAGTTGATGGGTGTCCTATTTTTTCCATCCATCCACCCATTAGATAAAATGGTGCAATCTTTCTTTTCCCAAATTCTCCTTTATGCTTCCACTAGTTAGAGTGGGTTTTCAACCTCATCAGTGGCCCACTCAACTCATGATGACTTGCAGTCTTCAAGCCACCATGATCAATGTAGTGACCAATTATTCCATATATGGTGTTGAAAACAGCAATATTAAAGTCAAAGATGAGTACACATATTGCTATCATCATTGTCAAAAGAAAAATGATGTATATCTTGCCAGGACTAAAGATCACTAAGGCTCATAAAGATAAAGATGGAAATACACTTAGTAATCAGAGATATTAGATTTCCACAATCTATCATTATTATTATGAAAAGTTTTTGAATTCGATTGTGTATGTCATTTTTAGCATCAATCATGTTTTGTGATCCATCATTAGGATGGAAGATAGCAAGAGATCTACAACAAAAAAAATGATGAATCACAGAGTGTGGTCTGAAATGTCGATGCTAAAATATACATACACAATTGAATATATAAACTTTTGATGATAAATTTATTAATGTCAAATAAAAGACCACAAAGGGTCTAAGGGACTGCCAAGTACAACAGAAGGGGGCGACAACCCGCACTAGGGACACTAAATGATGCCCTAGAAAGAAAGTAACAACTGAAATAAAAATAGAGAGGGGTCCAAAGGAAAAAGAAACCCTCCCAAACCCAATTAAGGGTTCCAAACAGCCATGAAGAACTTCTAAACTAGAGGATAAGCAATAGGACTAGTTAGAGTCCCGGTCCACATCGGTGTAATCCTAGAAGAGGAAGGTTGTTGTAGATCAAAGCCAATCATAGGGCTCATGAATTTGGAATAAGTTGCAAGTCCAAGTTGGTGCTTGGTGCCATGCATTGAATGAAGCCCTGTGAAGAAAGAAGTAATAAGTTAACAGGGTGAAGGCATCATAGGATGCTGGTGCTAGAGTATGTGTTTGAAGCCTAAGGGTTTTCCAAAAATAAAGGGCAAGGGTGCATCTCTAGTCAATATATATAAAGAAGGTGGAAAGTGATCACGCCTCCCTGAAGAGATAGTAAAACCTCCCTTTGATCTCATAGTATAGAGGAATGTGAAAGATGAAATGCTCCTCAGACTCAACCCCCCCCAATATTGCAGCTAACAAATCTTGTGCACTCTGTCAAAATGATGTTTGGTCTTGCAATGAAGCTTATGTGAACCCACTCTGAAGGAGCTAAGGGGGATATTGAGGGAATGAGGCTAGTGGTGGGATAAGTAGGAAAGGAAAGCAATGAGTTTGTCTTTCAACTCCAAAAATATCTTTACATAAAACCCATCATAGGTGAAGGCTGCCATAGGGATTAATCTAAGTAGTGTGAATGAGCTACCCGTAATGTCATCTCTGATGCATCTATTCAGCTCTTGGTAGGGAGGAAGAAGATTTTGGGGGGGGGGGGGGGACTATCGAGAGAGTGTTGGAAGAGAGGGAGGTGATCCATCTCAATACCAATAGACCCAAGAAAGGCTAGAGTCTCAACAAACTATCCATGAGCATAACTAGAGGAGACAACAAAAGAAGCGATAGACTCAAAAAAATAATAGGAAAGGTAGGGGTATCTGTGACATTCATCATCCTAACCAACAAAACCCCAAAGGCAATAAGGTACTAGATTAGATGAGCTAAAGGCTGAAGGGATGAGCCCAAGACTCTACAAGAATAATGTTGTGTGAGATGGATTGCTTGCACTGGATAATATGCCAAAGGAGGAGAATCTGAACTCATTCAACAAAGGCCCAATCAAAATCTAACAAAGAAGGATCCCACATTGCTGAACCATAGAGAATAGGTCTGATAAGTGTACCCATAATTGTCATCTTGGACATGGTCTCCTAGAAATGGTCTCTAAAACAATGTTACTAGAGGAGGACCAATGAGCTATACCTCTCAATTATCTGAGGCTAAAGGGTGAGTCTCATGGTAAAGTGGGCCCCAGAGAACTTGACCCCTAAATATGTCCATGAGGATGAGATCTCCACCTCCAAACCCTTAAAGAAGAAATGGTGTTGAGAGGTCTTAATAACATTGAACACTAACCTTGGTCTTCCCCTAATTAATTGTTAAATGCTTTAACTCAAAAAAGGACACAAGACCATCTAGCTATCTTTCTAAACCCTCCAAAGAGGATGTCCAAAGAATGACATATTCTACAAAGGGCTAATAGAGATCAGAACTTAGTGAAGAAGGCAATTGTCCAGAGGAAGAGTATGGTTGATAGGCGAAAAGGGTCAGCGCTACTTAACCCTAATAGCTCTCTTGATGAAAGTCCAAAAACCCAAAAGGGGTCTTGAGACTACCCAGAACCATCTTGTAGAGTCTCATGATAGCTATGAAAAGAGTCTCTAAAATATCGATATTCCAAAACCTCTAAAAAAGGGTCATCCTAGAAACAAAGTCAAAGGCATTGTAGAAATCCACAAAGCAATAGTATACCTTCAAGGAGTGATGACACGCCTCCTCAATAATGCCTCGAACAGTCAAGATGTGATCCATAAACTAATAATCAAGTATAAAATTGACTTGACCCTTGGCATGGATGTGATAGTGATCCAACTCTCTCGACAAAAAAGAGTGGTGGTGTACAACTTAGAGAAGTTGTGCCCAACCATGATGATCCTATAATTATTGGTGTCTAAGATAGGACCCACCTTGTGGATCAAATGGATAATATGGTGTGACTAAGAAGGGGGAACGTATGCAAACAACATGGTTGAAGAGATCGTCCAAATAGGACCTAAAACTTGTTGACAATTTGGCTAGGTTAGACATTTTGATGTTGTCATTTATGGCAACATATTAGTCATATAAAGTGGGCAGATCATGAAGATGAAGTTATGACATGTATATTTAGGAAATTGTCTAAGTGTCATACAGTTTATCTAGTAGACCATATAGATTTTTGATTGGCGAGCTTCACAAGTACATCACAAACATGTGCAGAGCTAGGTATGGCTACTTGACATTAAGATGATGACATATGTGAGTGCGCAAGACTGTACGAAAAGAGTTATGACAAGTTTACTAGTTACAATAGTATATAGGAAGAACAAAGCATGACGAGGAAACAAATATTTTGGGTTAAGGAATTATTTAGTTTATGAAATAATTACTTAACTAATTAGGGACAACATCCTAGATCTTAACCCTAAGTGGGCAAGAGTCAATATTGTATTTTGATAAATGTGTAAAGGCAAGAAGGCCGAATGGGTAGATATTTGTAATTAGCAAGGTATAAAGGAAAGATTGCAAATGCAAAGTTATGTGAATGATCAAGTAATCTAATGTGATATTGATGTAATACTTTGTGATGCAAATTTTGATGTATGATCAAAGGAATGCAAATTTTGTGAATGAGCAGCAAAGGCAAGATCCGATATTGAAGATATCAACAACAATGTAAAGAGGTTTTTGTATCTCTCTCTTTGTATTGAAGAACTATATTATACATTACATGTTTGGGTAGTGGGCTCATCTCGAATACATTTTATTGTATATAACAACTCCTAATAGGGTTGAGGCTTCTAACAAGGCCTAATCCACTGAGACATTATATGGATGTAATAGAATCCTAATAGGGATCTTTCACAAGATACTTTTGATTAATGGATCATTTTGTGGGTACCATCCCCACCGGGATTTTCCCTTGGCCAGGGTTTCCCTAGTTAACCAAATATGGTGTTATGAGTTCTCTTATTGCATGGTTATGTTTATTATTCAACATAGTTAGTTTACTTTCTTATGCATGTTATAAATTTGTTAAAGATATCCAATTTTGAGCTTAAGTTTGTGAAATGCCGATTCATCCCCCCCCGCCCACTCTCAATATTTCCTATTTCTAAAAAAACTATGAGGATGTGTTTAAAGAACTCATCTTAAAAGCCCTCCTTGTCAGCCACCTTGCTAGAGTTCATAGTTCTAATCACCTCCTTGATAGTGGTAAGGAGAAAAGATGAGAGTAAGGGGGAAAGTGACATGAATAGGGTGTTGATTGCAGATGTCATAGAGAGAAGAGGTATAGGAGACTAGTAAACCATAATCATGCTTAGAGGGGAGGGTATGGTGAGGGAAGAGGGTATGCCAGAAAAAAATTGGGCAAATGATGGAGGGACAAAAGAAGGGTAGGTCTACGTTGGAAAATGTGAAGATGCTTCCTATAGCAAAGGACGTGGTCATAGTCAATAGGGTGATCAAGCATGAAGGCTAACCACAAGGTCTAATGAGAGGCCTTATAGTCTTCATTGTGCCATATGTTTATAAGGCATGTATTCTTAGGTTTGGGAGGGGGGAGCTGTGGGTGGAGAAATAAGAGAAGGACATGGTGGATTCCTAGATGATTTTGGACAAATAAGAGAACTTGGTAGTGTTGCACCCCAAAATGGAGAAGAGGGAATAAAGAGGGAGAAGCTACTTGAAATGGTGGGTAAAAATGTCAGAATCACCATTGTAAGAGCAAACAATAGTATGAGAAGAGGGGTCTGGGGTGCAAGGGGTAGATGAAGGGGGGGGGGGGGGGATGAGGGGTTTCAAGGGATGACTGAGACAAAGCTAAGCATGGTTGGCCAAAGGGAGTGAGATTACAAAGAAGTGGATAATGGAGGAAATAGACTAGTGGGAGAGCATAATCTATCGTGCTATCACCATCAACATGAGGCTTGGACGTGAATAAGTGTGATCTATGAAAACAAGATAACCCGTTAAGAACTACCAAGCCCAAAGGCTCACTAAGTTGTAGAAGATGTCTACCATATTTGGTTAACAGACAATTTGCATCCACAAAAAATCTATGGAGCCCCATATAAGCTAGATCTAAATCCTCCATGCATAAGAAGTCAACCACCTTGTTGTATAAGGGATTCTATGTCATCTAAGCCTTGACATTAAAGTCCCCAAGGAGAACTTCTCCAACCATAGAGAATTGGGTGATGTTTCCATAAAGGTTAGAGGAGTCCTTATTAGGGCCACTATAGATAGTGTAGGGGGAGAAGATTGGAGGAAATTAGTGTACCATCTTAAAATGGACACACTTCATTTTGAGACCTTTTAGCCCTCCTTAGTGTAGTTTTGGTCTCTTTCTCTTCTTCCTAATCTTGGTCATATTTCTAGATCATCTCTCATCTTTCATAATGGTCCTTTAGGTGCTATTTTGTCACCTTTTTGGCCATATTTCTATGCTACTTCATCATCTCTAGATTCTCTCTAAGGCCTCCAGGATCCCTCTCAGGTGTACGTTGACCTAACCTCTTCCCAAGGAATTTTGATTTTGGGACCCAAAGTGCCTCAGGCTTGCCAATTATTTACTCTTGCCCCCTGGTTGCCTACCTTGTTTTCGATCCCCAAAACTAGTTGATAAGGAGGCTTAGGCATTTCATTTTCATTAATCAAGCATCCATCATCATTCTACAAGAAACCAAGAGCAAGAATACATGCATTCATAGGACTTCAAGAAAGCATCTTCAAGCATTTATCAAGTTCAAGCATTTCATTCTTGCATCAAGCTTCTTCCTTCAAGATGGTAGTGGAGTTTGGCTTCTAAGGAGGAGATCCATCATTCCAAATCATTCAAGTTCTTTCATCCTTCATCATGGCATGTCACATACATTCCTATTCATAAGGTTTTTCTTTCTTTGATGTCCTTTTGGTTTCTAAGGCAAGGCCATTACATTTGCATACTTGATCACACATCAAATTCAACTTCATCTACAGATGTAATTATATCTTTCATTTGGTATATTCAATCCTACTACATGCTAGCATTTCCTTTATCAATTCATTCACATTTCAATTTCAAGGTTGATTCCTCAATTAGAGCTTGACCAAGGCAAGCCCTCATCCACCCAAAACAAAAACCAAGTTTAATTGTGTATAGGACCAGGATAGCCAAATTGCAACAACATATCTGGAGATTACTCATCGAAACATTTTCAAAGAAGTTGGGTTGACTTTAATATTGTATCTCAAAAATATGATGACTTCATTATAAAGCATCCAGACACATTTCCTCAAGGTCGACGTGTTCTTCGAGCCCTAAAAAAAATAACATTTTGTGAGTTTTCTTTTGGGATCACGAATTTGAAGTTGGAAGTTCTATCACAGGTTTAGATCTGCAATTTTTGGAGTGAAAAGGTATATTCCCTTGCACATTTCAAGGTGAGTAGATTATCATTCATTTCACTTTTTAATCTAGACCTA
Source organism: Cupressus sempervirens (assembly GCA_028749045.1). Classification (NCBI taxonomy): domain Eukaryota; kingdom Viridiplantae; phylum Streptophyta; class Pinopsida; order Cupressales; family Cupressaceae; genus Cupressus; species Cupressus sempervirens. The sequence goes on along the minus strand of CM053792.1, from coordinate 73,279,387 downwards.
TTTTCATATCTTAGTTGGGTTGATTGCATATATTTAGCACCTAGATCTGTCTTATTCTTCTCATTAAATCAATTAGCTCAATTGCACATTTACATTTACACATCTTTAATCAAATTTACATTGCATAAAAAAGGGATTTCTTGCATGCTTCCTTGAAGTTATTTGGGTTTAGCATTGGCATCCCTTTATCCCTTTGGGTTTTGCTAATCTAACTTGGGTTTATTGAAAGTTATCTTCACTAGTACAAAAACAACAATATATTACTAAATAAACTACTAAAAATTGTAGATATCTGACTAATTTTGATCATGTGACCAATGGTAGTTTATTGCTAGACATTTATCTCCCAACCAAATTTATGACTAAACTATTTTAATCATTAATTAAGTCATTGATTTAGTCATTTATTGTTGTTACTTGGTAGTTTATATGGTAATTTTGGTAGTTTATTTGGTAGTTTTTTGGGTAGTATATATGGTAGTATATTTGGTAGTATGTTTGGTAGTTGATTTGTTAGTTTTTTGGGTAGTATTGGTAGTCTATATGGTAATATATTTGGTAGCTTATTTAATCATTAATTTAGTCATATTAAGGCACGATGGAATTGAACCACCATCCTCCTACTTATAAAGTAGGTGCTCTTCCATTGAGCTAGTACCCTTTCAAGAATAATTCAAAAAATTGACAAAGTTGTCTTCCCAAAATTAGATCTACCATGATCATGATCATTGTAACATGATATACTCTTCTCGAAGAACACAAATTTTAGTTATTATGAAAAAACAATAATAAAAATCTTTATCAATAGCAATTCAACAATTTTAAATACTTCTATTTAAGCATTTTAAAATTATATTTCATGTGAATTACACTTCTCTAAATTATTGTAGTGATAGACTCTTATAAAATATAATTTGGAGCATTTTGACCACACAAGTATTGTTTCTTGTGCTAACTTCTCAAAAAAAGATACAAATGATTATGCAATTTATGTCAAGAAAATAGACCTTTGCATTAAATAAAAACATCAAACATCATTAAAAAATTACATCTATAAAAAACTACGAAACACAATCAATTGAAGTACTCACTTTTTAACATATGGAGGTGCTGAAGGATCAAATATTTCCTCTTTCTTATGCTCAGGTGGGTGCTAAAAGTGTCCATTACATTTGATGTTGACATTTATTGAAGGTTAGTCTACAAACAACATAAAAATAAGAATTTGATAAAAATAAGGCACATGAAAAGAAAGTTTTTTTTTTTATCAATGATCTATAACTAAACAATCAACTACCAACTATACTACCAATAATCAACTACCAAATTCATAAATGTAACAATGAACTAAATAATATGTTTATGATACATTGCTTAAAAATCCTAAAACAAAAAGAAATAATGGACTAGTATGATCCATTTGAAAGATGATGATATCTACCAAGAAATAAATTTTTTTTTTGAATGAAGAATCCTTGACAAGGTATAATGGTTGTAGGGATTTTAAAAAGGTAACATCAAGATAAGAAAATAAGAGACAACTGGAATAAAATTCAATGGAGCCAGGTGACTCAAGTCATCATTTGTTGTATGCATTCAATGGTAGAGGAAAAGAGGGGCACTATACAACATAGATTACACATAATGAATATGTTATTAAAATGAATAGAAGGTTTGAAAAACATGTACCTTAATCGATAAAACAAATTGGTGAGAGCCAAGATCAAATATAAAAAAATGCTCCGTAGTATCCATCTTGTGCATTTTCCCCATTTGTGTCAATTTCTTTCCTTACTTCAAGTAATAATTTCTTCTCCTACATGGCTGTCATTTTCCCCTTCTCCTTTGTTAGTCCTAGGCAAGGAACTAATGTTTTTATTAAACCTCACCTATTTTTTTTTTTGAATATTTGAATCTAACATCTAAAGTATTAAATTAGATTATTTTTAAAATTATTTTTTGTACAACAAAAAATCCTAATGGCCAATGTGAATTTTCCTAGGGTAAAATTGAATTTTTGAACACCATAAATAAGAAAAAGATAAAGTAAATAGATAACCATTCATTAATTAAATTGTCAGTTTTGATATCAACAAAATTAATAAAAAGGAAGACTGGTGTACGTGGAACAACGAAATGCAATGCAACTTGGTAGCGTCTTTTCACTATATCAATTTTTAGTTTTAAAATATTTTATAGGTTTTAAAGAAATGTTTATACACATGTTAGTGGTAGATGAAAAGTCATATTCCACACTCGAAAAAAATATAAGCATTTGATTGTTTTCGTCATATTTTATTTGATACAATATTTTTCAAGTGGAAAAGCAAAACAATTTTTTTTTCAAATAAAACTTAAACCAAATACCATTTTTCCAATCAATTATCAAATTAATTAATACTTTTACCACACACACACACACACACACACACACACACACACACACACACAATTTAAAATATTTATAAATATACTCATTTTTAACATTTGTGAATGTAAAATGATTTAAATACAATTTTTTAGGTGTTCATATTATATGTAATTTGTCATTTTTAATGTTGCAATTACTAAATTAAAAAATTATTATAAATTTTTAAATATTTCATAAACAAGAATTAAAACTTATCAAAAAATTGTTTGAAGTTTAAAAAGATACTTTTATTTTAAATTATATCTATTTGGTTCAGAAAAATTATTTTATTTTAATATTAGTTTTTTAGTATATTTTAAAAAAATATTAAAATAAGAAAAATATAAAGAAACAAATCTTTAAGGTTTTTTTTTGAAAAAATAATTTACCTTCTTAAAATTGAAAACTTATTAGTAAGTGTATGTTTCTATTTGATGTGCTTACTTAGAATTTGAAATCTAAATTTTTTGCTCAATAATATCAACAAAGTAATCTCAATAAAGTCACCCCTTGCATAAGGCAGGGACTTAAGCTCTCTAGAGCTCTTGTTATTTATGTTGCCAATTTTGGTTCTTTCGTTGCTTTTGTATTGTTTAATAGTTTTACCTAGCTTTATTTTCTCTCACGCCACTAGAATATTATTTATTTTCTTTGTACAAATAGATTAGCTATGCCCATGTCCATATTCATGTAGTGTCTAAGACTTAACAATTTAAGTTGAGATGAATCTCTAATTGAGGTGGAGATTCAACTATGGTTGAAATAAAGTTTGTTTAAGTTTATTTCATAGTTTAAATGATTTATTTTATTTTCGATTCATCTTAATTACATCAATCAGATCATCATCTTAATTCTAAAATGTCTTGGATCTTATCCATTGACCACAATAATCTTTTAAGCTTCTTTAGAAAAGTAGACTTAAAAAATCCTCCAACAATTACAAAATACCCAACTTGGTAACTTTTTAAACAATGGAAATTATATTCAATTAATCCGTAGATTACAATGATAGGAAAAAAGAAGAATTTATCTAGGTGTATTTATCCTCCTTGTAATGAAAGTGTTACAGTCAAAATGGCACATGAATACATATTTATGTAGCATCTTGAATAGAGAAAAGAAAAGGACTTTTGCAGTCCTGGCTGAGAGGACCACACAATACTTTTCAAACATATATTAAATGAATAAACACCAGTTAATTGGTAGACATTTAGAAAAGAAATAGTTTTCTTCCATCATTACCATACTTGGTAGTTTCAGACCCTTCTTAGTATTACAGAAAACTGTACATCAATCCTTGATGTTCATCTATATATAATTCACCTGGATTCTTATTACATAACATTATGGGCATGCATCGAGCCTAGGATGAAAGGGAAATCCCACAAAATGGAAATTTATCTTCCTTGGAAAAAATGGATCAGAGGGAAACCATTGCCATGTATTCTTGTAGAGATCATGAACAAGCACATTAGTGTTTTTGTGTATAGTGATGTATAGTGATCGAGACCCATACCCCTATGCTTCCCATGTGATTCAATTGCAATTATTATTTATAGGCACCATTTTACACCCCCCCCCCCCCCCCCCCCCCCCCCCCCATTTAATCTTTTCTTTTCTTCTTTGCTGCTACTGGAATTGGTGCTACTTAAACCACTGCTTATGCCCTTGCTTACCTTGCTGCTCGATAAAATCCTTGCCATACCATCAAGCTTTCACCCCCCACGCGGTCTACAATTCTGTGGTGGGCCTTCACCCCCTCTTCTCTTTAGCTAGATCGAGGGAGATAAAGGTGTTTATAGGTTTTAAATCTTCTATACGTAACATTCATAATAGAATAATAGGGCCTTAGGGGTCATTGCCCTACAAAGTCAGTCCTCTGCATGCACAATGTGCACATTCCTATTAAATTTTAGGGGCCAACTATCCCCATAGAATAGTAGGGATAGAATTTCCTAGGCTCGAGAAAAAAAATGGGGCATAAAATTCTAGTTGTGTTGAGAAAACCTTGCAGATTTCATTGGGTGTTGTCCTCATTTCCATTCATTCCATTCTAAAAAGATCAAGCTCCCATATAATAATCCTTCTTGTGGAGTCTTCTATTTCAGCTTCATCCATAACTCTTCCAACCATAAGAATCCTGCCATGAGATTCAACCAGTGAGGGTGATGCTAATTAAGAAGACATCTGCATTGTCAGCTTAGATGAACTTTTAGTAACTAGGTCAAAAACCACAATGTCATAGGGGAGCTCAGTAATGCAATAGAAGAGATTATTACACCATGTGCCTAGATTAGAGCTAAACTTGGCTTCTTCCAATGGCTTCCCACACATCTTCCATGAATTATTTGAAGAATCATAAACCTCCATGAAGAGCTCCTATGTGTGAGGAATCATGGATGGTAAACCATTTTCTCCAGAGACCATGATCTTGTAAGAATAATTTAAGGAAGCCATGGTCATGGTGAGCTTGTGGATAAGGCTGACTTTTAGCATTCTCAATAGATGCCTTTGAGTTTTGGTGATGGGATTGCATATTGAAAGGACTCTGCATTCTACAACTTGATTTCCTAGGCAAAGGAGGCTGCTTGATACTGCTAATATGGATGTACATGGTGATACTCTTACCGACCCATTTTGCAGCTTTGTACTATTGTTGGTTGACCCTATGATGGTGTGCCACTTGTTCATTGATGGATCATATAAAAATGATGCTCTTCCAATTATGTAGAGGATAAACCATCACTTTGGAGTACAAACCCTTGACAGAGCACTCTATAATCTCTTTGATTGAACCAAAACATTTCATCTCCTCCAAACACAATGAAGACAAAGTATGCTTGTTAGGGGCATATATGCTAGCTACTTTCATTCTGAAAACATAGAATAAGCCTAGAAGATGATACAAGAACAATAACCAATGTTTTGTAAGTTGTGAGACATCATTTCCTCCTATAGAGGAATGGTCATTTAATGGTTCATCTGAAACTTTGTTGAATTTTCCATATACATTCTTAATTTCTTGAATCAAATTCCATAGTCAATTTTCCACATAAAAATCAACCCATAAAAAAAACAAATCAAGTTGTACATCAAATTTTATGCAACTAATTTTTTAGTTTCTATTGTTAGAATCATAAAATCAATAAATCAAAGAAATATGATTAACAGAATTAGACTCAGAAGTTAACGATTTCACCTTAACCATGTTAGCCATTTTATTTGCTACATTATAAGTCTATAGAGAGATAGGGAAGGAGGGTAGTACATCTTTAACTTTAAATTGTAAGCTACTGATAGATAACATACTGGCTTTGATGTGCTCTTCATAATTTAAGAAGTTGTAATTCACTATTTCATCACCATCTTTAGGAGGGTATTCAAATATTTCAAAATGCTTCATATGACTTATTTGAGCCTCATCTATGACATTTAAACACCAATCATGAAGAATTAGTTATCCAAGTAAGAATAATAGCATAATATGTTAGTAGTAGGCCAACCTTTGATTAAACACTTCTTACTTGAACAATAACTTTGAAATTTTAGAAATTGGCTTCGAAAAAAAAAAAATTTATGTGGCCCAAGACCTAGGCTTCTATTGTAGACATTCTATATTGTTTTATGAAAAGGAGTATAATTGAATAAGAAACATCTCATTTAAAGCCCCCCCAAAAAAGGAAACAAAATTGAACATAAGTGGGAAATAATACCTTTTCTAATGTTGTTAAAGCTTAAATTGATGCCTCTAATGTACTAAGGATCAATGTTGATCAAAATTCTGTAAGACCAAGAGGCCTAACACAGTGTCAGATTATAGATAGGAATGACTGACAACACCTCCCAAGGCATATGTATATGTTACTGGGGTGCTTAATAAAACTAGTGAAATATGAGGATTTCTTTGTCTTACAAGAGATTAAAAGAGGCACACTTTAGGCATGGCCCACTTGAGAGGAAATACACTTATTTAGAAGCTTATAGGAAGGAATTTGTGTATTTATCATTAGCATGTACGATGTACTTCTTAAGAACAAACTTCACAATATATTTCTAACTGTACATCCACAAAAAAACATTTGTTGTAAATGACTGGCTTCATTATGCATATATGAATAAAAATAGCATAGCATTTGTATATAGTTTTCTGTATTGATAAAATTCGACACTATTACATTTAAAATATACTTGGAAAACATTGTGAACCAATTCTCATGCTTCAGAGTAGTAGCCCATATCTAATAGGACATTCTCAGTATATGTACAATAGTGTGTTTATTTGTATCTTCCATGCCATGTGTTTGTTACGTACCATAAATGACACAAGTGCTCAAATCTAGGATTACTTACACAATATTGCTAGCAAGAAGTAAAAAACAAGAAGGAATTTTTAGTTTCAAATGAAAATCAGATTGTTCATATACAATGTCCAGTAAGCATTTCTACACATCAGTCTATATTTGATTAGCTTCTGATGCCCTCCTTCTAAAAAGTCTAACAAGATAATGTATTTATTAAAGTCACATGACATACAAAAAATAGAATAATGTTGCAAAAATGTCACACATTTACTAGAATTTATGAGCACCACTCCACTATAAAGGATAGAAGCAGTTGTTATAGTACTAAAATTTGAATAAGTCAAACCTAGTAAGCTGCTACAAGCTAGTCCAACTTCAAAGCTCTATACACCAACAAAACACTCAAATAATTCATTAATGTTGTAAGTCTAGTTATAATCCCAACATTTAGAATTCTGCTATATTTTCCCAAATGACAAATAGGAAAGGTAAATACAACAGTCTTTGATCCATTAACATAAACTATAGATAAAATGTACCAAAAGATTAAGCATGATAATAGAGCATAAAATCTACCTTTCTTCTAGATATGTTCGATGCATCCAATTATATATGAATGTTGAATCCAGAAACAAAGTAGTTTCCTCCATTGTTTATGTAGGTATGCTTGAAAATGACTCTGCACATAACCTAAACATTCCATCATTCATCACTGATTTACAAGGGTAGTGATAACATACATGCTCATCATTGTCAAGCCCCAAATTTTGTCCCTTATTCTTAGGAACAATAATAGGTTGACTGCCAGTCCCTTTATATCTTCCAAAAGAGAAAAACAACATAACCAAGCTTTCTATTGTACATAGCTGCAATGCCAATGTAACAGAATAAATGAGAATTTTAGCATCAATTTTGGAAATATCTACACAACTACTTTTCCAATGTATGGAAAACTGAACAGATCTTGAGAAGCCAACATCATTACCTTCTATGATTTGCACTAAGTTTTCACAAATATCACTCCTTCCTCTATTGACAGTTGTCACAAATATTCATAGCTTTTCTAGTTCTCATAAGCTTGTACAGATGTCATATTTTGGTCAGACCAGTAATGCCCTTTTGTGGTCTATTTTTAAGTAATCATGTGACATATGAATTAGTAATTCACATTTCTCTAGATATGGTGAAACCATCACATTCAGAAATTTCTAATCATAAGTTTCACATGTAAGAATTGCTTGGCATTAATCAAATATGCTTTAATATGCAATTGGATCCTACCAAAATAATCTAATACATATTTGAATCTTTGATACAAACAGAGGTGGATGAAATCAATCTAATTGAAGTTTTAACATCAACTTGATAATCTTCCAGTTTACTATTTTTAGATTTACTCTTGTATAGTCCTAGAGGTCTCATTTTTCACAGTTCTTGATTAAGATATATTATATAAAGCTTAATCTAATAATTATTTATGGTAAAAACTTGGCACGAATGAGTTGCATAAAGCTCTTATTAAACTTCTCAAAAGGATTCGTTACCTGGATACCGAGACCTAGTGTGACCTGAAACTTTGCTAAGTTTAGTAGTTTATTCCAAAAAATTACTATACAAGTGCAACACTGCAAAAATAATATGTTCATATTCATACTTTTCTAGGATAAGAAAATAACATAAAATTTTAAAATTTAAAATAAATTGGAAGAATACTTGATTTGTTTTATTTTAATTAAAGAATGTTTCCGTTGGACATTCTATATTTTTATATCTCTGTGATTTTTTAATGCCCAATTTTACTGCATTTTAATAAGTTGATTTATAGTTTCGGTGAGTGTCAGTCCTTTTTTTTTCCTATATTGATTGTATCATTTACAAATAAATTATTTGTGGAACTAATCAATTAAAAATTGCATACCTTGTTCAAAAGCTCCCATTTTTGCACAGGTGGGGAGGATGATGGCAATGTCTGTAGAATCTGGCTTTTCTGCTACAGATTGCATTTTATTGAATGAATTTTAAATCCTTTTAAATCAAATCATCATTTTTGTGTATATCATGCAATCATTGTAGTCCATGACACCACGCTTCTTTCAGACATTTCGTCAAACTTTTAGTGTGCCTTGTCTATGATGCCACATGTTAATACATGTATACCATTGTAATTGCAACTATAATATCTAATAAAATTCCCATTACCCTTATACTTTGACAAATGTCTTCTCCCTAGTCTAAAAGCACATTTTAGCACAGGCAGGGGAAACACTGGCATAGGTCAAGAGTCTGCCTTTACACCATTCTATTGCATTTGCTTGAAAGTTTGTAAAGCTTTTCTCAACAACAACAAATCCATTTCGTGTGCTTCCTACATTGATTTTTTTACATATGAGAACATTTATTTTTGGGTATTTTATCAAACAGATTAGTTGACTTGTCTAAACTTTGAAATTTTGAATACATGTCTACCAACGCAATTGCAACTACAACATATGATTTAAATCATCTCTTCCTTATTGTTGAATGGATGTTTGTACCATATCGTAAAGAAGTTGTAGTCATTTGTCTCCCACTCACAGCTATTTAGGACCTTGCCTTATCACTTTTTCCATTAAAATCCTCTTGCAGATGTTTATGCGTTCTTCATATCCAAGACTGATCATTTGTATTGGCAGTTTTCAAGTTCGCCTTTTGACTCAAATCCCTAATTTTATTTGTGTTTTACAAAGAAAAAAAGTAGAAAATCTCCTCTTTTGTACTTTCACTTCCATGGAGAAGAAGTTTTTATGTATAACCATAGCCGATCTGGCCCTGCATTTGCGAAGATCATCATCGTTGGAGCTAAAAGCATGATTCTTTTACAACGTTGCTTTATTGTTTTCAAGTTTTCCACTCAGACTATAAACATCTTGTCAAATTAATCTGAAGGATCGCAAATAGCTTGTAAATCTCCCCTAAAAAGGTTTGTGACATCTCTCATTGGTTTTTTTGATTATTTTAGTGATGCTATCATTTTTTTCATATCATTAGCAGATTCAATGATAAAAATGTTGAGACTTCTTATCATTTACCTGTAATACAATGCGACAAAGCGACTAAGCTTTGGCAAAAGGTAAGATATTGTTTTTAATTTACTTTACACATCTTTATAATATTCTAATATTAATTTACTTTTCCATCTTTACTACTCTTCTACTTGAAATAACATTTCTTTTAATTAATATTTTTTATTGGTATTTTTTAATCAATATTAATAATATTAGTTTATTAATTAATAAAAAAATTAGATTATAATTGAAGTTCAAAGTTAGTAAATATATTCTAGATATTTGTTTATAATAATTTAAATGAATTGTTAAAATATCAAAATAATAATTTTAAAATATTTTTTTAATAATATAATTTTAAATTAAATATAATATTAGTAATGTCTTACATGCAATAGAAGTTATGGTTAATAAATTTTTTAAATTAGATTATAATAATTAAAGTTTAATAATAACATCATTTTTAAAAACTAATTATTATTATATAATCTGAATAAAATAGTAATTCTTATTAGTCTTTAAATAAATATATATTTTTAATAAAATTAATTTTTATTAAAAGAATGTGTAAAATTTATTAAAATCATTGGTAATGTGTATTTGAAAAATTTGTAAGTGTTAAAAATGTGGTTAAATAATAATTAAAAAAAAAAATGTTTATTGCTCAAATATTTTTACCTAATCAAATTAGAGCAATCTAGTTTTTGAAATGCATTTAATTCAAAAAAATATAATTTTAATATTTTATTAATATTAAAAATATTTATTATGCAACTGGTTCAAAAATAATATTACTAGCGAGTTATGTTTTAAACAATACCTATAGTTCTTGTGGGCAGGAGGAACTAAAAAATGGGTTATGAATGAATTCGAGAAAAGTACTTTTGGCATGTTAAGATTCAAGAAGAAGAAAATAACAAAAATAATAATTCATAAGAAGATGAAGCTTGCACAAGCAATATGACAACATGCTTATTGTTTGTGTTCATCAAGCTTATAATATGAAAAAACCCAAATAGCTAGCAAAATCTTGCAAGCTTTGGTGGCTCAAAAAAGGAAATTGGATAGTCCACTATTTATAAAACTATCCTAAAATTATAAAAATAGTGTGTAAAATGGAAACAATCACTCATTTAGTCATCTTTGTCTTTGTGACTAATTATTTAGTCATTTTAATTTATCCAACCTTGTGATTTTACTCGATGACCAAATTAGTCATTGATTTAGTTGTTTATACTAAACAATTGCAAAAATATACAAGAATTTGATCACTTTTAGTCACATGACTAAAAGTTTTGGCCATGTGACTAAAAGTTTTAGTCACACGGTCATTTAAAGTTTTAGTCACGTGGTCATTTATTTGCCCAAATTCTACTAGTAGTTTGGAAGCCCTTGTTTCTCTTGTATTGAATGTTAGTGTAAAGTGGAGGACCTGCCCTATTGAGCACATTCATTTTTCCCTTAAACAAGTAGAAAAACCCAAAAGCGATGTCTTTGACATGTATGGAAATGCAACATAACCAGACCCACATGAATCTAGCAAAGGCATGTGAAAGTACAACAAAAACCAAACCATAAAGTCGATCACTAACAAGGCAAGCAATCCATCTTGAAGTGTAGACTCCACCAGAACTACTAGTTTCATTCCTAAATGCTAACATCTAGTGAAAACTAAAAAATGTGGGAAGAGGTCAAATAGGGCTATCACGAGTCTTAGTGAGGAACAACAAATCCAAGTAATCCAAAGCATCTAGAAGAAGACTGGGTGAGGGCCAAATCGAACCATTCTAGTTCCAAACTTCTAATAGCTAACATGTAAACCCTAAATCACAAAAACAACCCCACATCTTGATGCTTGGTGTGTAATTTAGTGGGTATAGTTAGGACAAAAATTGTCTTGAATCAATGCCCTAATATTTCTAACCATGACCCACTTTCTGTCCTGTCATATAGCAACCACAAGAGCTCTAGCCCATTTAAGTTTTGTAGTAGAGGAAAGATTTTAAGATAGGGTTGATGATACACCATTTGTATCTATATGTGATGAAGGAAATGCTTGTAAGTTGTGTAAGAATTGAGAGGTGGCTAGGGCTAACATTTCTTCAATGGGAAAAGCTGAAATTATCTTTCTACGCTATCTTCTTTGTGTTATTATCATACTTGTATGTTAGGACCAAGAGCATAAATAAGCTTAAAACAAAGGGAACTTTCCTAATGAATTTGATTGCTCTTTTTTAAGTTAACCTTATATTTAACTTATATATGATTTTATATGCATATGTTTGACTAATTTATGTCATCTCATGACTATTTGCAAATTAATCTAGCAATTTTTTGGGAATTATTTATTTTCCTTTATAGCACGGTATAGTCAAGAAAAATCATATTTAAATTGCATAAAAAGAATCACATTTAATTCATGATTAAATGATAAAGAAATTACATTAAAAAAATGTAACAAATTAATATTTAAATCATATAAAAAAAACACGTTTAAATCACATAACAAAAACCACCTTGAAATTAGATTTGAATCATGTAACAAAAATCACATTTAAATCAAAGTAATGTGACTCGAACCTGGCTTGGAGTTGACGAGGGTAACTTGACTCGTGACCTGGTTCAGACTCGCCAATGACTCGACAAAGTGAAAAAACCTCAAAATTTTGAGATATTTTAGGATTTGAAGAACATTCCATGCACCCATTATTTAATAAAGCTTAAAGACACAATAACATTATGAAATAGAAGGTAATTTGATCACAATGCACATACTTAAAAGTTTAACATACATCGATTACATAAGTACAAAAGTAAATTGCTAAATACTAAATAGTAGCTAAATGAAATAGAAAAGTAAAACATAGATATATAAATTTAAAATGATAAATACATGAAACCCATCAAAATGTATATCAAATTCATGAAATCCAACACATCAATAGTCATCATCAAATGTTCCAAATTCTGATCATATGTTAAGTTAAAGTACTATTAAAAAAAAAGTTAAAACAAGACTATAGCTATGGGTCCTAGTCCTCATCGTCGTCATCATCATCATCCCCAACCTCAACCTTAGGGTCAGTATAATCTATAAAATGCCTCTTAGTAAGGTGTTTAAGGTAGGTAATGGATGACTAATTAGCCATAGCATCAGCCTATGAGGTGCCTTTAGGATCAACTGTAGTCACTACCAATGCTTGTGAGGTGCCACTAGGAACAACTGTAGCTCTATGGTCCTCTACTGCCATAGCCATGAACTCGGCCTCTTTGTTTGCCTCATCAATGCACTCTAGGTCCTCATCATCAAAGACATGATCAATAGCCTTAGTGATCCACTCAGACTCTAGATTAACCTCCTCTAGAGTAATCAGAGAGGTGTCACTATCCAAAATCTACTTGGTCCTAAAGCACAAAGATTAGCTTATTCATTTTCTCTACAGACAAACTATTACACCTCTTTGAGTGGATGTGCTCGAACATGCTCTAGTTGCGCTCACATCCAAAAGCACTACTTGGATGGTTCATTATGTGGATGGTGATTTGCTAAAGGTTTTTGGTTGAAGGCCCAAACATTTGACACCATCTAACTAAATTTTGTAAAAAGGAAAAGAAAAAAATATTAATCTCATTTCAAAATTTGAACTTTAAAGCTAGAAATTTAGAAACTAGATTGTATAAGGCTTAAGCTACAATTTTTACTTGGCTGCAATTTTGTATCACCTTCTTTGCAAATTTGACTTGAAAAAATGGGCCTTGTTGCATTATTATAGGCATCCATCTCAAGCAATATATCTATGGCATTAGTTGCCATCTTCAATATCAGTGTATAGGCCAATAAGAACCTCCTCATCTGCCTTGAAATATTTACGAAAATGGTATGCCAGATTGAGGTAATAGGCTACTGTGTAGATGGGTTTATAAAGCTGATTTTGCCATCTCCTATCAATTATGTCCTAAATAGGGCCACACTTGTCCTCAACTCCTACATATTTTTCCTTAATAACCTCCTTGGCCCTATCCATGCCCTCATATATGCAGCCCATAGTGGGCTTCTCCCCATTAATAACTTGTAGGAGGGCTACAAGGAGCTTAGTGATCTAAAAAACAATTAAACAAAAAAATAATTTAGTGAATGATGAAACTTTACAAAGTTGTATAATGAAAATAAAACAAAAATATGTATGAGATAAATTAAGTTATACAATTTTAAGACTAAAGATTTTAAAATTTAAATTACCTCCACAATCTCCTTACATGGTTCCCAAAAACCTTCTTCATCATAAATGCATTTTTTTGCATCTATCCTTGTAGGGGTGGTGGCAAAGGAGGAGGAACTCCATTGTGGACCAACAAGCATGCACCTCAAAGCTAACCTTGAACTCAACAAGGATTTTAGTGCGATAAAATTAGAGGCAAATCTTGTGATACTAGGACAAGCCAACTCCTTTCCCTTCATGCATTCCCTCATAATGCTGAGGACCAAAGCATGATTATAGATGAACTTGCCAAGATTTTTGGCCTTAGCAACATATGATTTCACCCATTCAAGCTTACCAATATCCTCTAACATGAGATCGAGGCAATGGGCCACACATGGAGTCCAAAAGATTCTTGGGTGTCTCTCCATCTAAAGTTTTTTTACAACAATTTTAAATTAGTTAGTAAACAATTAAAAATTTAGATGTTACATCCCAAATTTTGACCTAATTTTAAATTTTGTCATAGCCATTGGATTTAACAAATTTTTTTTAATAAGCATGTGAAGTAGGTAGTTATTTATATCCGTTGTATTAACTGTTAATGAAAATGGTCATTAACCATTATTTATATGATGTTTAGTAGTTGCTTGATTTTGGAATTATGGTTAATAATTAAAGTCTTTTTTTGTTTATATGAAAATTATTATGGAACATGTTATTATGATGGAAGTGTTTCATGGGAAATTGTAGGAGAAGATGAAGGGGGGAAGCATTGCTAAACAAGATCAACAGAATGGGATACTAGCTTAGTTCAGTCAATAGGATTGACAGGTATGACCTTAAACTTCTTGGCAAGGACCTAGCAACTTGAACTTCAAGATACATCTGTAGGACCCACATGAGCTATTAAATAAATAATTTAAGGAACATAAAATAATTTAATTAAAATTTAATACCTATCTCAAAGGATTATTAAATGATCTTTCACCATATTATTATAATATATATTTATGTACATACACATAGACATAAAAATGAAGTGACACCATAATGTTATTTTCTTATAATAATATGATGCCACCTCACTAATATATCTACGTGTACGTAGATAAATATAAACCATAATAATTTTTGATTTATAACCTTCAAACTTTCTTCCATCCTTATTATTTTCTTTCTTGTTTGAAATCAATTTAACACTTGGTGTTTTTTATTGCCAAGACAATTCTTATGTTACAAAATCCAAGGAGTCACATCTTTTCCTTTTTTATTGAAGTCATGAGTGAGAGGCCGAGACATATTTTATTTTTCAGAGACCCGACTTCTATTTCCCAAATATTCAACTTTGATATTATTTCTTAACATCTGACTTCTATCTTACAAGCATCCGACTTCCATCTACCCCACAAAATCCCTACATTACCATCTGATATACCTCTATTCAATTTAGCATTGCCAATCTCTTTTTTGTTTGAAAATAATATACCTTTCTTGCTAAGAAACGTGATTGTAAATCACTTTGTGGATTTCGCCTAAGGATCATTCAGAAAGAGAATTGAATCATTAGTGTTTGGCAGGGCTCCAAACCTTTCTTGAAATATATTCGGTTATGTGGTCCATCAACCTCAAGTAATTAATGAATTTATTTATCAGCTACTCTTGCAAATCGAACTTCTTAGCAGTAGGTAGTTGTAATATATCCATCATGTTTATGTACCATTAATTGACTCACTTAAGGAGTTGTTATCCAATGGTAATAAAGTATCCATGATACAAAATCGTATTTCTTATGTCTTTGATAATCATAACCAAATTTTATTTGCTACAAGTTTTAAAGAACATACTCTTCTAAATCATAGATTGTGATAAGTTGGAAAATATATAAAATTCATGATTTTTTTGAGAATCATCAGACATAGTTGATTGCTCTAAGAATTTGAGCACCTAGGACTCACTAGATGAATAGCCATGAAAAAGGTGAAGAGGTGAGATGGAATTTGCAAAGACATGAAAAAGAATCAGATATGATATAATAAAACTAATTATATTTACTTAATAGCTCATGCTTGTCCTTATTAATACTTTCTTGTTGTCAAGATGAGAGGTGGTGATTGGGTCATTGAACCCATCAGAAAAACCTTGGCCAAGGTAGTTTAAAGGCATGTTTGTGATCTATTGATCACTTGATGTCAATGGTGCCAGTTATGCAGACATGTCCATCCATAACTGTGCAAACATTCTAAACACCACAATGCTTAGGTGGATGGACTAAGAATATCCCAAGTTTGATCTCGAGGTAGGGAGGGCCTTTCTAATTCAATAGATTGTGTGGGGATAAGTATGGTCTGAGGTTGGGAGGTTAAGCCTAATTCAATGCTTCTCCTCTTACTGAAAGTTGAGGCTTGCACAACTAGCTAAAGACCCACCAGATGATACTTGTATGTTTCTTTTCTTTTTCCATGATAAGCATTTACTTTACTTGTATGTAGAAAAAATAGTTAATCATTAATCTAGTTATTTTAGTTGATCATGGATATAGTTATTTTCAGTTAATTGTTAATCTAGTTATTTTAGTTGATCATGGATATATTTATTTTTAGTTAATAGTTAATCTAGTTATTTTAGTTGATAATAGATACAGATATTTTTAGATAATCGTTAATCTAGTTATTTCAGTTAATCATGGATACAGTTATTTTTAGTTAATTGTTGATAGTTAAAACAATTAATCTCATATGAAAAGGAATTCAGTTATCTATTCAATGAATGTTAGGGAAAATCTCTTTATAAACTATCTTTATGCTATGAAAAATCATTTGTTACATATGGGTTCAACACTGAACCTAGGGCACACTACCTACTAGTAAACCTGAAAGTTCTTAGAACAAATATATAGGATGCACGTACATAAACACCCTGCAAGAAGGATCAACATCCCATCTTCTCTTAGTTAAAAACATGCCAAAATTCAACTATACTTGCTGCTCCATATCCCAAGACAATGAAACCCTGAACTAGGCATTGCAACGAATGAAGAAGGAAAGAGTTAAGTGGCCTCCTACTAGTAATGTAGTGCCTCTCCCATTTGACTTTTGTAAGTCATCCTGATGGATGCAACCTTTCTGATCTTTTGTTGTGATGGGATCATGATTGTGACCATGAGTGGTCTACACCATTGAGGTGTTTGGATTTATGTTTCTGTATCAGTTGCTTTGATTATGCTTTTGACTGATCTTTGAGATTATGATGTGATTTTTGGTTCACTGAGGTTTGTGCCAGTGGTTACTAGGATTGATGTGGTATCATGAGGTTGTTCCGTGATTACCCTGAGATGTGTGCAGAGATTGCACTGTGTACTTTTTACCATGCTACACGGGACTAGGTTCCTGTAGCAGTGGTTAGTCATGTTTATGACTGAGTTTTCTTATGTGTTTTAAATGCCTTTTAATGCAGAGTAATCAATCATTATTAAATGCTTAAGTAATTAGAATGGATTATTCTTGTTGGATTCTTTGGTTATATGCTGCAGACATTTACCTTGTTTTATTTTGATCTGAGAGATATCTGTTCTCGTGTTATGTTTACATTTGAGATGACCTGAGGGTCAAATGTTACTCTTTGATTCCAGTATCATAGACATTAGACTACTATGTTGTTCAGTTAATCATATTGCATGATGATGCTATTTTGAGATGACAGTGTGTTTTGTGATGTTATCTGGTTATTTGGTATTTGGACATACCTCTGATTTTGTTATGTGATGGATTTAATGCTATGGTTATTCACTTCATTCCTGCGTTGCTATGCCTTTTGCGAACGTGAGTGATGTAAATAGATTATTTTAATATAATTAAATAAATGGTTAAATTAGGTGATTTAACGCATTATTGCTTCGGCTATGTTATTATATGCAATTGCACTTGATCGTGTTGTTTAGTGTGCAGGATTATATCCCTGGCAGTGGCACATGGAGTTAGTGATTCAGCCTTTCATATTTTACCAATGTTGTCCTTGTATGGTCGACGTATCCTTTATTAAAATGTTTAATTTAAACCTTTCGGTGATTATTAAATCCGAACTCATTTGCATTATGTGATTAGACCAGTAAGCGTGTCTGTGCATTTAGAGGTTCACATTGTCGTGAAAAGTTATTAAGGAGGTTTATGTGTTTTTTGGATTTTCGGGCTTTTTAAATTGATTTATTTTAATTTTTGGCAGCTTTGCCATAGATGAATTCCTATTTATAAGAATAGCCTGTTTTCATTTGGGTCGATTTGGGGTTTAACTGGATTGGTTGGTTAAATGCCCTAATTGACTATTCACCCAAAAAGTGAATAAATATCCAAAAAGGAATTTAATTCCTCACTTCTCACATTTGAATTGGAAAGTTGGAGAGTAAAACCCAAAATCCTCTTCATGAGGATTTACTGTTTTGTTCATTGTGGGAGCTACGGGCGTCGGATCGTCGCGAGGTTGGGCTTGTTGGATCCAGCTCAGAGAAACTTTGGATTGCCGCAATTTTCAGCTACTTCTGCGAGATATTTATTTTATGGTTCAGATTCCCGTTTTGCCCTTTTGGCTGTGAGGTAGGGCTTTCCCGTTTTATTGGTTCTGCTCCATTTCTGCTTCTATTTTTGGTAGCCGTTTGTTTGGAGGCTGAGAACTAGTGTTCCCCTCCATTTCTGTATGCTAGTTCTACCTGGTTGGGCGGGTATGAACGTTTCTCTATTTTTTGAGATGAGGGTTTGGGATTTTATGCCGTTATGCTGGCCATTTTTGCATACGGTGTTTGATTTCATTTATTTTTGGATTTTTGGGGTTTTTGAACCCAAAGGCCAAATGGGTTTTAATTTTGAAGTTTTCCAATTTTTTGAGATTTTACCTCATTTTGCGTGCTACCCTATTTTCTCGAGTTTTCTTGGCACAATGTGGGTCGTGGACCTTGATGATCCGTTTGGATATCAATCAGACCACTTTAGCACTTTTATGTTGCATTGGGATGCGTGTTGCATCCGTACTCCCGATGTTGTGTTCGGTTGAGTGATTTTATATTTGTTATGTTTTTGTTGGACCTTTGCTTTTGTTTCTTGAACGCTAGGATTCGTGTAGAATCCATACTCTCGGATTGAGGCCGATTGAGTGAGTTCATGATGTTTGGTCTTGTTACATCATTGGGATTCGTGTAGAATCCATACTCTCAGATTGAGGCCGATTGAGTGAGTTCATGATGTTTGGTCTTGTTACATCATTGAGATTCGTGTAGAATCCATACTCTCGGATTGAGGCCGGTTGAGTGATTTTATGATGTACAGTTTTATTGGCTTTGGGATTTGTGTAGAATCCATCCTTCCTGTGTTGCTTTGAGTTGGGTGTTTTCTTTGCATTGTGCTCTCATTCCTGTCCTCGTGTTATGATCTTCGTGATGGTGGTGCGCCACACATGAGTACGTGTGCGTACTTTTGTCGGGAGACTTGCGAGTCTTGACCTTCCATATCTTTTCTGGAAGTTTTGATCATTGGGGTTGGGTTGGGAATTTGCATGCCTACGGGCACTCATCGTTGGATGAGCATGGGTAGGGTAGGGTAGCATCTGGAGGGGGCTTCTATCTCGCAGCTCGGCGTATGGCGCCGGAGGTTGACGGAGGATAAGAAGTTTTAAGTAAGTGATAACTAAATAAAATTGTGAGAGTTAATAAAACTAAAGATAATGAAAAGATCTACATTCGTGTGATGGTTCCAAGGGAGTCCCTTGAGAGTGTTGCCACATGTGATCCAAGCTTGGGCTTTTGGATGCCAAGCGACTCTCCAGGATGTCAACCCCTACTTAGTAGCCTATTGAGAAGTCTGACCAGGACCTGTAGTTATGCATTGTCTATGTCTTGGATTCAGTCATCATACTGCTTGGTGTGTGTGTTAGCCATGGTTGTTGTTTTGTGTGTGTGTGGTTGGATCATTATCTCCATTAGCAGGGTGGGTGTGGACCTACGGGTGCCATGTGGTTGGGAGGCATAGCTACCTTCACCACTGCTAGGGATCGGTGTACAGAGATGATCTTTTGTCCTAGTGCGACCGTTGCTAGATGTCTTCACTTGGTACTTCGGGTTCCAGAGTATGCTTTCTTGTGATTTATGCTTTCATTGGGATGCTTGTATATCATGTTTAGATGATGTTATTTTACTTGACGCATTCCCTTATCATGATGTTTAGCATATGATTATATGACGTTATTTGATTTAGTAGTATATCTGTTGCTTACTGCTGTTTAGCATGTGATAGGTGATGTTATCTATTGTAGGATTATCTTTATGCTTTACTACTAGAATGTTAGATTTCCTTATGCTTATATTTTTGCATGTTTTAGTAGTGACATCCCTATTACGACAGTACCGACGATCTGGTCGGTGGCTTGGGATGTTACGTGCAGGGGATGGCTAGGACCCACGATGGTCTTATGATGCTATTGATGGTTGGGAGGAACCGCGTACTTAGTTTGGTTGTTTTGTTCCTGAGATGTATTTATGTACATTGCGATGTTGCTTTTGTTCTCTGTGATGTTTATATTCAGTGTGTTCTATGCTGTTGTAGTTTAGATGGTTGATGTTCTCCATTTTGTGTTGTTCTTGCACTCGAGTGTTCATTCCTCGAGCCTTTGTGGATCTGGTACTCCCTAGTGTGGAGGTTCTTTGCTCTATTTTGGTCCTTTTTGCTTCTGGGAGTGTTTTCATGTTTCTATGGGCGACATTTGTTCAGCATGGTGCGACACTTTAAAAAGTATCGCACGCCCATGCAAACTATGTCGTACAACACTGTAAAGTATCACACGGCTTCTTGAGAAATGTCGTATGACACTAGAAGAGTGTTGCACACCTTCTTGAGAAATGTTGTATGATGCTAAAAAGTGTCGCATGCCTTCTTGAGAAATGTCGTACGACACTGGAAGAGTGTCGCACGCCTTAAGGAGAAGTATCGCCCTCCCATAGTAAAAAGTGTCGCACGGTTTTTGTGAAAAACTTGCGCGTGCCATCAGCGGGCACTTTTCTTCATGATCCAATCTTTTTGAGAGTGGTTTTGGATACCTTTTTGGGCGTTCTTCGACCCTATGCTGTTGCATTTTGAATTCTGTCAGTTTCTCTTGAAATCGAGTTTTTGTGTTTCTGTTTTAGTCTCTTGGGGTTTAAAATATATCGTTTAAGTATAAGTTGAATTCAATTCCTTATACTTAAGATATATTTTAATATATGCGACAAATAGTTTGAGATAGGTTTCAGACCTCTCAGAGATAAGTTATGGATTCTAGGAAATTTCAGGGCTTCAAAAATCCAGACTTAGCCAATTTTCAGGATTTCAGGCTTAGCCAAATTTTGGGATTCTGCATATTACCCCAGCTTGGTGTTTTGTTGATGAGTGGTTGTTTCTTGTGCCCTCATCATGTGTGTTGTCCTTGTTGGCACTGGCTACGCAGGGACGAAAATACACCCGACCGTTTGGTTGCCGTCAGTGCATTTCCGTTAGCCTTGTCAATCATGGCAATGGCAGTCAATCAATGTCAAATCACTGCAACGTCAGCGCCGAAGTTTATTTGCTGTGCATTATGTGCTGCGAAAGTCAAATCTTTGGACAAAGTTATCAAATTTTTCGTGCCTGCCTTATGTGCTCTCCAAATTAATGTTCCATTAAACACTTCACCTATCTTTATTTATAGCGGGAGAAACAATCTTTTTTTATGGCGGGAGAAACAATCTATTTATTCTTGGCGGGTGAAACTGATGTTGCTGTCTGTAATGAATTTGGTGGCAATCTGGAGTGTGGAAAAGCACATCTGCAACTGCAATCTTCAAGCTTCGTCAGAGAGAAACTATCAATTTTTTGTGAGCAAAATTTCAGTAGCACACACACAGGTTAGTACAAAATATTTTCTTTAGAGGATTAATAGGATTGCACATATGCACATCTAGTTGTCTGCTAGTGCATTTAAATTATGGAATTGTTACATAAAATAATTGTAGGTTTTACAAATGTAAAATGCATATTGTTTTATGGAAAACCACACAATCTTGGTTATCTGTCGTTGTAAACCAAATTTTTTTTAGCAACCTAATGCAGATAAACCATAGACTAATGCAGATTAAAAAACCCACAAATTTTCTACGGCTAAATATTGTTTCTGCAATATAAATAATGCCTCTCAGTAGCCTCCAAATTTTTTAGCCGTAGAAACAATATTTATACTGCAGAAACAATATTTAGCCATAGAAAATTTGTGGAGACTGTAATTAAAAATCCTAATGCAGAGATTCGAACCCGTGCATAAAGAAACCCATTATATATATATATATATATATATATATATATATATATATATATATATATATATTTAAATAAAGAATATCAACATAAAAATTGAGAACCTATTTATTCTATTTTTTTATAAATTAAATAAATTAATTACCAACTAATTTAATTTTAAGATTATCCTCTATAAAATTCTTGACATATAATTTAAATTAAATGTATACATATATTAATATTATTTCTGAATTACAACTTTTATTTATATTATACTATATATCAAATTTATAATTGCTTATAAATTAATGTATTAATATAAATTTCAATATTGTATTTAAAATAATTTGAAATAAATAATTTAATGAATATTTATTATTTCAATTTAATGTAAACATATATTACAATATTTCTTAATTACCTTTATATTAAATTAAATTTTTAAAAAATTAGATCTAAGGACACAATAAATTTTGAAGCTTAATGATATACCATAACTTGCAATCTTACCATATACATCATGTGTCCTAGGCTTACATTACATGTCACTCATTATTAGATCACAAGATCAGAAAAATAGAACAAAACTTATTAGATCTACTTGTAATTCTATTTCTATTGTATTGAGGATATAATTCTATTTATATTATGTTGATAAAAATATTAATATCACATACACTTTACTATCTTTATAAAATTATCTTTTAGAAATCAATTTCTATATCAATGTAAAAATATACAATCTTACAAATAACCTTTTGAAACAAATTAAAATTTCCTCCATTATGCTACCCACATATGACTAAATCTAAATTGTGTTATTATGTTACCCATAATATCTAAAACCAAATCATTCTAAATAATAATAATAAATTGATCATTTTAATTTATATTCTTCTATTATTATGGTTATGTCACAATCAATTTGAATTTAAATAATACCTAACTTGTAATTTCAAGTATAACTATCCCACCATTTTTCTTAAGTTTGAGTTAACAAAATTTTAGAACAACAAAATGTAAAATAGGTCATTATGTCACTAACATACATCTAAAAGAAAACTATTCTAAATTATAAACAAAAACTATCAAATACCTTTATTTGTTTTAATCTTTAATTTTTCTTATTATGAAAGTCTTATTTTTCATATATAACTTAACTAAATTAATTTTTAGGTTAATTAGAGTACGATATGAATTGGCAAATAAAAAATATATTCTAAAATTTATAGGATCACTAATCTTGAGTTGACTAAATTTTGAAAACTACCTAATTAAATTGTGTCATGTTATCCACATATCTTAATCAAATTGTTCCAAATAATAAACAAAAAATCCATTGGATACTTTTATTTAATGTAATTTTTAATTATCTATTATAAAACTCATCTTTGTTTATATACCTTCCAAAAGTTTGATTTAATTATCCATTTTGTCACATGATGTCTTACATTCCTATAGGATTTTAAAGATATTTAAGATGTATATAATTTATACATCTATTTTACTTTCATAGACTTTTCTATCATGAGTATGATTTTAAGATGACTACTTCACAATCAATTCTTGAAATTTAGATAATACTTAACTTCAAATTTCAAGTACAATTATCTCCCCATTTTCCTTTCATTTTTATTGTAGGTATATATTGACTGATTCTAAATTGTGTTGTTATGTTATCCACAATATCTAAAATCAAACCATTCTAAATAATAATAATAAAATGATCATATTAATTTATGTTCTTCTATTATTATGGAACTTCATTAGACTTGTGTTCTATTTATCTAGAACAATTAAAGTGGGTCCTATCATCCATACATACATCTAGTTCCAAATTAATTTAGGTGTTGCACTAGAAAATTTTACTATAGAAGGTCAACCTTTAAAAATTAGATAATCTAGCACATAACAAAGCACTTAAATAGTTAATTAATGTGTTGAAGTATTTGCATAGGTATTTGATGTTGATTGGCCTTTTTTTATTAAGTATTTTACTTGAATATTTTATTAAGTATTTTAGTATACTTGAAAAGGGTATTAGCTTCACCTAGTGGGCCCATATTAGGAGTCACTCCCACTTGAATAATTATAGGGTTGTTTTTGTTTCATATATGCATTGGTCATGTTAGATTGCAACCATCCCACTCGAAGCCAAATAGGGACTTGATCCTAGGTCTACACCACCACAATAGTATCCATAGTCACATAACACATTCAAATGCATCCTTGTCCTACATTATTGAATCACTTATATCACCATAAAATCCTCATATAGATCCTCTTGCAATAACATCAAACAAACATTTCAACCATGGAATATGTCATTCTATTTTATTCTTGATATGATGGTGTTTATATGATTTTGATACTAGCCAAATATTTTGTTGAGGATATTAAGATATAGATATAATGGTATCACTATAAAAAAAATTGTACATATTTAAATAATATTTGACTAACAATATTAATATTATTCAGGATGGGTAGAAAGAATAAATGGGAATCACTTTTCAAGTTAGAAGTGCAAGATCTCCCGAACGAAGGAAGTCATTTCTCAAGTTTTGAACTTGAATGGACACCTATTGGAGACGATAGTAGCCAACAGATAGACCGGTGTGCTGCTATCCCTCTTGAGAGATTGCCTCACTTTGTGAAAGGAGAAGGTTTATTGGATAGTACAGAAACAATATTTATTTAGCCGTAGAAAATTTATGGAGAATAATTTGACAGAACCTAATGACCATGACACAAAGATGTATTCAAGGTTTGCCTAGATTTAATAATTTTTTTAAGAATGTCAATTTATTCATTTATTTTATTGATTAATATATATATTTTTGTACATGTATAAACAGTTATCAATGTGCTTTTGGACTAGTAGATAGAAGAAATGCACCAAAAACTAAAGAAAGAATACATAGGTTTACTCAAAAAAGGGGTTGTCAAACCCACTTTAATGTTAGGGTAATGTATGGTAGACCTAATGTTGCAATAATTACATATAATGAATTTAGCCATCAGGATGTTCATGGTGAATTTTGTCATGGAAAGGATGACCTTTTTGGTAATCCAAGAACTAGTGTTGCACCAAGGTTATCAAATGAGTGCAAATCATACATTGAATCATACAATATACATTTAAATAATTTTTATTTTTATTTTATAAATAATATTAAATTTTAATTATACATGATTTATAGTTTAGATCTATTGTATACTATTTAATGTAATAGTTAGATTAATTCAAATTAAATATTTAGTGCATATAAAGTTTAAATTTTAGTGCTATAATAAGGTTTAAATTTTCTCTAATTTGGAAATGCCTCTTGGCTTTGGTATATATATTACATATCTTGTGTTTGTTTTTTTTTCTTGTTGCTTTGTTCATTGCGAGTGAGCGTTCAAGCATAAACGAAAGGTACAACAGAGAAAAATGCGTTGCAAGGATTACTAGGTATTTTGCTGGATCTCTATAACATTTGGATTTGGAACTAAAATGAACATCTCATGTGTTTGGCTTGAGTGTTTTTACATGCTTTCATAGATTCACACTTCATTTGGTGCTTTAAAATTGGATCTAGATTTTATTTCACGCATATATGTTTCACATAGTAATTAGGCCCTATGAACACTATTTGGGAGATCTTGAGAGATCGAGCTTCATTCGCTTGCTTTACATGCGAAGCTCCTCTTGATGACGGATCCCCTTGTAGGTAGGGAAGGATATTTGTCATTGTCTCACTATTCTGCTTGGGTTTGTCCTCAACATCCATTAGTACTTTCTCTTTTGAGACTAGTGGTGTTTGTTGTTGGATTTTTCAAAAAGTTAGTGGGGTGATTTCAAATTAGCGTGTCAAAAAATTGTGTTTGCTATGTTTGGGTAAGGTGAAGAGGCTAGAGGAGTATTCTCTGTTCCCTTTTGGGCACATCAAAAACTTGGAACCCTTGAATCCAAACCAAGTCCCCATGTGGTAAGATTTTGTGAGCCTTTCTTGATTAGAGAGGGTTAAACCGTAGTGGACATTCCCTTTATTGGGTCAACCAGGTGGATGGTACCTCAAGCGGTAATAGCCATTTTTGACGTGGTAGTAGCAACCGCTATATAAATGTCCTTGTGGGGGAAATCCTCACGAGTGTAGTCTTTTGTTGGGTTGTCGGATCTCCTCAGTATCTCTGATTGATTAAATTCTCAGAATATGTCAAAACCCTGGTACACCAGGATTGGATTTCGCCCACTCTAGATTGCAAAAGCTGCAGAGTTGACCATTACTAAGAACCTTAGTGCTGCCAAATTTTCTTTTTTAAGACTATGTGCATGATTGAAAAATATTTTGAGAACATACATAGTAGTGGTTCTAGGGATTAGATTTATACTACGACACTATTTTTGTTCATGCGCAAGGTTGCTTTGTCCCTTGCCCATTGCTTGTAGACGTTTGCTTGAAATCCCTGATTGTTGTTCTATGTGCCTGATTATTATTTATAAATTTGAAATTGATCTTAGTTTTTTTTTTAATTGATAAACGGCCAAGGCCATGATATTTTTATTAATAACATAAGTAAATACAACTTTCTCCATTCAAACGGGCACTGGTAGGAAAGAACGGAGAAGAAAACCTCCACTCTTGCCCGGGACAAAAGTCCTATATTATTACATCTTATAAAAGAGGCATACCCCAGTGACCTACGTACTAGCTATTTAATATCATTAATATCAATACAGGTAGAACTCTTTACAATTTATACCAACCATTTTACAGGAAATAGTTATTTTATGAAAGAGGTCCACCTCTTTACTTCCAGTTCCATATCAATGCTTTTGTCTTCAGAATGATCAGTAACCTACAACCTACAACACAATATCCCTACCACAGAAACTATCCAACAACTAACCACCATATGATGCTAGAACACATATCTACACCTTTTCCTCATAATTTGCTGATAAGACTCCGACATTTAGTCATAAAGTTCCAACATTCCGATCCTTTAGGGAGACTATCCATTCTAAACAGGGATTCCGGGTTTGAAGGGTTGAGATATTTGTTAAATAAGATTTTAGCCCATTTTTTATCAGATTCTTTGTATAATCTCCGAATTAATTTTTCCCCCGAGGTGTCATTTTGCCATTGAGGTTTTTTAATACCTAAGCCCCCATATTCTTTGGATTTACATATGTTATCCCATTTTATAAGTGCTAGCTTCTTATCTTCTTCTTTATCTTTCCATAAGAAGTTCCTCAATGTGGATTCAAATGACGAAGACATCCAATTAGAAAGGGGCAAATAGGCCATAGGAAATATTGGAATGGCTGAGAGAACTGATCTTATCTTAGTGATTTTACTTGCCTTAGATAGCCATTTATTTTTCCAATTCTCAATCCGTTTATCTATTTTTTCAATTATGTCCTTCCAAATTTGCAGTGTTTTGTGCCTTTCTCTAAAGAGATTCCTAGATATTTGCAAGGAAACAGGCCCTTTTTAAAACCCATGATCCTACATATCGAATTTTCCATTTCTGTACTGGTATTCAAAAAGAAAATCTCTGATTTTTCTTTGTTCACTTTTTGTCCAGATGCATCCATATAGGTTTGCAAGATATTTTTATATCCCACAACCTCTTAGATTGAACTTTTACCTGGTAGGATGGTATCATCTGCATACTGTTGATGAGTTATATTAGGGACATTTCTAGTTACAGAAATACTTGAAATCTTTAAACTAATTAGCCAAATATTGTATAGAATGAGTAGGGGATTGAAATGAGAATCACTCATTTGATTATATGTCCAAGACATTCCAAAAAAAGGAAATCTTTTTTTAATGAATGATCTTGAATGGACACCTATCGGAAATGAAAATATCCAGGAGCTTGACTTATGCGCTGCTATCCCTCTTGGGAGACTTGCTCACTTTATCAAAGGAGAAGGTATATTGCAGGAAGGCATAGAGACAACATTTCTATGTAAAGCTCATAGAGAGCCCAAATTTGAAAACCCTACTGACCATAGTACCATAATGATTTCAAAGTATGCTTAACATTTTCCATATAATTAAGCATGTCACACACACACACACACACACACAATTTATCATGTTGATTAATATATTGTTTTCTACATGTCCTTAAATAGATATCATTGTGCTTTTGGGCCCAAGGATAATAGAAAAAAACCTAAAGACATTAAAAAGGTGAAAATGATACAAAAGTTTATACAAAAAAGGGGTTGCCAAATGAAAATAATTAGAGCATAATAAAACATGACAAATGAAAATATATACAAAGTTTATTCCAAAAGCTTTTTAACTATTTCATTTTGACACATGTTGGTATATTTACATCCATGTAGAATTACTAAGATACTTAAGATATATATAAATTTTACATCCATTCTACTTTCATAAATTTGTACTTCCTTGAAGTAAGAAATGGAATTGAATACCTATGTTTTCATAAAGTTTTGGTTTTATTTAGAATCATCTTGGTATTTTTTTTAAATCTTCAAATTACATTTACTTTTGCGTACTTCAAAAAAGTCATGTATTAATTTTAAAAAGTTCAAAATTTTGTGAAAAATACAATAACTAGTTATTTATTTTAACTTATACTTGAAAAAGGTATTAGCTTTGCCTAGTGGGGCCAATGTCGTCTCTCTTTTTAGTCCACACTTATACTAAGAAAATTATTCTTTTGTCTACGATCTATATTAACATGCTTTTATGAACATTTATATCTCTTGGGCACCATCACATATAGTATCCATACTCATATGGAATCTACAAAAATATTTATGTCATACATTAGGGAATCACTTATGCCATCATAACATCTTCATATATCTCTTGCAATAAAAATAAAAAAACATTTCAATCATGGGATATGTCATTCTATTTTTTTGTTGATAGGTTGTCACTAACAATATTAAAAAATTTCAGGATGGGTAGAAAGAATAAGTGGGAATCACTTATCAAGTTAGATGTGCAAGACATCCCAAATGAAGGAAGTCATTTCTCAAGTTGTGAACTTGAATAGAAACTTATTGGAGATGATCGGTGTGCTGCTATGCCTCTTGAGAGGCTCCCTCACTTTGTCAAAGGGGAAGGTTTATTGGATAGTACTGAAACAACATTTATACGTAAAAGGATTTTGGAGAATAATTTGATAGAACCTACTAATCAAGCCACAAAGATGTATTCAAGGTTTGTCTAGCTTTATAAATTGATTAAGCATGTCACTTTTTTTTTATATCCATTAACTTATATTTTTTCACATGTTTAAACAGTTATCATTGTGCTTTTGGGCCAGAAGATAAAAGAAATGCACCAAAAAGCAAGGAAAGAAGTCACAATTTTACTCAAAAAAGGGGTTGTCAAACTCATTTTATTGTTAAGGTTATGTATGGTAGACCAGATGTTGCAATAATTATATATAATGAATTTAGTCATCAAGATGCCAATGGTGAATTTTGTCATGGAAAAAATGACCCTTCTAGTGATCCAAGGAGTAGTTTTGCACCAAGGTTATCAACTGAATGTAAATCATATATTGAATCCTTACTATTGATGGGCATAAGGATTGACACAATATGTGAACGACATTACTTAGATTTTGGTTTGACAAAGTTGATGAATAAGAGGGATACTTGTTTGCTAAGAAAGGATGTGTTAAATGCATGGAAACGAGTAAGTTCCCTACATTCACAAAAAAATGAGGATGATGCAAAAAGTGTATGTTTGTGGCATATAGAGGAGAAAGAGAACTTCTTTTTTTATAAAACACCAAAAAATAAAGAAAATATTCCATTTATCATAGGCATCCAAACACCATGGATGCAAGAGATGATGGTGAAACATTCACATGATTCAATTATTGCGATGGAGTCCACATTCTCAACAAACAAATACTGTGTGAGTAGAACGATTTTAATTTTATTTATGGATTTTAATTTAGCCATTAGTTTTATTTGTCTAAAAAATTAATATATCGTTGTTTTTTTCATGCGTAGTATCAACTTTATACTTTGCTTGTATTTGATGAACAAGAAGCCGATGTACCGGTTGCATGGGCCATATCCTCAAGAAATAAAGTTGAGGATATAAATGAATGGCTAATAGAGATTTATAAAAGAGGGAAACAATATAGAGAAGATTGGCATGTCAACACATTCATGACAGATGATGCTAGCGCCGAGATTGAAGCAATAAGGTTTTCTCCAACCTTAGTTTATAGTTAGAAGAATGCAAATTTTTAATGTTTAGTTTATACAGATATATGTTTTCCAATTTTTAGCATAAACAAGTTTCAATTTAAGAATTTTTTTTTAGAATACTACTTATGAACTTTGATAATAAATTATCTTGTAGATTATCCTTTAAGTGTCGAGTCTTGTTATGCATTTGGCATGTGCGTAGGGCGTGGCTGAAGAATGTGTACAAGTAAGTACATATTTTATTAAAATATATGAAAAATCACATACATAACATCATAACTCTATATTGTTGTATATAATCCAGATTTGTTAAAAATAAGATGTTGGAACAAGAATATTTGGTAGACTGGGTGAGATAATGTATGCAATGCATGAAAATGAAGATGCCATTACTGATTTGACAATGAAGTTCATAGAGGAATTCAAAGAAGAGAAGGAATTCATTAATTACTTTCAGAATTATTGGTGCCATGATGAGAGTCGCGTTGGTACGACCATCAAGATTATCTTTTATATTTTATTATGAATTTATATAATTTAAATTAATTATTCTATATGCTAAGATGTCATGTTTGTTTTTCTAGCGATGTGGGCAAAAAACTTTCGAAGCTTCCCTCATGCAAATCAAGAAACTAATGCTTCGATAGAGTCATATCACTCCCACATCAAGAGTCAACATCTAAGTGATCATTCTAGGAAAGGCACAAGAAGAATGGATTGGCTCATCTATACACTTCTTCATAGGGTAGAGCCATTCTATAAAAATAAAAGATATTTGCAACAATCTGGATTTTTAACCAACTTCAAAAAGGAAAGATATTACATAACTGCATTAGAAAGATCAAAATTAATACCAGATGCTGATTGCTATCAAGATGACCAGCTACCAAACACATATAAAGTTAGAAGTCAAACTATTCCAGCAAAATGGTATTTTGTAAGGAATTTTGGACAAAATTTACATGTATGTGATTGTGAATGGGCAAAAAGAGGAAACACATGCAAGCATGTGTTGAAGATCTTATATATTCTAAAGAGAAACACACACGATAAAGTTGTTGGTAAGTATCATTTAAAATCTAGCATTAATTTATTTACATTTTATTAAAAAAAATCTATGTTAACTATATTAGTCTCATTTAAAATTATAGAAGCTTCTACTCCATTGGTCGTTGATGATGAGGAAGTCATAGGAAGATCGAGTCATGACATTAATGTCATTGGTAATGATCAATATGATCTCTATAGTTAAATATTAAATGATTTTATGATTCTCAACATTAATTACGTAATATTTCAATTGTAGATGGTTGTATACTTTCTGAAAATCAAGATGTGCTTGAGGTTAACATTGGTGAAGGTGACAAAACTGGTAAATTTCAAAACTATCATTTTTAATGAAATTTCAATATTTATCACTAATTTTGACTTTGTCATTACATTTGTATTGCAGATAGTTGGAATTTATCTACTACTATCAATGATAAGTTTCAAAAATCTGTTGATTATTTAAATTCATTGCTGAAAAATTTACCAACTAGTGATTATGACAAAGACATCTTTAGTCAATCTGTTGACAAATTTAGAGAAATTCATTCATCTCTTGCTTCATCTTCCAAATTTAAACCAATCCCTGGCTCAGATAACATATCTATGAGATGAATAAGACCATGGTTTAGTCCAAGTAAAATGAAAAAAAGTCGTTCCATTCACAAAAAGTGCAAATCCCTCTCTAGAAACTTAAATAGTAGAGTTGAGGAGAATAAAAATTTCCAGTTCCCCTCTATAGGATGCAAAAAGAAAAAGAAAAAGGTCACAAATCGCTCAAATATAGCTATTCAAGAAGAAAGAGATATTATTAGGCAACAAGGTGAGTGTATTTTTAAGAAAAAGTATTTTTGTAATTACATAGCAATAATTCTTATTTTCATTTCATGTATTAATCATATGTCATTGTAGGTTTGGGTGATCGAGAAAGTATTCCACGACGTCAATTACCTTTCTCCATTGATCTAAACCATACAACAATTGGTGAAGTGAAGTTTCCAAATGGTAAGCTTTTAGCTATTAAGTCTCTTTGTTACTTTTATAATAAAATACTCGGTTCATAGTTCTAACCACTTCTTTATGTACAAGATACAATTATTAGAGATCAACCGTCAATGACCAATACTATCCCTGTCCATACCTTTGAACAAGTTATTGTAGGTAGATAGTAATTTTAATATTGTTTAGATTATTTACATTAATTAATTTTATACTTGAACATTTTATATAAGTTAAAATGTTAAATATAAGTTTTTTATGTAGATTTGGACGATCAACAAGATGCTCAACAACTTACGTTGCCCTTCTCTATTGATCTTAACCAAACATTAACAACAATGGATGTGATAAATACTAGACAAGGTAATGACATTATATAAATCAATGAATTATGAGTCTTTAGTTTGTAAATTTATTTTGCCAAAGTTTACATACGAAATGTTCATATTATTGCAGGATTAGATGATGAACAAAAAAATCAAGAATATATGCAACTAGATTCCATTGAATCTAATCAGGCATCAACAAAAAATGATGCAACAGAAGCCAGATATGGTAATGAAGTTATGAAATAAACATAATTATGAGTATTAAATTGACAACCATATTTTAAATTTGTTGATGATATATATTAAATGTTAATGCTTTTTTTGAATTAGATGATCAACAAAAAATTCAAAAAAGCATGCAACCATACTTTATTGATCTTAATCAAACAATAGCAAGAACGAACACAATGCAAAGTAGAGATGGTAAGGAAAATAAGAAATGAACTTCAATCAATTGTGTCTTTAGTTTGAAAATAAATTTTATTATTAACACAATATATTTGCAGGTGTTGATGATGTTTATATGGAGGATGGTGATCAACACTTTTTTGTAAATTTATCAAAGTGATAAAATTGGTTCTAATTAGAAGAGAGGTCAATATAAGTCAAGACTAAGAGCTTCATTATGAAGGATTTTCAAAACATATTGTATTATTTTATCATCCAAATATTACATCCTTGATTTTGTGCTTTTACAAGGGATTTGATTTTGTCTCGTAGTGAAAGCATTATGATGCTTTGAGTTATATTTTGGTAAAATAGTTGTTCATCATCTTCATATATTTATGTTGTCTTGAACTTTGCATGTGTTATTTGATTAAAGTTAGCATGTAACGTTTGATCCAACTTTAGTATTGCAATAACACAAATGTTGAAATAACATATATGTGTATGGTTATGAATAACATGGTCAAATTAAGCAATTTTTTTGTAACATTTTATATGGTTAAGAATCACATAATTTTTCTCATTCTTACTTAGAAGAAAATAAGATGACAAGATATAGAATATATAAAATGAAATGATTAAGTAGGTTAACTGTCTAAGAAATTATATTCAACATGGTTGTCTTATGAATTATTTTATACAAAAAATTGATACTTGATAAGTAGGAGATCATTTCGATCGAGGAAACTCTGTAATTAAGTGCACTCAAGCTGGAGTAGTACTAGGATGGGTGATCTCTCAGAAAGTCTTGGTGCTTCACCCCTATGAGCATCACCTAGATCCAATGAGTGCTAAGTGTTACATTTATACTCATGAGAGATGGATTCATGTTGAATCACTACTCATGAAACATGGGTCAATGAGTTTGACTCAAAATCACACACTTAAATCTTGAGAGGAATATCAGAAATTGATACTTGCTTAGTTTGTTGTCATTAAATAAGTTTAATAAATACTTTACAATTATATTAAATCATATTACTTTACAATTATATTTTTAAAATTAAAACTAATAAAATTAATTATTATTCCTTTTATATTAAAGTAATATTATATATAATTTAAATTTTTGATAAATATATTAATTAATATTTTTATCTAAATAATTTAAATTTTTTATAAATTTGTCAAAATATTTTTTATCTTATTTATTTAAGAATAATAATTTTTTTTGCTATCTATAATATTTAATAATCTTATTTTTTAAACTAAAACTAATGAAATCAATTATTATTTCTTATAAGACTAAAATGATGTTATATATGAAATTAAATTTATGAATATTAAATAAGATTATTTTATTTCTGTTTAATTAAAAGCTCATAAATTAACCCATCACGAGTATGAGAATCACCAACACTAAATATTGCACTACATAGGAAATGACCTACCATACTTCTTCGTCATCTAACTTGAAGAGTTGGTGACACTTTTATCAATATACTCTTATTAGAAATCACATGTAATACCAAATAAGCTTGCCATCCTAAAAATGAATATGCACCAAATAAGCACCATTGTATTAAAATTGAATGGGCACCACTATGTCAAAATCACACCAATGCACAAATTTCTACTTGAATAAAACCTCGTTGATCCTAGAAAAGGAGGAGACGAAGATATACATAATGATCAACCCTAGATGTAGAACAAGTGGCCATAGTAAGGAGGACAACAAATATGAACAAGATCAAGGAGATTAATAAGAATCTTTGAAGGTATATATGTACCCGCAAATGTAGTATGAAAAACAAAAATTGGAATAAAAGGTTGGGAGTCCCCAACTAAGTTGCAACTACTTTGAAAATTACTAGAGCACTGACACTGGAATGCGTGGATATCAATCCAATTACAAGAATCACTACACATCTCCATCCAAAGATCTAATCAAAATACTACACCCTTAGGAAATGGTGAGAATTGACACAATTTTGAGTTAGATTTACATCATTTATAATTATTTTTTATATGTCCTGATAATAACCTAAGACAAGACTATCAAGACTTGAAACCAAAATACATCTATAGAATCGTGTTCATTGGTAAATGGCAAAGACATAACAATTGATATAATGCATAAAAGTAAAAAAATAAAAGCATACATATAAAATTTTGTACATATAATAATAATTAATGGATAAATATTTATAAGACATTATACATCACATTATAATAATAGTAATAAAATGTCCGCTCAAATCTCTATATGTTAAAGAAAAATTTACATTAATGAATCCTACAAATAAACAACTCAAACGACTTACAAAGTCAATATTCATTTAAAGAAAATAAAAAAAAGTAAATGTTCAACTATTATCATTAAATTGGTCACATTTAAAAGAAATTCCATTATTGAATCGAATCGAAAACACTCTAATTGACTTAAAAATTGTGGATATCTTTGGTAGAGAAACTAGTTCTCTAACCAATGGGCAACATGGGAGAAGATTCAACAATGGCCGGCTCTTAGTCACATCACACATTAAATACAAAGAGCAATTGACTGCAATGTGATGGTGATTTCAAGACACTGACACCTTTCCTCCGCTGTTCAACTGCTTTGAAATTTGCAATTTCTTTTCGTGATGATTGACGAGGCTGACAGAAATGCACTGACGGTAACCAAATGACCGGGTGCATTTTCGTCCCTGTGTAGCCAGTGCCGTCCTTGTTGGCTTTGGTTGTGTGTGTCAGTTTGGTAGTGGCGTTTGGAGATTCGTTGGTTGCCGAGATTGTGTTGAAGTCTTCCATTGCGATCTTTGTGATCCCTGTATGATGTTGTCTTGTGCATTCATACTTGTAAAAAAAAAAAAATCTTGGCTTGATTTGAATCCTTGATTCCAAGGATCTCCGGGCGGGGCATTACAAGTAAAGTAGCATATAGGAAAAAACTAATTCAAAGATTCATCAGGGCAACTCTCTTCTACAATTTCACAAATCCTGGATGGTGCGAGGCATGTAGAAGTCTGAATCAGAATTGAATGCTGAGAAGCAAAACTTAGATTCCATAGTGTAAACATCCTCAGTAGAGGAAATTTTTGTAAATAAGGTTGCCATGAATTTAGTAGCAAAAGCATTAAAATTAATTGAATAAAATTGGTTTATTTGTGTGTTATATGTACTCACAAAACTCTTTTAATTTTTTGTAGGACACTTAAAAATATGAATACAATAAATTGACACAAAATTTTGTAAAATCATAGGTTAAACTAGTAAACAAAAAAAATGAATAGCAACAAGAATGTTGCAAATCATGACATGGTCCTTGAAAACACGCAATCATCCACTGATTTGTTACTTCAGATTTTGCAAGAAATGCAACTGAAGTTAGATAATATGGAAAGGAGAATGAATGAAATGGCAGCCTAGATAGGGCATAACCAAGAGGAAATTTAGTCATCACCTCCTCTCAGAACAGAGATAGAAGTCTCCAAATACAACATGAAAACTTCTTCACCCACTCAAACTGAAAAACAAAAGAAACAAGAAATAGTGACTAATTTGTCAACAGATATTAAGAAAATCAAACCATCCAAATCTGCCAGTTCTAAATTTGGAGAGGATGCAGAAGCTTGGTTAACTATAATGGAACAACATTTTGAAATTAGGAACTTTTCAGAAACCTCAAAAGCGGTTTGGGGTATATACCACTTTACTGGAGAAGCTACTACATGGTGGGGAAACACCAAAGTTGAACAAAACATTAAAACAATAGAAATTACCTAAGAAAAAATTGTAACCATTTTTTAGGAATCGTTGGTTACCCCAAACCTTTTATGACCAAAAATTACTAGATTTCCAAAAACATAAAGCAAGGAGACATGAGTGTACACAAGTACTGGGAGAAATTTACCCGACTATTGAAGTATGTAAAACCATATCAACAAGATAGAAATTGAAAGGTGAGGAAATTCATTATGAGACTAAATAATAGAATAGGAGGAGCAGTTGATGTTCTCACTCCTCAAACCATGGAAGAAGCTTTAGAGAAGGTTGTCTGACAATAATACAAAATCAAAAGAGATGACTCCATTCAGGATAATAAAAGGAAAACAATCTGGAATACAAATGGTGCAGATATTGAATCTTAGAAGAAACAATATAAGGATTACAAGTATAGGAAGCCATAATAAAAAGGAAATGGAATCAAGGATTTCAAAAGTAATTTCAGTACAATTAAAAATAATAAGAGCAATGAAAAGAACGGGCCACTTTCAGGATGTTACAATTGTGGGGGAGATCATTATGCTAGTAAATGCCTCGTCAAACCCAACACCAATCAGTTGCTCCAACCACCTCTTCCACAATAGCAACATGTTTATAAGCAAAGAATCCATGCAGCCTTGGATGATAGACAAACAAAATAATAGATAGGCCCGATTGAAACTCCGAGAAAGATCTACAGGAACCCTGTCTCTATTTTAATTGATACCGGAGCTTCTGAATGTTTTATATCACTTAAACTATAAAGTAAATTTTCAAAGAGATCTAGTTTTATGGAAAAACCATGGATAGTTGAGTATGCAAACTAGTCAAGGGCTAAGCTAGAGTAGTGTCTGTTTGAGGCTTAGATTGATTTTCCAAATTTCTCCACTAAATTGAATTTGTATGTGACACCTCTTGGGTCTTACGACACTGTTATAGGCATTAATTGGCTCAGTGAGCATAAGGCAAAGAAGGTGAATTTTCTTGCCAAAACTATAGATTGTTTGGATGACCAAGGAAAACCTACAAGCATTATAGGAATTAAACATGAAATTAAATCAAAACAAATATCTGCCATGCAACTTAAGACATATGGAAGAAAGGGATGTGAGATTTTTGCAGTAAGAGTTGAAGACATGAGAGATCCTATAAACACCACTTATGGAGATGACTACATTTTTGAAGATGGGGAAATCAGAGAAAAGTTAAAGGAATCTTTTGAAGAAAAATATCCCTACCTAAAGAATTACTAGGATGTGTTTTCTGAAGAACTCCATAGTTTACCACCATCTCGAGTCTTTGATTTTACCATGGATTTGATACTAGGAGCAAAACCCATTTCTTGGGCACCATATCAAATGACCACCACAGAACTAATGGAGTTGCAAATACAATTGCAAGATATGTTAAACAAGAAACTAATTTGTCCTAGTGCTTCACCATGGGGAGCCCTGGTATTTTTTGTTAGGAAGAAGGACAAAACCATGTGATTATGCATAGATTACAGAATGCTCAATAAGGTTACTATCAAGAACCGATATCCACTTCCTAGAATCAATGATCTCTTTGATCAAATGAAAGGCGCAACAGTATTTTCAAAGATTGATTTGAAGTTAGGGTATCACCAGCTTCGTATTAAGGATGAAGATATTCACAAAACTGCATTTAGAACTAAGAATGGGAATTATGAATTCATAGTGTTACCTTTTGTGTTAACCAATGCTCTAGTAGCCTTTATGAACTTAATGAATAGCATATTCCAAGATTTCCTAGATAAGTTTGTACTAGTCTTCATAAATGATATTCTAATATATTTAAAGAATAAAGAAGAACATCAAGAACATCTGGAAAAAGTCTTACAAAGGTTAAGAGAACATTAATTATATGGAAAATTTTCTAAGTGCACTTTCTACCAAAAGGAAATTCAGTATTTAGGGCACATTATATCAGCTCAGGGAATAGCTGTAGATCAGTCAAAAATTAAAACAATTAAGGAATGGCCTATACCTAAAAATGTGACAAAAGTTAGAAGTTTTATGAGATTGGCTGGGTTCTATAAGAAGTTTGTTAGGAATTTCTCCAAGATAGCTTACCCAATTACATCACTTCAGAGAAAAGGAAGGAAGTTTGCATGGACGGAAAAATGTCAATCAACTTTTGAATACTTGAAGGAAAAGTTAACCACAATGCCCATATTAAGAGTACCTAACCCACAAAAGAAATTCATTGTTATAAAGTTGATGCATCGGGAGGAGTATGAGGTATGCTAATGCAAGATGAGCAGGTAATTGCATACGAATCTAGGAAATTGAAAACTATGAGCAAAATTACGCCCCTCATGATCTTGAATTAGCAACTATTGTTCATGCTCTTCAAATGTAGACACATTATTTCATTGGGAAAACTTTTGATTTACAATCCAACCATCAGAACCTAAAATAAATTTAACCCAACCAAATCTAAATGCTAGACAAAGAAGATGACTGGAATTTTTAGCAGACTATGAATTTGAGACAAGTTACATCAAAGGCAAGGAAAACAAAGTGGCAGATGCCTTAAGCAGGAGGAGACACATTTCTGCAATGGCTACTATAAATTTTAGATTAAAGGACTAGATTTTACAGCATTTAGAGCATGATGAATTTTATGTAGAGATTAGCCTAGCTCTCATTAGAGACCCACAAGATCCAATTGTTAAGATATCATAATAGGATTTATGTACCAACAAAACTGAACTTTGAAGAATGATTCTGGAAGAATCTCATTCAACTCCATATTTAGGACACCCTAGAGTAACTAAAATGTTGTCAAATATAAAACCTTTATATTTTTGGAAAGGAATGAAAAGGGAGGTAACAAAATTTGTGGTAGGATGCTTAGAATGTCAGAGTAAAAGAACATCGATACCCAGCCGATCTTTTGCACCCAAATGAGGTATCATAATGGAAATGGTAGATAATTTCCATAGATTTTGTGCAAGGATTACCAATGACACAGAATAGACACAATACCATTCTAGTAGTAGTAGATAGATTAATGAAAGTTGCTCATTTTATACCAGGAAATCTAACTGATGGAGCACCAAAAATTGCTCATAAATTCATAAAAGAAATTTTTAGATTGCATGGAGTTCCAGAGAAAATTATTTCATACAGGGATGCTCGGATAAATTCTAGATTTTGGCAAACAGTATTTTCAACACTAGGTACTAAAAAAAACATCAGTTCAACTTATCATTCTAAGATAGATGGTCAAATAGAAAGAGTAAACCAAGTATTAGAAGATCTTTTGAGAGTTTACTATATGGATCGACAATATTAGTGGGAAACATATTTACTTTTAGTAAAATTTTCTTATAACAATTCCTACCAATTCACCATTAAAATGGCCCCCTTTGAGGCTCTATATGGCCACAAATGTAGAACTTCTATAAGTTGGAATCAATTGGAAGATAGAATTATTGTTGGGCTTGAAATGCTTAAGGAAATGGAAGAACAGATAATCCAAATTCATCAGAGATTGAAAGAGGCTAATGACAGACAGAAAAGTTATGCAGATACAAAAAGAACACCTAGGGAATTTTCAGTGGGAGAAAAGGTGTTATTAAGAGTAAAACCTCAAAAAAGTACTATCAAGTTTGGTAAGAATGCCAAGTTAGCCCCAAGGTATGTGGGACCCTTTGAAATATTGGAAGTTGTGAACCCAGTAGCCTACAAAATTGCCTTACCACCCACTAGCCCTTGCAAGGATGCATGACATCTTCCATGTGTCATATCTTAAGAAATACATTACTCGTCATGATCATATAATTGATTGGAACCTATTATAGGTGCAAGAACCAGGGGTGGTGAAAATAGAACCACTCAGAATACCCAAGGTGCGGAAGCTACACTTATGAAATCGAGAGGTGACTCAATGCAAGGTCCAATGGGATCAATAAGAGGATAATGCCACTTGGGAAGATTATCACAATTTTTTTCAAAAATACCCTCATCTTTTCTCTAGGGTTAGAACTTGAACATTTCTTTTCTTGAAATAATCTGAATAGACATTGTTTAAAGTTTTTTTGTGATATTCATTGTGGATGATGAAAAATTTAAGGGGGAGGGTATGTTACATCTTAAATTTTGACCTAATTTTAAATTTACTCACAACCATTGGATTTAATGGATTTTTCTTTCATAATCATGTGAAGTAGGTAGTATTTATATCTATTATATTAACTGTTAATGAAGATGGTCATTAACCATTATTTATATGATGTTTAGCAGTTGCTTGATTTTGGAATTATGCTTAATAATTAAAGTCCTTTTTTGCTTATATGAAAATTAATATGGAACATGTTATTATGATGGAAGTGTTTCATAGGTGATTGCAGGAGAAGATGAAGTGGGGAAGCATTACTAAATGGGATCAACGAAATGGGATACTAGCTTAGTCCAGTTAATAGGATTGATAGGTATGACTTTAAACTTATTGGCAAGGACCTAGCGACTTGAACTTTAGGATACATCTGTAGGACCCACATGAGCAACTAAATAAATAATTTAAGGAACATAAAATAATTTAATTAAAATTAAATATGTACCTCAAAGGATTATTAAATGATCTTTCACCATATTATTATAATATATATTTATGTACATACACATAGACATAAAAATGAAGTGACACCATAATGTTATTTTCTTATAATAATATGGTGCCAACTCACCAATATATCTACATGTATGTAGATAAATATAACCCATAATAATTTTCAATTTATAACCTTCAAACTTTCTTCCATCCTTTTTATTTTCTTTCTTGTTTAAAATTGATTTAACACTTGGTATTTTTAATTGCCAAGATAATTCTTATGTTACGAAAGCCAAGGAGTCATGTCTTTTCCTTTTTATTGAAGTCATGAGTGAGAGATGAAGACATCTCTTATTTTTTAAACACCTGACTTCTATTTCCTAAGTACTTGACTTTGATATTATTTCCTGATACTCAACTTCTATCTTACAAGAATCTGACTTCCATCTACCCCATAGAATCCCTACATTACCATTTGATATACCTCTATTCAATTTAGTATTGCCAATATCTTTTTTGTTTGTATACAATATACCTTTCCTACTGAGAAACATGACTGTAAATCACTTTGTGGATTTCACCCGAGGATCGTTTAGAAAGAGAACTGAATCATTAGCATTTGGTAGGGCTCCAAATCTTTCTAGAAATATATCAAGTTATGTGGTCCATCAACCTCAAGTAATTTATGAATTTATAAGCTACTCTTGTAAACCAAACTTTTTAGCAATAGGCAGTTGTAATATATATCCATAATGTTAAAGTACCATTAATTTACTCACTTAAGGAGTTGTTATCCAATAGTAATAAAGTATCCATGATACATAATTGTATTTCTTATGTCTTTGATGATCATAACCAAATTTTATTTGCTGCATGTTTTAAAGAACACACCCTTCTAAATCATAGATTGTGATAAGTTGGAAAATATATAAAATTCATGATTTTTTTGAGAATCATCAGACAAAGTTGATTGCTCTGAGAATTCGAGCACCTAGGACTCACCGACTGAATAGCTATGAAAAAGGTGAAGAGGTGAGATGGAATTTGCAAAGACGTGAAAAAGAATCATATATGATACAATAAAACTAAATACATTTACTTAATAGCTCATGTTTGTCCTTATTAATGTTTTCCTATTGTCAAGTTGAGCTATGGTGATCAGGTCATTGAATCCATCAAAAAAACCTTGGCTAAGGTAGTTTAAAGGCATGTTTTCCATCTATTGATCACTTGATGTCTGTGGGGCCATTTACGTAGACATGTCCATCCATAATTGTACGGACATTCTAAACACCAGAATGATCATGTGGTTGGACTAAGAATATCCCAAGCCTAATCCCAGGGTAGGGAGGGCCTTTCTAATTCAATAGATTGTGTGGGGATAAGTATGATCTGTGGTTGGGAAGTTAAGCCTAAGTCAATGCTTCTCCTCTTACCGAAATCCAAGGCTTGCACAAGCAACTAAAGACTCACCAAATCATACTTGTATATTTCTTTTCTTCTTCCATGATAAGCATTTACTTTACTTGTATGTAGAAAAAATAGTTAATCATTAATCTAGTTATTTTAGCTGATTATGGATATAGTTATTTTTAGTTAATTGTTAATCTAGTTATTTCAGTTGATCATGGATATAGTTATTTTCAGTTAATAGTTAATCTAGTTATTTCACTTAATTGTGGATACAAATATTTTTAGATAATCATTAATCTAGTTATTTCAGTTAATCATGGATACAGTTATTTTTAGTTAATTGGTGATAGTTAAAACAATTAATGTCATATGAAAAGGAATTCAGTTATCTATTCAATGAATGTTGGGGAAAATCTTTTTATAAACTGTCTTTGTTTGTTATGAAAAACCATTTGTTACAAATGTGTTAAAAAACTTTTAATTTTTAAAATTTATTGAAAAAATAAAATAATATTTTTAGAACTTAGGAGTTAAAATTTTACCTGCAGCAACATAATTAGTTGCATTATCAGTCACCACTTGGACAACATTCTCTCCCCCCCACCTCCCTTATGACCTCCTCAATAGCCTCACATAATTTTTTTGAATTTTTGACATGTGAGGAAGCATCTATAGACTTCAAAAACATAGTGGATCCTAAAATTAAAAATTAAACAAAATAATTATCATTGAATAGTCAATAAAACAAAATTTTAGACTTTGAGAAGTAGAGGATAATGAATTACCTCTACTAAAAACAAGAAAACTTAGGAGAGTCCTATTCCTCCTATCTGTCAATCCATCCATCATAATGGTACACCCCCTTTGGCCCCAAATCTTTCTATGGTCCTCCAACTCAAGTTTCATCTCC
Organism: Cupressus sempervirens; assembly: GCA_028749045.1. Classification (NCBI taxonomy): domain Eukaryota; kingdom Viridiplantae; phylum Streptophyta; class Pinopsida; order Cupressales; family Cupressaceae; genus Cupressus; species Cupressus sempervirens. The sequence goes on along the minus strand of CM053792.1, from coordinate 73,235,505 downwards.
TCAATCATTTCTAGTAAGAGGGGGCCACTCAACTCATCTTCAATGGGGGCTTTAAACCCTGCACCACAGATGGACACCACATCAATTATCCCCTGCCAATAAGGAGTCCTATTACATTTATAAAAAACATTTTTATTAGCATATTTCAACATCAAGTTAAAATTATAAAATTTTATTTTAAAAATTGAATTTAACACTTAAAACATAAAACAATCAAATATAAATGAAGTTGAAGTACCTGGCTACTATAAATGGAATGTTGCAGAAATACCAAAACTTACAAATTGCTCTTCTTCCAGCTTCACAAATCTCCCTATTCCAGACCAATCTCTCAAGTGAGGGTTGTGCACCAGGAGTGGAACGTGGTACAAAAAAATTGTCTAACCTAGATTTTATGACTCTAGGATGAAAGGTAACACCAACACTACTAGTAGAGGTAGTGCCACAAGAAGTGCAAGGAATAGATGTAGACGAAGTACAACTAGCTGAAGCACTAGCATGATAGGGGGAAAGGAAACACCTTCTCCAATACAACCTATTGAACATAGGGGTGTAAAAGTAGATACAAAAGTAGTTTCAGATGAGCGTGGAACTAGTTTGAGCTAACTTTGCTAATTGTTTTTGTTTTAATTCCTTTTCTTGTTCATAATTTTCTAAGGAAACATAACAAAAATGTTGAGCCTCAAGAGTTGCTACTTTACAATGCTCAACATCATGACCATGTATTCCAACAATATGGTATTTCAAGCTATTTATCCCCCCACTTTTAATGACCTTATAAAATAGGCATTTTGTTTGAGTTCTACCTCTACCTGGAAAGTCTATGGTGTACTTCCAGCACTCATCTTTTTTATTGCCTTAGAGAGCTTGAGTTTTTTAGCTGGAGGAGCCATTATGAGTAAGGAAAAATGTCAAGGTTGTTGTAATAAGACATTTTAGACCAAATATTACCATTTAAGCATTGTGGTTTATGAAGATCTAAAGTAAAACAAAACCCATAAACATTCAAAAAAAAAAAATCATCCAAAAATCTCATAAGCATAGAGAAAAAAAATCATCAAAATCCAAAAAATCAACTCTTACCTCTTTGAAATGAGTTGAGAAGTGTTGAGAAGAGCTACTAAAAACTCCTTTATGATCTAAATGCAAGCATATAGTTTCTCCAATGTCACAAATGCAAGCTTTTCTCCTCTTCCTTTCAGCTGGTTGTAAAACAATAACACTCATTTCTCTTCTTCCTCTCTCTCTCTCTCTCTTTCTTTTTCTCACAATAGTGTTATGAAAGACCTTTTAGGGTCTTAAGGATAAAAAAGAACCAAAAAAATATTAAAAAAGCAAGCAATTTTTAATGTTTTCACTTTGCTAGACGTTGATTGTCGCAACTAGGTCAAGCAAGTCGTGACTTGTGAGTCAAGTGAGTCACCCTTCCTGACCCGCCAAGCCTTAGTCACGTGTCATTTTGACCTAGCAAGCCCTCCTCGACTCTCTGACTCAAAAGACTCGCCCGACTCGCGGCGAGTCTCATGACTCTAATTTAAATCACACAAAATAATCACATTTCATTCGTGTTAAAAAAAAAAAAAAAAAAAAAACCTTATTTAAGTGGTATTCCAATCCCATAAATATGGAACGCAATGCAAAAAATGCATCTTCAAGAAAAATCATATTTAAATCGCATAAAAAGAATCACAATTAATTCATGAATAAATGACAAAAAAATCACATTAAAAAAATGTAACAAATTAATATTTAAATCATATAAACAAAACACATTTAAATCACATAACAAGAACCACCTTGAAATCAGATTTGAATCACGTAACAAAAATCACATTTAAATTACACCAAAATAATCACATTTCATTTGTGTTAAATACTAGAATTTGACAATTCCAACAACCAAATAGGCCTTGAATAAAGTTGCACAATGAGAGATGATTAAATGAATGAAAGGATAATTTTTTGAAGTCTTTTAGGAGGTTATGATTTTCAACATTAATGAGAGATGGAGGGATTTTACATAAAAGCAATTTATGTCTCAACCCCAAATTCAAGTGATGGAATGGAATAAAGAAAATTCTTTAAAGGGGACAGGATTTTAGGAGCATTTAAGGAAGACACATGTCATGCCTTTTTGGGTATTTAGATGAAAGAGACAAGGCTTGACTTTGTTTCCTTAATCTTTGTACTTAGGAATCTGCACATGTTTAATGAGAAATTAAGATTAATGATTTAGGTAATTAAAGGGCAAGTGGACTTGGTAGGAATTTACAAGTGTCTAAGGAGAGAATGGATGAGAATTGATTAGGCAAATAGAGTATTTCCCTAATGAAGGTAGGATTAAAGTGGTGTAAGTAGATGGGTAGGAAAATGCAAGTGGATGAGGACCTTATGAATTTTGAATTTTTTAAAATTCAAAATAGCTTATTTAATTAAATAGAGGGGTCTATTTAATTAAATGGGATTGGGTTTTAGATACATTAGATCAATTAATTTACCTAGAAGGATTGTCAAGTAGGCTCGGATTAATTAAATAGGCAAGCTATTTAATTAATGCAACTCTGGATGATTAATTAAATAAATAAATTATTTAATTAATAAGACATCTATAAAATAATAGAAATTGGTCATTTAATTAAACAAAGCCAAAGGTTCTTTAAATTAAATAGAATAAGGACATTAGATAAATTAAATGAATTAGTTTACCTAAGACTATAGAAGATGCATAATTAATCAAATAAATTAATTATGTTTGGATTTGGGTGTCCACAATACTATAACTCAGTTTGTGGCAAAGTTGTCATGAAAAAGATTACAAAATAATGACTAAATGTTTGCTTTAAAATTGTCCCTATCCAAAATTTGAGCATCTAACATATTTGTATTCCAAGATGTAGAGCTTGCCATTGTTGACTTATTAGAGACACGTGACACTTCAAATGATTGGATTTCAAAGGTTTTGGAGGTTCTCCAGTGGATTAAAATGGTGTAAACTAGTTTTGAAGCTTAGGCTTACACTAGCTCACAACCATATAAGACAGGGCCTCGTGCTTCCATTGATAGCTAACACTTTCAATGTTTTATTCTCTCATTGAAATGGAATTCAATTTTCCATTTGGCTCTTTCCATAACCCTTGTAAAACCTGCTATTAGGAGTCTCAACCAATGGATGAATTGGCTGATCTATCTCCAACTTTTATGTTTTCCCATTAGCTACACAGATCCACACTAATCCCTTTCCCAATTCTCCTTAATTTAACTATGTTCCATTGCTCTGCAAGGAGAGAAGACTTATCTATCCTTTTAAGAGAGAAAACTACATTAAAGCACTTTCTGGTAGTGGCAACAAACATATTTCAATGCTACTGATTTTTGGTAAGAAAGATCTATTATGATTTAGTGACAATAAGTGTGAAATATTTTAGCCATATTGCTAACTAGGTTTATCTTGTGCATCCAGACTTAAAATTTGAATTTGATAATCATTGAATGGGAACAGGGCCTAAGCAATTGAAAGTCTTATGGTAGAGCTACTATTCTCAAATCATCAAGATTAGAGACATCTACATATAAATGAAACTAAAATATTGGGATTTGGTTGTATGTCCACTATTTAGGTGAAAAAGGAAAGGAAATAATTGTCCACAGTAAAGGTAAAGTGAAAATTCGGGTAGTTGCTAATTTAAAAGATATAAAATATAAAAAGAAAGATGTACATCTCTAAAAATATCACGGGTAGAACAAGATCTATAAGGAAAATTGAAAGAAACTAAGTTGAAGAGGTTAATAAATATGTGGTATTAGAAGTTACTTATATTGCATGTAATTGATTCAGTAAGGCTTGTTATTTTTTTCATCTCGAACCTTTTTGTTGGATAAAAACTTACACAAATAATAAATTACAATCCTATGCGTAAGAGCCTACAAAACAACGGTAAATTGTGAGCTTTTAATCAAAGAGGTCTTGGGTTCGAATCTACTTGCACTTAATAAATAATAATTAATCTTGGCTTCGGCCTCTTACCAATCAAAATAAAATAAAATAATCCTATAAAATGAAATAATACCAACCTTGACCCTTGCTTCTGAGAGTTGACCATGCACCATTGAGATATTGACAGCTCCTTTCTCCAATAGATTTCCATCTTCAATTACCCTTGTAATACCATAACTGCATCACCCATCCATTTAGTCAAGCAATATCAATGTATGTTTCCATATTCTAAAGAATGGTACACTTTGCATCCTAATGGCAAGAGAGAACGCATATACTTATAGTATGATGAAAGAATTTACATCATAAGGGGTATAGAACACATCCCATTTGGATTCAATAAAAAAACCTACGAAATGATACAGAAAAAAAATGTACAGTATGAATATGGTTTTCAAGCTTGTGAAAAATTTGACGCAATTGACAATAAACTATTTTTAAAAACTACAAAAATACTTGCCTCCCACAAGAAAAAGTCCAATTATATTTGAATTCATGGACAATATTCTCCTAAGGGAAGGTAGGAAAGTTTGTAAGAATGATTCATATGCAAAAATAAAAAATATACATGATTTCTTGGAGCCGTCTTTTTTATGACTTTCTACATCAAAGCAATGTCAATAAGACTTATGAAAATGTTGGAGAGAATAATCGTTTTTGTTTTTACCCGAATGCAAAACAATAAATGAATAAATAGGCAGGCTATTAGCTTACATCAATTCCCAAATACACAACAAGAAATAGAAAAAAAATTACATGAAAACAAAATTCAAATCAGCCATGTTAATAAAAGAACTTGGAAGGAAAAAAGGCAATTTTATGTCATCAAATTCAAGTCAGCTAATAGATGCCACTAGAAACCTAACAAATTGGAAGTAAGAAAGAGTAGCCATAGGTGGTAGGTGGATAGAAAGTTGAACAAAATTGTATATTGCAAAAAAGAAAGGGCATCACCTAAGGAAGATTCAGAAGAGAGAGGCTTGGTGTATTTTGTGAAGTAGAGGTAGTGGGAAGTGATCTCAAGTTCTAGTGACATAAAAGCAAGATATGGCAACACATTAGAGATAAACATAACATCTGAATTAAATGAAGAGTTGAGAATAGAAAAAGGAAGGGAAATTCCTTATCAAGACCAACAACAGAAGAACCACCTGTAGAAAGAAATTTTGAACTGTAATATGCAGCCCAGATTTGCCTTTGTTTTTGTTTCCCATTTTGAAAGATGTTTTCCAATTGTTTTGGAATGATAAACAAACTGTACTAATAAATTAACTTACAACATATTAACTTGAAAATTTGACAAAACTCATAAATCCATAAAACTGAAAAGTCCAGATTTTATTTCTGATGTAGAAATACATTTTTCCCACAAGTTAGAGCAACCTGGATAATTAAATAGCATAAAATAACTAATTCAAACACACCCAAAAAATGCAGAATTGAAATAGCTTGATTTGTTCATGAAATTCACAAACTATCAAACTCAAAATGGACACCAAACTACAAAACACTCCAGCAATGATATAGTACATTATAACAATGTAGTTTCCCATCCTAGCCCTCCCAAACTGCTGAAGAAAACATCAAAACCATAGGCAGCCAGCTCTAGTAAGCTCACATATCTCCTCAGCAAAGCACAACAAGCAAAAAGAGATGAATGAACACTAAACCCTCCTCTTAATCTTCTTCAATCCACGTCTAACAACTTCATATGCAATAAGCCTCTAAAAACTGAAATGAAACTCCAAAAAATGATCAATTATGATCTTTGAGATGAAATCACCAAGATATCCTTTAAATTGTGTCTCGCAACAAAGTAGAGAATGTTGCCTACAAGAGATTTCATCCAAAAACACCTTGAGCTGGACCGAGTCCAACTCTAGAACCACATATGATTTTTCTTAGAGAGAAATATCAGAAATAATAAACTCAATATACCAAATGAGCTCGCACTTCCCCTTTTTATAAGACTTGTTAAGAGATTTAGTGTAGATATACTTTAAATTGTGTATTGCAACAAAGTAGAGAATGTTGCCTATAAGACATCTCATCCAAAAAAAACCTTGAGCTGAACCCTGCCCAACTCTAGAGCCACAAAAGGTTTTTCTTAGAGAGAAATATTAGAAATAATAAACTCAACATAACAAATGAGCTCACACTTCCCCTTTTTATAAAACTTGTTAGAGTTTTAGTGTAATGTCCTGATTTAAATAAATAATTTAATTTAATAATTTTGTATGTATGGCCCCAAAATCAACTTTATTATCTCCCAAGCTCTATTTTATTTTATTGTCAGTAGCATGTTAGTGATGTCGACACTTTTTTTAATCCTTTGGGAAGTTTCCACAAAGCCATATTTAAGGTCTGATTAGTTGTTGTAGGTATGAAAATTTGATCTTTCTCTTTGTATGTGTGAAATCCTGTTGGAGTTCAGTTGTCTACCATTTCCAAAGTGATAGATCCTCCCTACTTGGCATCTATAGTTTTGTTGGGAGTAACTCCTCACCCTATTCTACTTGTTCTTAGTCTGAGATTTTTGTAATCTTAAGTGTTATCATTATTGAATACAATTTCTCCTTGCATCTCCACACTGGTGTCTTAGTGTGTTTAATAAGAAATTACACAATGACATTTGTTTCCATCCAAAATATTCTCGGCTTTGGCCTTAACTACAACTAATAGGAAGCTTTAAAGGTGCAAAACTGTTATGTCTCAAGAGATAATCCTAGCAAGTAGGTAATTTTGGGAAGACATATTATACCCTTGATCATGTCATCCTAGTTATATGTGAAAACAAAAATCTCAAAATGAGGATAGTTCCATATGAAAAGATATAAGTGTAACATGATAGACAACTACCATGCAAATGTAAAATCAAGTACTAATAAACATAATGCAAAATTACAAATAAGAACTCCACATATATGAAAATTGTCTTGTACAATATTACGACGAAACACTCACCCATTTGATGGATCTTGTCCTCTTAACCATTTATCAACACAAAATGATCTGCTACTTCCATAAGCTATTGTCACTTGCAAATATTCAAAGAAAAATTGCATTTGAATAACATTTGTAAGACCTAGAAAATTGAACTAATATTAGCAATAACTAGGAATTGCACATCGTTCAAATATTTTCTCATGATTTTATATAACTAGATTTGTATAATAATATAAGAATTGTTTTTTGCTAATGATGCTTGATTGATTTCATTGTTCTCATTCTTCAAGCATCACTTACAAGGAAATGGTGCTTTAAAGTATAAATTTGGTTAAAAGAAACAATATGCCACTCCAATTTGACATGGATAGTTGTCAATGACTAACACCCAAATTCACAACAATTCTTATCTCTGCAAAACAAGAACTAAACTCGTACATGTCAAACCGTGGGGAACATCTTACTTTGGTGAAAATGTTGATAAATTACAAGGACAAGCATCAACAATGAATGATTTCAAGTCCAAATTAGTTGGTTTGACTGAGATCATGTTAGACAAGAAAAATTACAAATTCAAAGGTCAAAAATAATGTAGACACCCTGCTTCCATCCTTGATCTTGATCTAGCTCTATGGACCTTAATAAAGTTATCTTATCTTATCTATGGAAATTGATGCATGGTTTATAGTTTTTTTTTGTTAAACTATTGATCTTTCCTTGGTTGTATTTAATTTGAGATATTCCTTTGAATCCTTTCATGTAATTTGTCCTCCAGTACAAGAATGAGGGCATGTCATTTCTTTAAATTGTCTTTATGAAGGAATATTATTTTATCCTTCTTAAGAGGATGTTGTCACATTGCACACACATTATGAATGGTGGCATTCATAGATTTGTGATTTACTTTGTAACTCCTCTCCTTATCTTTGTTTAAGAGATGTCTCTACCTTGACGCAATGACTCTCATACCCTCTCCCTTGATGCCATTGCTAGATCTTGTATCCTTTGCCTTGACATGTATCTTCCCTCTCCCACAATGTGATGAATCCTGACACCCTCTCCATTGACACAATTGCTCCCGACGTCATTTTTATCTATGACCCCGGCGCCTGCAATATTTGAATTCTGGCTTAAGCTTCTTTCGAGCATTATTGTCCGCCACGTGGGTACTTGTAGGTTTGTTTTTCCGTGGTTTTTTTGTCATGGCTTCCTTGCTTTCTTCTTGCATCATGTTCCGTAGTGTTCTGCAAAGGCTTCTTTCCTGGGAAGTGTTCATGTTTCCTTCCCTTCGCTTGGCTAGGATTGTTCCAAGCATTGCTTCACCCATCAACCTCCTTGGTGACGGGTTGTTATGGTGCTCTCTCTCTAGTCCAATACGAGAGTGCCTCTTGTTTCTATAGTTTCTGCCCGCATGATTATTGCACCCACAACATTCCTGTAGGTGTTTTTTCTCATTCCTTGGTAGCCCATCTTGCTCTTGTTCTCAATGCTCTCCTCTGTTGCTAGTTGTACTCACGTTTGGCATTTCGAGCTGCCAACTTTTGCTCCTTGCCCATGTTTTCTTTGGCCTTTACCTATCAAGAATTTATGTCTCTGCCTCTGCACCATGGTTTCGCCTATTCTATCACTACACTAGCTTGGAGTCTCTATTGTTGTGGGTTTCCTTCTATAGTTCCTTCCACATATTTTGAGTTTTCTCTCTCTATGATGTCCTCTCTTCTATCAATCTAGAGCCATTGGTGTGTTTCCTTATTGGTTTTTCACTGGTTCCCATGACTGATATGGACAATCAACCAATTACAACTATCACTTACTAGAGACTTATTGACCATATGGCTACATTGGAAAAGGAGAACGAATGCCTATGTGGCATTGTACACTCTCTTCCTGCAACTTTATCAAGCTTGAAACAAATTGTTGACACCAACACACTGCATATTAAGGATTTTTTTGAGATCTGCACCACTGAAATAGGAGACCTCAAAAAAACTATTGATTCAAACAAAGAACTAGTTCAGAAAAGCCATTTATCAAGGACAAACAAGCTAAACTCAATACTCTAATGATGGAAATAGACCAAAAACTCAAATCTTGGGCATCCATTTGTGGCCATACCACTTTTGCACCACTCTCTAGTGTGGAAGAGCTTGCTTAGGCTAGGTTGGTGGATGAGCATGTTCGGCAAGCTTGTGAGATTAATTTGAGAGTTTGGGGCCTTCCTCTTCCATTGATCCTATCTCTACAAGTCACTCCTTTCTCAGTGACCAGTTAGGCATTACATATATCACACTTAACAGGGCCTGGGTTGGCCATGAAGGAACCCTTTTTCTCATGTTTCTTCTTTGGCTAACTGTCTACGAGATCTTAGGGTGATGAGGAAGCTCTTCCCTCTTCCCACTAAGTTTTTTCTTGATGTGAACCAAACTAAATCTTAGGTGGCAGAGTTGAAACATGCCCAAGGGATTGTTGCTAAGATTAGATGCAACAAAAAGTGGGTTGTTATCAGGAACCTTGAAGCGGTTACTCAAGACTCCTATCCTCCTAGATAAGAATCCAGGTTAGCTGCTAAGGAAAAACATCAGTTTTAGTGCCAGTTGGGTACAAGGGAGCCTCACATTGATTTCCTATGTATCAATCGTTGGAATGGCAATTGTACCTTATTGTCCTTGTCATGAATCTTTTAGTTTGCCATTGGTTCTACTGACATTGTTCTTGTTATAGAGACTCATGAGAACCCTATTCATCCTCTTTCGAGTTTTGTCAGGTGCTAGTGGTTAGATGAGGTCAACCTTTCTAACACGGTCAAAGGGTTGGGTGGGCTTGCTTGTTTGGTTAGAGATTGCCTCTTCAGCGTGGCTTTTGTGCTTCATTCTAGTAGCCTTGCCAAATTTTTGTGGATCCATATCGACTGTATGACACTACTCGAGAAGACATCTTCATTGTTGCCTTTTATTACCCATCGGCCTCCTCATCCTACATTGTTCACAATACAGTGAGTGGTGATCCTTATGAGGACTTACATAAGTACATTATCGAGTTCATAGCCTTGGGAGACATTGTCATTTTGGGGGACTTTAATGCACTAACTAGAGGACCATCAAACTCCTCTCTACAAATATTGTATTGATTTGATTTGTACTTACGAGTCAAACCACGCATCTTAGGTCTACGATGTTCCATTGTATGGTGTGAGTATAGTGGACTACGCCTTCTCTTGTGCCTTTTTTATTCCCTCCATCAACAGCTTCACTATTTCCCACCTTCCCTTGGCCAACCACACCCTCCTCAGCCTTACTCTTAGGATCTCCCTCCTACCTCACGACACTCTCTTTCTCAAGTTCCTTTCTTTGGATGATTGTCTTCAAGCTCTTAGGGTGAGGAGGAAGCTCTTTCCTCTTCCCATAGGGATTTATCTTGATGAGGACCACACTAAATCTCAGGTGGCAGAGTTGGAACACTCTTTAGGGGTTGTTGCGGACACTAGATGCAATAGGAAGTGAGTTGTTATCAAAAACCTCAGTGCAGTTATTTGGGACTCCTCTCCTCTTGGATGGGAATCTAGGTTGGCTGCCAAGGAAAAATGGTTCTTGGTGGTAGTTGGGCATGAGGGAGCCTCGCATCAGTTCCCTGCATGACCCTTGTCCTATCTCTTTTGGGATGTCATCAATTCTACTGACACTATTCTTGTTATGGAGACTTGTTCTTGTTGTAGAGAAACATGAGAACCCTATCTGTCCTCTTTTGGGTTTTTTCAAGTGCTAGTGGTTGGATGAGGTCAGACTTTTTGGCAGAGTCATAGGGTTGGGTGGGGTTGCTTGTTTGGTTAAAGACCACCTCGTCAACGTAGTTTTTGTGGTTCATTCTGACAGCTAGGCCAATTTTTTGTGGATCCATATTAGTCATGTGACACCACTTGACAAAGAAATCTTCATCATTTTCTTTTATTTCCCACTAACCTCCTCATCCTACATCTTTCATAGTACAGTAAGTGGTGATCCTTATGAGGACTTACATGAATGCATTATTAGGTTTGCAACCATAGGAGACATCATCATTTTGGGGGACTTTCATGCATTGACCAGAGACTATCAGATTCCTATCTATAGTCATTGTATGGATTCAATTTGTACTTTTGAGTCAGATCCAAGCATCCTGGGTCTCCAACATTCCTCTGAGTATAGTGGAGGACCCCTATGAGACGCGGTCACCAACTTCTTCAATTTTGCAAGTCCTCAAACTTGGTGATCCTGAATGGGCTTTCTTGCAATCCTAGTTCCAACTCTTTTACTTGCTGGCCTCATGGCGATGGTGCGAGTATAATGGACTACACCCTCTCTTGTGCCTCTGTTACACCCTCCATCAGGAGCTTCACTATTTGTCACTTCCCCTAGCCAACGATTGCCCCCTCAACCTTACTCTCAAGATCTCCCTCACCTCACCGCCTCCCCCTAGAAACAACCACACCTACACCTCCTTTTCCTTCATCGATCTTGACCATGACCTCTTTGTCCTCCACCTTAGACAACTCCTTTGCTAGGACACCTTCACTAATCTTGTGGGTGCATCCACAATGTTTGATCTGCTTGCTACTGCCATTTGGGAATTTGCTCCTCTCTATCCTCCATCGCACCACCCCCATTTCCAATAGTCCCAAGTGCAAGAACTCATCCTATAAATCAATGGTTTGATGAGGATTGTAAATTCTTCCACCACTAGGTTTGTTCAGCCTTCTCTACTCACTCACCCCATTTTTCTAAGTTGAGGCTCGCTTACTGCCATTTTCTTTGCCAAAAGAAATATTTTTTCTTCATGATGTAGTTTAGACCTCTTAACGTCACCCCCTGCAATCTCCCAAGCTCTTCTAGCGTACAATGTTCCCCTACCACACTCACCCTACACCTTGGATCACATCTCTCTGGTCTCAGATACTTCTACTCTCTAAAATATCCTCAGTCAGTCTCCCCTCCACCTCAACCCCCCACCCCATTGCTATCTCTTCACTTTCTCCAACATCTGTGAGATGGTCAGATTCATGAATAGTAGAAGGACAACAAATGAGGAAGGGCTCACCAAGAAGGCAATAAAAAATTGATATTTGATAACTTATGTATTCCCTTATGGAAAGTGCTCCACTTAGAGCATAGAAGTTTGCGATAGCAACTATTGATGTAGGCATTTTCTTTATATATCATAGACGACATCTATTGGAGGAACATAAGCCATTATTGATATATCAGAGACCTCTCATATATCAGAGAAGTAGTGCATAGATAATTATAGAATATTAGAGACGGCATATATCTTTGCCTGAGAGCATTATACCAACCTGTATTTGCCATATGAATCACATACAAAGAACAAAGACAGCCATTCAAGTTATTGTGCACAATGTATATTGTTACATCAAACACATCCCTTCGTAATTGTAAATTGCATTCTTGAAGCATATAGAAATTCAGAATTTGCATTTGGAATTCGCCAATAAATTGCATTTCATTGAAACTATAGTTGTACAAGGATTTATATATTTAAATCAATCACATTTTTTACCTCTTCATAAATTGAAGTTTGGATCAATAGAGCAATTATTCAAGTAGGAATTGTAAAAATTCAATAGTGTCTCATACATAGCAAAAGGGGGAAATTCCAATTATTATTAGAGCTATAGTCCTGCCAGCTTGCGAGATAAACATATTCCAATTTAATACATTGGAAACAATTTTAAAACTAGTATAACAAAGGGGTTTAAAAAAGGAAGAAGATGGAAGACTTAACAAGTGCATAGATCAAATTATCAATTGGATAAGTTGTTGAGCAAATTAACATCCAAAAATGACAACAATGGAGGTAATAGGAAACAATTTGTAATGCCCAACTCAGACGATGAGGATGTAGACCGGTCGGAGTCTTTATCGTCAGCACAAATAGCTCAATGGTATCCCATGATTACTTTGGTGTGAAAACTGGTATGTACGTGGGATATCAAGGTTGTATGACAATGACGGACTACGTCTAATGCAAGGGGTATCTGCAACAGGGTGGGAGGTTGATTGTAGGCTTTGGGGGCGCACTATCTTGATTGTACGACGTGGTCAAATTGCTTGTCACTATAATGTTGACTAATTCAGACATACAGTGGATTTATGCAAGTCCTGTAGTGTCAAGGAAAATTACCATTCACCCAAGTTGATGCCAGATGAATATTTGTTGCAGGGTGGAGTGATGTATCACCAATACAATAGTTGAGTTTAAGTTGTACGATCAGGATTATGACCATACGGTCTCTTCACAAGCTTGTGTATACCAGAGTTGGATATACGACCCTTCTTATCCTTGGTCTACTCAAAAGCACAGAGATTGCATACAAATAAATTTAGTATTTTCTAGTGATAATTTTGTAATGCAGACAATTCAATAATGATAGCACAAAAACATATGTTTGGTAAATGGTCCTCAAAAGGCTAGCAATGCGCACATAGAAATTCAAATTAAACAAGAGCTCTTTGAGAGCTATAAAAGAAAGCAATTGAAAATAGAAAAAATAAATTTAAAAATTGATTTCAATGTTCTATTATCTAAAACAATATTAGAAACGATCATAGTAGCAAATAAGCTATTTTTCTTAAAAGGTTAGTTCACATTTTACTTTTTCTTTTTCTTTTAAAGGACATGAGTGGAATGTACATCTATAGAATGTATACAAATATTATAGTGGAGGGATATTTTTAAAAATGACATGAGTGGAACCTATAAAATGTATAAAAATATTATAGTGGAGGGATAGAAAGAGTATTGTATATTAGCTGAAATTTAATGAGAAGTGCTAAATAGTAACAAAACTATTTTTAGAAATTCATTCAGTAACTAAAACATTAATATTTATTTCAAGTTATGAATATTTTGTTATAATTTGAAGAATTTATAGGAAAGTAAAGATAGTGTAATATAGGTATGAACAATTGTTATCATGAATACTATTGTCCAAGTGTAAGAAAAGAATAATGAAACATAAACATAAATTAAAAAAAACTATGTTGAATGATTTAGATTCTACTGGATTTGAAAATAGAATATAAGTTCTTGTTTGAATTGTTTTTTTAATGAAAAAAGTAGAAAAGAAATTCATGAGTAATTTTTCTTAAACTATTTTTTCCCCAGAAAAATTGATTTCTATTTTGAAGTTTTGATCTATGCTTTTGAAAAATTAACTATTAATATATCATTGGTTTTCTAACATGTTTCTCATTCAAATTAATCCATTCTACAATAGTTTAGAATTATGTTTATAAATAAATCAAATACCCAATTTAATCTATTTGGGAGTCCCAAATAATGATTTGACACCATAAATAAATAAGGCATGAAATAATCTCCGTACCTACAAATCAAGATGTTGTCAAAAATAAATTCGCATATGAAGCTCAGTTTAATCTTTGTGTATGATTTGAAAAGTGTAGGCATTTTAGTAGTTTTGACCATTCCTCCACCTTCGACTAATTAGCCTTTTTAGCCCATTGCCAACTATCCAGCTCTCTTCTGATGACAACACCACTCCAGCCTTCTAGTTTGAAACAACATTGTAGTGGGAGGGGTAATTGGAACATATGTCCTCTGCCACAACTACAGAGGGTGACCGGTCTAGCTTGTCTGGTTTACAAGTGGCGTCAGTGATCGAAATATCTAGTTTGCCTATTTTCTGTATCGTGCAGGCAGAACAGATACAATGTTCTTAAGGCATAATTGATATTGTTTTTACTGAGATTTTTTGTTATTTGAAGGGGCAAGCATATTTTTTGTGCATAGATTTTCTTTCAAGCCTGCTTGAAGTTTCACAATTTTCCATTTGATAAGGTCGAGACCAAAATTTATTGAGGGGTTGGCTCTGACGTCACTTCATTCCCTGAGACGACTGATGCTTGGGGTGTTCTATTATCTACTCAACTTCTATGGAAACAAAATTCTCTTGCCTTTACAAGTAGGGTTCCCTCCCTTTCATCATCAATAATGACATCTTTGCCGCTATAAAACTCTCTCCCGCTCTCCCACGTTACCTTGAAAAAGTTTTTTTTAGCATTTGTGCAAAGCATTCTGTTCTTAAAACCCTGTACCTATTCAAACTGTTGTCATATTATGATGAGACAGGTGCTATGGATAATAATATCAAGGGAGTTACTAGATATCAGGAATCTTAGAAGAAAGAAATAAATGGGACATGCCCATTTCATATTTTTGGGGTCAAAATCTGCCTGCAACTGCAATTGGAAAGAGTGGTGGGTTGAGACATTTATCTGAATGCAATGACAATTTCTTCATTCTTGGACTGATTGTAGCTTTTTACAGCCAGAGGTAGATCATCGCAATAAGAATAGAATTTCAAATTTTGTAGATGGTAAATCATGGAAGACCAAACAAGAGAACCTGCCATTGATGATTTCATTATAATCATTTTTATTGTTGATTGCTTCTGATGATTTGTAAGCGGTACCACTAGAGATTTGTAGGGTAAGTAGGTAGGCATGGCTATTGATCAGAGGCATTGAACCTATTTGTTTGCCCTCATGGGCCATTGTTTGCACTTGCTATGTAATGACTGTGAAAAATTTAACTATTGCAGTCACTGATTATTAATCTCCTATCATAAATGATTATTAAACTGCTGAAAATAAATTTCCCGCTAATATCAAAAAATAACACAACTGCAACTTCACTTATAAAATACGAAAAAAAATGTGCAACACAATGAACACAATATTTTCGGACAAATTGTCCTTGGAAAAAAACCTCTAAGGGAAAACCAGTTCTATAGATGAGAAATTATATTAAACTTCAGCAAATCAAGAGATACAAAATTCCTTGCTTCTTACTGGCAGAATTCTGACAACCTCCTAATTTATCCCACTGATATTCCCCACTGCTATTCCCACGCTAACATTGTGCCCTTGCTAACACTGCAAATGTTTCTCCAAACTTCATACTCTCCAAATGCCCTGCTGACCTCCTTTTATACTACTCCTCTTGGTAAACCAATGGCTGAGATTGATTTACAATCGACGGTTGAGATTAAAACAACTTAACAACCCTAACCAAGTCGATTTCTAGTTGTTTCCAAAAGTGGTCAATTAATTAAAAAATATTTGTTTCTAATCTAACCAATTAGTTAGCAAAACAATTACTTGCTAAATAATAACAAATGGACAAACAATTGTCCAAAGCTAACAAAACTAACACTCCCTCTTAGCGAGGAAGCTATTCTGCAAGACACCTAACTTATCTCTGAAGAAGATAAATTTTGCCTTCCCCAATGCCTTAGTCAGAATGTCTACTACCTGCTCCTCTGTAGGTATGTACTGTAGCTGAACAACTCCCCTTTGTACACAATCTCTGATGAAGTGATATCTGATATCTATATGTTTAGACCTATCATGAAACACTGGATTCTCAAACAACTTGATGCAACTCTGATTGTCACAATGTATCATAGTAGTCTCAACCTTATGACCAAACAAGGCTACTAACAACTTCCGAAGCCATATAGCTTCACATGTTGCCATGCTAGCTGCTATGTATTCTACTTCTGCTAAACTTAGAGCCACAGACTTCTACTTCCTGCTGAACCAAGATACAACTCTTGATCCCAAGCTGAAACAACACCCTGAAGTGCTCCTTTTGTCTGTTGTACTTCCTGCCCAATTTGCGTCAGTATAGCCTATCAACCTAATACCTTCACCTCGAACATATCTGATCTCATACTCGACTGTACTACACAAGTAACGTAGCACATGCTTAGCCGCTATCCAATGCATTCTCTTCAGTTCAACCATGAACTGACTAAGAGAGTTTACTGCAAATGCTATATCTGGTCTAGTGTTGACCAAATACATAAGCGAACCAATCAACTGTTTGTATAAAGTGGGATCTACATCTTTCTCCTTAGTTGTATCTACCTTCCTCCAATTCGTGATCATGGGTGTTGACATGGCTTTGCAATCCTCCATCCCAAATTTCTTCAAGATTTCAATGCAATATTTCCCTTGACCAAAGAAAATCTCCCCATCTGTCTGCCACACTTCCATGCCTAGAAAGTAGTGCATAAGTCCTAAATCCTTCATCTCGAACTCTTCTGCAAGGTTCCTCTTGCAATCCACTATGAGCTCTAGTGAACCTGTAAGAAATAGGTCGTCCACATAAAGAATAAGAATGAGAATCTCACCCCCAACCACCAAGTAGTAGAGGTTAGCATCTGCTTCACTCTTCACAAAGCCCATTTTTTGCAAGTATGTATCAATGTGCTCATACCACACTCTAGGAGCCTGCTTGAGTCCGTACAATGCTTTCTTCAATCTGCACACATGAGTCTCTTTTCTGTGTGCTACGAAGCCTTCTAGTTGTTCTATGTATACCTCCTCCTTCAACTCACCATTAAGGAATGTTGTCTTGACATCCATTTGATGGATTTGCCATCCCATTTGTGCTGCAAGTGAGATTACAGCTCGTATAGAAGTATACCTGGCAACAGGAGCAAATGTCTCCTCATAGTCTATTCCCTCCTTCTGAGAGAACCCCTTTTCCATGAACCTCACCTTATATTTCTCGATGCTACCATCTACACCGTGCTTTATCTTATAGATCCAGCGTGATCCAACTACAACCCTATTTGTTGGTCTAGGTACTACCTCCCACACATCATTCTACATTATTGAAGAATATTCCCCAACCATAGCATCTCGCCATACCTGATGTTCTGTAGCTTCTTGATAGCTAGAAGGCTCACTATCTACCAACTGACTAACTAATGCCACATAGTCATTGAACTTGGCTAGTTGTCTTCGCTATCTAGTACTCTTCCTAGGAGCTCCCACAAACTCTTGAGTATCCCTTTGTGTATCTGGAACCACTTGGTTCCTGTTGCCAACTATAGAGGATGAAATTTCAACCTCTAAGACTTCTAGATGCATTTCCTGTTGCACCTGTTGCTCCATACTTTGTGAATCTTCACTAACTAAGTCTACACTCATACTGGTAACTGTACTTGAGCTTTGTTGCTCTTGACTTGGTCTTGGAGCTTCTGTTGGCTACTCACTCTGATCATCTACTAGAAAATCTCTAGATCTCTTGAATGCCTTGTCCTCCATGAACTTGACATCCCATCTGACAATAATTCTTTTAGTCCCTAGAATGAAAATCCTGTATGCCTTTGAGGTCTCACTGTACCCAAAAAAGTACCCCCTCTCTGCAGTCTGATCTAACTTTGTACGTGTATCTCCAGGAATATGGCAATATGCCAAACTCCCAAATATCCTAAAGTGACTAACATCTGGCTTCTTCCCTGTGAAAGCCTCCTCTGGTGTCATCTTCCCTAGCACCTTGTGAGGAACTCTATTCTGAATGTAGATTGTTGTATTACACGCCTCTACCCATAAGTAACGGGGCATGTCTAGGTCATGTAGCATAGCTCTTGCTACCTCAGATATAGAATGGTTCTTCCTCTCAGCAACTCCATTTTGATGTGGATTGTAAGGAACAGTCCATTCTCTCTTGATTCCTTCTCTGGTGCAGAAATCGTAGAAGACACTTCCTTTGTACTTGCCTCCATTGTCTGACCGAAGAACCTTTATCTTCTTTCCTGTCGAGTTCTCCACAAGAGCCTTGAACTATTGGAATCGACTAAAAACCTCATCCTTAGTCTTCAAGAAGTATATCCAGGTCTTTCTAGAGAAATCATCAATAAAAGTGACATAGTACTCATATCCTCTAAGAGATTTCATCGACATCGGTCCACAAACATCTGAATGTACTAGATCAAGAACACCCTTAGATCTAGTGTCACTCCTTGGAAAAGATGCTTTCACAAACTTCCCTAACACACATCCCTTACATACATCATCATGCTCTGTGCTCACCTCTGGAACACCTGTCATTGTCTCACGAAGCAATCTAAGTGCTCCATGATGAATGTGCCCCATCCTCCTATGCCATAGCTCTCCAAGATCTCTAAGATTACTATTGCTCATAAGTGCCTTAGGAGTATCAAATTGCAATCTATAAAGGCGACCACTCCTAACTCCAATAGTTATGGGTGATTTCCAATCCTTGTGCTTAATCAATACATTTGTCCCTCTAAATAGTACATTATACCCCCTATCTTGAAGAATAGATACAGAAATCAAATTCATACCTAAGCCTGGCACATATAACACATCATGAAGTGGGATTATCTTTCCATTCTCCCTCTGAAACTAAACAGTCCCTTTCCCAATAGGGTTGAGTTTGGACAAGTTTCCCATAAAAATTTGGATGTTGGTGTCCTCCTCCTTGTAACTGGAGAAGTACTCTCTAACTCCTGTCATATGAAATGATGCCCCACTATCTATATACCAAACACACTGTGAGGTTGAGCTAACCATACAAGCTATGAGTGTAAACTCATCTTCCATTCTACTAGAGAGTTCTTCCGCACTTTCTGAAGCTGCCACTTGCTTTTTACCCTTCTTCCTCTCTGGGAAATCACTGACATAGTGGCCAAACTCGTGACATCCAAAGCACTTGACCTTAGAAAGGTCCTTCTTCTTCTTTTCACTTTGTGAATTTGATCCTTTGCTAGATCGCTTCTTTGCTTTCCCTTTACCCACTAGGGCAACGTTCTCTTGTTCCACCTCATTTTTCTGACTCTTGTTGGCCCCATTGAAAAGACTTAGTCTAAACTCCTCCTGAGTGAAATTAGTCCATAGTCGATCCCAACTTGGTAAAGTATCTCATCCACTGATAACTTGAACAAAGACACTCCATTGTTTAGTAAACCCATTTAGGGCTATTTTCACTAGCTCGTCATCACTAGGACTATCTCCAACAGCTGCTAACTCATCCTTGACAAGTCTGAGTCTGGTGAGGTAACTTGTGACATCTTCTCCCTGATTCATTCGGGTATTCTTTAGCTTCTCTCTGAGAATCAACTTCCTGTTGGTGGTAGCATTCTGGTATAGATTCAGAATGACATCCCACATCTTCTTCGCTGTATCTAGCTCTACGATATGTGGAACAATATGATTCTTGACACCATCAAGGATAATCCTCCTCGCTTTGGCATCATCCTTCCTATATGCTACAAGCTATGTTGCATCTGTTGGTACATGTACAACATTGGTAGCATAATCCTTGATACCATTCTCTTCCAACAATAAAAAAATTTTGGCCTTCCAGACACCAAAATTTGAGGCACCATCCAATCTATCCTGATCTCTCAAACCAGCTGAAGCCATCTCAAGGGTTTAAAGCAATAATAAATCTAAAGAGATCAAAATTTCTTTCCTAGGGCAAAACTCGTCTACCCTTAACAATGCTCTGATACCATGTGAAAAATTTAACTATTGCAGTCATTGATTATTAATCTCCTACAATAAATGATTATTAAACTGCTGAAAATAAATTCCCAACTAATATCAAAAAATAACACAACTGCAACTTCACTTATAAAATACAAAAAGAAATGCGCAACACAATGAACACAATATTTTCAAACAAATTATCCTTGGAAAAAAACCCCTAAGGGAAAACTAGTTCTACAGATGAGAAATTATATTAAACTTCAGCAAATCAAGAGATACAAAATTCCTTGCCTCTTACTAGCAGAATTTTGACAACCTCCTAATTTATCCCACTGATATTCCCCACTACTATTCCCATGCTAACACTGTGCCCTTGCTAACACTGCAAGATTGTTTGCTAACACTGCAAATGTTTCTCCAAACTTCATATTCTCCAAATGCCCCCCTGACCTCCTTTTATACTACTCCTGTTGGTAAACCAACGATCGATATTGATTTACAATCAATGGTTGAGATTAAAACAACTTAACAACCCTAACCAAGTTAGTTTCTAGTTGTTTCCAAAAGTGGTCAATTAATTAAGAAATATTTGTGTCTATTCTAACCAATTAGTTAGCAAAATAATTACTTGCTAAATAATAGCAAATGGACAAACAACTGTCCAAAGCTAACAAAACTAACAATGACTTACTTGGTAATGGCCACCGCTCCCTTCACTCCCTCCTTCTATCTCTGGCCTATGCGTCTATTGGTGATGCTAATGAGACTTATCTATTTAATATATGATGATTGTAGTGGAGACAATAGTAGTTAGGTCCATGGAGAGAGGCCCTCTAGAAACTTCCTCAGAACACTGCCTTTTAATTTCCAATTTTTTTGTTCTCCAAAAGTCACAATAAAGCCCAAGAAATTGCCTTTGGACCAATCAGAAAATGAGAAATAGTATGTGATAATAAATTTTTTTAATCAAACCTTTGAAACTTTAGAATATACCATTCGATTGTTTGACATAAATTAATTGGTTGGGGGGGGGGGGGGACAAATGGGAACATTAGTTCCCTACCTTATATAAGGCATGGACTAATAAAGATAGCACTTTACATTACATAATCTCAAAACATGAATAAGCATAATAAGGTGAGGGATGAATCCCATTGAAATTGCATAGCCAAATAGGGAAAATATTTCACTTTTGAAATAGTGAAATAACACATAATTGTAATTGGAATTCACAAATAATAAATAATTTAAGTTGCATACCAAAGATAGCCTACATGTCGGTCATAAATACCCAATCGGCGAAAAACTCTAGATGTGAAGAAAAATAATAAAGAAGGGTATGAGATATACATAAATCAATCAAGACCCAAGTATACAAATATTATTTTTACTTTTATTTAATGACAGGGACATTATAGTCCTCACGTCTTGAAAATTTCTTGTACTCAAGCAATCTCCAGCTGGGGTGTTCTAAAATTTATTCACCTTCCCAAGTGGGATCTTCCATTGACAAATCTTTCCAACGCACAAGAAACTCCTTAAAAGCGTGTGCCCTCTACTTCCTCTCTCAAGTGTTGATGATCTTGGCTAGTTCCAAAACTAAATTTCCTTCTTCATCAATGGGTGAATAATCCCTTAACATAGTGACGTGTTGTCCCACAATCTTCATTAGGCAAGATACATGGAATACATTGTGGATTTAACTTCCTTCAAGTAGCTCCAAATTGTTGGAAACTTTGCCCACCCTCCAGACCACACAATAGGGCCTATAGAACATGGCCTCAACTTTTCTTTGCCACACACCTTATGAGATGATTACATGTAAGGATGAAGTCGGAGGGACACCAAGTCGCGAACTTCAAAACTTCTCTACATTCAATGTTAGTCAGCATACATTTTATGCTAGTTTTGAGCCCTCTAAAGGTTTTCCCTAAGAGATCTCAAAAATTCTAATCCCTCTTGTAGTCAATCCTTCTCTTTTGGTGCATGACTATCTCCTAGTGTGATATCTTTGAATGATGAAGATTCATAACCATACAATGCCTTCAATAGTGTCATTTTGATAGACCTATGGTATGTAGTATTGTAACAATGCTCACCCAAATGCAACCACTTAACCCATGCCTTTTGTTGTGCTAAAAAGTAGTTGTTGCGGTAACCTTCTAGCCACTTATTCAAAATCTTCATTTATCCATTAGTTTGTGGGTGATAGATGGTGCTTAGTGTTAACTTTGTTCCTGCAAGCCAAAATAATTTTGTCTGAAAAGTGTTGAGGAAGCGATTGGGATTGTCCAAATCGCTTACTGTGTTATGTGGGAGACCATAAAGATAGAATAATTTATAGAAGAACAAGTCTACCACTTGAACTTCTTGAAACCAAACTAGAATTGCGAAGAAATGTGCATACTTCATCAGTTAGTCAACCACCACGAAGATATAACCTCCCTTGTACCTTGGGAAGGCCAGTAATGAAATCCATCAAGATACTATCCCACTTCTGCTCAGGGATCAAAAATAGCTAAAGCAGCTCAATAGGAAGGGTATTCTTGGATTTTTTCAAATGATAGGTAGCACATTCCTAAACATACTGTAGGACATCATTTTTGGGTCCCTTCCACAAAAACCTTTCCCTAATTGTCTATAGGTCTTTAAGTACCACAAATGCCTAACCAAGGGGGAGTTGTGCATCTCCTTTAAAATTAAGTTCTTCATCTTGGACTCAAGTACCAAATAAATCCTATCCTTGTAGTAAATGCTATTGTCAACCACTTTGTTCTTGTCATCTTGCATTTCACCCTCCAACAACTGTCATGCAAGAGTGTTCTTGGAGTATCTGGCCAGTAGGTGTGCTTTCCAATTTTTTGAACTTTGAGATGAGCATACAATAGGTCTCCTACATAAAACATCTGCCACACCATTATTTTTCCCTTTCATGTATTCAATATCAAAGTCAAGTGTATGGATTTCGCTCACACACTTATGTTGCCTTTCATTTATCTCCCTCTACTCCAAAAAATACCTCGGGTAGTTGTGGTCAGTACGGACAACAAACTTGGCTTCAATGAGGCACTATCAAAACTTTGTTAGGATGGACATAATGGAAAATATTTCTTTGTTATAAATGGAATACAATTGCTCAGTTCCCAAGAGCTTTTGACTCTCAAATGTAATCGGGTGATGGTTCTCCATTAGCATGGCTTGGATGCCTTCACTGAGTGCATCACACTCTTAGATGAAGAGTCCTATGAAATCTAGCAGTGTTAGAACTAGATAGAAGCTCATAGCCTTCTTTATCTTGTCAAATGTTTGTTGTGCTTGTTCATCCCAATGAAAGAATCCCTTTTTCATTAGATTTATCAATAGTGCACTATGCTCTGAGAGCCCTTTCATGAACCTTCTATAGTAACTGCATAACCCAAAGAATTCACACAAATCTAAGCGAGTTTTTGGAGATGGCTAGTCCAAAATGGCTTGAATCTTTTCTTGATGTACCTTAACCCCTCAATCACTAAGAAAATCCCAAATATAATATCTTTGTCTTCCAAATTCACATGTGGATCTTTTGGAAAACAATGATTGTGACTCCATGATCTAAAGCACTTTATCCAAGTGCTTTAAATGTTCTTCCTATGTCTTACTATAAATAAGTGTTTTATCAAAAAACACCAATGGGAACTTATGCAATTTCTTGCTAAAGATTTTGTTCATGCAAGATTGGAATGTGGTTGGAGCATTGGTCAACCCAAAAGGTATGATTAGGAACTCGTAATGTCCTTAATGGTAGTAGAAGGTTTTTTCCTCTGCATCTTGCTTTCTCATGCAGATTTGGTGATATCCAAAAAATAAGTCTATTCTGGAGAAATGGAGTGCACTATGTAACTCATTTAGCAACTTGTTGATTCTGGGAATCAAATGCCTGCTCTTAATGGTCTTCTTATTCAGCTTACGGTAGTCCACGCTCATTCGTAGGGTTCTACCCTTTTTATTTACCAACACCACCAATGATGTGAAGGGACTAGAGTTGGACTTGATCTGTCCCTTATTGGGAAGTTCTTGGGTTACCTTCTCAATCTCATCTTTAAACTTCTTAGGATTGCAGTATGGAGTGGTGATGATGAGCTTGGCACCAACCTCCATCTCAATTGTATGCTCAAACCCATGATGTGGAGGTATGCAAGGAGGTATGTCAGTGAAAACCAAGTGGCATTTATCCAAAATTGCCTAAAGCCCTTCATTCTAGTTGCAAGGTTGTTGTTTAGGTATGGGTTGTGTTGAGATGAAGCAGTATGCAAAAGATGACATCATGATGCCTAAAAATTGCATCCATTCACCTTGTTGAGATCTCTCTTGGCCCATCATTTGACATTCCCCATGGGATAACCTTTTGCCATCAACTCTGAAAGAGAATTCCATCCTTTTGAGACTCTGTGTATTTTTTGAGGGCCTCCATCCATTTTATTTCTAATATTACTTCCATGTCATCCAAATCCACCACGAAGAAGTCATTTGTCACTAGGTGATTCCCCATGGAAATGCTCAGTTGCAAAACTAGATGTGTGCATGATATAAAGTTTGCACTTGCCACTTTGACCTAAAACCCTTTGTGCACCTTTGTATGCAAAACTCTATGATTTACTAGAAACAAAATGATGAAATAGAGCATAGCCCAACTTTGAAGCATGACTACCACTCATTGTCCTTGAAGTGTTCCTCGTACTTTGAAAACCATACATCTCATAGTGTTAGCAAGAGTGGCGATGGAACCTCCTCTCCATGCCAACAAAGCAATTTTCTTTGCATAGGATTGGTTGTCATCTAATGAAATTTTTTTTCCTTCATGCTCAGTGCCTTCATGTTCATCTTCATTGTCAAATATAACCTCAATGTGATGTATCTTTCCCTTTCCTAGACATATGTTCCCGAGTTCACATGGATCTTTGCAAGTAAATGAGCTTCCTCCTTCTAAGTTCTTGCCTCCTGGCCTCATCCAGTGATGGCTTCTTTGGAGAAAATTTGTGGTATTTCTCATTTGGAACCAAGGGTAGTTTAGCGTATGAAAAATATGAGATGATGATGTTGCCATACCACATGACTTCTTGATGGCCTCAGAGAGAGTGCTAGGGTTAAACCCCTTCACCCATCCTTTCAAGGGCTCCATCAGACCATCTATGAACAACACAATCCATCATCTCTCTGAGATCTTCATCACCAACATAGAAAATAATTGGAACTCAGTACTGTAGTTGTCAACTGACCCAATTTGTCTTAACTGTGCTAATTCCTTGAAAATTAAGTTCTAGATCCTTACTATTGAAACTATTTATAAGCCTTTATGCAAACTTGGCATAAGAGTTTACTTGATAATGGATGAGAGTAACCATACCATGGTGCCACCATTTATGAGCAACTCCTTCCAAGTGGAGGGTGGAAAATTTGATTGCTTCTTCTTCGGGCATTGGATTGAGCTGGAAATATCTATCAAGCTTTATCACACATGATTGTACAGAGATTGATCCGAATCCATCAAATGGAGACAGATTCACCTTGCTCAACTTCCTTTTGAGGTCATCATTAAAGTGACCACGGTTGCCACTGTTGAAGTATTTGATTCTCAACTACAATGAATAATGTTGCCATTAGAATGTAACCAAGACTACAATGGTCTAAAATTTAAATTACCAACCAAAACTTGAAACATCAAATTCAGTAAAAGTTTTAACATTATGCTATGCTAATTAGTGCAACAATTCTAAAATTTATAAGTGTTTTCTATATATTGAGTATTTTAAGTATTTTCCATTTAACCTGAAATGAAAATTTCTACTAAGGAATTTGTTATGTTACAGTAATGCACCATAGTTTATGCTTCTCGATACCCATAAAAGTAGTATACATAAGATAACTTATGTAGATTTGTCTAAATAGAATTAAGGCCAAATCATGGTGATGCACTTTCTAGGAAGATCAATGGCCCAAATCCCTAGTAGAAGTGGCTTTTCATCAAATGTGTTTATGTGGCATTACAAACAAAACTTGAGTACAAAACTCTAATCTTCAGTAAGTGCAGCAAGGCATTGTTCAAAAATAGCCATTTCACACAAAGATAATAGTTTTGTGGAGCCTTCTAATATTGGTCTTTGGTTTGTGGTATCAATGATGCATTGGTTGATGAAGATTCATGTCATAATGAGTCTCATTTTTTGAATCAGACCTCAAAATATAGATGAGCTTAAGGGGCTCTATAATGAGTGGTTCATAAGACACAACATTAACTGAAGACTTTACAAATGGGGTTGTAAGAAAAGTGGGCTTAACCTTGGATGAAACATTGTGATGAAGTATGCTTAACCTAGAGTAGTACTAGGATGGGTGACCTCTAGGAAGTCCTAATGTTTCACCTCTATGAGCATCACTTAGATGCAATAAGTGCTAACTATTCCATTTATTCTCATAAGAGATGGGTTCTTCTAAACCACTACTCATAATACATGGATCAATAAGTTTGACTAAACAATTTTTCTTATTATGTTTTCCTCTTCCTCGTAGATGAGAGTTTCACACGATGTTTCGGCAGAGTTTTCAACTAGCTGGGGACTAACTCCAACCTTTCCTCCTTTTGTCTAAATTTTAGAATTTGCTAATATGGAAGAATTGAATATAATTTCATAATTTAATGGTGAATCTTGAGACTAAAAAAGAGGATTTTATTTGATAGCAGTATTCTCACAAAACTCCATCGGTATGAAAAGTGGATTAAGGTCACTCTAGATAACTTTACCTTCTTGATTTCCAAACTTTTCTTCACTTAGAAGGATAACTATCCCTATATGTGGTATTACAATTGAGCTTGAACTCTAGGGCCCTAGTCTACAATTGCTAAGATGTCCAACTATTTCTTGGTACAAGAATTTGAACAATCACCATGAATATTAGAAACAAAAGCCATGTTGGATCAAGCAATGTTCAAAGTCATGAGTCAAACCAAAGGTTGGATTAGATTTAAGTGTGTTTGACTTAGCAAGGATATCTCTTCCAACAACAAGATAAACATAGGTTAGGTCTAGAAAATGATTTGAGGGGTAGACAAGTTGAAGAGGAATGAAGGAAGAGAGGGAAATACTGAAGGATAAATCCTTGCAAAAAATTGTGGAAAAGAAAATGAGAGAGAAGAGGATCAAAAGGTGGAATCTCAAAGAAAACTTGAGGAGGATAAGAGAAATTTGGAACGATAGGAAATGGAAGTTGATTGCAAGGCCTAAAAACAAGACCATGATTACAAAAAATCTCAGTGAAGACCTAAAGAAGGTTGTTCCTCCTACCTTTAATGGTAAGACCACTGGTGAATATTTTGAGGCTTGGATTATTTCTATGAAACAATACTTCCATGTTAAAAACTTCTTAGGAAAATCTAGGGAAATGTAAGCCACCTTTCAACTACTTGGAGAAGTTGCTACATGGTAGGAAAATGTAGTGGAAACAAAGAAGATACAACTAAGAGAGATATTAGGGGAAGGATTATTGCAGTTGGTTCCTAGCATGTGGTTGCCCCGACTATACTAACAAGAATCAAGTTGAGTACCAGAAGTTGATTGAAGGTGTTATGATAATTACTCAATAAGCAATTTTTTCATAAGGTGTTATGATAGTTAAAAGATCTAGTCAAAGCCCTCATTTTGGTTTCTTGTGATTTTATTTTTGGCATGTACTGACTCTAGCCAAGTTAGGTGTGTGAGTGAGTTTTGACCTTTTCAAGGAAATCTCTTTGTTTGCAATTTTTCCTAGGTAAAATTTCCTCCTAGGAAATTTTGGTTTGTTTGTGAGTGTAGCTAGTGTTTGTGAGCATAGGTCTAGAACCATGAAAGTATGAGGAAGGTATGGTTTTCTTGATTTTTTTATATCCTATTTCATGGATTGGGACTCATAACATGACATTTGGAGCAAGAAAAATAGAAGATGTCAAAAAAAATGTCAATGGTGCAACAAATGTGCAAAAGTTGTCAAGAGGACAAAAATGGCATAAATCATACAAATTATTTTCTTAGAGGATAAATAATTCCTATACATCATTAAGGGATAAAATTAGCTAGGTTTGGAAGTTCCCAAGGGAAGAAATACAAAGTTTCTCAAAGATTCAAAAAGTTGCCAAAGTTATGTAATTTTTGGAAAAGTTGCTTGACAACTTTTTGACAGAAAAGTTGCAAAACGAAAGAAAGATGTTGATGGTTACTAAAACCATGTACAACCTATTTTTCAACTTATAAAACCATGAAATAAACACATCCCAAGGGTTAGGTGTTGTTAGCAATTTTGTGCAATTTGTTTCATGATTTCTAGTTCAATTCTAATAGTTTTTAGAGTTTTTTATTACCTATTTGGAAGAATGGATTGATACATTTAATTTGGTGTTTGATATTTTTTTTTCATATCATTTTAGTACTTTTATATTTAGGTTTTATGTTTGTAGGTGTTCATTTGAATAGGTTTTAAAATTCATTTGTGGATACCATGTGTGTTGGTCCAATTTTGGCTCTCTAAGCAATAATGATTCTCCCTTGACTTTCTACAGTGAGTTCTTCATGGATTTAGGGTACATGGAAGTAGAGCTAGTGTACATAATTTACATATTTTGGGCCCTAGAAAGTGTGGCAAGCATTTTAAATGTGATGCCCTAGACAAGTTTTTGATACTTGGTTAAGCGATCACAATAGAGAAAGGAAGGATTTGGGGTTTGAATGTGAGGAATACTTTAAACCAAGTGTTTCAAAATGAGGAGGGGTGAGTAATGTCACTATATGACAAAGGAGAAGGATTTGGGACAAGGTATGATAAGGGAATGATCATACCCTAGTTAATCATGTTGTTCATCTAAGGAAACCCTTAAATACAGGCTTAAAAGTTGCTTTCTAGTGTATGGACTATTTTGAAACCTGAGGCCCTCAAAATCCATTAGGGTTTCCAAAAGCGTACTAAAATCTAAATTTTTTTTTCACCTAATTTAGAGAAAAGTAAGGTTAAAGCCCATAAACTCAAGTTGGAGGGCTAATCCTAGTAGCCCTGTTTGTGGTAGTTTTGAAGTAGGAGTAAAGAACTTGATGATAGATTGTGAAATTGATATCTAGAAGTCTAAGGGAAGTTTGAAATCACTTGAAAGATCCCTCACTCAACAAGGTTGATAAAAATGGTCAAGAAAGACTAAGGAAGGAAGTCAACAAGTTATCTCGAAGAGAAAAATTGGAGAAAGAAGGAACTAAAACCATTGGTGAAGTAGTTAGAGGGTAGGGTAGAGATCCTCTAGAGGTTAGGGCATCAAAGGAACCCTAATAGGCTAAGAGAAATCCTAAGAAAACTAACCTAGTATTACATCAATCTCCCTATGAACATTCATATTTATCTCCTATGGAGCTATCAGGCAGTTGAAAAACAACCTAAAAGAAACTTGGAGTTGATTTTATCATCTTTTTAAGAGATAAATTCATTTCTTATTTTTTATACTTCTAAAGATGCGAGGATTATATTCTTGATTTAATAATTTTCTAAATTATAATTAGTGATGTTCTTTCCACATGAAACATTTGTTTCTTCCAACATATTTTTCATCTTAATTGTTGTTAGAGTAGTTAATACCTTTGCCACATTATTAGTGTCATGTTCCAATCATTATCCACCAATTGTAATATTGTTTTTTTTTTTTCAATCCTTGATTATAAACCCTACACATAAAGGGTTGATGTTACCCTTTGATGCCCAATCAAATTTACTTTTCAACACTCTTCCATAAGTTTCTCCCACTCAATATTCTCAGGATACTTTGAAACTAGATGAACCCATTAATTTACCATATTTAATAATCTTAATCTCGTGTCTCTTTGAGAAGTTAAACACAAATTTGGACATGACATAGTTTTTGACCTTATTGTCACATAGGTTAAGAACTTGTCTAAGTAATGTAAGAATGTTGTTTGGAGAGTGAAATAATCCACAAATTTGAAATCATTTCACTTTGTGTTGTTCATGTTATGGTAAATTATTTGAATTCTTAGTGAAAAATTGAAAGCTATGGTGAGAACTCTTTTCTATTATTGTGCTTATAGACATTAGAACTCTATTCTATAATTGTTCATGGTCATTGGAACTTTGTTCTTAAATTGTTCCTTCAATCATTGGAAATTTTTTCTTTAACTCTTCCTACAACCAAGGTAGAACAAAGTAACTTTTGGTTGTTTATTGAGAACTAAGTTTCTCATTATCTATTTTAGTCATGTTTAGTTTTTCATTGATGTTTAACACTTGTGTTTTTTCTTATCAAGAATTTTTCATTTAGTACCATTTTCTTCCAATTTCTATTTTAGTATTACTACTAATGAGTTCTAGTAGATGCACAAAATGTTGGTTCCTAAGTTGATAGATTGGAAAGTTCTCAGAGTATGCCAAGCTCTATGCTTAAGCCTTCCAATGACCGATATTAATCATATAGAGATTAATGTACCCTACACTTTAGGACATACAAGTTCTAGGTGAGTATTATATCATCTTAAATTTAAAACACTTGAATTTAATGATGGTTTGGCACCCATTTAATGTGATTTAATCATTCATTTGCATCTCTCCTCCTTTTGTCCCCTTCCCTAAGGAAAAATTAGAGTAGGACCTAAAAGATCCTTTATATACCTCCTATTTTCATGGTGTAAAGATCAAGAAAGGATCTAAACATCTAGGTCCTCCCTTTCCTTCTTCCAATTACTTGGAATCTATTTTTTGCATAGTAACAACTATATCTTGAATTTTGCATCTAATTTTTGAGATTCAGGACCTATTTAAGGATTGTGAAGGAATCCTGAGTGTTATGGGCCCTAGTTGGAAGGGATTTGGCATCCCCCTATCCAATTAGGGATTTATTGCATCCTTGATGGGCTAGTTAGGGACATAGTGCATCTCTATCTGGGTCCTATTTTGGGTTCACTTCTTAGGTCCCATGTATAGATTCTTGTAGGGTGTTAACTTCTAGGGGGTCGGTTTACAAGAGAAAATTAATCCCAAGACCTTTATAAACACATCCATTTGATCCATTTCACATCCATCAATTTTAACATCAAGCATGCTTTCAATCTCACAATTTATCTAGCATTATTCAAGCATTAAAGACATTCAACAAATCCTCTATTGAAGATCAAGGATTCATGCATTTAATTCATTAAAGGAGTTTATGATAGATCTTTCATAACACTTTTAACATTGAAGATCTTCATTCATACATTTCAAGATCCTTTGTTGCATCTTCTATATTCATCCTCTCAAGATCTATATTCATCCACTTCATTCCCAAGATGGATTTTAGGCACATTCATTGATGAAGGTTTTGGTTTCACTTTGATTTCCTTTCCTAGGGTTTTTGAAGTTAAGTCAAATCTATTGCATTTATATACTTGATTACATTCTCAATTCAAGAGCATATTCATATATTTGCATTGCTTCATGTTAGATCTATCACTACAACTTGTTAGCATGTCATTTCTATTTCAATTCAAGGTTAATTTGTAAACTAGATTTTAACCGAGGAAAATCCCTAACCAATAAACAAAAACCCTTTATTTTGTAGATTTGGAAAAGGTGGAGAGGTTATAGGTTCAAATACCCTTTTCATCATTTTTTGGAACTATGAAATTAGAATCAAGATCAAACACAATTGATCATGGATGCACTGCACCTCTACTTCTAGAGAAAGTTGACCTTGCGCAAAAGTTGATCTTGCTTTAGGAGAAAGTCAACCTTTCTTGGAAAATTCATCCTTATTAGATCTCCGAATGTTTTATGGGTTTTGTAGATCTCATAATTTTCAGCCTAGGCTACAGAAATCAATAGTTTTGGAGCTTGTTTGATGACCTATTTATAGGTTTATATCTTGCAAGGTATATCATTTTCCCCTTTTCTATTTTAATATAGTTTATCATCTTATGATATCATTATATTTCTGCTTTATATTGAATATCTACTTGCTTAAACCCTCTTAAGGTGGAAGTGAGAGGGAAGTAAGTCCAAGTAATTCATCCTTTTATATTCAGTTATGAATTGATATTTCTTTTTGTGTTGATCAAAACAAATCAAAGGGGTGGATCTTGGTTTTACCCCTTCATAAGGTGTTAGGGTGGTTGATTCCATCCCCCCACACTATTTATGCATCAAACACCTCTACTTAATGAGTAAAGGCATATTTATTGCTTCTCTTTATATTTTGAAATATAATTACACCTAAAAGATCTTCTTCTTATTTTCAAAGTCATGTCTTTTGTTATGTTTCATATTTCTTGCAAGGATGAATGGTATCTTTTTCATGCTTATTTTACTTGATACATCTTCGTCCCTATTATGTTTCTCCTTGGTTTGTGGCATTGTTAGCACATCTTTTGGGGTTTATTGTCTTACTTTGCAAGTGACATAATACTCATTTCCCTTTTCTCTTCACTTGGGGGATAGGGCTCTATTTTCCTGATTCTATCTATATCTTAGGATCCATTATCTCCCTTTGTTGAATTATTTTTATCTTATATGATGACATATTTTTTTTCATTCATTTATTGTGATTACTTGCAGAGTAACATCCCAAGTGTAATCTTATGTTTTCTTGAAATTGCATACCTAGTGTAAATGGAAACCACTTAGGCAAACATAATGTGTCCTTCTTCTCTTGTTAAATGAAACCAATATCCTTTATGAATTTTAATTCTCTTATAATTTGATGATTCTCTCTTTCGTGCATTTATTGTGTTATGTAGGGATAAGCATATTGAGTGCAATCTTATGTTTGTAAGTGTATTTTTATTATAAACAATCTATCATTTAGTGTTTAGATTGAATTTTCTTTCTCTCTCCTCTATAGGGTTTGTTATCCCTTTTTTGTTCCTTTTGTGATAAATAAGTAGGCATAATATGGTATCCTTCATCTCTTTATCTCATTTCTCTATAGATTTGTATTATCTTATGGAATATTATTACCTATGGGTATCTATTGCTTTGTTATATGTGCAACTGTGTATTCTTGCCGAGAAAATATCTTTTCATGCCTTACATTTTAATGCTTCCAATTCAATAATTATATATAATCTACTTCATATTTGATATATTTTCTAGCTTCTTATGTTGTTTATAATTGATTATCCTATGGTGTTTCTTGATTTATCTAGGGTGTTGCATTCTTTTTATAGTACTTCTTTTTGGATATGGGGTGTTTGCATTTTGTGCATGTCTATTAGTTTTTGCTTTCTACTCATCCTTATATATTTCAATATTTTTTTATATAATCCACCATGGATTTCCTTTTCTCGTCTCACGCTTGGGGGTAAGAGGCTTTAAATATTCTTCATTTCTTTCTCTAATGATCTACTTTCCTTGAGCTTAAGTAGAACTTTTTTATTGTGTGTCATTGTTCTATCTTTATGAAGGATTGTGTCTTGGCCACATATTCTCTCTTTTGCAAGAGGTGTATGTCCTATGCCATCACCTCTTCTTTATAAAGTAAATATATGTCCATTATATATACTTTCCCTTTCTTTGGGTTAAAGTTTGTCATCCTTCATCCAAGGATCACTATTACACCTACACACATGGAGTCAAATAGGTGCATTCTTATTCTTGTTCTTCCCCTCTTCTTGGAGATGATACCTTGATCAATCACTCCTCTTAGGAATATGTCTTTTCATTAATATTTCTTCCTTTTTAAGGATCCTCTTTTCATAAGCGATATATTATTTTCATGATTGATTATGTTCTTAGATTGTAAGGGTTAAGGACCTTTGTTACAAATATTGTCTAAATTGTTTCTCTAAGGATATCTCCTTGTTCCCTGAAGAAGGCATCCTCTTTATCTTCCTTCTTGTGTTTATTATATATAGTCATGATAAGAAGGGGGGCATACATACACCCTCCTTGTACATAGTTTCTACTCACAATCATGGGGTAGAAAATACAAATTCTAAGTATATTTTAGAGTACTTTAGCCTTGGATGCTTGGTATGTTTTCTAGGTTATTCTCAAATATATGTTGTGATACTTCATCTCTTCTTCACACACAAAAACATATGGTAAATTTCATATATGGATAACGCAAAAAAACTTGCTAAATCTCATTTATGGGTAACACACCCATGTACATGATAAATCTTATATATGGAAAATGTGAACAAGCTCACTAAGTCTCATTCATATGTAATGCATTCTAGACATATATGCTAAATCTTATATATGGGTAGCACATAAGAATTCTCCAAATCTCATATATAGGTTATGCACTCAAGTATGGAAGTTTAAGCCATGTACATGGGTAATGCATTTTTATAGGGATATTCCATGGTAACACAAAGTTTCTTGATCAATGGATTGAACTTTGGTTGGTTGACTAGAGGCTTACCACCCCATTATACTATTCAACATCATCTTTTACAAGAAACACTTCTGGTGATTCACGATAGGTTGGCCACTATATTGGATGAGGTAATCACTCTTTTGTCCCTTATCTCTTTTTCTTTTACACTAGTAGATATGGATCCTAAAGCTATGTTGTTAATTATGTTTCTCTTGCAATTATTGTTAGATAACAAAGAGGGAGAGGTGAATTAGTTGTGTCAAGTTATCATAAAATCCCTTCAAACATTTTGATACTAGCAAAACATTATGAACATTAATAACAATCACTCGGTGTAGTCATTCAACTTAACACTTATTCAAAACTGTTAACTAACTCTTCCTTGCATTAGCGATGATTAGTAAAATTATTTAGTTATAATCAATCATAAACTTAGTTATTACTGAGTTTCAATAAACTGTAAAAATATGTCAAAAAAATTGCAACACAAATAACATTCACACATTTGACACAATATTTTAATGTGGAAACCCTATGGAGGGAAAAACCACTTGGGAATGACAACCAAAAAATTTCACTCTTTTGAAGTGAGCTCTACTATGAGCCAACCTTGTTAAAGGTTACATTTACATTATTAATGTGACCTTGTTAGAGAATTTCACCAAAAAATCATCTAGAACTTATCACTCCTTATTACTGACTAAAGAGTGGCTTGATTTAAAGAACTTACAAACACTACTAATTGATTTTACCATACAGGATTTCATAGATTTGTTAGGTCCATTCCGTACTTATAAGATTTTCTACTACAATGTTTAAATAGTAATAGTAGAAAATGATTTGTTAGAATAAAAACTACCTTTTCTTGTTCAAATCTATGTTCCTTGCTCTTTCTATGTTTGATCTCTCTCTTGGATCTTCTTTCACTCTGTACTTTTGACTTGGCCGATCTACACCTTCTCTTTCTCCAACTCTACTCAGTTCTATTGGCTCAACAATCTTCATTTACTTTATTCAACTTTGTATTCTCAGCAACTTAACACTTCAGCTATATGATTAGGTTTCAAATTAGAAACCAAAAATATTAGCCAAAAACCTAAATTATCTTTGTCTCCTCCTTAAATAGTGTTCTCAGTGCTTCTAGATCCTTCCATCGTTTGCCTCTTAACCATAGTCATTGATCTTAGGCTCATACCAAATTTCCTTCATACAATGATTCTAGACACTTGAAAAATATAACTTGAATATAACTTTTTGTCCATATTTATTCTTCTTAATTGTCCTTCATCAAATCCTTCTTGAATTTTCCAAACTGTAAATATTGTAAGAAAATTTGACTTGTGCCTTCAACCATCTTGAACTTTCCATATTTCCATCAAAATTTGGCCTCAGATTCCAATTCTCCAAACTTGTTCATCAAGATGTCATATGTCACATCACACACTTTTATGTCACATCAGGCTCAGAATATTTGTTTCCAGTTGACTATGATCTCCAAGAAGTCAATTATGTGATGCTCCTTATATTTGGATAAATCGTTTCTCCATTTTCAACTCAATATGCCCTGAAATAATAACTCAAGTTACATAATCCAATAGTGTTAAACAAATCAAACCATTATATATTATGTGATGTTTAATATTAATAGGTAATCTTTGTCCTGATTTAAGAAAGATTTCTCTTTCATTCCTCATGGGCCCTTGTCTCCTTTTTATGTCTACATATCTCTTTATTACATCTGCATATCTACTTACATATGACTTCAATGAGTTCCAATTTATTGACTCAATTGAATCCTATCGACTCAAAAACTCTTGTCATACTTAGCAAGATAAAAATAATATGTTTGTTTGTTTTCTTTTCAACCTTCAATTCACAATTGTTCAACCACTCACCTTTCTAACTATATTTTTGTTTCAAATGTGTTGATCACTTTTAATCTAATTTACCAAATGCACTTGCTTGGAGGTGGGATGCGGAAGTTGATGCTTCCCAAGGTGAAGGTAGAGGCAAAGGCGCATGGAAGAGGATGCCTCACAATAGATATTAATCTTTCCATTCTCATCTTTAATTGACTATCATAATTAGTCATTAAAATGAAAAATTACAACTCAGGTTGAGGATTGTCATTGTAGATGTAATGTAAGGCATTGATCATGGGTGGAACTCAAAATTATATGGGACTTGGAGATATATGAGACAACTTGGTTGCTTTGTACATTTATATCATTTTTGTTAGACTGTGATATATTTCCCATTGGCATAACACTTCTTGAATCAAATGTTTCTTCTGATGATCACTGATTTGTCTGTAACACTTGACTAAGATTTAAAGAAAAACTTTTCCATATATTGAATTCTTTATTATTTTCTATCTCCAAAATTAAGTGATGAACTCTATTCTCTTGTGTATTACAAAAAATATTTTCTATATAATTCAATATATCATATTAACATGAAATTATTTTCTCTTAGAAACAATTTCAAACGTCCTCTAAATAAAACCAGATTTATTAGAACAAATTTGTAGTGTGAAATGTCTAGAAGAAAAACTAGGCTCTGATACCATATTATAATTTTGGATCATTGGAAATGTACTAACACTGCCATTATATGTGGTATGTATGTTCCAAAAGAAACTCTCCTTATATTAATAATTATAAGCCATTAATAGACATGTTCCTTTAAGGGACATGTGATGTTGTTCCTTTGACGACTGAGTGCCCACAAGCTATGTTGAGATCCTTCAACAATCGAGCACCTCTAGGATTGCTAAGTCCATCCATCCATCAAGTTCTCAACCAAGAACTGCAAAGAAATGACCAAGTAACCTCTACCAAGCACCTCTTCTTCAACCAAGTATTGGTCCAAGAACTATCCAAAGAAACTATCGAGTCTCCTCCCATGAACTCCAAAGTATCCACTTAGCAAACCTAAGATGCTCTTGCATTATTCTCCCTAGGTAAATAGAAAAGTTTGTCCCGCACTTTGGTGCCAAAGAAAGAACAACAACCATATTCATCTTCACCAAAGGATTCCACTCCAACAGGGACAAAAAAATGAACATGCAAATCATCCACATCTGCATCCATTTTTCAAACACTAGAATCTCAACCATCCAATCAACATGCTCACTCCTAGGAACAAACTGAACATAATGCTTGTATGCCAAAAAACCTAACTTGTTAGGAGCACACATAAACAAGAAAGTGTTAGTTGCACATGTATATCAAATATCCAAAAGAAAGAAAAATAAAACTAATTCTATGCTTGATTTTTACAACTTAATACAACCAAATAGAAAAGTCCTCATTCAACCTCAAAGTAGCTCAACAAGGGTACCCACAAGAGGCTTTGTTGGTGTGCTCAAAATGAGGGATGTGAATGTGCTCTCCTCTAACACAACTATGGATGAATCCCATGATTTGATGAATGGTCAATGATATAAAACTATGCTAAGATGAATGGAAAACACTTCAAGCAATGGTTATGGAAGCAACCATGCGTGAAAGCATTTAAAGGATATGAAGATGGATGGACGTAATTTAAATAAAAATGAAAATATAGAATGAGAATTTAATATTAATACTAGAATGCAAACAACTACCAAAGGTTAGCTCTAAGCATAAAAATCTCTAAAAGCTCGAAAACTAAACTACTATGATAACAACGTAATGGAGGAGATGAGAAATGCTTGAGACAAGGACTCTATTTATAGGCTTGAGAGAGACATTTGGGAGGTGGCATCTATGTGGCATCCATAGAGGTGCCACAAGGGAGACACATAAACTACGAGGACAAGCCATGCAAAGGTCAACATAAGCCTTTTGGGTGAAAGGGATGGCTCAAAGTTTGCTCACACATATGTGAGCAACCTTAGAGAAAGGAAGGGGGACAAGTATGTAAGAGTGTAAGACTTTTTGACTAAAATAATAAAATGGAAGCTTTCTTGGATCTTGAGTTTCTCACACATGTGAGAAAATACTCAGGGACTAAAATATATTTAGAAAGGTGTTTAGGATTAATTAATGGGTAGGCTTAGAAGGATGAGAGTGATGGGTGTAGACTAGATTTTAGGATGGGATTAGGATTAAATTAAATAGGATTTAACTTAATCATAGGATTAAATAATTTAATTAAGTGGAGAGAATTAAATAAATTGAGAATTAAATAAATTAAATTTAAATATATTAGGGAAACGAACCTATTTAATTAAATAAATTTAATTAAATAAGTAGAAGAATATGATAAATATAATTAATTAATAATTAATTAATTATAATGCTGAAGGAAATATTAAATAAATTAATATAGTGTTTGGGACAATTTTAAGCATCTACATTTTGCCTCTATTTGATGTGATGTTGGGATGACATTATATCAAAGAAAAGAAAATATAGGTTGCCCCAGAAAGGATAGGAGTTCTAGGAGTTGTATCATAGTGACGACAAGGGAGAAGGGTGCCCCCTCATGAAAATAGAGCAAATAATAAAATTTGCGCAATTTTTGTAAAAAGGACTCTAAAAGAAAAGAAAGGATAGGAAAAAGGCATAGATGAACATTTTGCATGACTTGGGGGTAAATTGGGGTAGACATGGTCAAGGAAAGGGTACAAGCCCAAAAGAGGACCTCAGAGAGCCTATATAAGCCTCCAAGGGGCACATGGAAGAGTCATTTGCACATCTAGAGAGCATAGAAGCAGAGTGAAGGATGGATCTGATTGAGAGACTATAGCTTGGAGAGCATCAAAGGTCAGCCTACATAGGACCACCAGTAAGTCAACTATCCCAACTTATCAAATTTTCAATTCCACTTTTGAAATTTGTATTTATTACGGGGGAAACTAGGGAAAAAATGGGGTTAGGGTGGAGAAGAAAGTTCTCCTCTCCATCGTCTTTGCAGACAACGAACTAGGGAAAGTGGTTCTATGTAGACGACAAGATACGTCCTATCATCTTTGAAGATGATAGGGTTCATCTTGTCATCAGCATAGATGTTGAAAGAGGGAAAAAATAGGTCAGAGAAGGGGTCAAAGATAACGATCTCTATATTTTCACTTTTGTAGATGACAAATTAGTAGCCATCGATGGGAAAATTAGTGTCTACATTACTGCTGAAGATGTCAGATTAGTGTCTCTGTGGTTTTTCATCTTTGCAAATCCATGTGTGTGTGGATTGGCATCTCTGTCAATTTGGACTAATCAGCGGATGTGGGTGACAAGGATGACTAAGGGGAATAGAGCATGATGCCCCATGCTCAGATAAGCAAAAAGT
Source organism: Cupressus sempervirens (assembly GCA_028749045.1). Lineage (NCBI taxonomy): Eukaryota > Viridiplantae > Streptophyta > Pinopsida > Cupressales > Cupressaceae > Cupressus > Cupressus sempervirens. The sequence continues at coordinate 73,195,613 of CM053792.1, read as the reverse complement.
GTGGGAAATAAATAGTAGATTGACTATGGCATGCTTCTGTTGCAGATGCTCTTGGTGATATTTTGGTCATGGGAGCACTATCCCCCAAAAATGGTGCTAGCGGAGAGACTCATACAGACAAAGTGGGGACACGTTCAACTATGTGGACTGGAGCACATCCATGAGTGGCTAGATCTAAGGACACACTCAAAACAGCTGTCATGACTGATAGAGTGGTGACATATACTAACCTTTAGCTTCCATCTTCCTATAAGAGAGGTGAAAACTACCTTATTAGATGTATGGTGGATACGAAGAGTGTCGATCTATGGAAAATATGCAGAGTATGTGCTAGAGGGTGCAAATCCCTATTTGCATGAGTGCTTTGAGTCATAGCGATAGAGGCTACTGATACACCGATCATGGCTAGTATGGAGGGAGGCATTGGACTAGGGGTTTCCATGACTTGCTTTGTACTTGGCCTCACTCATATGGAGGCTGGTACCAGACCATGCTGGGTATGGATTTTCAATTAGATGGAGATGAGTACTGAGTACTCTGCTATAGGATGATGGTGTAGTTTTCTGCTAGAGTCATACTATTTTGACCCAACTTTATTAGGATCTCCATATATGTGCATATAGGACACAACGAACCATAGGTCTAGGGATGATTCTACTGATGGTATGGTCATGGGAGCATATAGGCATTACCCAACCTATTACTAGAAGAGAGACACAACTTCCTTGTAAGCCCTATGCATGTTATTACAAGCCACCGATTTAGTACACATCCACCAATTTGGTAGGATTCTGAAGGAGACGCCTAGATGAGATTATTATGTTTGACTAGATACCATATGCAGGCAGTGAGCAGTGGGGGACCATATTGCCAGTAGGGGGTGAGGATGACATGGAGGATCAACTTTATCTACTATAAGTGCAAATAGATTATTGGTTGATCGGCTAGATGGTTCACATAGTTATGAGATATATACCATTTAGGGTGCAATGATAATTTGGACAGATGTAGGATGTTGTGCTAGATGGTTTCTTGTATCCAATGGTATCTTAGGAGTATGACAGGTTGTGAGGACACAAGACCACTTTGAGACTGGTGAGGGCTTCTTGGCATGGTATGTAGCCAGTGTCATGGGTACATGGGTAGGATATGAGAGATGCAGGTATGACACTAGTATATACACAGTGGTGAGAAACTCATCAACCCTTGAAATTGATAGTGCCAAGAACACCTCCACTAGTAGAGTAGCCATGAGGTAGGGGAGATGGGGTTGGAGATGGAGATGTGGGGCAAGCAGTAATAGGGCCACCACTAGAGTAGGTACCACATTAGGAGCTACATGGACAATGAGTGTGCTAGTGGAGAGTGCCACCCCTAGTAGGGCCACTACTAGGGCAGGGGCCACAGTCAGGTCTACAAGTACATGGACCATAGGTATAGGTACCACTAGGGCCACCTCAACCAGGGGATGCAAATATAGTGAGGGCTAGGTGAGATAACCTCCAAATTGAGGTTTCTTGTCTACAGGGGAAGGTAGTAGTTGAGAGTGCCCTAACTATGAATCCACAAGTTGAGATTGCTAGATTAAAGGTAGGGTAGGGTAGGATAGATAGTGCATAGGAGGCCCTGATGGTTGAGATATATACTCTTAGGTAGGAGGTGGCCACCCTATGTGCAGAGAGAGAGAGACCTTTCAGAGCTAGGTAGATGAGTATCGCGACCAATGTGATATCATCAGGAAAATGTGCATGCTAGGGGTATATTGACAGTGATATAGGAGGTCTTGACTACATGCCAACATGAGGCATGAGCCCTATGAGAGGTAGGTTATTACAAGACACTGCATCATTATGTCATGTCGGTAAATCAACACCAACTTGAGTCCTAGGAGGTGTCCAGCTCATGGCCATAGGGGGTCGTCAGAGGTTAGAGCCATTAGTGGGATAGGGTAGGCTTCCATGAGGAGGGGGGATAGTAGGGGCAAGGGCTTCACAACCAGCCAGATGAGCCTTAGAGTATTTAGTTTTGATATAGTAATGTAGATGCAATGAGTTTTTGATGATGCATTATGCACGATTTACTACATGATTCTTTTGTATACGAATTGTACATGGACACTTATTCTTTTTATATCTATGATGAGATTGTGCAATGATCCTATGTGTATGCATGATGATGTTTTTGATGTTGTTACTGACATTGTGATGTAGGATGTGTGTGATGTTATATTTCCTATGATGCATATATGATGACTAATGTGTGGATGATGCAAGTCTTATGGTGATATATGAGATGTATGCATTTTATTATTTCACATGTATGGATTTACTATATGCTTTTCTTTAGATGCATCATGATGTGTATGTTACTAAATGTAATGATTATGATATGTAATGGAGTAATGCAATGAACAAATAATATGAGCTATTGATAAATAACGAATGAGATGCATAATGTAATATGTAATGAATGTAATAGAAGAAAAATGAATGTATCCTAAATGAAAATGTTAATAACATACTAAGCATGAATGAGCTAAAAATGATAAATGAAATGATGTAAGCAAAAAGTGTAAATGAAAATGCAAAAATGAATGAGACCTAAATGGTGGACTTGTGTAAAATTTGTTAACTTGTAGGAATCAAGTAACCTAGCATAGGAGGAGGAATAAACAAAACCTTTGTCTCAAGCAAAGCACAATGAAATCATGTACTACATGAATCCTAGTTACACGATACTAAGGGATTTAGTTGTGTTTATATGGGAGAGCACACCCTAGTTTAACTTTGAAAAAGGAGTTATGCACCTAATGCTTTAGAAACATAGATGACAAAGTTCCTTTGCATAGATTAGACTCTTAAAATTAGAGACTTTAGGATGATATATGTAGTTTTCATAGTCATGATGGAACAAATGTCATATACACACTGGAGAGCTCTAGGCACATCCAAATTCTTTATAAGGATCTTGGAGGAAAGTGTGCTAACCCATTGCCCCCAATGAGCAATGCATAAACATAACTTGGAATTGACATAGATGTAGTAAAGAATCATGAAAACAGATTATATTGCAAATGACACATGTAGTCAATTGGAACCATTCAAGTGATACCAAGATATGGAATATCAAGGCACATCGTAAAAGGCCACTACTAACCCACAAAGATGAAATCAACCAAAAGAAACCTCATGACCAAGTAATCATTCAATCCATAGTTCTTGCCAAGAACTTTAAGTTTCAAAAGTGAAGGTTGTAGTACCATGTGTAAGAAGGAGTCATCCTATGAAAGTTTGTTTGTCTGATTTTGTTGTCATAAATGTTTATTGGAAATAGCTATGAAAAGAATTTTTTTCTTAAATCCTTGAGTCTCAAATGGTGATTTAAATTTTTTTTTTCAATCACTATTGTGGTAAAAAGCTCAGTGTAATGGGAGTAGGACAAACATTTGATGGGAAAGTGCCTCACAGACTAGAGGTCTTTTTAGAGATGGAAGTGAATGAATGGCTCACAAATAAGAGCTATTTTATTTGGATGCATGAAAAGTGTAAGTTAGATAGGACTTCTACACAAAGATGGCATGAAATGGGGGAAATGTGGTGAAGTGAGATGAGCCTTATAGTCAATGGATCAACAAACTATTTTTAGGAACTCTTTTTCTCTTTTTAGTTATTTCTTTAGGAAAATTTTACAAATGTTTTTGGAGTTTTCTAATTTTCTATTTTTTTTGGAGTTTTGTGGAACTCTAACAACATTGTACAGGAATTACAGAACTCAAGCATAGAACTGCTTGAGGTGTTGGATATTTAAAACTCAGGGAGTGGATCTCCCTTTGAAGTGGCAATTTGATATGCCCTAGAACCATATCTGGCTATAATGATAAATGGAACAAGCCAATTAGCTTCAAATTTTCCTTTCTTTTCATGATTCTAGAGATTCTTCATGTTATGCTACAAAACTAAGTCACCCACCTCAAACTCCTAAGGCCTGACTTTTTTGTGAAACTGGAGTTAAACAAAATTTTGATACATGCAAAGATGGTTTAGGGCATTGTGGCATCTCTCATTGAGGAGTTGCAACTCTTGTGAGCAACCAACATGGTATTCTTCTTCATACATTAGATTCTTGAGAGAGATTCTGAGGGAAGGGAGGTCAATTTTGATGGGTAAAATAGCTCTGGAACCATAAACAAGGGAAAATGGAGTGGCTTCTATGGGGATACGAATGGAGGTGCAATAGGCCCAAAGGGAGGGAGAAATTTGGAGGTACCAGTCATGGCCAATTGCATCAATAGTTTTCTTTAGGATTTTCAAAATGGTTTTATTGGTGACTTTAGTTTGGCCATTTCCTTGGGGGAAGTATTTGGTGGAAAAATGATAGGTGATTCCAAATTTCCTACACAATGTGGCAACTTCCTAATTTTTGAAATGAGTTTCATTATCAGTCATGATGTCTTGAGGGATACCAAAATGAAAGATAATGTAGTTCAAGATGAACTTTAAAACCTAATTTTTGGTGGTGTAGGTTAAAGGGATACCCTTGACCCACTTTATGAAGTACTTAATGGCTGCATTAATATACTTGTGGCCATTTGAAAAATTTAGATATATTTAACCAACAAGATCGAATCCCTAGTTGAAAAAGGGCCATGGTGTAATGGTGGGTTGGAGGTCTTTTGTAGGAGCGTCTATCAAATCTCCATGTTGCTGACAAGGAACACAACATTTCACAAAATGATAGGCATCAACCTCCATAGTAGGCCAATAGTAATGCATTCTGAGGATAGTTTTTGCTAACATAAGGCCACTAGAATGGGCACTACAAATTCCTTAGTGAACCTCTTCAAATTTTGTTCTGGCTTCATCTAAACTCAGACATCGAATGAGGGTTCCATCAAAGTTTTTTTGGCAAAGTGTATCACCTAGGATAATATATTGGGCAGTGCAATGGATGAAGGTTTTTCTTTGGTTCATGAAAAGAGCTATTGGTATTGTTTTGTGATGAAGGTAGGAAAAAATGTCAGAGTACCATGGTGACTTAGGACTAACAATATCAAACACCAAATTTGATTTAGGTTGCTCGTAAGTAGGAAGAAAAAGATTCTCAACAAGAAACTCACACTTAGGACTATATTCAAGCATGGCGATCATGGAGGCAATGGTGGCCATAGCATCTATTGCTTTGTTATTAGTCCTTGGTATCTATTGAAAGACTATCTTAGTGAAGTGTCATTTAAGATATTCAACTATCCAATGATATGACAACAACTTTTCATCCTTTGTTTGGTATTCATTTGTGACTTGCCTAATGACTAGTTGGGAGTCTCCAAAGACAAGTAAGCTCTTAATATTCCATATGATAGCTTGAAGGAGCCATGTTACTAATCCTTCATACTCAGCTATGTTGTTTGTACAAGGGACAAATTTTTTATAAGACTTAGGCATAAGGTCTCCTTGTGGTGTAACAAAAAAAATTCTTGCCCCTGATCCCTTTTGTGTAAAGGAACCATCAAAATATAGTCACCATTGTGTACTAGGGGTAATAGTCACAACTGTCTCATTTGGGAAATTTGTTATGATAGGATGGTCTCCTTGAAGAGGAGCTTCAAAAAGTTGGTCTGCAATGACTTGTCCCTTAATGGCCTTGTGATCTTTATAGATAATGTCAAATTTTCTTAAGATCAAAACCCATTTTGCAACACAACTAGTAAGGGAAGTTTTGATAGCAAATACTTGAGGGGATCTATCTTAGAAATGAGGTGTGTAGTATGATTAAGCATGTAATGGCATAGTTTCTGTGTGCAAAAGACTACCACCAAACAAGCTCGCTTAATAGTAGTGTAGTTCAACTCATAGCCAACTAATGTTTGACTGAGATAGTAGATAGCTTACTCATTGCTTTTGTCATCTAGTTTTACTAAAGAACACCTAAAAAAACTAAAGTGGTAGAAATGTAGAGAATCAATGGTTGTCCTAGAGTTGGAGGGACTAGAACTGGTGGATTAGCCAAGTAGAATTTAACTTGCTCAAATGCTTTCTGACATAGGCAATCCCATTGAAACTTGGTGTATTTTTTAGGCAAATATTGGAGTGGATGAACTTTATCTATTAATTGGGACACAAATCATCTAATGGACTATAACCACCCTTGAAATCTTTGGAGTTGTTTCAATGTAGTAGGTGGAGACATTTCCATGATGACTTTCACTTTAGTGGGATCTACCTCAATACATCTTCTTGACACTATGTAACCTAACAAATTTCCTAATTGGATCCCAAAAATAAACTTCTTCAGATTAAGGTGCACTTTGTATTTCTCCAATCTCTCAAATATGGTGGTAAGAACAATAATGTGGGAATCACGTGTCCTAGATTTTTCTAGAATGTCATCAACATAGTCCTCCATTATGACATGTAGAAGATCATTGAAGATTGTGGTCATTGCATGTTGATAGGTGGTGTTGGCATTCTTCAAGCCAAAAGGCATGACTTGGTAACAAAAGGCTCCCCATGGGGTAGTAAATGTCATTTTGTGTTGATCTTCTTCTGTAATTTTGATCTAATTGTAACCAAAGAAACCATCCATTAAATACAATATTTCATTTTCAACAATCAAATCCACTATAATGTCTATGTTAGGAAGTGGAAAATCATCCTTAGGACATGCAAGATTTAAATCTCACCAATCTGAATAGATGCGGATGCCCCTAGATGCTTTACCTATAGGAATAATGTTGGAAACCCACTTAGGATAATCAATAGTTTGGATGAATTTTGCCTCTAGCATTTTCTGCAATTTTTCTTTGACCAAAAGTGCTATCTTAGGATGCAAAATTGATTATGCCTTTCTGTGGGAACTTAGTCATAACTTTCTATTCTTTGGTACTTTGAGTAGCTACAATTTAGGTGATTTGTGGATTATCTGTCATGCCTAGGTTAACTAGAATTGTGTCCTCATTCAATATAGATGACTTTTCTGGTAGTAAAGATATGAATGGCAAGTCAATCTCTCCCTCTTCTGGTGCCTCTAGGAGGTTTTCACCAAAAGATGTGTTCTTTATTTTGTCATTTTCTTCATCCAAAATTGCTCCAAAAGAGTTTTCACTAGAGGATGTTTCTTCAATTTTTTTTTTTTAAAAAAATTCTTTTTCATTTTTACAACTAAGAGAGTATACTTGGCTACCAAAGTAGGCTTCCTCATTGTATTGGATCTCATGTTTGTAATCTTGGAGATTATTAAGGCCAAAGAGTTCCATTAGTGTTGCTTCATTAGAGTTACAGACATTGAGATCTGGTGGTGAGTCCTGAAGGTCCCAATTTATCATGTTAGTGTTGGTGAGGGGTAATTTAGTGGATGAAAGGCTAGCTATGGTAATGGCATGAACATAGTCATCTATCTCATATTTGATGTATTAGAAGTGGATTTCAAAGAATTCATCCTCTTCAGTCTTAGAATTAGGTTCAGCTATCCAATAGTTGTTAGCAAAGGACACCTTGGGTTTAATAGAGCCCAAACCACATCCTTTAAGATAGTTATTAGCTTCAAGGGGTTGTATGATTCCATCTTCTTTAGGTCCAAGGCTAATGCCTCGATATCCCATTTTTTCAATAATAGGAGGAGCCTTAACACACTTATCTTTAGGGAATTCCACAAGATCATCTTTTCCCTCAAAATATATCCAATCTAAGATATTAGACTCTATGTGTTAATCACTAAGTGAAGCCCAATGTTAAAATTTTGTTTTATTAACATGCATAGTATCCTTATTTGTAGAAGGTGGTATTTTGGAAGGTTTTCCAAAGGATTGGGGGGAGAGTGGTAGTTGTCCAATACACAAGGCATTTTCAAACTTATACTCTCCCATTCCTTGATTGGAAAAGGTAACCTTCTTCACTGTAGTATTGATCTTCATATCTTCAACCTTCTCTTTTCCTTTAAGGGAACTAGAATCAACATTATATGAATCTAAAATTGTTGTGGAAGGTGATTCTATTATGGTGAAAGATCTAGGTATAACCTTAGCAAAATCACTATCTGGACAAAAAAATTTGGGGCACCTTCCAACCTTTTATAGAAAGTAAAAGGAAAAAGATCGCTTGGAATTGTTACCTCTCTTCACTAGTGGAGAAATTTCAAGCACTGATGATATGTAGATGGGACCGCTTTGAGTGTATATATCCAAAGTCAACTGAGCAAGATGTTATATGGAAAGTCCAAATCTAGGACATGACATTCAATATTGTTTACAATCAGCCCAACCTTTAGTGGTAGCATGATAACTCCTTTTGATTCTCTTTCTCTTTCATCATATGCTTTAATTGTTATCCTTTTATTGATATCTAAGAGGTCTTTTAGAAGCCCCAAGAAATGTATCATCTTCAATGTACAAAGGTTCAAACTAGATCCATTATCTATAAGGACTCATTTTATTTTGTGTTGCTATATAAGGACTTTAATGTGGAGCGACAAATTGTGGTGTTGTTTAGGACCTTGGAAATCTTTGTCTGTGAAGACAAGGTGTTGTTGTGTGGAAAGATTTCCAATCATGGTAGTGATTTGGGATGCATTAATGTTTTCAAAACACAAGACTCTAACAAATAAGTCTCTAAAATTTCTTTGTGGATAGGTGAGGTAGTGAGAATGGATATTTGTGCAAGAGTCTTCCCTAACTGAGAGAGGACACCATAGTGAGAAGTGGGTCTTTGTAAAGTTTATGGTGTAACAAGTGCATGTAGAACTCATGGATTAGTGGGATTGGGAGTGGTGGCTTGCAAAGTAATTATTCCTTGCCAAGTAGATGCACCACAATCAACTACTTTTAGGATGAGGGTATTTAAGTGAGTGTCCACTTCTTCTATATTACCACACATGGAGTCAAAACCACATATATCATTTGTTTCTATTTTAACACACAAGGAGTTAAATCCTAATATGTGGTTAGTAGAATAGTCATAATATAGTGTGTTAGACATGGAAGCTTGATTGACATCATTCATATTGTTGTTTTCGTTGTTGTTATTGTCATTGTTGTGGTTAGGGAATGACTTTTGAAATATCTTTAGTTAATCATTTTTAGAGGGTGGTCCTCCTTCAAACTCAATTTCCCCATCATTAAAAAAAATTTGGATGAAGACTATGAGTTTGATAAACTTTTAAATGTCATGTCCTTTGATGTGGTGGTATTTGCAAAAATTATTTTTCCCTATACCATTTGGATTTAGGTTGATTTCATCAAAGGTTCACGTGCTGGGAAAAATCATCAAATGGTGATCCACTAGCTTCTAAAATATCACTAGTGAACTTTCAATTTTGGTCATAATCATGATTGTAGTTGTTATTATTATTATTGTGAGGAAATAATTCTTTTTGATTGCAAGATTGTTGATTGTTCTTATTTTTGTTTTGATTTTGATTCTAATTGTCATAGTTTGAATTGTTGTTGTTTCAGTTATGATAATTGTTGTTTTTGTTTCCACCTTGAAGGTTTTGTACACTTTTTACATCGTGACACCATTATGGGTAACACCTTTATTTTTGGACTAGAATTTGGGTTTTCTATTGTTGTTCATGTCATTGTTTGAGGATGAAGAGCTATAATTTTTGATGGAACCCTTATCTAAGAGTCCATTTTCAATATTCTTGCCTTTCTTGACTAATTTGGAAAAGTCCTCAAGACTAGCTATCTTCATTTGGAAAGACATTTCCAGGATCAAATTCTTAATAAATATGTCGACAAGGTGGGAATCTTCAATTTTGTATGGCATGCTATTAGAAAGATTCCACCACCATTATAGAAAATTGGTAAATGTTTCACCATTTCATTTTTTTGTGTTGCACAAATCACTCAATGAGGCATGATGTTCAATGTTTTAAGAATACTGTACTATAAATTTCCCTATCAAGTCATTGAAAGAGGTGATGGAACCTCTAGGAAAGTTCATTAGCCATTCAAGTGTAGGGCCTCCAAGACTTCTTGTGAAGAGCCTCTTAAGATAATCCTAAATGTAGGCCACCTCTTGAAATAAGATGGAAAATTATTTGAGATGTGTGACAGGACATGTTTCTCCCATGTATTTGTCGAATTTAGGAATCTCAAAGTTAGGTGGAAATAATATCATGTTGATAGATTTGTCAAATGGAAAGGGACAAATTTCCTCAAAAGAGAAATCCTTCATCCCTTTTTTGTTCATGTTATGGAAAAAATTTCGTAGTTCATGCAACTACTGGGCTAGATCTTGGTTTGGTTGCATTGGTGATTGTTGGGAATTGATGAACCCACCTCCAAACTTGTATGGATTCCCAAATATCTTATGAGGTGATGGAGGTGGTGGTGTACCACTTTGGAAAATGTATTGATATGCAATCATTGGAATTGGCATAAACATTTTCATCATACTTGTTGGAATTTGTAAATAAGAGGAGTACATCGGTTGTGTCAAGATTGTCATTTGTTGTATAGGTAATTGCCCAATTTTTAAGTATCCTACAACTAGACCTATCAAGCTTGACTATAGAATACTAGCATGTGTAGTTGTGTTGGGCATAGAACTAATGATTTGTTGAATATGTTTCACACTTAATTGGAATGTGGGTTGTGTTGAAGCACTTAATGTAGGTATGGAACTAGTTCTCACCATAGGTTGTTTTTCTTGCTAGATGTTTGTGCTATGTTTGAAGTTGGTAACAAGAGCACCATCCTTGCTAATTTTTCTAAACAAAGTGCTCTTATCAAAACTTGTAGGGACATTAACACCATCTTTAACCAAGTTTAAGAAGATCTCAATCTTGTTTTGCCTAATAGATTTTTCTAAAATTTCCAAGTTGTATGGATTTGAAAGAAATGTTTGGACATCACTAGGGATTCTATTATTGTCAATGGGATCTTTATCTTGGTATACTTATTCCTCATCATGTGTGTTACTCCCTAGAGTGGTGTTTCAAAAATGATTCTCTAGTTCTTGTGTGGATGTTGAGCTAGGCATACCAAAGTTTGTACTAGGGGGAAATGTGTTCCCCAATGAGGCTAATCATAGAGGAAAAGGATTCTCCATATCTTTTCTTAGTGATTCCAATAAACATTACATATGGTTAAATATGAGTTTGTCATATCATGTTTGTACCATAAAATTGTGACCAAATCAATGGGTGGAAGATTATGGAAGAAAGAGAAGATGTGAGAGAGCAACTGAACCTTATATGATAAAAGGGAAAACAACCTAATTGCGAATGAAAGACCTTGTTGATTTAGCTAATCAAGTGTGATATAGGATAAAAGTATCTTTCTCCTACCAAAGATGGACAAGTGATCTTTGGACAAGATAGGACACTAAATAGATTACTCAATATTTGGAGATGGACTTGTGATTCCCAAATGAGTGAGCACAACTATGATAAATGTTTTCTTGTAGATAAAGGTCTAGTGTTGTAATCTCGTAAGTTTTATAATTAAGATATTCTTAGGCCAAAATATTAAGGTTCAAATGATCAAGCTCTCTAGATGGAATTTTGCAGATGGAAGACTAGAGATTTTGAAAATGGATTGATGCGAAAAATGAGGTTGATGTGGTTACTATGTGGATAACTTAATCCTCCCTCACTAGAAAAAAAATCTTGGGTTTACTCTAGGGAAAGTAGACCAATTTTGAAGTTTACCATTGTAAAAGATTCTGTCATAATGGTCATGTTCATCTTCTTCTTTCTTGATATCTTTGATAGTATATGATAATTGTTTATCACTGTGTGCTAGGCTTTTATTTTCCTTGTAGGAAAATGGTTTATATAATTTCACCTTCTTAAGTTTTACTTTATCAGACATGGAAAGAACAAAACAAACCCAATTACAAGACCAAGCACAAGAACCTTACAAAAAATATTGTTAATAACAAGACCCAATGAATTTCAAATGCTAGACCAAGTATAAGGACTCATGAAAATAATAGGTCAAGAGGACTCACTTATGACCATTTAGCTCACCACTTCACTCATTTTAGATTTGTTTGATGTTTGGTATTGGTTTTGGATTTTTAAACACTCAAGCACACTGAACACATAAACAATCCTAATAAGGCTATAAATAGGATGTACATAAATCAACTAGAGGGCATCCTAGATATACGCAAGGTATGTAAGGCCCAAATCTATAGATGAAAGAAAATAGTTTTAGATATTTGGGAGGAGACAGTAACCCAAACCTCCACCTTCACTTCCCAAAGGTACAAATTTATTTGGGGTTTAGCCAAGAGTGACAAAATTTTACTTCCAAGAGAGGTGTCTTTTGATTCACGTCCTCATATTTATACCCTGCCAAAATATTGGAGTTGAAGTCAACCCAAGGGGTGATGAAATCCCCAAGCATGCCTCCTAAAAATAAAAAGAAGACCACTTATTTCTTGTGCACTCAAGATCACTCGAAGGTACAAGAGGAAAGAATACATAAGTGGCCTCAGGGTTTAAAAGACACTTGTTATTTTCCAATGAAGCTTTAGATTTTCTATCTACTCTTGAAGACACTCATGTTTAAGTGTGCATTTTTCTTTCCAACTTGACAACATCATCAACATAATAAAAAGTGAGGATTCGTCAACAAAAGTAAATTGACAAAAATGAAACAAATTCCCTTAAGTCATTCAAGATTGGGTGTATTTATATTAAGCAATAAGTCCAAATATTTCATATCAAGCTTCTTTATCCCTTAGTCATTCAAGATTGTATGACAGTGTTTTAAACCCAAATCAAAATGTTTTATTGCACTCTTCTTCGATCCTTAAGCATTCAAGAACATATTTTCTATCTAACCATTCATTCCAATGAAAAGCATGCCAATTCTTTAAGGCACTCAAGATTTTATTTTGTTACTCTACACATTCATTCCAATGAAAAACTTGTTTATTCATTCAGGCATTCAAGAGTGTGTTTGAAAAAATTCATTCCAATGAAATGTGTGTAAATTTCCTTAAAACATTCAAGAGTGTATGTATAATATCATCTTAAATGCATTCAAGAGTTTTTTTGGTTTAGGTTTTATTTGCAACATATATTCTAAGGATAAGTGATTAATTCATACAAGTTCATTTGTCATTAAAACCCTACAAGTGATTAAAATCACTGTAAATCTCCAAGGTTTGTGTCCTGCAATAAAATTTTGATTAGAAATCTCTGTTTGTCAATTGAATAATGAGTTAGGCATCAAAAAGTATAAGACATTTTGTAAGTACTCAGAGACAACATGCAACAAGCACAAATGACAGAACAACATAAATGAAAAAACACTTAGATGACAGAACATAAAGCAATATGGTCTACTTTATCACTTACACCTTGTAGTCATAGATGACTAAACTTTATATGAGATACCAAATGTTAGAGATGATAGAAAATTGCAGATTATGAAATACTAAAGACTTGGACACCCACAATGCAAATGATAGTATTAGGCCAAACTTCAGAGACGAGAGCAAAGACTGTGGATATTTGGCTGCCCACAACAGAGATGACAGTTTATAAATACCACTAGTTTTTTAGTCACCCACTATGTAGACAATGGAAGGGTAAATTTCAGAGATGACAATGGAGGTCACGGAGATGTCAAATGGTAATGGAGCAGGATTAAATAGTTTTGCCAAACTTTCAAGAGTAGAGATGCCAAACAAGGGAAATTTTGATCTACGAAATTGACAAAGTGTCTACACAGACAACACAATGTCTAGTGGAGATGACAATGCACAGTTTTTATAGAAAAATTTGAGTTTATTGATCAAATTTTGAAATGGAAGAGGGTCATGGGTCCCACTAGGTGTGCCAAAATGTATGCAAGAAAACTTAACCTGTCAAGAGAAAATGTAAACATGCAAACATTAGTTGCACATGTATATCAAATATCCCAAAGAAAACAAAATAAAACTAATTCTATGCTTGAGTTTTACAACTTAATACAAACAAAAAGAAAAGCCCTCATACAACCTCAAAGAATCTCAACAAGGGCACCCACAAGAGGCCTTTTTGGTGTGCTCAAAATGAGGGATGTGGATGTGGTCTCCTCAAAGACAACTATGGATGAATCCCATTATTTGATGAATTATCAATGATATGAAACTATGCTAAGATGAATGTAGAACACTTCAGGCAATGGTTATGGAAGCAACCATGCTTGAAAGCATTCAAAGGATATGAAGATGGATGCAAGTAATCAAACTAATAATGCAAATCTAGAATGAGAATGAAATATTAAGACTAGAATGAAAACAACTACCAAAGATTAGGTCTAAGCATAAAAACCTCTAAAAGCTCTAAAACTCAACTAGCATGATAAGAATGCAATAGAGGAGATGAAAATGCTTGAGACAAGGGCTGTATTTATAGGCTTGAGAGAGGCCCTGGGGAGGTGGCATCTATGTGGCATCCACATAGGTGCCACAAGGGAGACAAATGGACTAAGGTGAAAAGCCATGGAAAAGTCAACATAAGCCTTTTGGGTGAAAGGGATGGCTCAAGGTTTGCTCACACATGTGTGAGCAACCTTGGAGAATGTAAAGGGGGACACAAATGCTAGGGTGTAAGACTTTTTGGGTAAAATAATAAAATGAAAGATTTATTGGATCTTGAGTTGCTCACACATGTGTGAGAAAATACTTAGGGACTAAAGTGTGTTTAGAAAGGTGGTTAGGATTAATTAAGTGGGATTAATTAATGGTTAGGCTTAGAAGGATGAGAGTGATGGGTGTAGACTAGGTTTTAGGATAAGATTAGGTTTAAATTAGATAGGATTTAACTTAATCATAGGATTAAAGAATTTAATAAAGTGGAGGAAATTAAATAAATTGATATTTATTTAAAAGGGTATTTTATGGAGCACTTATGCATTAAACAAATTTAATACGTTAGGGGGGATGTAATTAAATTAAATTTAAATACATTAGGGAAATGAACCTATTTAATTAAATAAGTAGAAGAATATGAAAAATATAACAAATTAATAAATAATTATTTATAATGTCAAATGAAATATTAAATAAGTTAATAAAGTTTTTGGGATGATTTTAAGCATCTATAATGCTTCATTGGCAACTCCACATCAACAACCAGTGAATCTACACTAGCAACAACAAACTCCATATCAACATCAATATGTAACTCCTTAGCAACATATGCCAAACCCTCAATAGCAACAATCTCATTACTCACAACAAGATGCTCTGTAACACATAACTCATCACCAACAATAACCTAGTCCTCCATTATCAAGCACTCTAAAATTTACATATCAGTCTCAACCAACTAATCATGAAAACTAATCTCAACATCAACATCAACAAGATCAGGAATCTCCCTGATAAGCTTAGGGTTTTTAGAAACAACCACCAATTGTTTTGTAGGTTTCACATCAAACTCCACAAACTGATCAAAACCAACCTTACATACCTTTGTTACCTCCTCTACAAACTTGTGCCATATTCTCTCATGGAAAAGTCTTCTAGTCAGCTAGAAAACTCTCTTCCTGATTGGTACATCCCAACTCCACAAAAATCTATGAAATTCCCTTCTTATCCCATCCTTAACTCAATCAGCCAAACTAGATTCAAACCAAGTAGATTTGTAATCATCCCATGGTTTAATCTTCTCAGAGACATCTTCCAACATCTTTATGAAACCTCTACAATAAATCACTAATAGATCAATCTTCCCCAACAAGATCAACCTTCCATCAATCCATCTACAAGTCCTTTGCAAAATCAAGTTAGAACCATGATCTACCACCTCACAACCAAGAGATCTAGGATTCCAAAAAAAAAAATCCATCACCAGATCAAGTTCTTCTTAGATCAACTTCTCTCAACTAGAGGTCCTAGTGCAAACTGCCTCAATTTCAATGTTTGATCTACATACTTAGGAACAACTGTGCTTTGATACTAACTAATGCAATAAGAGTTTGAGGGTACCCCTATTGGAGGTAATATGGATTCCTGCAAATAACCACATAGTGGAAACATAACAACAAGATACACAATCTGATACCAAATGCAACTCTTTATTCATAAAACAATTATTTACATACAATGTGCCTGACTATAAGGTCTTCTAGGTTTTGGCCAAATACAATAGCAATTACAAAAATAGTTCTACAAGATCCCTTAAGATCTAATCCCAACACTAGCTAGACTAGTTCCACACTCTGGTAGAAACCTCCAAGGAAGATCTTAAGTCGTGCTTGCAAACCCACCAAGCAATCTCCTTGTTTCCCAAGCCTTAGCTACTAGCCCTTCTCAAAATTTTCTCTTCTGCCACATCCTCTTCTCCAAGCTAGATAATTAATGACTTAAGACTCCACAAAATGCCCCTACTTATACTCAACTAAGCCACAAGTCAACCTCGCCAATTACAAATTAAATAAACCCTTACATTAAATACACCCCTCAAGCCACAAGTTGGCTCACAATAGAAATTAAATACATATAACCCAAATTAAATGCATAAGTTAGCTGATCAAAGAAAACTTGGTTAACACAAAACCAAGACCACAATGAGCATTGAACGAAACTACACCAAGTGTCACCATTCCACTAGACATAATCAAGCTCCTTCATTGGATGAGCACCAGTATGTGTGAAGTCCTCCAAAAGAAATTGATCCCCTTTATAGACTAAGCTACTTGGTCAACACTACAACCAAGCATAACTGAGCCCTATAGTATCAATCGAGCTCTCAGTGTACGTCAAGTTCCTACAAGCAATGTCGAGTGCCTTCAATGACTGAGTGCCCCCAAGCTATGTTGAGCTCCTTCAACAACCAATCCCCTCCAAGAATGTTTAGTCCATTTGTCCACTAAGTTCTCAACCAATGACTACCAAGAGATGATCAAGTAACCTCTACCAAGCACCTCTTCTTTACTCGAGTATTAGTCCAAGCACTAGGGTTTTTTTTAGTGGTGAATTTTGAAAATTTTAGAATTTTTTTGCTAGTAATTTGGCTAATAATTTAAGAATTAATGCAACCTAAATTGCCACATTTTTATTAAAATTAGTTCTAAAATATTTAAAATTGCTCAATAATTTATTTTATTAAAAAATTTAAACTCAAAGATTCACCACAATATTCGATACATGATTAGATTTGATTCACCTAAATATTATATATTATCAAAGAAATTAAAATTAATTCACCAATAATTATCATAATTATTAGTTACTTTAGGGATATATTACCAATATTTAATTTTCACTATTGATTTAAAATATAATGCAATTATCCTCATAATTTCTATGAGATGAAACATGTTCAATTTTGATTTGTAATATTCCATGACGATCAGTGAACTTCCTATTATTATTGAGATTCGCCAATATTTTCTAATAAAAAATTATGATTCCAAAATAATCGCAAATGTAAACAATATTTAAAATAAAAAAGTTGAGAGATTCGTCGATAAAAGTAATTTGGTTTTTCAAAATAATGAAAGATTCACCAATAATTTATATCTTTTTCTTGAGGGGGGTTTCTTAAAGTTTTCCCTACCAAGAACCTTCCAAAGCAACTACCCAGTCTCCTCCCATGAACTCCAAAGTAGCCACCGAGAAAACCCAAGATGCTCCTACATCAACATGTCTATTTGCTAATTAATAATTAATATTATAAAATATTTATAATATTATTATTATATAATTATAATAAATATAACCATATTTATATATATGATTATTATATTAGTTTATCTCATATAATAAAAATGCATATATAATTATACCTCATGATATATATACATATATATGATAGAGACATCCAATTAGACTAAAACTTTAGAAGTAAACATAACACTTAATTAGGTAATATAGAACACAATTAATACTAACTCTCTCGTACAATATTGAATTTCCCTTTTACTTTTTCAATCACTCAGACAATACTGTAGTCACTCAATGAATATAGTCTCCCTTCATCAACCTTATCACCCGATTAGGATTTTGTTCTTCAATTCATTGCAATAATATTTTATTGTAAACCAATCAAACCAATTATACATTATCATTATCCAACTCATTAAAGTACCCATTGAATACATTATATATTTCTTATGTCTTCATCATACTTTCTTCAAATCCTCTTCATCAATCAAATCCTATTCATCAATCTAATGATATATCACTCTATTGAGTTTGCATAATGTCTAGTCCAATAATAATTTGACATCAATGACAATACAACATCTAATATGACTCATTTACATACATCCATAGCATTAAAAATTAACAATCTCTATAACACCCTGCCAATGGATCCAAAAGAGCTAACCTAAAGTTTTACTAAGTTTTCCAAACAATTTTTTTTTAAAGATAACATATAACAACAATGATAAAATAGCGAAAGCAATAACATACAATCATACATAAGCAACACATAACAGATTACATTCCTTAAGGATCCCAAGATGTTGAATCACATTTAAATTTAAATAATACTAAGTCTAATAAATAACACATCCACATTAGAGAATAACTACAAGTTCAAATACATTTAAATAATTAGAATGCACAATCATCCATTGTACATGTCATAGGGTATGAAAGGCTGAAAGAATATACATTTATAAAATAGATGACATCATCCCTTTAGGATCCATGAAAAAAAATACAATACAATAAGTTAAATCATCCATCATATAGATATAACCATTCATCATAATACACAAAGATAGAATAAAAGGAAATGCAGAACAAGGAACTCCAACCACAACATCAATGGATGGATCTCAATGGTAAAAGTAAAAAACACTACCACCTAACTTTGTGGTAACCCAAAAAAGTCCACTCCCACTACATTGAGGAGATAATCTCAAGTCCCAAATAGGAATAAAATCCCAAATATCAAAAATAATATCTAGGTCAAAGGAAAACCTGAAAGTAATCTAACTCAGGGTACCAAGATATAAATGGCATCTAGACCTAGAGGTAAATAAAGACACGTAGGTAATCTACTATGTGAGCAGGAAAGTGTCATCTCATCAGTCAACTCTAAGGTTACCCTAGTAGTCTGACTTCACCCTAGCCCCCTAGTGACTCTATACAATACTAGTATCCTTTCATACTGAGAAGGCATACTAACGATGTATGGTTGCAACCAAGCGTCCTCTCTACTCCCATCCTAGTATATACTAGCACTTGAGGCATAGGAGAGGAAATACAAAGACTCTTATTAGTTCATTTTACTCTCATTTAGTGTAGTGTTGTAGTGCCTCTCCCATTTGACTTTTGTAAGTCGTCCTGATGGATGCAACCTTGCTGATCTTTTGTTGTGATGGATCATGATTGTGACCCTGAGTGGTCTACACCGTTGAGGTGTTTGGGTTTATGTTTCTTTATCAGTTTCTTTGATTATGCTTTTGACTAATCTTTGAGATTATGATGTGATTTATGGTTCACTGAGGTTTGTGCCAGTGGTTACTAGGATCGATGTGGTATCATGAGGTTGTTCCGTGATTACCCTGAGATGTGTGCAGAGATTGCACTATGTTCTTCTACCATGCTACATTGGACTAGGTTCCTATAGCAGTGGTTAGTCATGTTTATGACTGTGTTTGCTTATGTGTTTTAAATGCCTTTTTAATGCAGATTAATCAATCATTATTAAATGCTTAAGTAATTAGAATGGATTGTTCTTGTTGGATTATTTGGTTATGTGCTACGGACATTTACCTTGTTTTATTTTGATCCGAGAGATATCTGTTCTTATGTGATGTTTTACATTTGAGATGACCTACGTGTTAGATGTTACATCTTGATTCTAGTATCATAAGATTTTAGACTACTATGCTGTTCAGTAAATCATATTGCATTATGATGCCATTTTGAGATGACAGTGTGTTTCATGATGATATTTGGTTATCTGGTATTTGGACATACCTCTGATTTTGTTATGTGACGGATTTAATGCTATGGTTATTTACTTCATTCCTACGTTGTTATGCTTTATGCGAACGTGAGTGATGTAAATAGATTATTTTAATATAATTAATTTAATGGCTAAATTAGGTGATTTAATGCATTTATTGCTTTGTCTATGTTATTATATGCAATTGCACTTGATCGTGTTGTTTAGTGTGCAGGATTTATATCCCTGGCAGTGGCACATGGAGTTAGTGATTCAATCGTTCATATTTTACCAATGTCGTCCTTGTATGGTCGACGTATCCTTAATTAAATGTTTAAATTAAACCTTTCAGTGATTATTAAATCCGAACTCATTTGCATTATGTGATTAGACCAGTAAGCGTGTCTGTGCATTTAGAGATTCACATTGTCGCGAAAGTTGTTTAAGGAGATTTATGTGT
Organism: Cupressus sempervirens; assembly: GCA_028749045.1. NCBI lineage: Eukaryota > Viridiplantae > Streptophyta > Pinopsida > Cupressales > Cupressaceae > Cupressus > Cupressus sempervirens. The sequence goes on along the minus strand of CM053792.1, from coordinate 73,175,299 downwards.
TTTTGGGTTTTCGAGCTTTTTAATTGATTTATTTTAATTTTTGGCAGCTTTTTCATAGATGAATTCCTATTTATAGGAATAGCCTGTTTTCATTTGGGTCGATTCGGGGTTTAACTAGATTGGCTGGTTAAATGCCTTAATCGATTATTCACCCAAAAAGTGAATAAGTATCCAAAGAGGAATTTAATTCCTCACTTCTCACTTTCAAATTGGAAAGTTGGAGAGTAAAACCCAAAATCCTTTTCATGAGGATTTACTATTTTGTTCGTTGTGGGAGCTACGGGCGTGGGATCGTCACGAGGTTGAGCTCGTTGGATCCAGCTCGGGGAAACCTTGGATTGCCACAATTTTCAGCCACTTCTGCGAGCGTTTTATTTTATGGTTCAGATTCCCGTTTTTCCCTTGTGGCTGTGAGGTAGGGCTTTCCTGTTTTATTGTTTCTACTCCATTCCTGCTTCTGTTTTTGGTAGTCATTTGTTTGGAGGCTGAAAACTAGTGTTTCCCTCCATTTTTGTATGCTAGTTCTACTCGATTGGGTGGGTATGAACATTTCCCTATTTTTTGAGATGAGGGTTTGGGATTTTGCATCGTTATGCTGGCCATTTTTGCATACAGTGTTCGATTCCATTTATTTTTGGATTTTTGGGGTTTTTGAACCCAAAGGCCAAATGGGTTTTAATTTTGAAGTTTTCCAAATTTTTGGGGTTTTTACCTTGTTTTGCGTACTACCCTATTTTCTCGAGTTTTCTTGGCACAATGTGAGTCGTGGACCTTGATGATCTATTTGGATATCAGTCAGACCACTTTTGTACCTTTTTGTTGCATTAGGATGCGTGTTGCATCCGTACTCCCGACGTTGGGTTCGGTTGAGTGATTTTATACTTGTTATGGTTTTTGTTGGACCTTTGCTTTTGTTTCATGAATGCTAGGATTCGTGTAGAATCCATACTCTCGAATTGAGGCCGGTTGAATGAGTTCATGATGTTTGGTCTTGTTACATCATTGGGATTCGTGTACAATCCATACTCTTGGATTGAGGCCGGTTGAGTGATTTCATGATGTATGATTTTATTGGCTTTGGGATTCGTGTAGAATCTATCCTTCCTGTGTTGCTTTTAGTTGGGTGTTTTCTTTGCATTGTGTTCTCATTCCTGTCCTTGTGTTATGATCTTCATGATGATGGTGCGCCACACATGAGTACGTGCACGTACATTTTTTGGGTGACTTGCGAGGCCCAATCTTCCGTGGATTTGCCAGAAGTTATGATCATTGGGGTTGGGATGGGAGTATGCATGCCCATGGGCACTTATTATAGGATGAGCATGGGTAGGGTAGGGTAGCATCTGGAGGCGGCTTCTATCTCGCAACTCGGCATTCGTGGTGCCGAAGGTTGATGGAGGATAAGAAGTTTTAAGCAAGTGATAACTAAATAAAATGTGTGATTGTTAATAAAACTTAAGATAAGTAAAATGTGTGAGCACCCGATTAAGTTTGAGGACACAATGTGTGAGCACCCATTTAAGTTTGAGGACACACGATCTGAGCTTGGGCTTTTCAATGCCAAGCGACTCTCCAGGATGTCAGCCCCTACTTAGTAGCCTTTTGAGTGTCTGACTAGGACCTGTACTCCTTGCATTGTCTTAGGTTCTTAGTTGCAGCCATCATACTGTTTGGCGTGAGTGTTAGCCATGGATGTTCTTTTGTGTGTTTTTGGTTGGATCATTATCTCCATCAGCACGGTGGGTGTGGACCTATGGGTGCCACGTGGTTGGGAGGCATAGCTACCTTCACCACTGATAGGGATCGGTGTACAGAGACGATCTTTTGTCCTAGTGCGATCGTTGCTGGATGTCTTCACTTGGTACTTCGAGTTCTGGAGTATGCTTTCTTGTGATTTATGCTTTCATTGGGATGCTTGTATATCATGTTTAGATGATGTTATTTTATTTGGCGCATTCCCTTATTATGATGTGTAGCATATGATTAGATGATGTGATTTGCTTTAGTAGTATATCTGTTGCTTACTATTGTTTAGCATGTGATAGGTGATGTTATCTACTGTAGGATTATCTTATGTGTTATCACTAGCATGTTAGATTTTCTTATGCTTATATTGTTGCATGTTTTAGTAGTGATGTCCCTATTATGATAGTATCGACGATCTGGTCGATGGCTTGGGATGTTACGCATGAGGGATGGCTAGGATCCACGATGGTCTTATGATGCTATTGACGATTGGGAGGAACCACGTACTTAGTTTGGTTGTTCAGTTCACTGCGATGTTTATTTCAGTGTGTTCCTTGCTGCTGTAGTTTAGATGGATAGATGTTCCCCTTTTGTGTTGTTCTTGCACTCAAGTGTTCATTCCTTGAGCCTTTGTGAATCTGGTACTCCCTGGTGTGGAGGTTCTTTGCTCTAATTTTGGTCCTTTTTGCTTATGGGAGTGTTTTCGTGTTTCTATGGGCAACATTTGTTTAGCATGGTGCGACACTTTAAAAAGTATCGCATGCCCATGCAAACTATGTCGTACGATACTATAAAGTATCGCACGCCTTCTTGAGAAATGTCATACGATGCTAAAAAGTGTCGCATGCCTTCTTGAGAAATGTCGTACGATACTGGAAGAGTGTCGCACGCCTTAAGGAGAAGTATCGCCCTCCCTTAGTGAAAAGTGTCGCACAGTTTTTGTGAAAAACCTGCGCATGCCATCAGCGGGCACTTTTCTTCATGATCTGATCTTTTTGAGGGTGGTTTTGGATACCCTTTTGGGCGTTCTTCAACCCTATGCTGTTGCATTTTGAATTTTGTTGATTTCTCTTGAAATCGAGTTTTCATGTTTCTGTTTTTGTCTCTTGGGGTTTAAAATATATCGTTTAAGTATAAGCTTATACTTAAGATATATTTTAATATATGCGACAAATCGTTTGAGATAGGTTTCAGACCTCTCGGAGATAAGTTGTGGATTCTAGGAAATTTTAGGGCTTCAGAAATCCAGACTTAGCCAATTTTCAGGGCTTCAAGATTTCACGCTTAGCCAAATTTTGGGATTCTGCATTTTACCCTAGCTTGATGTTTTGTTGATGAGTGGTCATTTCTTGTGCCCTCATCTTGTTGTGGTGGTTGTTGGCTTTTGTTTGGGTGTGTTAGTTGGGTAGTGGCATTCGGAGATTCATTGGTTGCCGGGATTGTGTTGAAGTCTTTCGTTGTGATCTTTGTGATCCCTGTATGATGTTTTCTTATGCATTCATACTTGTAAAAAAAAAAAAATCTTGGCTTGATTTGAATCCTTGTTTCCAAGGATCTCCGAGCGGGGCATTACAAGTGTTTTCACTTATTAAAATAACCTAAAATGGGCAGCCAATTTGGGCTCCAACTTCCATTGCAAGCCACTACCCAACATTATATACAAATAACCTATCCTAAGCTCAGCAAAGCAAAAAGATCTCAAAAGACCAAAACTCATACATTAGTTCTCTAAAAAAGCAACTAACAACTACATAAATCACTTAGTCAAAGTACAACATTACTAATACAATCATCCTAACAGGACTGATCCAAGAAGGTACACATAAACCAAAACATAACAACATATGTAATCACCAAAACAATACTTCCCAACCTCTGGTAAACATCCTAGGACTGGTCAACACTCTAGTCAACCCCCAATTTTGACATACAAGAAAACACTCAACAACTAGTATAATTTATAGTTTTGTTTGATTTTGAAGACACACAGTCTGAGTTCATAGTAAGGTTTAAGTTTTCATTTTGTTGTACATTTTTGGTCCAATAAAGTGTACTATATTCCTCGTATAACTTAACCCATTTTCACATTTAAATATGAATACATCATTACTATAAATTCACAAAACAAATATTGTCTCTATAAAGATCTTTTTATTTTAAATAATAATTATTAAATAATTAGTTGGCAATTATTTAACATTATTAAATTTTAAATAGAGAATTCTCATAATCAATTTCGTTTATAATGTTCCATCAATGATTAATTAATTAATAACTAAGTTAATTAACTTAATTCTTAATATCAAATATTTTAACTTAAACCCTAAATAAATTATCATGTTTTGATAATTTAAGAAAATTATTAATAAACATATTAATAAAACATATTAAAAATTAACTTATAATTAAATTACAATTTAAATAAATAAATAATTTTTTTTAATCAATAAACAACTGAAGCCTTTGATTAAATAAAATAAATAATACAATATAAGTATCTTTGATCAAATGGGCACTAGTAGGAAAGAATGGAGAAGAAAACATATAGTCTTGCTCGAGACCTAAGTCCTATATTATTATAGAATAAAAGGGGCATACCCTAGTTTGAAATTTGAAATTTATTACCAAATAGCAGACAACAATCCTATTGTACATTAAAACTATTCTACTTAATCAAATATAGATAGGATCCTGATCTGAAAGATATCCTCTATCCAGAGTATTAGCCTTTTGTGAGCATCTAGCTTCTTTCCTAAATTATCTATATCACGCATGCCTTACTGATCTATTTAAACAAAAGATTGTTAAGAGGGTATAGTTAGAATGCTAACTATAGAATTAATATGGTCGACATCCCTGGATGGATATTACCAAGCTTTGTAGTTGAATTACAAAAGAAATCATTCCATAATTGAATAGAACTAGTCTAAAACCTTGAAAACCTAGTATTAATAAGTTCAAATATAATTGGGGACCTACTAAGACTAGGTTTTAATTCATCTATTAGGAAACCACAGAGCAATAAAAGTAGAACATTATCAAATAGAGGCTACCTAGCAAAATGTGTTAGCCAAAGCCCTCTTATTAACACTGATCTCATTAGGAATGATACAGAGCACCATAAATAAATATGTTTTAGAGCTAGTCTATCTAGAAAGAACTAATCAAGATAATTGATGACTTTAGTATAATTGTGGACCTAAATGCTACCTTAAGCAAAGAGCTTCCCAGCTTAAAACCAAAGCTACAACCTATAGAGTAATGATTATGCTAAGGAAAAGAATAGATCTTCTACTCTATTTATGATACTGAGATTTGCTAAAGTTAAATTAACAAAAAATAATGAACCTTCAGAACTCTTGATTCTTATAGCAATTACAAAAAGCTTAACTCATTACTTTTATTATATTGAAAACTACTAAGCTATTTATTGTAGGAAGGAGTAGAACCTCCCCATCAACAGAGATTGATAGATACCAAAAAGCTGACTGAACGAAACCACAAATATGTAAACCTTCTATGTATAAAAAGTAAGATAATTACATGATGATAGAATACGAAAGAAAGCATAACCCTATGAACACACTGAAACCAAAAAGAACCAAGTAGAAAGATGAAGCTTGACCACCAAGCTATATGACAAGCTAGATACAAACAAGAATGAGAAACGGAGAGGACACACAAGAATACATTAAAACAAAGCACAAGGACCCAATCACTAGACTAGAAAGGAGACAAAGACAAAATAGGCATCTAAAGAGAGAACAGGGAGCAAAACAGGGTGCCCAAACCCAACTTGGCAAGAATGACATAGCACAAGAGAGCCCATCTACTTCCAATAAACCATGATGACCTCTGAAATGTTGTTAAACTTCTCTGGCTAGAAGAAAGGTAGGAGTTCAAACACTTTCTTCTCCCTACTATATTTTTTCATGTTTGGAGTATAGAAATTCAAAGCCTCCAAGTTATCCAAAGCCACCCCTAGTTGGATGTAAACATTAAAAATATTAAGATAGTTTCTTAGCTAGTCTTTGTTTTCATCTTTGAAAATCCCTCTCCATCAGAGGAGGAACTACATGCTAGCCTCCATATGTGGTCATTCATTACACAAGGGAAAGTTCTCATGGATAACTAGCAAAAGCCATCGATAAGCTACCTCAAAATCCGAACTACTTGGTGGGAGGGACATGCACTTTTTTAGGATGGGGATCCTAAATTTGTCATCAATGCTTCTAATGGCTTCTTCCATCCCCTTTCTCCATACTGGGTTAAAAATACTACTACAAAGCCTTATCATAGCCCACGGCTTGACCCTGGCTCTGGCCAAACAACTGATAAATGTTCCAATGATGTCACTGTTGTTCTACCAAGAATAGGAATAGTCAAAAGATTCTTCATTGATGGCTCAAATGACCACTATCCTAGTCATATCATTGACAAGCTTCAACATTCTGCTCCATCTTCCCAGCTTAACACTACCCTAGAATTTCATTGTCCTCACCTCTGAGGTATGGAAGAGATTGATATTTGAATCCATCTCAAAAGGAAAAAGCTCACAAAACTAGGGAAGGATAGTGATAGCATGGATAAAAAAGAAAAGTCAAAAGTTGAAAGACCTAGAAACACCTAGAGATAGTGACATCATCCAAAGATGATGCCAGTTAGACATAAACACAAGGGAGGCCACAGGTCTACAAATGATGAAGATCAGAGAAGAAAATCATCAATGTAATCATGAAAAGATAGTGCAGAAAGCACACAAAGGCTCACATAAAGGGGCCATCAACTAGGCCCAGGAGATAAGAAAGAAAAAATAAAGGGAAATCAAACAATAAACTAGATAAAACAAGAGATATGAAGAAACAATTAAAACTCTGATCCCCAAAAAAACCTACCAAGTGATCTAAGGGGAGAAAAAAGGAAAAACCAAAAAAGAGGAATATAAGGAAAGACTAACCAAAAAAGGGAGAAGGAAGAATAAACTCCATAACCCTTGGAAGAAATTAAGTTGATAACCTATCTTTGATAACCACATAAGTATTTCCATTATCCCCCTCATTCGCCAAAAGGTCAGCCTGCATATTGCCTTCTCAAAAGATATGATGAATCTGGATGTCTTCAAATCTATCTAGAATATTGAGAACCTCTTCTAATTTCGAGCTCAAAACCTAGTTTGGGTGTAGCTCTCTTTCTTATAGAATTTAATATGATCTAGGAATCTCCTTCTATGATAATTTTGGATAGCTCTAAATCTTGGCAGAGTTGAAGCCCTTCTTGCAGAGCTTCAAGCTTAGCTTAGTTGTTAGTAATAGGATTAATGGATTTATCTCTTTTAGCTATCTAGTTGTTTGATTCATTAGTAAAAATGTAGTTAATGCTTGCTAAGCCTGAGTTACCTCTAGAGGCACCATCAAATTTAACTTAGACCAACCCATTGGAGGAGGGATCCATCTACAATTTTCCCTTGCCTCCTTGTTCTTCTTTTTATAAATGAGCGGGGGGTTAATGAGATTTGCCCAATTTTTCTTGATGAATCCATCCCAATGTGAGAATGATCCTTCTTCTTTCTGGGACTTCCAAAGGTGGGAGTTAAGTGACCCTACAATTATTGCTTCTATCTTTTTGATTATACCTTTTGGTTGCATTTCCTAGTCTCTAAAAAATCTTTTGTTTCTTTCTTTCCATACTTCCCATAAGAGAATATATGGGAAAATATTCCATATGCTATCATAAACACCTCTATAGATATTGGTAGGCTATCTTTTAAGAAGATCCACTAGAGAGTTTGATAGAAGGGCATTCCAGCTCAACATGTGTCTGAGCCAATCCTAACAATTTTGGGTGTAAGGGAAACTAAATAAGATGTGATTAGTGTCTTCACTTTTTTGTCTATATAACACACATCTAGAGAAGGACCTTCAAACCCTAGTTTGTAGAATCTATCATCTATGAGGATCCTATTTTGGTATGCCAAACATAAAAAGAACCCATCCTTTGGCAAACAGGATGGGTCCCAACATAGATTGAGTGGGAGATCCACTACATCCCTATTTTGGGAATTAAGATCTTTATATCCATTTTTAACACTATACTTACCATCTCTAGATGCTACCCAAATTATTTTATCATTTCTCTCTACTTGTTTGATTTTCTTGCTTTTGATGATCTTTCCATATTTTTCTTTTACCAAGGGTTCCAAGTCTATATCATCCAGAGATTTCCACATAGAACAAGTAGTATCATTTGTAGAGATCTTAGTTTTATAATTACTGACCTTGCAACCCGATAAGGAGATTAACTTCTCTTTGAGCTCTATTGGGAACTTTAGACTATCTATAGGCCAAAGTCCATCCCATGAGTTCTCCTAGAATAAGGCTTCATCTCCTTTACCAATATCCTACATGAGATATTTACTGATGAGGGGTCTGCATCTAAGCATAAAATTACATCTCTCTAATTTTTTAGGGAGATTCTTCATCCTAAAAATGGACAAGGGGTCCATGTCATTGAGATACTTAAAATATATAATTTTTTCCCATTTGCTACTATTTTCAATGAAGAGACACCATATTTGTTTAGCCCCAAATGCTTCATTTTTCCAAAGCAAATTTTTAATGCCTAAGCCACTAGAGTCCTTAGGTTTGCAAATGTTGTCCCACCTTATGAGTGCAAGATTCCTAGAGTCCTAATCATTCTTCCAAAGAATTTTTCTAAGGATTGATTCCAACTTCCTATTGGTGTTCTTAGGAAGTGGGAGACAGGATAGAGGATAACAAGGGATGACAGATAGGATAGATTTAATCTTGGTAATTTTACCCACTTTTGAGAGCCATTTATCCTTCCATTCACCAGTCTTAGTCTCTAATATGTCCAAAATATTTTTCCATACTTTACTAGATTTGCATGCTTTTTCTAGATCAATCCTCAAGTACTTGCATGAAAATTCACCCTTCTTATAAGCCATGATATGACATATTTGCTTTTCTAATTTTGGCTTTATGTTAATGAAGAAGATTTCAAATTTTTCTACATTTAATTTTTGACTAGAGGCTGCCATATATAATCAAATGAAATATATAATATTTAGTGCCTCCTTTAGAGTGCTCTCACCTAGCAGAATAGTATCATCTACAAATTTTTGATAAGTGATATTAGGGATATTATTTGCAATAGTAATACCCTTGATATCCCCTTTGTTGTGAGCATCGATGAGTGCTCTCTTGAAGGCTTCTACCATGATGATAAATAGAAATGGAGAGAGTGATCACCTTGTCTAATCCCTCTAGAAGTTTTGAAAAAGCCCTTTGGGGTGCCTTTACAAGGAAAAAGATCTTAGTGGTAGAGATGTATTGATAGATGAGGTTGATCCATTGGTAGAAAAAACCAAAACCTTTTAGCAGTTTACATAGGAATCTCCAATCCACTATGTCATATGCCTTTTGGATATCTAATTTCAAGAACATACTTGCCCTTTTATTCTTGTAAGATGAATGGATAGTTTCTTGTATAATAAGGATGCCATCTAGGATTGATCTTCCTGGCACAAACCTAGTTTGTTCTTCAAAATTTTTTTTTGGAAGAATATGTTTAAGTTTGCTAAAATATTGGCTAATATTTTATAAATAGTATTACATAAGGTGATTGGTCTAAAATCCCCAGGATTTTTAGGATCCTCTTTCTTAGGAGTAAGAGTAAGAAAGGTGTGCTTGATTCCAGATAGTAGCGAGTCGCCATTTCTAGAAGCTTTGATGGATTTCTAGAGGTCTACACCCAAGATATCCCAACATTTCTTATAGAAAAATTTCTAGAACCCATCAGGACCTAGGGATTTGTCTGGGTTAATATCAAATACTACCATTCTGAATTCTTCCAAGGAGATGGATTTTTTTAATAATTTATTGTCATCAAATGATACTACTTTAGGAATGCCTTCCAACATTTTTGATTGGGTAGTCTTGTTGGAATAATCATAATTATTTAATATATTCTTAAAGTGATTAACTAAGATTTCTAATATTTTAACTGGGTCATTAGTCGTAGTGCCCAAATGATCTTTAATTTTAACTATTTTTCTTTTAGCTCTACTAAGGAGAGTGGAGTTGTGGAATAACTTTGTATTCTAATCTCCTTCATCTAGCCATTTTTCTCTTGACTTTTGTCTCCAAAAGACTTCCTCCTTAGCCAATATGTTTTCTTGTTTGGTGAGCAATTCTTTTTCGAACAAATAGCTCTCATTGTTCATACCCTTCTTAATTACTTCTGTATTTAGCTCTTTGAGTCTTTCCTCAATTTCTAAATTTTCTTTAAAGATGGTATTGAAATGATCTTTGTTCCATTTGAGAATATTTTCTTTAAGCATTTTCATCTTTGAGACAAAGATATACATTTTAGATCCTTTGAAGTTGCTTTGATTCCACCAATCTTAAATGTGTTCTAGAAAGTTTGGGTCTAAAAACCACATTTTTTTGCACTTGAATGGGTTTCTAGCATGTTTAGAAGGTTTTGAAAGATCTAATCTAATTGGAAAGTGATCTGATCCAGCTATAGGTAGGATTAAGGATTGGATATTAAAATTCATACCACTCAATCTACCTTTGAGGAAGAATCTATCCAACTTCTCAACAATGTACACAAAGTCCTTCCTTATATTGTTCCATGTATAATTCCCATTATTAAGTGGGATATCAATTAGATTGTTGATGTTGCACCACTGTTTGAAGTCTTTAGAAGCTTGAGAGGCTCGCTGAATACCTCCACTTTTTTGTTAATATTTAATATGGTATTAAAGTTTCCTTCTAGAAGGATTAGATCATTCTTATGACTATTGATGAATACAATGATTTCATCCCAAATGTATTTCTTCTAATTGTAGGTTGGACCATATACGTTCACCAAAATAATTGAAGGTTAGAATTGGTGCTATATTCTTTTGTGCACTTAAAGAAATTTTGGAATGATTACCTTCTTTAGCATCCCAATCTTCACTTTTTAGCTCATGAATTATCTGTTCTACAATGTTTAGGTGGTCATTTGTAGCTCTATCCTCTGTAGATGTAAACCTCCTGATCTCAATTTCCTTGGATACCTTATCTTGCATAATCTCTGGAAATACATTGATTTTCTATAAAGTTTCCTCATTTTTATCATCTCCTTCTATCTTTAATAAGTCTCTTTTTAGATCTTCATAGGTATAATTATCCCCTCCTAGTTTTAAAACTTTCTGAATCAAACTCTCCTTCTGTGTTTCATCGTTCCTATCAATGTTCTCAATGCTAAAGACTTCAATTAATTCCTCAATTAAGGATTCTGGATTGTCTAACTCTTTCTCCCTAACCAAGTCTCTATGTAAAAACTCTTGAAAATATTGTGTTAACCTTCTTTTTATTTTAGATTGATCACTACTCTTATCCTTATAATTGCTGCCATAGTGAGCAGTTGAATCTGATTTGGCTGATGACTAATTGGTTCTTTGGTTATGGTTGCTAATTCTTCCCCATCTTTTATTATATGATCCTGGGGAGATCTCAGATCCTCATCTTATTTCATAGATATCCCATTTTCCAATTCTGCACCATCGAATAGAAGGAAATTTTTTTGATTCTTCTATGTTGGTATCTTTCAAGCCCAATGACTTCTTAATAGGCTATGTTTCTAGTTTCTCTAGTGATTATACCTCTTCGATTGAAGCAATGCTTTTCTTGATCTTCTTTGCTTTCTTTTGAAGTATCCTTGGCTTTCCTATTGATACTTGTAGATCTGTGTGACTTTGAAGCAACCATATCTTTTTGACTATTTCTCCGATCTGTGCTAAAATCTTTGGCACTATGATTCTCACCTATCTTCTGCTAGTTTGGAAGTGGATTTGTACCTTTTCTTTTCTCGATATCTAGTTTAACTAATTTTACTTTGCTGGTTCTTGATACCATACATTTTCCTTTTTTTGTATATTGACTGCTAGCTATCTTGTCTTCTTATTTTTTCTCTGGCACTTTCTTTTCCATTTCCTTGAGAGCTGGTGGTGGGTTATGTCTAGGATCTAACAATGGGGTTTCCTTTATGGATTTTTAGATATTTGCTATCCCCTATTCTTGGATCTGATCTATATTTTTTGAAGTTTCTTGATGAGACTGAAGTACATTCTTCTTTTGTATAGAATCCTTGTGATGCTCTTTTTGGTTCCTAATATTTATCATGGGGACTGTACTTTTGGGATCCATAGTTAGTTGTAGTGTTTTGAAAGTAATTTTAGTATCATAATCTAATCTAATGGGTTTCTAATATTTTGCCTTCATATTTATGTAGTTTTAATTTATATGTTGCTTTGTTAGTATTTACTTTAAGCTAAACAAATTCTAGACTATTAACTTTATATTTGATTAGTAGTTTGATATTGTTACAAAATTGAAAGGAGGAATCCAAGCCTATCAATTCACCTAGGGACAACCTTAATTCCTTAATGATATTTAGGTGAAGGAATTTCAGAGGTAGTGATTGGATGCTAAACCAGGTTGGCATAGAAAAGTCTAACATCCCTTCATTACAATCCATAAACCAATAGAGAAATCTCACAACAAAACCCTTAAAAAATAATCAGAGACATAAAGAAAATCATTTTTAACAAATTCATCACTGTAGTGCAAATATACTAATCTATCAAAGTAGTAAGGGATACTTACCAATTTCTTGCAATAATCTTCTAACCGGTTGCTGAGGTTGAGCAGTTCAGATTTTGGATTGCTCCAATATGCAAAAATGCCCAAATTTTAACACTCTTGCCATCATTCTTCACTTGCTTGGATACTAATGGTGATAGACTTATCTTTAGGTTTGGGAGAATGTACAACCGATGGAGATCTAGAAAAAAGGAGAATGTCTCCTAAAGGGCTAGTATCAAGAAATTTGTGACAAGGGGGAACATAGGAGCTAGGAGATCCATTGGGGGCTGACATAACTATAGGTTCTTTCCTTTTGGGTTGGATCTTGCAAGAGTAGTTCATAGGATTGTTGAGTTGAAGCCATAACTACTGCGGAGGTAGATAAAACTTTTTATTGCCTAAATATTTGGTAAGATTAAAAACCCTAATTTGGCTATCCAAGTTGGTTGTAGAAAAAATAATGGGGCAAGGGAAAGAAGGCTGATGGGCATGGGGCTTCAGATTCTAGCAACAAATCTTCGGCTACTCACTGCTTTCCCCATCCATGGTATGATCAATGTTGACTCCTTTTATGAATGGAGAAGTTAATGAGTTAGCTAGGCTGGCCCCTAGATGAAATTGAGTTTCTTGTTCCATTTTAGGATGTACATGTTTGTTATACTCGATGTCGAGGTTTCTATCGAAAATATATTGGGAGATTTAGATTTTAGAGGCAGAGCAATATTTATAGATTTCCATGTCTGAATCCTCTTCCTATCAAAGAAGCAGAGATTTGGAGGAGGATTTGTCATTGCATATACTTTAGTGGAAGGAACTACTATAAGGTTTCTTGATTTCATTTCAACCCACTGGTAATTGCTTCACTAATTTCCTTTTGTTGCTTGTTTCAAAAAGTTCATTGAGGTGTTGCCTACTTTTTTTTGAATTTTCGCTTCTTCTTTTTAGTTTAAAATATATTTAAATAAATTAAATTTTAAATAGCTAAAACATTAAATTTTAATTAAATTAAAATTTAAATAAATTATATTTAACATTTAAAAAATAATAATTTTAAAAAGGTTCAGCGTGTTTAAAGGCTTGCCGACCTGTAAATCCTTTGGCTACAGACATTACTGTTGCCACAGGCAGTAGTACTATGTACTGCTACTGTGTGTAGCAGTAAGGTCTATCGTGTGCAGCCTTAATGGTTGTGGACAAGGGTGGGGTGTGGGGTTTGGTGGCCCCACCCCCACCCTTAATTAAGTAATTTTTAATAAATCCCCCCAACCTTTTTAATATGTAATTTGTTTTTAATGAGACAAAATATATTTTTCCATAATTCATTTTTAATATTGTTCAATACCAAAATTTGCACCCAGCACTGAACTGAAAAAGTTTAGTAATCCTAACCTAACATGGGAATCACTTCTTGGTGAGACATGCATTGAGGTGAAACCTTTAGTTTTTAGGCCGACTCCTATTGAGTATTCAATGACATTTCCATGATTCTAATTTAAACTTGTGGGAAAAGGGGAGAAATTACTGAAAATAAATCTAAAACCTACAGTCTAAACTAAGAGATGAGTGATACACCAAAAATGATATGAAAAATTTGGATATGACTAACAGAGAAAAATTGTTTAGCTACTTGAAGCACAAACAAAAACACTTCTTTTCTATAAAGATTTGCATAAGTAATTGGGAATAAGGTTTGAAGAATGAATTTTGCAAAAGGAGGAATACAAATGCCTCTCTCTTACCAATTTCACCTTTAAAAACATAGATTACAACTTGCAAATAGACTTACTGCTCTACAACTAGGTGCTGGAATGAGACAAAATAATAAGGAACAATAATAGTTCACTAATTACTTTATCAAAACATTTTGACATTACACATAGAATTGCAGAAAGAAAGAAGGTTTAGAAATTGACACAAAATAACATAACTCAATTGTTGTCACCTGTATTAAACTTCCCAAAATGAATTAAAAACTTCTACAAATAAAATTTAAGGACTCCAAATAGTCACAAAAACTTCTCTACATAATCAAAACTCCTCCAATGAGTTGAAAAAAAAACTCACTAAATACAATGCCCAACTCTTGGGTCAAATGCAAAAAGATAGCCCCGAAATAAGGACTTAAAAACTTCTAAAAATGAAGTCTCATCACTCATTATACTCTACTAACTCTTAACTGCCCCCATAACTCATCATAAACCACCCCAAAAAAACTCCAACTAATCATAAAGACCTTTTAACTGCCAAGGTGAAGTCAAATTTGACCCCAAAACCCTATATTCTCTCCACATGTTTCCCAACTGATTCCTCTCTTAAAGATCATGACACATAGAATTAAACCAGTCATTTTTTTTTTTGCATTAAAAATAGGAAATATTTTAAATGATTTATAATTTATGATTTAAATATTTATCCTTTACAATGATGTATTTATGCAAAAAGAAAAACTAACAAAACAAAGCCCCCTAAAAAGAACCTAAGGTGAAACTAAGAAAAACCCCCCTTCTCACATGACACAATTCAAACATAAAGTTTCAAAGGGAACAAAATCCCATAAAAACCCCCCCTTTGTAGACTTTAAAGAATATGAAATATGGAAAAGGCATAAAATCCTTCATAACCCTAAAAAGGGTATTCATTTCCACATTCACATTTTGGAAGAATCCAGAATGATGGAGAGAAAGAATATGAGGGTTTTAGGATGTTTCTTTGATGCACCACCATGAATATTTGCTGGTTTTCTGAAGAAATATCTTACTATTTTAACCGCCACTAGAAAGTTTTGTTGATATTTGAAGCTACCATTGATAAGCTTGCTGAAGTTGGATTACTTGTTGTTTTCCTTTCTACTTGTCACCATTGTACATTTGAGAGGTATTTTGTTGTTTCTATTTGATAGTCGTTATGAAGAATTTACTAGCCCTTTTCTTGCGCACTGCCATGAGAGATATTGTTGAGGGTTCTTATTGATTGTTTTATGGCACATGAAATACATTACTATTGTGAAATAAAGCTTCATATTTTCTATTCTAGTTTTTAAATGTCGACTGCCATGAGATCATTTGCTCAAACTTTAAAACTGGGGTTTATTGGTATTTTTTCCTTCTAGGTTTTTCCACACATGCTGCCACTGTTAAATCTGTTGAAGCTTCAAATTTTTTTTGATTACCTTTATCTCCATTTGTTGTCACTATGAATATGCTGGCATTTTTTTTCCTTTCACTGCCATTATGGAGTTGAGGGTTTTTAATTATTTCTAACTGAATTTTGGAAGTTGTATTTTTGTGAAAACCCAAATGGGGTTTCCATCAAAATAAATGAGTCCAGAACCTTCTCCAATTTGTTTGAGATTTTCAAAGAAATTTATCAATATTTGCTAATTGTGGCACCAATGGTCCATAATATTCAACTATTTCTTTCCTCCATGAAACCTTTGACCGTTGAGACAACCTTTTTATAGCTCTTCTCATCACCAAAGTTAGGAACTTACAATTTCTTATTAACAACTCCTTATATGTGGGTGAGTCATTGTGCTTATTTTTTAGACTTAGTTGCCATCATAAAAGGTATTGTGATGCTCTCTTGGGTATAACATTACAATAGCTTTGCAACACAAGACCCACAATCCAATGCAGAAACATGGCATTGCCTTTGCTTGTATCCTTCAGTCTTTTTGAGTCCCATTGCCTTGAAATTTTCTCTTATTCCAGTCTAATTCAAGATCTCCATCTTTGTTAAGCACAAATGAGCCTCTGCTCATAGCAATGTCCTCCATATTTTTTCCTTTTGGTTTCTTTCAATTCATTCAATGCCATTCCCAAAGTATTCTTGACAAGTACCAATTTAGAAAATGTCTTCTTTCCCCTTTTCAAGCATTCTCTTTTATATTTGTGAAGAATAATATCCATTTTTGTAAGCGTCCCTAGTCCTCAACATTCAATGGAAGCATCATAAGTTTCCTTAAATGCCTTTCATATGTAGCCCATAAGTTTTCCACTCAACACTCTTTAAAGCTTGTGCCATTGAAACTGTAACAACATTTGGAAAGTATTTTGATGCCATTAGGACAAGACACTTTTAAGACTAATAAATGATATGCAACTATACCAAAATATATTCTTCACACTTGTCAAGTATGAATTTTTGTGCATTATATCATTAATTCTATTATCAATCTTCAACATGTTTTTTGATTCTACTTGAAATCAATAGGAACTCCTTCAATGTGAAGTTGATCATAAGTACCAATACCAGCATAGCCATACAACCTTCTATTAATAAGAAAAGTTATGCTTTCCATATTAAGCCTTCCTATAGCAAGTTATGCAAAATTTTATCATATTCTGAAACAACCCCCTGAGTGCTGAATTATCCTATTATGTGATATTTCAAAAAGTATTTCAAGAGGTTCAAGCACAGGCTCATGACACTCATAAACTACCTTTCTATGATTTGTATATAAACCTTATGAGATCAATATGCTTGCTCTTGATTATAATGAAATGTTTCATATTAGAAATAATATATCCCTTTAACATTATATTTTTCTGATTTTTTGCATTTGAGCACTAATACACTTAACTATTTTTATATATATTCAGAATAGGAAAAATGTGGTATGTGTGAGTTCATAGTTGTAGGTGTTCAGTCATTGCTTAGATCTTTAAAGATCTAACCCCACTCTTTCTTATGAAGGATAACGAAGACCATGAGTTACCAGATCGAGGGCTGGACCAGGAGTGGCAACAAAGAACATTTAACCAATCAAAGGCTGAAAGGCAATGACTGGTTACCTCTGACTCTTCCTCCTTGTGCTATGTTTTTCTTATTCTCAATATGTATAAAAGTAGTAGTCAGACTCATAGCTTGGGTGAGATTCTTCATTTCCAGCATTTTTCCATTCATTTCATACTTTGTAAAAATGAAAATTATACATATCAGTTGATGATTTATACAATAAACATTTTGCTCCTTTTTCTCATGATTTTTATATGATTGCAAAATGATGAAATGTAAATGAATAGAAAATGAATATTTCTATCTGCAATGTTACTATTAAGGTAAAATTCCAGCATGTGTAGAATTTTAGTAACAAATATATATTTTTTAAAGAAATTTATGAACATACTCTGATAGGGAAAACCCAATAAACCAGTTGAATTTACATTCTAAAATTTTGATTTCTTTTCAAAACCATTCTTGATTAAAATACTAACTTTTTAATTTACATAATGAGGGTTTTCTAATGCCTCAATTCTCATAATATAGATAGAATTTGATATGAATATCAATACAATTCACAACAGAAGATTCATCTTAAAAGGAACTCTGAAAACAACTCTAACAAACATGATGTAGATAGGAATTTTGAAGAACATAATTCATTTTATGAATACAACACAAGATTCTATCGAAATCTAATGCTAATATGCAACCACATGAAGAATGTGAGAAAATCCTCTTTCCTCTAAAACCCTTCTTTCTGAAAATCCTTCCACCAAAATCCTAGCCCTGCAAAATGAACTCTCAATCTCTGATAAGGAGTTCTCTCCTAAATTTAGGGCATTGATTATGCAATCACACGAGGGAACTCATTGATCACAATCTTTTTAATATTTTATTACTTTTTGGATATTCATGCCCACTTTTTGCAATTTAAAATATCTTTATTAAATCAATTTCTCTTTCTCTCTTTAATTAGTTTTTGAAGCATTTTTTTGATAAAATATTTATTAACATAAGTAATATAAGAATTTTCCTTAGAGCGAAATTCACCCAAGATCAAGGAGCACAACTATAGATCAAGAGTATGATCAATATGAGAATGCTCACTGTTATGTTGGAAGCATGTACATACACACTAGGAGAGCCTGTATATAAAGGCCTCTAAGATGCATCTAGAATGTGTCTAGAATGTACTAGGAGATAAGCATGAAGTCCAATCCCCACTTGGCGAAGGGGTGTATCTCGTACACAGGCTGTAAGGGAATTACTATATTCCTTTCTCTGTTGGCATTGGTTTGGCAGATATGGCAAGAGCGTACATGCTCAAAAGTATCTTTCAACATCGAGGGCCAAAATAACCTGATCTTAGAATCATGTGGGTCGTTGCTTCTGCCAAACCATGTCCTGTACCATACTTATCATGAAAGTTTTCCAAGACTTCTTTTGCTTCCTCGTGGCTTAAATACTTCAGATAAATCCCTTCATAGTTTCTCTTGTACAACTTGTTGTCATGCAATATATAAGATTCACACTTCATCTTAAGTCCTCTATGTTGTGAATTGTTCATCCACTTTGGGCATTGGTCTTGTAGGAGATAATAAACAATGTCTTGATACCAAACATCCATTACCACTCCTTGATTAATGTCAACTTGTGATACAACCATCTTCTTTTGATCATCCTCATTCATTTTATCGTCAAAATTGAATTCCTTTTCATTTCCATCCTAGTTATCAGCTATCATCTTTGACAACCCTTGACCTCTAACTAATCTCATGGATTGAATTTTGAGATTGAATTCTTGAAGTATGGCCATCCACTTTCCTCTCCTCTCACCAAGTTCATTCTACATCAAAAGCATTTTTACTGCTAGATCAAGTACAATTGCATACACCTTCTTAGTATGTAGTTACGAAACTTCTTTATTTCCTTGATTAATGAAAAGGATTGTTTATCAAGGTTTAAATAATTCAACTCTTTATTCTTTAAAGGGAAACTCATAAAAGGAATTGGTCTCTCATCTTCCTTTTCTATGTCAAGATCCCCGCACAAGAATGTTTGGAAGTGAAGGAATAGATCTTGAAAGGTAACTCATAATATGGACTCACCAAAATTGGGGTTGTTGAAATGGAAACCTTGATATCTTCAGATGAATTCTTTATCTCAGGCACCCATTCCATCTTAGCCCCCTTTTTGAGTAAATCATTAAGGGGACAAAGTATCTTTGCAAATCCACTTATGAATTTTTGTACAAAATTTATCTTCCCGAAGAAAGACTTCAGTTCCTTCCAACTATGTGGAGGTGCTAACTTTAGAATGGATTTGACTCTATCTGGATCAATGAAGATTCTAGCTTCAGAAATAACATTTCCTAGGAGCTTTCCTTTAGTAACGCCAAATGAACATTTCTTGGGATTGACAGATATGTTGTATTTATGACATCTATTGAATACATTTTTTAGATCAGCAATGTGGGTACTTTGATCTTTCGAAAAGATAGTCAAGTCATCCATGTAGATGACTATACATCTATTAATCAATCCTTTGAAAGCTTCATCCATCACTCATTGAAATGTAGCTCCCACATTAATCAATTCGAAGGGCATTCTTCTGTAGGAAAAAGTTCCCCACTTCATTGTGAAAGCCATTTTTAACCTATCTTCTTCATCAACCATCGCCTGATTATAACCTTGGTATCCATCTAAGAAAGACATCATTTTTGAACTATTTATAATTTGTAGGACCTTGTCAAGTGAGGATAAATGATAATTATCCTTTTGATACGCTAGATTCAAGTTATGAAAGTCAACACAAAGATGAATCTCTCTAGTCTTCTTCCGCATGGGAACCAAATTTTCCACCATGTGGAATGGCAGATAGGGAATATGATCTTAGCATCTAGTAACTTCTTTACTTCTTTCATGATCAGTGGTTCAAAGAGAGGATTTATCGATCTTTTTCTTTGTCAGAATGGTTTGGCATCAGGCTTCAGCAGGATGTCATGTGTGATAATATTAGGATCATAAGTCCTTAATTCTTCATAGCTCCAAGAAATGACATCCTTATAATCGGTGAATAATTTGAGCATGTCCTCCCTTTCTTGTGAGTTTCACACTTTTCCTATCTATACCATTCTTGGTTCTTCATTAGTACCCAAATTATATGAGTCACATTCTTTGATTCCCTTTTCTTGGGTTACCCTTCTATTGAGTTATGATTCATCACGATCAAAGATACGTTCAAGTTCAACCATTCCTTTTGGAATACTATTAGTTTTTAAGTTTAGAATCCTATATTCATCTTCAAGCCCATCATCTTTAGGTCTATCATCTGGTGTATCATCGATTTCTTGTCCCTCAAAATGGTGACTGCACATGATAAACTCAAGTATATGTTCATCATCTTAAAAGACCTAAAAGTTGGTGATATTATTAGGAATAGATGGCACAATGACCAATTCTACTAAAAATCAATTTAACTTGGTTCTTTCAAATGACTATAAAGCACTTGCTATGATGGTGAGAGAATCTACTACCATATTCTTTCTTCTTGGAATGGATTTGATGTTTAAGGTTTCAAAGTCATCCAATATATTCCATACCCTTTTGTTGTAAGCAAGTAATCTTTTATTGTTGCAAGAGTATATGAATTTTACTTTTCATATAACCAATTGAGTATCCCATTTGATTATGAGAGCTGTGACTCCTTTCTCCAGTGCAAAGAGAAGTCTTCAAATTAACACCTCATATTCTGCAACATTGATAGTACATCTAAACTATAACTGATATTTAGAATAGAAAGACCTACCCTTTGGGTTGACCAATTTGATACCTACACTAGCTCCCATCTTGCACCTAGAACCATTGAAGTGGAGTGTCCAAATTGCATTTTCCTTGGGTTTTTTGATTTTATGCTTATTCATTCTTAGCTTCTCTTTCACTTGAGCCTTGAATGAATATCTCTTAGGAACCCATTGTAACTTTCCTTCTGTAGGACTTGATGAGTCCCCTTCATAATCTGTAGATAGCGGAAGTGCATTTTTTTCTTGTTTAACTTGAATTTCCCCTATCAACTCTTTGATTTCCTCAACTTTAGGTTCAAGATGAATGACTACTAAAGTCCATCCTTTACCTTTTACATATCATCTTCTTCTTTAGACTTTAATCATCCCTAGAGGAGGGGAAGACATACCTCCACCACCTAAAGAGGTATCATTGTATGACACATTTAAATCTTCACTTTTCTCTTTGATCTTTTCAACAAGGTTTGATGAGTTCACTGGATTTTGGTTTTCTGTGAATTCATCTGTTGAGGTGTTTTAATCCTTATTTTCCATCATGTGGGTCAATAACTTTGCAACTGCTTCTTGACATGATGAACATTCAAATTTAGAGTGACCAACTTTTTGTAACCGACAAAATCCTAGAAGGAGGATGATGCTAGGATCAGCTTCTTCTCCTAAACATTATAAATTTGTCACCATACTATCTATGAACTGTGTCATGATTTCGCTTTTGGGTACTGACACCTTAGGTTCTTCTTTTTGATCTTGAGATGTATTGGTTGAAACCATATCCAATACCATCACTTTGTATGAACCCAAATTTTATTGTAAGAATGCTATCTCATTCAGGGCATTATAATCTGTGATCATTATTTTCAATTTGGGCTCAACATCTATCTTGATTTGACTGTTCAATCCTTTCCATGGCAACCCCAATTAAGTGAAGTCTATAGAAAACCATCCTCTCAGACATTTCATCCATTCTCTACTTAAAATCAACCCATATGTTTATGGGATATCAACCACATGTATGTCAATAACATCTTAAATCTAGGGGTCAACTATTAACTATATCCACACATCTTTCAATACACCAATCACTTTTACCTTTATTTTGTCCAACTATATCACCACTTGATTAGAGGGTTGAGGACTAACTCCTAGTCTTTGAGCTATTGATAATGACATTATGTTACATGAAACTCCTAAATCAATGAGGAAATTGTAAATATTCTTCCCATATATCCTGATGCTAAGCACAAATGAGGGCACCTCAATTGAACATAGCGGGCATCACTTTTGCAACATTCACTTGTTGAGATACTGTCTTTTGAGGAACAATGTTTGTATTCTGGGGAACCTTTGTATGATTCAATGTCTTCATACAAGCTTCTTGTTGTTGTGGAAAATTCTATAACATGTCAAACATGGGCATATTAGCTTTAGCTCTTTTCAAATCCTCTACCGCATTATATTTTTTAGTGGACCAAATAGGATTCTTTAATATTGTTGGTACATTCACTTGATTTTGATTTTGTTGTCCTCCATACACTGGTCTTAATGGTGGAAAATTGTTACTTGCTCTTGGATCAAGTGGAGTTGGTTGTAAACCTGGAGGAATCCCATTTTTCAAAGGTTCCTTTCTATTTCTAAGATTGTATGTGTTCTAATTATTATTGTAAAAATTAAACATTTCATCATGTTGAATATTAGGTTCCTGACTAAATGGGAATGAGAATTCTTCACTTGCTAGTTGTTCCACTTGTGTATTCTATGCAAAATTGTAGAATTCCAATAGCATAGCATTGAATTGTATAGGAGGAGGATTCCCATTTACCTATGAATTTTCATTCATCTCCTGATTGCCATTATAGTAGGAACCATCATTGTTAAGTGCATTTTGGCTATCATCATACTGATTAATATTAGTATATTGAACGTTGTTGTTGTTGTTATCAGTAGGAATGCTTCCATTTTTTGGATGGGTGTTCCATTATCGGTTCTATCTTTGGAAGCCATTATTTTGATCAGGAGGATTGAAGTTATTCCCTCCGTTGTTGTTTCCTACATTGTTGTTGTTATTGTTCCTGTTTTAATTCTAACCAAAATTTTTGTTGTAGGGGCTAGTGTTGTTTCTTTGGAAGTTGTTATTTAGTCCTTGTGACAATCTAAGACATGTCAATTCCTTGTTCATCTGTGACATAGTCTTCTTCATTTGACCAACTTCTGAAATAAGGTTATTGTCTATTTCCATGAGAACTATGGCCTTTTGTTCAAAGAAAGTTATTTTTGAAGGCTCATACCCTAGATATGTTATCACTTGATTTTGTGGAGTGGGTGCCTAATATAATGGAATTGGGATCATAGGTATGAATTGGCTAGGAACCATGGGTGCTCCCATGGGGTATGTTGGTATTGTAGTGACTGATTGATTGGAAGCATCATTCCTCCTCCATTAGGATTGGCTTTCTTTGTGAAGATTATAGCTTCTGCAAACACTTTAACTGATGTGTTGATATTTTCTATAGGAAGTCTTCTCAAAAAAATCACAATAAGATGGTCCATAGAATTCAAATAAATCTAAATAGTGGCTTCAACCGATATGGTGTATGGCATTTCCAACTTGCAGTAGGCCATATGAAAGTGATGTTTGAAGTGGGAGACTATCTCAGTTGGGTCCCTTTTGATTGATATGAATTGTTGATGTATCATAGCTGGATTGATGAATGTTTTGAATTGTTCCAACAAATTTTTTTTGAATGTATCTCAATCTCCAATGCATCTAGGTGGTAAATTAACATACCAATTGAAGGCAATTTCTCCCAAAGAGTCGGGAAATAAATGAAGAACCACATCCTCATTAGCAACTTTCTTGTGATTGCAAATTTCCTTGAATACATTGACATGATCTTTAGCAGTTTGAGTCTCACCATAGATGAATTTGGGGAAAAAATTCTCGAGATTCTTAGGGAGGTCATGGAGTGCACCTCTCAAGTTTATTGGTGAGTCCACAACATTTGCAAAAAAGGCCATTGGAGGGTTTGGTGGACCTAACACTGGTTGTTGAGGAGTAGCTATTGGAATGTGTGGTGGTCCACCAGGTGGTTGGAGTGGAGGTGGAGTTGAAGAAGATGATGAAAGCTCGAATGGAAGCAGTTGAATTTGGGATGTTCCCTTGTCAATACGTGGTTTGTGGAAGTGGGTGATCTCAAGAAACTTGTGTGCACTTGGCATAGACCTTAATGCTCGCTAAAATGGGGATTTTGGATCAATATCCTCCAGCTTGCATCAATCTTGGAAAAAGTGCACCTCTCTATAGAAGTACACTTTCTCACCTTTTTGAATTTTGCACACCATAGAGTTTTGTAGACCTGCACACTTGTGAAGTTGTAGATCTATGGACCAGCTATGAACCTACAGATCTATGTACCTATGGAGCTACAAACCTAAATTTCTCAAAAAAACTCAAGAAATTTTTTGAACTTTTGTGAAGTGCAGATTATTGTAGAAGTGCAAAATTCTAAAACTTTAACAAATTTTCTTCCTTTTCGGAAGCCAAAAAGGGCCCTCCTTCTAGCACCACTTCTATTTGGAGGTTGTTTTACATGAGGTTAATGGCAGGAATCCATTGCGTAATTCCTCTCTTGAAAAGCTAATCTTTTGGGATCAACTCCAAGGTTCAGTATTTGTCTTGCGATGTACCGAAATCCACTCAGTTGAAGATAAATGTGATTGTTCATGAGGATGCCTTTGCTAGTTCTACTATGATCTTGGAATGAAGTAAATCTGTTTGCTATCTCAAAATCACACACAAAAAAGCAATTTTTTTGTATTTTCTAGTTTTTCAATGAATGCAATTCTAACAATACAACTAAAATGAGTTCCTATTATAACAAAGGGTTAGCAAAGAAAATAAAAAAAATAAAAGAAAATAACATAAAATTGAAATAACTTGAAATTGAAATCCTAAATGGACATAAGCTACAGTAAACAAAATGCTGTGAGTTAAACTTTTGAAGAAATTGGTAGGAAACCAATGAGAACAGGAGCAACACTTCCTAGAATCCATTGATGCAATCATCCATGAGAAAATTGAACTATCATATGATATTTCACCTTTCATCAAATTGCAAGGCCACAAAAAGTGTGCTTATGTGAGGCAAAAGGCTATGAAGGCACAATTTGATGATCTCTTCTCAAGCTAGATATGTTAGTGGAAAAAATAAATTTGTAGCAAACACCAGAACTAAAAGATTACACAACTAGAAACAATGTAATAAACCTTTGGCTCATTCACAATCTCATGAACAAAATCCACAAAACAATGACACATTCAGGCAAGAATCACTACACTTCAAATGTGAGCACCAAAAGCATAATTTTATTTCATAATAATGGCAACCCTTGTTACATTTTACAATGAGGTATTTATAAGAAATCATTTCCTCAATTTGTGTTGAGAGTGAGAGATATCTTCATGCAATAAAATTCTTTGTAAAACATTAAAACAAACTAAATATATACAGACTAACAATTAATCTGGTGCTTAGAGTGACTCCATCCATATTTTATTCATTAATTGGATGCATGAGCCATTTACATGTCAAAAACAAAGAAATTATGAGAGAGAAAGTAGGAGGAAGCCTTTAGTTGAAGTAGGAGCATCTGGAGACACCAAAAATAGAAGGTGGTCCTTCACTAAGCGTGTGTCATAGTTAAACTATCATCAGAATGTGTTCTTGATTCATGGAAGGTGTTATTTTTGGAACTAGCAATTAACTTTCAATGCACCTCTGAATTGTGGAGCTACAGACCTATGTACCTACACACCTGTAGAGCTACAGACCTTGATAGGGTCAAAATCTCAAAAATTTTGCTAAGTGTCAAAATTGAAATTCTGGCATCTGGGTTTTGTTCTTCTTCATCCCAAAGCTATGTTTGGCTATTTGCCCTTGAATTTCTCTATTATCTCAGTTATCTTGGAAGAATTCAAAATATCTAAAGCCTCATATTTATCCTTGACCTTCTGTCTGTAGTTGTCTAGCTCAATTCGAGTCTCTACAAAATCTTCGAGTTTGGTATCTAACTCTAACAAGGCTTCTTCTATCCTAAAGGCTTGTTGGATGTCCTCATCATCAACAACTTCCACAAAAATCTTCTTGAAGTTTTCCACTACTGTTTCTATAGGTAATAATTTCTCTTATTCCTCATCTTCAAAAATATCCAAGCGTGCATCACTATAATGTCTTTCTGCTTCTGAAATTTTCTCTCGGGTTTGGTTCTTGAGCCAATGTATCTCCTCATGTAATGTCTCCATTACTTTATTGCTATCCACTATTTTCTCTATCCAATCGTCAATGATGTCCAATTCTTCTCCAATATATACATCAATCAAAACCTGACATCTTTGGCCCTTTATGGCTTGTAGAGTCTACAAATCTTCACTCTAGGTACGTACCTCATCCATGATATTAAAGTCCTACTTCAAAATTGCTACGATCTTATTCACGTTCTCCTATGTAGCATGAAGTTAATTCAAATTCCCTATGATGATTGTAATACCTTTCTCCTCAAAACTTCCTTGCCATTCTTGACAAGCTCTCAAAAATGGATCAAGTTGCACACCTCCCCCTTCTCTAAGTACAATGTTCAAAGTATGCTCTAGGTGTTTAGGATCAAGAGGACCAATGACCTCAGCTAGATATCCCCTTAGGATCTCAACTTGTCTTTGAAGTGGATGAAGTTCAATCTCCCATTGTTCCATGTACTTGAGGACCTCTTTAACTCCCATAGTCATCATTTGTTGGGTTGAATCCCATGTAGGCCTTCCCAACATAACATCCTTCAATTCATAATCTTCGAGAATAAGGCCTTCTATATCTATGCCTTTAGGAGGAAGAGCCACTTGTGCAAATAAATCCTAGTTCTATATGGTGGTAACAAATGCCAATGGTGCTACCTCATGTAATGGAGACTCAAGTTTGTTCAAGATCTTTGCAATGTCACAAATTTCCTTCTCTAAAGCATGGAATTGAGGCTTAGTACTCCTCATTATCTCCTTTCAGATCCATCTAGGGATATGTCCTACTGAGGACCTAGCTCTTGATGATGAAGGAGTATGTTCAACTACTTCTTTCCCTTTATCACTCTTGCTTGGAGTCATTTCCTATTGTGAGGGTTCCCCTTCTGTAGTCTTAGTCTCAGTAGACCCTGTAGCCTGAACCTCAATGTCATGGGAAAGTGGTTGAGAATATTCTACCATTTGTCCTTCTAACACTTCACTAGTCACCATTTGTTCTAGTCTCTCCTCTAATAATGGTTCCTTTTGAACCTGTTCCTCTTCTAAATTCTGAGGCGAGGGAGTCACTAAACCCTATTCTACCACTATAACTCATGATGGAGATGGAGGAGTAAGATCAGGACCCTGTGTATCTGGGGCATTTGTGTCTAGACTTCCTGTTGAGGTTCACCTATAGGGATATCCCTGATCTTATCCCTGATCAACTCTATACCTATGGGCATGAAATCAAAATCTAACATTGAGCAAACATCATCACTCCCTTCACTCTGCTCATCCACCCACTGCTATACTTCATCTTCCAAAGAAGAGAGCTCTAAAGGTTCAACTTCAGTGGATGGCAGGGTACCCATGGCACTCTTTCTCCTTTGTAACTCTATGGCTCTTGCTAGTTGAGTTCTTCCATGTAGGGGCACTTGTTTTTTCTCTTCCTCTTGTGATTCTATTTCTTCTTCTTCTTCATCTTCCTCTAGAATGCTTTTAGGAATAGAAGGATTAGGCACTAATCTTCTACTAATCCTTTGCCTTTTCTTCATTCAAATTTTAATCCTCTTCTTCTATTTCTTGGAGTTAGAAGGAGAAGTTGGCTCATCTTGCATAGGAGGAATGAGGACTTGTAGAATCTATCCCTCTTTTGGTTGGCTAGGTACAACAGGAGGAAACTATGGTTCATCCTAGAATTGGGTAGCTCTAGTATCTTCAAACCCTGGTGAACTTTGGTCCTGCTACTAGGGAGGCACCTGTTTTTTCTAAATCCTCTAAGGAGAGGTCCTCTTTCTTTTGTTCTTTCCCTTCATTTCAGGAGGGTGATAATATCCAATCGGGAGATCAAGCTAATACACTATTTCTAGCCTGATAGGAGACTAGAGTGCAAAGGTAAGAATTGTTACTTTCCTTCCTCTACCTCTTTCTAGGTGAGCATGTGCATGGAAGATCACTATGTCAAGAATTGGATCAAGTGGAAAAGGTTTCTTGATCCAATTCTTTGTCATTCAGATGACATGTCTTGCTTGATGATTAATGTCATCTCCTTCCTCCTTGTCAACCTCAACATTTAGAATAGGTCTTTCACCAATTTTATCTACATTGAACATGCATCCAATAATTCCTTAGAATCCTGTTACCATATCTCATCAGGGATGTTCAACTGGAGATCCTTTTCTACTAGATACAAAGTCATCCTACAATAGTCCCTAATGTGGACATCATAGTAATTTGTGGCATTCATCCAGTGATCTTCAACAACATCCTCATGATGGAAATATTTTCCTACTAGATGCTCCACTTTCCTGACATTATCAAAATATGACCAAGGAGAGTTTTATTCTTTAAGAGGATAGTTTTCCCACTCCCACTCAATTTGCTAGTAAATCTCCAATAGTACAAATTTGTCACTAGGATATATTAGGAGCTTCTTAGGATTGATGGATGCCCCAGCTACTTGTAGATATGTGAACATTTTGAACTGGATAAAGTAAGCTCCAAGAACTGTGAATTGTGCTTTGGCTTCATTAGATAAGCTCTTTCCATAATCACCCTCGATAGATCGAATGATCATAAAGATGAATACATCATTCACAATTTTGTATTCTTTTCTTTGCCTTAAGAGCTTCTTCTTCACCAACTAAGGATAAACTACGTATGGCCAGGTATTGGGGTCCTACATACTACATTTCCTGTACAAACCAGGATAGTTGGTTGCCCTTATTGCAAACAAGTACACCATGTAATAAGTCATGTAAAAATTCTTCTTTTCCTTCATTGTCCTTAGTTGCTCACACAAGTTTCACTTAGTATGGTTGTCTAATCTAGTGGTATCCAATTTTATACAATCCTTGTACCTCATTGAGAAGCCTCCTTGAGGAAAGATAACTAGCAAAGTGGATATGAATCAGTGATACATGATGAAAGACATTGGATACTCTATCATTCTCTTGAGTAGATATATGAAATGGGTGCTGCAGCCACTTGGACATAGCTGCAAATATGAAATAGGCTCAACAACCACTTGGGCATGGGTGCAGATATGAGAAAGGTGCCACCGCCACTTGGGTGTGGGCACAAAAATGAGATGGGCACTGCCACCACTTGGGCGTGGGTGTAGATATGAAATGGGCTTTGCAACCACTTGGGCATGGGCATGGATATGAGAAGGGAATTGCCACTGCTTGGGTGTGGGCGTGAAAATGAGATGGGCAGCACCGCTGCTTGGGCACAAGCATGAAAATGAGATGGGCACCACCACCGCTTAGGCATGGGCATGAATATGAAGTGGGTATTATAGCCACTTAGGCATGGGTGCAAATATGAAATGGGTGCCACTGCCACTTGGGCATGGGCACAAATATGAAATGGGCGCCGCAGTGCTTACCTCACCTTAGCATGGAGGTACTACCAAAGGTGCCAAACTTTGTCAAAATAATGGTGCAAAAACAAGGTTTTTTGGGGGTTTTATAAACCCTGTGCTAGGCAAGGTGAGCGGTGTGCCTCTGTGCATACACTAGTACATGGTGCACATCTCACTCGTGCACGTGCATGCATGTGCGTGAACATCATCATTTTTTTTTTTTGCTAATTTTTTGCAATTTTTTTCAAATTTTCTAATGTTTTTTTTTTTTTCGACTCAAAAAATCTAATTCTAATAAAAAAAATTCTCTAAACTCTCAAACTGTGAGTCCAGGAGTCAAAAAAAGTAGGGGGTTCCCATTCCTAGTGAGGAATGGGGCGTGTGTTGTGGACACCACAACATAACTGAAAGTAAACTAGGGGTAGGCACTATAATCTCCCACTATCAATTACATTATCTATTGGGGCTAACAATCTCCTCCTTAAATAGTATTGATAGAAATAGATAACATAAGATATTACATTACACAACATTGCATAGGATAATAAAATGTATGCATTGTCAACAATACAACTTTGCAGTTCTTTGTCTTCAATCTGGTAGTCAGTTTGTAACATCAAGAGAAATAAATTTTAACATCTCTCTCCCTCAAGATATGATGTCTTAGTGTAGATTTAGTCTTCAATCTCATCTTCATCTCCATAGAATATTTCTCTCTTTAGTGATCGTTATCCCCCTTTGGGTAATCTCTCTTCCTTTACTATTTCTATCCTTTTGACAATATTTTTTCTTATTTGTTCTCTCTTATTTAGTTATTCTCTCCCTCTTTGACATCAATGCCAAAGGTAATTATAAAATTCAACATGAAACTTATAAAACC
The DNA here is from genome assembly GCA_028749045.1 of Cupressus sempervirens. Classification (NCBI taxonomy): domain Eukaryota; kingdom Viridiplantae; phylum Streptophyta; class Pinopsida; order Cupressales; family Cupressaceae; genus Cupressus; species Cupressus sempervirens. Next base: position 73,144,864 of record CM053792.1, on the reverse strand, counting down.
TTAACATGTACTAATTACATCAGTTTCATCATAGTCAACTTCACAACTTTAGAAATATTCTTAAAGTGTGAACACTTATGCATCAACTCCAAAAAGACATTACAATTTATCCATGAATTGATGCATCATGCCTCTTCACCTAGTGAATTTTAGATAGGGGTAGGATCCCTAGTTTATCTCTTAGATACTCAAAAGAATCTTTAGGTAATGGCTTAGTAAATATGTTAGCAATTGTTGGAAACTAAAATTGGAACAATTGTTATGTTGTCATTAATGTCAAACCTTATCGATAAGACAATTGCTATCTGAGTAGAGTTCCATATCAAGATGATTGATGAAGAGGATTTGAAAGGACATAACAAAAGGACCTAGAGGAAAGGTTGAGTTATGAGGAACTATAATGGGCACTTGATTAACTTTAGACTTTGAAAAGGCAATGTGATTGTTTAATCATAACCTAAGTGGAGAAGATAGTTGTATCGAAGCCTAGAAGAAGTGATCAAAGAATGACCAAATGCATAGGCTTGTAGAGAAGAAGAGAAAAAGATTAAGGAACCTAAAGTTTATGCCGAGAAATGCTAGAGTTGATTGAGTGTTATTAGAAGCCAAGGAAATATAGTGTCAACTGAGCATCAACATTGATCAAGTGTCAGTAAATGTGCCAAAATGAAAAAGTTAGCAGCGGCCGAGTAATCCATTGTTGATCAAGTGTTAGAATACAGTGTTGGCTGAGGGACAACATTTGAGAAATTATGAGGAAATCTTAATTTCCAGCTGACATAGTTAATTTCTTGGAATATCTAAAGTGTGTTGAAGATAAGGATGGATGACCAAGATTTAATTCAATAGAAATTGTGTTTAAGTGTTTCAATGCAAGAATTAATGAGAAGTTTTCAGGAGTTTCTAGAAGAGAAAAGAGGATATAAATGATGAAAGGATTTGATGAATCTAACCTAAAACTAATATCTATAGTGATGTTTAAGTGAAAAAAGATCTAAATTACCCATTTAAGGAGGTACAAGAGCTAACCTAATAAAGGTTAGAGTAGTTGTTGATGCTATTGATTGATGAACTTGAGTAGGAGGCTGAGAAGAGTTGTAAAAAGGTCAAGAGTGATTGTTTCAAAGGTTTCCAAGTAGATCAGTGATAGAGATGAAAATGGAGGCCAATTAATGGATCAACATATGAACCAAATTCTAATCTATATTTGCAAAGTGAGTTGAATTTTTCAAATCAAAGTATTGTTGCTTTCTAACCACTATATCAATTTTGAACTCCTTTAATCAAGGCTGACCTAAAAGTTATATTTAAATCCTTTAATCAAGGTGACATTCTAATGGAATTTTTTTAAGCCCTCTAATAAGACCACTCCTAACAAGGTTATTAAACGCTTTAGCAAGGTCACATTTAACAATGTGTTTTATAACCTTTAATAGGGTTGGTTTCTAATAGAGCTTACTTTAGAAGAGTGAAAAATTGGTGACATGTTATTGGTGGTTTTTCCTGAATTGGGTTTCCACATTAAATCGTAGTTTCATACTTGTGTGGATGTTATTTGAGATGTTTTACTATTAATGTTTTACATTATGCAAGTTTGTTAATATTAGAATATTGGAATACAAGTTTATGTTACTAATTGTTTGCTATAGAGACTGAGCTATTGAATGATTGGATCTAAAGTATTTGAAGTGATTAAAAGTTCAATTAGTACATCTAGACATGACATTAATTGATTCATCCCCCCACTATAGTTATTCTAAATCATTCAAATAAGCAATTTGTTCCTTGGACTTCACATATTGAAGCCTTTCTTATTTCTCTTGTACTTGCTCCCTCAAATAATGATAATTGATTGATATGTGCTTAATTTTTGCATGCATCACTAGATTTTTTGAAATATGTATGGAAATTGTATTATCATAGTAAATAGTAGCATGCATAGGTACCTCTTCTTACATTCCTTCCAATAGTTGTTTAATCCATACAATATTTGAACAATTGATTGTAGTAGCAAAATATTCAACTTTCATAGTAGATTGTGAAATACAACTCTATTTCTTCTTTATCCATGCTATCAATCTTTCTTCTAAAAAGAAATCTCCACCACTTGTGTTTTTTATGTCATCAATATTACTAGGCCAATCAACATTTATGTAGGCTTTACTATTAAATTCACCCTCTTGTTTATACCATAGGCCATAATCTTAAATTCCTTTGAGATATGTGAATATCCTTTTTATAGCATTCATATGTGTCTCCTTTGGATTAGATGAAAACCTTGCAACAATTCCAACAACTAGTGCAATATCTAGTCTACTATTTATAGCATATTGTAGTTTTCCAATCATAAATCTATATAGTGCTTCATTTACCTTACCAGTAGTGTCTTCTTTTGAGAATTTCACTCCAATCAACATAGTTGTATTGATTGGATCATACTCATCCATCACAAATGTCTTCAGGATTTCTTTCACATGCTAAGACTGAGTAACATAAATAACTTTCTTTTTTTTGGTAGACTTGCAATCCAATGGATTTTTTTATCTCTCCAAACATTGAAATTTCAAGTTCAATACTCACTCGTTCAAAAAATTTCTTACTCAACATGTCATTTCTAACAAATATTATCTCATCAACCAATATTTCTGCAATCAATACCATATCTTCATATTCATTCTTGAAATATAGATTATTGTTTTCACTTGTTCTATCAAATCCAATCTTAATTAGATAAGAGCATAATATTTCATACCATGCACTTGGGGCTTTTTGTAGTCCATATAACACCTTGTTCAGTACACCATGTCCTTCTTTTCAAGTTCAATGAATCCTTTAGTTTGTTCTATATATACTTCCTCCTCAATTATTCCATTCAAAAATGTAGTTTTGACATTCATTTGATATACTTTAAACTTCTTGTATGTAGCATAAGCCAATATTATTCATGATACAAATGTTTCCAATCTTTCCATAGGTGCAAATGTTTCACCATAATCAATTCCTTCTTGTGTATATCCTTTGCAAACTATTCTTGCCTAGTTTCTTACCACTTCTCTATTCTCATTCAGCTTGGTTTTGAAAATCCATTTGGTTCCAGTCATGTTTTTATTAGCAGGTCTCAGTACTAGTGTCCAATTATTGTTCTTCTCAATCTGATCAATCTCCTCATTCATATCATTAACATAACATTCATCATATAATGCAACATTTATTGTTCTTGGTTCAAAATAAACTATCAAGCATGTACCTTATCTTATCTTACTATGTGTTTGTACTCCAACACTTCTATCTCCAATTATTTATCTAGGTGAATGATTCTTCCTTACACATTTGGCCAATATAGGTTCATTTCTATGATTCTCATGATTTCCTTCAATCAGTAGGGGTTCAAATTTTTGCTTAGATTGAACTGTCTAGTGCTTAGGTATAGTAGTCTATGACTTGGTAGCTATTGTGTAGTTCCTGATAACTCTATGTTCTAACTTAGGTAGATTATCAAGTGCCTCTTTATAGAAATATACAAACTTGTTGTAATCTTTAGGTTCCTTCTTATTTTCAACATCATTCTTCTTTGCAAACTCATCAACTCTTACATTTACAATTTCAATCATCTTCTTAGTAGCTTTGTTCAAACATTTACAAGCTTTTCTCTTAGATGAATAACCAAGGAATATACCTTCATCTTCTTTAACCTCAAGTTTACCACTCCTTTCATCCTTGTGAATATAATATCTACTTCCAAATATTTTGAAATAATTTACATTCAGTGTATGACCATACCACAGTTCATAGGGAGTCTTGTTTTTTCCTTTCTTTAATTGAACTCAGTTGAGAGTGTAAACAATGGTATTAATATCTTCTCTCCATAATATATGTGAAATATCCTTCTCAGTCATTAGTGTCCTTACACAATCCATAGGTGACCTATTTCTCCTTTTAGCAATACTATTCTGTTGTAGTATCCTTGGTGTAGATAATTGTCTTTTAATACCATTATCAACACAAAAGTTAGTGAATTCAGAAAACATAAACTTGCCACCTCTATCAAGTCTTAAAAATTTCAAAGATTTACCAGTCTCCTTTTGAATTCTAGATTTATACCACTTGATCATATCAAATGCATATGATTTCACCTTAATGAACATTACAATCATCATCCACAAACAATATGATGTCTTTATCACCATAGTAACTATCAATTCTAATTAGACCACATAGATCATTGTGCACTAATTCCAGAATATCATTTGAAGTGTGTGCCTTGCTAGAAATACTAGACTTTTTCCTCTTACCAAGTTGACATTCTTTACACATATCATTTTTAGGTTTTTGCAAATTCAGTAAGCCTATTACTCTTTTATTTTTACTGATTTTCACCATGTTCTCAAAATTTACATAACAAAATCGTTTATGCCATAACAATGTATCTTCAACTCTAGAAAATAAGCATGTTTCAGCTATAAGATCAAGGTAGAATAAATTACCTTTTTCTTGCATTCCTATTCCAATTAGATTAACCCCATCCTCAAATATCTTGACCTTAATTTTCCTAAATTCCATCTTGTGACCTAAGTTATTCAACTGAGCAACACTCAAGAGATTATATTTAAGTCCTTGAGCCTAATGTGCATCATCGCATATGATCTTATCATTCAAAATGAGTGATCCTTTTCCTTTCACCAGGCATGGAATGTCATTTCCAAGCTTAATAGTTCCACCATATTCAATTTCTTCATTAATCAAATTTACTTAGATCGCCAGTCATGTGATATGAGCAACCATTATCAATAATCCATAAGTCATTCCTACTAATATGTGAAATCAGGGTAGTTTCATTTTCATACCTTTCATCATTTGTATCTTCCTTGATTACAACATAAACCATTTCAACTACTTCCTTGTCTTCATTAGAACTAGACTCTATGTTCTCTTCCTTAATTTTGTAACATTACTTATTTCCTTTGTCTTTGTAACCCATGTTCTTCTTGTACTTGAAATCCTTCTTGTCATTTCCAACATTTCTATTAGACTTACTTCTGTTAGGACATTTATCATCAAAGTGACCAACCCCATTACATTTGAAACAAATTAGGAACAACTTACCTTTTTATTTACCTTTACCTCTTGATAAGATTCTTGCAAGAAATGATTCTAGATCATCCAGGCCATCTTTAGTTTTAGATTCACTTTCTTTTTTACTATTCTTCTCTTTCTTTGGATTGCTTATGGTTAGTGAAGACTTAAATGCATTTCCCATTATAACCATGTTATCATAATTTCTCATCTCAAATTTAGTCAACTAACCAACTAGACCTTCAAGCATCGGATAATTTCCAAGCATATCTCTTACTTCTTGATTAGTACAAACTTTAATAGCATAAACATGTAGAAGATTTTTAAGAACTTTACTTACAATTTCATTATCAATGATAATTCCTCCAATAGCTCTGATTACACTTACAACATCCTTGATTTGGTTTACATATTGCACAACATTCTCACCTTATTTCATTCTCATATCATCATACTTACCTCTCAAGCTTTTAGCTTTGGTTCTTCGTACATTGTCATCTCTTGCATGTACTAGTTTTATTTTATCCCACATTTGCTTAGCATTAACATAGTTCTTGATACCATCAAAATCAACATAATAGAGAGAATATGAAATCTCAATCATCAAACTATTATGATTCCTCTTCTCATTCAAGTTATCCAAAGTAAAGGGACCAACAAGTGTAGTAAATTTATCCTCCAACCAATGTGTGACATTATCTCCAATACTAGATAGATACAACTTTATTTGGTATTGCCATGAGGAAAATTTATCCTTTTTTATCATTGGTACCTCTCTCTTATATATCTTTGATCTTTACCTTAGGTTCTTATAAACTTTCTTCTCCAAGCATTGTGCTTTGATACCAATTGTTAGATAATTGAGATGGGGGTGAATTAGTTATGTCCAATTATCATACAGTCCCTTCAAATATTTTAGTACGAACAAAATATTATTAACATTAAAAAAAATCACTTGGTGTAGTAATTCAACTTAACTCTTAACTCTTTCAAATAATTTATTCCAAACTGTTAACTAATAGTTCCTTGGATTACTGAGTGTTAGTAAAATTACTTAGTTATAACCAATCATAAACTTAGTTATTACCAAGTTGCAATAAACTATAAAAACTTGAAAACAACTGCAACACAAATAACTTACACACACTTGACACCAATATTTTAACATGGAAAGCCTATGAAGAGAAATAAATACTTGAGACCGACAACCCAAAATTTTTACTCTTATGAAGTGAGATCTACTAGGAGCCAACCTTATTAAAGATTACATACACATTGTTAATGTGACCTTATTAGAGGATTTCACCAAAATATCATCTAGACCTTAACACTCCTTGTTCCTGACTAAAGAGTGGCCTAATTTTAAGGACTTAGAAACACCACTAATTGATGCTACCATGTAGGAATTTATAGACTTGTTAGGTCCACAGAGTACTTCTAAGATTTTATGCTACAATGGTTAAATAGTAATAGTAGAAAATGATCTGTTAGGAATAGTAACTACCTTTGCTTGTTCAAATATTTGTTCCTTTGTCTTTCTTTTTCCAATATCTCTCTTGGATCTCCTTTCACTTTGTACTTTTGACTTGGCTGATTCACACCATCTCTTTCTCCAACTCTTCTCAGTTCTCCTAGCTCAATAATCTTCTTTCACTTTCTTCAACTTTTAATTCTCAATAACTTAGCACTTTAGCACTATGACCAACTTTCAAATCAACAACCACCAACATCAACCACAAGCCTAAACAATCTTTGTCTCCTCCTTAAATAGTATTCTGAATGCTTTCAGATCCTTCCATCTTTTTCCACTTAATCACAGTCATCAATCTTAGGTTCATACCAAATTTCCTTCATACAAGGAATCTAGACACTCGCAAAATATAACTTGCATAGAAATTTGTGTCCATCTTTATCCTTATTCAATCTCCTTCATTTGATCCTTCTTGAATTTTTCCAACTCTAGATATTGTAAGAAACTTTGACTTTAGACTTATACCATCTCAAAATTTCCATATTTCCATCAAAATTTGACCTTAGATTCCAATTCTCCAATCTTGTTCATCCACTTGTCACTCGATAAATATAACATGTACTCAGGTAATATAAAAATTGGTTAATATTGACTTGCTCAAATAATATTGAATTTCCCTTTTTCTTTACTAGTCACTTGGGCAATAATGTAATCACTTGATGAATATAATCTTCCTTCATTAACCTTGTCACTCAATTAGGCTTGTGTTCTATAATTCATTACAACAATATATGATTATAAAATAATCACACTAATAATATATTATCACTGTCCAACTTATTCAAGTACCCATTAAATACCTTGCATATGACTTCTATCGTCGTCATACTTTCTTCAAATCCTCTTCATCAATCTAGTGATATAGTACTCTATTGATTTCGTATAATGTCTAGCCAATTAAGACTTTGACATGAATGACAATAGAACAATTGATGTGACTCTTCTACATACATTCATAACATTACCAATTAACAATCTTCTACTATCAATTACATTGTCAGTTGCAGTTAACAATTATTATGTCATCACTTATGCTCTTGTAATAGATTTCCAAATATGATATTAGTGTGTGAGACATATCTTTAGCCGAGGTCTCTTTCATTGGTTGATTTGGGTTTGTGTTAGCACTAACCCCTTTTTTTTTATCATTTTTTCTTTTGTTTCTTTTTTCTTCTTTTTCACCCTTGCACATGGATGTGGAGTTAGGACCCTTTTTATAGGAGGTTTATTCACGTTAACTAAATGATGTTATATCTCGTTGTGATTCATCAAATTCTTTTCTTTTTCTCTCTAGTTTACCATGAGTGTGGGTTTATCCACACTCTCACTAAAGTGGGGGCTAAATCTGCCATCTTAAATTTGGAAGCACCTCAATTTAATGATGGTTTAGCACCCATTTAGTGTGATTTCATCATTCATTTTCATCTCTCTTCCTTTATTCGTGTTCTCCTAGGCAAAATTGGGGTAAGACCTAATATATCCTCTTTAAAGCTCCTATTTTCATGGTATAACACACTAAGAAAGATCTAATCACATAGATCCTTTATAACACCCCACCAGGGAACCCAAAATAAATTAACCTAAAGTTTCACTAAGTTTGTTAAACATTTTTGTTTGCAAGATAATAACCTAATAACAATAGATATAAAAAATAGCAGAACCAATAAGATACACATAAACACATACCATAAAAAAAATTACAATTCTTAAGGATCCCATGACATTGAATCACATTTAAGTTTAATTAATATGAAAACCAATATATAACACATCCACATTAAAGAATAACTACAAGTACAAATCTATTTAAATAATATACAATTATCCCAAATGCTATTTGGCAATAATCATAATGCACAATCATCTAATGTACAGGTCACAAGGTATGAAAGGCTGAAAGAATATACATCATAAAAAAGATTACATCATCTCTTTAACATCCATGAAATAAAATACAATACAATAGGTATAACCATCCATCATAGTACACGAGAATAGAATGAAAGGAAATGTAGAATAGGGAACTCTAGCCACGACATCGAATTGATGGATCTCAATGGTAAAAGTAAAAAGCATTACCACCTGACCTCATGGTAATCCAAAAAGGGTCCACTCCCACTGTGCTAAGGAGATAGTCTCAAGTCCCAAATAGGATAACAATCCCAAAAGTCAAAAGTAATATCTAGGTCAAGGAAAACCTAAAAGCAATCTAACTCCAGGTACCAAGACACAAGTAACATCTAAATCTAGAGAAAAACAAAGACACGTAGGAAATCTACTATGTAAGTGGGAAAGTGTCATCATATGAGCCAACTCTAAGGTTACCCTATCAGTCTTTTAATACTCTAGCCCCATAGTGTCTCTATGTGGCATCAATATCCTTTCATATAGACAAGGCATACTAATGAAGAAAGGTCGCAACCAAGCATCCTCTCTACTCCTATCCTAGCCTGTACTAGCACTTCAGGTATGGGCAAGGAAAAATAATGACTCTTATTAATTCATTTTACTCTCATTTAATGTAGTGTTATCACTTACTAAAATAACCTACAATGGGTTACCCACCAACCTCTTTAGGGCCTTAGCCTCCATTGCAAACCACTGCCTGACATGACATAGAGATAACCTACCCTACGCTTAGTAAAAGTAGTAGGTCTCATACAACCATAAATCACTCATCAGTTCTTAAACAAGCACCTGGAAAAATATTGAAAACATTACTGATCATAATCATAGATTTCACCAATATGATCATCCTAACAAGATTTATCCAAAATCAAATACATGTATACAAAATCATGACATCACCAAAAAAATAGCTCAATATCACCTCAGTCCTATACAAGCAACTGGGAAAAAATCCAAAGATAATTGATCAAAGACTCAAAGGTTCTATTAGGAAAGACACACCATTCACCTCAGTTCTACACAAGAGAAACTGAAAGCAATAACAAAATATTTGATCAAGTCAGCATAGAGCATGCATGACACATCACCATGGTTGGGTATAAAAGATTGTAACCAAAATAAGCCATAACATCATCATAGAAAAAAACTCCCAAGCCTTTGTAAACATCCTGATTTGGTCAAAGAACTAAGTCAACCCCAAACCCAATACACAAGAAAACATACAAATGATAGTGTAGTTTCATAGTTTTGTTTGGTTTAGAAAAATACAGTTTTGAGTTAACAGTAAGGTTTCAAAATCACATTTCATAGTAAGTCTTTCCAATTTAACAACATTTTAAAATCTCCATTTTACTTTTATAATTGAACTCCTATCTACCAATATCTCACCAATCTGATGTTTCTATAAGGATCATAAATTTAAATAATAACTAATAAATAAATAACTAGTAATTATTTAACAATATTAAATAATAAAATGAATTTCATTAATTAATTTCCTTCTAATGTCCTATTAAAAATTAATTAATTAATTAATTAAATTATTAATAACATATCCTTTTAAAGAAAATACTTAATAAATTATAATATTTTAATAATTAAAAGAAAACTATTAATAAAATATATTGATAATTAAATTCAAATTAAATTTAAATTTAAATGAATTAAAATTTTAAATTAACTTAAAATTTAAATAATTTTAAATTTTAAATAAAAATGACATGTTTTAAGGCTTGTCGGCCTGCCATATATGGCCATCGTTGTAGTAGTCTACTACTGCAGCAGGACATGCTGTGTGCAGGAGTGGCTAGCACTATTGCCGAAAGATAAAATAGGAGGGGAGGTGGGGTGTGGGACCCACCTCCCTCCTTTATATTATATATATATACAAAAAAAAATGCGCCCCCCCCCCCCCCTTTTTAATTTTTTTAAAAATTTTTTTATAAAAAAAAGTGAATAATAAACTAATAGGGAAACCCCAATAAAATAATCGAATTTTGCATTTGTAATTCTATTTCTTCCCAAATCCCTACTTGATTAAAATACCCAACTATAAAATTCACAGAACGAGGATTCCAAAACTAAATTTCTCGAATGCAGATAATTTTGATATAGAGAATAATAAAATTTACAACAAAGGATTCATCTCAAATAAAACTTTGAAAATAGATTTATTAAACACAAAGAAGATATGAATTCGAAGAACAAAAACTACTATGCCAATAATCCACAAGATTCTACCTAAATTTGATGCACGAAGCATGTGAGAATTCCCCTTTCTTCTAAAACCCTTCTTCTCGAAAAATTACTCCTCCAAAACCCGGTCCTCGAGAAATGAACTCTAAATTGTTGATAGAGTTTTTCCCCAATTTAGGGTTTTGATTGTGCAATTATGCGAAAAGCCCTTTACCTTTATTATTTAATTATATTTTAATATTCATGCACAACCTTTTTGCCATTTAATTTAAAATATCTTTACTAAATAATTTTCTTTCTCTTTAATTAATTTTTGAGATTTTTTGATAAAAATATATATTAACTTAAGTAATAATAATATTTAGCATTTATTTAAAAATGAACTCCTAAATATATTATTGAATTAAATAAATATTATTACGCCCAAAATTAGACTTTAAAAGAATCTTTAAATTTAATAAATTTCTAAATTAGTTAAATATAATTAAATACCAAATTTTTCTTATAAAATTTCTATTAAATTAAATCATTAATTATTCTTTAATTTAACAAAAAATAATTGTAGACCTATTAGATTGAAAAGAAAACCCATAATAAAGTACAGAAAACTAGATCAAACTCAAGGGTTATAATCATAAATTTACGTCACTTGACAAATTTGGAAGGTAGACAACTTAGATTCTTGCCCTACTTTTTCAAGACAAATGGTTTAAGGATAGGATTCAGACTTAAGAGTTATCTCCCCTCTCTTACCATTGAGATATTTTGATAGGGTACACTTATCTTGGCAATTTAGGGAAGTCGATACCTAGTACTTGCAATCTACATAAAATCTACACATGTACATACGCATATATTCTAAACTAAATAGGCAATGTTAGGAAGTGGTGCATCGTGTAGATTTTGACTAGCAGGTGACTACAAATCCCTCCCTCAACCATAGCAGAAACATGATACATAAAGTAATCATATAGGTACTTTATACACATGCAAGTATGGATTAAGTATCCATATAAAACAAATACAAATAATCCATCTAACTATCATCATGAAATAATTGAAATCAACGTATACAAGAAATAACTAGTACCAAAGTAACATGTCATATAATTAACAAAGTATGAAACACTATCCAATAATATGGAAAATAATGTCACTGATCATCAAGCATAAACATTAAGCTAGCCTAAAAGAGTTGGGCAATATAATATGAAAAGTCAACTAGGGGTAGGCATTACATCCTCCCCTTAATCAAATCACCTAGAATCTATTCTCTACGCCATAATGACTATGTCTTGAGTTCAAGACCTAATTTTTGGGATTCAAGACCTATCTCGCGACCCTCAACAAATCTTGAGGGTTTTAGGCCTTAGTTGGTAGGGATGTAGTGTGTCCCTTCCCAATTAGGGATGTAGTGTATCCTTGATGGGCCACTAAGGGATGCATTGTATCCCTTGTTTGGACCCTATTTTGGATCCCCTTCTTGGGTTCCAGGTTTAGATTGATTTGGGGTGTTAACTTTTAGATGGGTTGACCTGCATGACAAAGTTAATTCTAAGCCCTTTATAAACTCATATGTTTGCTCCATTTTGCATCCATAAAGTTCAATATCAAGCATGCTCTCAAGCTCTCAAGTTCTCATACATTCTTCAAGCATCACAAGCATTCAAGAAATATCTATTAAAGATCAAGGATTCATGCATTTAAGCCATTCAATGAGTTTATGCTAGATCTTTCATAACACTTTCAACATTGAAGATCTCCCTTCATACATTTCAAGATCCTCTATTTCATCTTCTACATTCATCCTCTCAAGATCTACATTCATTCTTAAGGCATATTTTAGGCACATTCATTCATGAAGTTTTTGGTTTCACTTTTCTTTCCTTTCCTAGGGGTTTTGAAGTTAAGCCAAAGCTATTGAATTTGCATACTTGATTAGATTCTAAATCCAAGAGCATATTCATAGATTTATATTGCTTCATCTTATACTTATTACTACTATGTGCTAGAAAATGTGACCTGTTGGGAGCATGAATCAACAAAAAAATATTAGTTAAAGACCTCAAATATGTAAAAAAGATTTAACAAAATAAAAGACTATTAACTAATTAATGCTTGCTTGAGTTTTGCAATTCTAAGCAGCCAACAAACCAATTCTTCTAGCCACCTCTATAGCTCAACAAAGGCACCCATGAGAGGCCTTGTTGGTGTGTTAAGATGGGGGGGTATGTTTGGTGTGATCTCCCAAACACAACAAAGTGTTGAATCTCTTGAGTGAATGTGCAAGTGTGAGTGATGATGCAATATGAACCTAGGCTGCAATGAAATGAAGAATACCTCAAAAAATAGCTATGGAGAAAGCCATACTTGAGGGCATTCAAGTGAGAATATGAAATGCAATAAGGAAACTAACTAAATATGCAAGCTAACTAAGATGTAAATGAAATGGAGATGAGAAAATGCATGCAAACTAGACCAATAATGCAAATGCAAAGCTAAACTAGCTACCAAATGGTTAGTATCTCTTAGAAATCTCTATAAAAATTTAAACTACAATAAAAATCTTCGCATGAAAACTCAAGACTCAAAATGACATGGTAACAATGCAATAATGAGAGATGCAAATGCTTGAGACAAGACCTTTATTTATAGGCTTGAGGGAGGGCTTGGTGAGGTGGCATCCATGTAGATGCCACATAAGGTGACATGAAAGCCATGCAAGTGGTCAAAAATTCAAAGTTTGCTCACACATGTGTGAGAAAACTTGAGAAGAAGAGTGGGAGATAAGAGGGCAAAGGGGAGTGTGTAGGCATGCCATCTCACACATGTGTGAGCACACTCTTAGGCTAATGAGGGGGATTAGGAAAGAGATTAAGAATGATTAAGTGGGACTAGAGAAGAAGTAGGATTAAGAGGATAAAAATGATGGTTATAGGCTTGGCTCTAGGTTAGGCTAAAGATTAAATTAAATGAGATTTAATTTAATCATGGGTTTAGAGGAATTAATGGGATGTGAGGGTTTAAATAAATAAAATGTATTTAAAAAGGGGGAAACATGGAGGATCATGTGTTAAACTAATTTAACACATTAAGGCTTAGAAGTATTTAAATTAGATTTAAATATTTAAGAGAATGAACTCATTTAATTAATTAATTAAATTAAATAAGTAGAAGAATGTGAGCAATATAATTAATTAATTAATAATTAATTACAATGTCATGAGCAATATTAAAATGAATTAATAAAGTGTTTAGGGATGATTTTAAGCGTCTACATTTTGCCCCTCTTTGATGTGATGTTAGAACAACATCGTATCAAAAAAAAAGAAAATATAGGTTGCCCCAGAGAAGGTGGGAGTCCTATGGCAACAATAGAGGAGGAGGGTTCCCTCTTGCAAAAATTGCACAAAAAATAAATTTTGGACAATTTTCATGAAAAGGTCTTAAGAAAGAAGAAAAAGAAGAGAAAACGAGAATAAATGACAACATTTGCATGACTTGTGGGTAAATAGGGGATGAACATGGCTAAGGAAAAATATAGGCTCAAAAGGGGTCTACGGGTGGGCCTATATAAGCCTCTAAGGAGCCCAAAGAAACTCATTGTCACACCACGAGTAAAGCATCTAAAGCAAACATGGACCCCATTGATTGATTGTAGCTTGGTGAGAACATTCGAGAGTACCAGTGAGCAATTGAGATGGGCCCACCAGTAAGCCATCTGGTCCTCTTCATGTTTTGGTAAACTAGGCTAGGCTAGGTGCATTTAATATTCCATAAATTCACCAAAAATGAAGTCTAAGCAGAGACGACAATCTCCATCCTGTCATCTATGTAGATGACAAAGCAGTGACCTTGACATCCGTGAAGATGATAGGATCCATCCTGTCATCTGCACAAATGCCAAAACGGGGAAAAGATGGCACAGAGATGATAAGGTTCATCCTGTCATCTTCACAGATGGAAAAAATGGTTTGGGGCTAGTGGAGATGATGAAGAATAGTTCATCGTCTTCGCAGATGACACAAGGTTGTTGTCTTTGCAGATCAACGTCTACACTGATCAGCATCTGCGCATATTAGCGTCTATGTTGATTAGCAGCTCTGCCAATTGGGTTAGACTGAAAGGAGGTGAGGGAAGATGCCCCATTCTAGGGACATCATAGGCAAGAAAGACTGATGCTCTACATTTCTATGTTGTAGGAGGACACGGTGGTGTTTAGATCAAGGGAGCACTATCCTCTGACCATGGCGATACAAGAGAGACTCATAGATGTGGATTAGGGACATGTGCAATTGTGCAACCTAGAGCACGTACACAAGTGACCAAACCTGAGGGCTCATTTAGCATAGTTATCGGCTCTCATAAAGCGATGGCACATGCCTATAGGGAGATTCCATTTGCCGACGGGGGAGGATACAGTCGAACTCATAGATGTGTAGCGGATCCTGCAAGTGCCGATCAGAGATGCATACCCAGAGTATGTACTATAGGGTTCTGATCAGTTCCTAAGAGAGTGCTTTGGCAGACAGTGACATTGATTACCTGTCCAATGATCATGGTTGTCATGGAGGGGCGCACTAGAGCAGAGACTATCGAGGCTAGCAGTATACCTAGCCTCACTAATATGGAAGATGCTGCTAGATCATGCAGGACATGGGTGGCCAATAAATTGGGCATGAGTGCTGAGCACCCTACTATAGGAGGAGGGAGTGGTCTACTACTGGGAATAGACAATCCTAGCTGAGCTATATCACAATTTTCACATGTGTGCATATCAGACCTAGCGCACTGTAGGACCAGGACTCATGCTACTAATAGTTTGGTCATGGGAGCATATTGGGGTCACACAACCTATCATTTGGTAGGAGACTAGGAGGCCTAGGGAGCCATTCACCTATAGATACTAGCCTCCCATCCAGTATACATCAATGAAGTCTATGGGGTTTTGGCATTGGTGTATAGATGAGATCATCATGTTCGAGTGGAATCCCTATGATGGGGTAGAGCAATGGGGCAGACACTAGCATTAGGGGCAAGGATGACATGGAGGATCATATGTACCTCTCATACACACAAATTGACTGTTGGATCATTGGCCAATCTATGCATTTGATCATGCACTACATACCCTCTCGAGTGCGATAGCAGTTTGGCAAGATACAGGATGTAATTCCAGACAGATTTTTATACCCTATGGTGTCACAAGAGTATGGATGACTATGGGGAGACGGGACGACTATACAATTGGCCTGAGCTTCTTGGTTGGGGATGGCAGTAGTGCCATGGGTGCACAGTCAAGAAAGGGGAGATGGAGGTATGACACCAACATACGCACAGTGGTGGGTAGCCCACCAACAAGTTAGGCTTATAGTGCTAGGGGCACCTCCACTAGCAGAGTAGGCACAGGGGGAGGGGGATGGAGCAGGGGATGGTGGGCAGGTAGCTATGATGCCACGATTGGCATAGGGGGCACAGGTGGGACTGTGCGAGCGTAGAGCCCAAGTGAGGAGAGCGCCAGGGCTAGCACCAACATAGGGGCCACCACAGATAGCACCCCAGGCACAGGCACAGGCACAGCCCCAGGAACTACCACAGGAACCTCCACAAGGACAGGTACAGGGAGAGGACCTAGACATGGTCATGGTCAAGAGGGACAACTTGCGGACAGAGGTAGCCCCCCTCCAAGAAGAGCTATAGGCTCAGAGGGCTGGGGAAGTTAGTGCACAAGAGGCTTTGGAAGCCTTGCAGGCATGAGTGGATGGTGGGGAGTTTGCAGGGATGGGCATCCACACAAGGACAAAGGAGCAGGAAGAGCTAGAGAGACTACGGGGGGAGGTGGCCACCTTGCATGCTGAGCAAGGGACACACCAAGCACAGATTGACAAGTATTGCCGACAGCAAGCTATTGCCAAGTGAATGGTATAGACGGGGGCTAGTGCCATAGTGATGCAAGAGGCCATCTTAGCCAGGAAATTTGAGGCACAAGTAGTATGAGAGGCGGCCTATTATTGGTCATCATATCATGATGTCACACTTATCAGCTAGTGGTAGCCTAATTTTGAGAGGGGGGCCAGCTCATGGACCACTAGGGGTAGAGTCAGATCAGAGCAGTTAGTTGGACAAGGCCGAGCACAAGGAGGTGACACAGGGGGGGCAAGGCCCTCATAGCATGGCTTCTAGATTTTGTAGAGTGATCATATTTTGACAGATATGTGCAGATGCCACAAGTTTTTGATGATGCAATTGTACTACAGGATTCTATATGATTTGTATATGGACTATACAGACACTATTTTTTGAGATATATACATGACATGATTTGATGATTCTATATTTGTATGGATTTATATGATGCATATGATGTGGATACTAATTTTTGTGATGCAGGATGTGATGCTATGTGATATGTCCTATGATGTATGCATATGTATATGATGCCTAACATGTGTGTGATGTAGATTAGTGAGATGTATGCATTATTTTATTTTACTTGGATGCACTATATATTTGTGAGATGTGATTATGATGTATATGCCCCTGGATGTGATGACTAAAATGAATGTATGCAACTAATGAAATGATCTAATGCAATTTAATAAAATGAACTAAAAATGCCTAATGAACACTAAATGAGATGAATCAAATGAACACTAATGTAATGGAAAATGAATTAATGCAATAATGGGAAGTTAATGCAACCTAATGGAAATGAACTAATGAATGAATATTTGTCATAACTGTTACTCATAGAAACCCAGTAGCATAGCATAGGAGGGGGGAAATAAATAGAACCTTGTCTCAAGCACGATTCAAATGAAACCCTATACTACATGATATCAAGAGATTTCATTGTGTTCATATGGAGATCGCACCTTGAGTTGATTTTGCAAATGAGTTTATGCATTATATGCTATAGAAGCATAAATGACATGACTCTTTTGCATGGACTAAACAAACCATAGAGACTTTAGAATAGTAGGTGTAGTTTGCATAGTTATGATGGATCAAATGTCATATATGCAACAGAGAGGTCTGGGCACACCCAAAGTCATTTTAGGGATCTTTGGTGTAAAGTGTGCTAACTCATTGCCCCCATTACGCAACGCATTAACATAACCTAAAACTAACACATATGAAATAAAGCCTCAAAAATAGGTCATATCACAAAAAAATGTGTAGTTAATGAGAGGCATTTAGGTACGACCAAAATATGGAAGATCAAGGTGCACCATAGAAGGCTTTCACTTACACACAAAAAAATAAAATCAACCAAAAAGAGACTTCATGACTAAGTAGTCATTCAATCCACAGTTCTTGTCAAGAACCTTAGCTCTAGAAGTGAATGTTACAACATCACCTATAGGAAGATTCATCCTATAAAAATGTGTCAAGTCAAAATGTCAATGATCATAAAATTGTGCATTTTCGGCAAGGGCTGTGAAGTGAACAAGTTTCTTGAATCACTAAGTCTCAAATGGTGATTTTGTGTAAGTCCAAGTGTGGTCACTATTGTGAAAAAGCTTAGCGTAATGGGATTGACAATCACTTGATAGAAAAAAAAATGCCTCGCAGACTAGAGGTCTTGCAAAAGATGGAGGTGAAGCGAAGCCTCGCAGACAAGAGGTCTTTTATTGGATGCATGAAATGCAAAAGGCTAGATAAGACTTTGCACAAGGGAAATGGGATGGTGGACTGGAGTGAAGAAAAATGAGCCTTATAGACAATGGATCAAATCATACTTTTTTCAAGAACATTTTTCTTCTTTTTTAGGGCTTTTTTCAAGAACATTTTATGAATTTTTTTTAATTTTTAATTTTTGATTTTCTTATTTTTTTTGGATTTTTGTGGGACTATAAACATTGTACAGGAACAACAAAGGCTCAAGCATAGAACCACTTGAGATGCTGGATATTTATAGGCTCAGGGAGTAGATCTCCCTCTGGAGTAGCAATCTGATATGCTCCAAAACCATATTTGGTTGTAATGATAAACGGACCTAGCCAATTTGCCTCAAACTTTCCTTTCTTTTCATAGTTTTGGAGGTTCTTCATATTATGATGCAAAACTAAGTCACACACTTCAAACTCCCATGGCTTGACTTTCTTATGATACTGAAGCTAAAGGCAATTTTAATACACGTGTAGGTGGTTTAGGGCATTGAGTTGTCTCTCATTGAGGAGTGCCAACTCTTGCAAGTGAGCAATGCAGTATTCTTCTTTGGATATCAAATTCTTGAGAGAGATTCTGAGGGAAGGGAGCTCAATTTTGATGGGCAAGATGGCTTCAGAACCATAAACAAGGGAAAATGGGGTGGCTTTTGTGGGGGTACAGATGGAGGTGCGATAAGCCCAAAGGGTGAGAGAAATTTTGATGTGCCAATCATGGCTAGCTACATCAATAATTTTCTTTAGGATTTTCAAAATGGTTTTATTGGTAGCTTTAGCTTGGCCATTGCCTTAGGGGTAGTATCTGGTTGAAAAATGCTCGGTGATTCCAAATTTCCTACACAATATGGTAACCTCCTGATTTTTGAAAGGGGTTCCATTATCAGTCATGATATCTTGAGGTATATCGAAATGACAAATAATGTAGTTAAAGATGAACTTCAAAATTTGTTTTCCAGTGATGTAGGTTAATGGAATAGCCTCGACCCACTTTGTGAAGTACTTAGTGGTGACAATAATGTATTTGTGGCCATTTAAGGAATTTAGGTATACTTGACCAACAAGATCGAGTCCCCAAAGGGAAAAGGGCCATGGGGTGATGGTGGGCTGAAGGTCTTGGGTAGGAGCATGTATCTAATCACCATTCTACTAACATGGAACACATCTTTTCACAAACTGATATGCATTTGCTTCCATAATGGGGCAATAGTAACCTGTCCTAAGAAGCTTTTTTGCTAGTGTAAGGCTACTAAAGTGGGCACCACAAATCCCTTAGTGAACCTCTTCTAACAACATTCTGGCTTCATCTAAATTAAGACATTGAAAGAGGGTTCCATCAAAGTGTTTTTGAAAAAGTGTGTCACCTTGGATGGTATATCGGGTGGTTCAGCGAATAAAGGTTTTTCTTTGATTTGGGGTGAGGGCTATGGGAATGGTTTTGTGATGTAAATAGGCAAAGATGTCGGCATACCATGGAGACTCAGGACCAACAATCTCACACACCAACTCTGAATCAATTTGCTCATAAGCAGGAGTAAAAATATTCTCAATGAGAAACTCACATTTAGCACTATATTATGGCATGGCAATCATAGAGGCAATAGTAGCCATGGCATCTGCTACTTTATTATTAGCCCTTGGAATCTGCTGAAAAACAATCTCTATAAAATTTTTCTTAAGATCCTCAACTATTCTGTGGTAGGGCAAAAATTTCTCATCCTTTGTGTGGTATTCATCTATGACTTGTTTAATGACCAATTGTGAGTCTCCAAAGACAAGAAGGTTTTTGATATTCCATCTAATAGTTGACATAGTCCTATGACTAAACCTTCATACTCAGCTATATTTTTTGTGCAAGGGAATGAGATTTTATAACACTTAGGAATGAGATCCCCTTGTGGTGTCACAAACAAAATTCCTGCCCCCAATCCCTTTTGTGTAAAGGATCCATTAAAAAATAATTTCCATGGTGTAGTAGGGGCTAGGGTCATAATTTTGTCATTTGGAAAATCGGCTACAATGGGATGGTCACCTTGAAGAGGAGCTTCAACAAGCTAATCTGCAATTATTTGTCCTTTAATGGCCTTATGATCCTTATAAACAATGTCAAATTCACTTAAAATTAACACCCATTTTGCTGCTTGACTAGTGAGGGCGGCTTTTGATAACAAATATTTGAGTGGATCTATCTTGGCAATGAGATATGTAGTATGATTAAGCATATAATGACATAGTTTTTGCATATAGAAGACTACAACCAAACATGCTCTCTCAATAGTAGTGTAGTTTAACTCATAGCCAACTAGTGTTCAACTGAGGTAATATATGGCTTGCTCATTCCTATTGTCATCTAATTGTGCCAAAAGTGCTCCTAGCACAACTAAAGTAGCTGAAATGTATAGAATCAATGGTCGTCCTACAACTAGAGGTACTAAAACTAGAGGATTAGCCAAATATTTCTTAATTTGTTCAAATTCTTTTTGGCATAGACAATCCCATTGAAACTTTTTTCCCTTGTAAAGAAAATTCTGAAGTGGATGAACTTTATTTGCTAGTTGTGACACAAATCTCCTAATAGATTGTAACTTTCCTTGAAAACTGCGGAGTTGTTTCAATGTGGTAGGTGGAGGCATATCTATCATGGCCTTCACTTTTGTTGGATCTACCTCAATACCTCTTCTTAACAGAATGTAGCATAACAATTTGCCTGATTTGACCCCAAATACGCACTTCTTAGGATTAAGGTGCACTTTGTATTTCGCCAACCTATCAAAAATAGTTGTAAGGACATCAATGTGGGATTCTCTTGTCTTGGATTTTCCTAGGATGTCATCAACATAGTCCTCCATTATGACATGTAGAAGATCATGGAATATGTTAGTCATTGCACGTTGATAAGTGGCACCAACATTTTTCAAGCCAAAAGGCATGACTTGATAAAAAAAGGTTCCCCATGGGGTGGTAAATGTTGTCTTATGTTGATCTTCTTTTGCAATTCTGATTTGGTTATAACCAAAAAATTCATCCATCAAAGACAACATCTCATGTCCAACAGTCAAATCCACTATGATATCTATGTTAGGAAGTGGAAAATCATCCTTAGGACATGTGAGATTTAAATCTCAAAAATTTGAACAAACACAGATGCCCCTAGATGCTTTCCCTATAGGAACAATGTTGGAGACCCACTCAGGATAGTCAATAGAATGGATGAACTTTGCCTCTAACATTTTCTGCAACTCTACTTTGACTAGGAGTGCTACCTTAGGGTACATTTTGCACAACTTTTGCTTGACTGGTTTAATCTTGGGATCAACTATCAAATTATGTACAACCAAATTTGTGTCTAAGCTAGGCATGTCTTTGTATGTCCATGCAAAATTGATTTTTCCCTTTTTCAAGAATTCAATCATGGCTTTTTGTTCCTCAAGACTTAAGGTAGCAGCAATGTAGGTTATTTGTGGATTATCCTCTATTCCCAAATTGACTGGAATTATGTCTTCATTCAAAATAGGTGACTTTTCTGGTGGCAAGGATCTAAATGGAAAGTCAAGCTCTCCCTCTTTTGGCTCCTCTAAGAGGTTTTCACCAGAAGATGCATCCTTTATTTTATCTTTTTCTTCATCTAAAAGTGCTCCAGAGGAGTTTTCACTAGAGGATGTTTCTTTTATTTTTCCATTTTTATTTTCTTTTTCACTTTTGCAACTAAGGGAGTTGACTTGGCTACCAAAGTAGGCTTCCTTATAGTACTAGATCTCATGTTCATAATCTCAAAGATTCTTAAGGCCAAAAAGTGCCATCACTACTTCATCAATCTTGCAAATGTCAAGAGTTGGTGGTGTATCTTGAAGGTCCCAGTCTATCATGTCAAGATTGGTGAGAGGTAGGTTAATGGATGAAAGGTCATCTATGGTAATGGCATGGACATAGTTATCTAGGTCATCTTCATTGCATTGGAAAGGTACTTCGAAGAATTCCTCCTCTTCAGTCTCAGAATCAGGTTCAACCATACAATAGTTGTTAGCAAAGGATACGTTAGGTTTAATGGAGCCCAATCCATGTCCTTTAGAATAGCTATTAGCTTCTAAGGATTGTCTAATTCCATCTTCTTTTGGTCCAAGGCTGGTACCATGATATCCCATCCTTTCAATAATGGGAGGTGCCTTAACATATTTATCTTTAGGAAATTCCACAGGTTCATCTTTTCCATCATAATATAGCCAATCTAGGATATTATCTTCCATGTGCTCATCACTAAGTGTACTCCAATGCTCAAATGTTGTCTTGCTAACTTGCATGGTTTCCTTATTAGTAGAAGGTGATAATTGAGAAGCTTTTCCAAAGGAATGAGGGGAGAGTGGTAGTTGTCCAACACACAAGGCATTTTAAAACTTATACTCTCCCATTCCTAAATCAGAAAAAGTAACCTTCTTCCATGTGGTGTTCATTTTAGTATCTTCAACCTTCTATTTTCCCTTATAGGAATTCAAATCCTCATTAGCTAATTCTGGTACTATTGTGGAAGGTGGTTCTGTTATGATGAGAGATTTAGGTATAACTTTGGCAAACTCACTTATTGGACAAAAATTTACTGGTGCACCTTCCAATCTTTTACAAAATGCAAATGGAGTGGGATCCTCTGGGATTGTGATCTCTCTTCCTTGGTGGGGGAATTTCAAGCATTGATGATAGGTAGATGGGACCACCTTTAGTGTATGTATCCACGGTCTACCAAGCAAGATGTTATATGGCAAATCCAAGTCTAGGACATGGCATTCAATATTTATGATGGTTGGTCCAACTTTTAGAGGCAACATGATGACTCCTTTTGATTCTCTTTCCCTTTCATCATATGCTTTTATTGTGATCATTTTATTGACATCTAGGAGGTCTTCTAGAAGTCCCTAGAAATGAATCATTTTCAATTTACAAATGTTCAAACTGGATCCATTGTCTATAAGGATTCTTTTAATCTCATGTTGCTATATAAGGACTTCAATGTCGAGCGACAAATTATGGTGGGGATCAGGACCTTGGAAATATTTATTTGTGAAGACAAGGTATTTTTGGGCAGCAAGGTTTCCAATCATAGTGGTGAATTGGGAAGCATTAATGTTTTCAAGAACACAAGACTCTAAAAGAGCCTTCTCCAAAATCTCTTTATGGATGGGTGATGTGGTTAGAATCTCAAGAATAGATATTTTTGCAGGAGTCTTACCTAGCTAGGGTAACACATCATAGCGAGAAGTGGGCCTTTGTGAGGTGGATGGCATAGAAGGTCCATGTGGCACTGAGGGATTAGTGTTATTGGGAGTGGTATCTTGAAAAGTGAGTCTTCCTCATCAAGTGGTATCACAATCAGCTGCTTGTAAGACAAAGGTATTCGCATGAGTGTCTACCTCTTCAATGTGACCACACAAGGACTCAAATCCACATATATCACTGGTTTCTATCTTACCATACAAGGAGTCAAATCCTGATATGTGGTCAGTAGAATAATCATAAGGTAATGCATTTGATGTGGAAGCTTGATTTTCATTGTTGGTATTGTTATTATCATTGTTGTGATCGGGAAATGGTTTTTGAAATATCTTCAATTTAGCATTTTTAGAGGTTGGACCTCCTTCTACTTCAATTTTTCCATCATCAACAAGATTTTGGATAAAAACTTTGAGCTTGATACATTTGTTGCTGTCATGACCTTTGATACAGTGGTATTTACAATAATCGTTTTCTCTATACCACTTTGACTTTGGTTGATTTTCATCAAAAGGATGTGTGTTAGGAAATACCATCAAGTTGTGATCCACTAATTTTTGAAAGATCTCCTCCAAAGGTTCACGAAAGCTAGTGAACTTTCTATTGTGATCATAGTCACGGTTGTAATTGTTGCGTGGAAAAAAATGTGTTTGATTATGGGATTGTTGATTGCCTTGATTGTCATGATTTGAATGGTCATTATTTCAATTGCGGTAGTTGTTGTTGTTCCCGAAGATTTTTGACATCAGTAACACCATCATTTGTAACACCCTTATTCTTGGACCAGAGTTTGGGTTTGCTATTGTTGTTTGACTGGATGATGAACTATAATGTTTAATGGTACCTTTTTCCAAAAGCCCATTTTCAATATTATTGCCCTTTTTTACTAAAGTGGAAAAGTCTTTGGGGCTAGCCATTTTCATGTGGAAAGAGATTTTTGGTATCAAGTTCTTAATAAATATACCCACAAGGTGGGAATATTCAATTTTATATGGCATATGATTAGCAAGATGTCTCCACCTTTGTAGGAAGTTGGCAAAAGTTTCTCCATTTCGTTGTTTTGTGTTGCACAAGTCACTCAATGAGGCATGATGTTCAATGTTGTAAGAGTATTGTGCTATAAACTTGCTTGTCAAATCATTGAAAGAAGTAAAGGATCCCTTAGGTAAATTCATTAACCACTCAAGTGCGGGGCCTCCAAGACTTCATGCAAAGAGCCTCTTAAGATAGTCATCACTGTAGGCTACTTCTTGGCACAAAATGGAAAATTCCTTGAGATGGGTGATGGGGCATGTCTCTCCCATACACTTGTAAAATTTAGGAATTTCAAAACTAGGTGGAAATGGAACCATATTAATAGATTTATCAAATGGAAAAGGGCAAATTTCCTCAAAAGAGACATCCTTCACCCCTTTGTTGTTCATGTTAAGGACCAAACTTTGCAATTCTTGGAGTTGTTGAGCCAAATCTTGATTAGGTTGCACTTGTGATTTTTGAGAGTTCACAAATCCACCTCCTAAATTGTAGGGAGTCCCAAATTTAGTGTGAGGTGGTGGAGGTATTCCACTTTGGCCAATGTATTGATATGCACTTGTGGGAATTGGCATAGATGTCTTTACCATAGTGGTTGGCACTTGTAAATAAGAGGTTGTGTCGAAATTGCCATTGGTTGAGTAGGCACTTGTCCAATGCCTAAGCATCCCATAGTTGAGGTTGTCAAGGTAGATTGTGGAATACTAGCATGTGTGGTAACATTAGGCATGGCACTAAAGATTTGTTGAATATGTTCAGCACTCAATTGGAATGTGGGTTGTGTTGAAGTGCTAGATGTAGGCATAGCACTAGTTTTTGCCATGGTTTCTTTCCCTTTGCTAGAAGTTAGAGCTGCATTTGAAGTGGGCAATACAGGAGCACCACCTTATGTAATTTGTCTAAACAAAGTGTTCTCATCAAAGTTTGGGGGAACATTAACACCATCCTTGACCAAATTTAGGAATATCTCAGTTTTGTTTGCCTTAATGGATTTCTCCATCATTTCCACATTGTAGAGATCCGCAAGGAATGTCCTAACATCACTAGGTACATCATTGGGGTCAATAGGATCTTCATCTTAGTATACTTCTTTGTCATTACCTCCCAAAGTTGTGTTATGGAAGGGATCTTCTGGTTCTTGCGTGGATGTTGAGTTAGGCATACCAAGGTTTGAACTAGAGGTAATTGTGCTCCCTAATGAAGTTGTGAGTGGAGGAAAAGGATTCTCCATCTCTGATTGCCTCAATGATTCCCACAAACGTGACATGGGATTAAATTTGAAGCTTCCTGATCGTGTGTGTACCATACAAGAGTGATCAAGCCAATGGGTGGAAGATTATAGAAGAAAAAGAAAATGAGGATGAGAGCTATTGACCTTATGTGATTAAAGGGTCAACTACCCAAGTGTGAACAAAATACCTTGGTTTAGCAAACAAATTTTCATTAGAGGATAGTAGTATCTTTCTCCTACCAAAGATAGCCAAGTGACCTTTAGGCAAGATAGGACACCAAGTTGATTGTTCACTATTTGGAGATGGACTTGTGATCTCAAATAAGTAAGTATGATTAGGATAAATGTTTTCTTATAGATGAAAGGTCTAGTGTTGCAATTTCAAAAGATGTTTTAAGGTTTAAGCTCTCTAGAAGATTTAAGCTCTCTAGAAGAAAATTTGAAAATGGAAGACTAGGAGTTTGGAAAAATGTAGGTAGATATAGAAAATGGAAGATATTGGAGTCACTTATGGAGTTAACTCAATCCTCGTTCACTAGAAATAAAAACCTTGGGTTCACTCCTGAGAAAGTAGACCAGTTTCAAAGTTTTCCATTGTATTCAATTCTATCATAGAGGTCTTGTTTAGCTTTTTCCTTTTGGATGTCTTTAATAGTGTATCAAAATTGTTTGTCACCGTGAGCTAGGTTCTTCCTTTCCTTGTATATGGGTGGTTTAGACAATTTCACTTTCTTATGTTTGACTTAGTTGACTTTATTGATCATGGAAGGAATAAAAAAAGACCCAAGTTTCAAGCACCAAAACTTTGCAATAAGATGTGACTAGACTCAACCAATTTCAAAATGTTAACTCAATGCAAACTAAAAAAAGTAACCGTGAGTCAAGAAGACCTTACTTAACCTATCTCACTCAATGAAAGGTTACCTCACAATTTCACTTGTTTTAGAACTTGTTTGATATTTTGGCTTTGGTTTTTTTATGTTTGAACAAGCACGTTGAACACACCAACAATCCTAATAAGGCTATCACTAGGATGAATAAGGCTTATCTAAAGGGCATCCTCGATATACACAAGGTACATGAGGCCTAAATATGTAGATGAAAAGAAATACTACCACATAGCCAGGGGGAGATGGTAACCCAAATCTCCTCCTTCACTTCCCAAAGGTATAAAGTTCTATGGGGCTTAGCCAAGAGTGACAATATTCCACTTCCAAGAGAGGTGTCTTTCTATTCACCTCTCGATTATTATACTCTGCCAGAACACTAGAGTTGAGGTCATCCCAAGGGGTGATGAAATCCCCAAGCATACATTCTAAAAAAAAAGAAAAGCAAAACCACTTATTTCTTGTGCACCCAAGATCACCCGAAGGTGCGAGGGGAGAGAATACATAAGTGGTCTTGGGGTTTAAAAGATACTTGTTCTTTCCCAATGAAGCTTTAAGTTTTATATCTACTTGAAGACACTCATGATTAAAACATGCAAGGTTCTTTCCAACTTGAAATAGTGCCAACGTAAATGAAAATGCAAATTCATCAACAAAAAAGTAAAGCGAGTGCATAGAAATAAAATGCTGAAAATAAAAATGTGAAAAATAAAATTCCATTTACCTTAGGGCATTCAAGAGTGTATGACTTCAATTTAAGCACCAAATCCAAATGTGATCTAGCCTAGGCATACATGTCCATTTTAAGCACCAATTCCAAATGTTGTCTAGCCTATGAATACATGTCCATTATCCTTTAAAGAATTCAAGATGGTGTGAACTCTTTTTAAGAAACAAGCCCAAATGTGTCTTCTACCCTAAACATTCATGTCCATTTTAAGCACCAAAGTCCAAATGTTTGCTACTCTACACATTCATGTCAATTTTAAGCACCAAGTCCAAATGTTGGCTAACCTAACATTCATGCATTCAAATGAAAGTGTTTAATCCATACAAGTTCATTAGTCCTTAAGGTTGAAGTGATAAAAATCACTACAAATCTTCCTTAGTGATAAAAATCACTATTGGTTTTGCTTTTTAGGTTTTCAAGGTTAATCCTCTACATCAAAACCGTCAGTAAAAACATGCAAGTCAATATGTTAGCAAAAATTATTGTTCATAATTGCACAATTCTGCCAAAAATTGGAGACACCAAAATGCAAGCACAGTTGCTAGTCTGCGAAGACAAGGAAAAGCACAGACGCCAAACTACGTAGATGGTAAAAATCACAGATAAAAGAAGACACTTTGTGCATTTTGAGGTAGATTAAATAGTTATCACATGTGTTGATGTTTGAAAATGTTACCCATTTCCAATTACCCTGATGAGAACAAAATGCATCTAGGGGCAGCTAACTCCCGTTATCAACACATCCATTCAGATACCAGTCCAACTATAAGGCATGACCCTTCTTCTACTTCAGGCTCTGCAAAACCTAGGTGGGTAGACCTATAGATTCTTTATATGGTACCAGTTATCAAAGCATACACTGAATCTAATATGAAGCAGATAAAAACCCCTAAATCTTCTATACTCAACCAGGAATCATAAGCATGAAAAAGCTAAGAACATAACTCATGAAACTGGCAAGCTAAGTGCGGGTTAACATTGAATAGCTTTCAACATAAAAGGGAAAATTGATTTAATATGTTGATAACAGCAAGACCCAAGTATGAACAACAGAACTTAATGATCCTATCTCTGACCAGTGCCTTATTTATTGGGCAATTAAATGAATCATAACCATACATCTCCTGGAAACCTCAGACATATCTCTACATCAAGATCCTTGATCTATCTTTCACCTTGTGAATAGACATCTGCTACAGAATGAATCTCATACTCAGAACATCCTATCATGAAATCTGCAAACCCTGTGACAAATATCAAGTAATTACATGGTTCTTTGTTCCATAAGCAAGACATTTTAACCCCATACATTTCAAAACGAAATGCAACCTAATTCATGCTCTTTGATCACAAATTAGAAGAATTAACAAAAGCCATAATCAGGAGACAAGATTCAGACTAAACTTCAAACCTTTGCTGCTCTTTATTTGCTTTCCTTGAAACCAAATACATGAAATGTACAGGAAACAACTCATAAATCACCTAACAGACCAGAACTATCTGCATAAAACATGAATGCTGCTCAATACAAAAGAGAAATGCTGGGTGTGTGGCTTTCACAGCCTGAGCAGAGCTCAAAGAACTGGAAAAAGAAAACCAACCAACAACCTTTTTTCAGGGAAGAAGACAGAATATGTATGGAGAAGGCAATTCCCGAATTTGATTTGCAATTGACACTTGTCTATCTGAAAAACCTTCTTAACAGGTTAAAACAACTCTTTAATCTTTCCCCTCAACTGGTGAATCAAATCTTTTCATTTTACCTCTCAAGAGCCTCAAATATCTTAGCAACCTAATGATGAAATAATGTAACTGATTTTGATAAAAAAAAAAAGTCAATGTAAAAAGTGAAAATCAGTTCACAGTGACCTCCAAAATGCAAGAAAATTGCTGAGAGTTGATTTTTCTCCATATTCAGATCCCAACAAGCTTTTAAAATTGCCCTCTAACCAATTTTGATGCTCTAGAATCAAGTTTGCTCATTCTGTCGCTAATGGCCCAAGAAACACAAATTGACCTATAACTCGAACTGGTGAGCACCTGTGCAAGAACCAACCTCAAATTTGGAAAATTCAGATCTTCCCGGTTCCGATGGTATATTGGAGTGCCCAATTTGGTTAAAAATTGCCCCAGATATTGCCTTTTGAAAATCTCAGTCTTGTTCATGACTTCCATGTGGTTTTGCAAAAATTTTAACTTTTATATAGTTTCAAACTATATGATAAGTGAAAATTTATTTAAAAAACTACCCCACGTGATCTTTTAGAGAAAAAAATTAAAATTTTTTTTTTTTTTTAACCTTTGAAAATTCCACCATATGTTTCACTCGGGTCAAACTTGGTTTGACCATATCGCCATGTGTCACGTGCTGATTAGCTGATTTGACTCTTGCCGGATTCTTGAGTTTTCCGGCAACCTCGCTATATCGCTAGCTGGATTTTTTTAGATTTTCCGGCAAGCGACATAGCGACCTGCCGGATTTTTGACTTTTCCGATCGGATTTGCTGACGTCATCCTTTATTGCTTGGTATATTCGATCAAAAGTTAGCACATTTGCATGTTGACCGGGAGGGGCCCACCACTTGGCCGCGGCCTTTGGAAAACGTGTGTCTTTAAGACACTTAACATTGGACTGCAAATGTATTTAAACATTATTTTAACTCCCCACAGCTCCAATGTGAGACAAATGAAACTTAATGAATATTAGATCAACACACCTGTAGATGCTCTTCTTGTGCTATGGCTTTGCATATCTGCTGTGTAGAGCATTTCATTGCCCATTGTGAATGTTTATTTCAAAACCTGGGTGTTAACTTGCTGTCCCATATGAAGTTCTTCACCTGCAAAACGTGGATCTCCCTTCTTTGGTCATTTTTGCCATGAATCTGCAGACTCCCCATAGTGCTGGTCGTTTTTAAGCTCATGGGCATTTATAATGGAGTTTCCCCCTTCTAAAAACGTGAGACTCTTGCTGGGAGAAACCGTGAGCTTTAAAAACATGGATTAATGCTTCCCTTTATGTATGGATCATCCTCTTTTCATTGCCTGTTGCAAAAACGTGAATCATTCACCCTTAATGATGCAACCATTTTAGAAAGTGGGCAGCCGCTTCTTTCTTTTGGCTCGTGGGTGTTCAACTGATGAATGTTGCCCATAAAAAACACACATCCATAAATCTCCCACATTGTATTATTATTTTTTATTTGAACACCAATGTCATCCTTTTATTACCACATATTTTCTTAAAACATTCCAATCATCCAGTATCTCAAATGTTTTTTTTTTTAAAACACACTCTTGATCAAGACAAACAATCCTTTGCACATAGTCGACTCCACTATGAAATCTCTGTTGGGAGGCCCACCAGGTGGCCGTAAAAACTGATCCAATCAAGTAATCGGGCTATGAAAATTGGCATGAGTGTTCAAACCTAAACACTCTACCATACTGTAAATTTTCAGCCAATAACAAATTCCCAGTCAAGAGATTTTAATTGCCGAACATTGATACTTCAATTACCCTGCAGGCAAATAGTGTTAAAAAAATGTAAACTCGGCTCGAGTTTGGCGTTATAAAACTGGGCTATTGATCACTTGGATATAGGTTCTTTGCCATGAGGAGAATATAATTCTATGGTTTAGGCTCATGATTAATCACAGGGCACGTTTGGCGAATTTCCGAAAATAGGCACTTGGAAATTTTAACTGGAAAATGTGTCAAAAAGGAATTTTTGGCAAATGTACGGACATAAGAAAGTATGCAAATGGATTTGTCATGACTTGGGAACTGGCATACTTCAAGGATTTTTAGGAGACAACCCAATGATATAATCCATTTAGGCTCACCAATCACAGGATCAAAGTTATAACGTGCCGAACAGGGCTACGGATCAATCTGGATACCTTAGCCGTAACAAAACAATGCAAACTGGGTTTTTGATCATGTTAGCAAACTGATCAAATGGATTCGACATGATCTAAAAATTGGAACATATGAAGTGTCTTACCCCTAGAACACAATGCAAAAATAATTTTTTCATTTGGGTCAACTGGGTCAAAGATATGATTGGTCAAACAGAGCTTCCCAGAATTGTGAACAACTAGTTAAATGCACAAAACAGTAAATGACCAACTTTGCGGGGTGCAAAACCTAGTCAAACGGATTCGAAATGACTTGAAAATTGAAACATAGGTTCTCTATTATGGACACTAAACATCCCCAAAGTGACTAGTCATGAAACAGTCCTGGGTAAAAGATATTCAGATGCAAACTGGGCTTCTGATCGCTATTTGACACTTGGTAGAATTGCAAATTTTGACACTAGCTCAAAATGGGACTTCACAGAATGATTCGGGATGGCAAAATTACATTGTGGATCATATGAATATGTCAAATGAAAGGTTTTAAGCCACTCAAACACCATCTAGGCCTCAAGCTACCAACTGACCACATGCATAAAAGGCACTTTAGGACATGATTTTCCAAAATTTTCAAAATGTGACTAAAAATGAAGCATGCAATTTTCAGTCCCAACAGTGGCTCTGTCTGGGGATGCATGCCCCTTGCGGGCATGGCAAGGATTTAGATCTTTGGGAGAAGTAGACCACACAACTGAACAGCAAAACTCTCTCGAACAACTTTATTGAAAACAGGAAAACTACTCTTAACTATGTACAAGAGATGGCCCCGAGCCACCGAAAAGTTTCAGAACTCTTTACCTCTGTCATACACCTTATTTTCATTTACATTTTCCTGAGGCAAACTGAAACTCTCATCCTTATTTGTTTCACCCATCATATCAACACTTTCAATTACTTCGTTAGGCAAAACAAAACTGCTATCATCATCTTCATAGTGCATATAAAAATCAGAAAAACTTTCTACACCTTGCTCACTATGAAAATATGAATCAATGTGATCATAATAACTTACATCATACTGAAAATGAAACTGATCACTACTGATTGAGTCATAGATTCCTTCCACCGGAAACACAAAAGCTTGATATTCTACATCATTCACCAAATTGCAAACACCAAAAACTTGCAACTCACCTTGTGCCTCTGGCTCCAAAAAATACAATGAATCTGAATCAACTTCATGTATCATGTCATCACATACCGAATTAGATCTGAAACTTACTGAAAAATGATCACCATAGTCTTCAAACAAAGGTTCATCAGACATATGAAAAGAATCTTCATTAAAATTCTCATCAGCAGGAACTCTACTGACATCAATATTCTTATCAAAGAAATTGCTAGAGATACTTGTGAATGCGTCAAAATCACTAGCATAAGACTCACCAACCTGTAGAGAAGATTTAACTATAGATTCATGTGTACCACCATCGGTATTCACTTTATTGTATGAATCATCAAATCTCATCTCAAGTAACTGCAGATTACTATCACATACTCCATCTGGATCAGATAAAAAACCAACTGATCTCTCATCATTATTAGTAACATCAATCATAGGAATTTCTTCATTTAATGTTAAATCAGAATCAAAAGACATCAACAACCTCTCGTTATCATCTCTATAACATAGATCTGATTTAACATCACTCATGAAAGTAGTAAATACATCTCTACTGGTCTTCATTTCTTCAAACAAATCTTCATGCTTATGCTGAAAGTCTTCAAAAGAATAACAATGTTGATATGCAGGAGAACAAACATAGGGGTATACATCATACCTTACAAGATCCTTACAAGATGCACGGACTAATAAAGGTGAAGTTGAATCACACATTGACATATACCTTTCAAACTCATGTTGCAACAAGGCTGAGACCTCATTTGTATTCAACAGATCTCTTTCGCAAACTTCTTCATGTTGATTGCAATTATTTCTCAGATAATCTGAAGAACTTATAACAGTGACACCATTAGTCATACAATCTGAACAATTAGTAGTACTTTCACAATATATATCCTCTTCTCTGCACCACGTCTGGACATTAGATGCTTCCCTACATTCAACTTCATTGCAGGAAGATATTTCAAGACTACTGTTATAACTCTTTTCATTCTCAAACATATTGTCATAGGAATCATCACTTTCACTATGACTATCAACATTTTCAATTTCAACAATACAATAACCATTCTTTTCTAAATAGCCTTCACATTCTGTAAATATTCTCTCAAAGTATTTAATCTTTTCAAATCTTGCTTTCGCTGTCCAATGTACTGAATCAGGCATGAAGACTAATAAAAACACAAAAGCCCATGATAATTCATTGGGTCTTGCTGAAATGGGAAGCTCTAAGATTTCCAACTTGAATTGCATGTAAATCTGAACTGCATCTAAGTCATCTACACTTCCCACATTCCTTCGGATAGAAGAAATGACTTGACTATGAAGCTTTCCATACAACATAAATAAATTTTCATGTACCTCTTCATAGCTTGATAGAGTATTATCAGATCTACAATCTGAATCCATTTTGAAAATGAAATTTTTACCTCTTTATCCTAGTGCTAAAAACCACTGAATAGAGGCAAACATGTTTTTAACGTTTGACTTCCAGGAGAAGAAAACATGAAAACCAAAATACCTTAAGTGCTGGTGCTAACTTCGATCTGCTGATTTGGCATAGATGCAAGACTGAAAATCCTTTACACCACTAGTCAAAACTTTGTAGAGCCACCACCTCTTTACAAGAGGAATATAACAATCACTGATGTGATTCACTTTTACATTTCAATTTCTTTATAACAATAGATTTCAAACAACACTTTAAAACTTATCAAGAAATTAAAACTTCTTTTCCAAGATCTATCAACAGTTTTAGATCTGCCCATACAACTGAAAGTCCTTCAAAATTTTGCAATGAAATCAACTAGGAACAAACTGGTACGGAGATTTGAGAGTCGCCACTCACACTTGGTGAGAAATAAAACATAATTTGTCACTTGACAAATCTGAACTAGACCTTCAATGTAGGAGAAACTTGCAGATCACTGACATCTTGAAAAGAAAATATACTTTATAAATCAATTCTTGACTCTGGACTTTCTCAACAACACTTGCAAACTGAACTGATTGAAGATGGACCTATGACAGTCATAGAACACAATTTTCATCCAGTTTTTACAACATACTGATGTCCATGAATAAAGCTTAACTGGGGAACATGAAACTTCAGCAAGGAAAATAAGAAATGCCTCTTGCTATAGATTTGCTATATCCAATCTGTTTCATGGCAGAGATTTTTATTCTTTCTATATGCAACTCCCCAGCAGAGTCGCCATTTTGTTGGTGTTTGAAAATGTTACCCATTTCCAATTACCCTGATGAGAATAAAATGCATCTAGGGGCAGCTAACTCCCGTTATCAACACATCCATTCAGACACCAGTCCAACTATAAGGCATGACCCTTCTTCTACTTCAGGCTCTGCAAAACCTAGGTGGGTAGACCTATAGATTCTTTATATGGTACCAGTTATCAAAGCATACACTGAATCTAATATGAAGCAGATAAAAACCCCTAAATCTTCTATACTCAACCAGGAATCATAAGCATGAAAAAGCTAAGAACATAACTCATGAAACTGGCAAGCTAAGTGCGGGTTAACATTGAATAGCTTTCAACATAAAAGGGAAAATTGATTTAATATGTTGATAACAACAAGACCCAAGTATGAACAATAGAACTTAATGATCCTATCTCTGACTAGTGCCTTATTTATTGGGCAATTAAATGAATCATAACCATACATCTCCTGGAAACCTCAGACGTATCTCTACATCAAGATCCTTGATCTATCTTTCACCTTGTGAATAGACATCTGCTACAGAATGAATCTCATACTCAGAACATCCTATCATGAAATCTGCAAACCCTGTGACAAATATCAAGTAATTACATGGTTCTTTGTTCCATAAGCAAGACATTTTAACCCCATACATTTCAAAATGAAATGCAACCTAATTCATGCTCTTTGATCACAAATCAGAAGAATTAACAAAAGCCATAATCAGGAGACAAGATTCAGACTAAACTTCAAACCTTTGCTGCTCTTTATTTGCTTTCCTTGAAACCAAATACATGAAATGTACAGGAAACAACTCATAAATCACCTAACAGACCAGAACTATCCGCATAAAACATGAATGCTGCTCAATACAAAAGAGAAATGCTGGGTGTGTGGCTTTCACAGCCTGAGCAGAGCTCAAAGAACTGGAAAAAGAAAACCAACCAACAACCTTTTTTCAGGGAAGAAGACAGAATATGTATGGAGAAGGAAATTCCCGGATTTGATTTGCAATTGACACTTGTCTATCTGAAAAACCTTCTTAACAGGTTAAAACAACTCTTTAATCTTTCCCCTCAACTGGTGAATCAAATCTTTTCATTTTACCTCTCAAGAGCCTCAAATATCTCAGCAACCTAATGATGAAATAATGTAACTGATTTTGATAAAAAAAAAAACTCAATGTAAAAAGTGAAAATCAGTTCACAGTGACCTCCAAAATGCAAGAAAATTGCTGAGAGTTGATTTTTCTCCATATTCAGATCCCAACAAGCTTTTAAAATTGCCCTCTAACCAATTTTGATGCTCTAGAATCAAGTTTGCTCATTCTGTCGCTAATGGCCCAAGAAACACAAATTGACCTATAACTCGAACTGGTGAGCACCTGTGCAAGAATCAACCTCAAATTTGGAAAATTCAGATCTTCCCGGTTCTGATGGTATATTGGAATGCCCAATTTGGTTAAAAATTGCCCCAGATATTGCCTTTTGAAAATCTCAGTCTTGTTCATGACTTCCATGTGGTTTTGCAAAATTTTAACTTTTATATAGTTTCAAACTATATGATAAGTGAAAATTTATTTAAAAAACTACCCCACGTGATCTTTTAGAGAAAAAAATTAAAATTTTTTTTTTTTTTTAACCTTTGAAAATTCCACCATATGTTTCACTCGGGTCAAACTTGGTTTGACCATATCGCCATGTGTCACGTGCTGATTAGCTGATTTGACTCTTGCCGGATTCTTGAGTTTTCCGGCAACTTCGCTATATCGCTAGCTGGATTTTTTGAGATTTTCCGGCAAGCGACATAGCGACCTGCCGGATTTTTGACTTTTCCGGTCGGATTTGCTGACGTCATCCTTTATTGCTTGGTATATTCGATCAAAAGTTAGCACATTTGCATGTTGACCGGGAGGGGCCCACCACTTGGCCGCGGCCTTTGGAAAACGTGTGTCTTTAAGACACTTAACATTGGACTGCAAATGTATTTAAACATTATTTTAACTCCCCACAACTCCAATGTGAGACAAATGAAACTTAATGAATATTAGATCAACACACCTGTAGATGCTCTTCTTGTGCTATGGCTTTGCATATCTGCTGTGTAGAGCATTTCATTGCCCATTGTGAATGTTTATTTCAAAACCTGGGTGTTAACTTGCTGTCCCATATGAAGTTCTTCACCTGCAAAACGTGGATCTCCCTTCTTTGGTCATTTTTGCCATGAATCTGCAGACTCCCCATAGTGCTGGTCGTTTTTAAGCTCATGGGCATTTATAATGGAGTTTCCCCCTTCTAAAAACGTGAGACTCTTGCTGGGAGAAACCGTGAGCTTTAAAAACATGGATTAATGCTTCCCTTTATGTATGGATCATCCTCTTTTCATTGCCTGTTGCAAAAACGTGAATCATTCACCCTTAATGATGCAACCATTTTAGAAAGTGGGCAGCCGCTTCTTTCTTTTGGCTCGTGGGTGTTCAACTGATGAATGTTGCCCATAAAAAACACACATCCATAAATCTCCCACATTGTATTATTATTTTTTATTTGAACACCAATGTCATCCTTTTATTACCACATATTTTCTTAAAACATTCCAATCATCCAGTATCTCAGATGTTTTTTTTTTTAAAACACACTCTTGATCAAGACAAACAATCCTTTGCACATAGTCGACTCCACTATGAAATCTCTGTTGGGAGGCCCACCAGGTGGCCGTAAAAACTGATCCAATCAAGTAATCGGGCTATGAAAATTGGCATGAGTGTTCAAACCTAAACACTCTACCATACTGTAAATTTTCAGCCAATAACAAATTCCCAGTCAAGAGATTTTAATTGCCGAACATTGATACTTCAATTACCCTGCAGGCAAATAGTGTTAAAAAAATGTAAACTCGGCTCGAGTTTGGCGTTATAAAACTGGGCTATTGATCACTTGGATATAGGTTCTTTGCCATGAGGAGAATATAATTCTATGGTTTAGGCTCATGATTAATCACAGGGCACGTTTGGCGAATTTCCGAAAATAGGCACTTGGAAATTTTAACTGGAAAATGTGTCAAAAAGGAATTTTTGGCAAATGTACGGACATAAGAAAGTATGCAAATGGATTTGTCATGACTTGGGAACTGGCATACTTCAAGGATTTTTAGGAGACAACACAATGATATAATCCATTTAGGCTCACCAATCACAGGATCAAAGTTATAACGTGCCGAACAGGGCTACGGATCAATCTGGATACCTTAGCCGTAACAAAACAATGCAAACTGGGTTTTTGATCATGTTAGCAAACTGATCAAATGGATTCGACATGATCTAAAAATTGGAACATATGAAGTGTCTTACCCCTAGAACACAATGCAAAAATAATTTTTTCATTTGGGTCAACTGGGTCAAAGATATGATTGGTCAAACAGAGCTTCCCAGAATTGTGAACAACTAGTTAAATGCACAAAACAGTAAATGACCAACTTTGCGGGGTGCAAAACCTAGTCAAACGGATTCGAAATGACTTGAAAATTGAAACATAGGTTCTCTATTATGGACACTAAACATCCCCAAAGTGACTAGTCATGACACAGTCCTGGGTAAAATATATTCAGATGCAAACTGGGCTTCTGATCGCTATTTGACACTTGGTAGAATTGCAAATTTTGACACTAGCTCAAAATGGGACTTCACAGAATGATTCGGGATGGCAAAATTACATTGTGGATCATATGAATATGTCAAATGAAAGGTTTTAAGCCACTCAAACACCATCTAGGCCTCAAGCTACCAACTGACCACATGCATAAAAGGCACTTTAGGACATGATTTTCCAAAATTTTCAAAATGTGACTAAAAATGAAGCATGCAATTTTCAGTCCCAACAAGATGCAGATGATAGTGTGAACTACAAAGACACTGAAAGTTAGAGATGAAAAACTAGGTTGCGCACACAATGTAGACGATAGAATGTATTTGAAGATGACAGAGTATACCTCGCAAATGACAGATTTAACTTCACAGAAAAAAAAAGTTACTCCTTGCAGATGACAGATGGAACTTCACAGACAACAGGATAAACTTTGAAGATGACAACCTAATAACCTAAATGATAGATTGGTTTGCTACAAAGATGCTAAAATGGAAGAGCAAGTGATAAAGTAGTTTTGCAGAGATGCCAAAGAACGAAGACGCTAGTTTACACAGACGATAATCGCAGACGACGCTGCAGCCTGCGTAGACAACAATGTGATAGTTTACAACTTAACTAGGGTTGTTTGTAGATTTTTGAAATGAAACCAGGGACATGGGTCCTACCGAGCATGCCAAAATGTGTGCTAGAAAATGTGACCTGTTGGGAGCATGAATCAACAAAGAAATATTAGTTAAAGACCTCAAATATGTAAAAAAGATTTAACAAAATAAAAGACTATTAACTAATTAATGCTTGCTTGAGTTTTGCAATTCTAAGCAGCCAACAAACCAATTCTTCTAGCCACCTCTATAGCTCAACAAAGGCACCCATGAGAGGCCTTGTTGGTGTGTTAAGATGGGGGGGTATGTTTGGTGTGCTCTCCCAAACACAACAAAGTGTTGAATCTCTTGAATGAATGTGCAAGTGTGAGTGATGATGCAATATGAACCTAGGCTACAATGAAATGAAGAACACCTTAAGAAATGGCTATGGAGAAAGCCATACTTGAGGGCATTCAAGTGAGAATATGAAATGCAACAAGGAAACTAACTAAATATGCAAGCTAAACTAAGATGTAAATGAAATGGAGATGAGAAAATGCAAAGCTAAACCAGCTACCAAATGGTTAGTATTCTCCTAGAAATCTCTATGAAAATTCAAACTACAATGAAAATCCTAGCATGAAAACTCAAGACTCAAAATGACATGGTAACAATGCAATAATGAGAGATGCAAATGCTTGAGACAAGGCATTTATTTATAGGCTTGAGGGAGGGCTTGGTGAGGTGGTATCCATGTAAATGCCACATAGGGTGACATGCAAGCCATGCAAGTGGTCAAAAATTAAGAGGGCAAAGGGGAGTGTGTAGGCATGCCATCTGACACATGTGTGAGCACACTCTTAGGCTAATGATGGGATTAGGAAAGAGATTAAGAATGATTAAGTGGGATTAGAGAAGAAGTAGGCTTAAGAGGATGAAAATGATGGTTATAAGCTAGGCTCTAGGTTAGGCTTAAGATTAAATTAAATGAGATTTAATTTAATCATGGGTTTAGAGGAATTAATGGGATGTGAGGGTTTAAATAAATAAAATTTATTTTAAAAGAGCGAAACATGGAGGATCATGTGTTAAATTAATTTAACACATTAAGACTTAGAAGTATTTAAATTATATTTAAATGCTTAAGAGAATGAACTCATTTAACTAATTAATTTAATTAAATAAGTAGAAGAATGTGAGCAATATAATTAATTAATTAATAATTAATTACAATTTTGCGAGAAATATTAAAATTAACTAATATAGTGTTTAGGGACTATTTTAAGCATCTACAACTACTACTTGCTAACATTCCATTTCTATTTCTATTCAATGTAAATTCCTAAACTTGGGTTCGACGGAGGCAACTGACCCTCCCCCCCCTTCCCCTCCTACCAATAAACAAAAACCTTTGATTTTGTAGGTTTCAGATTAGGAAAAGGAAATCATGTTGCATAATCAGATACCCTTTTTGTCATATTTTTTTAGAATTACAAAATCATAATTGGATCGAACATAGTTGATTAGGGATGCACTACCCCCCTACTTTGAGAGAAAGTAGGCATTGTACAAATGTTGACCTTTCCTTAGCAGAAAGTCAAACTTTCTTAGAAAAGTCATCCTTGCCAAATCTCCAAATGATTTTTGGGTTTTGTAGATCTTGCAATTTTCAGCTTGGGTTTTTGGAACCAACAGTTGTGGAGCTTGTTAGACAACCCATTTACAGGTTTGTATCTTGCGAGGTATATCGATTTTCACTTTTCCATTTCAATACACTTTATCATCTTATCATATCCTTATATTTAAGTTTTATATTACATATCTAATTTCTTAAATCCTCTTAAGGTAGTGGTGAGAGGAAAGTGAGTCCAATTAATTCATCCATTTGTATTAGGTTATGAATTGATACTCCCTTTTGTATTGATTGAATCAGTTGAAGGGGTGGATCTTTGTTTTCCCCTTTCATAAGGTGTTAGGGTGGTTGATTTTGTTTCCACCCTACACTAGTACACCTATTCACAACTAATACTTCAATATGGTCAATTTAGAGAAGATTACATCTCCTACTTGTATCTTACTTCTTTTCTCTATCTCAAAAAGGCATATACTATTGAAATAGACCGATTCACTTACTAATTACTTGATCCTTTCTAAAGTTTTATCTATCTTGTTTCTAATTATAATTCTTTGATTATTTCTTTTAATTATCTTGATTCTTGATTTTATTTATCTTATACCTCTCCTATTGTGAATTTATTATATTCTCAATGGAGTTTATGTAAAATAGACTAGTGCCTTCTCTTTTGGGCTATATAATCACCATCCTCCAAAACCCACATATAAATCTACAAGGATCATTTTTAAATCCTCCTTGTAAATGGATTTTTCAAAGATATAATCCCTGATACTATATAACTATAAATCATTTCTTTAATTGGTAAAAGTCCAAAGTAATATAAATTTTATTAATTATTAAAAAATATTACATAAACTATGTTCAATAAAGCACTGGTAGGAAAGTATGGAGAAGACAACCTCCAGTCCAAGCTGGGACAATTGTCCAATACAAAATTACAAAATTTAAAGGGGCATAACCCAGTTTACAATTTTGATGTAATACATCCCTTTTTTAATATTCCTTTCTCACTTAAGGATTTGGGGTGATGTTCCATCCTTCACATCTACTTTCTTTGAAACTATTGACAAGTAGTAAATCTTGATGGGAATCTAAATGAATTGAATCCCTTTTCAAGTTGAGAAACACGAAATGGGCATCTTTATTGTTGAGTCCATAAATTTTTGTGTTTTACCAAACACTTCAAATTCAATTGTAATTGTTAATCTTAAGATTAAGCACAATTAAACACTTAAGATTCTTACAATCAATATCATAGAAAGCTTAAAGCAAGCTATAATTATGAATATTATCTAGGCTAATTTAATTCTTTTCCATTGGTGTTTCTGATGTTTAGAATATTAGTTTAAATTTAGTTTGAACTTGGAATATGATTTAATTTCTTTATTTTATGAAGCGATTTTATTCTTTGGAGTTGAAGCTAGAGGGTTTAGAGATAGGTAGTCTGATTGGATTTGAGATGGAGTAAATATATTAAGTGTATAAATTTATATTCCCTGTTATTAGTGTATTTAACCTTAGTATTAACTCAATTCTTGGTAATTATTATAGGGAATGATAAAGACTATTTTTATGTAAAAGAGGTGATAAAAGTAGTATCAATCCATTAATATTATCAGTATTCAACTAGTGCTAATTTTTTAGATTTGAAATGTAAAATTTTGAGCATTTAAACTAATTATTTTACATATGTAACATTCCTATTTCAAGTCCAATAAATTTCATCACTTAATATGCATCATACTAATGTCCTACTCTTTAAATTTTAAAACAACAAGGTAAATCTTAACCCAAATTTGTTGATAAAATTATTAAACATTCTAATCTTGCTTTCACACTTATAATAAGAAAATAATTAATTCACACATTTGGAGTGATCATAGGTGATGACATTTCATCATTCTCATCTTCTTCTTCCAGATTTAGACTTGGAAACTCAAGCATATTGGCATCAGAGAGGAGCTACTATCCCATATCTCAAACTCTTCTTTTGCTACATGCATTCTCATCTAGTTGTTGCAACTTGCAAATCAAATATGAAAGAAGATAAATAGAAATACAATACTTCTCTTGATAATGGGAAATCATTTAACTAATTTGCTAGAGTCAAATGAAGAGATAAGGGGATATAAAGGAATAAGTTGTCTCTGATCCATGGGAACATCATAGTGACAGGTTCTGTAGATGAAAATATTGTTTCTAACACAAGCTATCACTTTATCTAGGTTTCCAATATACTCATGTTTAAATAGCCATTTGCATAGGATCGCTATACTAGATTTGTTTGGCTCTAGTAAGAAGGCCATTTCCAAGAATATTGTAGGAATATCACTTAGAACTCTATACCAGTTAGTATTGTTTATGAATTCCTTGCCCAAAACCCTATATATTGCTCTCTTGAACAAAAAATGTGAGTTTTGCACTCTAATCAAAAGATGATCATAAGAGATGGCTTCATCAAAATAAATTTGAGGAGAAGGGTCCCTTGATTTAATGTGTCCATCTTAATAACCCTTATGCGTGAAAATAGGCCCAAATCATCTTAAATAGATCCCAAACCAAGCAATAACTAGGAACATGAGAGGCCAAGGGAATATGAGGAGGCCATTGAATAAGGTAGAAACTAATCATTTTATCCAAATTTAAGATTCTACAAAGATATGTTTGGATAGGAAAGTTAAAGGATAAAAAATTAGGAATACTAAAGGACCCCAATTCTGACTCCATAAAACTCAAATGGTCTTCGGCTGTGTGTTGGAATTGATATGTTTAAAGTGTGTCCTTCTTACTATTTTTACAAATCCTAAGATGATTTAACTCGACATTAATGGTTGGATCTCAACTGACTTCTAATTTTAATATTCTTATGAAGCATCTCTCCATAGCTTCATCATACTTGAGACTGTATTGATCTATTTTAACCAGTCTACTTGGCTAGGGGTACAGTCTAGAAATGAAGATACCTAAATTTTTCCTATCTTATCCTAAAAATCTTTTGACTAGTGATCATCCATTTCCTAATTTTGAAAAATTCCCTCAATCTTCATTGACACCAAGAAATAGAGATACTTTGAAATATAAGAACTAAATTAAATTCACCATATTTGCACATTATAACCATAAAAAAGAACACTTCCTGATCATTGAGTATTAAGCAAGATATGTATTATATATAGTCTTGATATAGATTTATATTTATAAAGAGAGCTTTATAATAACAAGTTTCGGTCTTA
Source organism: Cupressus sempervirens (assembly GCA_028749045.1). Taxonomy (NCBI): domain Eukaryota; kingdom Viridiplantae; phylum Streptophyta; class Pinopsida; order Cupressales; family Cupressaceae; genus Cupressus; species Cupressus sempervirens. The sequence goes on along the minus strand of CM053792.1, from coordinate 73,100,987 downwards.
TGGGATACAAAAAATAGTAGAGCCCTTAATATACCATGTACATACCCAATTATGAGAAAGTTAATACACAATGAGGGAAAAACATAAATAGACAAAAGAAAGGTTATTATTCAAAAACATAGAAAATGGTAGTATTGTTAACAGGGGCCATAAACTAAACATAGAAACCAATAAAAATATTGAAAAATTATCCTATAAAACCTTCACAATTATATTCTTCTTTCTTGAAAATCATAATGTAGTCTTCCACTTCTGCAAACCACGAAGTCCATTGCTCTTGGCATAAGAACAAAGGTAAGTTTTTGCTTACTAGATTTATAAAAATTTAGGAGGGAGAAGTCCAGTTTTCAAAGATTAGAAAATTCCACCTTTGAAACAACAATGTTTCTCCATCTTAGTAGAAAATTTATACTTTCTCTCATCTTCGTCCATTACCATTAAAATGGTTGAAGTCTTTTATTTGAAGAATTGGTTGGCTAAGAGCATTGGCTAGGAGAAAACTACCCGAAGGCTTCGACATATACTCTTCTACAAATGGAATTTCCAAATTCTTGTTAATGCTTAAGACTACATACTCCAACCAAGTGTCTACAAACAAGTTTTTACACAAACAGATAATATCCCAGTGACCAACTTGTACCCTAGTCATGCATTCTATAAAGAAGCCTATGATCTAACTATTAGTGCACCAAGTATATTCATATTTAAATACCTTTTCCCCAAGTGCCTACTAATAGCTAACCTAGTAATATCACCTATAAGATTAATTAGTTGATACGAGCACTTAGGTTTGATAGGGCCTTTGAAGGCCATCATTCTATCTTCAAAAGCATGAAACATGTTAGTGACAGACTCCATATTAGGACCTAGACTCACCAAAATAGAAAGGACACACAACATGGCATAAGAGCATAGGTACCAATACTAATCTCAAAACTACTAAATATATCCATCCTCTATAACACATTATACTTCTCCTGACTTTGAGATCCAACTGGAAGAATCTAGAAGAAAGCCACAATTAACTTTACTAAGTACAATTTATTTATGTTTAAATTATTATTGGACATGCTTAAAAGTGGTTATCAATGAAACTAAAATTATGGAACTTGTAGATATATGATCATTCTAGTGAATGATTTTTATGTGTAAATGTGCTAGCCCACATCTAATAATTAAAGATCATGACCTAACACAATATACTTTAGATGAGGCTATGTCTAGAGAAGCTATTGATCAAGATAGATAAACTAAAAAGGCATAAAACTTATCATTTAACCATCTTACTAATATTAAGCCCCTTAACTATATTAGGGGATATGATTCAATTGAGAGGATATAATGTAACTAGGACAAAGATAAAAATGACAAGGTCATCAAAGGGAGCCATAAAGTTAAGGACAAAAACATAGGAAAAAGGAAAAAATTTGAAAATACCACAGGGGGAATCTAGATGACACTAAGAAGTGGGAAGAAAGAAATGCAATTAGAAGACTACCTAGTTCTAATAAATATATCCTCCCCATCTACTCCTAGATTAGCTAATAAGTCAACATCTTTGTTACTCCCTTGAAAGATGTGTTGAATTCTTGTCTCCTCAAACTTATCTAATAGAATTAGTACATTTTCAACCATTAAATTGATTCTCTAGTTCAGAGTGTTCCATTTCCTAATAGAATTCAAAATAATTTGGAACTCTCCCTCTATCACTATCTTTATAGGCCCAAATATAGACTAATGGCAAGTCCCTCCTTAAGAGCTTCCATTCTGTTAAATTATTTGTTATAATTCCTAATGGTTTGGCTCATTTTATAATCCAACATTTTTTTTCTGAGCAGATTATGTAGCCTAATCCTACTTTACCATGGTTTCCTCGAGATGCTCCATCAAAATTCAATTTTGTCCATCCTATTAGGTGGATTCCCATTTGTATTCTTTTTGAGAAAGTCTATTATGTTTGGAATATACCATTTGGGGAGTAATTAGGGTGACCTAATTTTTCCACATGTCTGCATCCCAACTAGAGAAGGATTTTTCTTCCTTTACTATATTTCTGATATTGTTATTCATAACCTCTATGATACTTTCTTCTACTTTATTGACAAAAGAGGGTATGGTCATTTCTAAGTCATTGAAGATTCTTAGATTTATTTCCTTTCAAATTTCTCATAGTATAATCGATGGGGTAATGTTCTAGAGTTTTTTGTATACTTTCTTTTACCAAGTTTGGGCCATCTAGAGTTTTATACTTTCTAATTCTTTAGGGAAGGTTGTGGTCTAATTGAGCTTTTTATAAAGCTAATCCCAAACTTTCTCTTGTGAAGGGACAATGGTATAATAGATATTTTGCATTTTTTGAATCCTTTTTGCATAAAGGACATCTTGACAGACCTTCAAGACCAATCTTAGTAAATCTATCTATTGTAAGAATTATTTTTCGAACTGCAACCCATAAGAAGATAACTACTTTAGGTAGACATGCTAGATCGCAACATAGTTTACGAGGTATTGTTGAGTTGTCATTTTGCACGATGCTTAATGGTAGGAATCCTTTTGAACTCCTCTCTTGAAAAGATAATCTGGGATCAACTCCAAGGTTCTAGGTGATCTTGCAACCTATTGGAATCCACTCAATTGAAGATAAATGTATTTTTTCATAGGGAGGCCTTTGTTGGTTCAAAAAAATTGGATAAGATGTAGAATCTGATTGCTATTTCAAAAGAATAAAACACACAAAAAGAAATATATTTTCTATTTTTCTATTTTTTAATGAATGCAATCTAATAATGCAACTATATGAATTCCTAAATTAACCAAGTGTTTGTAAAAGCAAATAATGAAGATAGGGTAACAAGAATTTTAAGCAAATAATATGAAAGTAAAATCCTAATGGACATAAGCCATGAAAATAATGTGTCTACAAGTTAAGCCTTTGAAAACATCAATGGGTAACCAATGAAAATAAGAGCAGTGATTCCTTAATTCCAATGATGCAATCATCAATAGAAATTTAGTAATTGTAAGATGTTTCACTTTTTATCAAATCACAAGGCCACAAAAAGTGCACTCATACGATACGAAAAGCTATGCAGGAACAATATGGTGATCTCTTCTCAAACTAAGTACATTAGCATAATTTTTGGGCCTATAGAAAACACCAAAATTAAAAGATCACACAACTAGAACAACACATAAAACTATTGGCTCAATTACACTTCATGAACATACATTCTCAAAATATAACACACTTAGGCAAGAATCACTATACTCTAAATGTGAGCACCAATAGCATATATTATTGCATCAAAATAATGGTAGCTTGGAATACATATTACATTCTTGAATTTATAGGAAATCATCTCCTCAATTTGTGTTGAGAGTGAGAGATCTCTTTATGCAAATATATGCTTCTAAACTAATAAAAAATATATATTTATATACAAATTGACTCTATAGAAAGTGCTAAGTAGGACTCCATCCTTATTTATATCATTTAATGGATGCATGAGCCTTTACATGTCTTAAAACAAAGAAAGCATGAGAAAATAAGAAGAAGAAAGCCATTAGATGATGTAGGAGTCTTTAGAGCTGCCAAAAATAGAAGCTCAACCTTCTCTAGATATTTGTAGGAGTTAAATTGCCATCAAAATGCATTTCTAGTGCATGGAAAGCTCTAAATTTGGAATTGGTAGTTAATTGTTGGTGCAACTCTAAATTATTCAAAAAAAATGGTGCACCTTGAAAGAAGCACACCTCAGAAGTAGCGCCCCTAGTGCACCTTGCACACCTGTGCACCTCGGAAGCTCAAAAGCTCAATTCGCCAAAAAATCAAAGTTCTTAGTTTTCAAAAAAGTTTCTAGGTTTTTCTCAGATGAAATATAGGATCAATTTTTGTGTACTTAATTTTCCCCTATTTGATGATTTTTACCCTCTTTATAGCCAAACACTTTCATAAGAAGTGCACCCTAGAAGCTCGAAAGCTCAATTCGCCAAAAAGTTGAAGTTCTCTATTTTGAAAATGGTTTCTAGGTTTTTCTCAGGTGAGGTTAGGGATCACTTTTTGTGTCTTACTTTACCTCTTTTTCATGATTTATACCCTCTTTATAGCTAGACACTTTCATAAGAAGTGCACCTCGAAAGCTCAATTCGCCAAAAAATAAAAATTCTCTGTTTTGAAAATGGTTTCTAGGTTTTTCTTAGATGAGCTCTAGAATAAATTTTTTGTGTACTTACTTAGCCCTTTTTTGATGATTTATGCCCTCTTTATAGCCAAACACTTTCATAAGAAGGGCACTTTGGAAGCTTGGAAGCTCAATTCACCAAAAAATCAAAGTTCTCTATTTTGAAAATAGTTTCTGGGTTTTTCTTAGATGAGGTCTGGGGTTACTTTTTGTGTACTTACTTTGCCCCTTTTTGATGATTTATACCCTCTTTATAGCTAAACACTTTCATAAGAAGTGCATCTCAGAAGCTCAATTTACCAAAAAATCAAATTTCTCTATTTTAAAAATGGTTTCTAGGTTTTTCTTAGATGGGGTATGGGATCACATTTTGTGTACTTACTTTGCCCATTTTTTATGATTTATACCCTCTTTATAGCCAAACATTTTCATAAGAAGCATACATTAGAAGCTCAAAAAAAAAATTTGAACTTGTAAAAAAATGTAGAATTTTGAAATTGCAAGTTGTTTTCTTTTATTTTGAATGTTAAGGGGCCCTCCTTCTAGCACCACTTTTGTTGCTTCTTCTAGCTGAAATTCCAAAGCACCTATGTTGAATCTTGTCATTAATAGTTGCATAAGATGAGGAACCTTTTCTAGTTCATGTGTCTAACCTTTGTATCTTTGATCTTTTCTTCTCTCCAACTGTCTAATCCTTCTGGGTCAGAGATCAGGTGATTCAGATTATCCAAAATGATCAAATGTTTGAAAGTTTTCCATATCTTTTGAACAAGATTTTCTAGGTCTTTTTAACTGGCTTTTTTGGAGGTCTTTAGTTCAAAAGTTCAAGTTGAAACTTTCATCGGTCTCTAAAGTTGGGTAGCCAAAGGCTCATTGTTTTAGGGACTGAAATTATATTTTTAGTTCTTCTTTCCAATGGTGTAAATGGTTTTGAATTCTGAGCTCTAGGTCAAAAGTTATGACCCCAACAAGTTAAAGACACATTTTTATCTACACAAAAAAGCAAACATTAATTAGCTCATGTTATAAGAGCCAAACAAGGACTCTCGAGAACTTAGACTAACAAAATTGGGTCAACACTAGTCAAAATAGATAATTTCCCCCAATAAGCTAGTTTTTTGTGCACTGACAATCACCCTTTAACACTCAAATTATCCAGTTCAGGCCTTTGGGTTTCTGAGTTAGAGGACCAAGGTTTGACCCAGACTCTAGGTGGAGTTCCCAAAATGACCTAGGCCCTAGACTAGGGGTCTAGGAAACAAAAAAAAAATTACTAGGGGTCCCCATTTCAAGGAGAAATGGGGTGTGCATTGTGAAACCACAACTAGTATATTTATCTTTTCCCATCTTTGAGAATTGATAATTAGATCATATCCTTTTTTAACATTGTATTTCTCATTTTTTGATGCTTCCCATATCAATTTATCCTTTATAGTTGATATGTCTTTATTTAATGAATTTTTTATATGCCTCTTTTTTCCAAATCGGTTAAGTTTATATCTTCTATTATTTTCCATAACCATTTGTCTCTGACATCTTCCTATATTTTTTTCTTATAATTTTTTACATGAATACCCTTGGTGTTGATGAGTGTATTTTAAATATTTTCAAGGAGGCTATAAAAAATAGGATGAGGAGGTCTATCCCATGAATCTTCCCAAAAAAGGGCCTCCTCATCTTTCCTTATATCCCAAGTAAGATTATTACTTATAGTAGGACAACATTGTAACATAAAATCCCATTACTTCAAACCTTTGGGCAGATTTTTAGCTCTAAAAATAGTTAATGGATCTATACTGCTAAGATATTTATTATATACAAATTTTTCCCACTTGCTTTCTCTTTCTTGGTACATTCTCCATATTACTTTATCTCCCAAGGCTTTATTTTTCTAGCTCATATTTTTAATTCTGAGGACTCCAAGTTCTTTTGGTTTACAAATATTTTCTGACTTAATTAAGGTAAGTTTCTTATTTTCTTCCAATCCTTTCCAAAAGAAATTTTTGAGTTTACTATCTAATTTCTTCTATCTATGGGAGGCAAGACATCTGATATGTGGGTATGGTTGATAAGAATGCTTTAATTTGAGTAGCTCTACTAGCCTTAGTAAGTCATTGCTACTTCTAATTTTTTATTTTATTTTCTATTCTTTCGATGATAGGATTCTAGGGTTTGGAGCCTCTCGTATTTTTCTCTAGATGAATTCCTAAATATTTATAGGGGAATGCTCCTTTCCTAAATCCCATTATATTACAAATATCATCTTCCATATTTAAATGTGTGTTTAAAAAGAAAATTTATAATTTCTCAATATTAACCATTTTCCCTGATGCTTCCATATAAGTTTGTATTACACATTTAAATTTTTGAGCATCTACTATTGAAGTTTCCCTTGGTAGGACTATGTCATTAGCAAATTGTTTGAATGCATGACCTTGGGCATGTTCTTTGTCACAGTTATTCCTTCAATTTTCCCTTCTTCTTGTGGATTTTTAATTTCTCTTCCAAAGGTTTTAACCATAATGATGAACAAAAAGGGTGAGATTGGATCTCCTTGTTTATTACCTCTAGAAGTATTGAAAAATCCTTCTAGAGAGTAGTTTATTAATATTGATATTTTAGTGGTGGATATGCATGTGAAGATAAGGTTAATCCATTGATGTGAAAAGTAGAATGCTTCTAGGATCTTACATAAGAATCTCTAGTCAAACTTCTCATAAGCTTTTTGGATATCTAGTTTCATAAGCATCTAGGATTCTTTATTATTTTGTACCTAATAAGTAGTCCCCTAAGTAATAATAATCCCATCAAGGATATATCTACCTGGAACAAAACCTATTTGTACTTTTGGTATAAGTTTTGGGAAAAACTTCTTTAGTCTATTGGCTAATGCTTTGGATAAGATTTTGTAAATAGTATTTCAAAGAGTAATTGGTCTAAAATTCCTAGGCTCCTCATGAAATTATTTTTTTAGAATTAATGTTAAGAAGGTATGATTAATTTCTGTTAGAATCGATCCTCCATTCCTTGATGCTTCTATCGATTTCTAGAGGTCAAAACCTATGATATCCCAACATTTTTGAAAAAATAATGCTTGAAATCTATAAGAAAAAGTGATTGAAATGATAAAATATAATAAAATGAAATAGCATGAAATAATAGATTTAATCCAAGAGAGCAAAAAGAGTTTTACCATACAAATGATACAAGATCAATGGAGCAATACCAAAGAGGAAGCAACACAAATGACAAGGATTTGATAAGGGGAAAGCAAAGAAAACCCCTTGTGAGTATTATGAATGAGGCAAAAGCTTAAGAATGAGAGAGAGAGAGAGAGAGAGAGAGAGAGAGAGAGAGAGAGAGAGAGAGAGAGAGAAGAAATGGAGCAAAATAACTCATTTACAATAACATCAAAAACTTGATGTGAATGATGGAGATTAGATGAAATTGAGAGAGAGAAGCACCTCTTTTAAAGAGATGAGAAAGGAGTTGCATGTCTTTGCATGTGTAACTCTCATTTCTATGAATGCCACATTCATAAAAGGTGTGTGCAAAGTGTCAAGTTCCTCTTAAGGAAGAATATCTATTTTCCTTATTAAAAGAAATACAAAAATGGGTTGTCCTCACAAGTGGACAATAGGACAAGAATGACATGTTCTTTACATGTGGACTAGAGGACAAATAAATAATACATAAGGGATACCTTGGTTTATCCCAATACATAAATAAATACAACCAAGTAAATATTATTAATTCTAACATCCCCCTTTAATCTTTACTTGGGGAGATTACATCAAAGGGTATCAAACCCAAGTTCTTACGATGAAATTCAAATTTCTCTCTAGAAAGAGGTTTTGTCAAAATATCAACAACTTGATCTTCACCCTTGCAATAGATGAGGGACATTTTCTTTTCTTCAATGTGTTCTCTGATGAAGTGGTGGTGGAGAGAAATATGCTTTGACTTTGCATGGTAGATAGGATTCTTTGCCAAGGCTATTGCACTTTGATTGTCACAATACAAAGGTGTAGGTTCTTGTTGAGGTAGACACAAATCTTCAAAAATTCTTCTAAGCCATAGAGCTTCTCTAGATGCATAAGTACAACTTTTATATTCAGCTTCGGTAGAACATAGAGAAACAGAGGTGTCTTTCTTACTTTTCCAAGATATAGCACCTGAACCAACAAAGAAATAATAACCACCAGTAGATTTCCCATCATTGGGATCTCCACCTAAATCAGAATCAGTAAATATTTGTAAAGTAAAAGTAGAATTGGCATCATAAAATAAAGCTAGATTAAGAGTTCCTTTGATATATCTTAATATTCTTTTAGCTACTTTAAAGTGTGTTTGTTGAGTTTTGGACATAAATCTTGAAACTAAACCAACACTATATGCAATATCGGGTCTAGTAAGGGTGACATAATTTAAACTTCCTAAAAGTTGTCTATAAGAGGTAGCATCAACAAAAGGAGTGTTTGTATCAACCATTAACTTAGTTCCTAATTCACATGGAATAGAAACATGGTTAGAATAATTCATTTGAAACCTATCCAAAAGATCTTGAGCATACTTTCTTTGAGAAAGAAAAATGCCCTTAGGTGTTTTCCATATTTGCATTCCTAAAAAGTAATGTAAAATTCCTAAATCAGTCATTTGAAATTTTTGATTGAGTTGAAACTTAATATCAAAAATCAAGGTGTTAGAACTTGAAGTAAGAATCAAATCATCAACATATAGAATAATAACGATAATATCATCTTGAATATGTTTAATGTATAAGTTAGGATCATTTTTACTTCTATCAAAACCTTGCGAAATAAAGAAGGCATTAATTTTGGAATACCACTCTCTTGGAGATTGCTTTAAACCATAAATAGATTTCTTTAGTTTACATACTAAATGCTCATTACCTTCTTTGATAAAACTTGGTGATTGAGCCATATAAATTTCTTTATGTAAATCACCATTTAAAAAGGAACTTTTAACATCCATTTGATGAATAGGCCAATTCATTTTTGAAGCTAAAGAAAGCACAATTTTTATAGTAGGCATTTTAGCAACTGGTGCAAAAGTTTCATTGTAATCTAAACCTTCAATTTGAAAAAATCCCTTAGCTACTAGTCTAGCTTTAAACTTACTAATTTCATTATTTGCATTGAGTTTGGTTTTATATAACCACTTGCATGAAACTAAATTCTTACCATGAGGCAAAGAGACTAAATCCCAAGTTTCATTAGAGATTAAAGTATCATATTCCTCTTGCATAGCTTTTTGCCAATGAGGTTGAATCTTAGCTTGTTCAAAGGTTTGAGGATCATTAGAGTTCATGAGAGAAGTCATCAAACTATAATTACAATAATTAATTCTCCTAGGTTTAAGTCCACCAAATCTAGTAAGATAATCATCTCTTTCATTAAGTAAACCTTGAACCCATTTAGGTCTTCTCTTATTAGTAATAGATTCATCACTAGAAGAAGAGTCATGATCTATAAATGCATCATTAGTATCAACATCATTACTAGAATTAGAAGAAATATGAGGAATAAAAGAAGATACTTGAGGAGTAGCGTTTAGAGAAGGAGGTTGGTCCTCCACTACTACAATATTACTTCCACTAAATTCATCATCTTGAACTTTGGAACAATCATGTACTTCATTTTCTGCAATACAAATATCTCTTGCAATTTGAACTTTGTTAGTAAGAGGATTATAGACTCTATAACCTTTAGTATTTTCATCATACCCAACAAATATAAATGGAGAAGATTTAGCATCTAGTTTATGCTTTTTTTGTTTGGGTGTATGAACATAAGCAACAGATCCAAATATCTTTAAGTGTTGTAAATTGGGCTTTCTACCTAACCAAGCTTCTTCAGGAGTTATATCCCTCAAAGCCTTAGTAGGAGTTCTATTAAGAATATAAGTAGCACAAGACATAGCTTCAGCCCAAAACTTATAATTCATATTTTTTGCATGTAACATGCATCTAGCCATTTCCACAATAGTTCTATTATTCCTTTCCACTACACCATTTTGTTGTGGTGTATAAGGAATGGTAAGCTGATTTTTAATACCAAATGATCTTAAGTAAGAATGAAAGCCATTATTAACATATTCAGTACCATTATCAGTTCGAAGAATCTTTATCTTAGAATCAGATTGCCTTTCTACTAACATATGAAATTCGGAAAATGTATCAAGTACTTGATCTTTATTATGTAAGAAATATATCCAAATACTTCTAGTAAAATCATCAATGAGAGTAAGAGCATACCTTGATCCTTGAATGGAGATATTTTCTATAGGTCCTAAAAGATCACTATGAATCAATTGTAACTTATGAGATTCCCTCCATGATGAACCATGGGGGAAGGGCTCCCGATGCATTTTTCCACTCATGCACCCAGTGCATGTAATCTTAGATGGAACAATATGAGGTAATCCTTCAACCATATGAGATTTTAGCATCAATGATATATAATCAGAATTCAAATGACCAAGCCTTTCATGCCAAACGTTAAAATCAATATTTTCTTGCAAAGAGTACCTTGAAGAGGTAAACTCATAAAACTTGAATAAGTTATCATGACCCAACTTAGCATTAGCAACAACATCATTAGTGCTAGGATTAATAATAGAACACATGTCCTTATGAAATTCAACTTTATAATCTTGACATAATTTAGCAACTGAAAGGAGATTGGTTTTTAAGTTAGGAACATAAAGAACATCATGTAACTTTTCATTTGGAACATTAACATTACCAAATCCTTCAACTTTGCAACTATGATTATTAGCTAATTGAATTAGAGTATTCGAAGGATCGGGTTGCAAAGAATCAAAAACTTCTTTATGAGATGTAACATATTGAGAAGCACCACTATCAACTATCCATTCTAATCGTTTAGAGGCATTGTAACTAATAGTAAAAGCATGATGAGATTGATTACCATGAGATTTTTTACTATTGTTATTGATAGGTTGCTTATCATTTTGCTTTTTAAAATAATTGTTAGTCAAATGACCATCTTTTCCACAATAAGTACAATGAGGTTTCTTATTAGGACTATTATATTGATTAGGATGGTTATTATTATGATTTGTATTTTGATTATTATTGTTGTTAAAAGAAGATTTAGAATTAAATAGGTTGTTATTATTGTGACGATTATTAAAGTTATGATTGTTATGATTATTATTGAAATTGTGAGTATTAAAATTTTGATTTTGATTATTATTTGGAGCATGATAAGTTGATCTAAGATTTTGATTTTGATTTTTAGACACAAATGCATGTTCATTAGATCTAAGAGTACCAAATTGTAATAACTTAGCTTCCTCTTGACGCAACAAATATTGAAAAATACTATAATTTAATTGAGTAGACAAAGTAGGAATAGCAAGTTGAGAATGAATATTAGTAATAAATTGTTAAAATTGTCCAGGAAGACATTTCTTTAAAATAATGGTAATTAATCTAATATCAGTGAGAGTAACACCTAATCCAATTAGTTGACTTTTAATATAATCAAATTTAAGTAAAAATTCATCCATGAATTTGAAATCAATATACCTTAAGTCTTCCAAATTGTCTTGCAATTGAATCTTGCGTGATTCAGATGGTCTATCATATATTTGCTTTAAAATATCCCAAGCTTCATGGGCATTAGTGCAATGAGAAATTAGAACATATAAACTGGGTTAAGAGATATACCAATGAGGCCAAGGGCTTCCTCATTTTTAGTATTCCACGCATTTTTTTCATCTTGTGTAGCCGAGGTACCAGGAACTATAGAAGGGTCAGTAGCAACATCTAAAATATGCTTAAAACAGAATATAAACGAAAGATGAGTTTTTCAAGCATGATAGTTTGAGTTATTTAACTTGATTTCTGGAATTAAAGTTGACATGATTTAAAAATTACATTTAAAATTTAAATAATAGATTTGAAATAAAAAAGTGAGATTTATTATCCACAAGAATGTTAAATAATTATTAAGAGATTTAGAGAGTCAAAATAAAAAACTAAAATGTTCCTTGCAAAACCACTGGTCAGATTGAAGAAACAAGAAAAATAAAAATTTGAAAAACTGAAAAAATGTGTTACACACAGAGAGCGATAATTTTTTTAATTTAATTCTATTTTCAATAAAATTTAAAGAGTTTTTTTCATTTTTATGTCTTCTAAATGCTATTCAAATTTTAGCCAAACCCAGATCACGGATTGAGAGATATCATAAAAATACGAACTATTGTTTTAAAACTTAAAAAACAAATAATACTGCACATATAGTATAATAAATTTTGCAATACTATTCTGATACAAATGAAATTTAAAGGGTTTTTTTATTTTTATATTTTCTAAACACTGTTAAAATTTCAACCAAACCCAGATCATAGATTATGAGATATAAGAAAAATATGAATTGTTGTACTTTTCTTTCTAAAACAAAAACATAAAAAAAAAATTTTGAATTTCAAAAACTCAAAAAGCTTGCAACAAAAATAGGGTTAGATATAATTAAAAAAAAAATTAAAAATAAAGAATCCTTTGGTGGCAAGCCTTCCAAAGGAGGTTAGAAAAAAATAAAAAATGAAGAACTCTTTGGTAGAAAGCCTTCTAAAGAGGTTTAGAATGAATAAGAAAGAAGAAAATCTACAAAAGAATAAGATAAGACTTTCAATATTTCAAACTTCAAGGTCTTCACAATATCAAACTCTTCTAATGAACTCTTCACACAAGCTCAAAACAAGGATTAGTAGCTCTGATATTATATAAGAAAAAGTGATTGAAATGATAAAATATAATAAAATGAAATAGCATGAAATAATAGATTTAATCCAAGAGAGCAAAAAGAGTTTTACCATACAAATGATACAAGATCAATGGAGCAATACCAAAGAGGAAGCAACACAAGAGACAAGGATTTGATAAGGGGAAAACAAAGAAAACCCCTTGTGAGTATTATGAATGAGGAAAAAGCTTAAGAATGAGAGAGAGAGAGAGAGAGAGAGAGAGAGAGAGAGAGAGGAAATGGAGCAAAATAGCTCATTTACAATAGCATCAAAAACTTGATGTGAATAATGGAGATTAGATGAAAATGAGAGAGAGAAGCACCTCTTTTAAAGAGATGAGAAAGGAGTTCCATGTCTTTGCATGTGTAACTCTCATTTCTATGAATGGCACATTCATAAAAGGTGTGTACAAAGTGTCAAGTTCCTCTTACAGAGGAATATCTATTTTCCTTATTAAAGGAAATACAAAAATGAGTTGTCCTCACAAGTGGACAATAGGACAAGAATGGCATGTCCTTTACATGTGGACTAGAGGACAAATAAATAATACATAAGGGATACTTTGGTTTATCCCAATAAATAAATAAATACAACCAAGGAAAGATTATTAATTCTAACAAAATCCATCTAGATCTGGAGATTTATTTGAGTTGAAGATAAATAACACTTTTTTAGCTTCCTCTATAGTAAAAGGCTTATTTAACAATTTATTATCCTTGGCTATGATTACCTTAGGAATAAAATTTAGCATTGAGTTCTAAGTGACCGAGTTTGATCTCTCATAGTTGTTTAACATGTTCTTATAGTAACTCACTAGAATCTTAGATATTCCAAAGGGGTCTTCTTCCATGTTTCGTTCCAAGTTTTTGATTTTTTTCTATTTGTGTTTCTATTTTTCATGGTACTATGGTGAAATAATTTAGTGTTGCGATCCCCTTCTGGTAGCCAATTTTCTTTTGACTTTTTCTTCTAGGAAATTTCCTCTTTTACTAGGATATTTTCATGTTTAGTTAATAATTCTTTTTCTTTAGCATATTTTTTATTATTCATACCGTTTAAAATGATTTTTTCATTTAATTTTTTGAGTTCCTATTCATTATCTAATTTTTCTTTAAAGATATTGTTAAAGTGTTCTTTGTTCCATTTACATATTTTTTTCTTTAAATAACTTATGTTTGGACACAAAGTACTACATTTTGAATCCCTTAAAAGAACTTTCCTACCACCATTGCATTGATCCCTAAGGCATGTTGTCTATTAGTGTCAAACACTTAGTCATATATTTTGTAGAGTTGGTCAATCATCACTACGACCAAGTCATCCTATGTAGGTTGAGCAATGTATTATAAATTATATATATGGATCAAGAAATAGTTATTGCTAAGAAATACTATGGTTTCCAAATACTCCAATAAATGTTGAATCATCCAGAATATAGTTCATGTCAAGTGTATACATGTTAGATCACAAAGTATAAGCTAAGTCAATACATGTCAAATGACAACATGAAAAACAATGATGACTAAGCATCAGAATGTTCAAGTGTCGAGAAAAATAATTTTGATATAATTGTTTTGAATGACAAAAAATTGAGGTAAACTATTTTTGTTGATCTAGAGATGTATGTTGTTGTTAAAGGAGTCAATTATGGAAATGATAATGCATTTTGTTATGGATCATCAATCACTATGCAAGGTGATTAGTCAATCAAAAAAATGGAAGAACTAAGAGGAAAAAGAAAGAGATTTGAATTGTTCATCTTGATCTAGATCCTTCATTAGATGGTTCTAATAGAGGTATCCAAACCCTAATTTCAATAGTGTGCATGAGAGATGAAAAGTTTTGATGCCATAAGAAAAGTGTGAAGGTAAACTAGATATAATGATTGATATATCAGATAAGAGATCAGATCAGATATTGTAAAGAGGAGATCTATCATCAGCATTTGAAGTGCAAATCGAAGGATTAGGTACTGATGATTCTAGCAAGTGTTTCAAGGTTTATCTCTTAATAGAGTGTTTCTAATAGACCTTTATAAAACTCCTAATAGAGTACTTACTTAGTTGTAAGTTTAAATCCTTTAATCAAGGTAGACTAAATAAGTCTAGTAAGCTCTTAAAATGGCAAACCCTTTATAGGGTATATCATCAAAAGTTATAAAAATTGTAGCCCTAACACACAAACTTTATTGCTATAGTAGTGAAAATTTGTTGGTGTCATCCCCACCACAGTTTTACCTTCACCCTGGAGGGTTTTTGGGTAACCACTTTGTGTTATGTGTTGATCATTTGTTTACCTGTTACATGGATGTGATTAGTTAGATCTAATATATCATTTCAATAAATGTTTATGTGATTTATGATATTTCTATTTGAATGATTAGAGGTGAAGCTATTAGATTATAGATCCTAATTCACCCCTCCCCGCTCCAGAGTCTAACTTTCCCAATAGACTTCCAACAATTGGTATTGGGGATTTGTTCTCATAGCAGAAGTCTAACCACTTGAGATTCAAGATCTTGGAGATGGGGGCTTATAATTTGGGAAAGATTATTGAAAATTAGAAGCTCGATATACAAATTGTACTACAACAGCTTAAATAAAAAAGAGAATAATTGGAGAAGTCCTTAAAGAGAAGAAAGGAGATGGAAATATAGCATAATAATACACAATATTAGGATAAATACAATGAAGGTCTACTTGGTGATGAAAATTCTAGTGAAAGTGATGCAACGATAGAAGATCCATTAGAGAGGAATAACACATTGAATGAGGAGATAAGAGGGCTAAAAAAAGAACATGAAATCCAATCAGTAAGATTGTGTGAAGTGATTGAATAGAGAGAAAGTTGAAGAAGATAGGATAATCACTGATGAAGATAAGAGACAAATGGCTATAAGACTTGATGAAATGACATCTGATGTGTAGAAACTCACACACAAGAAATTTGAAATGCTCAACCAACTGCTAAGTGTAAATCAAGAGCTTAATAGGGAAGATATGGAGATTCCAAATCTAAGATAAGAAAATGATCATCTGAGGAACGTGATGAGATCTAAAAAGGAATTCATTGGAAGGATAAATAAACCAAAAGAATTTGTAAGATACTATGAAAAAATGATGAGATCACAAAGAAGACCCCATGATACATCTGAACTAGGCTATACGGAGCACCTATCATCTATTGAGGAAGGAGAATCATCAAAAGGTGGAGAACAGAGGAATGCAAAGTCAAAGAACAAAAAACCTACATGTTATCATTGTGGAAAATGAGGTCACACAAAAAATATTTGTAGAAGTAAGATTGGTAAGAAAAATCCTAAGTCCAAGTTTAATGGATATTGTTTTAATTGAAAGAAGCAAGGACATCAAGAATATGAGTGTAAATCAAAAGCTAGCAATACACCAATTGCAACTAGATTTGAAGGATAGTATTACAATTATTAGAAGTATGGACATGGAGCTCAAGAATCTAGATAAAAGGAAAAACTTAATTGGAAACCCAAGAAGCAAGAAAATGCACCTAAGCAAGGTAACTCATACAACTGGGATTGCAATACATGGTACAATTGTCATTTATGTGGTGAATATGGCCATATTACAAAAAACAGTATTAGGACACATTTCAAAGGTAAATCTAAGAGTTGGATGAATGATTATATAGTTTGTTAAAGCTATTAAGATTATTCATTTAAGCAAAAACTGTAGAACTTGAGTACCAACACCTAACAATGGACAACACAAAGGCAAAGAAGCTATGAATATTGAACAAGTGAAAAAATAGATGAATCTAACATGGAGAAAGGAGGAAGGTAGCTATAGTGGAGCTACTAATTCTAAGATCACCCAATCTAATGGATCAGGTGATCACACCAATTCAAATTAAGCAAAGATTGTATGTAAGGAGTTGTAATTTAAATGCTATATCTTACATCCATTCTTGACATATGATGTATTAAAGTTCATATCTACATAAGATAAGATGCACTAGGAAATATTTGAAGTGAGAACAAAGCAAATAATACATATACATAATTGGTGCCAAGCAATAGTATTGATGTCAGTCATGACCAAGGTGATGTATCAACTAAGAATTGGTAATGAACGAGTGGAGGTTTTGATCGAGTTGGTGGAAGAGAAAGCAACACTTTTTCCAAGTTGTCTTATGTATGTTGAGACAATTGTATTGCACTTATCCAAAGTATAAAGCATTAATTAGAAACAAATTTGATTGTTTGAAAGTATATAGTGAATATAGAGGAATTTGAACAAAAATTATAGAGATCTAATTGTGTGTCATCAATGTTACAAGCAAGTTGCATACAGTTATTCTATGATTGATTTGTGAAGTTGTTTGATTTTAAACCCTAGTTGTTATGATGGCATCTGTAGGTGAGAAGAAAGAGGTATTGAAGTGTACCAATGCACACATTACTTAAAACAAGGCTTGTCCTCCACCTAAGTTTAGGGCATACCTTGATATTTCTTTAACCAGAGACTCATTAGGAGAATTTTCTATAATTATTCCTAGAATCATTATGGTGCACATTGTAAGATCATGTTACATGTGCAAGATCAATGAAGGAGGAGATTTTGAGTTAAGGACTATTTATGAGAAGTTGTGTGATAATGAAGTGTTGAAGGATGAGAACAAGGTTGTGGCTAACAAAGGGTTTACTTGTGCCCTAACATTCCCAAATGTTATTAAGGTCGAATGAATAAAAAAAATGTTAAGAAGGATTCATGATATGAAACTATGGCTGGAGAATGGATCAATCAAAATTTAAAAAAGGACTGTTATACATAATGTGATAGGTTACCCTACGCTAGATCATGTGAAGACCATTCATTAAAAATATAGGGATGTAATTGAAAACCTTATGAAGGTGAAGTGGAATGGTCAAGGTATGTCTATTAACACCATCAAGGACTCAATGATTATATTTTCAATAAGGGTGATTTCTCACAAGTTTTATCAATCGAGTCGACTAAACAACATACCCTATATAGCTGTAGATATGAAATAAAAACTAGTCAAGAAGGATCACAATTGTGACTTAGCTGAGTTACAACTCCTTCAACTCATAGAGAATCTTGGAGCTATCAAAAAGGCCAAGGATACATCATGTAATTTGGTTCTCTAATTTTGTGTTTATTCTTCTATGTACATAACTCTTTTCCTACTATAGATGATGTTGTTTGGGATAAAATAAGACCTATAACTAAGCATGTAAACTCAAATTGGTGAGAACTTTGAGAAAATAATGGATGGTTACTTTGAATATTTCAAGAAAAATATGAAGAATAGGTATTAGATATATAAGTTGGTTGTTGACCACTTTCATGATAAGATATTTTTCTTGTAGATATCGACTTCACTTATGCACAGGAAATTATACCAAGAATGGCATTGTTGAGACCTCTACAGTATGAGGTAAATGTGGATGAAATTTTTTTAGCTATTACAACTCTATTGGTAGAGTAAATTGATAAGAATCTTGAGCCATTTGGCACATATGACACTACCAAGGTAAAAATGATGATGCAAACTAAAGTTCCCATATTGGTTAGAAAGAGAAAAAAGATGATCCAAGATTTAGAAGGGAAACTTGGAGAGACACCGCTACAAATTACATAAGAAAAAGGTGAAGATATTAGCAATGAAGATGATGAAGAAGAAGAGCATGAGGGGAAAGGAAATGAACTTGTCATTTCCAAGTGCAAGGCAACCAAAGCTAAGAAGATTGTGGTGGTAGATCCTAAAGTGAAAAAGAGCTTAAAGAGAGTGTCAACTCCACTCCCATCTACACCACAAAGGGCCACAAGATAGAGATCTAAAGAAAAAACCCCTACAGATGTCGAGCCTATAAGAATAGGATTATTCAAAATCACAAATCTATTCAATGGTAAAAGTCCTAAGAAAAGGACATCATAGGGTATTGAGGCAAAAAAAAGTTAGGAGAAGAAGAGACCAAGAAGAAAATTGGTTGTTAAGCTGAATGTTGAAGAAGATGATGAGGTGGCAAGGACTGAGTCAGATGACTTGAGAGAATTCCAAATAGTACAAAGGAAAGTACCTTTAGACATTTAAAAGTTATGTGAAAATATAAGAAGATCAGTTGGCTTAACTAGTTTTAAATGTATAAAATATGAAACTCTTGATAAAGTTGATAAAGAAAAAGTAGAGTAGACTACATATGATGGTGAATTTTAAGTATACACCAACAAAGTTGGGAAAATAATTGCATGAAGAGTTGTACAATAAAATTGATTCAAAGTGGAAATGGGCTCTGATGATTGAAAGATAAATAACAAAAACTACATTGGCCCAAACTATGCTCAATTTAGGAAAAAATCACATGTCAATAGCTTTGGGAGATTACACAAATAAATTTGTGCCAAAGAAAAGGGCATATAACATTTTGAGGGAAAAAGTTGAGGATTTTATGCAAGAAATCAAGTTAATTTGGAAGATTTTTTTTGGGTTAATGGCTACAATGATAGAGGAAGAAGAAAAGGAAATTGACATAGTTGAACTAGATTAATTATAAGATATCTACTCTAACATTGATCAACTTGTAGAGACTGTACAACAAATGGAAAAAGAAAGACTTCAACAAGTAGAGACAATCATTATAGAAGATGAGTCACCTAAAGATACAATGACTAATGTGACATCTTTTGAAGAAGAACTGAAGAAGATAAGGAAGAGCGAGCAAGAGAAGGAACAAGCTTCCAAATCTATAAAAGACATATTGACCAATTAAAATCTAGTAATTGTGTAGATAAAATAATTTCTTAGTAGTGATGAACCAAATATGACTCAACAGGTAACCATTTCACTCACTGAAAGATATATAGTTACCATTGACTCCAGTGCCCAAGTACTACAAGGAAATAAGAATGATATTGTTGTTGTCAAGCAACGGAGTGGGCCAAAACACGAAGGGAGAAGTCAAGAAGTAGAGAGAAATGAAGAGAAAACTAAAATGGATATAGTATATTAGTCAACTACTACAGGCATAAAAAGGCCACATGACTCGAGAATTCTAATAGAGAGAGAGAAAAGGAAATAGGGATATTGAGTTTAACAGGTGAACTCCAAAATTTTGTGACCACAAATCAATCAGGTAGAACAACACTACATCTAAGAGTAAAATAGGAAGGGGGAGAAGTGAAGCAAAGATGTGATTCAAGGATCACAAGTATTGAATTTGACAATTCAAATCAAAGGTTTTCAACTAACATTGTCGAGCTCCAACACCCTGGATTCAAAAGGTAAAATATTGAAGAAGGTAAGGCACTCACCCCTGATGATCAAAGGTAAGCCAGTTTCCTTAGATGAGGATATTTTCATACTTGACTGTGAGAAGTCTACTTTAATAGAAGAGAAAATGATAATTTTGAGTGAATTTTTTTCCAAAAAAGATAAGAAAGCCAAGCTCAGAAGGGAATACCAAAAGAAACAAGTTTTCTTTGAGATTAAGAATATTCTTTTTGATCCTATTGTTATTGATGATTTAGATGAGAATACACCCATTCTTGACCAATTGGTACATATTATAGACAAAATAAATGAGCTAGATGTTGATGTTCGACAAAAGATGATGGAAAGATCAGAGAGGCAATATGATAATAAAGTCATAGAGAAGGTAGCTACCAAGATTATAGTAAAAATGGTCTATCTATATACCAAAGCCACTAATTCCAAGCATATTGTTGTAGACACCTAGAAATTGGCAAAAACATAAATCACACAGTTCTGATCAATCGGCACAAATTAAACAAAAAATCATCTATCAAATTAATAAGACCTAAATCAACTTCAAAAGAGGAGAGAAGCAATTAAAAATCATAAAATGAAATTCTAAAAAAGGAGAGGGAAAAGACAAACTTTTGAGAATAAATGGAACTTTTATTAAATCAATAAATCCATTTATTCTCACATAATAAAAATCCTCCTTTTATATTAAAAAAATTAAAAGAAATCCAAATTTAGCCATAAATCATGACTTTTTGGGCTCCTCCTTTTTTCTCTCATGAGAAATTTTTGTTGAAAATAAAAGTCATATTTAGCCACAAATCATGACTTTTTGGGCTCCTCCTTTTGTCTCTCATGAGACATTTTTGTTGAAAATAAAAGTCATATTTAGCCACAAATCATGACTTTTTGGGCTTCTCCTCTTGTCTCTCATGAGACATTTTTATTGAAAATAAAAGTCATATTTAGCCACAAAGTATGACTTTTGGGCTCCTTCTCTTGTCTCTCATGAGACATTTTTGTTGAAAATAAAAGTCATATTTAGCCACAAATCATGACTTTTGGGCTCCTTCTATTGTCTCTCGTGAGACATTTTTGTTGAAAATAAAAGTCATATTTAGCCACAAATCATGACTTTTGGGCTCCTTCTCTTGTCTCTCATGAGACATTTTTGTTGAAATAAAGCCTTATCTAGCCACAAATCATGACTTTTCAGATCCTTCTCTTGTCTCTCATGAGACATTTTTGCTGACATGAAAATCACATGGAGCCTCCAATCAAGACTTTTGAGCTCCTTTTCAATTTCACTTCCACCCCCCAAGTGAAAAGATAAAACCCAAATTCTTACCCCAACCCCTTCTAAAATCCTATAAATAGAAGGAGAATTCAAGAGCAAAAGGACCCAAGTCTTAGGCATTTGCACTATAGGCACATCTTGATTCATCATTTAGCATTCTTATTGTAGCATTTTCATAGCATTTTAACATTATTTTGTGTTATTTAGCATCATTTATCACTTGTTAGTTCATTTCATATTTATTTTTCAGCATTCTCCCATTCTAGAACTATCACTAAGATGTTAGTCTAAGAGCTATTTTAGCAGTTGTAGTTAGGGAAACATGAGACTCTTGTAGAGATTACATTTTGATGATGATATCTTGGGTTTAGTTTAGTTCATCGTCTGTCCATTTGCATTCTACATTAAGGTTTCATGAATACCCATTTACATCGTGTTTCCCTCCTCTTGTCAAGAGCAACAATTCCCCATGAATCATTAGTCTTATTTAAGTTGTAGTGGCCACAATTAGTCTAGCCTCCTTCAACAAATATGTCAATGCTATCTTGAAAGCCTAGATATTCATTGGACTCTTTCATCCTCATATAGTTGGGGGCATAGAATAAGTAGGCGTAAGCGTGAGAGCTTGGCTCCCCCTTCTAGCACCTTTTTTAGGCCTTAAATACTTTTTTAAGGCCCCACTATCCTTTTTAGGTCCCTCAAATACCTTTTTCAAGGTACAAATGCCTTTTTAGGCCCCTCAAGTGCCTTTTTAGGCCCAAAGTGTTCTTTTTGGCCCCCAAAGTGCCTTTTTAGGCCAAAGCACTTTTTTAGGCCCCTCAAATGCCTTTTTCAAGGCCCAACGTGTCATTTTGGACCCCAAAGCACCTTTTTAGGCCCAAAACACCTTTTTTTAGGCCCCTCTAGCACCTTTTTCAAGGCCCATGCATCCTTTTTTGGACCCGTCTAGCGCCTTTTTAGGCCCACAGTGCCTTTTTAGGCCCCTTGTATGCCTTTTTCAAGGCCCAAAGTGTCCTTTTGGACCCCACAACACCTTTTTAGGCCCAAAATGCCTTTTTTAGGCTCCTCAAATGACTTTTTTGGCCCAAACACCTTTTTCATA
Organism: Cupressus sempervirens; assembly: GCA_028749045.1. NCBI lineage: Eukaryota > Viridiplantae > Streptophyta > Pinopsida > Cupressales > Cupressaceae > Cupressus > Cupressus sempervirens. The sequence goes on along the minus strand of CM053792.1, from coordinate 73,078,348 downwards.
AGCCTCGAGAATGTCTGTTTCATCACACACCTAAAAAAAAAAGACCTCACATTAGCTTTATTCTTGTCTATAATGGTTCTTAATATACACATAGACATTCTCGACTACTAGTCACGGTTATCCTCACTCTACAGATTGTATTGTTCCCACCTTTACAAGAGTCAAGCCATTCCAAAATTTATCACAAAAAAACAAAAACATTCAAATATCTACCAAAAATCTCAAAAACATTTAAATTTTTAATAAAAACACAAAAACATTCAAATATCTACCAAAAATCCCAACAACATTTAAATATTCAATAAAAACACAAAAACATTCAAATATCTGCCAAAAATCCCAAAAACATTTAAATATTCAAAAAAACACAAAAACATTCAAATATCTACCAAAAATCCCAAAAAAATTTAAATATTTGATAAAACCACAAAAACATCCAAATGTATTTCAAAAATACCAAAAATACACATGACAATGCATTACAATTAACATCAATTGCTCCTTGGCAGAACTAAACAAACTTGATACTATTTCGCACAACTGGAAGCATGCCTAGTCTAAAAATAATGATTTCCTATGCTATCAGATGCTTTTAGTGCCTCAATGATGTACTTGACTAGAGGTACCGGGATAAAGTCATGATCATTTTTTTTTGCGTTTCACTCTTTAGCTTCAGTGATCCTTTGGTTTCACACATTGTTGGTGTCCACTTATAAGTGCCTCCTCTTGTATCGAATGCCATGTGTACCTTGACCAATTTTGTGTGATATCTTAGATGAGATCTTTTAACTGACATGTGACTATTTGCGTGCCTATTTTTATTATTCTATGGCTATAGCTTCTAGTTCTTAATGGTTGCCATGCTTTCTTGTACATTGTTCATCTTTGTTGGTACTTCTTTGTGTGACATAGTATTCATATCACTATAGCTGAGCTAGTGGTGGTTGTACTTCATCACTTTTGTTTTATTACATGCTCTATGATGACAATTAGTTTACATCTTTTTAAAAAATCAAAGTGATAGTTAGTTGCATTCATTTATTCTGCATATTCATCTTGGGTTCCTTTGCACACAAATGGTTGGCACATAAATCAGAATACGATTCACAAATGTTAGTTCACAGCTTCATGACTGGTTATCCTAAAGTGGACAACAACATCAACATCCACATCATGACAAGCTCCTAGCACTCCACTCTCATAGATTTTTTCTCTTCACAATATCCACACTAGCATTACACTTCATGCATTCACCTTCTCATTTCACTCATTGCATTACATGGCTTTCACATCTCAAACAATGCTAGTCATTATCAAATTGCCCAACATCATCTGGTGCCTTATGCAACTTTTGCATCTCAAATAATTTGGTTTCACCACATTCCATATCCTTTGATTTGCTACATCATCTTTTCCCATTCTCCATCTCCTTTCATTTTCACATTCTATCTTACCACATTTCATGTCATGGCATATTACCAACTCAAATTTTCATTACATCATCAATAACATACCATCTATTCTACCTCACGATCCATCTACATTAATCATTCACATATATATACACATCTACATCCACTGCTACCATAATAATCAGATCAAATTGTCACATGCATACATAAGTCCATAATATCTCAAGTGCACAAGTCTGAACATTGAAAAAGCTCAAATATCTCATATATCAAACAGATTGAATCATCAACATCAGAAGGTCTCACCACAAAAGGGTCCTCATCATAAATGACATACATAATAGCCAATAAAATGAAGCTCCACAAATCCACCCTATGTCACACCACTTACATCATCTATTTATGTCTGATCTGAAGATCCCTTGTCATTGGGGGCACTCACCTCATCTTGAACAATTGAACACCAAACAATGACATCAATTTTTCATCACAAGTGATCATCCTACATCAATCAAATCTCAACATTTAGCTATTAAGCTAGTGGTTCTATCTTGAACCAGTTATTTGTCCTACTCTATATCCTGAGATGGACATGTTAGTTTTCCCTACTCTGCATCCTGAGGGGGGCATTTTTTCTATGTATCAACATTACTTGATTGATTCTACCCATCACTTTGTGACTAAACATTCCTTGCCAACTATTCTCATCAACATTTTCAAAAATAAAATTGGAATGTCCCTATTTTGCACATACCTTTTTTCCAATTTCATTTCTGAGGGGGCAGTTTAGGGGCATCCAAACTAGGACATTCAAGTTGGGGCATTAAATTTTTATGAAACATCAAAAATGTCCTACCCCAACCAAAATTTTCAAACATCAAGCCTACCAAAACTAAGGCATCCAAACAAAACTATTGCAACACCAAATCAACATCACAATCAAATTATCAAATCAATGACAATCAAATCATCAAATCAATGACAATCCAATCACCAAATCAATGGCAATCAAATCATCAAATTGTCAACAATTAGACATCAATGAATAGACATCCAACCATCAGAATTTGACCTAAAATCAGAAAATCAAGATAGTCTTTGAACTAATATGATTTGCATACTAGCTCAAAGAAGGGCATTTGTAGACACCGAAAAATTTTTAAAAACATAAATCACAAAATTTTGATCAATCAGTGCAAATTAAACAAAAAATCATCTATCAAATTAATAAGAACTAAATAAACTTCAAAAGAGGAGAGAAGCAATTCAAAATCATAAAATGAAATTCAAAAAAAATTAGAGGGAAAAGACAAACTTTTGAGAATAAATGGAACTTTTATTAAATCAATAAATACATTTATTCTCACAAAATAAAAATCCTCCTTTTATATTAAAAAAATTAGAAGAAATTCAAATTTAGCCATAAATCATGACTTTTTGGGCTCCTTTTGTCTCTCATGAGACATTTTTGTTGAAAATAAAAGTCATATTTAGCCACAAATCATGACTTTTTGGGCTCCTCCTTTTGTCTCTCATGAGACATTTTTGTTGAAAATAAAAGTCATATTTAGCCACAAATCATGACTTTTTGGGCTCCTTCTCTTGTCTCTCATGAGACATTTTTGTTGAAAATAAAAGTCATATTTAGCCACAAATCATGACTTTTGGGCTCCTTCTCTTGTATCTCATGAGACATTTTTGTTGAAAATAAAAGTCATATTTAGCCACAAATCATGACTTTTGGGCTACTTCTCTTGTCTCTCATGAGACATTTTTGTTGAAAATAAGGCATATACTTTGTTGAAAATAAAAGTCATATTTAGCCACAAATCATGACTTTTGGGCTCCTTCTCTTGTCTCTCATGAGACATTTTTGTTGAAGTAAAGCCTTATCTAGCCACAAATCATGACTTTTGAGACCCTTCTCTTGTCTCTCATGAGACATTTTTTTTTGACATGAAAATCACATGGAGCCTCCAATCAAGACTTTTGAGCTCCTTTTCAATTTCACTTCCGCCCACCAAGTGGAAAGGTAAAATCCAAATTCTTACCCCAACCCCTTCTAAAATCCTATAAATAGAAGGAGAATTCAAGAGCAAAAGGACCCAAGTCTTAGGCATTTTCACTATAGGCCCATCTTGATTCATCATCTAGCATTCTTATTGTAGCATGTTCATAGCATTTTAGCATTATTTTGTGTTACTTAGCATCATTTATGACTTGTTAATTCATTGCATATTTATTTTTCAGCATTCTCCCATTCTAGAACTATCACTAAGATGCTGGTCTGAGAGCTATTTTAGCAGTTGTAGTTAGGGAAACATGAGATGCTTGTAGAGATTACATTTTGATGATGATATCTTGAGTTTAGTTTAGTTCATCGTCAATCCACTTGCATTCTACACTAAGGTTTCATGAATACGCGTTTACACCTTGTACAATTGTCACTGACATCAATTATTCATTTAGAAAGCTATGATATGTTCCAACATTGATGAAGGAGGTTAGAGAACAAATGGATAAGCTAGATGTTGAAATGTAGAAGAGTGCACAAGCATTGACCTCAAATACTAGCTCTAGCTTTGTTCATTTTTCAAAGTTACGATTTTTGCTAACCAAGTAGTCTGAAATTTTGCATGAAGAAGGAAAAATAAGAGTTGAGTTGCTTACAATTAAAGATTTATTGACTCCACATTTTTCAGTCATGAAAAAATATATTAAGATCTCTAAAGATTTAATTTTGAGCAATCATCATTTCTCTATTGCTGACAATGCGATTAATCTAGTAGCCACCTTAAAAATTTAGAGTCACATTCTTGATAAATTGAAGAAAAATTGGGAGTAACTAATGGATATATTATAAACTCCCATAAATAGTTTTGGAGAAATATGTAATGATTTTCAGACCCCAGCTAAATATTAGTGTGTCAAAAACAATAGGAAATTAGTTGGATGCATGATTAATGGTATATTGGTATATAAGATTTATATTTATCTAATCATGTACGTAAATTTTGAAATTAATTTTTTTGTGTATATAAGTTTTGGAGTCATAAGGAGTTAGTAAGAGTTTGTATATAATTATGCTAACCAGACTTTGATCATTGTAAAGTCTATATGATGGACCGAATCATAGTTATGAGTTATAGTATAAGGGGGAGTAATTTTTTCCATGTAATATTTTGACCATGACAAAGTATTTTTGACATTAATGTCAAAGGGGAATATTCTTGATCTCTACAGTATATTATTATTAGTTTTAAACAGTTAGTCATATATTTGGCAGAGTTGGTCAATCATCATTGTGACCGAGCTATCCTATGTAAGCCAAGCAATGTATTACGACTTATATATATAGACTAAGCAATAGTTACTATTGAGAAAGTCTATGGTCCCAACTACTCCAATTCATGCCAAGTCATCCAAAATATAGTTCATGTCAATCATATACATACTAATCCATATAGTATAAGTCAAGTCAATACATGTCAAGTGACAACATGCATAACATCTATGATCGAGCATTAGAATGTTCAAGTGTTGAGTAAAATAATTTTGATATAATTTTTTGAATGACACAATCATTGAGGCAAGCCATTTTTGCTAATCTAGTTATATATTTTTTTGTTCAAGGAGTCAATTATGAAGGTGATTATGCATTTTGTTATGGATCATCAATCCCTAAGAAAGATGATCAACCAATCAGAAAAATGGAAGGACTAAGAGGCACAAGAGAGAGTCTAAATCATTGGTATTGATCTAGAAACTTCATTATATGGTTATAAGAGAGGGATCCAAACCCTAATTTTGATAGTGTGTGTAAGAGAAGTGAAGTTAGGATACCATAAGTGAAGTGTGAAGGTAAACTAGGTATAGCAACGAACCATAGTAGTAAAGGGTAGAATAATGATAAGATAATATTAGAGATTGTAAAGAGGAGATCTGTTATCAGCATTTGAAGTGCAAACCAAAGGATTAGGTATTGATACATTCTATCAAGTGTTTTAGGATGAGTCTCTTAATAGAGTGGTTCTAATAGACACTTGTAAATCTCCTAACAGAGTGCTTATGTAGTTGTAATTTTAAATCCTTTAATCAAATACACTAAATAAGTCTTTTAAGCTCTTAACAAGAAAGATACCTCACAAGGTAGATCATTAGAAGTGATACAAATTATAGCCCTATTAGGAAATATTATTGCTGTATTGAAGGTTTGTGGGTGTCATCCCTACACCAGTATTACCTTCATCTTGGAGGGTTTATAGATAACCAAAATATTTGTGTTATGTGTTGATCATTTATTTACATGTTCATGGATATGATTAGATGTTAGATCTAATACATCATTGTAGTAAATTTTTATGTGATTTATGATATTGTTGTTAGAAGGTTTAGAGGTGAAGCTATCAGATTTTATATTTGTTTGAAAGAATAAAAGTTTTATAGATCCTGGTTCACCCCCTTGATATCTAACTTTACCAATAGAATTCCAACATATCACTAAACATTATTCAAAAATCTATTATCCATGAACCACATTTTTTACATTTGAAAGGGTTTGTAGTCAATTTTTGGGCTTTAACAAAGTCTAGTCTATTAGGGAAGTGATCTGATCCAAACATTTGGCAATACTGTTGTATGAGATGTTAAATATAGAGTACTAAGATCTCCTTTGAAGATGAATTTATCTAGCCTTTCTAAAATGTGGAAAAACATATTCTTCTATTTTTTTAGGTGTAGTTTCCATTACTTGGTGGGATATCCAGTAGATTATTTTTATCACACCCTTCTCTAAAGTCTATCATGACTTGTGTTATAGTTTGGGATCCACCATACTTTTCTTCTAGATTTAGTATTGCATTAAAGTCTCCTCCTATATAAAAATCTATATTATTTGTTTCCATATATGTATTGATTTCATTCTAGATCTCTTTCTTCTTTTTTGTTTGAGTAGGCCCATATACATTGATTAAAGTTGAATGGGTATTACTCTTAAAACTCTTTACCCTACCCCCCATCCAATTGTTGATTACAATTGATTTAGTGAATTCTATTTTTTGTGGGTTCCATTTAACACCAATTCTCTTAGTATTCCATTGGATTCTACAAATTATGTCTTCCAATTTTCTAGTTTCTTTCCTAGCTTAGATCCTTCTTCTTTATTTAGTTTGGTCTCTTGGATTAAGATGATTTTAGAGTCAAATAGGGATACATTTTTCTTTAATAAGAACTACTTTCTAGGGAAATTTAGACCCCTAGCATTGCATGTCATATTTTACATTATTTTGTGGGAAGGAACTTCCCCTTCCCTACATTCAGGATGTCACTAATCTTTCTTTGATTCCTTCCTTGTCCTATTATCATTCTTAATTCATTAAGAGTCCTCCTTCTAGGTTTCATTTTTTCTTACCACATCTTGGAGCCTCTAAGCCATCTTGGTTGGCTAGGATTCCTCATTTATTTATATGCTCATGGAAATTTTTGGTACTGGTGGAAATCCTATAATCTTCTATGGTATCTCTTCATTTTCCAGTTCTTGCAGAATATGGTCCCCTATCTCTGAATTTCATTTCCTTTATTCTTTTTATGCTTCTAGATATCCCATACCATTGATTGTGATGTGTTCTATATCTTCTAATACCCAAAATTAATCTCATAATTGCTTCTCCCCTATCTCTTCCCTTCTAGTTTCCTCCTGACTGCTACTAGATTCCTTGTGCATTGGGTTTATTGCCTCTAGCTTGTTAATTAAAGATTCTACCTCTACTAAAATGTTATATCCACTAGTTCTTTCTAGATTTACCCTTAAAAGATTATTCTTAAGTTTATCCACCTCCTCAAATAGATTTTTCCCATCTAAGGGGGTCTGCCAAAACTTTAAGGATTTATTTATAGGTCTTTTCTTGATTGTTACATTCCCCCAATGTTCAAAAGTTGTTGGTGGGATGTTCACATTTTGTTAGGCCTTTGATCGTTAACTAGAGTCCACTTTTTATAATGCAAGTTGCCCTTTTTTTATTGCTTCACTTCCATCTAAATACTTTCTTTGTTCTAAGTTTTGCTTACTTCTTCCTTTTTTCATATTTTGATCCTTTTAGATGCTATAAACTCCTTGGTTCTTTTATTCTATGAATTCATTAGTTTGTTTTTCTTTTTTTATTTCCCTTTCCTCTTCTAAATTATATAGTTTATAGTTAATCAGGAATGTGCTAGAAGCCTTGAAGTCTCTCCAATTTGTTTCGAGGTGAATTTTTGGAGACCCTCATCCGAGAGCATTCTCTTCTACATAATTGATTACTTCGTTTTTTCCTTTACTCTTTTTTTTTAGTTCTACATTTCCTTTTTGGAGGATGTTTGATTTATATTATTAATTCTAGCATAATAACTACTACATCTTTATGTCTTCACTTTGTATCTTCTTTCTCTTTTTCATTCTTTGGTGTCTGATCCTTTATCTAATTATTATGAAAATCCTTATGTACTTGATCCCCTAGAGTTAATTGGTCTCTTATGTCATTATATATTAACAAGTACTCATGTTATAACTTATTACAGTTCTTGATACTGTTACTAATTGTGTCAAGCTACTGGTTATCTTTTAGGCATTACTTTAATCTATGAAGCATATGTTTGATGTAGTTATTAAAATCCTTACCTAGAGCTTCTTCTTCTACTTCTTCATATGATACCTTTCTATTCTCCAATTTCCTATCTCTTTCTTTGGAGTTTTTTCCTCCTTCCATATTTCTAGTGAGTTTCTCTTGGTAAGAGTCCTTCTCTTGGTGATATATTGACCTAACTATTTCTTTAATATTTGTGATTTTGTGAATGTGACTAAAATTTATATTTGGCTCTAGCTTTGTAATCACTTTGATTAAAATTTATATTTCTCAAAGTATAGTCTATAGATGGATTGATTTGTAATAAGTTTTTGTTAATGAGTTCTTGTTGACCTATTTCTAAGTTGAGGAGGAATTTGATGTCTTTAGATCTAGACAAGTTAGTTTTGATGCCTATAATATTACCTAAATTTTTTCCAATCATTTTAAGAATTTGAAGATGGTTAAGTTATGGGGGAAGAGATTTACAAACAACCCAAGTAGGGGTAGATTATTTTTTTATTAGGTTTTCATTAAAGTTAGGTTTTTATTTTAGGAATTTTAGTGAATAGCCTCTATATAAGCAATATGATGCTGAAAGAAATCCATTCCTAATATAGTTATTTTGACAATGCAAATAGATTAACCAATTTGAGAAGGTTGAGATACTTACTTTCTCTCTACATAGATCCTAAATCCACCTTACCATAGAGGAGATTATTGTTTCAAGACCATTTCAATATGCTTACACACCTAGTTTTTCATATTCCATCCATCTACCCTCACTGAATTCATCACTTAGGATTAGGATATCTTCTTTGTTAGTGAGTTGAGATCTTTCATTGTTCTTTGACTCAATGTTAAGGATAGTCATAATAGGGTTCAACAAGGTTTACAAGACAAGCGGATCATATTTGATAGGATTGGTTGCTAAACTACCCCACTTCCTATGAGGAGGGATCTATAAGTGTACTCTCTTGTCTAGAAAATATATCCAGTCCTGCTCTTGGGGTATTAGATGATGTGGATTAGAAGGATAGAATAGAGGGTTACCATATCTAATTGGTATACTATTAGCTTCTGAGAGAGAGTTAGGGTGAATCTAATCGAGGTAAGGGTTTCTAGACATTTCTACCTTCTTGGATCGATTTGAAGGGTATCTTTGACTTCCCTTCCTATCTTTGCATATTTCATAGAATTGAAGAACATTACTTGTTTCTTCTAGTAATTTTCCTCCTCAACAAATTTTCTACTATTTTCTATTATAATAGTATTTTTCTCTTTGAGCTGATACCTCTTAGCCTATTGCTCCAAACCTATAAGCACTATTTTAGATTTTCTATGATGGACATACTTCCATCCTTCTCCTTGGTTTTCTAGAAGGGTTTGCACCTTTGTTAAGTCTGGTATTTTTCAAATATGTAGTGTTTTATAGATTTTGATGGCATTTGTCAAGGTATTTCATTGCTATCCATACTTGAAAATTTTCTTTCCTTTTGAACTCATGAAGCTTTGTAAGGGTTGAGAAACTGTTTGAACATGAGATAGTGACATCAACCCTTATTTTTTCCATTGATGTATAGTTTGACTACTTACCCCATTTTTGTCTAATCTTGGAAAGCCTTTCTAAATGCAATTCCATTTTTTCATTAAACCTCTTTGCACGTTCGTTGGATTGTTTATTACCTATGGGAGAATCGGTGGTAATAACATGATTTGCAGTAGGGATTTTATTTGAATGTGATACTATTTTTCACTTATTCACAAAATTTTTTGTTGGGGCAAAAACTTTCACCACTTTTTCCCATCATATAACTATAAATCATTGCCATGATTTATCTAATTTAATTTATCTTTCTTGTGAAAGACTAATTAGACAAGAAGAAAATGGGCAACCATTTCTTAGATGAATAATGTTTTCAAATTGTTATTTCTTCATAAGTAGATTTGACATATAAATAATTTACCTTAAATGAAAATCATAAAGACTCACCCAAGAAAAATATTTTCCACAATGCAATTAAGAAGAAAAAATACTAACTATATTAGTTGAAGGTTGTAAAATATATTTATTATTGATATAATGTATATTGTGATAATAATAATAATGTATCTTTCTTTGAATTTGATTTCTCCTTTGTATCAAATGAGGAGAATTGACAAGGTTTAGGTCATTTTACAAAATGTCATTTCATAACTAAAAGACTTTAAAACTTAACAAGCTATTTTAAAACCTCATATAAAATAAAGTGGAGCTCAAATGATCTATCATCATTGCAAATTGAAGGATTCCATGAATTGGTAGCATTTTAATCCTCTGGGATGTCCTTTGCAATTTCTTGTTCCTTATCCCATTCTCCCATATATTCTTCTTCCCATCTAACTACTTCAAAGAGTTGAGGTCATCTTAAACTTAGTATAGTATTTGTGTTGATTACATGGTGCTTTCATCACATGTAAATGCCCTTATCTCTATTATAAATTTTTAAAAATATAGTAACTAATTTAATGATCTAGTCTAGGAACATATTGAAGTGTTGGACACTTGTATCATTTTCCCCTATCATGCGTACTATAATATTTAGTACTCTTGTGGTTCTCACAATGCATGTCCCCTTTTGCCTAGAAATGGGGATGCCTTACTTTATTTTAAAGCTTTCTAGATCCCTAGTCCAGGGTTTGAGTCTTTTCTAGGGTTTTTCCTAGTTTCCTTGATCAAATCTAGGTCTCGACTAGAAAACCCAAATTTTGAAAATCACCGTTAGAGAGATAAGTCTTTTTTGCAAAGAAAAAGGTCCACCAACACACCTCCCTAGGTGTGCAAGTGCGCTAAAGTACTTAGTAAATGGAATTACCCTTGGTGATGCACAAAACCAAGAGGTGCTTAGGACCCTGGGTCTACAAAACCTAAAGGGCCCCCCTCTCTCCCTCCATTTTCACTTTGTGAGCTTCTACCACCACAACACCACACCTATTAAGGTGTGCCTTCTCCATTTTTTCCTTAACATGTTGAAAACAAAAAAAAAGCTTCAAATTAAGGTGCACAGTAATGCACCTAATCAGGTGCACGACTGTGCACCCTTAAAAGACTTTTAAAATTCAAAAAATTGAAGAAAAAAAACATTTAACACATTAAAAAAAAAAAGCAAAACCTCAAATTAAGGTGTATAGTAGCGCACCTAATTCACACCTAATTAGGTGCACTACTATGTACCCCTAATAGACAAAATATCTGCCTAACTTCATATAGAGTGCACATCTGTGCACCCCATAAGGTGCATTTTTGCACACCCCACATTTTTAAATGGTATAAGGTGCTTTAGGTTGCTAGGTGTGCCCTTTTTTGCAAAAAGAGGATAAATTAGGGTTTTAAGAGGTTTTCAAGTAATTAGGGTTTTTGTTGTTTTCCTACATCATTATTAGGTTTTGATTTAATCATTTTTTCTTCAAATTCAAACTAATGGACATCATTTTATGCAGATTCAATGGCTTCTTCATCATCCTCCCTTGCAGCAAAGATGGTCCCAAAGCCTATAGTATTCAATTTTCAAGGTGTTCTGACCAAGTCATGCTTTCAAGATGACTATTCAAAGATCTAGGACATTGAACTAGGTCACATAGATTTGGGTTCATTTCTAACACTGTGCAACAAACCCACATAAAAATCACCGATGATATCCCCTCTGATTCAATCAAGACTAGTTAACGCAAAATCACATCTAGTTTTAGTACAGTCCTCAAAATTGATCATGACACTAGCAAAAAAATATGTTCCTAAAGAAAGGATCATGAAGAGCATAACTAGAGAGATCATCCTAGATCTCTAACCCAACAACATAGAGAAGGCATTCCATATTTTGAGGGTAGACTAGTTTATCAGATTGACTTATCACCAAGACAAGAGATGGTACAAGGAACATGTTGATGAAGCTTTTGAAATAATTCAGTCATCATACCTCATCAAGAAGACTCATCTAGGGTAGAAAGCAAGAAAAGTGGATATGTTAAGAGGTTACATGAAAGAGGATATTGGATATTTGATCATACTCTTGGGAAGAGTCATGGGTTTGATCCCTTCAGGGAATTTGAACATATGGATGGTCCATTTCATTGAGACTATCAAGACAACAAAGATGTTTATTGATTGAGCTTCTATTCTCAATGAGAACTTGGGTGAGCATCTAGTGGCAATGAAGAATAACTGTAAATTTTACATGACATCATACTAGGTGTACTTGTTAGTTGCAAGAGAAATGGATTATCCAGGGCTTTATAAGAAGTGTAGCATGCAAGATGCAAACACATACCCCTATATTATATATCCTCAGCTAGTAAAGAAGAAGCTTCCAAAGAAAAGTAAGGAATATAGGATTGTGAATGATGCATTTATATTCACAATAATTTGGTTCTTTGAAGAGGATTATGCAAAAAGGATGTCAGAGGAAGCAGCTGCTAAGGTATCAGAAGTTGGAGCTTGCTACATCCAATTTTGAATAGTAACATATTTGAGGGTAGTGGGCATGACTATCAACCCCAAGAAGCTCCCTAGGTATCCTAGTGATAGACTCATTCTACTAGAGATCACTCAAAAACTCTTGTCTACATAGAACAAAGTCAAGAAATAACACAAAATATGTTGGATATGGCCTATTACTATAGGAGGACCTTTCAATGTGGTTCAAACACAAGACATTCCATCTTTTGAGTCTTAATGGGATTAGTATCCCTTAGAAGAATATAATTCTCCATGGCCATATTTTGATAACATTGGAAGAGTGCAACATCTAGCTGGCAAGACATTTCATAATGAAGATGCAATTATAGATCACTAGATGAACATAACAGATGACTATGATGTCCATATTAGAGATTATTATAGGATGACTCCCTATCTGGTATGAAGTGCTTTAAAAATAAATATTCCTTTGAAGGCAATGCAAGAGGATATAGAGGATCTTCTCGATCTATTCTTCAATAGGGATAAGATTGGGGACCAACCTATCATGAATCTCAAGATTGACAAAGAAGAGAACTCAAACATCAATCACAAGGTGAGGCATGTCATCAAATTGATAAAGGATTGGATCAAGAGACCTTTCAAACTTGATCCAATTGCTCAATCCACACTCAAGCCCACCCAGCTAAAGGTCGAGGAGCTAAGGCCACAGTGTCTACATTTACAACCCAGTCATCAGTAAGGCCAAAGATAATACACCAACTTGATAGACCAATTGGGTATTATTGGGCTCAAAAGGGTAAAGGAAAGAGGAAGAGAACTTCTTCTCAATGGGCCAAGCTAGAAGAGGAAGTGACTCAAGAACCTCCACAACAAGGAGAATAAAATGTACAAGGGTTGGAGAATGTGGAAGCTACACAAGCTTAAGACAATCCTCAAGTACCGCTAGCTAAACAAGGCCAAGGAGAAGCTAAAATTGAAGTTCAAGAGGTGTCTCCACCCAAACAAGAGGTACAAGCCTCCTCTTTTGCACCTAAGAAAAGAAAGACCAAGACTTCAGTAAAGAGGAGACAAAAGGTCATTAGGAAAATGATTCCTCTCCCATCAGTCCTCGAACCTATCCTAGAAGAAGAGAAAGAAGAGGACAATGAGGAGGAAGAGGATAATCTACCTTTGAACTAGAGAACTTGTATCACAAGAGCCACAGAGTTAGAAAGGAGAAGAAGCTACAAAATCACACTACCATCTATTCCTGAGCAACCTATTCAAACTACAACATCAGAACATGAAATGCAATAGTGGATAGATGCGCAAGATGTTAAGGACACTAATTTCTTTCAAATTTCAAATTTTGATTTAATGCCCATCAATACTAAATTGGTTAAGGATAAAATCAGAGATACTCCAACCAATCAAACTTAACAGGAGGATTGGAGTCAGTTTCCACCCAAGCCACAAGGACCTGAGGTAGTTCCATCATCCCCAATACAAGTAACATTTTGTGTAGACAAGGGATCAACTATCCCTCTTTCTCCAAGCACCAAAGGAGAATAGGTTCAAGTAGAAAAAGAGGAAGAGCCACAACAAGCATCCATCAAGGAAGTGTCAGAGGAAGGGCAGATAAGTGAGCAACCTCCAAAAAGTTCCCAAGATAGAAAGGTAAGGATTGTTGACTCTACAAATACATACTCCTGGTGCAGATCTCACACAAAAGGAGAGGACTCCAGAATAAGGAGATAAGGGAAAAAGCATAGCTGAGAAAGCTCCTTCATCCTCAAAAGGTAAATCTCCAATGGAGCATATCCCAAAGTAGCTAAGGAAAGAAGTGATAAGAAATAAGAAGCAGAAATTCACTATAGAGGAGGAGGATAGGATGGAATTAATTGAAGTCCTAAGGAAACTTGAATCACCACCAAAGGATGCACAGGCATTAGCCTTCATCATGAGTGGTCCAAACTAGGACTTATTTTCTCACATGGCTATCCCTCCTCCGTAAACAAATGTTGAAGAATTGACTCCAAGGGAATATCAGATCATGGAGGTCATGCTTGGGAAACCTACCTTGGATATTGCTAAGCTGATGGTTACAATAGGAATTAAAGAAGTATTCAAGAGCTTAGAACAGGATGGGACATAATTGATAACACTTTGATGACAAAATGAGATCCTAAAAGGATATCTAAGAGAATTTTTTGGTCCCTAGATCCTACAAACCCTGAGGAAACCTTGAACATAGCACTTGAGAGAAGAGATAAGGGTATAGGCCAGTTGGATCCATGTCTGGAAGCTTGTCAAAATGGAAAGAAAGTTTTGAGGAGAAAGGTGTATAGATTATACAAGGAAATTTGAATTTGCTACACCATATGTAGGATAATATAGATAGGCTATTCACCATTTTGAATCAAGATTTTGGTTTGATGGATGAAGTACATACCTCGGGCAAAGATTTGCAGACATTGCAGTCTATCAAAGGACAAAGGTATCGGATGTTGATGGAAGTGTATACAACTCACGAGTTAGATAAAATTGATGATTGGATAGAGAAAATTGTATATGGCAATAAGGTAATGGAGACATTACTCATAGAGATTCTCAAGCTCAAGGATCAAACCAAAGAGAAAATTTTGAAGGCAAAGAGGCATTATAGTGATGTGTGTTTAGACATTTTTTAGGATGATTCCAAGGAGAAGTTAATACTAGTATAGGTAGTAGAGGATAAATTCTAGAAATTTTTTGAGGAAGCTACTAATGATGATGACATTAGGCAAGCAATTAGAACAGAGGAGACATTATTATAATTAGATGTAAAACTCAGAGATTTTTTAGAGACTCGTATCGAGGTGGGCAACTATAGGCAGAAAGTGAAAGACAAGTATGAAGCCTTAGATTTTCCAAATGTGGCTCAAGTCACTGAGCTCATTGAGAAATTCAAGGGCAAATACCCAAACATAGCTCTAGTATAAAGGGAAACAAAATCCAAGAGCCAAAATTTTGATTTTGACACTTAGTGAAATTTTCCATTTTTTGAACCTACTTCTAAGGTGCACTGGTACGCCAAGTGCGCAAGTGCACTTTTTCAATGGTGTTCTGGAATATTTTGCAAAATTCAAAGGTGCACCAATATTTAACTACTAGTTCTTAAAATAGAGCTTTCCATGCATCAAAAATACATTTTGATAGCAATTTAACTCCTATAGACACCTAGTGAAGATGGAGCTTCTATTTTTGGCGCGCTATCTTTCTTATTTTCTCATGCTTTCTTTGTTTTAAGACATGTAAAGACTCATGCATCCAATTAATGATATAAATATGGATGGATTCCTACTAAGAACCAATTAGATAGTTAGTTTGTACATAAATAGATTTGTTTTATTAGTTTAGAAGCATATGTTTGCATAAATATATCTCTCACTCTCAACACAAAATTGCAGAGAATATTTCTTATAAATTAAAAATGTAATATGTATTCTAGGCCACCATTATTTTGATGCAATAATATATGTTGTTAGTGCTTGCATTTGGAGTGTAGTGATTCTTGTCAAGTGTGTTATATTTTGTGAATATATGTTCATGGAGTGTAACTGAGCCAATTGTTTTATTGCATTGTTCTAGTTGTACGATCTTTTAATTTTTGTGTTTGCTATGGGTCTACAAATTCTAGTTACGTACTTAATTCAAGAAGAGATCATTATATTGTTCCTACATAACTTTTTGTCTCACATGAGCACACTTTCTGTGGCCTTGCAATTTGATGAAAAGTGAAACATCTTATGGTTACTAAATTCCCATTGACGATTGCATCAATGGAATTAAGGAAGCATTGCTCCTATTTTCATTGGCTACCCACCGATCTTTTCAAAGGCTTAACTCGCAGATGTATTGTTTTCGTAGTTTATGTTTTTTAGGATTTTACTTTCATTTTATTTTGTTAAACTTCTTGTTACCCTGTATTCATTATTTTCTTTACTAAGCCCTTGGTTAAATTAGGAATTCATATAGTTGTATTATTAGATTTCATTCATCATAAAAAACAAATATATATATATATATATATATATATATATATATATATATATATATATATATATATATATATATATATATATATATATATATATATATATATATATATATATATTACTCTTTGTGTTTTTTATTCTTTTGAGATAGAAAGAAAATTCAAAATCTTATTTGAATTGTTAAACGAACTAGAAAAGACCTACTCGTGAACGCTCACATTTATCTTCAACTAAGTAGATTCTAGTAGGTTGCAAGATCACCCATAACCTTGGAGTTGGTCCCAGATTAACTTTTCAAGAGAGGATTTCAAAAGGATTCTTTTCATTAAGCATCATGCAAAATGACAGCTCAACAAGTACCATTTTTTTGAACCCAAATTTCTAATCTTAAAATCTCATCATTTGTCCACATTTATCAATTATCTCCAGAATTTTCTAATGTTTGATGGTGTAGAATTTATCTAAGATTCTCCACTCTTTACCATTCACAAATCTTGATTCTCCAATTGTAGAACCTATCATTTTCTTTATCTTATCGATCTTCTCAAGAGCATCTGAATCTCTTTGACTAACTTTATACAAAGTAGTGAAAGTTATATAATTGGGCTTCCACATTTTTACTAGTAATAGTGAAATGATATGTTTATAATAACACTACATTTTCTTGTTTAGATCCCTATTATGCTGATCTCTTTCTTTTTTATGTCATCTTCCCTTCTTCTTCTTTTTTCTAGCTAATCTACTTAGATTCACATTGATTTGGCACTTCTTTTGTTTGATCTTCACAATGCAGTTCAACTCAGTTATCCTCTAGCTATAATCTTCTTCTTTAACTTGGTCAACAATAATGAATAATTTTTTCATCCCTTAAATAGAGAAAATTTTCTACTTCACCAAATCTTCCATGTTTTCTTCCTCAATCACAATAATTTGATCTTCATCCAACTTGGATTCATTGAATCTAGACACTCAGGTATCACACCTTTATCTTGAATTTTGCACTTCAATTCAAATCATCAACTCTTCTTCATCAGATCTTCATTGAATTTCTTCATTCATAGATTTCATAATGAACTTCATCCTTATCTTCAAAACTTCTTGAACAATCTTTATTGACATCAAATGTCAATCTCAAATGAATTCTTTTACAAATTGTTCTTCTTTTCTCTTGCTCAATTAACACTACATTTGATCGATCAATACTACACTTATTTGACATTGTTCTTTCTCATTTAATACTTCTCATATTTTACTTTCTTAACATGTTCTTGATGAAAACTATAGTATCTTGGTTAATACTCAAGATGTTCTTCATTCATCGACCAAACTGTCTTCCACTTCATGACCTCACTTGCTTATACATGATCTCAACACTTATCAAATTATGTAAAACAATCAAACCAACATTATACTCTTAAAGTCTCACTCATCAAGTGCTGATTGAATTCCATATGCTTATCAACACTTACATCATCATTATACTTTCTTCAAATCCTCTTCATCAATCAAATGACATTTCACTCTATTGAAATAGCATAATGTCTCACCAATTAAGGTTTGACATCAAAGATAAGATAACAATTGATATAAATCTTTGATATAAATTAACAACGTTATCGGTTGGGGATAAAAAAATTCCCCCATTTTGCACTGATGGTAAAACAATATTATATATTAAGACATTATAAAACAAACCATCAGATACCACATAAACATCTTCAACTCTCTAACTTCATTGGGTACTTTACAACTTCATGATCTCTACTCTTTATTAGGTTATTTGAATCAAGTTTAAGTTCTTAGCTCAATTTGCAACTCTTTTCTTATGCTCCCCCTTTGAATATACTTTATTATTCAACAACTTTAACTCATTCTCCCCCTTTGGGTGTGCACCAAGTTCATAACTTTATTTCATAAAATCTCTTCCCTTTTGACTATACAGTAACTCACTCCCCCTTTGACAACAATGCCAAAGGTAACTATAAGCTTCATTGAGAAGCTTTAAAAACCTTGTATTTATACCTTTTACCTTGTATGTACCAATTACATTTGCTTCATTGCAAATATTTTCACAACTCTAGTAACAATTCCTAAAGAGTGAACTCCTACATCAATTACATAAAGATATTATGATCATCCATGAATCAATGCAACATACATGTTCACTTAGAGAATCTTGTATGCGAGAAGGACCCCTAACTTATCTCTTAGATACTCAAAAGCATCCTTTGGAAACGGATTTTTGAATATATCTACAATCTTATCCTTGGACTTCATATACTCTAGTCTGACTTATTTTTCTTCAACTTGCTCCCTCAAGTAGTGATACTTGATGATATGCTTTTTTTTTTTTGCATGCATCACATGGTTCTTTGATATATTAATAACACTTGTATTTTCACAATAGATAGTAATAGGTTTGGTGACTTTCTCTTACATACCTTCTAATAGTTTCTTGATCCATGCAATACTTAAACAATTAATTGCAAAAACAACATACTCAACTTCAGTAGTATACTAGTAAATACAAATCTATTTCTTGCTTGTCCATGTCACCAATACTTCTCCTAAAAAAGAAAGCTCCCCCACTTGTTATTTTTCTATCATCAAGATTTCATGTCCAATCAACACTAGTATATTAAACTCTTATCTCAAAATTTCCTTCTTTCTTATACCATAATACATAATATTTTGTGCCTTTTATATATCTGAGTATTCTCTTTACAACAATCATGTGTGGTTCTTTAGGATTGGCTGAAAATTTTGCAACTATCCCAACTACATGTGCAATATTAGGTCTATTATGAACTACATATTAAAACTTTCCAATCATTTATCTATATTGTGTTTGATTCACTTCAATCAAGTTGTCCTCCTTAGGTAATGTGCATCGAGTGACCATAGGGGTACATATTAGTCTTGAAACATCCATGCTAAATGTTTTCAATATCTCCTTTATGTATTTAGACCAAGTCACATATAGTCCTCCTTTTTTTGATGAACTTATAAATCAATAAAGAACTTAATCTCACCAAATATAGAAATTTCAAATTCTTTTCTCATCTAATAATAAAATGACTTACACAATAAATCATTACCTCCAAATATTATATCATCAACAAACATTTCTTCTATCTGAATCTTATCTTTAGCTTCACTCTTCAAGTATAGGTTATTTTTATCACTTATTCTAACAAATTCAATTCTGATAAAAAATAAATGAAATATTTCATATCATGCTTTTAGTGCTTACTCCAATCCATTTAGGGATTTATTTAGTTTACATACTATGTGCTTCTGATTTCGCTCTACGAATCCTTCAAGTTGTTCAACGTAGACCTCTTCCTTTAGATTTCCATTTTAAAATGTAGACTTGACATCCATTTGATAGACTTTGAATCTCTTGTAAGTTGTATATGCTAATAGTGTTCTCACTCCTTCCAATCTAGGAAAAGGTTTGAAGGTATGACCATAGTTAATTCCTTCTCCTTGTGCATAACCTTTACATAAAAGTCTAGCCTTTTTCCTTACAAATTCTCCTTTCTCATTCAACTTGTTTATGAATATCCATTTAGTTCCAATCACATTTTTTTCTTTGGGTCTTGGCACTAGTGTCCATATATTGTTCTTTTCAATATGATCTTTCTCTTCATTCATAGCATTAATCTTTTCATCATTCTCAAGTACTTCTTTGACAGTTCTAGTATCAAATTTAGAAATCAAATATGCATTATCTCGCAACTTACTTCTTTTCATGACTCCAAAACTCCTATCTCCAATGATTTGATATTATGAATTTTTTCTTCTTACATGATTTGTCAAACACAAGCTTAGTTCTATTTTCTCCAACATTATCATCACTAAGTATGGGTTCAACACTATGCTTGAGGCACTCTATTTTTGTCTTGAGTAATGCAAATAGTTGATCAATTGCTCTTTGTTGTTGCTTGGCATACCACTGTAGTGACTGGTTTGGTGCTTGGGTACAAAATCAAGTACTCCATATTGTACATAGATAAATGTGTTGTAATCTTTAGGTTCTTTATTTCTCTCCTCATCATTCTTATTTTCAAACACATTAATTCTATCATTTGCAATTTCAATCATGGTGTTAGCTACTTTTTTCAAACATTTGTATACTTTACTCCTAGTAAAGTATCCTAGGAAAATATCTGCATCTACTTTTCGATCAAAATTTCCATTTCTTACATCCTTATGAATATAACACTTACTTCCAAAGATTTTGAAATAACTTACATTTGGTGTGTGACCATATTGGAGTTCATATGGTGTTTTGTTTGTACCTTTCTCCAACTAAAATCTATTAAGGGTGTAGGCAACAATTCTTATAGTTTCTCTCTAAAATATTTGAGAAACTCTTTTTTCAATCAACAGTGTTCTAGTACAATCAACAATAGATATGTTCCTCCTCTCTACAATACCATTATGTTGTGGTGTTCTAGGTGCAAAAAAATTCCATTTAATTCCATGATCAATACAATAGTTGGTAATTTGATCAGACATGAACTTGCCTCCTCTACCAGATCTCAAACATTTCATCTATTTACTAGTTTCCTTTGCAACTATTGCCTTGTACCACTTGGACAATTGAAATGCATCTGATTTAAACTTAAGAAACATAACTATCATCATTACTAAATAATCATCAATAAACAAAATAAAATATTTATCACCATAGTGGCTCTCAAATTTTATAGGACCACACAAATTAATATGAACTAAATCCAAGATATCATGATGAATGTGAGTTACTTGAGAAACTTGACTTAGTCATCTTAACACGTTGACATATTTACACATAGCATTATCAAGTTTATGTGAATTTAGTAAGCCTCTCACTTTCTTCTTTCTACTCACTTTAACCATGATATCAAAGTTCACATGATATAGTCTCTTATTCTATAACCAAACATCTTTAACTTTAGCAAATAGGCATCTACTTAAAGTAGGATCTAGGTAAAATAAGCCACCTCTTGTTTGTTCTCTAGTTTCGATCAAGCCTTCAATATTGTAAATTTTTGTTTTTTTGTTCTGAAACTCAAATTGGTGTCCTATATTATTCAATTGTGCAACACTCAAAAAATTATATTTTAGGCCTTGAACCCAATAAGAATCATTACATATTATCTTATCATTCAACATCAGTGAACATTTACTTTTCACATGACCTAGAACATCATTTATAATCTACACAAATCATCCATCATATTGTTCTAAATTATCAAACTTATCGATATCACCAGTCATGTGATGTGAGTAGCCACTATCAATAATCCATGTATCATTTTGACTAACATAAGAAATAAGGGATTTTCCTTTTTCATACCATTCTGCCTCAATATCTTACTTAACAATAGCATATACAACATCCTCATCTTCATTTTCATCATCAAAATCTTACTCAGTGTGTTCTTCCTCAACAATGTAACATGATTTCTTTCCTTTATATTTTGTCTTTGTTCCTTTTGTATTTGTTCTCCTACTTTCCATTCTAGTCACTTCTAATTTTTTTTTACTACATCTAGCAGAAATATAACCAATTTCATTAAATTTGAAATATATCAGAGTTAGTTTTCCTTTGAATTTTACTTTTCCTCTCAACAACCTCCTAGCTAGCAATGCTTCAAGCTCATCCATCTCTTTGTCATCTAAATTTGAATCATTTTCATCCTTGCTATTCTTATCTTTATTTGAACTTCCAATAGTGAGTGATGCCTTAAGATTATTTTCAACATTAGGTATATTATTATCAAAGTTACTCAACTCAAATACTTTCCATCTACCAACCATAACATCAACAATTGGTACATTACCAAGCATATCTCTGAATTCTTGAATAACTAATACTCTAATAGAATAAATAGGCAATAAGGTTATAAATAATTTACTTTAAAATTATTCATCAATAATGAATACTCTAGTAGCTTTTATGGCAATAACAACTTCCTTGATTCAATTGCTATATTGGACAATGTTTTCTCCTTCTTCCATCCTCATGACATCATACCTTCCTCTTAGGCTTTCAGCTTTAGCTCTCAATACATTGTGATCTCCTCTATGAATAAGTATAATCTTATCCCACATCTCTTTAGTAGTATCACTATCTTTGACATCATCAAATTCAACATCATTTAGAGAAGAATTAGTCTCTATCATTAGTTTTATTTTATCTAATCCACTATCATAAGGCCAAGTGATGGTGACTCATACTAGTTGTCCAGGTAGTACATTGCATCATCTTTGATTCCTAACAGATATAATCTCATCCTACTTTGATATGATGAAAAGTTCTCCTTATTCATCTTAGGTACCTCTCTCTTATATATCTTTGGATCTTTAGCTTAAGTCTCTTCAAATTTTCTCTTTCAAGTACTCAACTCTGATACCAATTATTAGATAATTGAGAGGGACACAAATTAGTTATAATTAATTATCCTACATGCCTTTAACACTTTTCCAAAAACTTAACATTTTAAACTTTCATATCATTAACTTGGTAAATAAATCTATCTTCATAATAACATTCAAATTAAAATTTCCACTAAATTGTTAACTTCATATATCCAGCATCAAAGTAAACTTTTTGTATATATCAAGTTGTAACACTAAAAAATTAACATTAAAATAACATGTAACAAATAAACATCCACACAACTTGGCATAAGTATTTTAATATGGAAACCATGTTAAGGGACATAACAATTAGGATCAAAAACCCAATAATTCCACTCTTCTGAAGTGAGCTCTATTAGGAGCCAACCTTGTTAAAGGTTACAAACATATTGTTAATGTGACTTTGTTAGAGGATTTTCACTAAAGATCATCTAGACCTTATCACTCCTAAGTACTTAGACATTCTTTAAACAACTTACAAAATATTCAACCAAATATGACCATATAATGGATTTATAGATAAGATTTGTTAGTTCCACTCAGTTAAGAGATCTTTTGCTACAATGATTAGAGAGTAACAATGAAATGATCTATTTAGAATAAGACTACCTTTTCTTTTTCAGATCTCTATTATGCTCATCCTCTTTCCTCTATTTATCCCCTTCCTTCCATCTTCTTCCTTTTGACTGATCCACTCACATTCACATCAATTTAGAACTTCTCTTGCCTAACACTTCTCATGGTTGATCTTCATAATGTAGTTCAACTTGGTTAATACTAAGGTTCTTCATTCACTAACCAAACTCTCTTCCACTTCATGAATTTATTACTTTCTGATACATGATCTCAAAACTTAATCAAGTCATATAAAACATTCAATCCAAAATTATGATGTGAGAGTATAACTTATCAAGTACCCATTGAATTCCATATGCTTATCAACACTTACACCATCATTATACTTTCTTCAAATCCTCTTTGTCAATCAAATCCTCTCATCAATCAAATGATATGGCACTCTATTGAATTAGTATAATGTCTCACCAATTAAGACTTGATATTAATGATAACATAACAACTGATATGACTCTCACATACATTAAAAACATTATTAGTTAGGGCTAATAATATAAGCCTCAAAAGAACCCAAATAAGACTAACACAAGCTAAATGAATCAAGAGGTGCTCATAATAGATCTAAGGCTCTAACAAAAGTATACTTAAAAGGTACCTCTCTTTCCCTTTGTGTTGTTGTGATTATTATATTTAATATTATTTGTTATGATTTTTTCTTTTTTTACCATGTATTAATTTCTTATATGAAGAATATTAACTAATTAAGATGCAAATGAATGTAGAAATCATAAATGGTAATCAAGCACATGAAAATATCACATCTAAAACATATCAAGAAGTGATATGGAGGGGAAAAGAGAGAAGGATACTCACCTCGAGGGCTAAAGAGTGAAACTACTTCAAATCTAAAAAATTGCTAGTAGACTTTGACATAAACCAAAATCGGGCTAGATCTAAACACTCTGGACCTAAAACTATGAATCCTAAAATTATAGAGTTCACAATTAAAGTATAAACTATAGGTTCAAGGTCAAACTAAGGGTCAAATCCAAATTGGGAAGGTTCAAGGATGATTTTGACTTGGACCAATACTATGTAAAATTATTAGAACTTGAAACTTTGACAGAAAGTAAAACCCTAGCTCTGCAAATTTGAATTTGAAACTTCAAAAACCCATAAAAAATAGTAAGGGAATATATTGGGAGCAAGGGGGGGTAGGATTTCCTTAGTCAAGACCCAGTTTATGAACTAACCTTTAAGTTCACCTTATTTTCCCAATCTTTATGGAAGGATTCAAATTTTTTAGCAATAGAGATATAAGATTCCTTTTGTGTATATGTATGATGTAGAATGATAATGCAGGATGTAGGATGCCTCAAAAAATTCAATATATCTACATGCACCAAATAATAGAACCATGCATGTAAGTATTATCCATTAATTAAATGGATATATGCTTGAATGGATGTGCAAAGGTGGCGAATATTTCCTTCCTAGATGACCAAATTAACTATCTCTAATGAAGAAAGAGGCTAGATTTTGAGAAGGAAATGCATGAATAATGACATGAATGAGGGTCTCCAATGAATCCTTTATTTCCTGCCATCATATCATTGGATGCACGTTGAAAATTTTCTTTCAAATGATGAGATGAATCTTCTCAAATTAATAAGACAGATGAATATCTTGTACATTGAAATTGATGAATATCCAAAATGAAGTGATAAAAGTCCCTTTTATGCAAAATTTAAGACCAAACCAAAAAATGGTTTGACTACATTTGGGTGGGAAAGAATAGAAAACCCCTTGGAAATCCATAAATCCTAAGGAAAATCCTCCTTGAGTACAGGTTAACCTCGACCTGTACTCTAGCATAAAAGCAAACCTTGGCCTCTACCATAGGTAAGGGTCGATCTCAACCATTACCTATAATGGTTTGATCCTTGGAATTTCCTCCATACTCTCAAGGGAAGAGAAAGAATGGTAAAAAATGGATAGAAACTCAAGAAAAGATAACATTATGAGCATAAATACATCCATATCCAAGGAGATTACTAAAATTAGGACTAAAGTGTCTTACAAGGAAAATGTACATTTTTTAAAACAATAAATTTGGCCCCCACTTTAGTGGGAGTATGAATTGAAATCAAAATCATGGTAAATTATATCAAATGCATAAGATGATCTAGTCAAAACTTAGGAGACAAGTAATAAAGCCCTCAAGAGTCTTGAGTTCTTGTCAAATCCAAAATTGTGATAAGAAAAATGTCACTAACAAAAAATAAATTAAAAAATTTGACTTCCTTGACTATTAAGATTTATTTATCTTAGTGTGAATCATGTGAAAAGGAATTTTTCAAAAGGAGATGACATTGACAGTCTAGCAGGTACATGTGGCATCCTATTCAATCCATCAAGGATTTATGTCTTCAAAAAGTGAATCAAAAGGATGATCTAGACATAAGGATGTGCATGTCCTTAGGGGATTGAAAGATCAAGCCTTAAATATTTTTTGTAATCCAAAAAGGGATTAAAAATTCTAATGGGGGGATCAAGGAATTCAAGATTGTTAATAATCCCAAGAGGGATAAAAAAATGCAAAAGATCATGAAACATAGTATTTGTGTGCAAAATGTGACTGGAGTGTATGCCCCATCATTCAAGTTGTTGTAAGTAACTTAATAAGAGTAATGACTTTAACATAAGTGTGCATGCATCTACTAGAGCTATATCCCTTATGAAATTCCCCCGAGAAAAGACAAATCAAGGAAAATGAGCACATTACAAAAAGAGAGTACAAAAGGGATCCAGCGACTTTGAGTTCTGTATAATCAAATGATAGTATATGAAACATTATGCCCAAATAAAATTTCATCATTTTACAAAGGAAGTGTAACTACAACACAATAGATGGAAGACATGTCAGAATAATAAAGAAGAGTCTTTTTAGGCTAGCATCATAGAGACTAAAAAGAAATAGGTGTTATTATGTTAGATTATCCCAAGAAAACTACACAAAGGCACATTTAGGAATAATGAAATGTATACAATGTAACATGTAATAATAAATAGAATAAGTAAGGTACAAAAAGAAGAATGATTAACATATATTTAATTCCTTTATCATATTGTGCCAATGGAGCAAAAAGGATCATTTAAAACAATCTAGACAAAACATATAACAAGAAGTATGCCACAAGAGAAGTACATTACAATAGTAAAATGCATAAAATATCCATCATATAAGAGAAGACAATCAATTATATCACCTCCCCTCCCATTTGGGTCTATAATATTCAAAGAAGGTGGGTAGCTTACAAGAGGAGTGACATCAAGCATAACAAAAGGAAAAATAAATAGTTCCAAATGAGGAGTGTACTGTAAAGATAGGTCACAATGTGTGGTAATAGGAGTAATTGATGATTTTTGAGAAAGCATATGTGTCAATCATTAACAAGATTAATAGTCCCATATAAATCATCAAAATCACTAACATGCACACTATTGGTACTATCATTAACATAATCATGATTATCTTATTCATCTATGTTAATCATAATATCATCCAAGATATAAGTAACATTATCATGTTTATCCATTTTATCCTTGTTTAAATTCACTTCCTCTATGAGCTAAATCATAGCATGATCAAAGGGGAGTGAAGCAAAGTGAAGCAGAAAGTCTATGAGGTGATAGGGAAGCATGTGCTCATAATTTAGCTTTAGCTTGAAATTTTTAATGATAATCACAAGCATATTGATTATGTTTGGTCATGTTAGATATTTGAGGTGGGATAAGATAAACCAAAAATAGGTCATTTTCTCCTTGAGACAAAATAATTGAAGGACCTCAATAGGTTGAGAGATAATAGTAAGAGGATGTTGAACATGATGTGGAGAAGTAGATAAAGGAGATAGGGGAAGAAGACCAATACTAGGATCAAGCTTATATTGACTAATTTTAAGAAAATTTTGATTTTTAAAGGCTTGATAAGATCAAAAGACATAATCAGGATAAGTTGGCGGTGTTTGAGGAATAAAATGCCAATACAATCTTGAAGCCAAGAAGGATGATAAAGACTTTAGTCAATGGTCTTTATCTCACCATCATGGGGAAATTTAAAATATTTGTGATAGGAGAAGATATAAAATGGAAGAGAGCCAAGGAATACAAAAATTAACTTGAAATTGATCAAAAGTAAGAATAAAGATGAAGGTAGTATTGACAAGTTTACCATAAAGTTCTACATGAAGAGAGATAGAACCATGAGGATGATAAAGTAAAGCATTACAAGTTTGAATCCAAGAAACATATGTATCATAAAAAATATTTTATTAAAAATATTTTCTTTAGTTATGACATTCATCATGGTAGAAGGGTCAAGTAAGATGCCACAAAAAGGGATACAAGCTACCCTAGCTAAAATATAGAGAGGGCCATCAAATGTTTTAATTATCTCAGCATGATTGAAAGTAATGCAAGGTTTAGGTTTAGATAAGGTTGAGTTTTGGGTTCAGGTTGGGGATACTCAACATTCTTAACACCATAGTTGGCTTCTTCAACTTTATCATCATAAATACTATGTTCAACAAAAGAAGAGGGTTGGTAAATAATATTGGTAGAATGATGTGGTAAAGGATTAGTGTAAATTTGGAAATTCTAAATATAAGTTGCAACATATTTATTTCCATGACTAACATAAACATCAAAAACTATAGCATTAGAATCAATGAGATCTTGAATGACATTCTTCAAAGAATGATATTGTTCAGTGTCATGATTAGTTTGACAATGACATTGACAAAAAGGTTTGAGATCAAAGGATCTAGGAAGAGATTTACTTAGGTCAATGGGTTTCATAGGATGAAGCTTGATATTATTAGCATTAAGTAACTTCATCATCAAAGTATGCAAATATTTAGAAAATAGTGTGTAAGTATGATTAGGTCTAAAAATAGATGACAAGGAAGGCATATCTTTAGATGCATTTGTCACTGGATCATCTACTATATTGGATGATTTTTTTATTTTGATGTATTGATTAGGATTCTAAAAATTATTAGGATGATATGCAAAATCACTCTTATCAATAGTAACATGATCCATTTGAGTGTTGCTCTCAAGATAACTCACTTATAATTGGCAAATATGAAGCACTACACAAAATTATGAAAAGAGAAGTAAACTAAATAAGAAAAATTTCATCTCTAATATCTTTTTGTAAATTATAAATAAATATACATTATACAAAAAAGTAAGGCACATGGTAAGAAATTTGAGGATGTAAACATTTAAATCTACTAATAAAGTCATTAAAAAAAATTAACACCTTGTTTATAATGCATTAAGTTAGTCAAAGAAATTTGAGGACCAATATTCTTTTGAAATTGTTGAATGAAATCATTGGAAAGTTTTTGCAAGGAATTAGTGGAATAGGGGGGGAAAAGGGAATTATCATTGCAAATCTTTATCTCAAAAGGTTTCATAATCCTATAGCCTTGAGAAGAATTACTACATAGATTTTGAAAAGATTTAACATAAGTTACAAGATCACCTTACCACTATAGGTATCAAAATGTAAAATATAAACATTTAGAGTAATAATGACTCAAATAATATCAAAGGACAAAGGAGTATCAATGTCACATATGGGGATTTTGAATTTGGATTGAGTTAATGAAGAAATTTGCTATTGCAAGGAAGAAATTGTTTGAACCAAGCTATTAATAGCGATCTCAATAGAGGACATGTTAGGAAGAGATACATTAGATGTGTTAGGAAATATAGATGAAGAGAAGGGACATGTGGAAGAAGTATTAGGTATGGTAGAAGTGGTATGAAAAGAGTTAGAACTTGTAAAGAGAAATTTATGATAGGAAGGCATAGATGATGGTAATGAAACACATGAGACACTTGTAGGAAAAGTAGGTAAAGGAAATCTTATAGTTGTAGGATTGGAAAATTGAAATGAGGTGGTGACAAGTGGTGGTATATAAGTGGGAACTCTTGGAATAGAAGTGGAAATTACGAAGGAAGTTTTGACACTCAAGAAAATGAGAGATATATCATATCCCTTGAATATTATCCACTAAAGAATTAAAATTAGAATCAATAAGATAATAAGTGTCATGCAAGATATTATTACCATGGTCATCGTTGTTAATGAGTTTCCTTAAGGCTTCTATAATGAGAAAAATATTGAGATTGAGATTCTCTCAAACTAACTAGTTTTCTAATTTCTCAAAATCATTAGTTAGCTTTTGAATGTAAGTAAGAGAAAGATGTGAAGCATCATAATCATAGGAAGAATGAGATAAGATAGATTACATGGTGGGATTAAGATCATGAGGGAGTATGTTGGTCTCATCAATGTTTCTACAAAAGAAGGAAAAATTAGAAACAAAAGAACCTGTGAGTCTACAACTTCTTCTAACTAGAATGTTATAAGTGAGACTCAAAGTGATAAATCTCATTACAAGAAAATGAAAAATATATAATGATAAGAAAATATATGTATTTATGAATAAATTTTAGATTTAACAATATAATCAAGACTATAGAGAAATAATAAACTGCAATGCATACAATGATAAAAAAGAAGATCCAACTACTACGTCAAAAGAGAAAATGTCATAAGTGGGGCTCCCTAAAATGTAATGGATGAATCTATGTATATAATGAAAAAATAAAAAATATGTAATCATGAAAGTGATGGATTCTCCAAAATGTGATGTGGGAAATGGGGTGCATCAAACATGTATAATGATTATCCTACATCCCACATACATAAGGGAAGGAAATAGAAGGACTTTCAAGTATAAACATCAACAAAACCCAAATAAGATTAACACAACCCAAATGAATCATTAAGGGGTGCTAATGATAAATGGTCCTTTTTTTTTCCTTTTAGTGTTTTGATTATTATTTGATATTTTTTTATGATTACTCTTTTAATGTATATTATCACTTATTAATAAGATTGACTAATTCAGATGAAAATGGATGTACACAGCATAAATAATGATAAATCACATGAAAAGATCAAAATCCAAAACATGTCAAGAAGTGTAATGGAGAAAAATAGAGAGAAAGATACTCACCTTAAGGGCTAAAGAGTGGAACTACTTTAGATCCAAAATAATTGCTATTAGATTATGCTAGAAACTAAATGGGCCAAATATGGGCACTCAGGACCTAAAATTGCAAACCCTAAAATTATAGATTCATAGATCAAGTTCAAACTGGAGGGTCAAGGCCAAAATGAGGATCAAGACTAAAAAAACCTAGACTGCAAAAAAAAATTAGAATGTGAAACTTTGACGGAAAATGAAACTTGAGCTCTGCAAATTTGAGTTTACAACTCTAAAAATCTACAAATAAGAAAATGAAAATATGTTGGGAGGGATGGGATTGCATTGGTCAAGCTTTGATTTAGGAAATAACCTTGAAATGAGAGATTTTTATAAGTGAGACAAATATAAATATTTACCTCACTTGCCCAATCTCTATGAAATGATTTAGATCTATTATCCAGAAATATGTATGATTATCTGTGTATAGATATATGTTGTAGAATGATAAAGTAGGATGTAGGATATCTCCTCAAATGAAATATATCTACACATGCCAAATCATAGAACCATTGATGTAAATATGCTACAATACTTTATTGCATGAATGCTTGATTGAAAGTGCAAAGGTGGTGAAGATCTCATTCCTTAATGACCATAACCACTATCTCTAATGAAGAAAGATGTTATATCTGTTGAAAATAATTGATTAATTATGTATTTTCTTTGATGTTACACACAATGTCATATCATTGCTAATTAGTGTATGTTGAGATCACTTAAGCAATGGAGATAGTTTCCTAAGTCCCTAGCATTCCAGAGTTTGCCTAGTTTAGAAGATAGTGTCTATCAAGCTCACTTGGGCGACAAAGGAAAGTTTGCATAAGTTGAGTGTTAACTAAGCTCACTTAGTTAATGAAGGAAATTTTGGATGGAACTATTGTTAACCGAGCTCACTTGGTTACCAAAGGAGCTTTGTTAATATGTAGTGTTAACTGAGTTCACTTGGTTAACACAGAAAAATGTGTTTGAGTTAGTATCTACTGAGCAAGGTTGGCTAACAAAGGATTTTCTTGTTTTGGCATATTAAGTTCAATTGAATTGTTTATTGGTTCTAGCCGATTGAGAAGATGAATAATAATTATTCTAAGTTATATTCAAGCTAACTTGGCAATATGTAAGATATATAATATGTAAGATATATATAAGTTCAAGTTGAGGATTAAAAGAGACACATAAGTCAAATATAATTGAAGATTCGATGATGCTTAGAGGAAGTGAATTAGAATGATAAGCATAATATCCTTGTTTAGATGCAAAGATACATTCTATTAGGAAGGATCAAGTATACAAGCTAGAATTGAGATCTGTAATCAACAACTCAGTTGCATCAGAAATTAGGGTTGGTTCCTAACAAGGCTCACTTTAGAAGAGTGAAAATCAATAACTAGTTGCAATTGGTGTTTTTTCCCAAATTGGGTGTCCACATTAAAATCTTGCATTCATGTTATTTCTCTTATATGTTTCCAACTAAGTTCAATTAATATCAATCATCTATAATATCTTAAGATTCTCATGTTAAGCATTTTTCAAGCTATTTTAGTATTTACCAAGTTACAACATTTTTCTTGTATGCTTACTGAGTTACAACAGAGTTCAGTTTTGATTTATATTGACATTTAAGGGATCTGAGATTTATTTTTGTGGTAATTGATTCACCCCTCCCCTCTTAGTTACTCCTCTTATATTTCCAAAAATTGGTATTAGAGCTTTTGGTGCTTGCAAAGAATGCTTTTAAGGACCAAAGCTAAATATCAGGATGTCTTTATAGAAGAGAGATTTTCAAGTTGAACCAAGACAACTTTGTAGCATGGTGAGGACTTAAGAGGTTGCATTTGGAAACTATCAGTGATTCAGGTTGTAAATATCTTGATAGTGAATACGATACTCCCATTGGAACATTATTATTTGAAGATATTGCTAAATAGAGAAATCATAATATCATGATAATTGAGATTGCTTCTATTCTTAACTATGTTGAATTTGATGAAGTCAAAATTTGTACTACAACTTATGATATGTGGATCAAACTAAAAGCCATCTATGGAGGAGATGATAATGTTAGAAGAGCTAAAGCTGAAAGTCTTAGAGGACAATTTCATCAAATGAAAATGAGAGAAGATGAAAATATTACAAAATATCTTGAGCGAATTAAAGCAATTGTGAGTGCAATCAAAACATCTGGAGGAGATATTGATGAAGAAACAATTGTAAGAATTATACTCAAAACCCCTCTTCCTGTCTATGCAATTAGAGTATTTTCTATTCAAGAAATGAGATGTGAACCAAATACAAATATAACTTTGGATGTTCTAGTTGGAATATTGACACTTTTTGAGTTGGATAACTATGATAACTATGTCCCTAGTTCCAAAGGTATTGAATCTAGTTTTGAAGCAAAGCTTTCACTCAAGAAAAAGAGTAAGAAATCAAAAGCTAATCAATTTGAAAGTGAAGAAGAAAAGAAAGTTTGGACAATGATCTTCAAGTTGTCAAAGTCCTACTTGCAAGAAAATATTCCAAAGGTAGAGGAAAGTACAAAGGTAAGATTCCTCTAATCTATTTTTCTTGTGAAGGAGTTGGTCACATTGCTGCAAGGTGCCCAAATAGAGAAGACAAGGATGAAAAGAAAAGCAATAAGTTTGAAGGCAAGAAGGAATTCAAAAACTACAAGGAAAAAGGTAAGAAATCTTGTTTTATGGCTAAAGATTCTAATAATAGTAAAGAAATGGTATATATTACTGTAAAAGATGAATCTAATGATGAAGGAGATAAAATGGCACTTATCTCTCATATTAGGAAAAATGATACATGAATTATTGATAGTGGCTTCTCACATCATATGACTGGAAACAAAACAAAGTTTGAGCACATGGAACATTATGATGGTGGTAGTGTGAGATTTGAAAATAATAAACCTTATTGCATAAAGGGAAAAGGATGTATCTTATTAACTAGTGAACTTAGATGTGACAATGCTTATTGGGTTGAAGGACTAAAGCATAATCTATTGAGTGTGGCATAGTTGAATAACATTGGATTCAAGGTAGAATTAATGAGTGAGAAGGCCAAACTACTAGATGGAAAATAAAATTTAGTTGGATCTAGCAAACAAACAAGAGGTAATCTATTCTATCTAGATCTCAGTAAAAGTTCATATTTTATTGCTCAAGTAAAAGAAAGCTGGTTATAGCACAAAATATTATGTCATGTAAACTTTGATAACCTAGTCAAGATAAGCAAAACTAGAAGAGTAAGAGGTATTCCTAGCTTGAGGAAACCTGATATAAGTCTATGCAAAAATTGTCAAATTGGTAAGATGGTAAAAACTAGTTTCAAAAGTAAAAACTATCATTTTGAAAAATTCTTAGAGCTTGTACATATAGAATTATGTGGACCTATTGGAATAGAGAGTTATAGTGGAGAAAATTTTTTCATTCTATTTGTTGATGATTATTCTAGAATGATGACTGTAATGTATATAAAAGAAAAATTTGAAGCTTTTCAAAAATTTAAGTGGTATCTGGCAAGAGTAGAAAAACAAACTAGAAAGAAGCTAAAATGTTTGAGATCAAACAAAGGTGGTGAATTCATTTCCAATGAGTTCATTTAATTCTACATTGAAAAAGGAATTAAGAGATAGGTATTAGCCCCTGGTACACCTCAACATAATAGTATAGTTGAAAGAAGGAATAGATCCATCATGGATTGTGGAAGAACATTGATAATAGAAAAGAATGTTGCAATCAAATACTGGAAGGAAGCAATCAGTACTATAGTGCATACCTTTAATAGAGTACAGTTGAAGAAAGACTCAAATCAAACTCCTTATGAACTATGGTATGGCTACAAACTTAATATAAGTTACTTGAAAGTATTTGGTAACAAATGTTATATCTTTAAAGAATCCAGGAAAGGTAAATTTGATGTCAAAGGTGGTGAAGCCATATTTATAAGATACTCCTACATAAGTAAAGCATACAAATGTATGAATTTGTCTACTTATAAAATCATAGAAAGTGCACATGTGAGAATTGATGAGTTTGCAAAAAAGAGTGAAGAATTAAGCAACAAAGAACCTGAGGATTATATAAGATTTGTTTACTATGAACCTAACACTTTTCCAAATCTATCTGGAAGTTAGAAGGCATCAAATCTCGAGTTCCCTAAATCTCCAAAAGTTATCAAGTTGCAATTAGTGCAACCTAAGTAATAGTCTAAAGGACCCGAGTCACAATTAGAAGCTACTGAGTTGTTGCTAGAGAAAAATGAGTCTGATGGACCCAAGTCATAGACAATGGAAATCGAGCTTAATACAAAAGATCATGGAGAAATTAGTGAAACAAAATCCAAATCCAAAGTACCTATGTTAGCAAGATATGTCAGAAGGCATCATGCACCTAATCAGATCATTGGAGACAAGTCAGGTGGAACAATGACAAGAAATAAATTCAAAGACATATTTTTATTTGCTGAATTTGAACCTAAAAATATTAAAGATGCTTTGGATAATGAAAGCTAGATCGAAGAAATGAATTAGGAAATAGACCAGATAGAGAATAACAAACCTTGGACTCTTGTTCCAAGACCCAAGGATAAAAATGTAATTGGAACAAAGTAGGTATTCATAAATAAGCTAAATGAAGATGGAGAAGTTTTCAGAAAAAAAGAAAGGTTAGTATGTAAAGGTTATTCTCAAGAAGAAGGTATTGATTATGGTGAAACTTTTGCTCCTATTGCAAGATTAGAAGGTGTTAAAACTTTACTAGCATATGTAGCTCACAAAGGTTTTAAGGTTTATCAAATGGATGTAAAATTCTACATTCTTGATGAGGAAGCCTACATTGAAAAATCTGAAGGTTTTGTAGATCCTAGA
This sequence comes from Cupressus sempervirens, assembly GCA_028749045.1. Lineage (NCBI taxonomy): Eukaryota > Viridiplantae > Streptophyta > Pinopsida > Cupressales > Cupressaceae > Cupressus > Cupressus sempervirens. The sequence continues at coordinate 73,042,866 of CM053792.1, read as the reverse complement.
AAAAGAGATATGGTCTACAAGCTACTCAAAGTATTATATGGTCTCAAGAAAACTACCAAAGCTTGGTACAAAAGACTTCATAACTACTTGATAAAGATTGGTTTTCAAAGAACAAATGATAACAATAGTATGTATATCAAAGAAGGACTAGACAAGAAGGTTGTATTGGCAGAAATATTTGTGGATGATACTTTATTTATAGGAAATGATGACTTGTGCAAGGCATTTTTAGAAGAAATGAGTAAATATTTTTAGATGTATATGTTTGGAGAAATAAAATTCTTTTTTGGATTGTAGATCTAGTAGAAGAAAGATGGTATCTACATTACTCAATCTAAATATATCAAGGAGATACTAAAGAAATTTGGAATGGAAGACTCAAGACTAGTTGGAACTCCTATGTCTACTAGACATAAGCTTTTTAAAAATGATGATTCCAAGGAGATAGAGTAGAACACATACAAATCAATGATTGGAAAATTGTAGTATGTAGTGGATACAAGGTTTGATATTGCATTAGTAGTCGGTATGGTGGCAAGATTCTCAACAATTCCCAAATAAAATCACATGATAGAAATCAAAAGGATCATGAGATATATGAAAGGTACTAAAGACTATGGTTTATAGTACAGAAAAGGAGGCAATTTAGATTTGAAAGTATTCACAAATATTGATTGGTTAGGAAGCATTGATGATAGAAAGAGCACCAGTGGTGGAGCATTCTTTGTTGATAAAAGACTAGTATCTTGGACTAGCAAGAAATAGAATTATATTTCATAGGCCATAGAAGAGGCAAAATATGTGACAACAATAGTTAATTGTTTTAATATTATTTGGTTCAAACAATTATTGACAGGTATGAAGATAGAGATCAAGGATCCAATAGTTATATACTATGATAACACTAGTGCAATTAATATATCAAAGAATCCAGTACAATGCATGCCAAAAAAAACCACATTGCTATAAAATATCATTTTTTGAGAGAATTGGTACAAGATAAAGAGGTAAGATTGGAATATGTAAATACAAAAGAACAAATTGTAGACATATTCACTAAGCCATTACCTAAGGATGCATTTTTTTATCTAAGAGGTAAGCTAGGGATCATTACCCTATTTGAAGCTCACTAAATGACCATAGCATGTTGAAGATCAAACAATTGATGTCGTATTGAAAAAGGCACATTTTAAATGAATCAGTACATAAGGTAAATTGATATTCATTGAATAATGTCTTTGGTATGAGATGTCATAGAGGGAGAATTTAGCTATCATATCAAAAGAAATTATTTTTAGCGATGTCAAAGAGGAAGAACTTGGTCTGATATCAAAGAGGGAGAGTTTTCTATAAGAAAAAGATGTTGAAGGCAAAGTTTTGCTGATAGAGGGTGAAACTAAAGGTAGAGGGAGTTCACACTGATAGAGAGATTTCCCATAGATGATAATCAGAGTGAAACTAAGGATATGTTCCTTACTTTATTCTTTCTTTGAAAATTCCATTGCATTATGACATGTTGTGTTGCCGTCAATGCCAAAGAGGGAGATTCTTGGAAATAATTGTGTATTGTCTTTAATGTTACACAAAATTTCATATCATTTCTATTCAATGTATGTCAAGCTCACTCGAGTGATAAAAATAGTTTCTTGAGTTTTTCAAGCACTCCACAGTTTGCCTAGTTCAGAAGGCAGTGTCTATCAAGTTCACTCGAGTGACAAAGGAAAGTTTGTAGAAGTTGAGTGTTAACTGAACTCACTTGATTAATGAAGGAAATGTTGGATGGAACCAGTGTTAACCTAGCTCACTCATTTACCAAAGGAACTTTGTTAATATGTAGTATTAACTGAGTTCACTTGGTTAATACGAGAAAGTAGCTTTGAGTTAGTATCTACCAAGCAGGGTCAGCTAATGGATGATTTTCTTGTTTTGGCATATTAAGTTCATTTGAATTGTTTGTTGGTTCTAGCTAACTGAGAAGATGAATATTAATTATCCTAAGTTGTATTCAAGCTAACTTGACAATATGGAAGATATATATATATATACATACATATATATATATACATATATATATATATACATATATATATGTATGTATATATGTATATGTATATATATATATATGTATATGTATATATATATATATATATGTATATATATATATATGTATATATACATATACATATATATATATATGTATATATACATATACATATATACATACATATATATATGTATGTATATATATATATATATATATATATATATATATATATGTATATAAGGTCAAGTTGAGGATTAAAAGAGAAGCATAAGTGGAATATAATTGAAGATTTGATGATGCTTAGAGGAAGTGAATTAGAAGGATAAGTAGAATATCCTTATTGAGATACAAAGATGTTGATCTCAGATTGGTTTTGACAAGTGAGTGTCAACACACTTAAGTTATTTACTTAGTTTATGCCAAACAAGTAGTGCATGTCGAGCACAACATGTATAGTATAGAGTATGTCGAGTCCATAGTGAGTGTTGAGCCACTCATGTACCAAGTCACTCAAGTGCCAAACAAATAGTGTATGCTGAGTAACACAAAAGCCCAGTAAACAGTGCATGCCAAGTAATATAGATGCTGAGTCACAGTAGAAAGATTAGTATATGCCAAGCATCAAAGACTTTAGATGCCGAGTGACACAATTTTGACATATTTTTTGTAATGGCACAAATAACTAGGTAAACCATTTTTTTGAGCCTACTTAAAGATGAATTATGATATTTTGGAGATAAGGACGAATCTCAAGTTAGATTCCCTATACAATTACATGCAGCCAATCATAAAATGGGAAGGTTTAAGTGGCAAAATAGATGAATCACATTTGTTGATTCATACCTAACCCTAAGTCACCAAAGTCTTTCTAAGGAGGAAAAACCCTAAAGTATCTATAACATGAAGAGCACGTGCAAGGTGTATGATGAAATGAAGAGAGTAGAGCATTCATGGTGACTAAGGTGTTATGAAGTAAGACTACATTACAGAATTAATTAGAGCATAATAGAGGAAAGGAAAAGGATATAGCAAAGAGACATATGATCAAGGAGGATTAAGAATACATCAGTTTAGAGGTGATATTTCATCAAGCAATCAAGTACTAACCATAAGATCAATGCTGAGACATTCTAATAGGTGATTTCAATCAAAATCTCTTAACAGAGTAGTCCTAACAGGTTGTACAAAAATCCTTAACAAGGTGTTTACGTAATTGTGAGTTAAAGTCCTTTAACCAGGCACACTTCTAACATGGTGTTGAAATCCTCTAACAAGGTAAGAGCTAACAATCTTTGTAAGCCCTTAACAGGGTAGATCTTTCATAGGGTAGATCATGTTTCATGATCAAGACATTGTAACCTTTATTGGATACACTTTATTATTGCAGTAGTGAAGATTTGTGGGTGACATTGCCACCTTAGTTTTAACTTCTCATTAGAGGGTTTTTGGGTGACCATATTTGGTGTCATATATGTGTGAATGTTTACTTGATCACATGTTTTAGATGTACATGTTTTACATGCTATTTTAGTTTACTTGTTGAATGCATGAGATGGATGTGTAGTGAACATTTTATGGGTCCAAGTTTAAACTACTATTTCAACCCCCCACCCTAGAAGTTTACCTTTCCTATTGTAACTCCAACAATTGGTATTAGAGCCTTGTCCTCTAAAATAGAATTCTTAAAAATTTGAGGAAAGATCTTGAAATGGAAGTCTACAAGTTGAGAAAGATTACTGAGAATCAGGGAATTGAAATGCAACTCATTCTACATCAACACTAGAGATGAAGCAAGAGAAGAACTAAAGAAATCTTTGAAGAGGAGAGAAATTGCTATTGCAGAGAATGACACACAATACAAAGAGATAGACACTACTAAGCTATTTACTAATGGAGAATCCAATGAATTTGATGCAGCAATTGCAGATCTAATAGAAAAGAACAAAGTCCAAGCTAAGGAAATCAGAAATCTCAAGTTAGAGCAAGAATCACAAGCTATACTACTATGTGAGGTGACTAAACAGAAGATGAAAGCAATGGAAGAGAAAGCCATGATTGAAGAAGACAAAATAATTTTAGGCGATAGACTGGAAGAGAAGTCAACAGAGCTAACCAAAATTTCCAACATGCAATTGGATACCCTAGGTCAAATGATGAATGCCAACTATGAATTAAATGTAAAGGACATTGAGATAACAACATTGAAACTACAAAATGAGAAATTTTAGAATGATCTAAAAATGGAAAATGAATCTATTGAAATTTTCAACAAACCAAATGAAGCCATCGAATACTTTGAGAAATTATTGAGATCTCCTAGATCCAATAATGATATGTATCTAGACTGGGATACACAAGTACTAAAGAAGGAGAGTCATCCAAAAATACTAAACATACAAAGGTAAGAACTCTAAACCTACTTGACATAATTGTGGTAAGAAAGGACATACTGCTAATGTGTGTAGGAGCAAGATTGTAAATCAAAATGATAAATAAAAGAACATGGTTCAATGCCAAAAGTGCAACAAACAAGGTCATTAGGCACATGAATGCAAAACCAGGACCATTCAGACACAAAAATTTGAAGGATATTTCTATAACTATCAAATGAATGGACATAGAGCTTGTAAATGCAAATCCAAACCCATGTGGTCATCAAACAGGCAAACAAAGGTAAGGAACAATGACAACTCTTATAACTAGGATTAAAATACAAGGTATAGTTGTCATTATTGTCAAGAATATGGACATGTTCCTAAGAATTGTATTAGGACACACTTTAAAGGTGACTACAAAAGGTGGTTAAGTCAAACGATATGTTTCAACTGCTCGAAGACTGGTCACATCAGTTGATATTGTCCAACAAGGTCAAAGGCACCAAGTTGTGAGTTTGATAAAGGCAAAGGCAAGGTAGATGTTGAACAAATCAGAAATGAGATGAGCAAGATATGGAAGAAAAAGGATGGTTGTAGCACATCAAATGGAGAAGGTGTTAGCAATTAATGTTCACAATATAACTGGGGGGTTGAATCAGTTATATAATATATAAACTCAATATCAACTTTAATCTAACTTAATCATGTGAACAATGTAATCAACAATCATGAATAAAAATCTCAATTAATTAAATGAATGCAATACATATTAATTATAATGTTGTCTTCTCACTTAATTATAATATGTCAATTAAATGAAGACACATTTAATTAATTTTTTTGGCTCACAATTATAAACAAAATTTTACTCATGTGAATTCCATACATGTGCACTCTTTGACATCATCACTGGCCAGTATACTGTCTCTAGTTAACTATGTAGCCTGTCATTACATTTGTGATGAACTACAATAATCACATAATAGGAATTGATTTCCTAATACTTTGTTTCCATACAGTTCTTTGTAGATCAATAATATCTTATGTACACTATCAATTCAGGTTCCACACACTTGCCCTTGTAATAAAGACATACTATAGTATACGCTAAAAATTGCACATTAACAGATAAGTAATATATTTTTCTTAATACAAAAATCATAGCCTGTTGCTCTGTCAGTCTTTACAAACTTACTACTATGTTGTCATCAATGAAAAAAATAGTCATGAATACATCATATCAATGTTCTGCAATGATCCTCTATAGTGATAGCATCAAAATTCATGCTAAAAATCTCCCTCTTTGGCATTGATGGAAACATAGATGAAAAACATCTAAGTTCCAAGAATACCAAATATACATCTTCTTCATCAATTAAATCTTGCTTCATTTTCCTCAAACAAACATCATACAACATGTTCTCATTTCTTCCCCATTAAACTACATAGAATATTTTTCATGTCACTCTCTCCCCCATTAACATCAATATCAAAGGTAATATAAAAATGGTTTAATTTCTCAAAGATACAATAATTTACCAGCAAAACCACAAGTCGGTCTATTGCTTTACAACTTGTGTATATAAATCCATAAATAGCTCAAGTGTCTAGAGACATTGTTGCATACCAATTACCAATTACCAAGAGTCCTTTGCTGAATCTATTCATCATAGATACTCCCCCATTGAGGAAGCATCAACATTCAGTCCAATCTAACAATGGTGCTCTATTCCCTGGACTGATGCACTTTTGCATTTCTATTCTGAAGTAGGCAGGGGCATAACTCCAAGCATACCTCTTAGTTATTCAAATGTGTCTTTTGTTAAGACCTTTTGTGAAAATGTCTACAATTTATTCCTTAGTGTTAACATACTCTAGTATGATTTATTTCTCTATAACTTTCTCTCTCAACACATGATACTTTATAGAGATGTACTTAGTCTTAGAAAGAAAATTAGGATTTTTAGATGTGCTTATTGTACTTGAGTTATCATGATAAATGATAACAGGTTCTTTGAATGTAATTCCAATATCCTTCATCATCTACTTCATCCATATAACTTTATTGCAGTTGATTGTTGCTACAACATATTCTACCTCTACATTACTCTGTGAAGTGCAATCTTGTCTCTTGTTGAGCCAAGAAACTAGTCTTCCACCAAGAAAGAATGCTCCTCCACTGGTTCTTTTTCTATCATCCATATCTCCTACCTAATTAGCATCAATATAAATGCAAAGGGTAAAATCATTACCTTTGTCATACCAAATGCCATAATTAGATGTCCCTTTTAGATATCTGAATATCCTTTTTACTTCTATGTAGTGATATTCTTTAGGATCAGTATGAAATCTTGCCATAATTCCAACCACATTAGCTATATCTGGTCTACTATGAGTTAGATACTGTAATCCTCCAATCATAAATTTGTACTTCTTTTGTTCAATAGTAGGTCACTCATCCTTGATAGATAACTTGTGACCTATTACCATAGGGTTTCCCATAGGTTTACAATTTTCTAGTCCAAATATTTTTAGCAAATCTTTCAAGTACTTAGTCTAAGAAATAAAGATACCTTCTTTATTTTGAACAATTTGCAATCCTAAGAAAATTTTCATTTTTCCTGTCACACTCATCTCAAATTCATTCTTCATATCTTTTGAGAATCTGACAATGGCTTCATCATTTCCTCCAAAAATGATATCATCAACAAATACAATGATTATCAACAAACCATTTTCTATTTCTTTCAAATACAAGTTGTTGTCTATTGTTCCTTTAGCGAATTCAAGATTTGTTAAGTATTTATCTAACCTTGCATACTAGGTTCTAGGTGCTTGCTTTAATCCATACAAGGCTTTCTTTAATTTGTAAACTATATCCTTCTCTTCTGTCAAAGGAAAACCTTTTGGCTACTCAATATAAACTTCTTCTTCAAGTTCTCCATTCAAGAATGCTGACTTAATATCCATCTAATATACCTTGAAAAATTTTTTTTTTGCATATGCCAAGAACATTTTGACTACTTCCATTCTTGCTATAGGTACATATGTTTCCTCATAGTCTACTCCTTCTTGCTAAGAATAGCCTTTGCATACTAGTCTTGCTTACTTTCTTATTGCTTCTCCTTGTTCATTCATTTTGTTTCTGAATACCCACTTTGTGCCAATCACATTCTTGTCCTTAGGTCTAGGGACTATTTGCTATGTGTCATTCTTTATTATTTTTTCAAGTTCTTCCTTCATTTTTTTCATCCAATGGTCATCCTTGATTGCTTCATCTGCACTCTTTGGTTCTACTTGAGATATTAGACATAGTTCTTCATTGATTCTACTTCTTGTCATTACTCTTTTTTCTTTACTTCCTATTATCTAATCAACAGGATGATTTCTCATCATATTTTTATTTGGGGTAGGAGTTTCTACTTCAACTCTTATTTTAGATATTGCACTCTATGCTTCTCTTATTTCTTTAGTTTGCACATTATTCGGCAAATCATTGTTAATGATAACTTCCACCTTTTCATGGTTAGCCTCTAGATCAACAATAGTTACCAAAGCTATCTCTTCTACTACTTTCTTTTTCTTAACCAAACTATCCTTATCATAATCACTAAAGAATTCTACATCTTTATAAGACAGAAAACTCTTTCTAGATTTTCTTAATCTCTTAGGACATTTACTTGAAAAATGACCAAACTCTTTGCATGTCCAAAAAACAAGAATTTTCATACCTTTAGGTTCTCTTTTTGTAAGAAAATCAATACCTTCCTTTATCTTTTTATTAAATTCTATTTTGGATCTATCTTCGCATGTGCTATTGTTCCTTTGTATACAACAGAAGGATTCTAGATCTATAAACTCAATATTCTGTTCTTTATACAAATCTAATAACTCATAAAGAATTTCCATAGCTCGTGTGTCAAAATTTCTTCTATCAGATGTAGGACTATCTTCTTTGAATATGTTCAGCTGAAATACATTACCTCTAGTTCTTGTGCTAGTACCAAGCAATTTTCCTTGCCTATCCTTAATGATACATGTGGCATTACCAAACTATAATTGGTAACCCTTGTCCATAAGCTATCCAACACTTAACAAGTTATGTTTTAGTCCATCAACAAACCTAACATCATTAGTATTTGTTTTACCATCAATTGTGATATATCTAATTCATGTAATGTGACAAGCTGCATTGTTCCCTGCTCTGACAATCCCTCCATCATGACTTCTGAATTTGACAAATTTGTTCATATCACCAATCATGTGATGTGAACAATAACTATCAATGATCCAATCTTTCCTTTCAACTTGTGAAACTAGCACACTTTCTTCTCTAATTTCTTTGTCAAGATCATCCTCCTTTATAGCTATGAATCCCAATTCATCTTCACTTTTGCTTTGATCAAATTCTTCTTCTTCTTCATTAGCATATAAGAAATTTCTAGGTCTTCTAGGTTTGAATCTTCCCTTATACTTCCTTTCTCTTTTAGGACACTTAGATGCATAATGACCATATTCATTACATGTCCAACACTTCAAGATATTCTTACCATCTTTTTCTCTTTCCACAAGAAGAGCCACTCCTTCTGCAATCTTTTCCTCAACAGTTTTGTTGCTACTAGCAATGTTTCCTTGTGCTCTTGTATTCTTTACTAGACTAGGTTTGACACTTAATGCACTAAATGTTGTTTCAACTTTTTCTAATTCTCCATTTTTTTTAGATTAAATTATGCAGCTTCCAATCTACCAAGAAATATTTCTTTGGTGAAATTTTTAGTACAAAGTATCATCAGCTAAATAATCTATGTTATTGTCTTGAAAGGTGGTGTCATAATTTTCAAGATCTTCCATATTACTTCATCATCTAATTTGGTTCCACTATGAGATCTGATTCCTGCAAAAATCTCAAATATTCTACCAATATAGCTTCTTACAGATTCATCTTCCATCATTCTAGGATCTAGAAATGCACAATGCAAGTTTTCTAATCTAACTCTTTTTGCATGTGTATCACCCTCATAATTAGTTTCTAAAGTTTTTCAAAATTCATGAGATGTTTTCATTATTTTTACTTGATTTTACTCACTTTTAGGTAGAGCTGACAATATTGCTTCTCTTTCCCTTATGTTGCACATAAATACTTCTCTCAGCTTCTCGGTACAACTTCCAAGATTGTCTTGTTCTGTAATATCCTTAGATACCTTGGTTACAAGCCAATATCCTAGACCTGTGCACAAAAGATGAGTCTTCATCTTATCTTTCCAGCTATTGAAATTGGTGCCATCAAATTTTAGACTTTCCTTTCTAAACATATTTTCCATGGATCTCCTTAGGTTTTTAAACCCTTCCTTCAAGGACCAAAGGTCTGATACCAATTGTTAGTAATTAATGTTCACAATATAACTTGGGGGTGGGGGGTGAGTGATGTTCAATATCAACTTTAATCTAACTTAATCATGTGAACAATGTAATCAGCAATCATGAAAGACAAATATACATAGTGACACCAAATATGTTAACCAGGAAAACCCTTGATTAGAGGGAAAACCCTAGTGGGAATGAAACCCACAAGATGATGTACTAATATAAATGTTCCTTGTGAAAGGCTAGACCTTGTTAGGAGTTTGATTAATCACATTTAGTACATATGAGTCCTTGTTAGGAGACTTTGAATCCCTGATAGGAGATTCCAACCTTGTTAGGAGTTGTGGAAGGCAGTTGAACCCACTGTCCAAATAGCTTTAGGATTAGATCAATGAACCCACTATCCAATTGACCTTGGTACTATTCCTTTCAAAATAATAGATGTGAAATAAGCTTCTACTTTTTCCTATCCAATACATTAAACTCCTCCTTCAGATCGTGCAACCAGATCTGGAACTCTATACTCTATAATAATAACCCTTAAGGTTACTTACATACATAGGTAAGTCACTCTACTTCTATAGTGCTCTACTGCTCAATAACTTCCAAGTCTCATATGCTCTCTATATCTTAAACACAGAACACATCTTTCCTTTATACCATGCCCAATAATAAATCCTTGAGTCAGCTTCCCACTTAATTATAATACGTCAATTAAATGAATAAACATTTAATTAATGATGTTTTCTCATAGTTATAAATAGACTTTTACTCGTGCTACTTCCGTACATGTGCACTCTCTAACATCATCACTGGCCAGTATACTATCTCTAGTTAACTACGCAACCTTTCATTACATTTGTGATGACCTACAACAATCACACAATATGAACCACTTTCCTAATACTCTATTTCCATACGGTTGTCTATAGATCAATAATACTTCTATACAATACCAATTTAGGTTTTTTGCACTTACACTTGTAATAAATACATACTATAGTATTCACTAGAAATTGAGCATTAAAAAATAAGTAATATATTGTTCTTAATACAAAAATCATAGTTTGTTGCTGTATCAATCTTTACAAACTTACTACTATATTGTCATCAATGACAAACACAGTCATGAATACATCATATCAATGTTCTGCAATGCTTCCCCATAGTGATAACATCAGGATTCATGCTAACATAAGAGATCACTTCACCCAATAGGTCAGGTGATCACACATCATCAAACTAAGCCATCAAGAGGTATGTGGAACTATTATTTAAAAGCTATATCATACATAAATTTCAAAGTAATTTAGTACTGCAAATATCATATAAGCATAAACAAATATGCAAGATGTTGTTGGGAATTCAAGAAAATTCTTTAAGTTTTTCACGTTATTGTAAAGAATGGAGCATTTCCTATGTGTGCCCAGTGGAATACAAGGAGATGCCAAGCTAATAGACTGGCTAGTTGATGTCAAGCTTGTAGTAGTTTCCAAGTGATTGAAATGTTAATGGATGTTGAGTAAGCTTGGAACTAGTTTATGGTGAGCTTACAACTGTGTAAGCACTTAGCATTTATTGTAGGGTTTCAAAGAATATTTTATCAATTTTTAGCTCATTTTTTCATCATTTCAAAACTGAAGAAGAGAAAGGAGAGTAGCAGGTGATTTGGAAAACTATTCAAAGTGATTATAGAATGTTTGAGAAATGATTCATCACCAATTTGTTATATTTTATAAGGTATTTATCAAGAGTCAAGCTACGTAGTTTATATTTTCATAAATCCTAGTTTCATGAAATGGCATCTAGTTCAAAGAATATAGAGGGTAAAGAGATTTTAAATGTCCAACTGGTTAGTAATGAAGTTAAGAAACCCCTTTTCAAAGCTATTCCTAACATCACTTACAAGCAAGACCCCTCCAATGCATTATCCATGATACCGCCAAATGTTTTAATGGTACAAGATGTTAGAAAATGCTATAACTACAAAATTGGTAGTATTGCTGATATGGAGATCAGGGAAGCATACAACAGACTCTATGATAATGGTGTTTTGAAAGAGGAATTCAAAATTTTTGAAAAGAAAGGGTTGAACAAGCCCTAGATTTCTTGAATGTATTCAAAATACAATGCATAAGGATAGTGATTAGCCAAATTTATGATAGTTCATTATGGCTAGATAATGGACCTATCAAAATAACCAAAAGGATAATTCTTCAGCCTAAGAGACTGAGAGGTGATTTAAAGGAAGTCATTGAGAAGAATATTGGAGCCATGTGGAACAAGAGAGGCATGAGTATTCATACAATTACTGATCTATTGATAGAGTTTGTTGTTAGGGTTATTTCACACAAGTTTTACCAATCTACTAGATTAAACAATATACCAAGTATAGTTGTAGATGTGGGATATAAAATTGTAAAGAAAGATCATAGATATGATCTAGCAGAGCTAGAACTACAACAACTAGTTGAGAATCTTGGAGCAATCAGCAAGACAAAGAGTGCACAATGTAAATTTGGTTCTATATTGATATGCATATTCTTTTATGTACAAAACACTTTTCCTACTTTGGAATAGTTGCATGGAAAACAAATAGATCAGTAGCAGTGCAGATTGGTGAATATATTGAGCAATTAGGAGAGAATTTTGAATCTGTGATGACAAGCTATTTTGAGGATTTTAAACAATCAATGAAGAAGACAATAAGAATGCCATTATTTCTAGTAGAAAAGCATTATGATGATGTATTTTTTCTAGTGGATGTTGACTACGCATATGTCCAAGTTGCTACACCAAGGGTGAGATGGTTGAGACCCTTAGGTTATGATATCAATTTGGATGAAGCTTTTTTAGCTATAACAACTTTATTAGTAGAAGAGGTTGACAAAAATGCAAAGGCATTTGGAAACTACGAGTTGGCTAAGTCTAAAATTACCATGGAATTAAAGATAGCCTCTATTATAAAAAAGAAAGATAAATTGGTGAAGAATTTGAAAGCCAAATTGGAGAGATTTTTGATCAAGAGGAAGAAAAGGATAAAGAAGATTCTCAAACACAAGCACCACTAGCTTTGATGCAAAGTATGGGAGAAGACTAGCAGGAAGAGGAAACTGAAGTTGGTGAAGATGCTGAGGGAGAAGAAGTCGAGGAAGCACCTACTCGTACACAACAAAAGAAAAGGGAGGCCAAGGTACAACCTATTGCAAGGGCTAAGAAGAGACTATCAAACCAAGTTGATTGCACCTACTACAAGAGCTACTACATGTGCAACTACACAAAAGGCTAAAGAAAAGACCAAACAAGTAGAGCAAGGAGGTCAAGTGTAGAAAAGGCCAAGACAAAAATATGTGGCACAAATAGATTCTGATGACGAGAAAATAGAGTCAGATGAAAATAACCAATTTAAGGTGGTGAGTCATAATCCTATTTCAGATCTTGAAAACCTTTGTAAAAATGTTAAGAATAGTGTAGACTTATCCGGATTTTCTCATATAGATTTTGACAATATTAGTAAAGAGGAAAAGAATCAAGTGGAGGAGGCCATATATTCCATGATGGAAAAATTCAAGACTACTCCATTAGAGATTTCCAACTCAATTCCCAAAACCCTATATGATAAAGTTGAGCAGAAATGGCATTATTGTCTAAACTTGGAGAGACAGTTAAGAGAGACATCTCTAGCACAAGTGATGCCTAAACTAAGTAAGGGTCAAATTTCTAAGGCTATAAAGAAATATGTAGTTTGGTTTGTACCTAAATATAGAGCATTCAACATTTTGCAAAATAACATTGAGGATGTAGTTAAGAAGACCACTCAGATGTGGAAACTTACATATGGGTTAACTATAGTAAAGGAAGGTGAGGAAGAGCCCATAGAGGTAAAGGATGATGATGATGAAGATGATCATGATGATATTGTTGAGGAAGGAACTAAAATGCATATAGATGACAAGACAATAGCTGAGCTAGAGCACCATGAAGAATAGAGTGTGCAAGACACATAATTATTGAGTGTCAACCCTCAACATGTGACAAGTGAAAACACTGAAACAATAATTGTTAAGGATGTTTCTAATCTATCAGCTTAGAAAATCAATCCCTTTACAAAGGAAGATCTCAAGAAGATAATAGATCAGTCCACACTACAGGCAAAACTTTGTGATAATCCTATATTGGTCAATGTGGATGAGTTACAAAAATACTGAGTGATACTAAAAGGGAGAAGGTGAATACACAAGAACCACCTACAATGCCCCCTCAAGTCACTACTATACAATCTTTGGATAACATACCAAAAGCCACATCTGAAAAGGTTGATACAATTCAAGGGATGTAGTAAAAACACAAATCACTACTAAAGAATAGAAAGAAATAGGTCAGATAGACTTATCTACACCTACAACACAAGATCAAGGTGACTGTCAAGTCATTGTGGTGGAACAGGGCAAGCCCGAAGAGTCAAAGTAGACACCTAAAATGAAGGAGAAAGTAGTTATACAAGCCTTGGTAACCTTAGCAACATCTGACACTCCTTCCAATCAAACTCTTCAGAAGTCAAGCATAGATGCAACTCCATTGCAAATCTTAGTGCTAAGCTTGAGTACATAAAAGGCAGAGGAAGTAATCAAATATGGAGATATGAGCCTTGATGAAGAAATTTTTCTACCAAAGTATGATTATGATACAATGACTATAGAACAAATGGGCATACTCCAACAAGCCCTAGAAAGGAAGAAGCATCAAGAAATGGTTAGAAGGGAGCACATGTAGAAGTAGGCACTGCAAGATATTAAAGACATTTTTTTAGATGCATTTAGTCTATTGACTCTATATGATACCAAGACACTAATTGAAAAATTGAAAAACATAGTGGAAAAGGTCAGTGATGCCGACCTAGATACAAATGCAAAATTGTTAGAATGTTCAAAAAAGAAATTTCAAAGCAAAGTGAATGAAAAGATATCAGGTGACATAACACTAACACCAGTTGCATTGGCAACTAAGGTTGAGGATGTGAGAAGGTACTTGAGAAAATTTTCTCATTGTACACTAAATTTTACAATCCAACACTCTTCACCTAGGAAACCAGAAGTTACATTTTGAGCTTGGAAAGCTAGATAAGTTCATCAGGAGCAAAACTACCAATGACACCAACTCAAAGTGAAAAGCACTTCAAAACACTGCTATAAACACAAAGTCAATTAGCTACATTGACAACAAATGAGGCCAACATAAGGACCAAATTTATTAGCATTCAAACAACTTTGACCCCCCATATGGAAATTTTTCACAAGGAACTAGGTTATGTTGAAACTCTATTGAAGAAAGACCCCAATCTTTCAACATTAGATGGCCCAGTCCACCTTGCTGCCAAGCTGGCTATCCAATAAAGTCTTTGGATTTTGCATGTGAAAATTGGGATGTCGCTCTCAAGATAATTCTACCTATCCATAAATCCTTGTTGGACAAACACACTATAAGTGTATAACCCATTGACATAAGTGTCAAAAAGGGGAAGAGATAGAAAAGGAGGAGATAGATAAAAAAGGGGGGGGAGAAATAGAATAAAGGAGAATGAGATAAAGGAGTTATATATATATATATATATATATATATATATATATATATATATATATATATATATATATATATATATATATATATATATATATATATATATATATATATATATATATATATATATATATAGAGAGAGAGAGAGAGAGAGAGAGAGAGAGAGAATTTTGGAGGAGATGTAATAGAGAAACAAGAGGGAAAGCAAGAAAAAAGGGATAGAGAAAAGCCAAATTAAGCTAAGGGGAAGCAAGAACAAAACAACATGAAGTCAAAGAGTATCAGTTGAGCATATTTACTCAGCAGGAGTACAAAATTTTGGATACAAAACACACCTTTCAACTCAGGGGGAGTTATCAAATTTTGAGGTATCTAAGTTGTTAACAAAATTTTGAATTTTTGAATTTTTGTATATAAGTCGAGTTAAATATATGTTATGCTTGTAAGGAGAAGGATATTGCTCAAGTTTTTTTGACACTCATGTCAAAGGGGGAGATTGTTGATCTCAGATTGGTTTTGACAAGTGAGTGTCAACACACTTAAGCTATTTAATAGTTTATGTTGAACAAGTAGTACATGTCAAGCACAACATGTATAGTATAGAGCATGTTGAGTCCATGATGAATGCCGAGTCCACAGTGAGTGTCGAGCCACTCATGTGTCAAGTCACTCAAGTGTTGAGTAGAAAGTGTATGTCGAGTAACACAAGAGCTAAGTAAACATTGTATGTTGAGTGAGATAGATGTTGAGTCACAACAAAAAGATTAGTATATGTTGAGTATCAGAGACTTTAGATGTTGAGTGACATAGTTTTGACATTTTTTTTGTAATGGCACAAACAACTGTGTAAACCATTTTTTAGCTGACTTAAAGATGAATTACGATATATTGGAGATAAGGACAAATATCAAGTTGGATTCCCTATGCAATTACATGCAACCAATTAGAAAATGGGAAGGTTTAAGTAACAAAATGGATGAATCATAGTTGTTGATTCATACCCAACCCTAAGTCACCAAAGTCATTTTAAAGAGGACAAACCCTAAATTATCTATGACATGAAGAGCATGTGCAAGGTGTATGAAGGATTGAAGAGAGTAGAGCATTCATGGTGAATAAGGTGTTATTAAGTGAGACTACATTACAGAATCAATTAGAGCAGAGTAGAGGAAAGGAAAAGGATACAACAAAGAGACATCTAATTAAGGAGGATTAAGAATACATCAGTTTAGAGGTGATCTATCATCAAGCAATCAATTGTTGACCATAGGATCAATACTGAGACATTCTAACAAGTGATTTAAGTCAAAATCTCTTAATAGAGTAGTCCTAACAGGCTGTACAAAAATCCTTAACAAGGTTTTTACTTAATTATGAGTTAAAGTCCTTTAACTAGGCACATTTCTAACAAGGTTTTAAAATCCTCTAATAGGGTAAGACCTAATAGTCTTTGTAAGCCTTTAATGGGGCAAACCTTTCACAGCATAGGTCATGTTTCATGATCAAGACATTGTAACCTTCATTGGATACACTTTATTACTACAGTAGTGAAGATTTGTGGGTGTCATCCCCACCCTAGTTGTACCTTCTCATTGGAGGGTTTCTGGGTAATCATATTTGGTGTCATATATGTGTGAATGTTTACTTGATCACATGTTTTAGATGTACATTCTTTACATGCTATTTTAGTTTACTTGTTGAATGCATGAGATGGATGTGTGGTGAAAGTTTTATGGGTCCAAGTTTAAACTACTAATTCAAACCGCCCCCCACCCCCCAAAATTTTACCTTACCTATTGTAATTCCAAAAAAAGATACATTTGATAAAAAAGGATCAAGTATAAAAGATAAAATTAAGATCTATAATTAGAAATTTAGTTGCATTAGGAATCAGGGTTGGCTCCTAACAGAGCTCACTTTAGAAGAATGAAAATCAGCAACTAGTTACAATTGGTGTTTTTTCCCAAATTGGGTTTCCATGTTAAAATCTTGTGTTCATGTTATTTCTCTTATATGTTTGCAACTAAGTTAAATTAATATCAATCTCAAATAATATCTTAAGATTCTCATGTTAAGCATTGCCCACCTATTTTAGTATTTACCGAGTTACAAATTTTTTCTTGTATGCTTGCCAAGCTACAACAGAGTTAAGTTTTGATTTATATTGACATCTAAGGAATTCGGGATTTATTTTTGTGTTAACTAGTTCACCCCTCCCCTCTCAATTACTCCTCATATATTTCCAACAATATCTTGAGAAGGAAATGATGAGATGAATCTTGTTCTCAAATTGGTAGCATGGGTAGATATCTTGCACATAGAAATTGATATGTATATAAAATGAAGTGAGAAAACTCCATTCTATATCAAATTTAAGACCAAACTTGAAAAGGGGGTTGACTACATTCATGTAGGAAAGAATAGGAATCCCTAAGGAAATCCCAAAATCCTAAGAAAATCCTCCTTAGGTAGAGTCTGACCTTGGCCTCTATCCCATGGAAAGGGTTGGCCTTGTCATTTTCCTTGGGTAAGGGTTGATCTAGCCTTTATCTACGAGGTGTTTAACCTCAAAATGTCCTCCAAACTCTCAAGGGTAGAGAAATAACTATTGGAAATGGATAGAAACTCAAGAAAAGGCAACATTATGAGCATAAGTGCATCCATGTTCTAGGATATTCCCTGGAGAGGGAAAAAAGGTCTTACAAAGGAAGTGTACACTTTTCAAGAGCATCCAAATGTATCCTTTATATCTCTCATTTGTGGAGGAGTTAGTGTATATTCATCAACATCATAGAGAAAAATCCCATTAGGCCTTTATGATTTAACATGAATTTCTCCTAAGTTATTTTTGCTAGAATTCTTTAGAATAACTGAGAGGGCAGGGGGGGTGGTGAATCAGTTATCCAAGGTCCAAATGCCCTATTAATACTTTTTCACTACTTTTAATGAATCCATACACTTTTCATCCATCATATTAACAAGTTATAGTAAATCAACATGCAAAGATAAAACATGCAAGATCAACACATGACACAATGATTTACGTGGAAACCCAATTTGGGAAAAACCACCAGTAACATGCTACTTGATTCTCACTCTTCTGAAGTGATGCCCTGTTAAAAGCCTACCCTGTTAAAGGCTTACAACACATTGTTAAATGTGAGCTTATTAGAGGATTTCACCAAACTGTTAGGAATGGACCTAGTTAAAGGACTTTAGAACATTCACTTGGAATGTCACCCTGTTAAAGGATTTATCTCATGGCTATTAAACCAACCTAAGTCCATAGGATTTAAACTTTACTATTACAATTGCTAGAAAGTAACGATAATGGTCTTTTGATCTGATATAACTTAAAACATACTTTGCAGATTTCAGATCACACTTTCAGTTCAATCCTAATGCTTGGCTTCAATCACTTTAGCTCTGACTACTTGACTTCTTCTCAAGCTTCATCTCCTTGAGTCTTCTAACTCATTGTACCAATGCATCCATATCAGGGGTCTTCTTACTGAAACAAAGTCACTATGCTCTATTATCTCCTTAGCACCTCCTTCAGCATTTCATGCTTTCATGCTTTACCGCCTCTCTCTCTCTTTTTCATTAACTTATGACTCCTTAAATAGAAATCTGATTTGCCTTTGCCACTCATTTCTCCCTATCCAATTTTAGGGTTTTGAATGGATTAGGTAGGATACAATGTATCTACCTCATATCTTGTTTTTATCTTCAAACTTCGTCAGTTGTATCCTTAAAACATTTTACATGGTGTTCTGTGCCACCAGCTCATCATTCTTATCTTCCATTTTAATTCACAAACTTCTAGATAACAACCTTGTCAGCTTAGATCTGGCGAATCTTCAATTTTCAAAATAATGCAGCAACTCAGCATTATTGATTTACCGGTGCTTGGCATCTCTGTGTCACTTGGCACTATTAGTTTTACTGGTGGTCAGCATCTCTATGTTACTCAGCACTATTGGTTTTATTGGTGCTCGGCATCTCTGTGTTACTCGACACTATTGGTTTTACTAGTGCTCGGCATCTCTGTGTTACTCAGAACCTATCAATTTTACTGGTGCTCGGCACTTGAACTTGCTTGGCACTTGAAGTTTACTCAGCACTTACTAGGAATTTTCTTGGCACATACTAGCTTACTCGGCTCCTTCTCTCTAATGAACTTAGTTGAGCTTTACAAATGTCTTAGCTAAAACCTTACATCTTTGATATGTTTCAGTGTACCCATTCTCTGTATCTTATAGTATGTCATCAAATACACTTTTTCATCAATGGCTTAGTTGATCCTTGTACTTCATTATAATATCATAACTTCAACCTTTCTTTAGGTGTTCTAGTTACATCTTATTGATTGCCTCCTCCTTGACAATCAACTAATTGATAGTATTTGGATCACTAAAGCAATTTTCATTCCTGCAAGTAACAAGTTTGACATCAATGACAAAACAATGATTGAGAACATTCTTTACCAATTCTATATATCATTCCAACAGCTTTTCTTATGATCATTTCAATCATTTCCAACAATTTTTTGTAGACTTCTCATACAAATTTTTGTCAAGTTGGCCAAGCATAACTCCATTCTTTGTATTAGTCTCAATGGTTTCTTAAAAAACCTAGGAAGTCCTTTCTTTGTCCTATTACACATAAGCTTATAATTGTATTCAACTTTTATCCTCTCAACATAACCTCTTGAAGTGTGAGGCAATTTATGGTTACATCTTCTTGATCCAACCATGTTCATGAAAATCATTTAACTAATGAATCTCTATGATCCTTGGGGTCACAAAACCATTCATTTTCTAATGATATCTAATAATTTTCCTTCAAGAAATTTTGGAGTTCTTCCAACACATTAGATCCGATTGAGAAACTAGAAAATTTTGAAACACGGGTCATAAATATCCCCTTCTTTCTTTATCCTATTACTTCCCTCTCAAGCTAGAAAATCTTCCTCATCAACTCTTAAAATTCAAGCCTCTCAAACACAAACACTGGTAATTTGTGAGGGGTTTGTGGGTGTCCATACACTTTATTTATAGTATTTAGGCCTTTACAAAACCAATTAATGATATTGTATGTATTTTCCTTTTCTAAATTAAAAGAAAATGGTCTTGATACTTTTCTTATTAACAATGGAAGATGCTCAATAGTATACCCTAATCTTATGAGCATTAGACAAAGAAAACTATCTCTACAAATATTGTATTCACATTTATTTTACATGATTTTATGAAGTGTTAGAGTGATGTACAAGATAGTTACATTCATTGGTAATAAAGAAATGGAGTTGTGAATTGAAAATTCAAGGAATGAGTGCAGGCTACCAAGCTAGAAATGGTGGTTGATAAGTAAAGATATTGTTCAGTGGAAGTGTACCAAACATGTGTTTGAGAACCAAGTTTGTGATAGTGTTATTGAGCAAGTAAGTGTTACTAAGAAAATAGTGTCAATTGAGTGAACAATCTTAATCAAGGAAATGAAAATGTTTAACTAATCAAGAACACATGTTGATAAAGGTGAACAATTTTGAAAAATTGATTGAAAGACTACATCAAGTGAGACTCTAAAATGATTTAGAAGATTCTAAGGAAGTTAAAACATTTTTTAGAGAAATCAATACATGAAAAGGGTTAGGTATTGATCAATGATGAATATTTAATGGATGGTTTGACATCCAAGAAAAGTTCAAGCTCCAAGGTGAGATCGAGCTTACAAGATTCATAGAACATTTTTTCGACTGACAGATACATTGAATGTGAGATGAGATTTGATCAAATAGATGAGAGCAATTAAAGGAAATCCTAATGAATGAGATTAAGAAATAAAACAATATCTATATAAAAAATGAGCAAGAAGGTTAATGTTTTTGATAGTCAAACAAGTACAGAAGGGTATACTCAGAAAAACAAAATTAAAGAAAAGTGTAAGTCAAGAGAAGGAAAGTGAAGAGATGAAGTTTATGTGTTGATCAACTAGCAAAGAAGAGTTTGTAGAAGAGAAAAGAGCCAAAGGGAGATCTAAAGAGGCAAAGCTATTTTCACATTTTATTAGATCATTCCACTGGTATGTTTTAACTACTATAGTAGAAAATCTCTTAACCAAATGGGTTTAAATGTGCTATTTCTATATTCTTTGTAAGGTAACGTACGAAGTCCTTTAATAAGGCCACTCATTATAGGGTAAAAAATCTAGTTGACCTTTGGTGAAAATCCCCTAACAAGGTCACATCTAGCAAATGTGTTTGTAATCTTTTTAACATGTTTGGTTGTTAACTAAGATCACTTCATAAGAGTGAATTTCTTTGTGGGTGACAATTCTCATAGTGGTTTTTACCCAAATTGGGTTTCCACGTTAAATATTGGTGTTAATGTGTGATTTAATTTGTTGCATGTTATTTTTTATTTTCATATGCATAATGTTGTAAATTATTGTTGGTCAGTTGAATGTTGAAACTAATAAGTAAGGATTATTTATTGATATATTTAAGAGGTGATTTTTATTTAAGGGACCTAAGATAACTGATTCCCCACCCTCTCTTAGTTATCCAACAAAGAAGTCTTTTTAATCCAAACAAAGAGAAGACACTATGTTAAGGAAAGTGAACTTTTAGAACTAGATAGGTAATAAAATCATTCACACTAACAAGTAAACTACTAGATTTTGATCCAAGATAATTCAATAAAGGTTTTAAATGCACTTTGAGATGAATATACAAAAAAATGGTGCACATGCTTCATATTTTACTTGTAAAGTCTATAGTCGCAAAGCCATCCTAGGTTGTGTTTTGTAATGATTTTTGTAGGTAGTTTTCCTTTCTTTTTTTCCCAAACTCAAAATCATAAATTATTATTGATTAAGTATGGTACGGGTACAAAGAATGTTCTTCTATACATTTGATTTGATTAGATCATATTTATAGAGAAAACTTATTTTTTATACATTGATGAACTTTACACCCCTATGGTTCCTTTCATGATTTTATGTCTTTACCCATGACAATCAAGGTCCTACTCCCCATTCACTTAAGAGAGTTTTCTCTTCTTCTCAAAAGACACACAAAGTATATATCTATGTATCATTTTCTTTCATTAGTCAAAAAATATAATGTACAATGCCATTGAATCAATAAAACTCTCCATTTCACCTTTCCTTACATTTTGATGTGTTGTGTGATCCCAGATCACCCTTGTATCCAAATATTTCATTACTTTTTTAGAGATATATGTCAAGTATTTAATTCTTGACTTACTACATATTTTCTCTTAAGAGTTTATGTATAGAAATTTCTATAAGTTTTGATAGTTTTTTTGGTTTCACATGTTGTGTAAGGATATCTTATTTAAAATATGTTGTAACACTTCACCTTTTCATTGCTTGTGATTTATCTATCCTTTTCCTTGACAGGTCAATGTAATATGATTTGTCTAACAATCTAATTTGAGTTGGATTGAACAAAAATGTGCACTTGGATTAAAAAGGATTTAAAGTTCTTATGAGGTTTGATCACATCTAAAGTGATTCCACAACTTCATGTCATTCCTATTGTGTGATTGGAATATTGGATTGTGTTAAGGAAAGGGTGAGATTCAAGTGGTAACAAAACCCACACTCTAAAAGTAAATTGGCAGGGATGAATGACAAGAACACATTAATTTTCAATTCATTATACTTATGTTTGAAGCAGGAGTTCTAAAAGCATTGTTTATAAACTTGCTAACTAAGGGCCATGCTCTCCCTAGTAAATCCTCTAATTGATTCAATTCAATAATAAACTAAGATTGAAGGCACACAAAAAAATGTAGCATACCTAGGATAATGATACATGTTGATACTCTAATTAGGATAATTAGTGATATTCTCACATGAGTACTCTTTTAATGGTACTTAGGTGATTTGCACATAAATTTAAAATGTCCTTTAATACACGAGTGCACAAATTCACAATGCATCTCCTTTTGGACTAGTTATTTTAAAAGGACAACACCCTTGATCTATTGCTTATTAATGTAAAAATAATAGACAAATCTGTACACATACTCTATTATCACACCATGATCATTGATATGGTAAAATAAGATTTAACTTAACATTTTGAAAGAATAAAATTAAGATCCACATTAAATAATTAACTAGATCACTTAAATCAATTCTACACAAAAATTGACAAAAGTAGGTGAATATAAGATCTATTGATCATAAATACTTTTCACCAAACAAACTTAATACAAAAATATACACTTAATTTTTGGAAATATATGATAGGCTAAGTTACTGAGAGGGAGGGGTGAATCAGTAACTTATAAAACTTAATCCTTCGTGAATATTTTGATCATGAAAAACTGAAAGCTTTAAAACATTCATAACACTTTGACTCACAATATGGTGACCCAAAAACCTTCTAAATAGAAAGTAAAACTGGGGTGGGGATGATACCTAGAAGCTTTAGTACTACAATATAAAGTTGGCCAATTAAGGCTTACAATGATCACTTCTGATTATCTGCCCTATTAGGAGCAATAAGGATTGCCAGGTCCACCTTGCAAAAGGATTTTCAAACATACAAAGAAGTATGAACTTAGAAAAGAGCTTTACAAAAGAATATTAAGTCTACCTTGTGAAAGGATTTAATTGTTCCACCGGCTAGGATGAACTAGTGGATGATCTTTGATCTATAACTTGATTTACTGAATGAGATTCCTTTAAGTGTAATGATCACTTTGTTGTGATAGATAAATCTTTTCTGCCCCTTATACTATTGTAGCCTTTTACTTCATAATTTTACACTTTTAAACTTTTATGATCCCTCTTTTGGATGTGATTCAATACATTACATATATACCAATCCAATTTACAAATTAGCAAAGTTGGTTACAATACAAGTTTCACCAAAATACACAAAGTCGGCCTAACTGCAGGTACTCAAGTTTTGAAGACAAACGCGGTGAGGTTCTGATGCTCAAAAACCATTTTCAACACTCAGCATCATCATGCACTTGGTAGACATAAAAGCTTGGCTCATACTAATCCCTTCCAAGTAGTTTGAACTCGGTCTACATTGGTGACTCGGTGAATACTATAAAACTCAACATATAAACTGAATCACTTGATTCACATTGGATAGCTTAGTCAATTTCTATCACTACGAGCTTGATATAAATTGAATCACTTGGTTGACATTGCATAGCTTGATCAACACTAGATTCACATCACTAAAATTTTAAACTTGGTAACCACTATAGAACTTGGTTTGCACTAAGAAGCTCGGTAAGCACTATGAAGCTTGATTTACACTGATAATCACCAACTTGGTACAAATTGCTTGGTGCAAACTGAATGATGTCCCTAGTAGTTAGTAGCAACTGTAGAACTTAGGAGAGCCTAAATTACCAGTTTAACACTGTTAACTATACAATAAGCTTGGTAGTTGTTAGCTATCTAATTAAGTGTGTGTGTGTCACTAGTAAAAAAAACTTGACTAAAATGTCAACAATCTCCACCTTTGGAATTAGTGATAAAAACACTTATCAATCAAAATTTAATTCTCAAAAAGTTTCAAATAATCTTAAGTCTTCATCTTGTGTCTTTAACTCGATGCCATACTCTATTTTTAAGAATTTCAAAAAAAATTTGTAAGAGATGTTTATCTAAATATCTATACATAAATATAATATGATGGTGCTCCCCCATACATATATATTAAATATACTTTACATTATATACATCTTCTCATCCTCTCCTTTTTATTGCATCTTATATTACATCTTCTCCCTTTTTACAATATATTTTACATGTTATATATATCTTCCCCCCCTTTTTGACATAAATGTTGAAGGGGTATGCTACATGGTTATTCCAAAATGTAACAAGAAATCAGAATGTACCTTTAGAATTAGTGATATTATCTTGTCCCATTTTTCTTGCAATACCTTGCTTGTGTACAATGCAATCTGAACTTTTGCTAATAATTCTATCATGTGATTAGCAATGGAGAAGTTGTTATCATGGGTGAGAGTTTTAGCATGTGCAATATGTTTTTGCAATGCATCCATGTTAAGGAGAATCATGCCTTGTATATCTACAAGTGTAGCTATTATCCTGGCTTCTTCCCTTAGCAATTTTTCTTGCATATCATTTAGAAATATGAGCTTTGTATAGTGAGAAGAACTGTAGCTTGGTCAAGTGACAACTAATGTGCACTTTCCTTCAGGTCTTCATCAATTTTGGAGAGTTTTTCTTTGATTTCCTATGTAAAAATGGATGTGTCATAGGGTTTACTGAATAGAGAAGTCACATTGTTGGCAGAGGTTTCTAGATAGCTTAGAATAGTAGACAAGTCTACTTGGTATATTGCAATCTTTTGTGCAATTAGCTCCAATACTTTATTTTTAAATTTCTTCTTTGCTCTTTGCAACAATTTTTCTTGTCCATTCACATCTTCATTGAATTTCTAGACCACTTCTACTAACTGAGCTAAAATAGGTTGAGAAGTGTCAACCTCAGTGTTGAGTGCCTCTATAAGAATGTTCTTGCATCTTCAAGAACTTGTTGCTCTTTGTTCCTTTCTTCTCTAAGCCTTTGCTACTTAGGTTTCTTTTGTAGAAGTTCTCCTATTATATGCATTTGATCAAGATTTAGATTAGAGATATCCTAATTCAAGATAACTATATCTTCATCAAGATCAATGTCTTCTTCCTTTTCTTTATCTTTCCTAGAAACTTTTGTACTCAGTTGAGGCTTGCTCTCAACTATCTTAGTATTTATTATTTGCATTCTTAGAATAGAAAAAATGGTAGAAATAGAAGGACTGGCAGTAAAATTAGATATTACACTTATTGAAGAAATACCTTGATGCTTAGTGACCAAAATTGATGGAGGAGGAAGTACTAACTGCTCAGTAGATGAAGTGATGGTCACTTCAGTCAATGAAGTACTGAGTTGAACAAGTGTAAAGATTGGTTAAGTGCTTGGATTTGCAATGTTTGACATAACCAACTTGGCAGTAGCTTTCTCTGAGCTAGATGGATTTGAATCTTTTCTTGGAGCGTGAGGAAGTGAGGTAATAATTATTGTTGCAATCTTCTTAGGATCGGTCTCCTCAATGCTCTAAATCTCAAGGAGATTCTCCTCAGTAGCTTCATGTTCTTGTTCCTCATCATCTTCATTCTCATCATTTATTTCTTCATCATCATCTTTTTCCTCTTCCTTTTCATCTTCATCATCATCCTTGTCACTTACATGAACCACAAAATCACTTTTCTTATGAAGATTGTAAATATTCTTCCATGTGTTAGTGTCATGTTCCTTACCACATGTTCAATGTCATTGATCAATATCAAACAAGTGTTGAATTTCAACGTAAGTTTTTCTTCATTCTATTTGATGGACTCTTTTACTTCTTTATCACTTAGACTTGGCATGAGTTGCCTCAGGGTCTACTCATATATATCTTGGCAGTTTTCTTTGCATGTTCCCTTCTTGGCTTAATTTTCTCCATTAATTCATTGGGAATCTGTTTGCAAGTTGGTCTAGAGAATATTTCCATTTACCTTATTTAGACATAACCATGTCTTCAACCTGCTTTTTCTCTTCTACAGTTCTAGTTTCATATCTCAATGATTTAAAATTAGCCATGCTGGCTCCATAAGAAATTTATTTTAGTTTCTCTTGAAATGTGGGTGGAGGCCATTTGAAAATCACATCTCCTACTTCTTCACCCAATTTTAGTTTCTTTCTAGATGATCTTCTTATAAATACTACAATAGATTATTTGGATGGTTTGGTTATGATAACCTTACCTTTCTTCTTGACTGGCTCTTCTTCTTCTAATTTTTCTTCATCTTTTGCATCAGCTTCTTCTACATTGTCTCCTTTTCCTTTTGTCAACAAAAGAGTAGAGCCAGTTTATTTCAATTTAGCTATTCTCTTTTTACCTTTGTTGACAACCTTAGGGAGTTTTATCTCTAATTCAATTCTTGCTTTAGCTTCATCATAAGTTCCAAAATATGTAGCCTTTGGATCAACAAGTTCATTTAACAATGCCTCAATAATATCCCTGGTGTCATCTATATTAACCTCATAACCTAGAGGCTTGACCCATTCAATTTTCAGTTTGATTGCTTGTATATACACTTTGTCACAATCTACCATAAAACAAATATCATCCTTGTAGTCTTCTACAAGTTTCTTTGGTATCCCAAATCAATTATTCATCTTATCCTTAAATGCATCAAAATAGTTGTCCATGATAATAACATAATTTTCTCCCATCTCTGCTATATACTCATTGATTTGATAAAGAACATGTACATCTTTTCTCCATACAACTGTATGTTTTGATGGGAAAAAAAATTGTACAAAGAAAAATAAATAGGTCAAAAGTGAACCAAACTTACAAGGATTATTCTTTGAAGTTATGATGCTCTCCATATTTTTGTTGAACTGGTTCAACATCAGCTCAGCAAGGTCAAAGGACATGTTGTTCTTGACCACTTTAAAATAGAGATCCACAACTTCACATGATACACTATTGAGTTGAATAGAGTTGTATATATTGTATGCAATTACATGAATTCCAAATTTTAGCTCCATATCAGTAACACAACTGATCTTCATAACCCTTCCATCCCATTCGGTAAGGGTTTTCTTCTCCAGTTGCACCCAACTTAGGGTTTTTGTGGTTTTTTCCTTTGTCAACATTGGAAGCCCTATGATTCGATGAATCATTTTCTTTGTTATCAAAATAGGTTGCTACAACCATAACTTCCCATTGTGCACACGGTTAAGGATAAATCTTATCCATCTTATCTAAAAATCTTGGGGCATGTGCAGAATGTGGGTCAAACCCTTTGCTTCCAGGTGTTGATGCTCCAGTTTTAACACACCATTCACACACAACTTCTCCAAAGTTTCATCCATTTCTAGGGTTCCTATATCTTGGATAGAACATTGAAAATGTGAGCAAATATCATTTATCAGAAGTACCTTTGATAGAATCTAATATTGTACTCTGATGGGTTCAACAATTTCTACAATAGCCAAACTAAGCTTGAAATCTGGTGCTTTCTATTCAATGCCTTGAACCAACATTTTAGACCCTTTCATTGTCTTATTACTGGAGGATTCCATTGCTCAGTAGGGTTTCAAAAAATATAGAAAACTTCAATAACGATTCAGACAGATCGATTGGATGCATAAAGATCGTTCTTTGCAAATAGCTCTTAAAAATTTACAATGACAAATGAATTTGATTTCGCCCTTTTTATCAAATTTCATCTTTCAATCACCATAAATGCTTGGTACGATCACTTGGTTGATGACAGACTATTTTCCATTCAGCTTGCATTAATTGCTCAGTAGGATCATTCACAACTCAATGCCCATATAACAACTTAGTTACTTTCGACCTTACTCAGTAGGGTCTTGCAACATGACCTCACTCGATAATCTTTAGAATTCCTTCAGACACTTAGTGATCCCTTTGCATCTTGAATGCTGATATGGATCTTTCCTTCCTACTAACTAGAACTAATGTAGGATGTCTTCTTTAGAATCTTAGTTCCAGTTATCCTTGTGGGAGATCAAGTAGAAATTCTTGAGTCACCCAATTCTTGAGTGGCATGTGCTTCAACTCAAACTTGTATTCTCAAAAAATTTTAGAATCCACTGCTATCTCATTTGCTTTCTGATGTTGTTAGCCTTGACTTTCTTTTCATCTTCAATTCTTCCAATGTTCATACAATTTTTGGCAAGATGACCAAATTCTGTACAAATGAAACATCTTCTAGTGGTGTCTCTTGTCCTTCTATGATGTTTTACACAATTTATTCCAATGTGTCCAAATTATCTACAATAATGACATATGCACCAAGTATTGTAGTCCCAACCAAATATAGCTTTTACAATCTGTTATGCTAGATTCAATATCTTAGTTTTGCATTCAGAAGATTTGTGCCCATGCTTCTTGAATTTGTGACATTTGTCATCAAATTTGGGTTTCTCTTTGAATTCATTAGCTCTATGGCCATGATTATTGCAATTGTATCATTTTCCATTGAATTTAACTTTTTCATTCCTCCAACATTTGTTTGATGTATGACCTAACTTACCATAGTAACTGCAAGTAGGTCTTTGATTCTTTTGAGCTCCTTGCTTGGATGATTCACCTTGTTCTGTATATCCAATTCTTGCTTTTCCCTTTTTTCTATATTAGATTTTCTCATTTAGTTGATCCATGTCTACTTGAGATTTCATCATCCTTTCATTGATTTTTCTTTTAGTGTTTAGATCATTCTGCAATCTTTCATTCTCTGATCTTAAATTCATGATTTCTTCATTTACATTAGTAAGTTGATTAATGAAGTCTACCTATTGAAGGGATAGATGCTAAATTTCATTATTCTTTCCTTCTAACTCTTCTTTTGTCTTGTTTTTCTCTTCCATGACTTCACATAGTCTTACGAACTAAATTTCTTGCTCTCTTTTCAACTTTCTTACTTCTGGAAGTGTGCCATTCTTTTCTAATAATTCTCTTATTGCCTCATTAGCTTCATCTAAATTAATTTTTGAATGAATGTCTTCAATTATTTCTTCAATTTAGAGTTTTTCATTCATCTATACTACAAGATTTTATCTTCTTTTCAAGGACTGAGAGAGTTGCTCCTTTGCTGTCTTGAGTTGTCTAGTAGCCAATTCCAAATCTAGTTTTTCATTGTCAATAGCCTTATCAAGTCTAAATACCTCCATTGCCTCTAATCTTTGCTCAAGTTGTTAAATTTTTTCTCTGAGAACCGTAA
Organism: Cupressus sempervirens; assembly: GCA_028749045.1. NCBI lineage: Eukaryota > Viridiplantae > Streptophyta > Pinopsida > Cupressales > Cupressaceae > Cupressus > Cupressus sempervirens. Next base: position 73,012,693 of record CM053792.1, on the reverse strand, counting down.
AGCTCTGATACCAATTGTTGGAATATATGATAGGCTAAGTTACTAAGAGGGGAGGAGAAAATTCGTAACTTATAGAACTTAATCCTTCATGAATATTCTGATTTAATTGCATGCATGAAAAATTGAAAGCATTAAAACATTCATAACACTTTGACTCATAATATGGTGACTCAGAAACCTTCCAAATAGAAAGTAAAACTGGGGTGGGGATGATACCCACAAGCTTTAGTACTTTAGTATAAAGTTGGCCTACTAAGGCTTACAATGATCACTTTTGAGGATTTTCCCTATTAGGATCAATAAGGACTATTAGGTCCACCTTGCAAAAGGATTTACAAACATACAATGAAGTATGCACTTGATAAAGAGATTTATAAAAGATTGTTAAGTCTACCTTGTGAAAGGATTTAAGTGTTCCACCTAGTATCTCTAATTTGATTTTCTGAATGAGATTCCTTTGAGTGTAATGTTCACCTTACTATGATAGATAAATCTTTATTGCTTCTTATACTATTGTAGCCTTTTACTTCACACTTTTTCACTTTTATACTTTGATGGTACCTCTTTTGGATGTGATTCAATACATTACATATATACTAATCCAATTTACAAATCAGCAAAGTCAGCTACAATACAAGTTTCACCAAAATACACAAAGTCGGCCCAACTATAGGTACTCAAGTTCTAAAGACAAACTTATTGAGGTTCTAATGCTTAGAAACCATTATCAATGCTCTGTGTCATCATGCACTTGGTAGACATAGAAGCTCAACTCATACTAATCACTACCAAGTAGTCTAAACTTAGTTTGCACTAGTGACTCTGTGAATGCTACAAAACAAAACATATATGATTCACACTACATAGCTCAATCATTGCTATCACTACGAGCTCAGTATAAACTGAATCACTTGGTTGACATTGCACAGCTTGATCAACATTAGATTCACATCATTAAAACTGTGAACTTGGTAACCACTATAAAACTCAATTTGCACTGAGAAACTTGGTAAGCACTATGAAGCTCTGTTTACACTGATAATCACCAACTTGGTACAAACTACTTGGCGCAAACTGAATGATGTTCCTAGTACTCGGTAGCAACTATAGAACTTAGTAGAGCCTAAAGTACTTGGTTAACAATGTTAACTATACAATAAGCTTGGTAGTTGTTAGCTATTTGATTAAGTGTGTGTGTCACTAATAAAAAAAACTTGACTAATATGTCAACATTACCATCTATTTTAATGATGTAGCTATTCTCTAAACAAAATGGTCTCTTGTACAACTATGAGATTGTGCAAAACACAGTAGATTTTCATTAAAAAAAATTAGCTATTGATATGCATGAGCTTAAAAGATTAAAAAAAAAAATTGGATTTTTCCCATTTTTTCTCTCTTTTGTAATGTACTAGAATGGTGTGATCCTATGAAGGGGGGTTCCTAAAAAGAATCAATAGGTGCCACTTAGACTTTGTAGGATTAACTTTGATATGGATTTTATGCTTAAAAGTTTAGCCTCCACAATTTACATAAGCTAGTGGTTTCATGAATTATTTTACTCAGCATTGTCAATTTTTCATAATTAAATAAATGAAAGAAAATATTGATAAAAATTTTTTAAAAATGTAATTAAAATTATATATAATTGACAAGTGGAAACAAAAATTCTAAGCTAGTAAAGAAATTTCTAGCCCCCTTCCTTTTCAACAATGGGAAAAAATATATAGTTGACAAGTGGAGACAAAAATTCTAAGTTGGTCAGGCAATTTCTAGCTCCTACCTTTTCAACAACAGAAAAAATATATAATTGATAAGTGGAGACCAAGATTCTATGCTGCTATGCCCCCACCTTTTCAAAAACATACTCAAATTTGCACATATGAACTACTATTTTTGAGAAGAAGATTACAAATAATTTGTATAAACTACATTACTTATAATAGATACCCTACTTATAATAGAAATGAAAATAACTGTACTAGGCCAGGGTTTTCAACCTGCTAGGGTTTCTTGCTTCATACGATCTTTCAATTTTTTGTGTATGGCTTTTCATCTAAACTTTGCCTCTATTAGCTCCACTTTTCACACCACATTTACTGCAGGAGTTTCTTAGGCTAGGATATAATGGCTCTGGCTAGCAATGAACCAATTGTTTTTGGTGTTCACGCTACTGCTTTGGTCTGCCATGGTGCCTCCATAGAAAAAACATCTACACAAGTTTTTTCTGAAGGTTTTTCACGAGGTAATCCTAACATTATCCTTCATTTGCAAGAATTTGATGCTACATGTGATTGGTTAGATTAGCACACCTTAATAGGTTATTTTGTGGGTAGAACTCCCCCTAAAGCTATGCTCCGAGAATGGGTTAACAAGATCTGGACTCCTCATGGAGTCCACCTTGATGTTGTGCAAAATCTTACCAAAGGTTTTTTTTTATTTTACTTCATTAACCCCTCACAAGAAGATGTGATCTTTAACAATGGACCATGGTTTGTGCATTCATCCTTGCTTGTTTTTCAAAAATGGTCACGAGACTTCATAGTCTCGGATGATAAAAATCTTAGGGTTCCTGTATGGGTTGAGTTCCTAGGTCTACCCCTATCTTGTTGGCCTTTCATTGAGTCCATTACCAAAGCCCTTGCAAAAGTTTTCACCAAGGAGCCTGAGAAATTCTTCATTGCCTGCCCGCAACGACATGTTTGCATAGAGGTGGATCTTTCAAAGGATCTCAAGGATTCTATGGAAATTTAGATTGGGACCAAATCCGTCTCTCAAAAGGTTCTTTACTTGAACCTCCCCAACACCTATTATAGGTGTTAGTCCACAGAACACAAGATCAAGGACTGCCCTCTGGCTACACCTAGGGTCAAGCCCATGCCTAAAGAAGCACCTGTCAAATAGGCCGAAGGGAAAAAAGAAGAATAGGTTACTGTTGGCCATAAGGGCAAGGCTCCCTCGAATCCCTTGCCTCCCAAGGAGTCTTATGCTATAGTCGCCATGGTTCCTCCTATCCCTACAAGAGTGTCAACTCCTGCTAGAGTAGGGACGCAAGTGGCAAACAAAGGACTTGCTTCTAGAGTTTCACAAGTTTCAAACCTTGCTAGCTTGCGGGGGATTAAGGTAGCCGCCAAGGTTTCTACCTTGGCCAGGGTGGGAACTCCTCTTGATGCCTCTTCCATAGCTCCACTATCAATGCAATGTTTTCATAGTCCTCCTAGACGTCCAAAGATACCAGAGGTGAAACGTCAGGCTATAAGTCCAGAGGATTTTCTGTCTGACTTCAACCATGTTTCTACCTTCTTGCAGAATAGCTACTCCTCTCTTGAGGATGAAGATGATATGGAAGAGTTCTCATGAACTTCCTATCATGGAATGTATGAGGTCTCACAAACCTCTCCAGAAAGTACTATGTTTGGGATGTCCATCATAGACTTGGTAATTTAGATTTTCTCTGTCTACAAGAAGTTAAAAGTTTTGGTTTCATGCTTGCTTTAGCATGTTGTGTAATTTAGCAGGATGGCATGATTTTTCTTCCCAATACAAAGCCAGCCAAGGTGGTGTAGTTACTCTCCTATCACCTCGCCTTCATTCTACTATTATTTTGCATGGTTATGACCCCACACATATAATTATTTGGCTTTTCCTTTCCATTAACAATCATTCTTTTTGAGTCATTAATGTTTATGCTTCTAATGATGTTGTGGAAAGATCCTAGATGTGGGCCTGGCTGGCTTACAACTTGCCTCCAGCTACTTGGGTTATGTGCGGGGACTTTAATATGGTTGAAGTGGCCTCTGACAAAGATGGAATTCTACCTTTTCACTAGATAGTTGGGGAAAGACAAGCTTAGTATTACATGCACAATAAATTGGGGCTTTTTTATCACAATACCAACCACCACCAAGATAGTGGGGTTTGGCACACTTGGTGCAACTTTCAAGCTGGCTTTGACCGTATATTAAAACACCTTGATCTTGCTATGATCACTACACAATCTTTTTTCTCCTTTTTTGAGGATTGAGATTTACTTGTCATTCCCCTACAAGATGTGACATTATTTGACCACTGCCCCATCTATTTTGTCATTTCTTGGCAAACAGCTATCCCTAAGGTGGCCAAGCCTTAGTTCTTCCTCAATACATTTGTGTTGATGCATGCTTCCACCATTTTCCACATCCTATGTGTTTGGAACTTGGATCCACATCCGCATTCTCAAAGGGGTTGGATTCAATGGTGGAATGATACCATTACTAGAATTGCTCAGTTCTTGCACATTTATGGGTGATAATTGGCTATGTTCTACAAACAGTCCTATGAGACCAACACGCTTGCCCTCAAAAAAGCCTCTGAGGCCCTCACCCTCAATCCTTTTGATGTGGACTTGCAAATTAAGCTTGCCAAGCTTTTTCATGACAAGAAAATTGTTGATAATTATGTTACATGAGGAAATCAAATCAAAGCCTATCTCTACAAGTTGGAGGTTGGTGACAAAGCCTCAAGGGAGTTTTTTTAGGCTCTTCATGCTCGTCATACCAATGTTGGGATTAAAAAAATCAAACAAGGAAATTTTTTTATGTCTGGTCTCCTCCCCATCTTGCAAGAATTTGTTCATCATTATGAGAACATGTTTGCTTCATAGGGAAATTCGGTTTCTCAAGAGGCGGCTCTCAAAAAGTGTATTTCTGTTACTCCAAACTATCTAGCAGCTGAGCAACACACTTTCTATGAGCAACTTCTTTCTCTTCATGACCTTAAAGAGGCAGTCTACTCCATGGCAGATGACAAGTCCCCTGGGTGTGATGGGCTCCCTTGTGAATTCTACAAACACCTCTGGGAGCATATAGGTCCTGACCTGTACAAATTTTATCTTGAAGCCTATCACTCTAAAAGCTTAGAAGCCATTATAAAAAAAGGAAATATCAAATTCATACCTAAAGCTAGTGATCCAAAGGATATATGCAATTGGCAACCCATTACCCTTCTGAATGTGTCATACAAGATCATTGCCAAGGCTCTCTCTATCAAAATTAGGCGCATGTTGCCCTTAATTGTATGACCAGAGAAAACTAGATTCATCAAGTCCAAATATATTCTTTACAACATTATTGCTATCTAGGAGGGAATGGAATGAGCTCACAAGCCCAATTAGAAGGCAATCTTTTTAAAGATAGATTTCACTAAAGCCTATGATCGCATTGAATGGCCCTTCATCTTGGTTATGCTCCAGGCTGTAGGTTTCGGCCCCAACTTCCTCCAGTCCATGGAGATGCTCTTTGGGGATGCCAATTCTTGCATTACTATCAACAATTCATAATTGAAGGCTTTTGGTCTTTTTCATTCCATCAGACAAGTTTGTCCACTAGCTCCTATGCTTTATGTCCTTACTGTCGAAGGTTTTGGTTATTTACTTGTGCATTTTGTGTCCTCTAGACTAGTTCATGAAATTTCCTTGCCTGAATCATCCTCCCAACTAGTCAATAGACACTTTGTTGATGATTCTTTTCTCACTCTTTTAGAGGATGAAGAAAACATCAATAATCCTTTAATTTGCTTGGACACTTTTTGTCAAGCTTCTGGTTCTGCCATTCAATGGCATAAAATGCTCTACTTCTACTAGCTCCACCTTGGCTTAGCCAATTTGAGTGGAAATGGGTTACTCGTAGAGAAATCTTCCTCTTTCTCAACATTCCTTTTGTGTTCTAGGTGTTGCCTGTGGAACTTTGTAATGTTGTGTTGCCCAAGATTAGCAAAAATCTCAACTACTAGATCACATAGCCACTCTCCCTCACCAAAAAATTTTAGATTTTCTCTAAGATTCTTGCAGCCACTCATGTTTATTACTCATCTTGTTGGGCTCCATCCAAAGCCTCTTACATGAAGTTGGAAAGATTTCTTAGGGATTTTCTCTAGGCCTCTCGTTCTGATCACCATGGCCTTCACAGAGTCACCTGGGACTTTTTTTGTCTCCCAAGAGATTCTGGTGGTCTTGGATTGCTTTCCACTTGGAGACAAGGCCTTTCTCTCTGTGCAAAATTAATTATTAGGGCTCTCTCAGGAGATGAAGCTTGGAAGATTCTAGTTTGGCACTGCATTTCTTTTAGCTTCCCTGTCAATAGGCCTGCTTGGAAGGAGATTGGCTTCCAAACCCTTCTCATTATTCATGAGCTCATGGTCATTCAGGGCTCCTTTGTCATCAAAAGCATCTGGAAATCCTGGGAGGCTGTCAAGCCCTAGCTTCGATGGGCTGAGATGAATTTCACAATGGCCTCTCCTTGAATTAGCATAACATATGGTGGTCTCCCATGTTTTCCATTCAAGGTACTCCCCTCACCAAGACTCAAGGAGCTAGTGCTCTACATTTTTTCAAATGTGGTATCAGAACTCCAAAGGACCTTTTTTCATGGGTCGCCATGAATTTTAGGACTTCAGAAGATATGCAAGTATAGTACCACCTTGTCCATTCATACCAATAGACTTTTGACCTTCTACTTTCTTTGATCCCTATTCACTTAGTTCATAAAGTGGGGATTCAATCTATTTTCCCTTGGTGGCTTGATTGGAGGTGGTTTCTCACCACTCCTTTTTCTAATTACAAGCCAAGTTTGGGCTACAGATGAACTTTGCCTCATCTTCCCATGGTAGATACACTAAACCACATATGGCATTTGTAATCTTCCCTTTCTCAATGGAGAAAATGATTTGACACCATATGGAATGCTATAATTGAACCTAAGATTTCACATTTTTCTTTATGCCTAGCCTTCCAAGGTCTTCTCCTGGGTCCTCAACTCAAGCACATTGGGGTTCCTGACCCTAAATGCCCCTTCTGTGGACAACCTGAGTCTTTCTTGCATATTTTTTTGGTTCTACAAGCGTGCCCAAAATTATTGGCACTGGATTCATGATTTTTTCAAGCCATTTAGACCTGAGTTTTTCTCTTGGCATATGATTTTACTAGGTGAATCTCTCATATTTCCTCAGAAGTTCACCTAGATTTGGCATACCTTTAGGCTGGAGATCCTATTTTCTTCATGGAAAGATAGGAATGTTGTTCTTTTCACACACACTTTTCTAGATGTTAATGTTGCTATGTATACTAAGGCATGCATTTGTAATAATGTAATTATGTAGATACAAGTGCAAGCTAATAAAGTTGCACTTGAAGTTGCTCACCTGTAAGATCTTCTCAATCACTGGGGCAATGCCCCTTGTACTGTCGCCAGAGTTCCTCCAGATGCCTCAGCAGAGACCTCAACGCCCTATGGTTGTTGTCCTCAATGCCACTCCTCTAGCTGCCACACGCACACCCTACGCTTCTAGACTTCCCACCACTACTCTCCCAGTGGTGGTAATGGTGGATGGAGGTGCCACTCAGCTTCCCCACCCTGTAGTGGTTCTAGTTGGTCCTTAGCTCCTCCTTCTGGTTCCCATTGTGTGCACTCAAGGAAGTGGCTTCGCCTGGACCTGGTGATTTCTCCTCCATGGCTAGAGGTTAAAGATGTGGAGGCTACCACTATTGCTAATACTAGAAAATATGGTTGGACTATTCCTAGCCCTCCCCCCAATCCTAAAGATGATTGGGGTTTTCAAGATAAAGATGATCCACCACCCTCGGCTAGCACTGCTTTGGTAGCCTGAGATTGCCTTATTTGTTTTTTTGATGAATAGTTTTTTATTCTGGTTGTGACCATATTTTTTGTTTGGCTTTAGCCATTTGAGCTCTTTCACAGGGTGATCTTGTATCCCCCGGCCCCTTTTTTGTGAATTTTAGATTGAATATATTTTATTAATAGAAAAGGTAACTATTCATCAAAAAAAAACCCTACTTATAATATAAATGAAAAGAAAAAGAGAGAGAAAAAGAAAATGATTCAAATGAGGCTTTGGAGCTATCAACTAGGGTTTTCAAATCAAGATTGGGATGATTAGGTTTTTCTATGTGCAATCAGCAATAAGAAAAGGCATCCTTACTCGCATGTCCTTACACCTATGTTTTTTAAAGCAACCTAATGGTAATTGCCTATCATGGAGCCCTGGTTTTTTAAAGCAATGTTTCAATCTATTGCATAACACATATAAAAGGCTATTGATGGTCATCATAGAGACCCTTTTGCTCAAAAATTGTGCAATAGAAATTGTCATTGATAGCAGGTTATGGTATTTCTTCAAATACGAAAAGCTCAATACAGATGACACACATGTTTTTCCTTTTTTGGGTTGAAAATCTACAATGAATAGCATTTTAGGTTCATGGTATCATAGATAAATGCGTATGTGATTGTTTGTTTTTTTTCTTCTCATGTTTTGGAAAAATAACCAATAATGTGAGTGGTTAGCTAGGCCATTTGAAGCAGCTTTTGGTAAATTGAGTAGAGACTGTCAAGATTATGGTTGTTTGCTTAGTTTTAGATAAAATTTGTTAATCCCATTTGATGGGTTTTATGAAATATTATGTTTTTTACCTTATTAATTGTTGAAATTTTTTGTTACATCTAATGATATCTGAATCAACACTGATCTATCAAATCCAAAGTAACACTGGTATATTAGATGATGGACTAGCAGTGGGTTATATAATAAGTCAGTCTTTGAATCATTTTGGCATTGGGGATCAATATAACGTGCTATTTTTTTAGTTATTTAATGACTAGATCATGCATTGATGAAATCTCCTACTTGCTTATCATACCCTCCTTTGGAGGCAAATGATATAATATGTTGATACCTGAATCAATGTGTATGGGAGATATGAATGTAATATGTTGATTTTTCTTATTGTTGAATCAATAACTACTAAATCTATAAACAAATAATGAAATCTAGATTCAAAGTGTTCCTATTGTTAGACTATTCTTTGAAAACAAATACTGTATAGCATGTTGATTTCATAATCATTGTGCATCGCAAGCTGTACAGTAATAGTGTTTGATTTTTATTCATTTTCATGTAAATAAACTCTAGTCTAGGGAGATCTTTGGTGACACCATTGTTGTGAGACTGACAAGCTTCCAAAAATTAGTAGAATTTAATTAGTAAACATTTCTGTTTTCCTCGATATGTTCTTTCCTTGTTTGAAGAACAATAAATCATTTCAAGTTAACTTTAAATGCATTTTAGGTTCAAGAAGCAACAAAAGTGAATGTATGGAAGAATGTAGATACAAATCAATGGATATCAAGAGAAGACAAAGCAAGATGTTAAGGGTTCGTTTGGTTCCTAGAAGATGACAGGAATTGGCTTTTTCAAAACTCGAATTTGAAAATTTGTGCATTTGTTTCAAAATTTGCAAAATGGAATTAGCATACTGGACTTCCAATTTTGCCTCAAAACTAGGTTTTCCAACTTCCTAAAAAAAGTAGGAATTGAAAATCAAAACTTGGTTTTGTTTTTTAAGGAGTGTAAAAACAATAGATTGGACTACTTTTTGAAATTTTCCTTCAACTCCAAGCTTACGCATAAAAATCTGTCTTCACACGCATCTTTCGAGTGAAACAAATAGTTTCAGTAAAATCTCACAAATCAGAATGAAGATATACAAAACCTTGATTTGGCTAAACCAAGGTTTGTAGAAGTTCAGGTTTTTTAAATTCCACGAACCAAACGGACCCTAAAGGTAGTAGAATTGTCTAGATATCAAGAGAAGAAAAGCAAGATGTTAAAGGTAGCAAATTAGTATGGTTTAAAGAGTTATGTATAGTTTTAAATAACAGGATCATTCTCTATCTCGTTAGAAACTAGAGTCAATGCTTAAAAAATATAAGGATAACTTACTTTTCTATAGTTTTAGTCATGACATTTGAATCTTTAGCAAAATTTATTATATGAGAAGAATGTTACCTTAATTTTCAACTAGGTTAGGGAGTAGTTGAAGGTAAGGAAGGTGAAACCAAATCAGCATCAAACTAGAGGGATGTCTTTTGTGAAGCTATTCTATTGTAGAAAGAAGTGAGGTATGTGACAACATTAATTTTATTTTCTTCTTTGCTTTAGGAGGGAAAGAGGAATGTAAGTAAAATCTAAAGTTTTAGAAGCAGGAGCTCTAGATGGTCTCTAAGTGTTTGTTTGCCCTTGTCATTTATAGGATGGTGAAGGTGGAACCACTACACACACTAGATAATCTAGGAAAGGGAACAAGTCCTAGTCTAAGATTCTCTTTACTCACTATTTGTGGGGTAGAAAGTGTTACTTCTATATCCATAGATTTCATAAGATACTAAGGGTAGCAGTAGGAGTGGGTTCTAAGGAACTAAATAGGTTGAATGTGTTGAGGCCAAAAGTAATCAAGTGTTAGTTTCCACACGTAGATGATGGTTAGAACATATTGTAAAATATATTGTTTACTTGGTCTTCTAATGACAATTTTAGATATTTATGGACTACGAATGGGCCTACTTTATAGAGGTGATATGAGGGTGTCTCAATAATTTTAGACATTTATGGACTATGAAAGGGCCTACTTTCTAGAGGTGATACAAGGGTGTCTCAACTTCACATGAAATTGATGGGAGGCTAGCATTATGGTAAAGGGCATATTTAAGCTTTTAGGTCAATAAGTGTCTTAATACAATTCATACATGTAAAGGAACTCTTTTTCATAGTGGCCCATCAAGTACATGGACTAAGTCATCACATTAGATGAAAGGGCTACTAGTTTCAAGCTTAGTTTTAGGTTTTCTTTAGCAAGATATTTTGCTTGGTTGTTTTGGAAACATTTTGTGCATAATTAGGATTTGGCTCTACAAGACTTGGAATGTGAAAGTAAATTATTGGTTTGTTAGGAGGTGCTATAGATTTGTTCCTTCTATCATTCACACTACCCACATGTATTATATTAGAGTACCAGGGCCTCAAATTTCATGATCTAGATGCATACTTAAATATCATGTCTAGAAGTATGTTGATAATGATAAAAAGTTGAACAAAGGAGATAAATGTTGGGAGGTAAATCTAATCAAATTGTTGTTTAATAATTAAGGTATAATGGAATGCAAGCACCCAAAAAGCTCAGATCTAGAAGAATAGAAGACTACAAGTGGTATTGCAACCACTAAGTTGAACCAGCCTAATTGGATTTATTAATTAGAGCCCTGGAGGAAGAATCTCCATATTTACTAACCAAAGGTTGACAATCACAAATGGGTGTATGGAAGTGTGTAAATGAAGTATCAAAAACAATATCTTGTCTCTAGTTTGCAAATTTCAAATAAAAACTCCTTGAACATAGGTTTAAGGAAGACAATAAGAAATTTGAGATTACAAACTTTGATATTTTCTAATAAAATTAATCACTTTCTTTCACATTTTTTTTGCAATGTACCTAATCGAAAGTCCAATATTATTCTAAAAATTGTTTTAAAAAATAATTGATAAGTTGTGAAAATGATTGGGTTGAATTGCTACTCAAACAAAACCATGTTTTTCAATGACTTGAGAAATAGTCTTGCACGAAGAGCATTCTCAAGAATGAGAGTTGGTGCATTAGTGATAAAGTCTTATTTCCCATTTTTATTGTTGGGTCTTGGTGCACATGTGCAATTGGAGTCTTAAGAGTGGTAAATAAAACTGGGCTAATAATGCAATATCATGGAATAGTAAATTGAGTTTGACTTATATTGGCTAATGGTTGTTGTAATGAAAACACATTTTACACTAGTTGGTTAATGATGGAGTCAACAATTGAATTGGTCTGTGAGAAGTTGGAATGTAAAGGTGGATTGGAATTGAATGTAGGTTGTGAAACTTTATGATAGGTGAGAGATGGAATGAATTGGTTAGTGGTATTATGAACATCTTGTGAAGCAAAGAAGAGAGTGGAGAATGGTGGAACATAAGAACATTGGTAGAGTATAATAAGTTTAGATGAATCATGTTGATAGTTGTTACAAGACAACGTTGACATGAATTTGTACTTTATGACCAATTAGAGATTATTGTGCATATTTGGTCAAATGGGGCCAAAATGTGGGAAAATTCATTTGATCATGTTTTTCATGATTTCAAGCTCATCATAGACATTTCATGTTGTTTTGAGTCTTAGAGTGCTTAGAAAGTTGCGTATTGCAAAAATGATGCAATGTTGTTAATGACAACATTGACAACATTTACAAAAAGTTGTCAACTTATGCAAAATAAGTAACAAACAACTAATTCAAAAATTATTCATCAACCATTCAAAAAACTTTGTAAAACCTTTATAATTTGGTGGAGGTGAAGGAGATTTTGAAATTTGGTGAATGAAACATTAAGGATTTGCAACATTTCTTGTGTTATTAGTCTGTACTTTCCTTGATAAGGGTGAAACAATAGTTTTTCTATTACTTGGTAGAAACCCTCATAACTAGGGTTTAAAGACAATGGACTATTTCCACAATTGGAAAAATCTAAAATTTGGGGGATTTCACTACCCATGTATGTACATTAATATTCTAAACCATTTTTATTGCCACTCCTTATGGCTAATTATGTGGGCAAGCCCTATCAGCCCAACATCTCTATGTGACAGGAAAAATTGCTTAACAAATTAGTGTAATTTGATCGAAGAATGAGATCAAGGGGTTTGGTCACTTTTATGAAGGTTGATTGGGTTGTATTTGATCTAACTATTATTAATGTTAGGTTGAATGAATGAAGGGACAAATATGATAGTCTATCAATAAATTTGTGTAATAGGTCAAATAAGATGAAATAGGTGCCTTGTAAAGGAAACCCTAATAGAATAATGTCACCCTGACCTCCAACTTGGGAATTCAATGGAAAGGACAAAAAGGTATCTATATCTAGTGTTAGTTTTGGAAGATCCCAAGTGGAATCAAACTTCTAGTTCAAAATTTGAATTAGGAGGCCTAATTGGGGGCTCATAGACCTAATAGAAAAATTGGTGAGATCAGGTAGTTCAAAGAGGTTGGATCTCTAAAAATTATAAATTTTGTGATCGTTTGAGCATAAGAGACTAATCCTATTGATAACTATATTGGAGAATGAGTGAAGTTGGTCAAACCCCTAAAATGTCTATGTTTCCACCTTTGTATCCAATTTCCTAAGAATGTTTGAAAGGTACAACTTGTGGACTTTCTTGTTGAGAGGGTTGTAGATATATTGTGGTATGCTAGGGAAGTGATTTGAAAGGGTAAAAGTACTTCCATGGCTTGTTTTTGACAATTTTATAAGGAATAGGCAAATAAGCCTATCGTAAAGTGAAAAACTATCTCAAGCAATTTGTCTCCTCATCAAAACCCTAATGGGTGAAACCCACGACAAACTAATTCTATTATATAAAATCTTATTTCACAAAGTTTTTAGGCTCAATCTACTAGAGGCATGAACTCCTCATTCAAAGTATGACAACCTTTTTCGTTAGAGGCACCACCTGTGGTTCTATTTATGAGTAGTTGCTCATTAGAGGCACTAATTCCTTATTCAGGTTTGCATGCTATTGATGTTGTTTCTACAATAGATGATGGATAGTCTTATTCTCATGAATTATTCTATGGTTACCTACTTCAAATTATTACAATTACCTTCTCACATTGATTACCATTGCCAAAAAGCTATTCACAATTTTTTTATAGTGTTGCTCATATATTACCTTTGAATTTGCCTATGAAACTTCTTAGGATCTTGCTATATACTTATTATCCTTCTCACAAATTTTCTCTTCTAAAATATGATCTATCACATGTATCTCCTTCATTTTCTCAAAACTCTTCATAATTCTATCAATACAAGACTTCATAAATCTACAATATTCTATATGCAATCTAACCTTTCATCGATGTTCATGTTGCATATGCTTGTTATTCTTTAAACACATACCACTTAAAATGATTTCATATATTTCCTTTTATTGATTCACAATTCAATTGAATCTCCACATGTTATAATCTCTTTACCATGACCTTTTCTTTATAAAACTATTGTGTGTGTGTGTGCGTGTGTACACACACACACACATGCATATGTGTTTTATGTAAACATATGTGTATACACACACACACACACACACACACATGCACATGAATACATATATGATATATGAAATGTGTGTGTAAAACATTTTACTACACATATGATAAAGAATAAAAAAGGATCTATTAAAAGAGCCAATTTTTCTCCATTCTTAATCAATATAAAAAATAAAAATAAATATTCTTTCATCAAGAGATTCCAAGAAATGTTTATTTCATAGCTCCATCTATATCATTCAGAGCTCTCATGTGCATATTCTTGTTATTCTTTAAATACAGACTACTTAAAAAGATTCACCAAGGAAGTTGATTTGATAAAGAGACATGTTATATTCTCCTTAACACAACCTTCTCTTTATAAAAGTACTATATTTGTGTGTTTGCACACACACACACAATGTATGTATGTATATAATATGTCTATATACTTACATGTACATATATGTTTTATGTATACATGTCTCTATATTTGTGTGTACACTTGTTTGGTTGTGTGTGTGTGTGTGTGTGTGTGTGTGTGTATGTGTGTGTCTACATATGTACAAATATACATGTTAGACCTACTCTATAAATATAAATACCTTCATAAATGGATATTGAGATCATAATACATATGAAGGTTATTGTATAATGTTTGAATAGAGTTGTAAACATTCTTGTGTAATCCATGTTGTAAAAGAAACGTAGATCTTAGTCACTTAATCATTTACCACATGCATCCAATGTTAACTTGGAAAACTATAAGTTCAACAAACTCATAAAAGCATCCATACTAGTAACAAAAATACACCAATATTTTTCATATGGAAACCATTGGTCAAAGGGAAAAATCATAGTGAGAATTAGTACCCACAAATATTCACACTCTTCTGAAATGTGTCTACTTAAAGGTTTAACCTTGTTAGAAGCTTAAAAAAATGTCATGTTAGGAGCAAACCCTATTAGGAGTCACTCAACCAAAGTATTTTCCTCTAGCATTGTTAGTAGTTGTTATGTTGATTAAAAGTGATGGGAGTTTAAATTATAATTATGTAAACTATGTGAGGTAAATTTATTAACAAACTACTTTCTACACATTAAACATTAAATACAAAAGAAAGTGGGCCTTCCAAGCATAACTCTCAATATAACCAAACTTAGATTAGCAAAACCCAAATAGATGGAGGGATGTCAATATTGAATTCAAATTATATCAAGGAAGTATGTAAGTAAGTTCTCTTTCATGCAATGATAATTGATTGAAGATATGCAAGAAATATGTAAAATTGAATTAATTGATTTAATAAAGTGTGAGAGATAGATCTAGGTGCTACATATATGCAAAAACCCAACTAAAATATGGAAATATGTCTATTCTAAAAGTTGAATAGAATGATGATGTTCTTGTTGGTATGTTTTTCATTACATAAAAAGATCGATATGTCAATGCCTAATACAACCACTCAACTTATAGTACATAGAAGGCAGTTAAGCCCTTGTCACTAATCCTGAGGGGAGTGCTAAAAAAATTTCCAATAGTTCTTACCTTGAAATGTGTGAAATAAGATATCTTTTTTCTCTAGAAATCATTGATCTAAAACTATGAAGGAAATCAAAATAGAAAACCCAAAAAATCTTATTTTCTAAGACCTCCAGATATGTCGAATTGGTGGTAAAGCATTTGAACACTTTATAGAATATGGACATGTTCTTGGGACACTAAATTAAAGTCAACCCAACTTCTTTGGAAAGGTATCAAAAAGTAGTATTTGGATATGTAACCACAATTTAGATATCTTGCTCCTGTATAGAAGAAAAAATGGTTTTTATTGTTGGCGGGAACTTTCCTTGATCAAACCCTATATTGAGAAATCAAACTTGAAATGAAATGTAATATAAAGCATGAAAGAAAGAAAGAAAAATTTAGATATTCACCTTGCTTAATGAAAACCTTGATATTCACCTTGCTTGATGAAACCCTTGTCGATAAGGATTTTGCAGTGCTCATTGGTTGTCAATGTTTAATTTGTAATAAAGGATGGAGATTTCAGTCTACCAAAACCACATAATGGAGCCATGGATGTAAATGTGCATCAATGAAGAAGATGATGAATTCTACAATGTAGATATCCTCCCCTAAAGGCCAAGAAAATTCTAGACCATGAAGAGGAAATGCTTACAAAGGATCCTTGAACCTTGATGTGTTGAATGCTTGAAATGCCTTAGGAAAATATGCTTTCTTGAGTGCTTAAGTACCAATAATCATCATGGCTTTTAATTACTACAATAATGATGGATGTATAGTGGATAGAAAAATTAGGGTTCTTAGGCTTTTTTTTATAATAGTTTTAGGTGTGAAAATAAAGTAAACTAGTGAGGTCATCAAATTTTCAATTTTACAACACTGAGACTAAACTGCCATCAAGAACTAAAGTCTTGGGGAATAGGTCACCCTATTCTATGGTTAGCCCAATAGAAGCTAACCTTGAGGTCTTAGAAAGTTCCTTGATGGAACTGAAAGAAGGATAAAATAGGAGAAAGAGTTGATTAAGCATGAATCTATTTGTGGTCCATAAGGTCACTAAAGGGTGGGAGCTAAAAAATAATAAATAATGGGTGCTTTCATTTTAAGATGGTACATTTATCCCCCATTTTAGTGATATTATGAGTTACCTCAAACTAATGGTAAAGTAGATTGAAAAAAAAAATTTATCTCATCATGATTAAGGAGATGAAGAAACTACCAAGCCCCAACAAACTTAAGACTTCATCATATCCAAATCAAAACAAGAGATATGCAATAGACAAGAGAAAAATAGAAAGGAGTGTAGTCAAATTTTCCAATAAGGTTTGTGTTCCCTATTGTGAACTACACAAGAAAGGTGCATTGTTGCAAAAGATGATGTTCAATGGTCTAGAAAGTGTATGTGGCATGCTAGTCAATGCATCAAAATGAAGAATAAAAATGACCCAAACATAAGGATATGTGTGTCCTTAAGGGATAAAAAACAAGATTAGGCTTCCTAGACTATTAGTAGTGCAAAGAAAGATCAAAACAATAATCAAGTCTCCTAGATTGTTAGGAATCCAAAGAGGAATTAAAAGTGAGGATCAAGCCTCCTAGGTTATTAGTAATCAAAAGAGGGATCCAAAAAGAACCACAAGGACCAAGCCCCCAAAATTGTTAATAGTTTGACACAGGAATCCAAACCATCAAAGTGCACATGTGCACAAGTGAGAAGAGTTTATGCACCCATATTAAATTAATTGCAAATGCCTTAAATGAGAAATATATCTAACAAAAACATACATTAATCCACTGTAAATCTTTTTTCTATGAAATGCCCCTAAAATAGAATACTTTAAGGGAAATAACACATGACAAAAAGATAACACAAAAGAGATCTACTAACTTTGGGGCCAATATGATCATGCAATAATATGTAGTATTATATAAAGTATGAAATATCATCATTCCCCAAAGGAAGTATAACTCAAACACACACAATGGAGTAAAATAATGCAAGAGATACAAAGAGGAGTCTTTTGGTATTGTTCAACACAAAGACCAACAATAACCGATGCTACAATGTCACAAGCATCTAGGCAGGCTACACAAGGGAACATGCAGTATGAACAATAACACATATACAATATAACATGTAACAAGATATAGAAGAAGAGAGATACAAATAGAAGAATAAGTATGACATGTTTGATTACTTTATCAATTTGTGCCAACAAAACAACAAGAATTGTCTAAATAAATATAGACAACATATCAAAAAGAGAACAACATGGACACACAAAGACTACAATGCTAGAAAAGTCCACTTCAAGCGTGTTACCTGTGCCCCCCCCACCATGATCTGTATCAATAGTGAAAGTTTGGAAACTTGCAAGAGGATCAATATATAACATAGAAGGAACCACTACTAGATCCAAGCAAGGATTCTGGTTGGTGTCAATGTGCTCAATACTAGGAGTGAGTGTTAATTATTTAGAAATAATATTAAGAAAATAATAATCCAATACTCATTAAAAGAAGGTTAGTTAGCTTCTTCTACCTTTCCATCATAACTAATATTAGTAATAAAAGAAGTTGATTGATTAATGACATTTTTTCAATTTGAAGGTAAAGGGGTAGTGTAGATTTGTAAAATCTTATTCATCTAGAAATATAGCATTGGAATCAATAAGGTTTTGAATAACATTCTTCAAAGAATAGTACTTTTCAGTATTATGACTAGGTTGATGATGGTACTCATAAAAAGTACTTTGATCAAACAACATAGACATTTATTTTCTAGTGTCAATAGGATGGATATAAGAAGTTTAATAATGTTAGAATTAATGGTGAAGCATTTTTTTTTTAATTTGTTCCTAGTAGTGAGCATACTAGTTTGATGAGATTCTATTGATTATGATGTTTGAATGGATAAAGCAGAGATGGTTGATGTGCAGATTGGTTCTCTTGTCCTTGATGGATTGGAAGCCTTCAATGAAGATTAAGTTGGTTGCAAAAATTTCTTTGGCATAAAAGTATGGGACATACATTTTTATCTACCTAGGGAGTCAGATGTAAGAGCATCAAGCTTAGATTTTGTGGACCTGTGGTTTACATAGTTGGGGATGTGTTTGAGGAATATTGGGAAACCATGTCCTAAGTGTGCATGATGATTGAAGCAATTGCCTTGAAGTTAGAGCCATTTTGGTGACTGTTGATCATATTTTCCTAATCTACTAGAAGACATTGGAGATTATTTACATGAGGTTTGATTCAAGGGAATTGGCATGTGTGTTATTGGATTGGGATCATTGGTTGGCATGTGCACCTATGCCTAAAGGTATTTTCTCTTATGTTGTCATATGAGTTAGTTATGCATTGTTAATTTGGGGCTTGTCCTACATATTTAATTATTTCATGTATTTAATATTTGTTTCCAAGCCAATTTGTGGCTTGAGGGTGTATTTAATTTGAGCATCAATTTAATGTAAGGGTTTCTAGGCCAACTTGTGGATTGGTTTAGTATAAGTAAGGGGGATCTTGTCTTGTATTGAGACATCAGTGGGTTTAGTTCAACATGGAGTAGTTGAGAGGAGTGAAGTTGAGTAGAGCTAGTAGATAAGTGTAGGCTTGGGAAATAATAAGTTTGCTTGGAGACTTGCAAGAAAACTTTAGATTCTTCTTTGGGTTTCTACCAGATTATGGGTATGAGATAGCTTGTGGTTGGATCTTGCAAGGTCTTGTAGAATTACTATGTAATTGCTTATGTATTTGGCCATAACCCAAAAGGCCTTATAGATGAGCATGTTGGATGTAAATCTTATGATTCTATTAATGAGGATCAACATTTTTGTGGATCTAAATCTATGTGTTATTCCTTATATTCCACTGTGTGGTTAATTGTTGGAGGCTAGGACATCTCCTTTGGGGATTCTCTTTCCTTGCACTACGTCAAATAGACATTGAATGAGTTTTATTGGTCTATCCAATCTATGACAATTCAAATGTTGTAATTTAGGGTTTATGGTATATACTCAATTATATGCTACATGTTACATTTGTACATAATATGATTTACAAGAAGACATGTTTTGGATCACTTGAATTATTTTCAAGAGAAAGTGCAAGAATACGTATAATAATTTAAATTGGTCATCCAAAGATGATCCAATTTCTTGAAGTCATGCGTGTTCATTGGAAAAAGTGCAAAAGTTTAGATTTTATTTGTTAAATTGATAACCTATTATATGTTCATTATTGATGCTTGTGATAAGTGTCTGAGCACTAAACCCTTTTTGTGGCATATTTGAAGGATTCTAATTAACCTTGTCAATGTGCCTAGTTGCCTAAAAACTTGTTGTTTGAGGCTTCCATTGTGCACTACTAGATCAGATTTATATCAAAGGAATGAGGTCAAAGTATTGGACACATGTGGAGACCATAAATATTAGATCTAATATGACACTTAGTGAAAATCAATTGAAGGTGGAGAGAGAAAGCATACTAGCATTGGATGTTATTGTGAGTACCTTATCTGATACTGAATTTATTGATATATTTAGGTATGATATTGTACAATGTGTTTGGGAAAACCTTAAGTTAGTAAAGTGTATATTTTTACATGTTCAAAGAGACAGGGTTGATAGCTTGAAAGGAAAATATGATTATATGAGAATGGTAGAAGGTGAAAATGTTACTTATTATAGTCATAGGTTGAAAGAAGTTGTTGTTGTAATCATAAGTGTCAATGAAACCATATATGATGACAAAATAATAAGTAAAATGTTCATAATCTTTTTTCCTACTAATGTCATTAGAGTTTCTAGAATTCATGAGTTAAAAACTTTTTATAAAGTTTCCATTGATAGACTAATCATAAATCTAACAACATTTAAGATGAACAATTATGATAACAATATTCCCAAGATTGAAGAAGTATTAAAATCCTCTTTATCATTGGTTATTGGAAGGAAAGCAATAGAAGTTGGTAGTTTAAGAGAGATTGAGTCACTATTCGATGAAGAGAAGAGAGAAGATGTGTTTGAAGTGCTATATGCAAGGAAGTTACCAAGAGGTACCAGTAAGTATAATGGTAAACTACCTCTGAAGTATTTTTATGTAGTAATATTGGTCACACTACTACTATATGTCTTAATATCAACCATAAGGATAAGATGAGAAGATCTAAAGAAAAAGATAAGAAATAATGTTATGTTACATTAGATGAAGAAGTGATAGATGGGGAAATAAAGGATAATGATGAGGAAGAGGTGGTGTTTGTTATTGTCAAGGAAGAGATCATAGAAGATGAGAAGGTGGTCGTATCACATGTAGATTAGAGTAATGATTAGGTTATTGATAGTAGATCTTCTCATCACATGTCTCATAATAGAAGAAAGTTCATCAAGCTTGAAGATTTTAATGGCAGTGTAGTCATAATTGGTAACACCACTCCCTGTTTGGTAAAAGGTAAAGGATATATCTCTCTAAATGGTAAGAGTGGTGTTGATGATGTGCATATCTTTAAAGGTTTGAAGCATAATTTTCTTAGTGATGGTTAGCTCAATAATAAAGGTTATCATCTAGAGTTCAACGGAGGTATGTGCAGGATTCTAAGAAGCCCGGGAGATTTGATTATTATTGGGAAACATACCAAAGGTAACTATTGAAACAAAAGTTTGCACCCTTGCTTGAGGTATGACCCTCAAGTGACCTCATGTAACATGGAAACAACCTCCAAGTGTGGGAATTGCACTCTGAGGTTGAATCTTTGGAGAACGTTGGCTTCCTTACAATCAAGATGCATCTAAACTAAATCTTTGAGTGAAAAAGGAGAGAGATTGCAAGAAATTAGAATGCTAAAATGAAAGGGGATGATGCACCAGATTGAAACTTTGATTACTAACTTTTCCTATGAATGCACTAAACATAAATGAAACACTCAAAAACACTAATCTTATCTCTATTATACCTTCCAAGAAATCACATGTAGGTCATAACTAATAAAATACTAAGAGGGAGAAATTCTTCACAACACAAAACTTACCAACAAATTAACAAAACAAAACAAAATCTTAGAGAATAGGAAAGAAACATTCAAATTGAGGTAAGAAACATGCACATACTATCAAATGGAAAGAAAAGGTAAAAGAAAATAAGTTTCATTAATGAAAGGCAAAGGAATACATTTACAAAGCATGTTTTTGTTACAAAATGCAAATAGAGAAGAACCCAGAAAAATAATTACAAACTTGCCTTTATAGATCAGGCATAACTTAGATATTTACATGAAGTTCAAACCCCAACCATGGTGGAGTTAGATTACAAAGGTGTGATAAATGAGAATAATAAATAACTCCAATCATGAAGTTAAAGTTGCCTATAGAAGTGATAGGAAAGAACCCAAATGAATGCACCTATCCATAAGAGAGATCCAATCCAAAATATCTAATCATTACAACTAATAACAAGGCATAGAGATACATTGGAACCATAAAACAAAGCCCAAGAAGTAACTTAGCATAAAAGAACTAGCCTTGAAGATGTGTTTTGGATGCAAGAGATCAAATCAAACCACTATCAAAAAATATGAGAAGGGATAACCTGCATTAACCAACTTGCGTACACCTGTAAGGTTGACCCGCGTGGAAAAGATCAAATCTACCCCAAAAAGTGGTGGACCATCGATGTAGATATTTCCATTTAAAATGGATGGCCCATATTCTGCAAAAAATATCCCAATGAATGATTAAAACACAACCATTAATGAAGAAATCATTTAATCTGATAGTCAACACATTTCCCAATGCATAGTTGAAGAAATAGTAAACACTTTCTCTATTTTGTAGGCCGATCGAAATGACCCTTGCAAAATAGAGAAATGAGATAATACACAACTTGTTAACACTACTAAGTCACTTGGAAATAGAATAGTGGTGCAAGAGTACCCACTCTACCTTCAACAAGCAATCTTAGGGCCTCTAGTCATGCTTAGGAATAATAGATTTGACATTGGATCTTATTGTAAGGCCATAGTTACAAGATTGGCATTTTATAAGCCCTTGGCTAACTATTAGTCATTAATGATCACATACCCTAGGCATAGTTATTTGCATGTTTTTTTTCATGTTTTTCATGTTTATATCCATTAGGGATCATAAAAATAAGCTAAGGACCAATTTGGTCACTAGATATGTAATATTGCAAAATATGCAAAAGTTGCTCGAAAAGTTGTCAAGCAACTTTTGAGCAACTTCTAAAAGTTGTTAAAAACTTGAAAATTCCTCTTCCAAATAGCTAGTTGGTTCAAACCAACCATGTAACTTTTGGGAGCATCCTATATAAGCCCTTACAGGCGAATGATAGGATAGAGATGTAATTTTTGGCAAAAAATCAATAAAATAACCAACTTTTTCTGGAAAATTTCAAGTTTCAAGGTGTTCTACATACTTGTATGGATGTGTGAGCATGTATCAGTGACCCCATAGGTTGGAACATTGAATTAAATTTCTTTTTCATTTGGTTTCATATGTTGATCATTCTTAGATTGAAAGTTATTCAAATTTTAGTGACAGTGCTGCAATTAAGGCGTGAAATCAGGCTTTTGTGATAGGGCTTGATAATTTTGGCACATTCCACCATGGGAAATTGATGCCCCTTGGTGGAATGCAAGTAGTATTAATGTATTTTAATATTTTTTAGGTTTTAGAGATGGAAAAGAAGGGGGTTGAATTTCCACCATACCTTAGGTGTATGGCCCCATACATGCACCTTAGAGCTCATTAGAACAGTCAACATAACTTTTGGTTGGGGATTCTCCAAGTTGCAAAAACTTGGAATTGAAGTTATTTTACATGTTCGAATCATCACTTTGTGCTTTGGGATAGAGGAAAAGGGCACTTTTAGTGCAATTGTAGCCTAATTAGGCCTACTAGCCCGGTCTAAATGCTACAATAATAGTGACTTGCAGTCCATTTTAGTTTTTGATGTTTGGACATTTTTTGTATGTTTAAAAAGGGTGTTAGAATATCCAATAAAACCTTTCCTTCATGTGGAATCATTTCATGCTACAACTATGCATTATGGGTTGTTTTTAACCAAAAGAACCATTAAAACTGATGTAATAAGACCTAAATAGGCCAGAACAATGATTGTGGGCCACCCCTGGTCTTTGTACCCATTTCATTGGAGTTTGGGTGTTATTTCCCTGGTAGATCTCTTGGTGAATCCTTACTTTTTAGAGTTTTAGGACTTTGAAAAACCTAGTGATTAGGTGTTCTGTCTTGTAGGGTTGTGATAACCTGTATTTGAGTCCATTTTGATACTTGTGATAAGTATCTCAGCACAAGTCCCTCTCCTTGGGTATTGAAGGATTCAAAAGTCACCAATTTTCCCACTAGTTGAAGGCTTCCATTAACCACTACTACATCAAATAGTAAATTTTCCACTCAGGAGAAGAATAGACCAAGCCACTCAACCAAAGAACACTACAAACATGAAAGGTCAACTGCCAAATAATCTATTCCGTTGAAGATCTCTCAGATCAATTATATGTGATGGGTTGAACGGGGTGAAAAATAGCCAACATTCTTGGTGACTCAATAGGATGCTTGCCTACTAAGCATAGATAAATGGCCTTAAGAAATCCATTGGGCATAGCGTCACCAGAAAAGAATGACACTTATCTGACCTGTAACTTGACAAAATCTGTAACCAAATAAGACAAAAAAGCTCTAGATAGCTCCAAAAATCTTCAAGAGAAGAGAACAACTATGCACATGCACTTCTTGGAAAGCTAAAACACCTACTCTCCTATGTACAAAAATTAGCAAGAAAAAGAAATCAAACAAAGGCATTGACTGACTTTTTGAAGTAGTTGTCCTTCCTTATAAGCTAATTTTTTCATTCATGCATGTGGGAAACTAAACAAATTAGCAAGTTGTTAGAAATGCTTTAGAGTATCTGAGAGGGGTCAAGGGGCAAGGGGGGTTGGTGGGGGGGGTGGGGTGAATCAGTTATTCAAGGTCCAAATGTCCTATTCAAACTTTTCATCAACTAAAGTGTGCCCATTTAACTATTTTTTCATGCAAGCTTAGACATTCCTATTTAGCAACTTACTGTAAATCAACATGCAAGCATAACACATGAAAAGATCAACACATAACATAGTAATTTATGTGAAAACCCAATTTGGGAAAAACCACCAATAACATGCTACTCAATTCTCACTCTTCTAAAGTGATGGCCTATGAAAGGCCTACCTTGTTAAAGGCTACAACACATTGTTAAATGTGACTTGGTTAAAGGATTTAACCACCCTATTAGAAGTGGGCCTGGTTAAAGGACTTTAGAACATTTGCTTGGAATTCCACCCTATTAAAGGATTTACAAATGGTTTTTAGACCAACCTAAGTCCATGGTATTTTCCTTTACCCTAATTGATGCAATTGCTAGAGAGTAAAAATAAGGGGTTTTGACCTAATTATAGCTTACAACTCAACTTGCAAATCTCATATCACTTCTTAGTTCATAACATTGCTTGGCTTTCAGTCTCTGCAACTCTTGATAGCTTGCCCTCCTTTCAAGCTTTGTCTCTTGAGTCTCCATGCTCAATAAACTAGTGCAATCTTCTATTTCTGACCACTTCTCAAAGAAAAGTCTCTATACTCTGTTCTTCCTTCTCCTAGATATCTTCTCCTTGACACCCTTTCAACCAATTCACAATTTGGCACACCAGAAGCTCTTGCTTCTTATTCTATGACTCCTTAAATAAAAATTTGGAACTTCCTTTCCCACTCAATTATTCCCTCCTATAATTTAAATTTTTATGGATTAGTTAGGATTCATTGAATCTAACCCATATTTTTTTCTTCTAGAAACATCATGAAGAATCCTCTTGAATTCACTCAAAAATGGTTTACATAAAATTTTGTGCCACTAACTCATCATCCTTATCCTCCAACCTATTCATAAAATTCAAGGTAACAACTTTATCGGCTAAGATTTGGTGAATCTTTGATTTTTCCAATAATGCGGTAGCTCGACACTATTGAAATTTTGGTACTCAGCACATACTGTGTTACTCGACACCAACTACATTTTACTAATGCTCAACACCTAAAGTTCACTTTGCACCTACTAAGATTTTTTGATGCTTAGCACCTGTTAGTTTTCTCAGCACTTAAACTTTACTTGACACTTGAAGATCACTAGGCACACACTAGATTTTCTATCTACTCAGCTCCAACTAAGAATTTACTCGGCTTCAACTAGCTTGCTCGGCACCCACTAATGAACTTAGTTTAAGCTTTGTAGTCAACCTTGTTACAACTTCTACTTCTAGTGTTTCTAAGTGTGGCCAACCTCTGTATCTTTGAGTATGTTATCAATGCATCATTTAACCATTGTCTTAACTGATCCTTGCACTTCATTAAACTATCATAACTCAACTTTTCCCTTAGGTGCTCTTGTTACATCTTGTTGATCAAATTCTCTTCATCAATCAACTAAGTGATAGTACTTAGATCTTATAAGAAATTGCCATTCCTACAAATAGTAGGTTTGACATCAATGACAAAAAAATGATTAAAAACATTCTGTTAACAACAATCTCCCTCTTTCAATCAATCTTCTTCTCACAATGATCTTTTCAATCAGATTTCCAACAATCTCCCTCTTTGGCATTGATGGCAAACCAAACTGATCAACCATCAAACTAAACTATTTAACCAAATGCCAAAAATTAATTGTGTTACATTCAATTTTCACATCTTCATCTTTTGATCTACTCTCATGATTGCTTCATTTCTACTTCTCCCTCTTAGTTATTGTGTCCTTTTTCTTTCCTTTCTTCCTTCCTACATTTTCTCTCTCTATATGCATTGCTCATCTTCTACTATTTTCTGTTCTGATTAGCTTCTTCATCTTCTCCCTCAACTATTGATCAAATGTTGTTGATCGATTTCTTAACATTTCTCCCTCTTTGACAACAATGCCAAAAACATATTGTTTTAGCATCTTAACATGCAAGTATTTGCAAGTTCTTTCAATTTCTCCCTCTGTCACCTTGCTTGTGACTAATTTGGAATTTCATCACTTCAATTACTTTAGGAATAGTCCTAAAGTAAATATCCTCTGCATCAATGTGTAATATTTCAACAAGCAATTCATTTGATGCATGGGAGATTTTCTTTTTCTTCAAGTAGCCTTGGCTAGGGGTATCACCCCTAGCTTACCTCTAAAATACTCAAAAGCATCTTTAGGTAGTGCTTTCATGAGGATGTCATCAATCTATTCCTTTGAGCTAACATACTCCATCTTCACTTGTTTGTCTTCCACCAATTCTCTTACATAGTGATACTTGATTGCAATATGCTTGGTTTTAGCATGCATTACAGGGTTCTTTGATATGTTGATAGCACTTGTATTATCACAATAAAGTATCACAAGCTCATTCACTTCTTCCTTCATACCTTCCAACAGATGTTTGATCCATACAATATTCGTGCAATTGATAGCAGCTACAACATATTCAGCTTCTGTTGTTGACTGTGAAGTACAACTTTTCTTTTTGCTAGACCATGTAATCAATCTTCTTCCCAAGAAAAGTTCTCCTCCACTAGTGTTTTTTCTATCATCAATATTACCTCTCCAATCTGCATTAGTGTAGGCTCTTAGCTCAAACTTTTCACTCCTTTTGTAGTATAAACCAAAGTCATCAATTCCTTTTAGGTATCTCAGTATTCTCTTTACTACCATCAGATGATTTTCTCTGGGATTTGTAGAAAATCTTGCCACTATTCCAACAACTAATGCAATGTCTGGTCTACTAGGTACAACATACTGCAATTTTCCAATCATTGATCTATACATTGTTTGATTTACTTCAATTGACTCATCATTCTTGGATAACTTATGTCATGTTACCATTGGTGTGCTGACTGATTTTGAGTCTTCTAATCCAAATGTTTTGAGTATCTCCTTGATGTATTTTAATTGAGTCACAAATGTGTCATGCTCTAATTGATGTACTTGCAATCCAACAAAGAACTTGATTTCTCCAAACATTGACATTTCAAACTCATGCTTCATTTGATCAGAAAAATCTTTGCATTGAATATCTTTTCCTCCAAATATTATATCATCAACAAAGATTTTAGATATCAAAATGTCTTTACCTTTTTTTGCCTTGATGTACAAGTTGTTGTTGTCATCTATTCTCTCAAATCCTATCTTCACAAGATATTTGTGCAGTCTCTCATACCATGCTCTAGGTGCTTCTTTCAAGCCATAAAGTGCCTTATGCAGTTTGCAGACCATATCTTTGTTTTTGTCATCAACAAATCCCTTTGGTTTTTCTATATAGACTTCCTCTTTTAGTATACCATTTAGAAAAGCAGACTTCACATCCATTTAGTAGACTTTGAAACCTTTGTAAGTAGCATATGCAAGTAGTGTTCTTACTCCTTCCATTCTTGCAATAGGGGCAAATGTTTCCCCATAATCTAGTCCTTCTTCTTGTGCATAGCCTTTACAAACTAGTCTAGCTTTGTTTCTAGTTATCTCACCATTCTCATCAAGTTTGTTCCTAAACACCCATTTGGTACCAATTACATTCTTATCAGCTGGTCTAGGAACTAGGGTCTAAGTTTTGTTCTTCTCAATCTAACCATCTCTTGTTCCATAGCTTTATACTAGTCATCATCTTGTAATGCATCTTTTACTATCTTAAGCTCAACCTTGCTCAGCAGACATGATTCATTCCTTAGTCTATTCCTTATCATTGGTCTGGCATCCTTATCACCAATGATTTGTTCTGCAGGGTGATGTCTTCTTACATACTTGGCTAGTCTTGGTTCTATTCTTCTTTCCATGCTAGATTCTTTAGCTTTAGAGTCATTTTGATCCTCTCCATTTGGTACTTCATCATTTCTTTCATGTATACAATTTTCAGAGTCAGAATGTGCATTTCCTTCATTCTGCAGCTTGGCTTTTGAATGACGCTCAACATTCACAGGCTATGACTCGGTTGATACTAAAATTTGTTATTGATTCCCAACTTGATTGGTAGCATTGTCTTCAACAATCATTCCTTCATAAAAATATACAAAATACCTATAATCGTCAGATTTCTTGGACTCATCAACTTGGACTTCTGCATGCTCATCAAAATTTACATTTGCAATCTCCACTATCTTGTTAGTGTTAGTATTCAAACACTTATATGCTTTGCTTCTAGTGGAGTATCCAAGGAATTTCTTCATCACTTTTTGCATCAAACTTGCCATTTCTAGTATCTTTAAGAATATAGCATTTACAACTAAAGACTTTGAAATGTTTTACATTAGGTGAGTGACCATACCACAATTCAAAAGGTGTTGCATTTGTACATTTCTTGACTTGGACTTTATTCAAAGTGTAAACAGCAGTACTTATAGCTTCTCTCCAGTACTTTAGAGCAACATTTTCTCCATCATCAATGTCCTTGCATAGTCTATCACTGATCTATTTCTTCTTTCAGCAATGCCATTCTATGGTGGAGTTCTTAGTGCTGATGTTTTCCTTTTGATACCTTTGTCATTGTAGAATATCTCAAATTCTTTTGATGTAAACTCTCCTCCTCTGTCTGATCTTAGGCATTTCAAAGTCTTTTCTATTTCCTTCTCAACTCTGGCCAAATACCACTTCAACATTTGAAATGCATCATATTTTTACTTTAAGAACATAGGAGTAATCATCTATAAATAACATTATGTATATGTCTCCTAGGTAACTTTGCACTTCTATTGGACCACATAAGTCTGTATGGACTAACTCTAGTACTTCTTTGGAAGTATATGTTTTGCTTTTGAAACTAGACTTAGTCATCTTCCCTAGTTGACATTGCTTGCACATTGTATTTTCAAGCTTCTTTAGCTTAGGCAAACCTCTGACTTTCTTCTTTTTGCTAATGTTAATCAAATTGTCAAAATTAACATGACACAATCTTTTATGCCATAACCACACATCATCAATTCTAACAACAAGACAAGTTGCATCTTCCATATCTAGGTAAAACAAGTTACTCTTAGTTTATTCACCTTTTCCTATTAGATTTCCTTTAGTGTCATAGATCTTGGTAGATTTGTTTCCAAACTCTACTTTGCAACCTACATTTCCTAATGGTGATACAATCAACAAATTCTAGTTTAGTCCTTCAACATAGTATGCATTATCACATGAAATTTTCTCTATAATTTTAATTGAACCTTTTCCTTTGATTTGACATGGAGAATCATTTCCAAATCTAACACTATTTCCATCATACTAAATAAAAGTAATGAACTTAGTTTTATCTCATGTCATGTGATGTGAGAAACCATTGTCTATGATCCACTTGTCATTCTTGTTCACACAAGTCACCAATGTTGTTGCTTCATCTTCATCTTTATCTAATTCATCTTTCATGGCCACATAGACTACTTCATCATCATTCTCATCATAATCTTCTTCAACAATGTAGCATATTTTACCTTTGTCCTTGTAATCTCTACTATCATCTTCTCTTTTGTTCTTGTACTTATCTCCTTCTTTGTAGTTCTTCTTCTATGTACATCTTGAAACAATATGACCTACTTCATTACAATTAAAACAAATGATAGGCAGCTTACCTTTGAATTTACCTTTGCCTCTATGGAATCTTCTAGCCGGTTGTGCTTCCAACTGTTCCACATTTTCTTCATCTATGCTACTATCACTGGATGCATGTTTTCCTTTTCTACTCTTCTTCTTTGATGTCACCTCCTTAGTTTCCTTCAATGTTAGGTTGGCCTTGAAAGAAAATTCAAGGTTCTCAAGTCTGTAGTTGTCAAAGTTGGACAATTCAAATGCAATAAGTCTTCCCACAATTCTTTCAAAGGTTAGTGTGTTTCCTTGTACACACTTTAGCTCTTGGATGGCATAAACTCTAATATCATAGATAGGGAGCAAGGTTCTTAAGTATTTTTTGTTGATAGTCTCTTCTTCCAATTGACCACCTAGACTTCTTATTGCACTTACCACTTCTTTCATTCTAGCAGCATATTGAACAACATTTTCACCTTCCTCCATTTTCATGTCATCAAACTTTCCTCTGAGGCTTTCTCTCTTAGCTATTTGAACATTCTAATCTCCTCCATAGATGTCTAACAAGGCTTTCCACATCTTGAATGTAGTATCAGATCCCTTGATGTTATCAAATTTAGCATAACTGAGTGCAGAGGCAATCTCCAGCATTGCCTAATTATGCTCCTTCCTTTTGCTCAAATCATCTACAGTAAGAGGTCCAGCTAGGTCTACATGTTCTATTCCAATTAAGGTTTTTGCATAATCACCTATTGATCCAAGGTGCAATTTTGTTAGACTCTACCATGCAACAAAGTTGTCTTTGTTGAGCTTGGGAACTTCTCTCTTGGACATCTTGATGTTCCTACTTCTAGTACCCTGAAACTAAATCAGCAGATGGCTCTCCAAGCTTAGACATTCATATTCAGCAAATTACTATAAATCAACATGCAAGCATAACACATGAAAAGATCAACACATAACATAGTGATTTACATGGAAACTCAATTTTGGAAAAACCACCAGTAACATGCTACTCAATTCTCACTCTTCTAAAGTGATGCCTTGTGAAAGGCCTGCCCTGTTAAAGGCTACAACACACTATTAAATGTGACCTGGTTAAAGGATTTAATCACCCTATTAGAAGTGGGCTTGGTTAGGGGAATTTAGAACATTCAATTGGAATGCCACCCTATTAAAGGATTTACAAATGGTTGTTAGACCAACCTAAGTCCATAGGATTTTATTTTACCCTAACTGATACAATTGCTAGAGAGTAATAATAAGGGGTTTTGACCTGATTACAGCTTACAACTCAACTTGCAGATCCCAGATCACTTCTCAGCTGATAACATTTCTTGGCTTTTAGCCTTTGCAACTCTTGACAACTTGCCCTCCTTTCAAGCTTTGTCTCCTTGAGTCTCCATGCTCAATGTACCAGTGCAATCTTCTCTTTCTGACCACACTTGTCAAAGCAAAGTCTCTATACTCTATTCTTCCTTCTCCTAGATATCTTCTCCTTGACACCCTTTCAACCACTTTGCAATTTGGCACACCAGCAGCTCTTGCCTCTTGGTCTATGAATCCTTAAATAGAAATATGGAACTTCCTTTCTTGCTCAATTCTCCCCTCCTATAATTTCAATTCATATGGATTAGGTAGGATTCATCAAATCTAACCCATATTTTATTTCCTCTAGAAACATCATGAAGAATCCTCTTGAATTTGCTAAAAAATAGTTTACATAAAATTTTGTGCCACTAGCTCATCATCCTTATCCTGCAACTAGTTTACAAAATTCAAGGTAACAACTTTGTCGGCTCAGATTTGGTGAATCTTTGATTTTTCCAATAATGTAGTAGCTCGACACTATTGAAATTCTAGTGCTCAACACATACTGTGTTACTTAGAACCAACTGCATTTTACTGATGCTCAGGGCCTGAAGTTCACTTTGTACCTACTAAGATTTTCTAATGCTTAGCACTTGTTACTTTGCTTGGCACTTGAACTTCACTCAACACCTAAAGATCACTCAGCACACACTAGATTTTCTATCTATTCAACTCCAACTTAGAATTTTCTCAGCTTCAACTAGCTTGCTCGGCACCCACTGATGAACTTAGTTTAAGTTTTGTAGTCAACCTTTTTACAACTTATACTTCTAGTGTTTCTAAGTGTGGCCAACCTCTATATCTTTGAGTATGTTATCAATGCATCATTTAACCATTGTCTTAATTGATCCTTGCACTTCATTACAATATAATAACTCAACCTTTCCCTTAGGTACTCTTGTTACATCTTTTTGATCAAATCTTCTTTATCAATTGACTAAGTGATAGTACTTGGATCTTATAAGAAATTGTCATTCCTACAAATAGCAAGTTTGACATCAATGACAAAACAATGATTGAAAACATTCTTTTAACAACAATCTCCCTCTTTTAATCAATCTTCTTCTCACAATGATCTTTTCAATCAGATTTCCAACACAAGTATGAAAAGAATATTATTGCATAGAATACCTTTCCAATACCAAAAATAATGAAGATTTTTAGCACTAGGACATTGTCACTTTGAGAGGGACTTACTTTCTCACTCTTGTAGAACTTACCCTCATGCTCAAAAGTAAGCCACCTGATCATTATTTTGCTCCTCATCTTGTAAAGATATAATCTCCACCTTATCCTTATGCTACTCATGAGCCACCTCCTTGGATGCCATTAGTATTGTGTGAATCTCCACTTGTATCTGTTGTAACTCATGATATTCTAATGAAGGAGTAGCAGACTTGATGTCTAAGGATGACAAAAACATGTCCAACTCATCCCAAAAATTATCTCTATCAAACTCTTCTTGCTCTATTGCAATAATATGCATAGGTTGGAAAGAAACAACCTTATGCATATTATTATGTGTTTCCTCAATGATAGAGCTATCCTTGATGCTCTCTTTTACATCCTCTATATCACAGAGGACTATTTTATGTAACATTAGATCTCCATCTTCCTCTTCCTACATCAAAACCTTATTTTCTTATAAAGGCTCAAAAGCCACTATTTGTTCCTCAAGAGAAGGAACAACAAGTCTTCTTCTTCTTCCTCAAAAAAAGAGGGAAGCTCTTCACATAAGAGGATTGGATCCTCTTCTTTCTATTACATATCCACCTCTTTTTCCTCCTCAACAAGCTATAACTACTCCAATGGTAGTTTTTTGGCTTTTCTTCACTCTCCCAAAATGTTAGGTTTGGACCATCAGTAGTCCATACAATTGGCCCACCCTCAAAGAGTGAAATGGTAATAAGTAAGGAACACTCATAGGGCCATATTTTTTGCACAGGGAGTGGAGAAGTTACAACAAAAGACTGTTGCAATGAAGGGGTATTCTTGAAGCTTGGAATGACATATCTTGGAGAAGGGATTGCCTCTGCTTCTTTGGTCTAAAAATGGGCTAGATGGAGCCTCATTTCCTCTTCTTTTATTGCAGCAACTTTCCTTGCAAGCTTCTCCTCAAAATGCCTCTATTTCCCCCTCTCTTTCTATTGTTATTGTAGATAGGTCTGGTATGCCATCTCCTCCTATTGTCTCACTATCTCTTGCTACCTTACAATCTCATCAAGCTACCTATTGTAGGCCAACAATTACTCATTATGTTCTTGAAACCTTAAATCCATCTTCCTACTCGATTAAATTGTTTGCATTTGGAGGCCCAACATTTCCTCACCCATCTTATCCATCATAGCTTTAATGGTTTTGATTTCATCATTTGGAGGTGTTGGGCCTAATGGAGTACGAGTAGGAGGGCAATAATAATTCTAAGTAGGTTGGTTATAACTAGCATAAGGATGAGAATGAAATTGACAATATAAGAGCTAGTTGGAGTTATTTTCATGGAAAGGGACTACTAGGTTTCTTTGAACCTAATACAGAGTGCATAAGACAGAGACCAAGCCTAAGGAATAGCTAAAACCTATATTCAGCAGGGTTAATCTTAGCTCTAGACCAACTTCAATAGAATCACTAAGACTCTTTATTTTAGGCTCTACAGGGCCAAGGTGGGTACACCTTAGGGATGGCAATGGTCGGTTATAGTTATTCTCCTTCAAAACTCACTTATTCACTCATATTGTTCTTTTCAAGACTATCCCCTATAGCAAAAAGTGGTCAATGTTCCTCTATGATTTGCCAATAAACTCCTTGATCATAGTAGCTAACTATAACTTAGAGGAAGATATTGAAAACAAATAAAAACCAACAATTTTAGCTCTTTATTACATTAAATGTTAAATTGATTGTTTGATTGTTATATGTGTTCAACAACTATATGAATCATCAATTTGTGACTAAAATTAAATGACTAGTGTCTTATCCATTGTTACATAGAGTCAATACTAGCAACTTGGACCTATTTGATCAACTTGTCATCAAACTTATCAATAGTGAGCTCCAAATTTCATTCTTACCATATCCTTCTCATAAACCCTAAACCATATCACTTAAAGATAGAAATTACTTAATTCCTTGAATTAATAGCAATCAATAAGAGACATACAATTTATCTAAATTGCATTTAACTAAAAGAACATTCTTCACTTCAATCTCAAGGTCATAGATATATAAGGAAGGAGAAAAAACTCAAAGACACAGATATGTAGAATTTCCTTTTTTGTATTGATTTCCTTTGAAAAATGAATATAATATTGATAAAAATTTAAGTATAACTCATAACTTGACAACTGATACTTGGTATTCACTGTATTCTCAAGTATATAAAACTAATTACATTCATATAACTACAAAAGTGGATAGACTGTAAAAAGACATAAAATAATAAAACTCTACAGACTTCCGACCACTACTCCACATCTTGGAAATATTTATATAGAGGATTGCAAAAAGCTTCAAATGGAACAGTAAGTGTCAAAAACTAAACGGTCAAAAATAAAAGACAAAATCTCTAAAAGATTACATTAATGCATTCATTTGTAGTTGAAAAGTAGGCAAGAAAGTGGGTGAAAAAATAGATGACATTTATGGAAAAAGTCTTTACTTTAACTCTTTTGTCCTCTTCCATCTCCTTATGTCTTCTCATAGCAGCTCTTTTTTTTTTTTTGCCTAATCATCTTCCTGGGATGGTAGATCCTTAATGTCTGCTATTACTTCCCATACAGTCACATCTATGTCTATCTCAGGCCAAGCAACATCCCTAACTATCTTCAATTCTTCTATGCATTTATTTCACTTAGAATTAGTAATAGCCTTTACTTCTCTTGAGACTTTACCCATATCTTATTCTATTCTAAAAAGAAAATCAATCAAATCATAGGCAACATTTACAACTGTCTCATTGTTGCAATAGGCTACAAACCTTAGGTGTCTAAAAATATCTTCAAAAGAAGAAGACCATTCCTACCATTCCTTGAAAATTCTATTACTATATATAATACCAGGAATAAAATTTGGGATCCCCACAACAATTGTTTTCATTTTCCCTTGAATCAATTACATTTTTCCTATGAAAAAATCATGTAGCTCCCTTACCCTATTTATCATTTTCCTAGTATTAATGATTACCACCTTGGGTAATTCCTTTTTTTGGGGTAGCAGAGGGACCAAATTATCAAAAAAATTGGCCATAAGGTCCCCAAGTTGTGAATGGAGGAGATAGAAGGTCTAATGTCCCTGAGCACTTGTATTCAACTCCTTGCAAGCTAATGTAATTTTTGTACACAATTTATGAAACAACCTATAAGGCACCAATTTTGTGCATAAGGAAATTCTAAATTGCCTTAATTTCCACTTCCTTAGCACCATCCCACTCATCAGTATCCATATCTTAGGATTCTCCCACAATTTCTATGTCAACTTTAGTTTGAGTCTCATGATCCTTCACCTTTATAATAGGTCTAGTCACAACCCTTAGGTTCCTTATTTCATCTTCCATGTTAGCTATCTTCTTCTCTAGGACATAAGCCCCCTTCAACTCCTCCTCATATTTATATCTAGCATCAACGGATATGCTATAAGTTGTGTATAGTTTCTCCTACAATGTATCCATCTTTTTTTTTCCCATTAATGATGTTGTATTCACCAGATTGTGGATTTGGTACTAGATACAGTGGAGACATTCCAAAAAGTTACAATTCCCTGGGGGGACTCCTTTATCTCCATGGGATTTGGCTTATTATCATCTAGAGCCATGCTCCATATTGCATTGTCTTATTGTCAATGTTAAACCCAAACCCTTGTAGCTCACTAGTGATATTAGTCTCTTCAAAAGAGATTGATCTTTCCTACTTTCTGATTTGTTCCAACATGAAAGAGGAACTAAGCTCCCAACCAAGAAAAATAGCATTCCAATTCTCATTACTAATGCTCTTGCTTCCTCAACTATGAGATTCTCACCTTTTGGATCATACTCTTGAAACTTCTGCACTAATTCTACAATTTTCTCAAGTGAATCTCCAAGTTGCAATTGTAGGGCAAGTTCATTATGTTTCACTTTATAAAGTAATGAGTTAAATTCATCAAAATTTACAAATTGGTCATCCTTTTTGAATTCCTTTTCCTGAATAATTCTTTCATCCAACATTTGAATCTATAATTTAGTCATGTTGGGGATCTTTTCATGCTCTGCCACTTGTTTGATCAAAAAATTATGTCTAATGGTATAAAATAATTTAAATCCCTCGAGCATAATTTGCAATGCCTTTCTTTTGATCTTTTCAAGGATCTAAATCATCTTTTACTTCTTCTTTCCTTTAGCCCATAAAGAGCTTTGTGGTTGATCATCCTTAACCTCTACAATTATAACATCCTTCTGCTGAAGAGATTGGGGTTCTACTCTATCTCTAAACTCTCCAGGCACTTGTGCCATCAATTCATCAATTTTTTCTAGGCACCTATTGTACCTATCAAGATATGGTGCATCATGGTGAAAACCCTTGAATGATGGGTCTACTACACTCATGGCTTCTTTTATCTTCATTATCTTACACCATTTCTAAGTCCTATCCCTACACACCTTTGTTTGCAAGTAGTTCATGATACAATCTTCTTCCCAAATTGGCTTGTTTCTAGGAAGAGTGTACTTCCTCATTTGTTTAAGAGCATTCCTCACCTAATTATTTGGATCATAGGTTTTAGCTGGGGTAGAGGGAAGTTTAAATTCAGCTAAACATTGATCTATCTCTTCTATAACAACCTTCCACATCAAAAAATCACTTATCTTGGTATTCCTACCTACAAAAGAGCCTTTCCTAATAGTAGGGCCCAAATACTCTTTATTCATCATCAGTAATTGCCATAAAAATTCTAACTGGCTTAATCTCTTAGGGTCATATCTGTTAGTTTGTGGTGACTGATCAAGGAAGTACTGTACATACTTCATAATTGTTTTGGGCCCTATTTTATCAAGATTTTGGCCTGACATGTAATAATTAGTTATAACCCTAAAGTAGTAAAAATTCTTGTATAAAAGAGCTTAGGGTAGGGGTTTTATTATGTATGTGATGCAAAAATTGCTTCTTGTGGTCGAATTGAGCTATAAGGGATTATAGATTGTAATCAAGTTGTAAGTATTGGATCCTAATAACATTGGACTTGTTATTCGGTGGACATAGCCCAGGGATTGGGTGAACCACATTAAATCTTGGTGTCTTGTGTTCTCTTCTGTGTGATTCAAAAAAAATTGATATTGTTTATATTTGCATGTAATTGTTATTTATGTTTGTGGGTTAATCCTAACAAGTGAGCTTATTTTTCAATTATCCTCTGCAGGAAAGTCTCATGGTTGAGTGGGAGCAATGGAAGATGAGGGTAAGCTAAGGGCTAACAAGTTTAATGAGAAAACTTTCAATTATGGAAGATGAAAATGGAGGACTATCTTTATCAGAAGGATTTGTGGAAGCCATTGGAAGGAAAAACTAAGAACCAAGGAACTATAAAAAATGAAGACTGGGAGATTTTAGATAAAAAGGCACTTGGAAGCAGTCAATTATGCTTAGCACCATCACTGACATTTAACATTACAAAAGTGAAGACGATGGAAGTATTGATAGAAACCCTAATGAAATTGTTCAAAAATCCTTCTGCTTCAAATAAGATATTTCTTATGAAGTGTTTATTTAATATGAAGATGGTAGAAGGTGGATCTATTGCAGATCATTTAGATGAGTTTAATACTATTACTAACAGTTATCTTCTGTGGGTATTAATTTTGATGAAGAAATTAGGGCTCTCTTGATTTTGTGTTCTTTGGCTGAAAGCTAGAATGACTTGTTAATGGCTGTGAGTTATTGTATTTTTGGATCTAATACCCTAAAATATGATGATGTGATCAATGTTATTTTGAGTGAGGAAACTCGTAGGAAAACCTCAAGTGGATCTACATCAAGAAGTTCTTTGAATGCACAAAGCAGAGGTAGAATGACTGGTGGAGGAAATAATTCTAGAATTCATGAGAAATCAAGAGGAAAGTCAAAGGGGAAGAGGTCTCAATCCAGAGGACCAAAAGATTATTGGTACTATGGGAAACCAGGACATAAGAAGAAAGATTGTTGGACTCAAAAGAATAATGAAGGACATAAACTAGAAGGGAACAAGGAGGAAAATGTGGTAAGTAACAAATCCAAAGAGGATGCTTTGGTTATGTCATTAGAAAGTATTGATCCTTAATGGGTTTTAGATTTTGGTGCTTCATTACATACTACACCTCATAGAGGTTATTCATTGATTATGTCCAAGGGGATTTTGGGCTTGTTTATTTGGAGAATAATGAACCCTATCAAATTTTTGGAAAGGGAAAAGTTAAGATTAAGTTGTAGAATGGGAATCATCAGCTACTACATGAGGTAAAATATGTTCCAAGGTCGAGTAGGAATTTAATTTCAGTAGGGAAACTCAGTGATGAGGGTTGTGTAGTTACTTTTAATGATAAAAATTGGAAGGTTTCCAAAGGTTCCCTTGTAGTAGCAAAAGGTGTGAAATTAGGCACCTTATATCTTTGTATAGGTCATATTGTTCCTTCTACTTTGATTGTTTTAGAGAAAAAGTAATATTCAGGAACAATTGTTGTAGTTGAGCAGGGAGAACAAATAGTTATTGTATATTATAATACAATGTTATGGCACAAAAAACTTGGGCACATGAGTGAGAAAGGTATGAAAGTACTCCATTCAAAGAAATTTTTACCAAGTTTGAAATGCATTAATATAGATTTCTATGAAAGTTGTGTGTATGGAAAAACAAAAGAGAGTGAGTTTTGTGAAGAGTGGGAAGTAAAATAAAAGTGAGAAAATAGAGCTTGTCCATACAGATGTATGAGGATTGACTCAAGTATCTTCCCTTGGTTGTTCTCATTATTATGTTACATTTATTGATGATGCAACTAGAAAAGTATGAGTTTATTTCCTTAGATAAAAATCTGATGTATTTCAAACTTTTAAGAGATGGAAATGCTTGGTTGAAAATGAGACTGGTAGGAAATTAAATGTCTCAGATTTGATAATGGTGGTGAGTATTGCAGTCATGAATTTGAAGGTTATTTCTCCACTAATGGTATTTGTAGACAAAAAACTATTCCAAGGACTCCATAAGAAAATAAAGCAGTTGAACACATGAACATGACTATAATGGAGTGTGCAAGGAGCATGAGGTTGCATGCAGGGTTTCCCTTAAACATGTGGATAGATGTTGTCAATACTACTATATATTTGATTAATAGAGGTCCAAACTCTACTCCTTTTGGCTCTGGTATTCCTGAGGAAGGAGGGATTGGTAATAAGGTGAGTTATTCTTTTCTCAAGACCTTTGGTTGTGAAGAATTTTCTCATATAGATTTTGAAAATAGAACCAAGCTAGAAGCTAAGTCAAAGAAATGTGTATTTCTTAGATATGGCATTGATGAATTTGGTTATAGGCTTTGGGATTCTGAAAATCATAAAATTGTAAGAAGCAGGGATGTTATATTCAATGAGAAAGTGTTGTACAAAGATCTATTGCAACAATATGATAAGAAATAAAATGATTATTTAGTGTTGGATGATACTCCAAAGGATGATGTTCCAGCAATTCCTCATGATGTGCAACAACTACAAAAAAAAATACCACACACCCCAGTGAATGTTAGATGATCAACAAGGCTAAGTAGACCTCCAAAAATATTTTCTCCTTCTTTATACTCTATTTTACTAACAGATGCTAGTGAACCCAGATGTTATGATGAAGCTATGTAGGTGGATACTAAGATTCAGTGGGGGTCTTCAATGAAAGATGAAATGGACTCTTTGCTGCAAAACAAGACTAGGGATTTATGCAAGTTTCCTACAAGTAAAAGGGCTTTATAGAATAAGTGGGTTTACAAGTTGAAAGAAGTAAATGGAGGTAAGAAAATATTTAAAGCCAGGTTAGTTGTAAAAGGATTTGCATAGAAAAAGGGCATTGATTTTGATGATATATTTTCTCATGTTGTTAAAATGACTTCTATTCATATTATTTTAAGTATTCTGGATACTAAAGATTTGCATTTGGAGCAGCTTGATGTTAAAACAACCTTCCTTAATGGTGATTTGGATGAAGAGATATATGGCTTAGCCATAGGGATTTGAGGTCAAAGGTAAGGAGAACTTAGTGTGTAGATTGAAGAAAACTTTATATAGCTTGAAGCAAGCACCTTGGCAGTGGTATCTAAAATTTGATAGTTTTATGCATGAACATGGATACAGTAGGTGTCATTCAAATCATTGTATTTATTTTAAGAGGTTGGATGATGACAACTACATTATTTTATGTTTATATGTTGATGATATGCTTGTAGCTATGTCTAACATGGATCATATTAAGGGGTTGAAATGCTAGTTAGCACATGCATTTTCTATGAATTATTTGGAGGTAGCAAAAAATCCTCGATATGAATATTTGCAGAGATATAAAAAATAGGAATTTGACATTATCTCAAGATGATTATATTGTGAAGGTGTTGCAATGTTTCCCTATGGAGAATGCTGAAGCTGTTAGCAAACTTTTACCTAGTCATTTGAAGTTGACTAAGGAAATGCATCCAAAGACACAAGAAGAGGAGGATAAGATGTCCAAGGTACCTTATGCTTCAGCTATAGGAAGCTTGATGTATCCTATGGTATGTAAGAGGCCAGATATTGCACATGCAGTGGGAGTTGTTAGCAAGTATATGAGTCATCCAAGAATTGAGCAATGGAATGTAGTAAAATGGATTCTTAGATATTTGAGAGGTACATATAGTAAGTGTTTACACTTTGGAGGCTCTACTAATGATTTATAGGGATATGTTGACTCGGATTTGGCAAGGGATATTGATATTAGGAAGAGTGCTATAGGTTATGTATTTATTGTCGGTGGAGCAGTAGTAAGTTGGGTTTCTAGCCTACAAAAGGTGAACACTTTATCTACTATAGAGGAAAAGTATGTTGTTTCTACATAGGTAGCCAAGGAGATGATATGGCTTCAATTATTCTTGGAAGAATCAAGACACCCTTAGAAGGATAATTATCTATTATAGATAGCCAGAGTTCCATTCATCTTGCAAAGAATTCAACTCTGCATTCAAATAAAAAACACATATAGTTGCATACCATTTCATTTG
Organism: Cupressus sempervirens; assembly: GCA_028749045.1. Lineage (NCBI taxonomy): Eukaryota > Viridiplantae > Streptophyta > Pinopsida > Cupressales > Cupressaceae > Cupressus > Cupressus sempervirens. The sequence continues at coordinate 72,971,043 of CM053792.1, read as the reverse complement.
ATTAGTTTTGGATGATGGATAGTTAAATCTAGACAAGATACATACAAATGAAAATCCAATGGATATGTTTACCAAGGTAATGACAAGGGAGAAGTTGAACTCCTCTTCAACTTTGGTTGGTCTTCTAGATTGAACAAAATAAATGAACAACAATCCAAATTAGTTTCATCTATTAGGGGCCTCATGGAGTAGTGGCATAGCTATAGGATCAGTCTCCAACTGGGATATTGTTGTCAAGTGTGGAGCCTGATCAGTCCCCAAGTGGGAGATTCTTAATTTGTGGTAACTGATTAGGGAAGTGCTATACATACTTCATAATGCAAAAATTGTTTCTTGTAGTAGTATTGAGCTATAAGGGATTACAAATTGTAATCAAGTTATAATCACTAGATCATAATAATATGAGACTCATTGTTTGGTGGACATAGCCAAGGGATTGGGTGAACCACATTAAATCTTGTTGTCTTGTGTTCTCTTCTGTGTGATTCAATATTTTTTGATATTGTTTATATTTGTATGGAATTGTTATTTCTATTTGTGGATTAATCCTAACAATATCTAGGTAATACATGGGGAGGCTGATGACACCCAAAAACTCTTATAATTGAAAAATTCTCAAATAAAAACAAACTAGCCTAGTCATGGCTAAGTACCTTATCCCCATTTGGGCAAGTATATGGTCTAATAAATATTCTTACTCCCCTCGGTATTCTCTCATTTATATCCATTAACATATTCATGATTGGAAATATAAAATCATTATAGAAAGCAATAATACTAGCATAGGGATAAAACCTTTTCTAGAAGCAAGTCAACATCTACACAGGTAGGGTTTCTCCATTCTCCTTAGTGGCCTCGATAAATTCTAAGCTAATATGCCCTATATTCTTAAAAAGGATAAGGTGCATCAACAAAGAATAATGGAAAAACATGAAGTTTCCCATTTCTTCCTTCTAAGTGGCCTCAATTTCTTCATGCATCCTTTCAGTGATGCACTCCACAAAGTCATAACAAACATTATGATTTGGATCTTGGATATCTAATGCCATGATATATATATAGCCCAGGGCATTCAAAGTACCATCAACTCCCACCACCTTTTCAATCCCATGGATGGTGTATCTGAAATATTTGTAGAAGATATCCATTGGCATTAGTTCCCCTACATTCTTAGGAAATTCCCTCTTTTCCTTCTTTGATTTGGGAATGTGCCTCCTCATGACAGTTCCGATGTAGAAACTCTTGCAATTCTTGAAGGTCTCATTCATTTTTCCTTTCTCAATTCTCTTTGTGATAGGTCCACCTAGGTCAAAAACTTCAGCAAAGGTCTCCCTATCCAATTTGCACAGGAGACTCATATCCTTTCTATGGAAGGCCTTGGTTGTTAGATTGTAAGACTTGATTAATGCCTTCACTAGATCAACATCAACTATCACCTTTGGCACTATCAACTTTGCCATGTTCCTAATCCATGGGTTACAGATTGGTGAGTTTGCCTACCTATTATGATAATAATACTAGAACAACTCATTCCTATTAGTCTTAGGTACAATGATGTCCCTATAGAAGGAGCATACATCTTTGAAGACATGGGCATTCAAATTTTGAATGTGAGAAGACCCTGGGAGAAAATATACCCACTCTTCTGCATATAAAGTTGCCAATTTTGGCATTCCCTGCTCTATGATCTATGAAGATTCTTCCACATCAATCTGAGCTATAATATTTTCTTCTTCTTGTGCCATGATCTTTTCAACTGAGAAAAGTAACAATTTTTGTCAATATTGGCTATCAAAACACTGAAAAACTCTGCAAATTCTTGGTGCCCAAACTCCTATCTCTGAAGCTATGCAAAATACTGTAGCTCAGGAATCCATTATATCAACCTATTAATGGAGAAAAATGCAACAGAGGGGCATTTATGTCTCTTAATGTCAACATGTGTAAGAAATCTAAAAAATTGAAAAAGTACAAAGTAATGACATGTACAACCAACCTTTCAATACTTTCATACACTTTTGATAGGACATAACTTTTAAAGTCATAATGAGGTCTCAAACAATCATCTCTTACTTAACATTTCATCCTCATGACCAGGCAACCACAGTATCTCACTTCTTTTAGACACTTCATGGTCTATCCTTCATCACTGGCCACTAACTGCATGACTAAGAACCCATAAGTTTTTTTACCTTTTAATTAACTTTAATTGCATGGTCACACCATTCTACTAATGGTTACACTTTCTGTCTGCGACTCTACAAAACCTTTCGTCAATCATTAAGTTGCACCTTCGCACACTACTATGTGTTTTAAACCTTTTCTCTTGCATTTAAGAAATCACCAAATTATGCTTTAAGTTTGACTATATCGCATGGTCATGGTCTAATTACTTTTTGTATTTACTAACTATGTGACCATGTAATCAAGTCCTTCTTAGCCGTTCTAGCTAGATCATTGACTTAGCAACTCTTATCCTTTCTGATGGTGTGATTGGGTGAACAAGCATTTCATGCACTTTCATAACAATGATCGCCAAGTCACAACTCACTTCTCTGATTGTCTAGCTAATATCATGATTGCAATTTAACATCTACTTAACCCTTTCACCTGGTCATGGTCAAGGGACCAAATACTTAACCAAATTGTGTGACCATGTGAACAAAAATTCCCTATGAAAATGGCCCCACCTACCATGTGTCAACATATCATTATGTCACCAAGAGTTAAAACCTTCATCTTTTCATAGTGACATGACGATAGCCACACATCTACTCTAAGATCTATGGTCCTCCATTTTCTTGTTGATTACTGCACCCAACTCCAAACAAGAAGGCCCACTTGTTCCACATGTCCATTTATCACTTTGTCGCTATGAATATTGATTTTGCAACTTTTGATAATGACAAAGAAACATTCATTAATCTTAAAAAGATCAAACAACTCTAACAAAACACGCTTTCTTCATTATTCCTTTATTTGTGGCAAATGAGAACTTGATAGCTAGAACCTCCTTCATGACTAAAACCTTTGAAAACCTTTTGTATGGGCTGGTCCTACCTCCTTCCATGTGTCAAAATATTGATATGTCACTATGATTAAAACACCTCCAGATTTGCATAACAACAAAGTGACAAACCTTGATTAGATATAACTTTGCTCTATATCATGGGTCCATTATGTCACATGGCGAGAACCTGCATCATCATGACCCTAACCCATGATTATTTATTACCTCCTCTAAACATGTAATTAATAAAAAAATTCCATTTTTCCATGAAAACCCAAGGTCAATCTAAACCTCATGTGATCCTATGATTGAAAACTATTCATAATCCTCTAAGCATTTTTGCACAATCATGGCAAACCATAGACCTTTGTTATCTAAGTGCCCAACTATGTGACTTAAGAAATCACCTAGTCGCTACCAAAACTTGACATAACAATTTACTTAGGTGACTACATGATCAAGGCCATCTTCAACCGCTTCTCTTAATCATGGTTTGAGAAGAGCCTAAGTGCCTATCTACCATGACTCAACGATCAAAGGGAAATAACTGCCTCATCAAGTCACACTATTTAATGGTGTGGTTTGATGAAGAACCTCAACCTTATGACTAACCATAGTCACTTGGTCACACACTTAAGATCCCATGAGCTCTCATTTGAAACAAAAAGTTAATCATAAAGTGCCAACCTTGGAGGTACTTTGAAAATTTTAAAATTTGAAGAGCGCGGTCTTAAAAATAAGGGTTTTCTAAGGTAAAGCATTTTCATAAGAAAATAAAAGAAACCCTAGGTGCCTGACATGGATAAAAATTATCAAAATGAGGGTTTTTCCAAAGGATGAAAATAGGTTTCAATTAATCCTAACTGTTCATTAATTAAGAACACTTTCACAACAAAAATCAGATAATAAGCCTAGTGAAAATGAGCGCTAACAGAGTTGAGGAAGAAAAATTTATGATATGGGGGGGGGGGGGGGGGGTGGTATAGTAGTTGTTTCTCTGAAATGGGTCCATGCTTATAACTTCATTAAAGTTGCAAATTCATAGAAAATTTTGAAAATCACTAAAGATCAAGAAAGGTCTTTACATACCAGCACTGAGTCTTTTTTTACTAGTAGATGTGCACTTAGAGTTGCCATGGTGTTTGATGAAATTCCTCCAAAGGCTGATGACATTGATAAAAACACCCAATTTCACAATGAATGAAGATTGGATTGGCTTCTAGTGGACTTATGTAGCTAAAACTATCTGTCCCACTGGGCATGCCAAAAATTGTTGACACAAAAGTCTACACCCTTTCTTGAGATATGACCCTAAAGAAACCTCGTGTAACATGGAAAAAACCTCCAAGTATGGGACTTGAACTTTGAGGTTGAATCTTTGAAGAAGGCCAAATTTCTTACAATTAGGATGCATCTAAACTAAAGCTTTGAGGGTAAAGGGAGAGAGATTACAAGCATTTTATGAAAGGGGGTTGATGCACTAGATTAAAAATTTGGTTACTAACTCTACCTATTAATGCACTACACATCAATGAAACACTCAAATACACTAATCTTAACTCTATTCTACCTTCCAAGAAATCACATGCAGGTCTTAATTGATAAAATGCTTAGAGGGAGAAATTATTCACAATACAACACTTACCAGCAAATTAAGACAATAAAAAAAAACTTATAAAATAAGAAAGAAACGTTCAAAGTGAGGCAAGAAACATGCACTTACTATCGAATGGAAAGAAAAGGTAAAACCAAAGAAGTTTCATTAATGGAAGACAAAGGAATACATTTACAAAGCATGTTGTTGTTGCAAAATACAAACAAAGAAGAACCAAGAAAAATAATTACAAACTTGCATTTGTAGATCAAGTATAACTTAGATATTTACATTAAGTTCAAACCACAACCATGGTGGAGTTAGATTACAAAGGAGCAATAAATGAGAATAAGAAAGAACTTTCATCATGAAGTGCAACTTGCTCATAGAAGTGACAGAAAAGAACCCAAATGAATACACCCAGCCATAAGAGAGATCCAATCCAAAATATCTGATCATTACAAGAAATAATGAGGTGCAAAGATATATTGGTACCATAAAATAAGGCCCAATAATTCACTCAACAATAAAAAACTGGTCTTGAAGATATGTGTTGGATGCAAGAGATCAAATTGAGCCACTTTAAAAAAATACGTGCTCTATGCAAAGAATAGAATTTCTATAAGAATAATGTTCATCCACTCTCATACATGAGAATGAAAACTTAAATGGATAGATATGGGTGATAAAATACAATTGTATTTGGCTTTGATGGACCATATGTTTGATTCTGTAACTAGAAGCTATTGACTATAGATTAACAACATTAACCTACAGTGTTAACCCACTTGTGTACACCTATAGAGTTGACCCTTGTGGAAAAGATCATATCTATCCCAAAAAGTGGTGGACCATTGATGTAGATCTTTCCATTTAAAATGGACAGTCAAAATGATGCAAAAATCTCCCAATGAATTATTAAAACACAACCATTGATAAAGAAACCATTTAATCTAACAATCTTCACATTTTCCAATGGACAGTGGAAGACATAGAAAAAAATTTATCTATTTCGTAGGCTGGTCAAAATTACCCTTGTAAAATAATGCAATGGGATAATACATAACTCGATCAACACTATCAAGCTACTCAATAATAGAATAGACCGAGCCAGTAATTGAACCACTTGGGAGAAGAATAGATCAAGCAACTCAGCCAAATAAAATTATGGATAACATGAAAGGTCAACCACCAACTGACATGTTAACCCACCAAAGAATCCATCCCATTGAAGATCTCTCATATCAGTTATATGTGATGGGTTGAATGGGGGGAAATAGGCAACAATAACATATTCAATTTGAGTATTACTATTAATAGTTTTTTGGTTGCAAGAGTTGAAGATCGTTGTCTATGGAATAAAAGGTGTTTCCTTGAAAACTTTGATAGCTTTGTTAAGATAAGAAAGACTAATGGAATTAGAGGATGTCCTCCATTAGCAAATTCAAATAATATTACACAAAAGGAATGTCAACTAGGGAAGTTAACTTGTATTACTTTTAGTAGAAAGTCTTATTCATCCAAGAATCCCTTGGCTTTGATGCATATTTACTTGTGTGGTCTTGTGAGGACTGGGAGCTATCATGGTGATAAGCATGTCATGATATGCATTGATGATTACTCTAGAATGATGTGGGTAAGTTTATTGAGAGACAAATGAAAATCATTTCATATGTTCAAAATGTTTAAGGATTTAATAAAGAAAGAAACTAGTAAGAACATAAAATATTTAAGATATTAAAGAGGTGGAGAATATACTTCTTGGGAGTTTATTGACTATTGTGATAGGAATGGAATCAAGAGGCAGATGTTTTCTTTTAGGACTCCACAATATAATGGAATTGCTAAAAGAAGGAATAGAATAATTGTGGATGTTTCTAGAACCACGTTGATTTAAGGTGATGTTTCTAATATGTTTTGGAGAGAAGCAATTAGTACTGCAATCTGCACCATAAATTAGGTACAAGTTAAGAAAGGGATTAGTAAGACTCCTTATGAATTATGATAGGGTCATACTCCTAATATTTCAAAAAAAATTGAAGTAGATTTTATGTCAAAAAGGGTGATTTTACTGAGAAACTTGATACTAAGAGTGATCAAGGAATTTTGTTAAGATACCATACCAAAAGAAAAATATACAAATTTAATTTGACTAGAGAACTAACAAAATGATTGAGAATGCCAATGTGAAGGTAGATGAATTAAAAGATAGATATTATATGCATGATGATTTTGGAAAGAATGAATCTAAAATTGGTCAAGAGATTGCTTATGTACAACTTGAGAAGAATGTTGAAAAAAATGAAGAAGAGGGAATGACATAATCAGTGGAGGAAGAAGAAGATATGAGGCTTGAACTAGTAATACCAAGGTAAACAACATTGAATAGTTAAACAATTTAAATTATTGAATATATGAATACAAGAGTATAGACTAGAAGAAAGGTTAGGGAGAACACTTGTCTAATTTCAAAGTTTGAGCCAAGAGTATCAATGAAGCATTGAAAATTGATGATTAAATCTAGGCTATGGATGGGGAACTTGGTAATTGAGAAGAATGACACCAGGAAATTTGTTCCAAAAACTATAGAAAATAATGTGATAGGTATGAAGTAGGTATTTAGGAATAAGCTAAATGAAGATTGAAATGATTAGAAACAAGGAAATACTAATTTGTGAAGGATATGCACAAGAGGAAGGATTGGAATATGGAGAAACATTTGTAATTATGGATAGACTTGAAGGTGTAAGGATGCTACTAGCTATGGATCTTATAAGAAGTTCAAAGTCTTTCATATAGATGTTAAATATTCTTCCTTGAATGGAGTATTAGAGGAAGAAGTGTACATTTAATAACCTAGTGGATTTGCATTGTCAAAAGATCAAGATATGGCTTGCAAGTTGCAGAAAGCATTGTATGAAAGGTTACGTCATACTTAGCCAAGATTAGCTTCAAGAGAACTAGTGAATACAACAAGGTTTACTTGAATATTTAAGGCGATAAATTATTAATTTCTAAAGTAGTTTTTGATGGTAATCATGATGACATGATTTTGAAATTTGTAGAAGAGATGAATAAGGAATTTGAAATGTCCATGATAGGTGAGATAAAAATTCTCATTGGCTTATAGGTGACGCAAGTCAAATATGGTATTTTCATTATCAATCTAAGTATGTGAAAGAAGTGTTGAAATTTTTTGAGATGGAAGATTTAAATCCAGTTGGAACCCCTATAGTTTAGGATTTAATTTTTTTGAGGACGATGATTCAAGTTCATTGAATGAGACTACTCATATGTCTATGATTCACAAGCTACATTATATTATTCACAATATATAATTTATTTTTAGAGTAATTAGATTTTTTCTAATTAACTATATTCTACTTAAGCTAAACTTTAGGCATCCAACAATTATTTATTTAATTAATTATTATAATGAAACCTAGTTTAGTTACCTTTTAGGTTTTTGATCTCCTTTTTATAAGAATTGATCTCTCTTTGTAACATTGATTCACTCTTTTTTTATTAATTTATCTTTTTTCTCATCAAGAATGTCTCATCTACGGATATCTTTATTAATTGATCTCTCTTTGTAACATTGATTCACTCCTTTTGTGATAGGAGTTTACATGTAGGTGATTCTTGGGAGCTAATCATCAACTTCAACATCTATTGATCATGCAGTTAAGATTGTTCCAAGATTTCATTCAAATCCAAAGGAAACACACATGATGGAAGAAAAAAAGTATATTTAGATATCTAAAAGGAACAATTGTTTATGGACTTTGTTATCTTTTAAAGATGATTTCACTCTAAGTGTGTTTGTTGATGCATATTGGGAAGATAACATTGATGATAGAAAGAGAACATGTGGTGGTGTATTCTTCCTAGGTGGAAGACTATAGACTTTGATCAGTAAGAAGAAAAATTGTATTTCACAATCCACTATAGTAGAAAAACATATAATATCTTATAGTAGTTTCTTACAAGCTATGTGGATAAAGAAAGTATTGGAAGGAGTTAAAGAAAATATCATAGAATAATTTACTAACTTTTGTGATAGTGTTTGTTAGAATTATTTAGAATAACTGAGAGGGGGGGGTGAATCAGTTATCCAAGGTCCAAATGCCCTATTAATACCTTTTTACTACTTTTAATGGATCCATACACCTTTTATCCATCCAAACTTAAATCAATCATAGAAGCAAGTTACAGTAAATCAATATGCAAAGATAAAACATTCAAGATCAACACATGACACAATGATTTATGTGGAAACCCAATTTGGGAAAAACCACCAGTAACATGCTACTTGATTCTCACTCTTCTGAAGTGATGCCCTGTTTAAAGCCTGCCCTGTTAAAAGCTTACAACACACTGTTAAATGTGACCTTGTTAGAGGATTTCACCAAACTATTAGGAATGGGCATGGTTAAAGGTCTTTAGTACATTCACTTGGAATGTCACCCAGTTAAAGGATTTATCTAATGGCTATTAAACTAACCTAAGTCTAGAGGATTTAAACTTACTGTTACAATTGCTAGAAAGTAAGGATAATGGTCTTTTGATCTGATATAACTTACAACATACTTTGCAAATTTTAGATCACACTTTCAGTTCAATCCTTGTGCTTGGCTTTAATCACTTCAGCTCTGACTGCTTGTCTTCCTCTCAAGCTTTTTCCTCTTTGAGTCTTCTTACTCATTCTGCCAATGCAATCATCCTTGAGGTCGTCTATTCAAAAAAAGTTCTTGTGCTTTCTTCTCCTTAGCACATTCTACAACACTTCATGCTTTTATGCTTGACCACCTCTCTCTTTTTTTATTAACTTATGTCTTCTTAAATAGAAGTCTGATTTGCCTTTGCTACTCAATTCTCCCTCTCCAATTTTTGGATTTCAAAATGGATTAGGTAGGATACAATGTGTCTACCCCATATCTTTTTTTCTTCTAGAAACTTTGCCAGTTGTATCCTTAAAAGAAAAATATTCTAAATAGTGTTATGTGCCACCAGCTCATCATTCTTATCTTTCTTTTAATTTACAAATTTCTAGATAACAACCTTGTCAGCTTAGATCTGGCGATTCTTCGATTTCCAAAATAATGGAGCAACTCGGCATTATTGAGTTACTAGTGCTCGGCACCTCTGTGTTACTTGGCAACTATACCTACTTGGCACTTGGTTCTACTCAGCACTTGATAAACTCTGTGTCACTCGGCATCTAAACTTGCTCGATATCTGAAGTTTACTCGGCATCTGAAGTTTACTTGGCCTCTGAAGTTTACTCGGCATCTGAAGTTTACTTGGCATTAACTAGGAATTTGCTTGGCTCTTACTAGCTTGCTCGGCTCCTTCTCTCTAATGAACTTAGTTTGAGCTTTACAAAAGACTTAGCTAAAACCTTAAATCTTTGATATGTTTCAGTGTGCCCATTCTTTGTATCTTATAGTATGTCATCAAATACACTTTTTCATCAATGGCTTAGCTGATCCTTGTACTTCATTACAACATCATAACTTCATCCTTTCTCTAGGTGTTCTAGTTACATCTTATTGATTGCCTCCACCTTGACAATCAACTAATTGACAGTATTTGGATCACTAAAGCAATTTGTCATTCCTGCAAGTAGCAAGTTTGACATCAATGACAAAACAATGATTGAGGACATTCTTTACCAGTTCCATATATTATTCCAACAACTTTTCTTATGATCATTTCAATCATTTCTTAAAATCTCCCTCTTTGGCATTGATAGCAAACCAAACTGATCAATTAATCAACTTAGTTACCACCAAGATTGTATACATTATCTTGTTGTATTTTTAGTACCGATCTCATATATCTCCCTCTTTCATATATATCTCCCTCTTTGACATAAATGCCAAAGATGTAGCATCTTTACCGTGCAAAATATAAGATTTGGCTTCTTGTTGATTTTCTCCCTCTGTCACCATGCTTGTGACTGATTTGGAGTGTCTGCTTCTGTTGTCATCCTTTGCATCAACCTATTAATATTTCAACGATTTATTCCTGTTGATGCAAGGCAGCTTCCATGTTGCCTTAAACTGCTTGAGTTAGGGGTATGACCCCCAACTTGCCTCTAAGATATTCATAGGCATCTTTGGGCAATGGTTTGGTGAAGATATCTGGAATTTGTTCCTTTGTATGAATGTATTCCAGCTTTACTTTTTTGTCTTCTACCAATTCTCTGACATAATGATACTTGATTGCAATATGCTTGGTTTTTGCATGCATCACTGGATTTTTGGATATGTTTATAGCACTTGTATTATCACAATACAATATCACAGGTTTTGTTACTTCTTCTTTCATTCTATTCAATAGATGTCTGAGCCATACAATGTTTGTGCAATTAACTGCAGCTGCCACATATTCTAACTCTACAATGGACTGGGATGTACATGTTTGTTTCTTGCTAGTCCAGGTAACCAGCCTTTTTCCTAGGAATAATGCACCTCCACTTGTGCTTTTTCTATCATCAATGTTTCCTCCCTAGTCCGCATCTGTATAAGAATTGAGCTCAAATTTCCCATTCTTTTTTTAGTATAGACCAAAGTCATCAGTTCCTTTGAGATATCTCATTATTCTTTTTACTGCTATGAGATGATTTTCTTTAGGATTAGCAGATAACCTAGCCACTATTCCAATTGCTAATGCTATGTCTGGTTTACTATGTACAACATATTGTAGTTTTCCAATCATGGATCTGTACATTGTTTGATTGACTTCAGCTGACTCATCATTTTTGGATAGCTTATTTCTCGTTGCCATTGGTGTGCTGACTGGTTTGGATTCCTCCAATCCAAACATTTTAAGAATTTCTTTGATGTATTTTGATTGTGTAACAAATATTCCATGTTTGAGTTGATGTACTTGCAATCCGACAAAAAATTTGATTTCTCCAAACATAGACATCTCAAATTCATGTTTTATTTTGTCAGCAAAGCCTTTGCAAATTACTTCCTTACCTCCAAAAATTATTTCATCCACAAAAATTTTAGATACAATAATGTCTTTACCTTCTTCTGCTTTGATGTACATGTTGTTGTTATCATTAGTTCTTTCAAATCCAATTTGCACTAGATACTTGTGAAGTCTCTCATACCATGCTCTAGGTGCTTGTTTCAAACCATAGAGTGCTTTATGCAACTTACACACCATATCCATGTTGTTTTCATCAACAAATCCTTTTGGTTGTTCAATGTAGACTTCTTCTTCTAGTATACCATTTAAGAAGGCAGATTTTACATCCATCTGATAGACTTTAAAATCTTTTTAAGTAGCATATGCAAGTAAAGTTCTTACTCCTTCCATTCTAGCAATAGGAGCGAATGTTTCTCCATAGTCTATTCCTTCTTCTTGAGCATAACCCTTACATACTAATCTAGCTTTATTTCTGGTAATCTCACCATTCTCATCTAGTTTGTTTCTGAATACCCATTTGGTGCCAATCACATTCTTATCAGTTGGTCTAGGAACCAAACTCCAGGTTTTGTTTTTCCTTATTTGATCAATTTCTTCTTCCATAGCTTTATACCAGTCATCATCTTGTATTGCACCATATACTGTCTTGGGTTCAAATTTGCTGATCAGACATGATTCATGTCTTAGCATGTTCCTTGTCATTGGTCTTGCATCTTTGTCACCAATTATTTGTTCAACAGGGTGATGTCTTTTTACATATTTGGATAATCTTGGCTCTGTCTTTGTTTCCATGTTTGATCTTTCGGATTCAGGATCACTATACACTTCGTTGTCAAGTTGTTCTTCATCATGTGTACTGTTTTCAAAATCAGATTGTTCATTTCCTTCATTCTGCAACTCAGCTTCTAAATGCAACTCGGCATTCACTGGTTGAGACTCGGTTGAAATTGATACTTGTTGTTGGTTTTCAATTTGATTAACATCATCCTCATCAACAATCATTCCTTCATAAGAATAAACAAAGGTTCTGTACTCTTCCATTTTCTTTGGTTCTTCAACTTGAACTTCTGTGTGCTCATCAAAATTTACGTTTGCACTTTTCACAATTTTGTTAGTGTTATTATTCAAGCACTTATATGCCTTACTTCTAGTGGAGTAACCAAGAAATATACCTTCATCACTTTTTGCATCAAATTTTCCATTTCTAACATCTTTAAGGATAAAGCATTTGCAACCAAACACTTTGAAATATTTTACATTGGGTGAGTAACCATACCATAATTCAAAAGGTGTTGTATTTGTACCTTTCTTGACTTGTACTCGGTTCAGTGTATGAACAGCTACACTTACAGCTTCTCTCCAGTATCTTAGAGCAACATTCTTTTCCATCATTAATGTTCTGGCACAGTCAATCATAGATCTGTTTCTTCTTTCAGCAATTCCATTCTGTGGGGGAGTTCTAGGAGCTGACGTTTTTCTTTTGATTCCTTTTTCATGACAGAATATCTCGAATTCATTTGATGTAAATTCACCACCTCTATCTGATCTTAGGCATTTCAAGCTTTTTCTAGTTTCCTTTTCAACCCTAGCCACATACCACTTAAACATTTGAAAAGCATCAGATTTTTGTTTTAAGAACATAACAGTCATCATCCTGGAATAGTCATCAACAAATAGCATTATGTATTTATCTCCTTTATAGCTTTGTATTTCCATTGGACCACATAAGTCAGTGTGAACTAACTCAAGTATCTCTTTAGATGTATAATTTTTGCTTTTGAAACTTGACTTTGTCATTTTTCCTAGCTGACATTGTTTGCACATGATATTATCAGGCTTCTTAAATTTTGGTAAACCTCTGACTTTCTTCATTTTACTGATGTTGACTAGATTTTCAAAGTTGACATGACATAATCTTCTATGCCATAACCATTCATCATCAAATTTTGCAAATAAACAAGAAACATCATCCATATCAAGGTAAAACAAATTACTCTTTGTTTGATCTCCTTTTCCTATCAGTTTACCATCAGTATCATAGATTTTTGCAGTTTTGTTTCCAAATTCCACTTTGCAACCTATATTGCCTAACTGTGAGACACTCAGTAAATTGTAGTTTAATCCTTCAACATAGTATGCATTGTCACATGAAATTTTTTCTATGAGCTTAATGGAACCTTTTCCTTTGATTTGACATGGAGCATCATTACCAAATCTAACACTATTTCCATCAAACTGAGTAAAGTTAACAAACTTACTTTTGTCTCCTATCATGTGATGTGAGCATCCACTGTCTATGATCCATCTGTCATTCTTGTTTATACACGTTACCAGTGCTGTGGTCTCTTCTTCATCAAATTGGTCCTTCATGGCTACATAAACAACTTCATCACCATTGTCATCAAAAAAAATTTCAACAATATAACACTTCTTACCTTTTTCTTCATAATCTCTCTTGTCATCGTCTCTTCTGTTCTTGTATTTGTTGCCTTCCTTGGAATCCTTTTTCTGTGGACATCTTGCAGCAATATGACCTACTTCATTGCAATTGAAACAAATGATAGGCATCTTACCTTTAAATTTTCCTTTGCCCCTGTGAAATCTTCTAGCGAGCAATGCTTCCAATTGTTCCACATCTTCCTCATCAGTGCTACTGTCACTGGATACATACTTCATTTTTCTTCCTTTCTTTGATTTCACCTATTCAGCATCTTTCAGTGATAACTTGGCCTTAAAAGAAGATTCAACATTTTCAGGTTTGTAGTTGTCAAAGTTAGATAACTCAAATGTAGTGAGTCTACCTATTATACCTTCAAAACTTAGATTATTTCCTGGTATACATCTTAGCTCTTGTATTGCCAATACTCTAATAGCATAGATAGGGAGCAAGGTTCTTAAGAACTTACTATTAACAGTATCTTCATCCAATTGACCACTCAAGCATCTTATTGCACTTACCACTTCCTTTATTCTTGCACCATACTGACCAGCATTCTCATTTTCTTCCATTTTCATGTCATCAAACTTTCCTCTGAGACTTTCTCTTTTTTCTCTTTGTACATTCTGATCTCCTCCATAGATGTCTGATAGGGCTTTCCACATTTTGAATGTAGTGTCACATCCTTTGATATCATCAAATTCAGCATAGCTGAGTGCAGAGGCAATTTCCAACATTGTCTAATTGTGTTCTTGCTTGTTTTTCATGTCTTCTGCAGTAGGAGCACCTATTGGATCTACATGTTTAGTAACAATTGAATTTTGGGCATAATCTCCTATGTATCCAAGATGCAGCTTCATCAAACTTTTCCATGCAACAAAGTTGCCTTTGTTGAGGTTGGAAACTTCTCTCTTTGCCATTTTGATCTTTTTTGCTTGTAGTCCCTTTAAACTGAATCAGCAGTCAGGCTCTAATACCAATTGTTAGAATTCTTTAGAATAACTAAGCGAAGGGGGGGGGGGGGTGGTGAATCAGTTATCCAAGGTCCAAATGCCCTATTAATACCTTTTTACTACTTTTAATGGATCCATACACCTTTTATCCATCCAAACTTAAATCAATCATATAAGCAAGTTACAGTAAATCAATATGCAAAGATAAAACATTCAAGATCAACACATGACACAATGATTTACGTGGAAACCCAATTTCGGAAAAACCACCAATAACATGCTACTTGATTCTCACTCTTCTGAAGTGATGGCCTATTAAAAGTCTGCCCTATTAAAGGCTTACAACACACTGTTAAATGTGACCTTGTTAGAGGATTTCACCAAACTGTTAGGAATGGGCGTGGTTAAAGGTTTTTAGTACATTCACTTGGAACGTCACCCGGTTAAAGGATTTATCTAATGGCTATTAAACCAACCTAAGTCCATAGGATTTAAACTTGCTGTTACAATTGCTAGAAAGTAATGATAATGGTCTTCTGATCTGATATAACTTACAACATACTTTGCAGATTTCAGATCACACTTTCAGTTCAATCCTTGTGCTTGGCTTTAATCACTTCAGCTCTTACTGCTTGTCTTCCTCTCAAGCTTTGTCCTCTTTGAGTCTTCTTACTCATTCTGCCAATGCAATCATCCTTGAGGTCATCTATTCAAATAGAGTTCCTGTGCTTTCTTCTCCTTAGCACATTCTACAACACTTCATGCTTTTATGCTTGACCACCTCTCTCTTTTTTTTATTAACTTATGTCTTCTTAAATAGAAGTCTGATTTTCCTTTGCCGCTCAATTCTCCCTCTCCAATTTTTGGATTTCAAAATGGATTAGGTAGGATACAATGTATCTACCCCACATCTTGTTTTCTTCTAGAAACTTCGCCAGTTGTATCCTTAAAAGAAAAACATTTTACATGGTGTTCTATGCCACCAGCTCATCATTCTTATCTTTCTTTTAATTTACAAATTTCTAGATAACAACCTTGTCGGCTTAGATCTGGCAATTCTTCGATTTCCAAAATAATGCAGCAACTCGGCATTATTGAGTTACTGGTGCTCGGCACCTCTATGTTACTCAGCACCTATACCTGCTCGGCACTTGGTTATGCTCGACACTTGATAAACTCTGTGTCACTCAGCATCTGAACTTGCTCGACATCTGAAGTTTACTCGGCATCTAAAGTTTACTCAGCATTAACTAGGAATTTGCTCAGCTCTTACTAGCTTGCTCGGCTCCTTCTCTCTAATGAACTTAGTTTGAGCTTTACAAAAGACTTAGCTAAAACTTTAAATCTTTGATATGTTTCAGTGTGCCCATTCTTTGTATCTTATAGTATGTCATCAAATACACTTTTTCATCAATGGCTTAGTTGATCCTTGTACTTCATTACAACATCATAACTTCATCCTTTCTCTAGGTGTTCTAGTTACATCTTATTGATTGCCTCCACCTTGACAATCAACTAATTGACAGTATTTGGATCACTAAAGCAATTTGTCATTCCTGCAAGTAGCAAGTTTGACATCAATGACAAAACAATGATTGAGGACATTCTTTACCATTTCCATATATTATTCCAACAACTTTTCTTATGATCATTTCAATCATTTCCAACAGTGTTAGTGTTATAAACATATCAAAGTGTTTGGTGTAGCACTCTAAGACTAAGCACAATGCAATAAAGTATCGCTTTCTAAGAGAAAACACACAAGAGAAAGAGGTGGATATGGCTTATGTAACCTCAAAGGAACAAGTTACAAATATCTTCACAAATCCATTACCTAAGGATAATTTTTAGTGCCTAAAAGATAAGATAGGGGTCATTCCCCCACTAGAGTAGAACTAAGATGTTATTTTTGCTTCAATATAATAGATTCACTACACATCTTGCTATAGATTGATGTAAATGAGACTACTTCTAAGAGGGAGTAGTTGGCAATGAAATAGTTGGATTGGATTTCAAAAAATTGTTAAAGATTAGTAAGGCAACTCATGTTGAGTGACACCTTTGGAATTATTATCAAATGGGGAGATATAAAAGAAATCAAAGGTGAAGAAGTACAAGAAGATAAAGTGGAGAAGAACTTAAGACGAGAGGATGAATCAGCTCAAGGAGAGCAACATGATGATGCATGACAATTGGTGTTGTCAAGTTAGTATTTTGGTGTTGTCATCAATTCCAAATCGAGGGATTGTTGGCATAACGGATGCAAATTTTATTAAAGAGATGTTATAGTGCATTTTTAATGCTAAATTGATCAATTGATGTGTTACCATTGATCTCAACTTCAAATTTTTTGGTTGACTATTTACCATGAGCATTTTTATAATATGTGTAGAGTGGAAATCAACTTGAAAGTGGTTGTGCAATAAGAACTAAGGTCTGTGGTGGATATGTATGACTTAGGGATGCCTTATGATACATTGTTCACCATTAAAAAAGTTGGGGAAAAAGTAGGTCAAAAGTTATGATGGATTTAATTATGATATCACAACTAGGTTGAATAGTCAATGACAAATAGTGAATGATTGGATAGGTCTATCAAATCTATAATGATCCAAATGCTATAATTCAATATTTATAATTTATACTCAGTTATGTGATCAATTTTACAATAAAACATGATTCAGTTTATAGGAATACATATTTTGGATCGATTGAAGTATTTCATGGGAAATAACAAGAACACTTAGAAAAGTTTATTCTTGATCCTCAACTGATAATGATTAGATTGACTCTAGTAGATCTTTCATGATAAGCACCATGATAAGGCTACTTATTCTATTGGTATTGATATCCTTGACCCTGATAAGGTTGGTTTACCCCCTGATTAAAGTTGGCCTTGGTCATTGGCACTATTATTTTATACTGATAAGCTAATTTCCCATGGCATGTAAAATTTTGTGTATCTTTTGTTGACCAAATTTGATCTATTGCAACTCATTATAAGGCTTTACAGCTAACACTTCTTGACTTACAAGAGTAGGTAATGTTGGAATAACAAGAAAATGGGATAAGTATGGCATTTGCAATGGAAAATTAGGTTGTATATAAGGGAAATAAGGCTTAGGAGGCCTAGGTGTTATCTTTCCCACTTGAATTAGACTATATTATGACCTGATAGCATATTATAAGCTTGAGATGAAGAAGTACCCTTGATGGATTGTATCATAACTGAGATATCATCATTTAGGATTTTCAAATAGTATAGGAATGCATAGTCAACATAAGGGCTTACTGTAGCAAGGATTGTGTTCCAAGTCTTTTGAAAATGGATGTTAAAATATGTCATTTACTCTTGTGGGGCTCTTAGAATAGTATTCAAACACTCTACCAATGTCAAGTGGTGAGGTTTTGTTCCAAAAAATCTCGTAAACCCATCACCTAGCTCATTGTTGATCTCAAATTGGTTTTGACAATTAAGTGTCAACACACTTAAGATAGATAACAAGTTCATGCTGAGCTAGTAATATATGCTGAGTATAATATGTAAATATATAGATATTGAGTTGCAATGAGTGTCAAGTCACTCATGTGCCGAGTCACTCAAGTGCCGAGTAGATAGACCATGCTGAGTGATTCAAGTGCTGAGCAAGATAGTTGATGCCAAGTAGTTTAGGTGCCAAGCTAGAAACAAAACTATAGTATGTGTTGAGTATCAGTAATATCAAGTGTCGAGTAACACAGATTGGACCTAGTTGTTTGTGATGGCACAAACAACTATGTAAACCCTTTTATGTTGACTTATGGATAGATCTTGAAGCTTTAAAGATAAGGGCAAATCTATTTGGATTCACTATGCAATCAACATGCAACCAATCAGAAAATTGGAAAGGTTAAGTGGAAAAATAATGAATCTCAGTCATAAATTCATACCTAACCCTAAGCCACCAAAAGTATTTATAAGGAAGACAAAGCCCCATAATTCAATAATGTATGTGAGTGAAGAGTAGAAGGAAGAAAAGGGGTTTGATCAGAAAACATTCAAGGTGACTTAGAAGAGTGAAAGATTTACATAATCAGTTTGCAAAATAGAGAATCAAAGATACAACATTGACATATTAGATCAAAAAGGATCAAGGAGGATGGAATTGAGATCTAAAGTCAACAAGACAAAGTTGTAAGTTATCAGATCAAACATTCTACTATTACTTTCTAACAACTGTATCAGTAGAGTGAAATCCTTTGGACTAAGGTTGACTTAACAGTCATTGTCAAATCCTTTAATAGGGTGACATTCCAAGTGAATGTTCTAAAGTCCTTTAATTAGGCACACTTCTAACAAGGTGTTAAAATACTCTAACAAGGTGAGACTTAATAGTCTCTTGTAAGCCTTTAATAGGGCAGGTCTTTCACAAGGTAGATCATTGTCTCATGGTCAACACTTTGTAACCTTAACAGGTGATGCTTTATTACTGCAGTAGTGAAGAACTGTGGGTGTCATCCCAACCCTAGTTTTACCTTCTCATTCAAAGGGTTTCTAGGTAATCATATCAGATGTCAAGTGTGTGTATGCTTATATGTTTTGATGCATTTTATTTACATTTCATTTTAGTTTATTATATGCATCTAATGAATGGTAAAAAGTTTTAAGTGTTAAAGTTTAAACTTCTGATTCACCCCCCCCCCCCCCCACTCTCAGAAGTATATGTTTCCCATTTTTAATTCCAGCAATTGGTATCAAAGCTGAGTTCTCATCAAGAGAAGCCTTATAGCTTAGAGAAAAGATCTTGAGATGGAGGTCTACAAACTGGGAAAGATTATTGAGAACCAAGGAATTGAGATCCAGCTCATCCTGCATTCACTAGACGAGGCCATAGAAGAGTTATGAAAATCCTTAAAGAAAAGGACAGAGATAGCCATTGCAGAGAATGATACACAATACAAGGAGATTGACACCACCAAGTTGTTTGCTAATGG
Organism: Cupressus sempervirens; assembly: GCA_028749045.1. Classification (NCBI taxonomy): domain Eukaryota; kingdom Viridiplantae; phylum Streptophyta; class Pinopsida; order Cupressales; family Cupressaceae; genus Cupressus; species Cupressus sempervirens. Next base: position 72,951,130 of record CM053792.1, on the reverse strand, counting down.
ATACTCAAATGAATTTGATGCAGAAATTGTAGATCTGATAGAAAAGAATAGAGCACAAGATGAAGAGATTAGAAACCTCAAGATAGAGCAAGAATCACAATCCATGATGCTATGTGAAGTGACTGAACAAAAGAAAAGAGTCGTAGAAGACAAGGTCATGATTGAATAAGACAAGAGAAACCTAGCAAATAGACTAGAAGAAAAGTCAACAAAACTTGCTAGAATATCCAACATGCAATTGGATACCCTAAGCCAGATGATGAATGCTCACCATGAGTTGAATGTCAAAGACATTGAGACACCACATTAAAGTTGCAAAAGAACAACTACAAAGTGATCTAAGAAGAGAAAGAGAGATTTCTAAAAGTTTCAACAAACCAAATGAAGCCATCAAGTACTTTGAGCAATTACTAAAATCCCCTAGATCTAACAATGATACATCAGGATTAGGCTGCACAAGCATTGAAGAAAGAGAATCATCCAAAGCTGGTGAAGAAAGGAATGACAAAGGTAAGAACTCCAAGCCTACTTGTAAGAAAGAACATACTGATAATATGTGTAGGAGCAAGAATGCAAATCAACATGTCAAACCTAAGAACATGGTGTATATGAGCAATGTTAGTATGCTAATAGAAACCAAATTTAAATAAAGCTTCTACAAACTAAACAAAATTCATAAACTTCAAGATAGACTAAGATGAGCAATCAATTGAGAATATGAGCCATTAATGGGCTCTCTCAATGAGAAGCTCTCTTGTTGAGTAGCTTTGTCTAAATAGATAGGATGTATGCTCAAGCTTATGCTTCCAAAGGCTTCAATGGATGATTGTGGATTTTTGGTGTGGATAGATGGCTTTAGTATGGATTTGGCTCTCAAAATAGCATTATAACTTTACTTCATGGATTGTGTTATTTTGCAAAGGGGAAGGATCCAATTTATAGGCAAGAGGCTTGAGGGATTGAGGGCTAAGATGCAAGGATGGGAAAAAGCTTATGGAGGGCTCAGATTGCATGAGAGGAGAGCACATGGATTGTGCTTCCTTACAACCAATCAAGGAGTGACACATGTCACATGGTGAGAGGATGGAGGAAAGGGGAAGGATGAGTCAAAAAAAGAGGCTCAAGGGATAAAATCTTCATAAAGACCCTCATAATGACTTGTAAGAGCAATAAAAGGGCTTGTAAGAGTCATTTATGACCTAGTGGACTTCATAAAGTTTTATGGTTGAGATATTTTGAGGGTGATGAGAGCAAATTCGACTTGGACTTGATTAGGAAGGTTTTAAGCTTGCTTAGGCTTGTGCAAATGATTAGAGGATGGATTAGGATGGTTTAGGATTAGCTTAGGGATAGGCAAGTGGATGGCATTTAATGAGGGTGGGTGAAGGAGGAGATATTTGTTAGCTTTGGCTTGGGTTAGTAAGTCTTAACCCATGTTTAGGGAATGTGACAAGGTTAGGAGGGGATTAGGATTAGGTTTAAAGACATCTTCTAGAAGAGTCTAGATTTTGGAGGAGGATAAAGACTTTCTAGAATAGTCTAGAATTTCTTAGGGTGAGGATAAATTAGATTTTTAGGAAATAAATAAAGTTTTATTTATTTCAAGGGTTTGGGTTGAGGAGATATTTATTAAAACTTTTTTAATAAACATGAGGATTAATATTTAATTTTAATTAAATATTTTGAGTTGGGGTTAGGGGTAGGAAATGATGAGATTAGCCTTTAATTGAAATTAAAGAAGGATTAGAAGATTTTGGAAGAGGTTATTGGTCATAAGGAAATTGGCCAATTTTTGGGCAAAAAAATAATTTTTTTATTTATTTTAGGATTTTTGGTCAATTTATTAATTAAATAATTAATAAATAAGGAAATAATGTTTAAATAAGATTTAAACATTTTTGGGAGGGATTCCTTAATTAAATATTTTTAATTAAGATAAAGGGATTTAATGGCATAAAGATTAATTAATTAATTAAATAATTAATTAATTAATAAATGATGATGTCATCAGGACTTTTTCAGAAAATAAAAATACTTTATTTTCTAAAGGTTTTTAGGTGTCTACATTTTGCCCCTCTTTGATGTGATGCCGCAAGTGGCATGACATCAAAGATAAGAAAATAAGATGCCCAAGGCTAGAGCAGAAGAGGAGAGAATGGACTATGAGATGCCCCCTCAAGAAGGCAGCGGGGAGAGAAAGCGAGGCTTGGTGGCTTCTTGAAAAATACAAGAATCTGGGATGAGCAAGGAGACTCAAATTGGCTTAAGAGAAGAGGCTGAATTAGCTCAAACTCTCACTATGGGAGAATGATAAAGGAGACACACTTGTATTGAATGTTTGATTAGAACATGTACCTGAATCTCCTTGTAATGGTTTCTCTTCTTCAACCTCTTCATCCATTGTGGTATCCTCAATGTCTTTCTCCTTTGAAACATTGCTCAATTCTCTAATTCTTTGTCTTCTCTCTCATTGATGTTGTGCTTCATGCTCTTTATTTGTTGCAATCTCTTCATTTGTCAGAACTTTTAATTTCTTCTTTCTTTTTTGTTTTGATCCCATGTTTGCACTAGTTTTGAATTCAAATCAACAGCTTGCAAATTGTAGAAGAAGAAAAGAAAATAGAATAACTATGATAGAATTCACTACTGCAGATCAAAACTATTATTCAATCATTGCAATCATTAAAAAGTGGTCTGTGGGGCATCTTTTGGGGCCCAACAGGTAGATCAGAATCAGGTACCCAATAGTTTAAAAATTGGGTACCTAATTTTTAAACAATCGGGTACCCAATTTTTAAAGAATCAAGTTCATGTTTCCGTTAAGGGCTAAAACTGAATCAGTCACCCAATTTTTGAATTACAAATCGGGTGCCCGATTCTAGTTGACATAGGTAGGAATTTGGAATGGCCGTGAATTTGCTTCAGGTTTTGCCTTGGGGAAAGGCATGGCATAGACTTGGTCCCACCAAGCCATGCCTTCATGAACCATTTTTTTCCTAAGGCATTTAATCAACAATTTTAGGGATTGTTGTAATGTTTATATGGTCGTCCCCATTGAATTTTTTGAGGAAACAAAAAGCTATTATAGGTCTTACTGTTTTAATTTCAAAAATGTAAATTTTATAGTGTTATGAGTTCATTTGCTATTTTTCCATTATTTATTAATCAATAGTATGTCTTAAACGTTAAATAGCGACATTCACTAAAACTTTAATAACTTTTATAATTTTTCATATTTTGTAAATTAATTTACATGTCATCAATCCTCACACAATTCTTTTAAAGTTAAAAAATTTTAAAAATAAATTTTAATTAATTTATGGTGTCCCTACACGAGACGTTTTAGAAATTAGCTTAATCATCAATTAAAAATTAATAAAAATATATATATTCATTAAAAAATTCAAGAAAAATATTCTCATCAATCTTTGGTGTGTTAAGTAACTCTGTGCAAAAGGATTCACAAAAAATCATTTAGTTGTGTCAAATTATGGTGTCCATACACGAGCGTGGTATGGTCCTAAAACATGCATTTTGAAAAAGTGGTTTTTAAAGATCCATACCAAAAAAAAAATCTATCATATGGGTATACAAATAAATTACATATTCAAAAGGAAGATCTCAGGCACTACAATTTTTATTTCTAAATTTTTTTTATATTTAATGTCTAAATCCTCAAATTTTGGCATCAATTGACAAAATATTTCAAAAACAAGAAAAAAACTTCCACTTTTTGGCCAAAAGTGAAACCCAACTTCTTGCACTAACCCTCCTATCACATGGTCTTGCAAGAAGCAACATACTCATGCATTATCATCTATAGAGACATAATATAGGGCAGTTGTGCTAGTTATTCAGGAGGTTATATGGCTTTGATAGTTGATGATAGATTTTGGATTTCCCCTTGATAATTTCACCTTTCTTTGATGTGATAATCAGAGTGTTATACACATTTCCCACAACCCACTTGAACATCAGCAGACCAAGAACATTGAGCTTCATATGCACTTCATCAGACATTTGATTCAAGATGGCTATCTTAGCTTGGAGTATATTCCCACTATTGAGCATGTTGTAGACATCTTCCCTAAACCTTTTACATCCCTGTGGTATCTTCAATTGTGTTCTATGCTTGTGGTGAAGGAAGTTGTCCTTAGGGGGTTTAGTGATGAGACCTTCCTTCTTTTTTTAGCATTCTTCTATCTCATTTTGCAGTAGGGTTTTTCCCACGTGTTTTCCCCTATTTCTCCATTTTCTTAGAGATTTGGTTGCGCTAGGTATCTCATTAGGCCATGTTGCCAGTACCCATTTTATGCTTTCAACGTTATAGTTTCCTTTCTTTTTCTACATTGTTTGTAGCTGCATTGTTGCTCATCTTAAGGGGGGTGTTAGAGTAAAGGATTAATTTCATTTCATTTTATTAAATTACCTTTACTCCCTTCATAAGATTTACTTTTGTGCACATGCATTCTCATTTAATAATTAATAATTAATTATTAAATGTCATTTACCTCTTAGGGTTTCCCTTTTAGGTTTTACGATCTCCTTCTATAAGGATTGATCAATTGTATATTCAATTCATTCTTTCCATCTAATAATATATTCTTGCATATTTTTAGAGTCAAATCCTTGCCTTCTCTATAATAGGTTCTTGCGTGCAAGTGTTCTACTAGATCTGTGCATTTGTTCTCATCAAATCCTTCACCCCTTTTACTTTTGTATACATGTATAGGGCTTTTGCCCCAAGCAAGACTGGAGGTTTTCTTCTTTGTTCTTTCCTACCAATGCCCATTTGAATAGAGATTTTGTATTTTTCTTTTTAATATAATGCTACATGGCTTTGACCTTTTACCAATTTAAAAAATTGACAATATCGATATTTGTTTATAAGTTATTGACTATTATTAATATAATTTATTTTATATTATTAAAAAATATCAAGTTAAATAATATCTAAATAAATGACATTTATTAATTTAATTATATTTAATTCTAATATTGTGAAAATGTACACGTCAAAACAATATTTTAAAAAAATTAACCCAATTATATAAAGATAAAGTTAGATTAATGAATGACATAAAGTTGTCATTAATGAACTGACATTTTTAGAAAAATCTAATTAACATGTGGTAAATGTAAAAAGATAAAGTTTTCATTAATGGATGACATAAAGTGTCATTAATGACATGACATGACATATATTTTGTATTTTTATTGAAGGAAATTAGTTTTTATCCCTACTAAAACTAGGATAGGATAGGCCAATGAAATTAGTGAAAATGTGAATTATAAAATCTTGACAAATAAAGAAAAGATGTAAATATGTTAAATTATATTTAATTTTTTTAATTCTATCATCTAATTGGTCAATTTAATTAGAAAAGTCGATTGAATGGATGCATGTCTTTTGGCAAGGAACTAATAAATAGAAAGAATATAAATATTTTACTCTATAAGACACACACACACGCGCACACACACATTATAAGAATATCCATGTTAAATATAAGTGTATTTAGAATATTTCACTTTCATTTGATATTTTTAATCTACTATTAAATATAAATTTAGAAAATTATAATAATACATAAAACTCAATATTTATTATTAGCAAATATTGTTTGATTATCATTTATGTTTCTTTATTATATATTTATGTTAATTTAGATTTATTTTTTAAATAGAACATATTGATGAGAGACTCACAATTATCATTGTGCTTAGATTATTGCTTTTATGATTTATAATTTATTATAGTTGTCATTTTTTGTGTTTTTGACAATCAATATTTTTTTAAATACTTAAAAGTGAAAGGTCTTAAAATCAAACATCATTCAAAATTTCATAAGAAATATTGAGAAAATTGATGCATGTTTATATGTAGTATGTCATGTTTGTAAGACACTGCTCCTCCTCCCTTCCGCCTCACATCCCCTCTTTACCATTCTATCCCAACCCCAAACCCCCTACACAAGTTGTTGTTCAAGTAGTGTGGTTCCATAGGTAGCATCAAGTACTAGGTGATGGACCTCGAGAATTTTGTGCAAGAGCTAAAGAAGGATTTTGAGAATATCAATAAGTGTGCATGTTTTAAAAAAAATTGCTATCAAATTCATGCATGCTTGTTTGATTACCCTTTGTATGATGGAGGAGAGGATTGTGTTCCTCAAGCCAAAAGATGAGGAGGACTACAATGAATTGTTCCAATTCTTCAAGGAAAAATGGGCTTCCACCCTCATCTACAAGGAGATGAATGGGCAGTGATAGTAAAGCTTAGTATTTATGGGGTTTCCTATTTTTTTTTATCTCGTTAGTGGCAACATTAGGGGGTTTGATAATATAGGGTTTCTTGTTTTTTGGTATTTAAATACTAGCAAGCTTGGGGCTTTCATAATACATTTTAAAAAATTGTTATAATTAATGGCCAACTGACTCATCTGATACATTAACTTTCTATTTAAGTATGTCTATACTTTTAGTTTTAATTTCAAAAGCACTCTGGTTTTTATGTTTTTGATAGAGGCAAAAAGTGGTAGTTCTATTTTGTAGTTAATGTGCCAGTTGCTATTAATGCTCTAGTTCCTACCAGGCCTGGAATTTGATGGCTATATTGGTCATTTTTGCACATTTGAACTGTATATGACAGGCAAAAAAATTGTAAGACCGTATCAAGTGATTGGCTAAATTTTTAGATAACCGTCAATATGACAAGTAAATTTATTACTAAACCATCAATATTTAACTTAATATTTTGATAGATGAATGTGATTTTACAATCTTTATAATATATATGTATGATAAATATAAATTAATTTATATTATATATGTTTCTATTTTTTGTTTCACTTTAGATATGTTTCTATTTTGATAATTGTATATATTAATTTGGAATCTTGATTAATTAGAATATAAAGAGTTTTACAAACTTATTTTTAGTAATTTACAATATTAGGTATGTGTTTTTATATTATTTATCATAATAATATTAATTTAAAACTATCTTAAAGAACTTACAAACTTGATTCATTTATTTGAGATTTTTGTGTATACTAGCAATTTATAATGCTAGTGGATAACTGGCCAACGAGCTCATTTTACAATTTTTTAATTAAATAAAAAAATAGAAAGTCATTGCAAAACAATTTTTAAATTGTTTATTAAATCATTGAAATAATGAATCCAGTCGGCTGGGTAGACGCTTCCATTTATAATTATAAGTTTTTGAGGCTTTTTGTATGTTTTACTAATTAATATTTATTATGTTCTAATTTATAAAATATTCACATTTTAAATGATTAGTTATATTATTTTAAAACTAAATAATTGACAATCATTTTTGTTCATAAACGTAAAATGAAAGGCACAATTTTATTCTAGCCGTCATTAAAAATTCATATGATAGGCAAGGGCGACCGTCAAATTCCAAGCCTGGTTCCTACAACACCCTTTTGTTGCTTATCTATTCAAAAAATAATCATACTTCAATTTGTAACTAATTGAGAAGAAATTGCATATGATACTTTTATTGTGATTGTTTTAAATAAAAATAAAAAATAAAATGCATTAATTTTATTATAGTTATTATAAATAGACATAGATTAGTTTTTTCTTTTCTTTTTTAATGTAACTAAAACATAATAAGTAAATTAAATTTTATTAAACTATTTTTAATAATATATCATTATTTTAATAGTACTTGCTACAAAATCTAATAAGATTTTTTTAATTATACTTTTATTATTCATTCTAGATAAGAAAATCTATCTTTTTTTTTATTTTTTAGCAATATAAATGATATATTTATAGACTTTTGAAACTATTAATTATATTTTTATTATTCATTTTAAATAAGAAAATCTGTGTTTTTTTATCTATATTTTTTTTACAATATAAATAATATATTAATAGACTTTTGAAACTGGAAAAACTATTGATAGTTTGATTGAAATACACAACTGATAGTTTCATTGTGGATGGTCCTCCCATTTTTCCTTTATCTTCTTAACTTATCACTATGTTTAGTGATGATTTGCATTTTTTTATTGGGCTTTTTTTAAGTTTTTGTTTTATGTTCTAACCGTTAAATCCCAATCAGCCATCTTTATATATAGTTTGCTTGAGTAAATTGATTGTAAAGGAATAAAATATAGTCGTTTCTTTTCAAATTGCACCAAGAGGGCGGGAGGGAGCGGATAATAAGATGGAGGTAAAGAGCAAAAGCAAGACAAAAAGTGGTTCGTCAGGAATCCCAAAGCTCAATAAATTGTTAGGACAAATCTTTTGCGGGCGAAAAATCTCAAGCTGTGTAAATCTTGGTGATCGGTATGTTCTATTGGACAAGGAACCACCAGTTCAGTTGGTCACTTTGAACCAGGAAACAGCTATCTTGGACAATGAGCCAGCAATCCAGTTGGTCACCATGAACCAGGAAGCAGTAGTTGTGTTGGACAATGAACCAGAGCCAGTCCAGTTGGTCACTTTGAAGTAGGAAGCAGTTGTGTTGAACAAAGAACCAGAGCCAGTCCAGTTGGTCCCATTAAGCCTCGGGGTTCAAGTTAATAAGGGCGTAATGTGTGTGATTGTCCCTTGCAATACTCGAATTCCCACTGCGATAGAGAAATCTTTCATCACTGAGCTTGACAATCTGCGAAACTTACCAGTTCGTATCTACGAAGGCGAGAGAGCTTTGGTTGCGGACAACAATTTGCTTGGAAGTATTGCTCTTGATGGACTTCCACCCATGCGAGCTGGACTCCAAAAGATCAAAGTCTGTTTTGAAGTGGGTGCGGACGGAACCCTTATGGTTTCTGCCATGGAGGACTAGACAGGGATCACCGGCCGGATCAAGATTAGCATTGGTAATGAGAAGAGGAGATTGATAGAATGGTAGTCGAAGCGCACAAGTTTACTTAGTGAGGACAAAGCTACGAAGGAGAAGCTAGTGGCAAAAAGCAAACTTGAAAATTACGCTGCCAACATGAAAGGCAGGGCGCAAGGAATTACAAAATCTGTACAAGATGTGGAGGAATGGCTGGTTAAGAATGACTCTGTAGAAACTGAGAAGATGAAGACTAAATTGAAACAACTACAGCTGGAATGCGATCAGTCACTGAACTAGAAGTATATTCATAATTTACACGGTTTATGGTACTTTCAATAAAGGCTGGAACTTTGCCCACCTCCTCTGTTTGAAGTCCACTTATAACTCTATTTCTATCATTCTTAGGGAGGCATTGACATGCAAAATATTTGTAGCTTGTTATTTTAGATTAATTGTAGACAAGTATTGTAGCAAATTTAATATTGTTAAAAAATATTTTCGAAAACTTTAATTTGGAAAATTCAATTTAGCGGTGGGCTACTCTCTTGACTATGTTATGGTCAAGTAGCTAGAATGATCTTGAATACAATTGCATACTCACACCTGGGATCCTAGCATCATCTGCCTTTTCAAACCATATGGCAGTGCTCTGTCAAAGAGATCACCGCTTCAAATCTCTATAGCCCCAGTGTACTGCCATTGCTCCTAGGTCTTTTCATCCTCAGATGATTGTGGCCTTTGGCGGTGGAGAACAAAAAGTTGAGATGTGTACATTTGTGGTATGATAATTTTTATTTTCAACCACAATATCAGTGTGTGAACATTTAATACACATTTGATTGTAAAGAGGTATTTTAGCAAATTTAATACTGTTAAAAACTATTTTTCCAATCTTTAATTGGGAAAATCTAATATAGTTGTGGGCTATTATGTCCGTTAAAATATGATAAGTACAAAATTCTTAAATACAATTTAATACTCGCAGCTTATATGCATGTTTCCAACTACAGTACAATTTAGGGGATCTTCGTTCTTTTTATGCAACCCTGGTTTGGTTTAATGCTCGTGCATTGAGAAATGGTCATGCTTCTCACCTTTAAGTTAAGTTTGTATAAATCTTTGATTTGTAAGATTGAAATCATCAATATTAATAGATTTCTCATTCTCCGCAATTCTATTTTATTCAGTTTTTCTACAATTTATGCTTTTAACTTCTAGTAGATATAATTTATTTTGCAATGTTAATTGCAAAATTTTACAGTAAATGGGCTCTTAAAAGCTCTGGATAAAATAGATTTGTTTTAACTTTTCCATTGGAGCAACATAAGAGCTTGAGTATCATGATAGCTTTGCTTCTACAAGTTCGGGACAGCCATCGATATTTTTGAGTCATCGCAATTCCAAATTCTGAAGTACATGCTTCTTACGGGTGGTCCTCTCTGTTGAGTGAGGAAGTGCCGTACGATGAGATCCCGTACGATGAGTCTCCCGCATGGTGAGTCTCTCATACGGTGGTTGGCTGATTTTAATATTAATTTTTTATTTTGCACGTACGGGGTGACACAATAATATGTGCAGTGTATGACATTTATGTGTGTAGGGTGACACAATGTTATTTTGTGTCATGGGACCGGAAGCGTGGTGCTTGTGGTGTCAGAGGCATACGTTGATGTTGTGGTGTTGAACAGTACAGTGACACACAATACGTCGGATACTATGGACAGTACGATGAAGTCATGAATGCATCAGTTGGCAAACTGTTTTGCCTATAACTATTTCTGGTATTTTGTAACGAATTTGCAAGGTGTTTTAATGGCTGCAAGAATTTGTTTGAATGCATGTTGATAAAATCAGGTTGATTGAAAAGGCAGGCAGAGCTTGTGAAAATCTAGAGCGTTGTATGTAAAATTCGTTTACTGTAATAGAAAAAGTTGCTCGGGTTTTGGGTGGTGGGTTTTTTTTCCGAAAGGGTTTCTCACGTTAAATTTATTTTTTCTCTATGTCTTGTGTTTGATATGGTTTTCTGATAGTTTATTAATCTGCACATCTCTGTAAGTTTGTTTATGCTTATTTCTCTGTCATATTTGGCATTCGAAAAACATTTCCGCACCGTTGCTTTCCTAACAAGTGGTATTAGAGCCTAGCCAGTTGTGTTATCCTTGTCGGGTAGGGTTTTCTTTATAGTGCCAATTTGGTTTCAGTGGGAGTTTGCAAGTTTTTGTCTGTAAATTGAGATGGCGAGTACGTCAGGACGAGAAAACATTGAAAAGTTCAATGGCACGAACTTTGAGTTGTGGAAACTTAAAGTAGAAGATTTGCTAGTTGATCGAGACCTGTGGAGTGTCGTGTCAAGCATTAAGCCTCCAGGCATGAAACAGGAAGATTGGGAACCAATGGATTGGAAGGGCAGAGGATTAATAAGATTGAGTCTTGCAGACTCAATTTTATTGAATGTCCATGAAGAGAAAACTGCACATTCCTTGTGGAAAAAGTTAGGAGACATTTATCAGGGAAAATCTTTGGTAAACAAGATTTTCCTAAGAAAGAAATTGTACTCCTTGAAGATGGATTGTGGAACGGCTGTGGCGGATCACCTAAACTCATTTAATATGGTGATTGCACAGTTAACATCTATTGGTGTTTCCGTTGATGAAGAAGATCGATGCATGTTACTGTTATGCTCATTGCCTGATTCATGGGATCATTTGGTAACAGCCATAGGAAGTACAACTACCAAGTTGAAAATGGAAAAGTAGTTGCTTCACTTCTGTCAGAGGAGATGCAAAGGAAGTCCTCTGAGGCAGCCAAAGAAGCCTTGAGTGTCAGAGGAAGATCTTAAGAAAAGAGTAAGAAAAAGGACACGAAGTCGAAGTCTCAGGAGCGATCTGCCACTCCTGGAAAGAAGTCCAAGGTGAAGTGTTGGAATTGTGGGCAGAAAGGTCATATCCAAAAGGATTGCAAGGAGGAGAAAAAAAAGAAGAAGAAATTTACTTCCGACATTGAATCTTCTCAAAGTGATGCAGATGCTTTTGTAGCAACCTTGGCAGTGCCTGCGTCTAATGATGTATGGTTGGTGGATTCGAGAGCATCATTCCACATGACATCCCATAAAGAATGGTTCTCAAAATATGAACCATATAATGGTGGAAAGGTATTCTTGGTGAGTGATTCTACACTAGAAATTGTTGGCAGAGGAAGAGTCAGAATTCAGTTTCCTGACAGAAGATAAAGAGAATTGATGGAGTGCTTCACATACCTGGTCTAGCTCGAAACCTACTGTCTGTAAGCAAGTTGAATGATGTTGGAGTTCAGGTAACATTTGGCCATGGTGGTTGTAAGATGACTAGGGGTTCTATTATTTTAGCTAAGGGTGAATGTGTTGGGCCACTATATAAGTTAGATGCCATACCGGTGTGTTGTAATAGTATCTCTATAAAGTCTGGTAGAAGTAGTGACATAACCCGTGATGCAAATGCTATGGAAGTTAAACTTCCTGCAGAGAAAACAATGCTTTGGCATCATAGGCTTGCCCATATTGGCGAGAAAGGTTTAAAAACCTTGAAGAATAAAAATTTGGTTGAGGGGTTGGTTGATTGTAACCTTGAATTTGATTTCTGCGAACATTGCATTTATGGAAAACAAAATCATGTTCAGTTTTATTCCAGTTCTCAAAAATCTTCTAGTTTGTTGGACTATATTCATTCTGATGTGTTTGGTCCAGTGGATGTTCCTTCTCTATCTAATTCAAGATATTATGTATAGTTTATTAATGATTATTCAAGAACATTTGTTTATTTTTTGAAGAAAAAATCAGAAGTGTTCAGTCGATTTAAAGAATTTAAAAGCTTTGTTGAAAATAAGACTGGAAGAAAGATTAAATGCCTAAGGACAAATAATGGTGGAGAATTTTACAATGCAGCTTTTGACAAATTTTGTATAGATCATGGCATCAAGAGGCATAAGACGACGCCTTATACTCCGCAACAAAATGGAGTAGTGGAAAGGATGAATCGGTCGTTGATGGAGAGTGCAAGAAGCATGTTGGGAGGTGCTGGTCTAGAACCAAAGTTTTGGGCTGAAGCAGTAGCAACAGCATGTTACTTGTTGAATCGTTCTCTGACGATAGTGCTAATTGAAAAGACACCTATGGAAGCATGGTCTGGTAAGAAGCCCTCAATAAGACATTTGCATGTTTTTGATTGTGAGGCATACGCTCATGTACCTAAAGTGAGTAAGTCAAAGTTGGATAACAAAGCTATGAAGTGTATCTTTATCAGGTACGGTATTGGTGTGAAGGGATACAAATTGTGGAACCCTCTCACTGAAAAGGTTTTGTATAGTAGGAGTATTATCTTTCGAGAAATGACACCTAACTCACTTGACCAGCAAGAGAAAATTGAGAAGAGAAAGGAAGTAGTTCAAATCCCTTTAACTTCCGGACAAGAGGTATTTCAAACTCCAAATGAAGCTGAGAATGAGAATCCAGAAATACCTGAGAATGAGAACGAGGAGAACTCGAGAAATCATACAACTGAAGAAGAAACTGATGGACCTCATGATGAACCTTAGGAAGTTTTACAACAAGAAGTGAGGAGATCTACTCAGGCAAGGCGACAACCTGATAGGTACGGTTATTCACCAGAAAGATTTAATTATTCTATGTTGAATGTTAATTATTCCTATGCATTGCTTACGAATGTTGATGAGCCTAGGACTATCAAAGAAGCAATTAATATGCCAGATTTAGATTCTTGGTTGCCATCCATGAATGATGAAATGAAATCTTTGGAAAAGAATGAAACCTGGGATCTGGTACATTTTCCTGACGGAAGGAAACACGTAGAATGTAAATGGGTATTTAAGAAGAAGTATGGTCTAGACGGAAGGATTGACAAGTATAAAGCAAGATTGGTTGCGAAGGGATATTCTCAAAAGGAAGGGGTTGATTATGGAGAAATATTTTCTCCTATAGCTAAGCTAGCATCTATCAGATTTCTTTTGTCACTTGTAGCAGTGCATGACTTTGAAATTGAACAGATGGATGTGACAACGACATTTCTTCATGGTGATCTTGAAGAAGAGATATACATGTCCCAACCGGAGTACTTTGTAGAAAAAGGTAAAGAGCATTTGGTATGTAAACTAAAAAATTCTCTGTATGGTTTGAAACAGTCACCCAGAATGTGGTACCAAAAATATGATTCATATGTTTTGTCTTTGGGTTTTACAAGATCTAAATCAGATCATTGTGTATATTATAAAGCTGAAGGTGATCGGATACTTATTATTGCTCTATATGTGGATGATATGCTATTTATAGGCAATAGCAAGGAAATGATTTCGGAATTAAAATCTCAATTATCCCTGAAGTTTGAAATGAAAAATTTAGGGTCAGCAAAATTTATTTTGGGGATGGAAATCATAAGGGACTAGGTAGGTAGAAAACTTTGGCTCAGCCAAAGAAAATATATTACCAATGAACATTCTAGAGCAGTTTAATATGACTGACTGCAAGCAACAGGTAGTTCTAGTGTTACAGGGAAAAAATTTGTCAGTCAATGACAGTCCAAAAGCTCCTGATGAAATTGAAGAGATGAAGCAGGTACCTTATGCAAGTGTTGTTGGAAGTCTTATGTATGCAATGGTCAATATGAGACTAGACATTGTACAAGCAGTGGGAGTATTAAGTTGGTTTATGGCGAATCCGGGCAAGTCACATTGGGATGCTGTGAAAAGGGTCTTGCAATATTTGAAGGTGTAGGACTAGAAAAATGGGTTAAATGCATAACATACTATGAGAAAATCACAAAACTCAATCAACATACGTTAGCACCCACTAGTCTACCATGAAAGCCAAACTAATTAAGAAAGCAATAGAAACCCCCTTTTTCGTTTGTAGCTCCCATGTTCTTCTTTCTTCTCCAAATGATTGTAGCTCCAATTCGCCTATAGTGCACACAAGGTTGAAGCCAAAGCCTATGATGTGGATAATGCCATGAGAATACTTGAAGTGTGATTTTATGTGAGAGAGAGAATGCAACATGCAAAGAAGTAGAGACTCAAAGATTCAAAGATTTGGACTTTCAAAACTTCAACATTCGGATCCGAAATGAGAGGAAGGGTTTCCATTTTATAATTTTCATGTAGGGTGAGTGCATTGGATTTGTCACCCATAGACATGCAATGTGGCAAGAGATTCCTATGACGCATATGATAGAATATGCCAAAAGTAAGATTCTATGACACATGCAAGTCAAATTTGGAAGAGAATCTATGACACGTCATAAGATTCCTCAACCCACTCAAAGCCAAGAATCTATGATGAATAAGCCAAATAGGGACATGCATAAGAGGTAATAATATTTGATTATGAAAAATCTCAGTCAAGTGTCAAAGGAGGATCCACGAGGTGTCGCATCCAAGTGTCATGATGATGCAATATTTTAGGCCCCGTTTGGTTGGGGAAGATGATTTTTTGACATAACCAGGTTATCTTATAACCAGGTTTTCGAAAACCTGGTTTTGTGGTTTGGAAAGCCAATGGTCCGTTTGGTTGACACGGAAGATGAATATACTGTGGACCCCACAATATTATTTAAAAAACTATCATAAAATTCAAAACCTGGTTTTAATTTCGAATTCCACCTTTTTGTTGGAAGAAACTTATTCCAATTTTTGACCAAAATTGGAAGATGAAATTGAAAACCAGGTTATAATTTTAACCAACCAAACACCAAAGTTTTTTTGCAAAACCTGGTTTTGCCTCTGATAACCCGGTTTTGGCCCTCATCTTCCAGCAACCAAACGGGGCCTTATGGAATATTTGAATTAAAAATCCTCTTATTCCACAAAATAAGAATTAGTAGAAAATGGAATTAAATGATGGAAAATGGAACTAGGAAATTAAGAATTTCCATGGTTCGCAGATAATGAATCAATTAATTAATAAAATTAATTAATTGAGGATGATAATTAGGAAGAATAATTAGAAAGAATAGGATTAAATTATGGGTTATTTAATCCTATAGAGAAAATTAGTAAATGATTGGCCAAATTGATTAAATGAATGCGACAGTATCCTTTGATGAAAATGTGACAATGATGGATATCAAATAAGATGATGAAAAGGTATACCAAAACCATGGTCAAATTAATTGATAGATCGAAATTGATAACATGCCAAGGACACATAACATGAATAAATTGATATGTAACATTTAACCGACATTGTAAATGCTACAAAATTGAAATTGATTGATAAGGTTCGATCATAATAACACTGACGAACATTGTCAATATTATTAAAATGGTTGATGATGCCATGATCTAACATTGAAAGCCTCAACAACATCAAATATTGAATGACATGAATGATAGTTTGACCTAGCACTGAGAGCCATGACAGTACTAAGGTCAAATTGATAAGATTGATAAGTTGATAGGTTTCCAAGACATTGAAAGCCACAACAATGCCTAGGAGTGGATAAATGATGATTGATTTGGGATGTTTAATATGTTTCTAGTTAATTAGGACCAATTTCGAGTGATTCTGAGTTGATTTGGGGTGATTTTGAGTTAATTTGGGGTGATTCCAAGTTGATTTGATATGATTTCGAGTTGATATGAAATTGATGTGAAAGGGGATACAAATGATGAAATATGGTCAATCTAGCCAAAAGATCAAAGTTATTAGAATGAGAAAATGGGACAAATTAGTATGAATGAGTGATGAAATCGTAGATGCGAACCATTTTTGAGCATCTACATTTTGCCCCTCTTTGATACAATGTGATTTAGAGTGTTGTATCAAAGAAATAACTCATGAGAAAGCTACAACATGCCCCAGTAGGGATGATATATATGGGTGCCCCCTCGAGAAATTGACTAAGATAAGAATATGATAAGTCAATTTATCAACAACAAGAAGACAAAACCATAGCAATTGACGGATCACAAATCAGAGCTAAGATGTGAAAGTTATGAGGTCTAGAGTGCAAAACAAGGTCAATCGGGAGCTCGAGAGTGATTGCATGGGTTACCACGCAAGAAAGAAACAAAATTATGAAAATTATATTTCATTTTTTCCACAACGAAGATATGAATCCAACGCAACTGACAAATTGCAATTCCGAGTTAAAATGCAAAAGTTATGGGCTCTGGAGTGCAACATAGGGGCTCCGGGAGCAATTCTAGGTATCTTAGGTCCCCAATTGCGCCCAAAACTCAACCAAGTGCATCATTGACGCACTTGGTAAGCCCAAGTGTGCCATGACAGTAAAGAGTGTGTCAATGACACACTGGGAAGCCCAACTGGTCTCAAAAAGTGAAAAATGTGCCCGAGAAGGCCCTGGGGACCAAAATCAACATGACAGGGGGCAACTAGGAGCCCAAGAGTAATTGCAAGTATTAACACTCCATAAAGTGAAAAAACAATGAAAATGATAGCTCATTTTTTTCACAAGGAAGATATGAGTCCAACGCAACTGACAGTTCATAAATCAAAGTTGAAACGCAAAAGTTATGGCCTCCGGAGTGCAACCTAGGGGTTCCAGGAGCAATTTTGGATAACCTAGGTCCCCAAGTGCGCCCAAACTCTACCAAGTGCGTCAATGACGCACTTGGCATGACCAAGTGCATCAATGATGCACTTAGGAACCCCAACTATGCCCTAACAGGGCAGATTACGCCCTAAAAGGCTTCGGGGCCCAAAATCAGCCCGATTGGACTTGGAATGACCTGAAACTGTGTGTGTAGGCCCAAAATGACGTAAAGATGTCATAACATGAGGGGAAGCATCAAAAATGGTCGTATTTGGTCAAAGATGATGAGACAAATGTTAGACTAAGGTTGAACCAGGTGGAAAGCCAAAGAAAGGTTATTGACAGTGTAGGATGATGCAAGAATGCATGAATGCAAGATGAAGATGACTTGGTGAATCGGAAGACATGATTATGGTGATGAAGAAAGATATGAAAAAGAAAGATGAGATGAGGAGATGTTATTATGATGGAAAGACTTTTACTTCTAGAAAGTGCACTATATGTCAAATGGAGGTTTATTTTGATATGGCAAATAGAATGCAACACATCATGGCATAAAGGGCCAGAGCGCAAATGCAAGCCTCTTGCGTAAACAAGCACGATGCAAACAAAGAATGACCTTGTCCTTCCTAAGGCATATGTACATGCCCCAGACTCTCAAAGGTACATTGTAATAGACAAAAATAGAAAAAGATGACCATGAACCATCCCATCCACCCTCATAGATTAGTTTTATATCATCGAGTAGCATAGGAACATGATCAAAGAAAAACAAAGAAAAAAATAAATCACTCACTAAACAGCGTGAGCCCACAGCTATCCTTGTCCATTATTACTTGCTTTTTAGTGTGTTAGGTGTTTAGATGGTGTTTGACATGTTGACGGTGTGATAGTTCTGGTTTTGGATTTAGTTGATAAGTTCATAGTGAGTGGTTGGATTGATTGTTGGTTCACGTTGGTCAGATAGTGTGATTGTCTTGAAGTGTAGTGCTTTGATTTTCAGTTTGCAAAGTGCAAGTGTTTACTCAATAGGGTTGGTTATCCATAGTGAGTATATACAAGGTTTATTGCAAATTTTTGACTAGTTTTGTGATTTTTAGGGTTTTGTGGAGATATTTGATGTTTTTGCGTGACTAGTTTCCTCAGGACATTTTATGATTTTTAGGGTTTTTTTAGGACATTTTATGATTTTTAGTGAGTTTTTCAGGATCGTATTTGAATGTTTAGGATTTTTTCAGGACATTATGTGATTTTTAGTGATTTTCTGAGGACATTTTATGATTTTTAGGGATTTTTTTAGGATCGTATTTAAATTTTTAAGGATTTTTTCAAGACATTATGTGATTTTTATAGATTTTCTCAGGACATTTTATGATTTTTAGGGACTTTTTTCAGGACATTTTATGATTTTTAGGGATTTTTTCAGGATCGTATAAGCATATACAAGTGTTAGCTCCAATCCGTTATGTGATAGATCCAATGGATAAAAAGCACTTAGAGGTATGCCCCTAGTTCAAATTCAAACTTATGCACCATGTAGGTAATATGCCCCTAGACAAGACGCAAATTATGTACAGAGGCCAATGACAGAGTGTGTGTGTAGACAGGTGATACTTAAGCAAGGTAACGAAGGACATTAACCAGTTCGTGAGCCATGATAAGGAACCAAGGATGTCTTGCAATATGAAGGGTATGATCAAGGAAAGATAGAGGAGCAAAAGACCAGATGGAATCCTGATAGATGGAGAAGCAATAACTGATTACACATGGCGCATGTTTGCCAAGTTTTCACCATGGTACTTGCCCAAAGCGCCTGTTTGCCAGGTTTTCACTTTGTGATGGAATTTTTCTCTTGACTCAAATTTTCGTGCCAAGATGCCTGTTTGCCAGGTTTTCATCAAGGCATCCTTTTTTCTTTTTTTCTTTTTTCTTTTTTTTTTGGTATTTTTCTTCTTCTTTTTTATGACATTTTTCAATTTTTTTGGGTATTTTTTCAGGACTTTTAGATGAAATCAAGAATGTCACTGACAAATGTTGAGAAGATATCTGTTGCTGGTGCTGCTAGCTGATGAGCTCTGGATCCATGACTAACCATAATTATGGAGGATTTGTTCTGAGTCTGTAGGTAAAATCAAACCACTAGAAAGGCCTCGAGAGATACCATCGTGTACCGTATGTAAGACAATGTTTATCTCTTGCAAATCAAGGCATCTAAATTGGGTCAATAGAAATGTCATATGGGACGTCACTAATGATGACATATGCAAAGTCTTGTTGGATAAAGGATTGATTTTGGTTATTGGACAAAGTAGGTAGTTGGATTTGGGGATAAACAAAGGGATATAAGTGAGGGTTGGGAGGGTTGGGACCAATGACCTTCCGCATGAATGCTGATTGAGAGAGCTCCAAAAGACTTTGTGGCATGTTGAACACTGGAACACTGATATTCATGGCATCATATTTTTCATTTTGTATCCTTGGGAGCTGCTTAGCTTTTGATTTTTTATAGTCTAATGGTGCCTTTTGATTTTCACCAAGAGAACTATGCTTGCTATCTTTTTCTCTTTTTGCTTTGTAGCTAGAAAGTGGAGTTGGCTCCCCAAAATATGCTAATGTGTTCTCTTTAGGAGAAACTGCTTCTTTATGATCTTCAGTCATAATGCCTTCAAATTCTATTATAAGAGTGTCATCATTGTCGAATCGATCAAAAATTGGTGGTCCACATTGGTCCCAATCCAAAGGTTCAGGATAACTTGAGGAGATGTCATCATCAGTGTTGAATGGGCTTTGGTTGAAGGTAGATATATGGGTAACTGATTCAACTGGGTCATTGGGGTTATGCTCAAAGGCTAGGGGTTTTTTGGTTTCAAGTGGGATATCCTCATATGCCTTTTCATCATTCGAAACATCCATAGTCTTCAATGTAGGTACCACGGTACCAGGAGGACCTATTCGTAATGGTTTAAATCCAAGCCCCAAACTAGGAGGTTATCCTTCTGTAGTGATAGGTTCAATGATTCCTTGTTTCTGAGATCCAAGACCACTATAGCTATCATAGCCTTGTTTCTGTATGATGGTAAACCCAAGTCCATACTTGCTAGGAGATATCAAAGTGGGTTCTCATTCTAATTTTGCTTTCTCAATACATATGGATGTATTCTCATTGATAGAAGTATCATTCTTTGTACTGATGGGAGAAAGTGGTGACTCCCTAATGTGAGAGACTTGAGACATAAAGCACTCTCCACACCCATTGTCTTCAATCTTCATCTTTTCCTTGGCTTTACTGAGCAGTATATCGGCATCCACATACTTAGAGGGATTTGTGGGTTGTGCTTCATTGTTTGTTGGGATTTGGAATGCAGTAGCATCTCTTAGATTAGCACAAAACTGGAAAGGATCTGGATCACCGGGGATGGTAACCTCTATGTTGTGATAGGAAAACTTCAAACATTGATGATATGTAGAAGGGACTACTTTCATAGCATGAAGCCAAGGGCATCCTAGTATCATGTTGCAATTCATTTCAATGTCTAGGACATGGAACAATGTGTCTTCAGTAGCTGGACCAACTCTGACAGGTAATGTGATGATGCCCCTAGAGAAGCGTTCACCATCATCATAAGCTTTTATTGTGATTCTTCGAGAGGGATCCACATCATCTTCAGAATAACCCAAATTTTTGACAATCTTAAGAGTACAGATGTTCATTCCTGCTCCTCCACCTATTAAGACATGTCTAACTTTGGCATTATGGATGAAGACTTCGAGATAAAGGGGATCATTATGGTTAGGTTTGTCCTTAGGAATATCTCGGGGTGAAAAAGTGATATGTTGTGATGCGGATAGGTTCCCAACTATGGCTTGGAACTGGGCAACATCAATGTTATCTAAGACAACTGACTCTTTAAGGGCTTGATCCAAGATTTTTTGATGTTGGGGAGATGCACGCAATAGGTTCAAAATGGATATTTGTGAATGGTTTTTTTCGAGTTGTTCAACAAGGCTATAATTAGATGAAGTAGGAGCAGTAGGTCTACTTGGGGGTGCAGGTCTAGTAGAAGCAGTAGGTCTAGATGGGGCTCCAGGTAGGGTGATCTTGCTACGACATGTAGTGGTAGCACAGCGAGGGTCTTCAGCCTTCAATGTGAATGTGGATATGCAGAAGTCAGACTCATTAAAGCAATTGATGGTGTAGTCATAGTCGGTGTGTGTGTAATTCACATTACCTTGTGAGTTTGAGTTTGAACTAGAGGGTTTCTCTTTGTCATGATTACCCAAAGGATCTTTGAAAATAGTGTGATTAGAGTTGGATGCTAACAGTGATGGATCAACTGTGATGACACCATCATCAATAAGGTCTTGTATTGCATGTTTCAGTTGGAAGCATGATGAAGTCTTGTGTCCTTTGGTGCGATGGTAATCACAATACTTTTTGTCATCCCACCAATCTGCTTTAGTTAATGGTTCATCTTTGATTGGGGGTAGCTATAGGAAGTTATTACTTAGTAACTATTGTAATGCAGTCTCAAGTGGTATTCCCAATGGTGTGAATTTCCTATCTTTGGTTCTAGGATGTCTTTTGTCTTGTGTGAAAGTCTCAGTTTTTTGTTGTTGAGGTGTTGTTTGATTAGGAGTTTTTGAACTTGTAGGGTTTGCACCTTTCAAAGTCAGTTGAGGTTGTGTTGTGCTAATCGTGCGGGCATCTACAATGCCATCATTAGTCACATTCTTGTTTTTGGAGAAAAATTTTGCCTTTTCATTAGACGAGTTGGTGTTTGTGTTTTCTTTATTTATCTTGAGGATTCCCTTACGAATAAGAGCATCTTCAATACTAGCCCCCTTTTTCATCAATTTAGAAATGGTGCTTGGACTCTTGATTTTGAGTTCATACATTAAGTCTGGGACTAAGTTTTCAATGCACAAGTTTACTTTTTGTTCTTCAGAAATGTCTAGTGAGCATTGACTAACTAAGCTTCTCCAACGTAGTAAGAATGTGATGAATGATTCTCCCATTTTCTGTTTAGTTGAGCACAAATTAGAAAGTGTCACCTCATTTGTAATGTTAAAGGAAAAGTGAGAGATAAACTTGTCTGCTAGCTCTGACCAAGATTTGATATTACCAGGAAGTTTGGAGTACCATTCAAGTGCAGGCCCACCTAGAGAATGAGGGAACAATCTCATAAGGTAAGTGGGCTCATCACTGAGTTCGGTACATGAAGCACAAAATTCTCGGATATGATCAATAGGGTTTCCTTTTCCTCGGTATTTTTCAAACCTTGGAGCTTCAAAGTGTTTTGGGAATGGAGGCATATACAGACTTTTATTGAATGGATTAGGACGTAGGTCCCTTTCTGTATATAGAGCCTGTTTCTTTTGGACTCCCAATGCCTCAACTTGTTTGGAAAGTTGTTTGAATTGTTGTAATAGTTCCTCATTGGGGTTTTGCATGATGGTCTTTCCTTCAAGTCTTTTGTTTCTATGAGTAGACCATTTGCTATGGCGAGAACTATGTCTACTTGATTCTGACATTTCTGTGTCTGATGAATTTGATGAAGTGTTGCTAGGTGGTGGAGGTATGTTGGCACCTTGAAGACAGAAAGGTCCTTTTTGTTGGAGTACTTGTTGTGGTATTTGATGTGGCACTTGTTGTGAGATTGACTGTGATTGTTGTACCATGTGTTGTTGTTATGCCATGTGTTGTGGTTGTTGTTGGGATACCTTTGTTGGTTGTATGTGAGACCATGTGCGTGCTTGTTGTTGTAGAGGCATTTGTTGTGGTTGTTGTGGCATATGTTGTTGTTGTAACAAATGTTGCTAGTATGCGATTTGTTGCTCAAGGCGTCTTTGGTATTCCAATTGTTGCTTGAGTTACTCTTGTTGTTTAGCAAACATCATTTGTTGTTGTTCGAATTGTTTTTGATAAATTGTGTGTAAATCAAGTGGGTCCACATGGGATTGCATGTTAGGAATGTTGGATGTTTGCTCCACTTGTGGTTGTTGTTCTTGTGTTTGATGTTGTTGTTGATATGTGGGATGTGTGTCAAGTGGATGTAGACTTGGTTGTGCCTTGGAAGTGTTGAGTCCTTGTACCATTGTAGGTTGTTGTTGTTGTGGGGGTTGACTAAGTCCTTGAGAATTGAACGTCATGTTTGTATTTTTGTTTTGGTACCTTTGTGTTTTAGATGTTCCTGCTTGCGACATCATATTGACTTGACTATGAGATAAAATTTTATTGGGAATGGGTGTAATGTCAATAAGACTTTTCCTTTGTGTGTCCATAGGAATGGTTGCACTTGATGTTTCACATGTTGTATTTATGAGAGGCTCCATAGTGTTTGATGTCGTAGCACGGGGTAAGGTTAGAAGCAAAGGTGTACTTTGTTGATTTGCCTCCAAAGAAGGTATGTCTGGCATCCCTAGAGCACGGGTCCCTTTAGGTGCATCTTTTTGTTGCATCATGTGACTAAAATCAAGTCTTAATGTCCTTTTGGGGTGTTTAGGGATTGGTGGTATTTCATCAAAAAAGGGGTTAACATTGATGTGTTCAAATGTACTTTGGAGGATTTCTATTGTTGGTTCTTGATGGGACCTTATAGGTGCCATTATTGTGTTTGAAAACTCCAAAGGTTGTTTTCCCTTGTCTAATTCCAAATTTATCATGGATTGAATGTTTTCAATTGTTGTGTTGGTTTGATTTTTTGACCTAGGACCTTCCAAGTTTGGGTTAAATTTGACAATTTCTTGGGCTACCAAACGTTTGAAGTTCTTGCGAAAACTTTTGTCTTGACATGCCCTAGCCATTTCTTCATCAGTGATGTCATAATTAGTGTCAGATTCATCACTTAGGTGTACAATACCTTGATGTATGTTTGATGTGTTAGGTTGGCTAAATTCAAAGGAATGTGATTCTTCATCTTTAGGTGAGGTTGGTACACTTCCTCCTCCTGGTGGCATTGGCACGAATATAGGTTCAAAGTTAGGACTCCATTGAACCATCCCATGTGTGGGGGAAGTGTTTGGAGGAAATCTCATGGTAGGTGCATTGTTCAAGGTTTTTTGTGCCATAGCTTGATTATGAGGATCTTGCGGATACATGTTCAAGGGGTCTGCTAGTAATGGTTGTGATGCCTCGATTTGGTCTTCGTCAAAGGTTTGTTGGATTTTCTTGCTCTTTCTTTGTCTTGGATGAGATTTTGGTTGTGCTTGTGCCTATAAAAACAAAGGTTGATAGAGTTCCTCGGGTCTCTGAGCTGATTGCGTCCTAGTAAGTGTTAGCATGATACCTAAGAGTGCAAATGCAATGGAATTTTTGAGTGTTTTGGGTGATTTAGAGTGGTGGGTATGAAAGATATGAGTGTTTTTGGGATTTTTAAGTGTTTAGGAATGTTATGCAATGTGAGGAAATGCTAGATGAATTATGGTTTTGATGTGCAAAGTGAAAATGTCCTAGGGATGTTTTTTAAATGCAAAATGCAAGGTGATGTTTTGAAGTTTGACTAGAGGGGATGAAAATGACTCTAAGGTATGCAAAATGACAATTAGGGTTATGTTTTGGACTTGGTAATGATACTAAAGGCAGGTGTATGCAAGGTAGATTATGAAAAGGATTTTTTTTTTTTATGGTTCTTAATGACATTTGGGACATGCAAAATGAGGGTAAATGCTCAAGAAGACAATTTGGTTGATGGACAACTTGATAGGGTTTGGTAGTGAAAATGATGCTGAGGATTTTGATCAATGCAATATGAAGGGGATATACCACTAGGGTAAGTCAAAATGATGTTTGGGGATGCTAGGGATATGATTATGCTATGACAAGGGTGTATGGAAAGTTTTGAACTTAGGTAAAACCTTTTGAAAGTATTTTGCCTAGGAGTTTAACCTTGTGATAAAGGACTTTGGATCTTGACCAAAAACTGATAAAAGACGAAAAGATCAAATTGATAAAAGATGAAAAGGTCAAATATATCAAGACATAGATAGATTTTGACCAAAGAAAATGATAAGAAAAGAGGTAAAAAGACTAGTCAAGATCCATTATCCGTCAACACTAGGAGATACTCTAAGACTTATACTTTGTCTAGATTTTTGACTAAATTCAAAGGTTTTGGGGGTTCAAAATGACGTTTAGAGGACTCAAAATGGTGGTGATGCTGAGTAGATATGCAATATGGACAATTCCTATGATGCAAAAAGGGATTTTGGGTGCAAGATGTGGTTTTGGGTCAAGTGCAGAACAGGGAGGTCTAGAGACTCCTAGATGCAGTTTTGGGGTCCTAAAGTGCAGTTCGGAGGCCCAAAATGGTCATACAGGTAGCCAAGTGTGCCCTAATAGTGCCAAGTACACCCTAATAGTACCAATTACATCATTGATGCACTTGGAGCCAGTTTGGGTGCAGTTGGTAGTTTTAGGGCGCAGTTGGGAAGTCAGGTGCAGGGTGTGAGGAAATGGGTGCTTAATCAAGACCCAGAAACTAAAATTTTCAAAGCTACACTCCCAAGTGCACCCAAACAGTGCAGACTGCATCAATGATGTAGTTGGGGCCCAGATGGGCATAGTTGGTAAGTTGGAAATAGCAGAAAGAGGTTTTGGTGATTTCTGGGCTCCTAAAACTGCTCCTAGGGGTCCCAAGTGCGCCCTAACAGAGCAGAGTGCGCACTAGGACAGAAAGCTAACAGAATGCATGAAACAACAGCATATGAGCATTTTACTGGACCCTCTAATTAATCTAGGTGTGAAAAGGAAGAGCAAATAGTCGTTATACCCTTCCAAGTGAGCTCCTTCCTTGCACCTACAAGCACAAAATAAGAAAACCCAAGTTAGATATGTATGTTCTTTTGGCATATTCTGTCATATGTGTCATAGGAATCTCTTGCCACATCGCATGTCTGTGGGTGAAAAATCCAATGCTCTCACCCTACATATTAATTGATCCATGAGGTGTCGCATCCAAGTGTCATGATGACGCAATATTTTATGGAATATTTGAATTAAAAATCCTCTTATTCCACAAAATAAGAATTAGTAGAAAATGGAATTAAATGATGGAAAATGGAACTAGGAAATTAAGAATTTCCATGGTTCGTAGATAATGAATCAATTAATTAATAAAATTAATTAATTGAGGATGATAATTAGGAAGAATAATTAGAAAGAATAGGATTAAATTATGGGTTATTTAATCCTATAGAGAAAATTAGTAAATGATTGGCCAAATTGATTAAATGAATGCGACAGTATCCTTTGA
Source organism: Cupressus sempervirens (assembly GCA_028749045.1). Taxonomy (NCBI): domain Eukaryota; kingdom Viridiplantae; phylum Streptophyta; class Pinopsida; order Cupressales; family Cupressaceae; genus Cupressus; species Cupressus sempervirens. Next base: position 72,924,515 of record CM053792.1, on the reverse strand, counting down.
TGAAAATGTGACAATGATGGATATCGAATAAGATGATGAAAAGGTAGACCAAAACCATGGTCAAATTAATTGATAGATCGAAATTGATAACATGTCAAGGACACATGACATGAATAAATTGATATGTAACATTTAACCGACATTGTAAATGCTACAGGATTGAAATTGATTGATAAGGTTCGATCATAATAACACTGACGGACATTGTCAATATTATTAATATGAGGTCTAGAGTGAAAAACAGGGTCAATCGAGAGCCTGAGAGTGATTGCATGGGTTCACGTCGAGTTCACCAAATGTAAGACCAGAAAAATGGGTTAAATGCATAACATACTATGAGAAAATCACAAAACTCAATCAACATATGTTAGCACCCACTAGTCTACCATGAAAGCCAAACTAATTAAGAAAGCAATAGAAACCCCCTTTTTTCATTTGTAGCTCCCATGTTCTTCTTTCTTCTCCAAATGATTTTATCTCCAATTCACCTATAGTGCACACAAGGTTGAAGCCAAAGCCTATGATGTGGATAATGCCATGAGACTACTTGAAGTGTGATTTTATGTGAGAGAGAGAGAGAGAATGCAACATGCAAAGAAGTAGAGACTCAAAGATTCAAAGATTTGGACTTTCAAAACTTCAGCATTCGGATCGAAAATGAGAGGAAGGATGTCCATTTTATAATTTTCATGTAGGGTGAGAGCATTGGATTTGTCACCCACAGACATGCGATGTGGCAAGAGATTCCTATGACGCATATGACAGAATATGCCAAAAGTAAGATTCTATGACACATGCAAGTCAAATTCGAAAGAGAATCTATGATGCGTCATAAGATTCCTCAACCCACTCAAAGCCAAGAATCTATGACGAATAAGCCAAATAGGGACATGAGTAAGAGGTAATAATATTTGATTATGAAAAATCTCAGTCAAGTGTCAAAGGAGGATCCACGAGGTTTCGCATCCAAGTGTCATGATGATGCAATATTTTATGGAATATTTGAATTAAAAATCCTCTTATTCCACAAAATAAGAATTAGTAGAAAATGGAATTAAATGATGGAAAATGGAACTAGGAAATTAAGAATTTCCATGGTTCGCAGATAATGAATCAATTAATTAATAAAATTAATTAATTGAGGATGATAATTAGGAAGAATAATTAGAAAGAATAGGATTAAATTATGGGTTATTTAATCCTATAGAGAAAATTAGTAAATGATTGGCCAAATTGATTAAATGAATGCGACAGTATCCTTTGATGAAAATGTGACAATGATGGATATCGAATAAGATGATGAAAAGGTAGACCAAAACCATGGTCAAATTAATTGATAGATCGAAATTGATAACATGTCAAGGACACATGACATGAATAAATTGATATGTAACATTTAACCGACATTGTAAATGCTACAAGATTGAAATTGATTGATAAGGTTCGATCATAATAACACTGACGGACATTGTCAATATTATTAAAATGGTTGATGATTCCATGATCTGACATTAAAAGCCTCAACAACATCAAAGATTGAATGACATGAATGATAGTTTGACCTAGCACTGAGAGCCATGACAGTACTAAGGTCAGATTAATAAGATTGATAAGTTGATAGGTTTCCAAGACATTGAAAGCCACAACAATGCCTAGGAGTGGATAAATGATGATTGATTTGGGATGTTTGATATGTTTCAAGTTGATTAGGACCAATTTCAAGTGATTTTGAGTTGATTTGGGGTGATTTCGAGTTGATTTGGGGTGATTTCGAGTTGATTTGATATGATTTTGAGTTGATATGAAATTGATGTGAAAGGGAATACAAATGACGAAATATGGTCAATCTGGCCAAAAGATCAAAGTTAGTAGAATGAGAAAATGGGAAAAATTAGTATGAATAAGTGATGAAACCGTAGATGCAAACCATTTTTGAGCGTCTACAGAAGGGTATGTCACAGTATGCATTATGCTATCAAGGCAATTCAGTGGGATCTAACAGGTCAGTTAGCATTCAAGGTTATGTTGATGTGGATTGGGTTGGGGACGTTGATAGGAGAAGATCCACTAGTGGATATGTATTTATGGCGAATGGTGGTGCTATTAATTGGATGAGCAAAAAACAAAGTGTAACTGCATTGTCGATAATTGAGGTAGAGTACATGGAATCTACTCATGCATGTCAAGAGGCAGTTTGGCTTAAGCATTTGTGTTCAAATATTGGCTATGATGCAGGAAGAATTATAGTTTTTTGTGATAGTCAAAGTGCAATATGTTTGGTGAAAATTTTGACTTTCCATGCTAGAACAAAACATATTGATGTAAAATACCACTTTGTACGTGACATGGTCAAAGATGGAAAGGTAAATCTTGAAAAGGTTGATACTTGAGAGAATGTTGCAGATGCATTGACAAAGCTAGTGAACACAAGTAAGTTCAAATGGTGCACAAACTTCATGGGGCTTAATACATTGACTCTTGTTAGTAGTACTCAAAGAGTGATTCAGCACTTAATCAAGTGGGAGATTGTTGAGTGACGAAGTGTCATACAGTGAAATCCTATATAGTGAGTCTCCCATACAGTGAGTCTCTCGTACGGTGGTATGTCACCCTATGGTGGTTGGCTGATTTTAATATTAATTTTTATTTTGCACATACGGGGTGACACAATAATATGTGTAGTGTACGACATTTATGTGTACAGTGACACATATGTTATTTTGTGTCATGGGGCTGGAAGCATGGTGCTAGTGGTGTTGTGGTGCCGAAGGCATAGTGTCGATGGTGTCGTGGTGTCAAAGGCATACATTGATGTTGTGGTGCCGAACAGTATAGTGACAAACAGTATGGACAATATGATGAAGTCATGAAGGTATCAATTGACAGACAATTGGCAAACTATTTTGCCTGTAACTATTTATGGTATTTTGTAACGAATTTGTAGGGTGTTTTAATGGCTGCAAGAATTCGTTTGAATGCATTTTGATAAAATTAGGTTGACTGAAAAGGCAATCAGAGCCTGTGAAAATCTAGAGTGTTGTATGTAAACTTTGTTTACTATAATACAAAAAGTTTCTCGGGTTTTGGGTGGTGGGTTTTTTTCCCGAAAGGGTTTCCCATGTTAAATCTGTGTTTTCTCTATGTCTTGTGTTTGATATGGTTTTCTGATAGTTTATTAATCTACGCATCTCTGTATGTTTGTTTATGCTTATTTCCCTGTCATATTTGGCATTCAGAAAGCATTTTCGCACCGTTGCTTTCCTAACACTCTCAACATTTGGGTTTTATTCTAGTTTAGTTTAAAATTGAGTAAGGCATTTGCTTCTTTATTATGAAGCTAGTTTCCCTCTTTCTTGCTTAAAATTCAGGTTGAGCTTTTTGTTTCAATGGCTATTTACCAAATCCTGCTCACCTACCACCCTAATGGCCAGCACAATGGTTAGAAACATTAATGCACGGTAGGTGAGTTCAAAAATTGAAAAATGAGAGGGAAAATGTTTTTGACAGGAGACAAAAGGAATGAATCTGATTCATTTGACCAGTTGAAGAGTTGCATAAGAGAGTAGAGTAGAAGAGTTGGATTAGTTATAGAGCAGAGAAGGAAATCGATCAAAAAATCAAGTCAAAATTAAGAAGACAAAAGGGTGCACATGTTGGATCTTTTTGTCATTCTATAAGTTTGCATTGATTCGACCTATGAAGTAGTGATTGCTCTACGCATTGTTGTATACAACTATTAGAGCTATAAGTTTTAAGTTCTAAGTTTTATCAGTTTGAAGATTTTAGGATTTTCTGGTTGAAGCTGAATGCTCCCAGATTTTGTAATAGTTTTATCATATTTAATAGAAAGCAAGCAAGTAGGCAGGCATACTTGGCAATCTATTTTTTTTCTTCTATTTATCATTGCATAGTATTTTGCATTTGAGAAGTTCATAGTTAAAATCTTCATCCTTCAGCTCTCTGCGTTTTAATGATAGTTTGGTATAATGGTCACTTGGTCTAGTCTTTGATTGAGTTCTATCTCTGTAGTTTGTGTCGAGCTCACTCAGCATACTTTGTTTCCCAGCTTCACTTTGCAGAGGTGATCCCTTGTTGCCAAGCTCACTCAAAATCCCTTGTTGCCAAGCTCACTTGGCATACACTATTGTTGAGTTTCTCTTGTGTGCCGAGTTCACTTGGCTTCTTCTTGTGCTGAGCTCACTCAGCATCCACTCGGCATCCACTGCCTATCACTCGACATCCATTGGTGTCAAGCAAAACTGTCACTCGACACCTTCTTGTGCCAAGCAAAATTTTAGGGTTTTAATTCACTTTTTTACATGGTATCAGAGCTTTGAGGCCTCATATCCACAGTGAGTTAGGGCATTTTTTTTGGGATATTTGACATGGCAGGAGATGTAAGAAAAATATGGTAGCAACCACCCTCCTTTAATGGACAAAATTATGATACATGGGCAAAGAAAATGAAAATCGTAATGGTAGTCAATGAGTTTGGCTGGAAAATTATAAATCCTTCCCATTAATTATTTACCAACTAGTTTTTCCTCCACTTTTTACTCTCGTTTTAATATTTATTAGTTGTTATCTCCATTTATAAATTTTTTTAATTTATTTAAAAATAATAATTACTTTCCTCCTCATCTCTATTTATTTAACTATTGATTTTTTAAATTGATTTAGATTTTAATTTTTAAATTATTTTTATTTATTTTTCATAGTGGTTTAGTTTTTTCTTTAAATATTATTTTTTAGTTTCTATAATTTATTTAGTCACTAGAATATTTGTTAAAGATGTTACTATTTTTCATAATAAATTTTTTGATGGGTTTTTTTTAAATTGTTTTTTTTTCTCATATTTGATAAATTTAATTTAAATAAATAATATTTATTAATCTATTTAAAATATTTTAGCAAAGATTATGTTATTTAAATTGAAAATTATTAATAATCTAATTTGTTCATTATATTTAAAAAATAATTTTATTATTGAGCACCTATCTTTTATCGTTGTAAGCACAAAAAAATGTGCAACTGCTAATTTTATGTATATATATATATGAGGGTTTAGACCTGCTATAATATCCCTTGCACAAACTGACTAATTTTAGCTCAAGGAATATTATCAAAAACTTGTATGTTGCCTTTCAGTGCTAAGAAATTTTGAATGTTCTCAAATGATATTACAATGCCTCTTACAATGAACTAATATGCAAGTGCATTTCTTTTGGTATTTTCAATGCATATACATGGAAACTAGATATGGAATGCATACCTACAACCAATTAACATTTTGATAAACAATTGACATACAACTATATGCTGATCATATGTGCTATTAGATGAAAATTTCATCAAACAAATGGTATGCAACATGTATCTCCTTTATTGAATTCATTCTCATGTACAATGTTGCTATGAGTTTTTCAAGACAAATGGGCTTACAATAATGACTATAGTAATATCAAAATCTGATTCTAAATTATCATAGCAAAATCATATGCCTAAAAATTACAACACTAACTATTAATAGTTGCAAGAGGAACTCGATAATAGTGATGCCCAAGGATGGAAATGAATCAAACATAAATATTGTAGTGTGGCATTGTGCATGCGTACTGTAGCAGCCAAAATGTATTCTCCAATTTAAGCACAAATAGAACTCCAAAATGAAGCTCTCCCAAATGCCAAATTCAGTGGATATTTCACCACCTCAAATAGTTGTGACACTGAAGAGTTGGCATTCTCCAATGGCTAACTGAAATCAGAAACCTTAGTTTCCTCTTCCAAGTTTATATCAAATGCAATTCACAATAATCGAATGATTAACAATCAAGCTCTCCCCTCTATTTATTCTTTTCCTTCACCCTTCTAGAAGGAATAAAATATTATTTAATTGCATTTTCTAGAAGCTTCCCCCTTTCCAATACAATAATTAATTATATTTCTAGAAAATGCACTCTCTAGAAGCTTCTCCCTTGCAATACAATAATTAATTGTGCTTTTAGAAATTAAATTACTTAAATATAAAATCACCTTTTAATTTAATTTTTTTAATGACTTTATAAGAAATTAATTTAATCAATTTCTTCTTATTTCTTCACTTAGCCTTCGGAGAATGTAAAGGCTAAGAACTCCATTGAGATGCTAAAAAGATGAGGACATTACACTTGCGAGACAACCTAGCGAGGCACAAAGCCTGCGAACTACCAAGTTACCAACCAACTAATTATATATTTATGTTAATTTATTTATTTATTTATTTATGTTTAAACAAAAAATAAGTTAGAGGCTCACAATTATCATTGTGCTTAGGTTATTGCTTTTGACAATCAATATGTTTGTAATGATACTTTTATTGTGGTTGTTTTAAATAAAAAGGAAAAAACAAACATGATAGTTTTATTAAAAGTTATTATGAATAGACATAGACTAAACTAGTTTTTATTTTTTTATTTTTTTTAATTACTAATGCATGATAAGTAAATTAAATTTTTTCTATTAACTATAAAGAGATAACAAAAAAAGACAATCATTGAGAGTCAAAAAAGAGGCATAGCCTCACTCCGACACTAAAGTGGCAAGAGTACAACTAGAATAGATCATATACAACAATAGCCTAAAGAAAGATACAATATTATTATTTTAATAGTACTTAATAAAACTCAAATATAATACTATTTTAATTATAATTATTTTATTATTCATTTTAAGTAACAAAATTATTATATATGCATTTAAAGTTTTGAAAATATTGTAAACAACCATTAATATTGCAAATTCAATTTAAGAAGATGAAAACACTCTCTTTCTTAATAAAAAAAACTTATAAAACTGATAGTTTCATTGTAAAAACTCTCTTTCTTTATAATTTTTTTTAATAAAACTGATAGTTTCATTGAAGTTGTTGAAAATACTAATGGAGTTTTTATTGCCTTCTGAACATTTCAGCAAGTTAAGTGAAGGTTTGCTATTTTTTTCTTGGCCCTTTTTTGTTCTTTCTTACCGTTTAATCCAAATCAGCTGGCTAACTTTATATATGGCCTGCTGTAGTAAATTGATTGCGAAGAAACAATATGGAATCCTTTCTTTTCAATTTGTGAGGGAGTCGATGGACAAGGAAATAGGTGGTTCCTCAAGAATCTCAAAGCTCCGTGAATTGGTGGCAGGAATCTTTGGTAGGAAGGAAATCTGTGATGATGATGATGCGTATGTTCTGTTGAACAATGAACCAGAGCAGACAGTGCCTTTGAGCCTCGGGATTGAAATCGGTAATGGCGTCATGCGTGTCATTGTTCCTCGCAACACTCGAATTCCCACTCGGATAGAGAAGACTTTCACCACCCGGCGTGACAGTCAGCGGGCTGTAAGTTTCGCAGTCTACGAAGGCGAGAGACTTCTGGTTGCCCACAACAATCTGCTCGGAAGAATTGTTGTCGATGGCATTCCAGACATGAAAGCTGGACTCCCAAAGATCAAACTCTGTTTTGAGGTGGGCGCGGATGGATTTCTCACGGTTTCTGCCGTTGAGAAGAAGACAGCATTAGGGGACGAGATGAGAATAGGGATTTGCAATGAGAAGATGGGTCTGAGCAAGGAAGAGATTGATGGAATGGTAGCTGAAGCGCGCAGATTTCGTAGCGAGGACAAAGCTGCAAAGGAGAAGCTGGCGGCTACAGAAAGACTTCAACGTTACCTTGACAACATGAAAGGCATGGCGCAAGGAATTATCAAGTCTGTAGAAGATGTTGAGGAATGGCTGGATAAGAACGACTCTGTAGGAGCTAAGCAATTGGAGGCTAAACTGGAACAACTTCAGCTGAACTTTGAGTCGCTGAATATTTAGAGGGTTTATGTTAAGATCTGAAACTTTGCCCCAACTCCTTTGGGTGTGGTTGAGCTAAACTCTATTTCTATGACTCTTTGGTTTTTGTTTGTAATTAGTTCTAGTGAGGTATTGTCATGCAAAATTTATTCTGGATTAATTGTAAAGAGTTATGAGTTTAATTCAAAAATCATATCATTACTATTAAAAATGTATTTTTCAAATCTTCAATTTGAAAACTTCAATATAATTGTGAACTATTATGTGGGTTAAAATATGCTAAGTACAAAAATCTTAAATACAATTTAATACTCAGCTGAGATCGTAGCATTGTCTACACTGTAATTTAGCGGATCTTCGTTCTATTTTATGCAACTTGAGTTTGATTTCTTTCAACTACTCATGCATTGAAGATCAGCATAACTGATGCTTGTCTCCTTAATCTTCTGTTTCAAACAATGGTTAAGTTTGTATAAATATATGTTTTGTAACATTGAAATCATCAACAATAAATAGATTTCTTATTTTTCACCAACTCTATCTTATTCTATTTTTCTCTACAATTTATGCTTATATCTTTATGCAGATTACCTTTCAACAGTTCCCTCTCTACCGGAGAATGCTAAAACACTCTATCATCCAGGCCTAGAATTTGATGTCGCCCCTTCATATGACTTTTTTTTTTCATGATGTAAGTTCATGTATGTTTATTTTACGAGATTTTTAAAATTTATGTTTTTAAAAAAATAAGTTCTTCAAATTTATTATACTTTATTTCAATAAGATTATAAATTAATATAAACATGCATTAGTAAAATAGAAATAATCTATTATATAAAATAATAAATATTTATCATACATATATATTATAAAGTCATATTTATTTATAATATCAAATATAATACTAAGTTACTTATAACAAAAATTGATGGTTTAGCAATTAATTTCCTTGTCATATTGACTATTCTCTAAAAAATTAGCCTATCAAATCATACGATCTTACAATTTGTTAACCCTGTGTAGAGAACAATGAGTATGCATGCAGAATCTGTTTCTAGCACCAGGAGTCTGCATGCACAATCAAGAGTCGTCTGCCTATAGATAAATAAGTAGGGCCCATAGAATAGTAGGCCCCCCCAGAGGTAGGGGGTAAAGCTACAGAGGCCCCCCACCGGGGCGGCCCTACTCAATTATAGTCCCGGTAGGGTTCATGAAATTCCAAACTTGCTATCATCAACATTTGAACCTTACCCTCCAAAAAAAAAAAAAAAAAAATTTGAAGCCTTTTCTTGATGATAGATTCATGGGAGACAACCAATCATCTCAAAAACAAATATAAAAGGTGAATAAAATAAATGCCTTATATTTTTTCATGAAATGTGTGAGATTGTCAAAAAGTCTTAGTCTTCAAATATTGGTCCCTTTGTACATGATATTAGTTGTATTTCATATAATAATGTGTTATTTTTATAACAAATATTTTTTTTGTGTTGAAGTATTTGTCCTTTTGTGTTGGTTATAAAAGTTGGATATAACAAATATTTATGGTTACTAGTAACTATTTAGTCCATTTAAGTTGCATATATGTTATATTTTATATAGTTATATAATATTCTATTAGTAACATATTTTTATTTTTTAATTCAATTACTAGAGATTTTTAGATTAAGTTTTGGTCAAATCTTTAAAGAATCATTTTTTTGACTTTTTAGATTAATGCTACCAATTAGGCCTAACTGGTAGCATTAACCCAATTCTAGCTAAGCGGTATGGGCACATAACCTAGTTCCAAGGCTCCCTAAATGTCTTAATGGGTCCAAAAGGGTACTCAAATCCATGATTTTTTTAGGGGTTATTCAAGAGCTTGTAGATAAAAATCCAAAAAGGTCTTCATGAAGGCATATTTTTTGTAGGTCTTCTAATACCTACCTAGCTATGGATAATTTTATATGGGATTTGGAGGGTGTGATCTAATAATAATGAGGTTTATATTGCACCAAAAGACTAATATATCAATATCTAATACAAACAATCAACTTATAGGACACAAGAGGTAATTAATCCCTTTTCATTAATCTTAAGGGGAGCACTAAATATTTTCCAACAAATGCAAGGGTCTAAGGATTCAAACCTATGACCTAGTTTTGATACCACTTGTTAAATTGGGATTTTCATTGCACCAAAATACTAATTTATTAGTGCTTGATACAACCACTTAAATTATAGGACATAGGAGGTAGTTAATCCCTTTTCACGAATCCCAAGGGGAGAACTAAACATTTTATCAACATGATCAAGGGGTCTCATTACACAAGTTGATTTGTTCTGAGCATGAAGGGACACTCCCACAAGTCTCTAGACATGATGGTGTGAAATTCTTGGTAGAGGGGTATTGGGGATGCTTGGTAAAGCTTGGCTAGAAGACCAAAGTATAGGAGGAAAGGAATCCTATTGAATCAAAGGACTTTCTTGGAGTTCAGACCTAGGAGAAGGGTCTAAGACAAGTCCTTGTTGGCATCGAGGAGTTTGGAAGAGTAAGACTAATGATCAGTGTTTGGTTGGGTCTTGGAGAACATAGGACAAGGAAATTAGTAGTGAAACCAATTCTCCTTTGCATCATATTGGTATTGAATCCAATATTAGGAATATTGCATGTTAGGCGATGAGGTTTAGGGAAAGACTCGCAACATGCCTCCTAAGGGAGTTTAAGTTGTTGATCTCATTTTGGTTTTGACATATGAGTGACAATACACTTAAGTCATTACTTAAAGGTACTTAGTGCATGTCGAGCAAGTAGTGTATGTTGAGCATAAGATGTCAGATAATGCATGCCAAGCAAAATACACAGTATGTGTTGAGCAACAGTATGTGTCGAGTAGATAGTGCTGAGTCACTCTAGTCACAAGAAAGCTAATACATGTCAAGTCATTCAAGTGACGAGATACAACATTAAAGATGTAACGAATGTTGAGCATCAGAGCTTTCAAGTGTTGAGTAAATAGTTTTGGACATAGTTGTTTGTAATGGCACAAACTCCTATGTAAACCATTTTTGGGATGACAAGGATTGTTTTACAATTTTAGAAGATATATATGAAGGTATATTGAGAATCCCTATGCAGTGCATGCAACTAATCAAACTAAGGGATGTTCTAAGTGGCAAAATGGGTGAAACACAATTGTTGATTACTACCTAACCCCAGGTCACCTAAGTCTTCTTAAGGAGGACAAACCCTAAAGAGTTTGCAATGCATGAATGAGAAGAGAAGGATGAATGCTAAGTACAGAGAGAGCATTCATGGTGACTAAGAAGGTTGTGATCATGTTATGAATTTCAGAATTAGTTAGAGAGAATAGAAGAAATCAGAGAGAGGAGATAAGTGATACATCTGATCAAGAGGATCAAGTATACATCAGGAAAGAGGAGTTCTAATATCTAGCAAAGAGGTGTTAACTGAAGGATCAAGGCTAAAACATTTTAACAAGTGAATCAATAAAAATATCTCAACTGAGTAGTCCTAGTAGGATTTTGTAAATCCTTTAACAGGGTACTTACTTTATTGTAAGTTAAAGTACTTTAACCAAGCACACTTTTAGCAGGGTGTTGAAATCCTTTAATAGGGTGAGACCTAACAGTCTTTGTAAGCCTTTAACAGGGTAGCCCTTTCACAAGGTAGATCATAGTTCATGATCAAACTTATTGTAACCTTCATTGGATACACTTTACAAATGTAATAGTGAAGATTTGTGGGTGTCATCCACACTCTATTTTTACCTTTTTATTGGAGGGTTTCTAGGTAACCAAATATCTTGTGTCATATGTGTTAATTGTTTCATGCTATGGATGAACATGTTTAGTTTGGTATTTCAGCTTACACGCAAATTGTGAGATAGATGTGTGGTGAATGTTTTAATGGTTAGAGTTTTGAAGTACTAATTCACCCCCCCACCCGCCCCCCCTAGATTTTACTTCCCATTTTTTTTTCCAACAGAAGTACAAGACCTTGAGGACATGGAAAGAATGATTGAAGAGAAATGGGAAGCCAAGTTTCAAAAGATGAAAAGGAAGTTGAAGGCTAAGGATGGGTAGGATCTTGAGGAATCTAATGGGTCAAAAGAGGAAGGAGAAGAGGAAGCCGAAGAGAGACCTTTTTCTCAAGCAATATTTACACATCTAGAGCCATTTTTGGATGTCATCAAGGACGTGCATAGAGAAAACCATGAGGCAAAGGTGGATGTTCCTACATTCAATGGTAAGCTAGATGGTGAAGAGAGCACTCATTGGATTGAGGCTTTTGATGCATAATTTGAATATAAGGAGTGGAATAAGAAGAATAAAGTTAGGTTTTCCAAGACTAAACTAAAAGGATGTGCCTTTATATGGTGGAACTACACTCAAAATGAGAGGGGGAAACAAGGGGAAAATCCTATTAATAAATGAAATAGGATGGTAGAAATGTTGAAGAGAAAATTCATGCCGACCAATTAAATTATGCAAATCATTGAGAAGTTTCATAACCTAAGGAAAAAGAACCATGATGTGGAAACTTACATCAAGGAGTTTCACAAGATTAGCATGAGGGCTAGGCCTAATGAAGATGAAATAGAGATGATAACCAGATATATTGACGGGATAAGGTACAAAATCTAGGATGAGATCAATATGATCACACCTAGGACCTTTGATGTGAGTTTCCAATTGGCTTCTAGGGCTAAAGATAAATTGAAAAGGAGAGGAGATCAAACCAATAAAGAAAGAGGAGGTAGGAATAGTGGAGGAAGGAGCAGTTTCAGGAGAGGATAGTCAAGTAATAAGGAGGATTATACTACCCAAGAAGGTAGTAGAAGATTTGGTTTTAGAGGTGGATGATTTAGGGAGAATAAGGAGAATGAATAGAGGAGGTAGAGATGGTGGACCAAGAAGGGGGACATGAGTGTCTAGTTGGAGTTGTTACCACTATCATCAAGTAGGCCACACAAGAAGAAAATGTCCTAAAAGTGGTTTCAATTCCCAAGGAGGAGTTAGACGAAATCAATTTCTATAGGAAGAAGATTTCCAAAGTGTCAATTCACCTATTAGGAATGCAAATCCAAGGCTTGAAGGTGAAAGCTTGATGATAAAAGAACCTTGTTAAAGATTTTGATAAAAGAGAATCCACCACAAAGGAGTTCTCTATTCAAAACTCAAGGTAAGGCATTTCACAAGACTTTTAAAATAATCATTGAATCAGGATCCACTGAGAATATAGTGTCAACTAAAATGGTAGAGAACTAAGGTTGAGAAATTTTCCTCACATTAACCCTCACAAGATATCTTGGTTGAATAAGAATCAAATTTTTATGGTAAATAAATAATCTTGAATGGAGTTTGAAGTTGGAGACTACAAGGATAGGGTACTTTATGAGATTCCCCAGATGGACATTTATCATCTTTTGTTAGGTAGACCATGGTAGTTTGATGTCGAGGACCAACATGATGGAGAAAGGAATACATACCTAATTACCAAGAATGGAAAAATTTGTGGGATGGATCCTTTAGGTGAACTAGTAGGAGATAAGGATGGAGATTCTAGAACCCTATTTGTCAATGGCAAGGATTTTATGAGTATATTAAAGGAGGATGGATGTCAGAGGTATGCTTTGGTGATGAAACCTAAGAGAGGTTCCATGTTGCATTTTGAGATGGACAAGGAATTTCCTCAAGAGGTGAAGTATTTGTTAAGAAAATACCAAAGGTTTGTGGTGGAAGATCTCCACAAATTATTGCCTCCAATTAGAGATATCAGTCATTAGATTGATTTGATTTATGGTACTTCTCCACCCAATAAATTTGCATACAAGATACCCCTCTTTAAAATGAGGAAATCGCAAAACAGGTTCAAGAAATATTGAGTTTCTTGAGTAAAGGTTTGACTAGGAAAAGTCTTAATCCGTGTCTCATTCCATCTAATTTTTTCTCCTATAAAGGATGGGAAATAGAGGTTATATAGTGATTCTAGGACAATAAATAATATCACCATTAGGTATAGGTTTTTAATGCCTAGAATAAGATCTTATGAATTATCTTAGGAATCGTATTATTACTCCAAAATTGATTTGATATCAAGTTATCATCAAATTAGGATTAGATAGGGAGATGAGTGGAAGACTTCCTTTCAGACCAATAAAGGCCTTTATAAATTTTTGCTCATGTCATTTTGTGTTAGCAATACTCCTAGTACCTTTATGCACATTATGAATGAAGTGTTGGTTTAATTCATATGAAAATTTGTAATATTTTACCTTGATGATATTCTTGTGCTTAGTAGGTTCAAGGAGGAACATTTTAATCATCTTGATTGTATGTTGAAAATATTGCATTAAGAAAAGTTGAAGATAAACCTTGTAAAGTGCGATTTCAAGAAGATAGAGCTTGTGTATCTTGGTTTTGTAGTGTCCAAGTGTAGTTTGAACATGGATCCAAACAAGGTGGAATCAATCCTAAATTGTCCTATCCCTAGATCAATTGAAGAAGTCAAAAGCTTTCAAGGTCTAGTAACTTTATATAGAAATTTTATTATTATTAGGGGCTTTAGTCATGTATGTGCTCCTATTCTTGACACTATCAAGGGTGGTGTGAAGTATAAATTCACATGGACATATTAGGTAGAGAGCAGTTTTGAGAAATTAAAGAAATGAGTATCAAAGTTACCCACATTGATCTTACTTGACTTCAAATATTTATTCACTATGGAGTGTGATGCTAGAAAAAAAACTATAGGGGTTGTATTAAGTTAGAAATGTCATTCAATTGCCTTATTTTTAGAGAAGCTAAATGAGGCCAAGCAAAACTATTCAACTTATGATCTTGGACTATATTCTTTAGTTCAAGCCTCAAAAAGTGGAGGCATTACTTGCTTCCAAAGGAGTTTATAGTCTACGTAGACAAATATGATCTCTATTTGCTCAACAAGTAGGATAAAATTAGTTGAATGCATATAAAGTGGGTGGAACAACTCCAACTCTTTACTTTCATAATCAAGTACAAAAAGGGACTATCAAAAAAGTAGGTGATTATCTAAGTAGGAGAGTACTTTTGGTGCAATAAGTTCAATTTCATCATAATGGTATATATTCTCTTAAGGAGATGTACAAAGAGGACAAGGATTTCCAAGAATCCTATGAGATGTGTATGAATCCTTTAATTGTTTCTCATGTCAAATTTTATGATTATATGTTGCAATATGGTCTTTTGTATAAAGGAAATCAGCTATGTGTGCCTAAATATTCAATTAGGAACAACATAACTAAGGATAATCACAATGGTGCATTAGGGGGTCAATTTGGATTGGACAATATCCTATATCAGGACACTAGGTTTTACTACTAGTCTAAGGTGCAAAATGATGTCATAAAATATGTGACAAATTACTGAAACTATTAAAGGGCTAAGGGTGTTTCAAGTAATGAATGGATCTATCAACCTCTACCAATTCCTAACAAGCCTTGGGATAGTATAAGGATGAATTTTATTCTTGGATTGCCAAGAAATCCAAGGAGATATGGTATTGTTTTTTTGTTGTAGACTACTTTAGCGAAATGGCACATTTTGTGCCATGAAAAAGCACAAATGTTGCATCATATATTGGAGGACTTTTCTTTAATGAGATTTTCTCAATACATGGATTTCCAATGAATATTTTGATTGATAGGGATACCAATTTTGTGGGGCATTTATGGAGGACATTATGGAAGAAGTTAGGTACTCATATTTCCTTCTCATTTGCATACCATCCTCAGACAAATGGCCAAATTGAGGTGGTAAATAGGTCTTTGGGAAACCTATTAATATGTGTTACTAAACATGGCATGGCATGTGATATGGTCATAGGGAAGACAAAGTATGCTTATAAAGATAGTGTAAATAGGACCATACTTAAGAGTCCTTTTGAAATTGTATATGGATTCACCCAAGGGGGATCCTTAATCTCATATATTTTCATAGCTTAGATGAAATAAGTTTACAAGAGAGATATTTTTCCACCACCATGAAAGAGGTTAATGAAAAGGTGAAAACTACTCTAGAGACAAGTGTTGGTAAATACAAGTCTTGAGTAGATAAAAAGAGGACAGATATCTAATTCAAGGAAGGTGATCCCAGTATGACTTACCTCAATAAGGATAGGTTACCTAAAGGGCATTCTACCAAGTTATCAATAAAAAATATAGGACCTTGCAGGATTGTTCAAAATTTTGGTTCTAATGCTTATGAAATTGAATTGCCTCCTAATCTATGAATCTCCTCTATTTTCAATGTGGCATGTTTGTTTCCTTATAAGATCCCTATTGTTGTGGAAGTAGGTGCAATTGTGGCAGATGATGGAATGGATGAATATTATGTAAAGGATCTTCCACCAAGTTATCCTTTATAGTTGGAATCTATATTGGATTCCATAATGGTCAAGAAGACCAAGAAAGAAGAATATAAGGAATACCTGGTCAAATAGTCAATCTTTCTAGAATTAGAAGCCACCTAGATATCTAAGTGTGATATCCTTAAACATGGCACCACTCTTCAATGCCTTGTAATTCAAGGGATTTGAGTTCTTGCAAATGAGGAAGCATGGTGTAATAGCACCCAAGGAGATGATCAATGAAGCTCCTAGGGTGTTCGAATGTCCTTTTTATGTTTTATACTAAATCCTTTAAATCCTTATAAAGTAAGACCTTGGTGTAAGACAACTAAGTCTTGAGAAGCTAATGGAGTGGCTTAGAAGGCTTGCAAGATGGTTTAAATGGTAAAAAAACAATAAAAATGGTAGACCTAAATAAGTGGCACACCTTTCCATGTAGACCTCTTGAGTATACCTTGAAGATCTCTTGGTCTTCCCTCTTTATCTTGGCTTGCCCTTTGATTATTGTTTTATCACCTTTCTTTCTTCCCATCTCAACTTTGTCTATAGTTACTAGTCTTTTGCACCTTGGCTCTCTACTTTGCAACGATTTTCTTCTTCACTCTCACACATTGTAATCTTTAACACCTACTTGCAAAATGAAGTTTACACACTATTTGCAATCTCCAACGTCTAGATGCCAAAAACCTTAAAATTATCTTGCTCAAATTTGATGCATTCAAATTTTGAATTGCATGCATGAGATAATCATAGAATACCCCTGACACTAACAAGTAGGGGTCTATACTAAAAGACTTGTCAATCATGCTATAGAACTATATGTCACATATATCCTTTACAATCTACATAATATCAAAATTGTTTTTCCTATTACATCAAGTTGCACTATATGAATCCTATGTTGTGTCACATAAATGGTGATTTATCGTACTTGTTTATTGCCTATAATTATTCACTTCACCTTGTAGACACCTAAATCTGATTTCACAAATATGTAATCATATTTAGTCATCTTCTAAGGTATTCCTGATTAAATATTTGATATTTAATTAATTTATGTTATCCCTCTTGATTAAACATTTAATATTTAATTAATTTATGTTATCCCTTAATTTATTAATATAATGAATTGATTATAGTCTGATTTCTTTATTTAAACCTTCCTTCCTCTATAAATAAAATAAATACATAACCCATTTAATTTAATCCCAAATTCTCCCTTTCATTCAATTAACTAAATTAATTAAATCCCTCAACTACAAACTAACCCTCAACCTAAGAGTTAGCCAAGCCCAACTCATGCACCAATAATTCTCCTTTTTAATTAAATAATTCAATTTATTTAATTAATTCCCCTACATTCCTATTTTCTTAAAAATCTATACACCATTCACATCATCTTCTCAACTAAACCACCTCACCCTCTTAACTCAACCACATCACCCCCTCTATTTATGTCTAAATTACCTCTCAAGATCACTTGTACAAATCAAGTCACAATTTAAGTCCTTCTGACTCAAGCTAAAGTCCACTCTTCTGACACATTTCCCTCTTCCACTTCTTAACATAAAAGTCTATTTCAAACCTCCACAAATATCATCTCCTTATACTCATTATCCTTGTGACACTTGTTACGATGCTATGAATTTGAGAAAGCACAATCCATGTGCTCATCTCTCCTTTCATCCTGGCCCTCGCTCACAATATTTCTACTTTGCACCTTGGTTGTCAATTTCCTCTACCCATGGCCTATGAATTGAACGCTTCCATCCTTCACAAACCATCCCCTATTTGAGCAAGTTATTATGAAATTTTTAGAGCTAATAACTATCAAAGCACCATTATTATACTTCAATTTTCACACATCCATTCATCATTTTCATCTATTGTGCAAGCTTGAGAAACCATTGAGAACACATACCTCATCTTTGGACATATCTACATATCAAAGGAGATATTTGGGAGTTCATACTTTGTTCGCACTCTCTATTTGGTTGTTTCCTCTTGTCTTTCCATAAATGTATGAGTTATTTTTTTGGTTGAATATTTAGCATAGTTTGGTATTATTAGACTTATATTTCACATACTACATTTTGGCATGCCTAGTGGGACCCCACAATAGGGTCATTCCTCTATCCTATGTTAGTTTTTTTCTTTGATAAAAGACTAAAAAAATAGGTTACATTTATATTTTGAATGCTCTTACAAGGTTATTTTTGGGCTTTGTGGGTTAAAAGCATAGGAGAATGCTCAGATGACTTCAATGCTCAAATCAGAATTCAAGCAACAAGCCAAAAAACATCCTTAGATTTGTGATCCCACAATTGGGAGAATGCACCTATTCATCAGTGAGAACGTGATCCTACCCTTGCAAGAATGAAGATGCACACATTAAAAAAATAAAAAACATACTTCTTTCTATTTATCTGACATCTAAAATTCCCTCACATTCCTGCTTCTGTGGAAGCACATGTTAACTTCATAGGAATGCGGATTGACTAAGAAGGTATGTATTATTTCACTTATGAGAATGCTATGTGATAAATTTGCAAGCGGGTCTTTGATTTTGTTCCACTATTTTGTTTACCAATTTTCAACATGCTTTCTTAGGTTGTGAGAAAATGGTCCTGTGACTATAGGAATGCTTTGTTGACTTGTAGGAATGTACCTTCTTATTTTTTGACTATAAAAGGTACATCATTGGTTTTGTTTAATCTTTTATCCTAAAATTGAAATCACATTTTGTTTGGAAGCTTAAATGAACAATGTATGCTTTCACATCACATAAATCTTGAATGTTAAGGGAGTGAACAACACTATGAACATTTTAGTTTGGGCTTAAAATGAAGTCGTCTAATCTTGAGTTCTAAAAGGTTAATGAATATTACAAATCAAACACTCAATTTTGGGCCTAAAATGATCAACTAACTCTTGAATGCTAAAGCTTAAAACACTCTTATTCCATCCTCTTTCAAGATTTCACAATAATTTTCTTTAAGTATATGCACACTTATTTCCAAAGAATGAACCTTGCATGATAACCACAAGTGTCTTCTATCATACATAGAAACAAACTAAAAATATCAATTTGGAAAAAATAGGTGCTTGAAGTGTTTCTAGGAGTGGTTCTCAAAAGAAATTATGTGAGCTCAATTATATTTTTACATAATAGATCAATTTAATTAAGTGATGTGTGTACCCAAAAGTTGTTAGCAAGGTCATTTGCAACAATTCTAGGAGCATTTCTAGAGACAATTGTCTTTTGAGAAATGTGTGTCCCCGTCAAAGAAAAATCTCAATCTAGTAATTCCTTAGCCAATATATAAAAGACATTGAAGTAATATCTTTTCTATCCCTCAAGCTTAAGAAAGGGGTGTTGGTGGTAACCCAAGATAGGTGAATATCCTTATGATTTTGGCATGGTCAACTAGGCTCTTTAGTGAGTGATTCAAGTAGGGAGGTGTTAATCTTATTCTTATTACCAAACTCTCAAACTAGGCTAGGCTTCTTCCAAACCTACCAAACATATTACCATCAGTCCCTTAGGACTCTTTCAAGGCTAGAGATTAGGTGGTTGGCATTTTCCTCATGCCACACTCACCTCTACCAAATATCTCTACCTAAACCTTCACAAACTCAACCAACTATCTCTCACAATATATAACACCTCCACTCCCTTACACCCTCTAGGATCTTTCACAACACCATATTCCAAATTACTTCTAAAGGCTTACTTCATCACAAATAAAGTGGTTTCAAACTATCATAAGGTTCTATACACCTTGGTGGGCTCCAAACACCAATCTTAGCAAATTTGCCTAATGAGGGCTCTTCCTTGTAGCCCTACCTTTGGGTTTAAAGAAATAAAACTCAATATTTCAAACATCTACCAAAACTAAAGGCAAATTTTGATACCCAATATTGAGATTGACTAAATTCCAAAATCTTAGTGTTTCAACTACTCATTAGGGCATTCAAGTTGCAGGCCCTAATCTAGGTTAATAGGCCTAAAACACTCCCTCAAACTAAAAACTCACTAAAATATCAAATAAAACCACCAAATGAACCTAAATTCATCATTGCCTTACTAAGAGCTTTCACACTTTTGACTTTTGAACTCCTAGTTGTTGAGGAGATAGTAGATCCTTTAAACCCTAGCTTTAGTGAGGGTTTCTTGGCTATTTTAAGAAACTAGCCTCAACTCTCCTTCATCTTGACTACTAAAACTTAAAATAGATCCCTCGGCATCCCATTATTGAATAAAAACCTTCAAGCACCCATGCAAACTCCAGACAATCCTCTGTCACATTTTTCCAGAATGTTGATTCATTGTTTTTTCTTGCAACAGAAGTTAACATGTTGATTCTCGGCCAACTCCATGGTATAGAACAAGGTTATGGTGGGGAAAAAAATGTCAATACAAAATAATAATGCAAACCTTTACAACTTCCTTGACTTCACATAATGAAACATGCAACAATATGTTCACTGGAATCTAAAACTATGCAGTATTTACTGTCAAAATACAGAATAATAAGATCTTGGTAACAACTTAATGGTATTAGACACATAAGCATTAGTTCTAAGATTCATTCCGCCATTTAGGAAAATAAAGAATCACCATAACCTTGTGATATGGAAGAAGATAATAAGACTCCAACCAAATACTAGAATATCAGCAGAATTTCATGAAGGCTGATTATTATTATACAATACTACACACCAGACCCTTCCTTTCTATTCTCCACATCTCATCTCTCCATGTTTTCTACAAGAAAATGTATTGTTTATATACTAACATGACCTTTCACCTCCTCTAAGAGCTTGTCCAAGATGGATGACCTTCCATCTTCTAAAACTTGTCATTTTTGCAAAAAAATGCTGACAACAACTTTTTTTGACAATTTTACATTTTTTGCACATTTTGCATTTTATGCTCTAACATGTTTTCTTGGTACCCTAAATAGGTCAAAAATCTTATTGTGACATTTTAACACTCCATCTATGGCCTTACATGGAATTTTCCACATTTTGAGTCACTTTGACCCACATTGATTAAAACATGAACTTGGTCAACATGACCTTAATTGAACACCTAATTACATGAATTGAATCAACTAATACACTAACCTATCATGACTCAAAAAAATACTAACTATTAGTCAGAATTCCAAGGGAATGGTCAGGGTGCTCCTGCACTAGTGAGTCACTTACGTACAAACTAATTAAGAGAATGTCATAGATCTTATCATGAACCAATATAGTAGCTACCTCATTTATCACAGATCTTATCATTAACCAATGTAGTAGCTAACTCATTTATCCTTGGTATTTTATTCATAGTGTAAGAGAATATAATGCCTATCTGAAGTTACCTAACATATGTGTTTTCCCTTTTATAGGCATAAGGCTACTTGGGCTTCATCTCCAAGAGTTATTGACCCCACAAAAAGGGGCTTCTATTTTCCATGACTTGAAGGATCATTGATGGGTATAGTTTTTTATCAACTCTTGTATCGATTGACCTCTTATATTGATAGGGAAATATTGTACTAAAACTAGAAAACATCATGAGGGCTTCACCTAGCAGGCTTATGAATACTATATTGCAGCCAAATTTGACCATAGACATAGTATGTGATTAAAGTGTATGTATTTTGATTGACCTTGTGAAAAAATTGATTGAACATATAGACTATTGGTTCTATTTTAAAATCATTTTTCAAAAAGAGATCACTTGCTTGTCTCCCTTGAATTTATTTTTTCCTTCAAGGGAATGTTTTCTCACGTGACTTGTTGTATCAAGAAACTATCACTATGTAGTAAAAAGTTGTAAACAAGTCCATTTTCAACAACTCTAGGAGTATTCCTAAGGAAAAATATCATCCAACCTAAGTTATGGTATACTTATCATAGTCACTACCTAATATAAAACTTGTTTTACCAAAGAGAACTCAACTTGAGCACCTATTACAAATCAACCCAAATCTAAGTTCACAAAAGTTAAGCTCAAAACATCTTGGCATAAAAAGAACTAGAAGTAGAATGGCTCAAATCAAGAATTGTGAAAGAAATCCAAACTGAAGGACAAGGTATTAAAGTTCCCTTACAAATAGAGTGGGATTACACAATTCAAAACATGACACTTAGAAGTAGATTCAATTGTAGTATCAACTACACAAGCTACAACCACTACAATTAGATCCATATTATTCCTCACACACTTTTGTACTTCAATTATCTCATCTTGGAATCCTATTAAGAGTTATCATATAGGTCATTATACTTTAGGAATTGTTAAGATCCATCATCCTTAGAGCATATTCAAATCCTTATCTAGATCACATCTTGTATCAAATACTCCATCATTATCCTATCCTTGGTATCATAGAAATCAACTATCCTATGTCACATCATTACACTTATCCCTAGTACTAACAAATATTTCTAGGTTATTTTATCTTGTCACTTGTGTCCCTCATCACCTTTTTCTATATGTTGGGCTCCACATTTGATTATCCTACATCTCCCAAAAGGTCATTAGTCTACCCCAAGTTGACATATCCACCAGCCTCTTGAAGCTTCCACACAGATCAAATCTCATCACATTTAATACTAGATTAATCAATATGGTCCTATAGGCATCACATACTTAGAAATAATCCTTCATCACCATCCTCTACATGATCCCCACAAATTATATTTTTTACATTAATCACTATCTTTGAGTTCTTAGGATATCCTTGCATTATAAGGTTTGCATCATCCTGTCATCACTAGAAGACCATAGGCTCCACCTTACAATCTGCATCCACCATAATATCATCCTTACATTTCCATACCCAGGTGTAGTATCATTTTATGCTAGCATCCACATGTCTTAGCATAAAACAAGGGAGGAAAAGGGACATGTATCCTAATCCTAGTAGTGCTTCAGCTAGTCAATAGTCCAACCCTGGAATCTCATTGGTCATGCATGACTTGACCTCTCAAAAGCCTAGAACAATTACTAAAAACATCATGAATTAATAGCCTAAATAATATTTTTTAGAGGCATTTGTGGATTAGCCCAAGAATGCAACATTTTTCAGTGCCATCATTAATAAGATTGAAGATAATACCATGTCCAATTTGCAAAGAGATAATGTTGGGGAATTTGATTTAGGGAGAATGCCACCACTCATCACTATAACAAATCTCACTCATTCACTTTTTAGAATGCCTACATCATGGAGACCCATAGATCCCCAACACCCTCTTCCCATTCCTAGAGGAGAAAGTATTAGCATGAATGATGATGATACTACGTTAGGAGAGTATTTGATGCAGAAGCATCCTAGGTTGCCTTATTATCCTACTCATCTTTTTTCATTCTACATGTTGGATCTAAATGCCAGTGGTTTCCAATCTTCTGTTGTTGTCATGATGTTCAGTGGATGTTGAGTTACTATAGCTCTAGTGGATTTCAAGTTACTATAGCTCCAGTGGATATAGAGCTATTGTAGCTCTAGTGGATGTTGTTTTACTATAGCTCTAGTGGATGTCGAGTTACTATAGCTCTAATACATGTCAAGTTACTATAGCTCTAGTGGATGTTGAGTTACTATAGCTCTAATGGATGTTGACTTACTATAGAAAACTAGTGTTAACTAAGTGTTCCTTCATGTGCCGAGTGAATCAATTGGTGTCGAGTGTTCCTATTGGTGTTGAGTGTTCCTATATATGTTGAGCAATGCTAAGTACCAGTATTTGTCTTGGTCCTTCTTTGACTGAGTTGTCTGTGTCTGGTTCTAGTTTGGGCCGACCTTACATGTATTTAATTTCAATATTGGTAGTTAATATTTGATGTGAGTTGACTTGTGATTGTGCATGCATTTAATGTAATGTTGAATTTTGTGATAAGTCAACCTGTGGCCACACAAGTATTTAAGGAGGTCTAGGATTGAGTTTTAAGGGAGAGCTAAGAGGATTTTAAAAAATTGGAAGCATATGTATCTGGAAATTTGAATTGAAATTGGATCATGCACTTGAATATATTTTGTATCTGGTCATAACATAGAAGGCCTTTTAGTTGGGCATGTATGTTGATTATTTGATGAATCAATAAGTGTTTTCTCTTATTCCTCCTTTGATTTTTGTTCTTTGTGTTGTGTTTATACTATGTTAACTCTTGCAAGATGGTTTTGATAATTGGGTGTATCTTTGGTCCTAGTTCTTCATCCCCTCCCTACATTAGGTGTTATCAGAGATTAAGGTTTGTCCTTGTGGTGATTGGATCATGTAGAACCCTAAGTGAATTGGGTTGTAGGGTTACAGATCTATGGATTTGACCTATAACTTGTAGAGTGTTACAATCTTGCAAGAACCTGATTTATAAAGATGGTTTGAGGTAGAGGAAGTGTTGATAATACAATATTGGATACACTAAGATAAGTTACAGCTAGATTAGATGTTATAGATGTTAGAATCTAATAAGATTAATAACCCAGAAAACTAGTGCAAAGAGTAAATATCTAAACTGTGAATGCAAATGATACAAAATCAAAATAGCAACACAGAGTTAGTCTCCAAGAGAGTAATGCAAATGCTGGAAGCAAAATAGCATTAAGAGGATGCAAAAACAAGAGATGCAAATACAAGCTAGGTAGCATGCTTATATAGGCTAGGAAGAGGGAGGAGCTAGCAACACCAACCAATGAGGAGCAACCATCTATCGGACTAAAGATAGCAAAGTATCCTCCCAAGATAGCTAATGGATGCTCACATGTAGGAAGGTGACACCTCACAACCATTCACCTAATAAGACATGCTTTATTAACCTAAGCGAGATTATTAAAAGTTTAGGAAAAACCTACCAAAATAGGAAAAATAAAAAAACTACACTAACACCCCCCCATAAGCGAAGCTTAGGTGGATGTAGAAATGGGTCCCGGCAAGTCAAGCCTAATGAGGTACCCATGTACATAAAATTCCCCCAAAAGAGAGAGAAAAGGGACTCCCCAAAGAAAATTAGGACTCCAAGTGAGAGGAAGAGGCCCCCCCAAAAGATGAAGCATCCCACACCCCCAGCAAAGCTTGCAAATTTTGTCTGGTAGATCCACTTACATCAAACAAGTTTTCTTCCCTTAGGAAAAGGGACAAGATCCCAAGTGTGGTTCCTCATCAAGGAACTATACTCCTCCCGCATCGATGTATCCCACTCAAAAATACCAGAAGCCTCATGAAAGGATTGTGGATTTGAGGCAGTAGCAATGAAGATATGTAGAGCATCCTAGAATTGTGAACGAGTCTGCTTGGTGTCTGATGGATCCCCAACCCAATCACCTACAAACTGCAAGGTCTATCTAGCCCAAAGTCAACCAGAAGATGGAGAATCTAGAGGAGAATCATCAACCTGTGAATGATGACTAGGAGAGGAAGGATTTGAGTCCTCTGAATCACTCTCTTTATCAAAAGTGGAGGTAGAAGACTGCTCAAGTGAATCTGACCCATTAGAAGATCTATCATGTATTCCAATTGACTCCAATGTCAAAATAGAAGGCAACCCTGTGACCATGCTTTGTTGGTTAAGCTGATGCAAGTAGTGGAAGTTAAGATGGCCAAACCGCTCATGCCATAATCTACTCACATCATTAGAGTGAGTGAGAAAAATAGTCAAAGGAGGATCAGGAACAAAGTGAGAAAACATATAGAGTCGTGACTGATGATCTGCTCTCCCAACTGCAATTATAGAATCATTGTGCAACTCACATATCTCCACTAAACTAGGAGTGAACTCAACCTACTTGCCTAAACTTGTGTGAGTGATCTGGTATATCGATAGGAGATTAGTTGATAGTGAAGGTACACAAGGAACATCATGGAATGTGTCATCCCCCACATCAACAGACCCTCTCCCACACACCTCAACAGGAGTGTTATTACCCATCAACATAGAAGGCATAGTACATGGCTCCAAGGATGCAATTTCTTCCTTAGATGAAGTCATGTGGTGTGAAGTACCCGAATCAAGAATCCAAGTGGATGGTGAGGAAGCAACTACAAAAAGAGCCTTGCCCTTTCCTTTCCCCTTGCTATTTTCTTTTTCTTTGCTAGACCCTTCATTAGAACTTTGTTTGATAGACTCAGGAACACTGATATTATTCTTCTCAAGAATGTATGTCAAGTGATCAAGTTGTTTCTGCAAACATTTATGTTCATCATGACCAGGTCTTTCACAATAGGCACATTTGACCTTTTCTTTCTTAGGCTTATCGCCCTTGGAAGATGGTGTATCAATAGTTGCTTTTGAAGAAATCGATATCTGATCATTCTTCTCCTCGCTATTCTTTTGTTTCTTGTCCTTACTATTGTTGTTACTACTTTGTCCTTGTTGTTCTTTTGTGCCTTGGTTGGCAGCCAAGGCATGTGACTTAGAGGACTTAAGAGTGCCCATCTAGATTAGCTTGTCCTGTTCTCGAGTGAGATTGATAGCAAAATCATCTAAAGATGGCATGGTGAATTGAGTACCAAGTGCACCCTTAGTAGCATAGAAGGTAGAGACAAACATAGAATATTCTAAACTTAGCTTAGAGAGAATACTAAGAATCAGTTGTTCATCTTTCTTTTCAATTCCACATTGTTTTAACTGCAGCCTTAGTGATTTCAATTTGGTGAAGAAATCTTGGATTGTGTTGAAATTGCCTGGACTCAAACTAATTATTTTATTTTCCAACATATGACCCCTCATTGAATCTTGTGTGCCAAATAGTGTTTCTAGCTTTGTCCATACTTCATTTGGTGTATCCAAAGACTCAATGTGAAATAGCAAGTCAGGAGAAACAGACAAATACAATGTTCCATATGCCTCATCACATTCGTTAAACCACTTAGACTTATCTTCATCTTTAGCAAGTTTAGTTTCAAGTCCCATAGTTATCCTATTTAATCCAGCTTTCCTTAAGTGAATTACCATGCATGATTTCCACTCAAAGTAATTGTATGGAGTTAGGATGGGCATATTTTTTTGATCCATGATGAAAAAATGCAGAGAAGAAATGTTAAAAAGAAGAGAACCCAACCACGACAATGCCCCCCCCCCCCCCCCCTTTTTACTCAATCAAAGAACACCCCCCCCCCCCCCAAAGAAATATGATTTGGCACTTTATTTTAGTGTGTTTACAACTACCACTAGAAAGAAATACTTAGTGGTCTCGATTTCAATGCATTACAAACCCTCATGAAGAGCATATGCTAAAAGTAAAATTTGGGCACAATAATCACAAAAACAAATAGCACCACTGCGATCTACTCAAAAAATCATGCACTTTCAAAAAAAGAATCACCTCGATACGAGGTCGTATGAGAAAGTTATGATCCTCTGAAGTTTCCAAAACGAGAACTGTGCATAGTCACAGCTGAGAATCTGCAATTTATGAGGAATTCATGCTTGAAAATCAAAAAACAACTCCACTAGTGGATAGAGCACAAAAAAATAGCCAAGTTCATAACAAGAATCATCAAAATCAAAGTTCGTATGAGCAAGAATGAGATATTTGAAAACTGCGTTCAAATCTATGACTGCCAATCGAGAGGGGTATGGCTGTAACTTTGCATGGTCAATTCTACAAAATATATAGCTTGCATGCAAAAATTAAAAGATACCCAGATGGTTTTTTGGGGCTGCGAACAAAACCCAGAAAGCATTTTTCTTGTTGGTGTACAAAAGATGATGTTTTAGTGTAAATTAGACGCCTTTAACAGTAAAAAACGGCTCCAAAAATCAAAAAATGACCCCATCAACCAAAATGTGACATGAAAATGCTAGATCAGCTTCTTAAGTCCATCAATGGCATGCTGGAACCTACAATACTGATTGAAAACTCCAAATATGCAAGTTGGTTGTCAGATTTGAGATTGAAACCCCAGAGAAAAATCATTTTTGTCAAAACTTTTCTGATTCTCAAGATCATCCAAAGATGCAAGAGAAGAGTATACTTCATTTTTCAAAAAACTACAATAAATTTTATTAGCCCCCTCCGAATCTCTCAAATAAGGAAACTAAATACTACTCTTGCACATAGAAAAGCTATGATACCATGTTAGAATCTGATAAGATTAATAACCCAAAAAACTAGTGCAAAGAGTAAATATCTAAACTGTGAATGCAAATGATACAAAATCAAAATAGCAACACAGAGTTAGTCTCCAAGAGAGTGATGCAAATGCTGGAAGCAAAATAGCATTAAGAGGATGCAAAAACAAGAGATGCAAATACAAGCTAGGTAGCATGCTTATATAGGCTAGGAAGAGAGAGGAGGTGGCAACACCAACCAATGAGGAGCAACCATCTATTGAACTAAAGATAGCAAAGTATCTTCCCAAGATAGCTAATGGATGCTCACATGTAGGAAGGTGACACCTCACAACCATTCACCTAATAAGACATGCTTTATTAACCTAAGCGAGATTATTAAAAGTGTAGGAAAAACCTACCAAATAAGAAAAATAAAAAACTACACTAACAATAGAGATGACCCATAAGAGAGGAGCATCTTGATGATGTGAGTGATGATGAAGTGGTAGCACCAAACCCTAATCTAGAACCTAAAGAAGACCAAGATGAAGCAAGGTCATTGAGAGTGTTGTCTCGAGAAAATTCAAAGCCTACTATAGAATTTGTTCCTTATGATGGAAAAATGGACACCAATACTATGTTGGATTGGATCTCTTATATGGAGAAGTTCTTTGGTATGAAAATACTCCTAATAAAAGGATGGTGAAAAATGTTGTTACAAGGTTAAAAGTTCATGCCTCACTATGGTGGGAGCATTTACAAACTGATAGGCAAAGGAAAGGAAAGAAAAAGATCAAGACTTGGCCAAAGATGGTAAACAAAGTAAAGAACAAATTCCTTCCTATTGATTACCAAGTTAGTTTGTTGAGAAGGATGCAAAATTTGAGGCAAACAGACATGAGTGTGAAGGAGTATACTGAGGAATTCTACAGGTTGGACAATAGATCTAGACATGTGGATGATGATGTTGAGAAAATTGCAAGGTACATAAATGGATTGACATCCAGAATTCAAGATGAAATAAGTTTTGTGAAGTTGGAAAGTGTGGAAGAAGCATACCAATATGCCTTGAAGGCTAAGAAGATCTTGAAAAAGAAGCATGAACAAAGAAAAAGAGGTAGAGTTGGTAGATTCAAGAGAGGCAGAAATAAATCTTATGGTGAAGGTGGCAGATCTAATAATTCTATGCAAGATAAAGGAAAATCTAAATGGAAGATTGATGACAGAAAAAAGGCTAAATGGAAACGTGGTAATTCTTACAATGGAGGTACTAATTATTACCAAGAAAGAGGTAATTCTTATTCTAGATGTGGCTTTCATGGTAATTATTTCAAATGTGGTAAAGAAGGGCATAGATCCTTTGAATGTAGATCCTTTGAAAGTGGGCAAGGTAACAAAAATGTTTTGATTCAAGGAGATGATGAGGGTTCACCAAGTGCACCTTAGGCTGGAAAAAATATGATCGTGACAAGAACCTTATGTAATAAGGGAAGTGATGAGGAACCTATCCTTAGGAGAAGTCTTTTTAAGACAAGATATAAGATGGCTAGAAAATGTTGTAAAGTGATTATTGACAGTGGAAGTTCTACAAATTTGGCATTTGAAGAGTTGGTTACAAAGTTGCAATTGTAGAGGTTGAAGCATCCTAAACCCTATCATGTTTCATGGATCAAAGATGAGCATAAGAATTGATAAGTGAGTAATGCCTTGTGAAGTTCAAGATTGGACATTACTTTGATGAAGTTTTGTGTGATATTATGCCTATGGATTGTTGTCATATTCTATTAGATAGACCTTGGCAATATGATAGATATGCTATACATGATGGAAGATTGAATCAATATGCTCTTTCGGTGAATGGCAAAAAACAAATATTGTTGCCTTTGATTGAAAGTCCAGATGAGGTTAATTGTACTGCTATAAAAATTTGCATGGTTAATAGGAAACAATTTGAAAAGGAAATGAAATAAAATCAAGTTTATTTTTTTGTAATTCCAAGAGACCGAGTTGTGTCAATAGTAACCAAGTACAAAAAAATAATGTTAATCGAGTACTAGTAAGTGTGATGATCAAGTGATTGTTGGTAGTATTAACCGAGTACTAGAAGAAATTGAAAAATTGTTGAATGAGTATAAAGAGATTATTGTAGAGAATATATCTAATGGTTTACCTCCAATGAGAAGTATCATTCATTATATGGATCTATTTCCTAGAGTTAGTTTTTCGAACAAAGCACCATGTAGATTAACACCTATAGAGAATGAAGATCTTAATAGACAAGTACATGAGTTGTTGCAAAAAGGTTTGATCAGAGAAATCTTGAGTCCATGTGATGTACCTACTATATTAGCACCTAAAAAGAGTGGAGAGTGGAGGATGTGTATTGATTCCATAGTGATTAACAAGATCAATGTCAAATATAGGTTTCCTATGTTGAGGATGGATGACATAATGGATTGTTTAAGTGGAGAAAATTATTTTACAAAGATTAATTTGTAGAGTGGTTATCATCATATCAAAATTAGAGAAGGTGATGAGTGGAAGACTATTTTTAAGACAAAATATGGTTTGTATGAATGGTTGGTTATGCCTTTTGGTTTGACTAATGCACCTAGTACTTTCATGAGGTTAATTAATGAAGTTATAAAAAGATTCTTGGGTAAGATTGTGATTTTTTAATTTGGATGACATTCTAATATTTAGTAGGACTAAGGAAGAACATGTTGAGGATGTTAAACAAGTATTGAAAAGATTGAAAGAGGAGAAGTTGATGATTAATTTGAAGAAGTGTTATTTTGTGCAAGAGGAGATTGTGTCTTTGGAATTTGTGATTTTAGCTAATGGTTTGAAGATGGATCTTGAGAAGGTAAAATAAATTTTGGAATGGCCTACACCTGATAATGTGGGTGAGGTAAGATCATTTCATGGTTTGGCTAGTCTTTACAGAAATTTTATAAGAAATTTTAGTTCTATTTGTAATGTGATGACTGAGACAATGAGAGGAGATAAAAATTAATTTAAGTGGACACATGGAACTAATAAGAGTTTTGAGACTTTGAAACAAAGGGTTGTTGAGTTACCTATATTGGCTTTGCCTAATTTTAATAAGGTATTTCAAGTTGAATGTGAGGCAAGTGGTAGTGCAATAGGAGCTATATTAAGTCAAGAAGGTAAACCTATTGATTTCTTTAGTGAAAAGTTGAATGATGCTAAAAGGAAGTATTATGTATATGATCAAGAGTTTTAAGCTATTGTTCAAGCCTTGAGGAAGTGGAGACACTATTTGATTCCTAAGGAGTTTGTGTTGTATACTAATCATAAAGCTTTTCAATACTTGGGAAGTCAACATAAATTGAATCAAAGACATATGAAGTGGGTTGAGTACTTGCAAAGTTTCACATTTGTCATTAAGCATAAGAGTGGAGTTACTAATAGAGTTGTTGATGCATTGAGCAGAAGATGTTCTTTATTAATTGAGATGAAGGTTGAAGTTCTTGGTTTTGATGACATGAAAGAGTTGTATGATACTAACCCTAATTTTTCTAAGGCATGGAGAGAGTGCATAGCACCAAATATAACAAATCACATAAGTATGTCAAGTATTTTATTCAAGAAATAATGTTGTTCAAAGGTATTCAATTGTGTATTCCTAGAAGTTCTATGAGGTTGAATCTGATTAAGAAAAACCATATTGATGGATTGGGTAGACATTTTGGAATTGATAAGACATTAAGTTTGCTGAAGGATAAGTATTATTAGCCACAAATGTATAAGGATGTTCAAAAATTTATGAAGAGTTGTGGAGTTTATCAAGTTGCAAAAGGAGTAAATCAAAATACTAGTTTGTATACACCTATTACTATTCCTAAGAAGCCTTGGAGTGACATTAGTATGGATTTTGTTCTTCAACTGCCTAAGATAGTAAAGGGGTGTGATTCTATATTGGTTGTGGTGGATAGATTTTCTGAGATGGCTTATTTCATACTTTTCTTTAAAGAGATTTTGAGATTGCATGGATTACCATGAAGCATTATTTCTGATAGAGACAGTAAGTTTGTTGGTTATTTTTGGAAGACTTTGTGGAAGAAGATGGGTATTGAGTTGAAGTTTAATTCCACATTCTATCCACAAAAAGATGAAAAGATAGAGGTTGTGAATAGAAGCTTGGGTAATCTACTGAGATGTTTAGTTGGAGATAATCCAAGTAATTGGGAAGTAGTGTTGGCACAAGTTGAGTTTGCATATAATAATTCTATGAATAGGAGTACAGGGAAAACACCTTTTGAGATTGTTATTGGTATGTAGTCTAGAGGTATATCAGATTTGAGAGATGTTGTTGGTGAAGAAAAGAGAAGCATTGCAGGGGAAGAGTTTGATGATTTTATCGAATCTTTGTGTAAGAAAGTAAAGTTGAAGTTGGAACAAAGTAATCAAAAGTATAAGGAGAATGTTTATAACTCTAGAAGACATCATGATTTTGAAGTTGGTGATGAGGTGATGGCTCATTTAAAGAAAGGAAAAT
This sequence comes from Cupressus sempervirens, assembly GCA_028749045.1. Lineage (NCBI taxonomy): Eukaryota > Viridiplantae > Streptophyta > Pinopsida > Cupressales > Cupressaceae > Cupressus > Cupressus sempervirens. The sequence continues at coordinate 72,891,724 of CM053792.1, read as the reverse complement.
TTCTTGTTGGAACATACAATAAGCTAAAAATAAAGAAATTTGGACCTTGTAAGATCTTGAAGAAGTTTGACAGTGGTAATGCTTATAAAGCTGAGTTACTTGATGACATGGATATATCTCCTATATTCAATATTGCTCATTTATATATGTATCATGAGTCAAATGATGAATTTTTTGTATCAGAAGATTATCCTAAGAAGTAGATTGAAGAAGTTAAACAAATATTGGATTAGAGAATTGGCAAGAGCACAAGAGGAAAAGATTACTATGAATATTTGGTGAAGTGGAAGAACAAACCTATTGAAGATGCTTCATGGATTTCTCAATCTAAGTTGGATTTAGCTCAAATTGTGACATCTCAATGATTCAAAAGCATCATTTCTTCCTAGTTGTCTAATGTAGGAGCATCCTAGGTTGCCTTATTAGCCTTCTCATCTTTTTTCATTCTGCATGTTGGAGCCAAGTGCTAGTGGTTTCCAATCTTTTGTTATTGTTGTGATGTTTAGTGGATGCAAAGTTACTGTAGCTCTAGTGGATGCCAAGTTACTATAGCTCCAATGGATGTTGAGTTATTGTAGCTCTATTAATGGATGTTGAGTTAGTATAGCTCTAGTGGATGTCAAGTCATTGTAACTCTAATAAATACCAAGTTACTATAGCAATCTAGTGTTAACCGAGTGTTCCTTCATGTACTGAGGGAATCTATTGGTGTTGAGTGTTCTTGTATCTATCAAGCAATTTTGAGTTCTAGTATCCATCTTAGTCCTTCTTTTACTGAGTTTACTATGTTTGGTTCTAGTTTGGACCGACCTTACAAGTATCTAATTTTGATATTGGTAGTTAATATTTTATGTGAGCCAACTTGTGGATGTGTGTGCATTTAATGTAAGGTTTAATTTTGTGATAAGCTGACCCATGGCCACACAAGTATTTAAGGAGCTCTACGATTGAGTTTTAAGGGAGAACTCAGAGGATTTCAAAAATTTGGAAGCATATGTGTTTGGAAATTTGAATTGAAGCTAGATCATGGATTTGAATGTATTTTGTATCTAGTTGTAACCTAGAGGGCCTTACGCCTAGGCATGTACATTGATTATTTGATGAATCAATAAGTGTTTTCTCTTCTTCCTCATTTAGTTGTTGTTCTTTATGTTGTGTTTCTCTGTGTCAACTCTTGCAAGGTGGTTTCTATAGTTGGGTGTGTATTTGGCACTAGTTCTCCCTACCCTCCTTGTATCAGTATTCTACGCATTGGAGAGTATTGACATGTTGCATTCATGATTGTGTTTTTCATTGATGTCAACATAGTGGTAAGTCTATGAAGACTAGTAAAGTAGTACAAAAAGATCTTAGTGGTATGAAAAATGTTTTGATTATCTCGTGATGCACATTCATGGACATGTTTGATACAGTGTCCTATGTCAAGTTTCAATGTGTAATACCTAAGTCAAAGATGCACAAAAGATATGCTTGATTTGTAGAGAGTGGTACAAAGACAAAGCAACTGAGAAGCAATTTCTTATGTTTGCATTATATCTTCTGATAGAGATATAATCTAGAGATGTGTGGTTAGCGAGAAACATAAGATTGTCTGATTATGGTGTTAGTGAATGTGAAATCCCTAGTGTCACACATGTGAGAACTTGCATAGATTGTGAGCTGACATTGCTATTATAATTATGAATTAATTAATTATCTTATTATAATTAATTGGGAAAGTGTCAAGGTAGACTCAAGGAATTATTTTGAAGATATGGTATAAAGGAAAGATGTTTTCCTTGTTTGTAAGTGGAAGTGGTGATCATTGTATTGAGTGAGAAGTGTTAAAAGAAGTAGAGTGTTTGGTGAATGAGAGTAAGTGATCCAAGGGATTATTGGATGTGATATTTGTGATCTAGTTACAAGATCAGAAGGATCAGAAGTGCACTTGACAAGATAGAGAAAGAGTAACAAGAAATACTATTCATTTCTATTGTTCTACAAGGAATAATATAGAGATCATTTGGACAGTGGGTTCATTGGTATTTCCCTGAAGCTTTTTGGATAGTGAGTCCATCTATCTTTCACAACTATTAACAGGGTTGGCACAACTCCTAATAGAGATTCAAAGTCTCTTAACAGGGATAGATATTTATTGAATGTTGTTATAGACTCCTAATAGGGTCCATCCTCTAACAAGGAATTTTTATATTAGTACATCATCTTGTGGGTACCATCCCCATTGGGGTTTTCCCTCTAATCAAGGGTTTCCCTAGTTAACATATCTAGTGTTATTGTGTATGAGTATCTTGTTGTGGTTTTTTATTATATTGCTCATATGGTTAAAGTTTAATAATATTGATAATTATGATATTAGCTGGATAATTGATTCACCCCCCCAACCCTCTCAGTTATATTGGTGGACTATATATTCTAACAATTGGTATTAGAGCTTCAAGTCCTTGAAGGAAAATCTTAATAGCTTTGGGAGATCAACGATGAATCTTTTCAGAAAAGATAGTACTAAGGATAAGATGAAGACTCATCTATTATGTATGGGACATGATTATTAGCTTTTGACTAAAAGTGAAAAGAAAATTGTCAAAGAAGAGAAGATTGAAGAATGCAGTGAAGCGGAGAGAGATTTATTCATGTATAACATGAGAGATAGAGAAGCTTTACTATCAACTCTTTTGGAGAATGAATACAGTCAGGTAAAGTCACTTCAAACATCTCATAAGATTTGGACAATATTAGAATATATTTTTGAAGGTGATACACATACAAAAAGAGTAAGATTGCATAATTGGATATGTGCATTTCAAGATACTAACATGATGGAAGATGAATTCATAAGAAGCTATATTGGTAGGATTCAGAGATTGTTGCATGAATCAAGAAATATGGTGGAACAAAGGAAGAAGATGAGTTTGTGCGGAAGATCTTGAAGACTTTGACACCACCATTCAGGCAAGTAGCTCAGATGATTCAACTACTAATACCCTATACTAAGGAGTTTACCAGGGAAACATTGCTTAGAAGATTAGAAGTAGTAGAAGTAGTTCTAAAAAAATCAAAAGTTCTAACAAGAGTGGAGATAGCTTTTAGTGCCTTAAATGTTTAGCCAAGTCTGTCTAGAAGTGCTAGTACACATGGAAATTTTGCTAGTACTAGTAGAACCAAATTTGATGAAGATAAAAAGATTAAAGAAGGTATAGCCCTTCGTGGGAGAAGAGAAAAATATGGTAAGAATATCTTTAAATGTTGGACTTGTAATGAGTTTGGTCATTATGCATCTAAAATTCCTAAAAGAGAGAAAAAATATAAGGGAAAGTTTAATCTTGGAAGACCTAGGAATTGTATGTATGCTAATAAGAAGAGGAATCTAATGAAAAAATTCAAAGTGGAAGTGATGATGAGATAGGATTTGCATCTATTAAGGAAGATGATCTTGATAAATAAATTAGAGAAGAAAAGGCTCTAGTTTCTCAAGTTGAAAATAAATCTGATTGGATAATAGATAATGGATGTTCACATCACATGACTGGTGATATGAATAATTTTGTTAAATTTAGGAACTATGATGGAGGTATTGTTAGAGTTGGTAACAATGTAGCTTGTCACATTACAAAACTATGATCCATTACTTTAGATGGAAAGACTCACACTGATGATGTTTACTCTTTTGATAAATTAAAGCATAATTTGTTGAGTGTTGGATGATTGGTGGACAAAGGGTATCAATCACAATTCACATAAAAGACTTGCACTATCAAGGATAAAGATGGTAAGATGATTGGAATTGGAACTAGGTTTAGAGGCAATATATTTCAATTGAATCCCACTAAAATGAAATGTTTAGTTGCAAAAGTGGATAATAGTTGGTTATGGCATAGAAGATTTTGTCATATAAACTTTGATAATATTGTGAAATTTAGTAGCATATTTGTAGTTAGAGACTTGCCTAAGATAATAAAACCTACCAATGTTGTTTGAAAAGAATGTATTTTGGCTAAGTAGAAGAAGGTATCATTTCCTAGCAAGAAGTTCACAACTAGATAGAAGTTGAATATTTTTCACACAAATCTAAGTGGTCCCTCTAGAACAAGAAGATTCTATGGTGAAAGGTAATTCTTGATTTTTGTTGATGATTTCACTATAATGATGTGGGTAACATTTCTTAAAGAGAATTCTGAAGCTTTTGAAAATTTTAAGATATTTAAGAATAGAGTTGAGAATGAATCTAATGTTAAGATAAAATGTTTGAGATTAGATAGAGGAGGGGAATTCACCTCTAGAGAGTTTAACATGTTTTGTGAAGAGAATGGTGTTGGCTCCTAATTTAACAATTTTGTAAATAACCAAGAAACCAAACCAATTCATCTAAGGCTAGAAACTTCCTTTGATGGATACACTTGACTGTAGTCTTGGGCCAACTATAAGGCATAACTCCTTCTTCACTTTAGGCTCTGCAAGACCTAGGCGGGTTAACCTCATATCCAATTAATATGGTACCAATGCAAAACATATTCTTGAATCTATTCAAAGCAGATAAAAACCCTTATTTCTCCTCATAAATCATGTAATAACACAGGTCTATAGTAGCAAATTGCAAATCCTATGATATTCACAAGTTGATTGAGGGCATCACATTTAGGTTCTTCAACATGAAAGGGAAAGAACATTTGATTAATAATGTTAAATTTAACAAACCCTTAGATATGCAGCAGTAAGACTTTAATGATCCTGTAGCTGACTAGTGCCTAATCCATTGGGCAAATCCATGAATCAAATGCATACATATGGATATCTGATACTTATTTATATATTCATATATATGATCTATCTATTTACCTTGTAAATAAACATCAATGTTCAATTTAAATCTCATTCTTACATGATATCCCCATCAGTAACCTCACAACCCTGTTGATTTTCCTAAAGCATTTACGCAACCCCTTGAGTTACAAGAAACAATAAGACAACATACAGCCTTAAGGGACTACAACTATGATCTAGGCTCTTTTTTCAAAGATCGTAAAACATTGAAGCTCACTGAGATAGGAGACAAGATTCAAGATGAAACTCAATGAATTTCTTGCTCATTTGTATTCATTTCCTTGAAACAATACAACCAAATGCATGAAATTAACTCATAAAGAACCTAATAGATCTAAACTATCTATATTTATCTTCCTACTACTATTCATACAAGAGAATTCTGCTAAAAAATATGGTATCACAGTATGGGAACACATCAAAGTTGGATCCAAAACCTAGTATCACAACAATGAGTGGTTTTTTCTTCAAAAATTGGAACTTGTACAATGAGAAAGAATGAGATTGATATAGAGGAAAGAATTCTCGGATTGAATCTATGAGTGACAAGTGTACCCTATGAAATTCCCTCTCTTTTCCATGAAAAGAATCTCTCTAATCTCTCTCCTCCTACTGCCAGAATCAAATCTTTATCATCTAGCCTCCCAAATGCAAAAATATCTCAGAATGTAATGATGAAAGAGAGTAATTGATTCTGATGTTAAAATGAATTCATGGTAAAAAGTGAGAATCAGTTGAATATAACCTCCAGAATGCAAAATAATCTTTTCCAAATTGATTTTACCACATTCAGGCTTCAAAAGGTCTTCAAAACTACCCTCTAACAAACTTTGATGCTCGATGATCAAATTTGCCTATTTTTTTGCCACTGCCCTGAAATCACAAATTGACCTATAGCATGAACTAGTGAGCACCTGTGCAAAAATTGACCTTAAAAATGGAAAATTCATCTCATTTTAGTTTCAGTGGTATATTGGAGTGCCTATTTCAGTTAAAAATGCTCTAGATATGCCCTTCTGAAGATCGGACCTCTATTCATGGCTCCATCGCAATATTGCACAAATATTTAAACCTTTTATAAAGTTTGGACCATATTAAAGCTCAAACTTTATTTAAATATCTTCTTGCACGTGAAACAAGAATATAAAAATAAAATTTATATTTAAAATCTTTAAATTTTCCTGCCTTCTCAATCTGGTTCAAACTTGGTTGACCGACCTCGCCACATGTCATCTTCTAATTTTCTCAGGCCTGTACAGTGGGTGCCACATGGCATCACCTGATTCGTCCTACTCACCACCACATTAGCATGCAATGTCATGGTCGCTATGTCGCTATGTTAACTAGCGTACAACTTTGCCTTAGCAACATAGCAACGTGCATTGGATCCACCATGTGGCGCGATCTAGTGTGTCCTTAAGACTTGCCCACCATGTCACAACTTGCCTTGAATTTTGTGCCACATGGCACCTTGTGATTGGGCCACCTTGTCTCCATGTCACATCATCAATACACTTGGCTGCCACTTGTCAATTTTTAATTCGCTGACACTGCCACATCACCTTCGGGACCCATGACCCCCTCTACCAATTTTTCAAGGTTTTCCAATAGGTCGCTATGTCGCTATCGAAAAACCTTGCCATTTTCTGATGGCAACATAGCCCCTTGTCAAATTTTCAACTTTTCAGAGAGATTCCACGTCTACATTTGGACACACATGCACATTCAAAATTTATGTTCAACTACCTCCAACTGGTCGACTGGGACCCACGCGCGTGAGCCTTGGCTTTCAAAAGCCACAAGTCTTCAAGACATTAATTTAATGGTGTGTAATGATATTTAAAAGGAAAAAAAGACCCTTACATGGGCTATGTGGGACTAAAGTCCTTTCACTATTTTTCCTGTGCCTTTGCTCTTTAATAGCTTCCTGTTGCTGTTTTGGACTTTTAAGAGCTTCCTATCATGCAATTTTAGCCTCTCTGCAAGAAAGTTTAGCTTTCTAGGTGGCTTCGCACTTGGCAACTTCACGCTCATGCTCCTCAATATAACTCTACATCTCCCACTCCTTCATTATCCTACCTTGTATGTCTGCTTCCAATGCCCCCTTCAACTCCTTCACAAATGTATCCACTATAGCCTTAATGTGCAAAGACAATGCTAAGGAGATTTGAACTTGGGACCTACCTACCTTACTCAAAATCCATATATACTTGCAACAATATCAAACAGAGGTTTGAGATTCAAGCTACTGTCCACATTGGTGGCTTCATCTACCACTACTTTGTGTGGGTTCTCTTTGCCCTTCAACTATTGCATTCTCCTTTACATGCTCTAACTTTCTTTTAATTGCAAATGGAATTTGAAATCTCTGATGCCATTCATTCCACAAGATGAGTTGCTTGATAGTTTGCATCTAGTAGTTTAAAACTCAACAATAACAGATAATTAAATCATATGATCGATTCATATGGATAGAACAAGGTCTTGGTAGTATTGGTAAGCCTAAACATTCAACGTTGAGAACTCAATGTATCGATCTTGATTTCCTTCTTGAGCTGTTGCTTGCGTTCAGCTCTCTTACTAGCAATGCAGGCCTCTTTTGACTGTGCTTTCCTTTAATCTTCCCTATGCAAAAACTCCTCCAGAATGTGTGAGATGATTAGTTAGCTTCCTTTGTCTTTTTGTTTAATGTGGCTTGCTTTGAAAATGCATGTAGTCTCTATTGTATAGATGCACTAGATTCTTTATTGTTTCAAATGTTTTCTCCTTTCTTGGCATTGTGGCTTCCATGCCTCTTGGTGTAGGTTACCTCTAATTTCTGGTATCTTCCTATGTTTCTCATGTGTGGGTTTCTCTTTATTGTGCCTTATTACTGCAGCTTTTGGAGAAACTTGTGTGGGCGTGAGTCCTTTTATTCATGGCATGCATTACTCTCCTTGCTACTGAGTCAATGTTTGATCTTCTAGCGTGTGGATTCTCTTCACCTCTGTTATAGATTGGTGCCTCATGTTTGATATGATATTAAGGATGGTACACACCAATGAAATCATAAACCCTTTCTAAACAAGTAGAATGGCAACAACAACCCTGATCTCAGCATATTCAAAATTGCTCCTGGTGTCATGCAATGAATCTCTCTGGTCATTAAGTGGGGAAAAAGAAATACCATTATAATCTTCTTCTCTCATGAGATGGCACACAGATGTAAGAAAGCTAAAAACAATTCTCAAGAGTCAGAGATGTTCATGTGTCAAGTACTTTTTGCAATTAATTTGGTCTTAGCAGTTAATGGGATCAAAGTAATCCTTGGAATGGATAAGAAAATGTTTGCAAAACATCACCATCATCTCTTCTTTTCTCATTTCCTTCTTAGAGTCATAAATTTCCCTTGACACCACTGTATGACTTTGCTTTGTAAGCACTTTACCTTTTCCAGATACAGCTATTTTAAAAGTTTATTTTGGATCAGGCTTATAGGTATCCTTTGTGCAAGTTCCAATTAAGTACTTCAAATTTTGAATCTAAGTTTCTTGTGCATCTTCATACTTTTTGGAGCAGGTGTGTCTTCATGATTCCTCATGAATAGACTCTGCTCACCAATTTTACTCATAATGATGCTCTCATGTCACAATATCCTCATCTCTAAACACCATATCAGTCTGACGGAATTAGTCAGGCCACAAAGTGGGTCCAGCTAAAAAAAATTCATTTTCACACACCTGAATTGTCCAACTGATCCATAGAACATCTGATACTGATTCAAAACAAATTTGACCACTGATCTATCATTTAAAACTCATTTTATCACTTTATTTCAACTTGTCACTTTTGCACCAAGAGGTTCGTTGACTGGCCTTAAAAACTAACCCAAACCTCTGATCGAGCTCTGAAATCGAACATACTGATTCTCTGTTCCACAAACTTGCACCATGTCAAATCTCATCTCATGAAAAATAATCATTCAAAAGATATTGACTGTCAAAGTTTACCTCTCAGAACTACCTGCAAGAAAACACGTCAGAAAACAATAAATTGGGTTCGGATTTTGCTTTAAAACTTGGGCAAACTGACACTTGGGGTGATGAAAATGGGTTGTTAGTTCACTATCATGAGGAGAGTATGGATCTACAATTTGATCTTATGATGAATCACGGGGCACATTTGGCAAGCGGTCAAAGTGGGCTACTCAGAATTTGCAGATTGAAACAATGGCAGAAAAGCAATTTTGGCAAATGGAATTGGCCTGGAAAAGTGTGCAGACGAATTCGTCAAGATGTGAAAATTGGCACACTCATAGTATTTTTGGAGTTAAATGTAGTGGTACAATCTATTCAATCTCACCTATCATATATTAGGAGTTATAACATCCCGAACAGGGGTACTAACAAATCTGCAAATGCTGACACTAGTAAAAAGATAGAAGTTGTGTTTGGAATCGCATTTGAAAACTGATCAAACAGATTGGTCATGAGCTAAAACTTGAAACATAACAAGTCTTTGACATCTACAATGTAACGCAAAAGGAATTTCAGCATTTTGGTCAACTGGTCAAAAGTTATTATAGGTCAAACAGGGCTTCCCAGAATTCTGAGAAATTCACATCAGCATGACAACATTAAAAGACCAAATTTGAAGGATTCAAAACCTAGTCAAACAGACTCAAAATGACTCAAAATCTGAAACATAGGTTCTTTGGTATGGACACTAAACACTTTCAAAGGAGCATTTCATGAAACATTACTAGGTGCAAGATATTCAGTTGCAAACACCTCCTATTGTTGTTTGACACTTAGGTGAAAATTGCAGATTTGGAATTTGCTCAAAACAAGACTTCATGAAATGATTCAAAATGTCAGTTTAGCTTCATGAAACACATAGACGCACTAAATGGAGGGTGTTAGAAACATTAAACACCTCACAGGGCTCAAAGGTATAGTCAAGTACAATCTCATTAAAAGCATTCATAGGACTCAAATTTCTCAATGGTACTCAAAATCGAGAAGGCAATTTTGAGTGCCAACAAATGGAATCAACAGAAAATTATCTTCACCTAGGACACATAAATAGAATGGGATTGTATAAAGAAGAAATAGATCAATAGCCAAGGTAGCAAGAGCAATATTGTTTGAGAATGACATTTCTAAGACTTTTTGGAGAGAAGTGGTCAATACAACAATATACACTATGAACAGAGTACATATCATAAAATGTATGAACAAGGAACCTTATGAATTATGGTTTGTTCATTCACCATTAGTTAAGTATTTCATAATTTTTGGAAGAAAGTGTTACATTAAGACAGATGGTGATATTGGTAAGTTTGATCCAAGAAGTGATGAAGGTATGTTTCTTGGCTATTCATTGAAAAGCAAGGCATGCAGATGATTTAATCATAGAACTAAAACAATAGTTGAATCCACTAATGTAAATATTGATGAAAAGTTTGAAACTAAGGAGAAGATGTTAGATTACAATTCAGATGAGGAAGAAGATAATACTGGAACTGTTAGACAGAATGTAGAAGTTTTCTTTGAGACTAACAATGATGTACAAATTGTTGATCAAAGAGCATAACAGAGATATGAACCAAGAAATGAGATAAAATTTGAGTTGGCAACTCCTACCTCAAATCAAAACATGACAAAGAATCACCCTCTGGAGAAGATAATTGGAAGCAAAGACAAAGGTGTGATGACAAGAAATAGAGTTAATGAGGAATTATTTCTAATTTCTCAAGTTGAACCTAAGAGTACAAATGAAGCATGTAAAGATAATCATTGGATTCAAGAAATGAAGGAAGAACTAGATTAGATTGTGAAGAATGAAACATGGGAATTAGTTCCTAGACCTAAAGACAAGAATGTTATAGGAACCAAATGGATATTTAGAAACAAGATGAATGAGCAAGGAAAATTTATAAGAAACAAGGCTAGACTTGTGTGCAAAGGATATTCACAACAAGAAGGAATGGACTATGAGGAGACATATGCCCTTGTAGCAAGAATATAACTAGTACGATTTTTTTGGCTTATGCAGAAAATAAGAAGTTAAAAGTATATCAAATGGATGTTAAATTAGCCTTCCTGAATGGAGAACTTGAAGAAGTTTACATTGAGCAACCTAATGGTTTCCCTCTAATAGAAGACAAAGATATGCTATACAGACTAAAGAAATCTCTATATGGACTAAAGTAAGCACCTAGAACCTAGTATGCAAGATTAAATAGCTATTTGGTAAAACTTTCATTTGTTAAAGGTATAGCAGAGAGTAACTTGTATTTGAAAGAAATTGAGAATGGTTTGTTGATAATAGTAATATTTGTTGATGACATAATATTTGGAGGTAATGATGAAGCAAGTGATCATTTTGCTAAAGAAATAAAGAATGAGTTTGAGATGAGCATGATTGGAGAAATGAAGTTTTTCCTAGGGTTGCAAATTGTGCAGAATAGTAATGGTATTTTTATTTCACAAGCTAACTACTTGAAAGATTTTTTTTAAATGTTTGGATTGGAAAGTTGTAAGCTTGTTGATACACCTATGATAACTAGTCACAAGCTATCTATGAAAGATGAGACATCTACAGTTGAGCAAAAGAAGTAAAAATCCATGATTGGATGTTTGCAATATCTAACTCACACCAAACCAAATATAGAAAATGCAGTTGGGATTGTAGCTAGATTTCAAGCTGATCCTAAGGAGTATCATAATGTAGTAGTAAAGAGGATATTCAAATATTTGAAAGGAACATCTGATTATGGAATATGGTATGATAGATTGAGTGATTTCATACTATGTGCATATACTGATGTAGATTGGGCAGGCAATATGGATGACAAAAAGAGCACCAATGGTGGAGAATTCTTTCTTAGAGGAAGATTGGTTTCTTGGCTAAGCAAGAAATAGGATTGTATTTCACAAAGTAAGGTTGAGGCATAGTATGTTGGAGCAACAAGCAATTGTAATTAAGTTATGTGGATGAAATATACATTTAAGGATATCAAGATTGAGTTTATAGAACATGTTATCATATACATGTGATAACACAAGTATAGTAAGTATGTCTAAGAATCTTGTGTTTTATTCTAAGACTCAACATATAATCTATTAAGTATCATGTCTTGAGAGAAAAGGCAACAGAAAAAGGAATTAGATTGGAATATGTGAGTACTAAAGATCATATTGTAGATATATTTACAAAGCCCTTACCTAAAGATACATTTGAGTACTTGAGAGGTATGCTTGGGGTTATGCCCTTGCCTACTTCTGAGTAGATGATGCAGAGATTGCATTGGTCTAGTAGTACAAAGCACTATTGTTTGACTGGACTGAATATTGATGCTTCCTATATGGGGGAGTATATATGATGAGTTGAGTCATTAAGGACTCTTGGTATTTGGTTTTCAATAGTGTCTTTAGACACTTGAGCTGGTTAAAGACTTGGAGTAGTAAATTGAAATAATGAGGCCTTTATCATTGATGTTAATGGGGGAGAATATGAATGAAAAAAATCTCCTAAGTATATGGGGAGAAGAGAAATATCTCTATGAGGGAGATATACAACATAAAGAAATTTTTTGTATGGTAAGTTGTTTACTGTGAACAACTATTGCCAATCTTAAGAAGCTATAGAATAGAGTAGTGTTCCAGAGTTTTTTAGATTTGATTGATGAAGAGGATTTGAAAAGATGAGTTAAGCAATAGCAATAGATTACTATTTTGGTATTCTTGGAACTTAGATATTTTTCATCTATGTTTCCATCAATTCCAAAGGGGGGATTTTTAGCATGATGATACTACATTGAAGGAGTATCCTAAGCATTAGAGAGCATTGACATGTTTCATTCATGAGTATGTTTGTCATTGTTATCAACATAGCAGTAAGTCTGTGAGGATTGGAAAAGTAGCAGACAAATATTTTAGTTGTATAGACAATGTTTTGATTGTTTGGTAATGTGCATTCATGGATATGTTCAATACAGTATCTTGATTGTAAGGTTCAATATGCAGTACTTGAGTCAAAGATGTACGGAAGATATGCACGATTTGCATAGAGTAGTACAAAGATAGAGTACCTGAGTTGTAGTTTCTAATGTTTTCATTATATCTTCTAATAGTAATATAATATGGAGATGCATGGTTAGCCAATAACATAAGATTGTTTGGTGATGACATTAGTGCGCAAGCCCTAGTGTCACACATGTAAGAATTTGCATAGAATGTGAGCCAACAATGCTTTTTTAATTATGAATTAATTAATTATCCTATTATAATTAATTAGGAAAGCCTCAAGGCTAACTCGAGGAATTATTTTGAAGATACGGTATAAAGGAAAGATGTTTTCCTTGTTTGTAAGTGGAAGTGGTGATAATTTTATTGAGTGAAAAGTGTGAGAGGGAGAAGAGTGTTTGGTGAATGTGAGTAAGTGATCCAAGGGATTATTGGATGTGAGATTTGTGATCTAGTTACAAGTTCAGAAGGAGCAAAAATCTTATTAATAGGATAGAGAAAGAGGAAGGAGTGGTACTATTCATTTCTATTATTCTGTAAGGAATAATACAAAGATAATTTGAATAGCGGGTTCATTGGTCCTTAATCTATTTGGATAGTGGGTCCATCTGTCTTCCACAATTCCTAACATGATTGACACAACTCCTAACATGGTTGACACAACTCCTAAGAGGGTTGGAATCTCCTAACAGGGATTCAAAGTATCCTAATAGGGACTGATATGTACTAAATGTTGCTATAGACTACTAACAAGGTCCATCCTCTAACAAGGAATATTTATATTAGTACATCATCTTTTGGGTACCATCCCCACTAGGGTTTTCCCTCTGATCAAGGGTTTTCCTAGATGACATATCTGGTATTATTGTGCATGAGTATCTTGTTATGGTTTCTAAATTTATTGCTCATATGGTTAAAGTTTAATAAGGTTGATAATTGTGATATTAGATAGATAACTGATTCACCCCCCTCCCCTTAATTATATTGGTGGACTATATGATATAACAAAAAGTGAATCAGTAATACAACAAGTTGTAGACCTGACTAGGATCTACACAACTCATTGCTCCCATCCTCCAAAATAACTCATCTTTCACCACACAGTCAATGATCCACACCATGCCACAAAAAACCTTCACACCACAAGTCACATTCACAAGTATCCATGTTACCACTATTATTGTCACACAACCTATAACCACACCACTAAACATTATAGGGTCTACCATCAGCCAAAATATCATCATCCAAAAAAGTACATATGCATCCAATACTTTACCTACTAGCAAGAACACCATCCCATCTCAACAAGTCTCGCAAGTAACACCCTAATATACTACAAGGATGTCACCTTATATGGGGCCTGCAACTCAAATCATCTCACCATCTAGTACTACTACAAATACATTCATAATAACCCAAGGAATTACCACATCATTTCCACCTACACCATGGGGATTTAGTCAATCTTAGATGCATCTTGTTGACATCCTCATTATCACTCCCACTGTACCCACTCAACTGCAAATAACCTTTTGTGCATAACATTAACAACCACCACTACCACTTGCAAGTTCACTTCCACCCATCACCAACTATATGACCATGAAACCACTTGCAATTAATCACAACAAACACCCACCACATCAGTAGTAGATATGGATTACCCCTACTATCAACTACTTTATGCAACAAAATACTTAAATACCATCTCTTACAGACACACATCCATCACATAGTGGGAAACCTATAACTTCTCAAACTAATTTGCAACCTTGTCTAGCCCATAAATAGCTATAGCAATAGTACATGTAATATACCCAACCATAATCCTATCCATTTATAGAACACTCACCCAATCAACAAGCACTACAACATGCACAGAATCCAACTGTATAGTAGAAATATGCCCAACCAATCTCATAGAAAACACCAAATCCTCTTCAATTAGTGGGGAAATCATCATCTCAACCACCTTAGTTCATGCAACATAATCCTCCATATTCACTCTCTATATCTATTACATACCATACACCGAGGACACCTAGATTGGGGGGCACTACCTGCATCACCTATAAATCTAAAATGTGAAGAAATGAGGAACATCATCAAAGAGCTAATGGTTGGCAATGAAACTAAGACTTTGAAATTTGAAAATGTATACATGTATCCTTTTAATAGGTCTATCACAATGGCACCCCTCCTGAAACACTTTGAAATACCAAATTTGACAAATTTAGAGGGAAAGGATATCATGTGACACACATGAATGAATTATATATGCATTATCAAGAATTATCCTATAGTGACATAATCCTCATGAGATTCTCCCTAAAAACTCTTGGGTAACCTGCTCTAGAATGGTTTTATCGAATACCCTATGAGATAGTAAACACTTTTGTAGAATTCTCTAAGACATTTGTTACACAGTATCCTCATTTAGTTGAGATAGATCTATTCATGGTGGACCTAGTCCACACAAAAAAAAAGGAGAGGAAATCCTTGTCAATTTCTTAAAAAGATGGAAAACCCTTCAACCCAAAGACACCTTGTTAAATTGCTTATCAATAACACACACTAAAGGCCTCAATATCACATGTGCATTAATTGTCTACAAACATTCAAGGATATTGGAAAAAACAAAAACATGGTGACTGACATTGCTACTAACAAAAAATATGTCCAAGTGATAGGTAGTGCACAGAGCTCACAAAATCCCTATTACCAATAAGTACATTACCAACAACAACCATACCAACAAAAACTATATGAATAATAACCACATCAATAACAAATAACGTACCAAGAATAGGCATATCAATAGTATGCACAGATATATCCTCAACGGGCATCATTGAATCAAACCATTTCTATACCTATTATAGGTGGACAAAAGCTATGTGTCCATAATTATCTAAACTGAGTT
Source organism: Cupressus sempervirens (assembly GCA_028749045.1). Classification (NCBI taxonomy): domain Eukaryota; kingdom Viridiplantae; phylum Streptophyta; class Pinopsida; order Cupressales; family Cupressaceae; genus Cupressus; species Cupressus sempervirens. Next base: position 72,875,971 of record CM053792.1, on the reverse strand, counting down.
TATACTCCCCCAGGAGAACCTTTGGATGTTATCTTTGAAAAAATGGTAAAAAACAAACTTGTAGTATTCCCATAGATACAAAGACTTGACAAGAGTATACCTAAACCCACATGGTACAAAGAAAATAATTTTGTGCCTATCATCAAGCCAAGGGACATGCTACATTCAAATGTATGAAACTCAAAGAATACATGCAAGCACTCATAGATTGAAAGGAAATAACAGTGGGTGGAAATTCACAAAATTCTCCAAATTTAGGATTACAAATCTATCAAATAAATTTCTACCACACAACAACAATACCAATAAGACACCTACACAAACATCCAACATTAACAACAATGGTAAGCACAAACAAGGTGATTTTTGCAATAAAAAATATTACTGTAATGCCCCGCTCGAGAAACCAAGAGAAATAAACCTAAAATATTACAATGTTTACTGAACTATTTTTTTTTTTTTTAAAGTTTTAACAACATCAAGATAACATTAATGCGGAAGCAATAAGAACATACACATTTTCAATTACAGATATAGTTTCAATTCCTCAAGGGTTCCTTTATGTTGAGTCACATTTAATAATTTAAAATTAATTAGTTTAAGTTCCAAGTACAACATCTCATGATCATAAGAAATAACCAATACAAATTTGCATAAGCAAATGCATAAGTATAAATAATACAATGAAAGTACATCCAATTAATAAAATCCATTGCACATGTCACAGGGTATGTGAGAATAGATACAATACATCAGAATACATGATAACATATATACATCATCTAAAAAGAAGTCTCTAAGATAAGATATAAGAATGATAAAGGTACATCTCCTACAATGAACATCCAATAGCTAGCAATGTGAGGGGAACCCAAATGGTAAGAAGACACTACCTCTCGACCGCGTGGCTACCTAGTCAGGCTTCCACTCCCATCGTGCAAGGAAGATAATGAACGATCCACATATGGCTAATCAAACATAAAACATTCCTAGGTAAGGTACCCCTAATAGCCAAAACTACCTCAAAGGTAACACATGCTACTCAAGAAGATAAAATAATCCAAAAGTAAGAACACTCAATCCAATACCAACTCCACATAACCAAACATCATACACGAACCAAGTATAAACCAAATACCAAGATCATAAGATAAAGTCAACGAAAGATAATCACCTCAAGTCAAAAGCCACATGTCAAAAGTACAACATCCATGAATCACCAGTCATCATCAATGAAAGTAAATAACCATAATAAACACATCCAATAATAAGTACACCACCAGAGGTACACAAAATCTACAAAGGAGACTCAAGCTACATACTAGGGAGTGTCATCACATGGCTGCTTGAGTTACCCTGGACTAATCTCTTAATAGACCCCAGACCCTCAAGCGTTGAGTTACCCTAGACTGGTTACTCTGAACCTCGGACCCTCAACATCACACATGTGGAAATCAAAAAGCCCTCTCAAGAAGATGAGGCACTCATCCCATTCCCATCCTTAGTCTATACAAGCACTCAAGGCATGGGTGCATAAAATATCTCTAACTTATCTTTTTAGTGTGTTTCCCCCCCCATAAATTTTAATTACTAGATTATCACTTATTACATAACTTGCATTAGGTTACCCTGGCACTGACCACTTTGGGTTCCAAACCCCTATGCAAGCCACTCCCAAAGTCATGTACCTAGAGAACCTCTCCTAAGCACATAAATCCACAGTTGTGTCCCATACCACAACACTCATAAAGATCAAACTCGGTTCCTTAATAGGCAACCTGATAATAAGATGGTTCTCCCATTCAAGTACACATAAATGCTCCATAAAGTAAACCTCATAAATATAATTTCCAATCACAAGACATAACATGACATCCAACCACAAAATAGTATCAAAAAATTTCCATAAAACCTCTGGTGTACGTCCTAGACTGGTCGACATCTAATCAACACCAAAATCCCAAAGCATAGACAGTATAAGCAAAATAGTACAATTTCATAGATTGGGTTTGATTTAAAAGGACACAATAGGGTTACAGGTAAAGTTTTAGTTTATGTTTTAATATACGTTTCAAGTTATAAGATTCTTAGTTTATTCCATCCAATAACTCATCTGTTTATTCAATTCAAATATATATAAAGTTATCCTCATTATTAAAAATCAATTTCTAAAAAGAAAAATCAAAGGATAATCATCTATTTAAAATAATCTTTAATTATTGTCAATCAAAACCATTAATAATTCAATAACTATATAATCCATTAATTAATCAACCTTGATTAAAATTGAATTTAATTAAATAATTAATAATTATTTAACTAATCTTATTAATAAATCCTTAATTTTTATTTCACCCAATTCATCATTAATTAATTTTAATCAAATTGATTTTTGATTAAAATTAATTACTAAATATCGACAAATATTCATATCAATCTCTCAAGTTGTAAATAAAAATTGTCATTAATTTTATTAATTAAAAGTTAACCATACTAAATGCATTATTATTTAAATTAATAATTATTATTAAAATTCATAAATATAATACTGAAATCTTATTAATAAATATTATTAATTAACAATAATAATAATAATATTAATTAAAACAATAATTAAAAATTAATATTTTAAAAACATTAACAAAGTTAATAATTCAAACTTTTCATAAACTATACGCTTTTCCCAAGTATGCGTCGGTGTTTTTAAATAAGCCGCAGGCTTTTAATACAGCCGTGCGGTCTGTACTGCATGCGGCAGTATTAAAAGGGTATGCCCCCCCATTCGTAGGCAAGTACACTGCGATATGTAGTACCCTATGATTTATTCAGGTACCCTACAAATGTCACCGATGGAGACAGGTAAGTGGGTGAGTTTATTTATTTAATTAAATTATTATTATAATTATTTAACATTTTTATTTTTATTTCATTTAAAAATTTAATACGATTTTTTATTAAAAAAAATTTAAAATTATAATATATGAAAAATAATAATTGTTTTTATAATTTTATAATTTTTATTTTATTAAAATTTATTATATTTATTTCAACAAATTCTACAATTCATATATATAACCCTTACATTATTAATCTGATAGGGAAACTAAGTTTAACCATGTAAATTTCTAATTCAAAATTTTCTTTTTATTTCAAACTTTTTTCCAAATGAATATTCGTTCTTAAAATCTATTGAAATAGGACATTTATCTTTTAAATCTCAAGCTTGATTTCAATGTCCAATAGATTCTCGTATTTAACTAATTTCTTATTTAAATACAATCCTCTAAAATAAACTCAATGAAGTATTCATCTAAGCCATGTACAGATATTTCTCAAACAAGAACAATATTGCATACTAGAAAAACAACACATGCAAAAGACACGGAGCAAACAAAAACTTGAAGAGTGAAACCCACTATACAGTCAAGCCACAAGATCCTACCTGGATCTGATGCTAACCTTTGACAACTAGATGCGAATTCCTATTGCAAGCAAAAAATTTCAAGCCACCTAAAATTCTTTTCTTTCCAAACCCTTCGAGTTGCTCTCCATAAACCTGTGTGCACAATAATGACCCAAAAATCCCTAATATAGAACTAATTACCTTTTAGGGTTTCTATCCCCACAACTCTAAAATTATAATTAATTAATTTAATTAATTCTTTCATGCACAATTAATTTTCTTTTTATTTAAGACAAATAAATTATTAAATTACTTTATTTAACTTTCCACTTGACTTCGCTTTAAATTAATTTATTAACTTTTTAAATCTAATGTACACATTATTAAAAAATCTTTATCCAAGTTCACATGTTTTCTTATCTTTTTAATTAATTTTCTATATTTTAAACTCATTCATGCGAACTTAAATCTTTTTCATAATTTAATTTCTTTTCACCTTTTATATATATTTTTTTGAAACTTAATTGATTAAATATTTATCAACTTACATAATAATAACATTTAGCATTTATTTACAAATGAACTCTAAATTTATTATTATTAAATTAATTAAATATTAACACATTCTAAATTTATTCTTATAACTTTTATCTTCAAACTCAGTTCTTTTTTTTAAATTAATTTCTCAATTAATTAAATATAATTAAATATTCAAAATGTCATAATAATTTTTCATTAAATTAAGTCATTAATTTAATCTTTTAATTAGACTTAATTAACAAAAAATTCACCAAAGACTCACAAAACAACATACGCACAAAATACTCACGGGTTTTAAAAAGGGTAGACAATCTGTTACAAATCCTCCTTGCAGGACAAGTATTATAGGCTATGGCTAGGATTGGACCTAATCATTATCTTCCCATTCTCACCATTTGAGTATTTGTAATAGGGCATGCTCATCCTAGCAATTCAGGTAAGTCGATGCTCGATACCTGCATCCTGAATAAAAGATGAGCATGTACATGTATATAATATATATCTAATCTAAACAGGCAATGGCGGGGAGTGGTGCATCGTGTAGATCCCGACTAGCAGGTGACTACGACTCCTTCCCTTAACCACATCAAACACGCCAGACAGAAAGATAAAACAAACATGCACACCATACACATGCAAGTATGGGGTAAGTATCATAAAAATCACAAGTATAATATCAAATGCGTACATATAATAATGCATCTCTATCAATAAAACATAATAATCTTTAAAGACATCACAATAACATTGTTATGAAAGAAACCACATTTACTAATTAGGAATCATCAAGACATCATTAACAACACGTGAAATGAAAACAACTAAGCAATTATAACTGATAAATTTGTAATTCAAGACATGAAATAATATCATAATATTATAAATCCAATATCTCTAAAACTAATCAATGCATAAAATCAGCCTAAAAGGGTTTGACAATGATAACAGAAATGTGATCTAGGGGCAAGCACTACAATTACACAATAGTATACATCAATTATATGGTAATTTAATTGGTTGTATATCCTAAAATGATCCCTATGCTAATGTCACACATATCAAGGGTGTTAAGAGTCAATGCATTATAACAACTTGACAAGGTTGGATATCTATCATTGGTCCACCTGCAACTGCTCCAACAATAACATGGTACAATGTTTTGGAACACCTTGTAAATACACCAACCCAAATCTCCATCTTGGATCTCCTTTGCACTAGTGCACTCCACCAAGAGATCCTCAATCATGATCCCCATGAGTCTCATGTCCCCATAGATATTAATGGAACCTAATTTAGAAACCTTGTCGGACATTTATCCACATCATATGCCCTTTCATTTACAATGTTTGACATCCATGAAGTTGACCTAGACCACATCCTTCCTCTCCACATAGCCATCATAGTCACCAACTTTGTTATCAAATGAGTCATGATAGATAATGGGTCAGCCTTGAACTTATGTACTTTAAAATTCATCAAATAGGAAGAGTACACCAAGGAAAACATCATGGATGAAGTTATCATAATCAAATATATGATAACCTAGAAAGAACATCTGAGAGCATTATCTTTCTACCTATGAAATTTGGCTTAGTTAATCAAGAAATAGTATATCACATGGTTAATCTTAACCTCCCATACAATATCCTCCTTGTTCAACCTTGGATTTATCTAATGAAGGTCATCCCATAAACTTATCACTAGTGCATCAAATTTCCATATTAGGATACTAAGATAACCATCCATACCAATCCCAAACCTTTCACATGTTGTCATGCACTACATGCATCCTATAATAACCATTACCCTAGGATCGATATTGGAACTTCAATACATAGCTCTTACTATAATTTTCATGATATACATACCATCCTTACCTCTATACTATCTACTATTAAGATCAACCATCAAGGTTGTGGTGAATATATCCTCATAGATGCATTTTAAGTTGGTGTCTTTCCCCTTGACCCATATACATAAGGATTCCCATCACATAAAGGCCCAAAGAAGAACATTATACTCTAGCTCAAGCATGTTGGATCTTGTACATATGTTTCCAATGGCATATCAAGTGAGAAAGAGATGGTCTAAGATATTAACACCTAATTGTACAAAGATCCACCTCTAATGGATGCAAGCTTGCTTGATCATCTTAAATAAAAATATACCCATTCACATAAAATTGCCACAAAATAATGGGATTATCAAGGATATGGCTTAGGCTAAGAAGAAATAGGCATCAGATAGCCTGTTGAGGCATATAATCAAGAAAAACATAAAGGCATTTGTTTTGGACTCCCTGCGCTTAGGGACACTATAAGAATGGCCACATCATCATGAATATCCAAAATGAACATGTAGAAGTTGAATACATCCCTGAAGAGGTTGAAAAGAGAGCCTATGGTGATATCCTCGATGATATTTTCCTAGGAGGCTTTGTGCTCTATGAACTACCTATCAACCTCATTGATATTCCTCTTGTCCATCCTGAACTCATCAATTAGGACCAACCAAGTTTACTTCACATTGACGAATATACTAGAAAATACATGCTCCTAAGACACATGGGAGCCAAAGTACCACACAAGGAAGTAAAACTACCATCTACATATGTCTAAAAATTGGACCCAAAGGGATACTTTAGGGAGGATTAAACCTCTAGTTACACAAGTAAAAACTAAAATTTAAAATTTAAAAAAAAAAAAAGACAAAAGAGTACTGGTGAAAACCCCCCTGGATCACCATCAAACTCAATCAAAGAAGATATTTAAATAAAGGAAATATCTGATGGTGAAAACTCTTTGAGGAACATGAAGATGGATACTTCATCCTTCCCTTATAGAATCACAAACCACAAGTATCATCCATACTAATTGAAGAAACAAAGTTGATCAACATTGGTATAAAAGAGATCCCTAGAATCATTTGCATTTCTATGTCCTTTCTAAAGCCATAACAGGATGCCCTCGTCGAGGTCCTCCAAGAGAAAATTGGTCAATTTTCATTGTCATATCAAAACATGTTAGGACTATACCTAGAATTGTTCATACATAATCTAGCAATAGATCTAAATGCAAAGCCAATCAAACAAATGTTGTGATGCATCCTAAGGTAGCATTACTAGTGAAAGAAAAATTGGGTAAAGTGCTCCAAGAAAAAGTCATAATACCTATTGATTATTTAGATTGGATCTCCAACATGGTGCTAGTCACCAAACCTTTTGGTGATATTAGGATCAGCACCAAATTCAAAGATCTAAACAATGGTTGTCCTAAAGATGACTTTTTGTCACTAAATATAGACATGATTGTGGACCTCATAGTTGGACATGAGATTTTGTCTCTCATGGAAATATTTATAGGATATAATTAGATTCATATTGCAAAAAAAGATCAAAATAGACAACATTCACCACCCCATGGGGAACCTTATGGTACAACATGATGTCTTTCAGACTAAAGAATGTTGGAGTAACCTATCAAAGAGCCATGATTGTTATCTTCCATAACCTAATCCACAAAACTCGTAAGGACTATGTAGATGATATTTTAGTCAAATCACTTAAATTCTTTGATCATTTATGATTTAGAGGAGGCCTTTGACCATTTGGAAAAATATCATGTCATGTTGAACCCAAAAAAGTGTTTCTTTGGTGTCACATGAAGAAAGCTTCTAGGATTCATCGTCTCATGAAGAGGTATCAATATTAACCCTAAAAAAATCAAATCCATCATGGATATGCCTCCACCTATAACATTGTGACAAATACAAATCTTCTATAGCAAGTTACAATTAGTTCAAAGGTTCATCTCCCAACTTGTAGACAAGTGCCAATCGTTCACACATCTATTGAATAAAGATCATAACTTCAAATTGGATCATATATATCAATGAAGCTTCAAAAAGATAAAATATTACCTTTAAAATCCACCTATTTTCGTACCACCATTTGTATAGAGGTCCTTAATTTTGTACATATTCACTACTCTAATGACATTGGGGGTACTCTTAGCCCAATAGGATGATAATGGGAAAGAGTAAGTGATACACTACATTAGTCATACTTTAGGGTACTATGAGATCAACTATACACCAATGGAAAAAGCATGCTTGGTAGTGGTATTTTCAACTTAGAAACTTCATCATTACATGCTAAGCCACATAGTAAAGCTCATATCCAAAATTGACCCACCAAAATATATGCTCTCTAGGACAATTGTCATAGGACATCTAGAAAATGGGTTAGTAAAGATTAAAAAGTAGTAAAATGCAAGTCATTGTAGATTAGTTGGTTGATGCCCCTATAGAGGATGACCATCCATTTTTCAAGGAAATTTTGGACAAGTATATTTGTTTGATAGAAGAGAAACCTCCATGGAAACTTTGCTTTCATGGATAATACTCATCAAACAAACCTAGAGCAAAGATACTATTGGTTACCCCTTAAGGTGAATACATCCCCAAATCTTTCAAGTTAAAATTTCCATACACCAAAAATATATTTTAATATGAGACTCTTATCATAGGACTTAGAATATCCATAGAATGGAACATAATAGAACTATAGGTTTTTTGTGATTCACAATAAATCATCAAAAAAGTTCTTGATGAGTATTAGACAAAAGATAACCATATAAAGATATGGTGGACAAGATGAAAGAACACTTCACCAAGCTCTAGTTCACATAAGTCCCACAACTTTAGAACAAGCTTGTTGATGTAATGGATATTATTGGCTCCCTCCTAGACATTCCATGGGAAGCTTCGTAATATCAATTCTTATTTGAGCAATTACTTGATCCTAAATACAAAAATGATGAATTAATGATAGTGTGCATTCTAGTTGGTCCCAAATACCCATGCTACCATGAGATATATGCTTACCTAAAATATGGTATCATATCCCCTAACCTCACATGACACCAATGCCTTAACCTTATTCATAGATCTTCCTACTATACTATTGTAGCCAATACCCTATATTGTCAAGGTTATCATGATACCCTTTCTAGATGTTTAGACTAAAACAAGTCTTATATGGCTCTAAAGGAGGTATGCATTAGACTTTTTAGTGTCCATACAAGTAGCATGTTCTTAGGTAGGAAAATCTTAAGATTTGGGTATTATTGGCCCATGTTAGAACATGATGCCTGTGAATTTGTAAAGACATGCTTACCATGTGATCAAGATGTCAATTTGATACATGCACCAACACAAGATCTACAACCTATCACTCCACCATGGCCATTTGTATGCTAAGGAATTGACCTTGTTGAAATATTAATGCCCTTATCTTATGAAAAACACAAATAGATCATCATGTCAACCAATTATTTCACCAAGGGGGTTGAAGCAGTAACGCTTGTCAATGACATAGGAATTCAAATTTCTAAATTTATCCTCTACAACATTGTTTGTTACTTTGGTATACCTACCACAATATTCATAGATTATAGAGGAAATTTTGAGAATCTTAATATAGAAGATTTTTCGTCCTACCTTTACATCTACTACTCTTTCCCTAGCCAATACTTCCCACAAGGTAATGGTAAGGCTAAGGCAACCAAAACAACTCTCCTCAAAATCCTAAAGAAGGTTGTCATGATTTTGGCCATGATTGGAATTTAGAAATCAACCCCACCCTTTGGGCTTACCATGCCTCATCTTGCACATCTATAGGCACAACCCCATATTTCCTAGTCTATGGTGTCTAAGTCATCCTACCAATAGAGTTTTAACTTCCCTCCTTGTGTGTCTCTTTTCAAGGTGAAATATTAGATTATGAGTACAAAGTTGCTAGACTCACACATCTTGATTTATCTGATGATAAAAGGAAACACTCTTATGACCACCTATTGATCTATCAAAATAGAATAAAGAGATATTTCAAAAAAAAATTCATCCCCACCAATTCCAAGTAGGAGACTTGGTACTCAAAGAAAACATGAAAGTGTAACTAGATTAAGAAAAGAAAGGAAAATTTGAGCCCACCTGGCTAGGTCCTCATGTTGTCATAGCATCTTTCAATTGGGAAGAATACCATTTGACTACTTTAAAAGGTGAACTCTTGAATGATCCCACCAACATCATTCATATAAAAAAATTTTATGCCTAAGTCACCTAGTGTACCTTTCTAATTCTAGAAAGTGCACAAAAATATCATAAAAATCCCTGAACAAATTCATCATTACAGTAAAAACCTTGCAATTTAGGAACCTAGTGATAACAAAAAAAATAAAAAAATAAAAAGGAAAAAGGAAAAAGAACAAAACCAAGCATCCAAAAGGTGAAAACTTGGCAATTCAAGTGCCTCAAACAAGTACCTTGGTAAACACCTAGCTATAGGCACCAAGTGTACTTGGACCTACCAATTATCTATCACATCTTATCCCAAATCCCCATAATATCACACCGTCCACTTACCCATACCCTCAAGGTGTTCCAACATTACATGACTGAAACACCTATATTGATCACCATTCTTGAAAAAAAAATTGAACATTGTACTATGCCATGAAACTTTTTCCATCATTTATGATATCATCCCAATATTCACATGTACTATAGAAGCTTTAGATGTTTTATATCTCATGCATTATATTAGATAGTCCACTATCACACTATCCCATGCTCTCAACTTGTACTATAACATCTAGCCCAACCAATTTCCACCCTAGAAATAGCTCATTTATAGTGTCATCCTTGTAAATATCTTAGTCATCTCCATTGTGTATTACAACCCCCATGGTGGTGTTCAATTCAGCTCCATTTTACATATCCTAATTTTGTGTCAGTTGATGTCAAGTCAAGTCTTCAGTTCTCCCTACTTCATGTTTTAGAAAGGCATCATGTGAGATCCCTTGTCATTAAAGTGTTTTCCTAAAGGTACGTGCTACCAAAAAGTTCTTGTAGGATGTATCCTTCCTCATGTGTAACTTTAGTCTGTCAATATCCAACCCTACCAATCTCTCTAACAAAAGGTTAATTTTCATTGATTTTACTTTTTTCTTTCAATATTTGATTTCATATTTTGGTTCTTAGTTTTATTTTCCAATCAATTTGGTTGTTCTCTAATAAAGTTTTCCATGATCATTCAATGTTGTGAATAAGGCAATCTAAGAGCAAGGTCTTGATCAATCTTTTGTTTGCTTTTATTTCCTGCTTGTAAGTCACTCAAATGTAACCCTTGCATATCCAAAACATGTGATCACTTGTATTTGTATGATTCACCTGGGAAATATTGTCTTCTTATGGGTTACCCAACATCATTTCCACTGTGACTCCTTTTGAGATTTATTTGTAATGATAGGGTAATCCTTACATGTCTTTTTCAAGTTAGTCTTATGCAATGACTACAAGAAGACCTCAATGTTCTTGGTAACCTTGGCAAGTCCTTGAAATTTCTATATAAACTTAAGTGCTCAACTACATGGCAGTTCTCTTTATGAAGAAACCCATGCTCAAGATTCAAATGGATTCCATCTCAACCTCCATTCAAAAAAAGAAGCACAAAAAGGGTTTATTTTATCCCAATCAAATCATCCTATCAATATCAATCTTACAAATCTTGATCCTACTAAATCCTATCTAAAACCTTATAAAATCCTACAAGTTTCCAATTTTTCATCCATCCACCCACTCCTACCATAAGGGTTTTATTTAAAATCCAAATTCCTCCACTTAGTTGCATTAACATTAGTATTCTCATATCATGTCAATTTAGTTGCATTTCATTTTTGTTTAGATTCATTGAAATTCCACTTACATAGGTGCATTAACTAGCTCATTATCATTACCCTACATTCCTCTCATTACATTTACATTCTTTAAGTACATTCATTCTTACATTATCATTAAATTATTTTCATTTCATGTACCTTAAATCCATTTTTATTGCATTTCATTTGCATTTAGATTCATCAAAATTCCACTTATGCATTATCATTTAGGTGCATTGATTATCACATTACCATTATATTGCATTCATTTTATCAAATCCATTATCATTTTAAGTTGCATTTTCATTTAGGATCCATTTTAATTCTCCTTAGTTGCAATATCATTTTTTTTTTTAAATTCATTAAAAAAAATTTTGCATGCACTTATATTGCATTCCATTAATATTCTTTAGGTACATTTCATATTTATTAAGATTTTTTTATTTCTTTCAGACCACATTGTCATTACATTATCGTATAAATGCATTTTCTTTCATTTTTTTATTAGTATATCCATTTCATGGCATTTTTATCATTATCCTTCCATTCATTTTAGTTACACTTCATAGCCATCTCATTACATTTACCATTCCATTACATATAGATCATAATATTTGCATTGATATCATAGAAAAAATATATAAATAAAGCATGTACACCTCATACATATCATAGTACAACATATATACATACACCATTGGCATCTCATACATATACATAGTCACATAGACATAAACCATCTGCATGTCATACATATTCATAATCGCATAGAAATAAGCCATTTGTATCTCATACATATGCATAATCACAAAACATAAGCCATTTGCATCTCATCCATATAGAAATAATGCATATGCATATACATCATACATAAATTAAAATATATTTTGTATCATAGAAGCAATATCACACATAGGTCCATCCATACACATCACATGGACCTACATGTACCACATAGGAAACCAACACATCACATCCAACACAAAAATCTTAGTATCATAATCTATCATGCAAAGCATAATAGATTACATCACATCCTGCAATCACACACATTAGTAACATCATATAGGAATCATATTTGCATCATATATAAATCATATAGGCATCCCATATAAAAAGAAAAGAGGAAAATGATCCATAACACATATACATCCCACCCAATCACTACTCAATATATATATATGTATATATCATCCCTCAAAGAATAAAGAATACATCCCACCCATGTAAGAATATAAAGTCTATCAAATATCCATAATGTCCATCATATCATACATCAAGGTTTGTGCCCTAAAAAATATAAATTTATATCATGTCAAAATACATCAAAGTACATACCATTCATAGTCCTAAAATGAAAAATATCACTACCAATTTATAGGAGGTTCTCCCTTTGCATTTGGATCTGATCTGGGGATGACTTATGTTAGACTCATTGGCAGTGGAGGCATCATCTATAACCTTGCTCTCGTCTCCCCATCTCCACCATGCATACCCTCCACTATCCCACTATCAATACCATAGCTCAAAGCCTCATCCATAATGACGACCACATCTCTCCACCTCTATCTTGGTCTTATCCTTTGTAATCCTTTAACCCCAAAATAGTCTTTTCTTGCACCACCCATCTTTATAGATGTCCATGTTATCCCAGCTTGTGTTAGTCACCAATAATGCTCTATCTAATCATCCAACATAGTTGCATGATATCTACCTCAATAGAATATATCCCTCCCTCAAATCCTCAATCTCCCTCTATAGCCTATGGATCTTGTCTATATCATCCTACACTCTACCTCTACCTACCGCTACTTAGCTCTCATAGTCACTACCCCTATTAGTAGCATATCCCTTTCTATGTGTAGAGAATCCATCCTCCCTTATAATTTGTCTCTCCCCTCTCCCTCTACTACATCTAGCCTCCTTCAGTGATATCCCTCCCTTTTTGTAATCCATCCCTCCCTAACTGCAAGTGATCAAAATTACCCTACGAAACATCTCACTCTATATAGAAATAGTCTCTCTCTACCTACAGTTGATCCCTATCCCTTTAGATATCTCACAAAATCTAACTTACCACATAATAATCCTACTTCAATGATGCATACCACATTACCATCCCTCTATCCTCCCCTCTGACAAATGACCCTCCTTCTGAACCCCTGCAAGAACCTATGTAGCAAGTGGTACCTATGGACCCTAACCTTTTTCTACATCCATCTACTATGGCCTTGAATCCTCCACTCTCTTCTTTTCCTCATCTCCTCTCCTCTCTACAATAATTACCTCCCACTTGGAGACTAATTATAGCACCACTAATCCTATAGCTCCCACTGAAATATCAAACCACCCTAGACTCTATTGTTCTTTTATTATGTTTAGTCTAGAAGCCCAATTAAAGTTGAAGAGGAGTTCAAGTTCTCCCTTATTTTTTCCTTGGTAAACCTATCTATTAGATTATCATTTGTATGTATCTTCTCCAACTTTAACTTTCCATCATCCAAAACTAAAACAATGAAATGGTATCGCAATGTATGTGTTTTTCCTTGAATGTAGAGAAGAATTCTTTGCAAGTTGAATGGCACTTTGACTATTTGTAAAAAAATAATTATCTCTTTGTGGGTGTCCCAATTATTCCATGAATAACTAAAGCTATATCATCTCCTTGGTTGCCTCTATAGTAGCAACATTCTCTATCTCTCTGGTGGATAAAGCATTAACCTTCTACAACTGATAAATCTAACTCTTTGTTATCCCACCAACAGTAAATACATAACCTGTAGTACTCCACTTGGTATCAATATCCCCTACCAAATCTAAGTCAACATAGTCTTGTAAATCAGTAGTAGAGCCCCCAAAATGTAAACACTTACTAGATGTTCTTCTCAAATATTTGAGAATCCATTTGACTACATTCCAATGCTCAATCCCTGAATGACTCATATACCTGCTAACAACTCCCATTGCATGTACAATATCTAGCATTGTACATATCATTGCATACATCAATCTTCCTATAGATGAAGCATAAGGTACCTTGGACATCTTATCCTCCTCTTCTGGTGTCTTTGAACACATCTCCTTAGTCAATTTCGAATGACCAGGTAAAGGTGTGCTGACAACTTTAGCATTCTTCATAGGGAAACGTTGCAACACCTTTACAATATGATCAACCTGAGATAAAGACAATTTCCTATTTTTCCTATCTCTATAAATTTTCATATCAATGATTTGTTTTGCTGCCCCCAAATATTTCATAGAAAATGAATGTGCTAATTATTCTTTTAATCCCTTAATGTGATCCATGTTAGACCCAGCTACAAGCATATCATCAACATATAAACATAAAATAATGTAGTTGTCATCATTTAACCTCTTAAAATAAACAAAATGATATGAATGAAACCTACTATATCCATGCTCATGCATAAAATTATCAAATCTCAGATACCATTGCCAAAGTGCTTGCTTCAAGCAATATAAACTTTTCTTCAATCTACACACTAAGTTATCCTTATCTTTGACCTCAAATCCTTGTGGTTGTGCCATATACATCTCTTCATCTAAATCACCATGAAGAAAGTTTGTTTTAACATCAAGCTACTTCAAATGCAAATATTTAGTAGCCACTATACTTAAAATAGTACAAATAGAAGTCATTGTAACAACAAGAGAAAATATCTCATCAATATCAATGCCCTTTTTCTATGCAAATCCTTTTACAACTAACCTAGTTTTAAATTTGTTCTTACCTCCATCCTCTTCTTTCAACCTATAAACCCATTTATTCTATAAAACCCTTTTACTTGCAGGCAACTTACATAAATCTCAAGTCTTATTTTTCAACAAGGAATCAATTTCTTCTTTCATTCCAGACTCCCATTGAATTTTCATATCCACCTACATAGCTTCATCATAACGTTTAGGTTCACCAACATCTATTAGTAAAATAGAATACAAAGAAAGATAAAATCTTTTTGTAGGTCTACTTAGCCTTGTTAACTATCTAACATTCAATGGGGTGTGTGGCATTTTTTATTGTGGTTGTTACAAAGCATGAGGAACTACTAGAAAATCATCTTTTGGAGTATCATCCAGCACTACATAATCATTTTCTTTCATCTCATGTTGCTGCAATAGATCTTTGTACAACACTTCTCATTGAATATGTCATCCCTGCCTCTTAAAATTTTATAATTTTCAAAATCCCAAAGCCTATAACCAAATTCCTAAATTCCATATCTAACAAATACACATTTCTTTGATTTAGCTTCTAGCTTGGTTCTATTTTTGGAATCAATATGTGCAAATGCTTCACAACCAAAGATTTTGAGAAAAAAATAACTCACCTTCTTACTAGTTCATGCTTCCTCTGGAATACCATAGCCCAAAGGAGTAGAGGGACCTCTACTGATCAAATATATAGTAGTATGGACAACCTCATCCCACATATTTAAGGGCAGCACAATATGCAACCTCATGCTCCTTGCATGTTCTATTATTGGCATGCTCATGCATTCAACCACTCCATTTTCCTATGGAGTCCTTAGAACAATTTTTTGTCTATAGATACCATTAATGGAGTAATAATCTGTAAATTCATGACTATAATACTCACCACCATTATCATATTAGAGACATTTTAATCTTTTACTAGTCTCCATTTCAACCAAGCATTTCTATTTCTTAAAAGTTTGAAATACATCAGATTTATGTCTAAGGAAATAAACCCATGCTTTTCTAGTTGCATCATCAATAAATGTAACATAATAATGAGAGCCACCAAGGGAAGATATCTGAGCTAGACCCCATACACCTGTACACACAAGCTCTAGTTCTTATTTTTCTTTTCCTTCGCAATCTTCACAAAACTCACTCTCTTTTGTTTTCCATACACACAAATTTTATAGAAATCCATATTGACACATTTCAGACCTAGTAAAACTTTCTTTGAATGATGTAATTTCACACTTTCTCACTCATGTTCCCAAATCTGTTGTGCCATAGTGTTGTATCAAAATCTATAGCAATTGTTTGTTCTCCCTGCTCAACTACAGCAATTGTGCCTAAATATTCATTTTTCTTGGAAATCATTAAAGTTGAAAAAATAGTATGACTTTGTACAAAGATATAAGGTGCCTATAACTTTCGCACCCTTTTTCTACTACAAGGGAACCTTTTGGAACCTTCCAATTTTTATTATTAAAAATAACTACGCAGCCATCATCACCAAGTTTCCCTGCTAAAATGTAATTCCTACTTAGTCTTGGAACATGTCTTACCTCATGTAGTAGCCAATGATTCTCATTCTACAACTTAATATTAACTTTTCCCTTTCCAACAATCTGGTAGGGTTCATTGTCCCCTAAATAAACAATCCCAAAATCCCCTTGGACATAATCAATAAAATAACCTCTATGGGGTATAGCATGAGTGAAGCCCCAGAATCTAAAACCTAAGAATCATCAACACTTTCTAAAGAATGAAGCAAAGTATCCTCTTCAATTTTTTTACTTACCATAGTTGCCTTCTTATTCCCTTCTAGTTTATCTACTTCATTGTTCTTTCAAGTCCAACAATATTTCTTCTTATGCCCTAGGTTTCCATAGTACCAACAATCACTTGCTCCTTTGGATTCAGATCTCTTCCCCTTTGATTTTTCTCTTCATTTCTCATGATTTTTAGAATGACTTCCTCTCTTAGTCATGCTACCTCTTCTTTTTGCGTTCAAAGCACTTCCTAATGTAGATCCACATAAGGCTTTCTTATGAATTTCCTCACTCAGACTAACACCAATCACATCATCAAATTTTAGGATATTAGATCCTAAAATAGAATAACTATTTAATATTAGATCCAAAAAATTGAATTACTCACAGCCATTACCAAGCTATTCCATCTTTCAAGCAAAGAACACAAAATCAAGAGAGCCCTAATTTTGTCATCAAAATTGACATTAATAGAAGATAGCTGACTAGTAATTGTATTAAACTCATTTAAATGATCTGCAACAGATCCACCTTCTTCCATCTTTGCATTACATAAATGTTTCATAAGAAAAACCTTGTTTGAAGCAGAGGGCTTTTCATAAAGTTTCGTTAGGGTTTACATAAACTCTTTTGACGTCTTCTCTTTTGTAATGTTAAATGTGATTATGGTGCCAACCATAATCAAATACTTCCAAATGTCTTTCTATTTAAAATCTCCCAATCCTCATCTATTGTAGTTCCCTATTTCTTGGTTTTTCATTCCAATGACTTCCATAAATCCTTCTAATAAAGATAGTACTCCATTTGCATTTTCTATAACTGAAAGTTCTACCCATTAAACTTCTCAACCTCAAACTTACCCTCATCTTCCATAATTCCCACTCCTTCCTGGAGAGGATAGCTATAAAAAAATGACAATAGTCTGGGCTAAAAAAAATCATGACAGTCTGGCTCTAATACCACTTGTTAGGATTAAACACATAAAATTAACAGTTACATGCAAATATAACCAATATCAAAAAATAATATAGTGCACAAAAGAGAACACAAGGCACAAGGATTAATGTGGTTCACCCAATCTTTAGGCTAAATCCACCAATAGCAAGTCCAGTATCATTGTTATCTAGTAATTACAATCTGCAATCCCTGACAGCTCAATATCGCCACAAGAAGCTACAATCTCATAATACATTATGAAATCTCTAACCTTAAGCCATTTTATACAAGCTTTTTGTGGCTTATAATTAAATTAGGACTAGAATAAGTAATCCAATAGAAAAATATTAGTCAACGTCTTTTACAATAGTGAGTCATTTTTGGCTTCGGGGGCATGGCCCCCCCCAAAAACTCCTATGGGGGTATTGCCCCTTGACCGCACCCTATACTATGATAGGAAGTGCATATGGGGCGTTACACTAGGACCCCTCAAGGGGTGCTACCCCTTGGACCAACCTTAGGGGTGTTGCCCCTTGAACTCATCTTAAGGGTCTCCAAACCCCCATAGAAATAATCTAGGGGGAAACCATGTTGAATAAACCTCTGAGTCTAATTAGGCTCTAAATTACAACAATCTCCTACTTGGAGACTAATCAAACTCCACAATAATAACACATGAATCTCCACTCTCCTCCTCTCCTCTTCTTGCCACCGTCTGCCTATTTGGCTTTGTGAGCCCCATAACAACCCTACCTCACTTCTTATGTGTCCTCTCTCCTCCTTCCACCACTTGTGGCACTCATGATCTCTTAATAGGTTGGGGCCTCTTCTATTGTGCCAAGTAATCTTAGTAGCCTCTTCATCCACCCCCTAACCAATCCCAAGCCTATGGTTGTAGGCCATCTCTCTTTAAACTTGGCTCAAACATTGTTGTGGAATCACATTTCATGTGTTGGTACCACATAGGATCAAAAGGAACACCCTGAGGCCACCCAAGCTAGAAAAACACCCTATCTAACAAGTACTTCTCTACTATGCAATTCCAATAGCCAAACATAAAACCTAGTGTGATGGTGTAAGGAAATTGCACCAACTCCTAGGGAAATGACCCTAACCCCAAATATGGCCTCCATATAACAACTTTGATATCATCAAATCTAACTCTCCAGTATTCTAAATCATCGGTGTGGTGGTAGGTCAAGGGCTCTACCTAGTTGTATACCACTAGCTTATTATCTTGTCATTCCCAACATCCAACTAGCATGATCATTTCTATGTGCCCATATGTCCAAACCTACAAAAGTATAGAAAACTCAATACTCCTCCCCATACTAGGTCCATCTCCTTGATATATGATTTAATGCAAGTCTCTATACAACTTAGCCAACATCATAAAACTCCAGGCCACTATAACACCCACATCCATGATCTGCACTATGGTGGGCATCAAGCCAAGAGTCATGCTCATCCCACCTATATCTAGGGAAAGGTACCTTGACACATTTCATCACATGTAGAAACATATCTTGTTGGTGCTGCATTCAAGTATTAATCCAAAGAAAACTAACCCTATCAAATCCAGAAAGGAATTTTAGGACCAACTAACATTCACACTGCCTACTCCCTAATCATGTCCTGAGTCACCAAAACCTCAGTCCCTCACAATAGCAATCTGAATATCTTGTATACATCCTCCAAATTAATTTTCATCTCCCTTGTAGGGAGGTAGAAAGTGTCAATCTCAGAGTGCCATCTCTTGCATAGGACATTAACCATCACCATACAAGTAATCCTATGTAGCATCTGTGTAAGATAGCCCAGTCCAATCACATCAACTTGCACCTATTCAATTGGTCCAAAATGTTATACAACCTATAAATAGGTGCATATCTCTCACATGACATAAGTGTATCTATTGACCATTGTACCACAAGACATTGTTGGAATATTCAAATATGGAAAGAGTACTTATGAGAGGGGGGGTGAATCAGAAGTATTACACTTTAGCCAATAAAAATTTTAGGTGGAAGTAAATTGCATACATGTAAATACATCAAGTAAACATAAAACTAAACACATGCATCAACAACACATAACACTGGAATTTGGTAACCCAGAAACCCTCCAGGAATAAGAAGGTAAAACTGGGGTGGGGATGATACCCACAAAAATTACTGCAGCAATATTGTTCAACCACTTTTGATGGTCTGCCCTATTAAAGGCTTTACACTATGTCAATAGTGACCTGGTTAAAGGATTTCAAACACTTAACATGAAGTGTCACCCTGTTAAAGGATTTAATCACCTTTTGATAAGGATCTACAAATAGTTGTTAAGCCAACCTATCTACATAGGATTTTCTTTCTAATACAATGGTAAGAGAGTATTAGGTATTATAAACCTGATTGTTTGCAATCCTTGATTACTAAATGTAGGAACTTTTTCTAGCTCTTTCTCCGATTTTGATCCTCTGAGATCTTATTTCTATTTGTCTACCTTGCTTTGCTCTGATCAACTGATTAATGAATTGATGCTCTTACTTTCTAAGTCTCCTCTCATTTTTTAATGAACCTTTCGTCTTCCTTAAAAAGACTTCAAAGACTTAGGGTTAGATATGGATCTACAATCCACATTGAATCTCAATTTCTCGCTCAATACTTGTCTTTTTCTGATTGGTTGCATGCCTTTCCAAGTTTTCCAATTGGCTGCATGCAAATTGCATAGGAAATGTAAAAGATTCGTTCTTATCTCTATATCTTTTGAGATTTATCTTATGTCAGCTACAAAAATAGTTTACATCATAGTTTGTGCAATCACAAACTCTTATGCTGATATCCTGAGTTACTCAGCTCCTGAAGCATTGCTGATGCTTGGCACATGTTGTTTCCTAGATAGCTCAGCACCTAAACAAAATTGTATCACTCAGCACCTATTGTTACTCAGCACTTGTTAACACTCGGCACTTTTTAACACTCGGCACCTACTGTCACTCGACACTTGTTAACGCTTGGCACCTATTGTTACTCGGCACTTGTTAACACTTAGCACCTACTATTACTCAGTACTTGTTAACACTCAGCACCTATTATTATTGCTCGGCACTTGATATAGCTCAGCACTTCATATTACTCGGCACCTACTCTTTGTTCAACATTGTTTAGTGAAAAAAAGGTTAAGTGTATTGACACTCAGTTGTCAAAATTATTCTTGAAACTAACAAACATAACACTGTTAGTCCTCTCCTAAACATATAAAAACACTTAAATGTTACCCATCCCTCTGATTTAACAGCCCCTCAACACCTAAACTAACCCTTTCCAAACCTAGCCTATGAAATCATTTAACTGGTCATATTCTTGCAGATGGAACTCTACAATCTTGTAGTATTTTATACCTCAAGCATTCCTGCCAACACACATTCTCTAATTCCCCCCCAGGTCAAAGACCTTCAACAATATTGCATTGAATAACCACTAAATTACCTTGATCATATGGGACTACATTCTTTCTCCCACCAATAATCCTTGGCAAGAAAATTTTCTTGCACCAATTCCCTCCAGGATCGCATTTACGTAACCTAGTCAAACCAAAACCCAAAATCCACAATGTGCTTGGCTCTTTTATGGGACTATGATCCTACTAGTTCCACAAGAATTACCACCAAACCTGTATCTATAAGAATGTATTTTTAATCTTTCAAGAGCATGAATGTACATAAAAATATGCAAAATTGATATGGGTTTTAGGCTTACTACTTTGTCAGTTGCCCCCACACTTGTACACATTGAACTGTCTCTTCCTGGTGAACTAGACATCCCCACACAACCATCTCTCGCTAATAAAAATCAGAGCTCCAAAAATCTCTATCTCTATATGTAGAATGAAGAAAAATAACTCAATTCATCCCTTCCAAGCCCTTAAATAGGAACCCTTCTGATTCATGTCTTTGTACTTTTCAAGATGCTATCAACTCTCATTTTCTATCCTTGTTGCCTTCTTGAGGAGGCATAACACATTCTAGTCTCTCTCCTCTTTTTGAGACTCATGCAACCTTGTTTCTTTAAAAAAAATCTCTGTATCATCTATTATTTAAAAACATCTTCAAAAAAAAATTGTTTTAACACTATGTCAAAGAGGGGCAAAATGTAGACACCTAAATCTAATTACACAAATGTGTAGTCATATTTATTTATCTTCTAAGAAATTATTGATTTAATATCAAATACTTAATTATTTTATTTTATCTCCTAATTAATTAATTATATTCTGATTAATAAATTAAACAACAACCAATAGTCTAATTTAATAATTAAATCCCCCTTCCACAATGAAATTAAATAAATGCATAGCTCATTTAATTTAATTCCAATTCCCCCTTCAATTTAATTAACTTAAATAATTAAATTCCTCAACCACAAACTAACCCTCAACCCAGCAATTAGCCAAACCCAATTCATGTGCCAATACTTTCCCTTTGTAATTAAATAATTCAATTAATTTAATTAATTCCCCACATGCCTATTTTCTAACAAATCCATCCACCAGGCACATCATCTTCTCAACTAAACAACCTCAACCCCTTAACTCATCCACATCGCCCCCTCTATCCATGTCTAAATTACCTTGCCAAATCACTTGCACAAATGAAGGCGTGATTTAAGTCCTCCTCACTCAAGCCCAAGTCCACTCTCCTGCCACATCTCTCTCTTCCACCTCTAAACATAGAACTCTATTTCCTACCTCATTTACTTAACTGATCCTCTATAAATCCTATCTCCTCACACTCATTCTCCTTGTGACACTTGTTGTGATGCTATGAGTTTGAGAAAGAAAAATCCATGTGCTGATCTCTCCTTGCATCTTGGTTCTCCCTCATGATATTTTTGCTTTATATCTTGATTATTCATTTTCTCTACCCATTGCCTATAAATTGAATCCTTCCATCCTTCACAAACTATCCACTATTTGAGCAAAGTTATTATTTATTTTGAGAGATATGAATTTTCAAATCACCATTACTATACTCTAATTTTAATGCATCCATTTATCATTTTCATCTATTATTGAAGATTGAGAAATAATTGAGTATGCATGCCTCATCCTTGGACATATCTACACATCACAGGAGGCATTTTGTAGTTCATACTAAATTCGCACTCTCTATTTGGTTGTTTCCTTTTATCTTTTCATAAATGTATGTGTTTCTTTGTTGATTATGCTAGCATGAATGTTGATGATATTCTTTTGGGGGAGTATCCTAAGTATTGGAATCTATTAATATGATTGACATATTACATTCATGAAAGTGTTTTTCATTGATGACAACATAGTATTGTTTCTATAAAGACTAGCAAAATAGTAGAAAGAGAACAAAGTCATACAGACTATGTATTGATGATGAGGTTAAGATAAGTTGTGGATATGTTCTAAATTATCTCCTAATAAAGTGGACAAATGCGCTTGTATAGAATTGAAGACATGTGAAAGTTATTCAATAATTACAAAGGACAATGTATAGATAAAGTACCTGAGAAGTGGTTTTTGATATTTGGATTGTATCTCTTAATAGGGATAGAATCATGGTAAGATAAGTTAGAAAATGATAGTAGACATCCTAATGATGACATTAGAAAGTATGTTAGGTTAGAGGTCACATGTGAGATGTTATATTTATTGTGAACTAAAAGTAGTTTGTAATTGCAAACATATGTAATGTTTTCTAATGTCTTAATAAGGTCCTATTATAATTAATTGGGAAAGCCTCAAGGCTGACTCAAAGAATTATTTTGAGGATATGGTATAAAGGAAAGTTATTTTTATTTTGGTGAAATATGGATGCAAGTGTGAGTAAGTTGTGCAAGTGATCTATGAAGTTGGAAAATGTATGTAAGTGATCAAAGGGATCAATGTGATGTGAGTTTGAAAATCTAGTTTTGAGATCTAAAGAGGTTTGGTTTGGTCAAGAGGTCATAGAAGGAATTCAAGTTATTTCATTTCTATTATTCTGCAAGGAATAATACAATGATAAGTTGGACAGTATTTTCGGTGGGCTTTCCCTAAAGCTATTTGGACAGTGGGTCCATCTGCCTCCTACAACTCCTAACAAGGTTGGCACAACTCCTAATAGGGTTGGAATCTCATAATAGGGATTCAAAGTATCCTAACAGAGGTTGATATGTAATGAATTTATTTGGTTGGCTCCTAATAGAGTCCATTCTCTTACAAGGAACTTTTATATTAGTACATCATTTTATGGGTATGATCCCCACTGAGGTTTTCCCTCTAATCAAGGGTTCCCCTAGTTAACATATATGGTGGTATTGTGTATGTGTATCATCCTATGGTTTCTAATTATATTTTTCACATACTTTTAATTAGGTTGATAAAAGTTATATTGATCTGATAACTGATTCACCCCCCCTTCCCCCCCCCCCCCACATCAAGTTATCTTGGTGGACTTTAATTTCTAAGAGGTTGAATGTTTAGCATAGATTGGTATCCTTAGAGGATCCATAAAAAATTAATTTGATCAAACTTAGGTTGGGGGGATATTTTATACTTCTTCTTATTCCAAACATGGGATTTTTGAATTTTTTAAGAAAATCAACAAGGTTCCATTTTCTAGTAATATCCCAATTCAAGGACTTTGGGGGGAGCCATGACTGAAAGGATGCAAAATCATCATATTTTCCTTGATGTTGTGGGTAAATGTCTAAAAAAAAACATTACCATATTTCTTATTATATCAAAAAATCCTATTATTTCCCTCTTTCTATATATACCAACTACCATATAGGAGAGATTGCCACCAAATCTCTTTAGTGAAAGTATGATTAGCAAGAGAAGTCCAAGAATCCACCACCTCTTTGGAGTCATTATTTTGGCACCAACTAAGATTAAATAGAACTAGTATGCATTTTGTGTTTTTTCAACTAAAAGTACATAGGAATAAAACATGTGCAATAGTTTCTATATGATGTTCACATAACATGCACCTATTGACTAGATGAACAACTCTTTTTTGCAAATTATCCAAGGTGAGAATTTTTCTATGATAGATTGTCCACAAAAAAAATATGAAGAGCTTTATTCTCCAGATTCAATTCCAAAAAAAAGCATGGGGTCATTTAGGGTGAATAAGATCAAAACTAATATTAATAGAATAATCTCCTAATTTTGAGTTATTTTAGATTAAAATATCTAATTAGTTCAGTCTATAGAATGTCAAGGAAGAGATAGATTGGATAAGTTAAGACACTATCCATTTTAGATCATCATCAAATCAATTAATATCAATATTCCATCTAATAGGGATCACTAAGACATCCCAGTAATCACTCATCTTATGCCCTAGTCTTGCAATCAACACATTTATTAACGCAGGAAAAATTGGATGGTAAACCAATGACAATTTCTTGTCCCAATCATCTAGGCAGAAATCCACATCATTACCATTCCCAATTTGGAGGAAACTACCTAAGGACAATAATGAGATGGTCTTTTTCATATTATTCTATATATTATAATTAAGTAGAGGAGAGACTTTAGGAGGATGGAGTTTTCACAGTTATTAAGTTTATAGGTGGAAATATGAATCAAGGAAAGTAATCCTAAGTTCATCACATAATCACACAAACAACTCAAAGAGGGAGTCAACAAAATTGATATTTTCAATCCCAATTCTAAAATGACTAGATTTAGAAAGATTAGTGTTGGCCAAGTGATATGAAGCACTAATGCAGCCTAGAATATAGTGGTTGTAGAATTAGAATAAGGAAAAAGATACAAAATCCCTTGAAACCCTAGTTGTAATAAGATATAAGAAAAAAAATTAAGACACTAGATGTAATAAGTAGATATGTTGAAATAGAAACGGAAACTAGAAGACTCGATTAAAGAGAAAATAATCTAGTTTTTTGCTTGATGTGCTACTCAAAATGGGAAAATAGCATTGGATCTAGCCTAAAACCACCAAATCTATAAAATCCAAAAACCATTTGGTGATTTGGCAAGGGGGACTTTCTCCTAAAGTAGGGGAGAAATGCATCCTTGATCAGTTGTTTCCAAACCAGAATTTAATTTCACAGTTCTATAGAATGACAAAAAGGGTTTTCAAATATGCAACCTATTTTCTCTTCCAACATCTGAAACCTACAATAATAAAGGTTTTTTTTTTAAGGATATTTTTTTTCTTTATTCAAACCCCAATATAGGAATTAACCTTGAATTTTAAAAAAAAATTGTGAAAATTTAAAGTAAGCGTACAAAATGACCTTAGAATAGTTAGATCTCGCAAATCAAATGCAACAAGTTGTCTTTACTAATTGAATTGGATCAAGAATTTAAATGCATGGGTGTAGAAGAGGCAAAAAATAACTTTGAATGGATTGAGGGAGATCTTGAAGATAAAATCCTTCAATATCTTGAATGCTTGAATTATTGATCTTCAATGGAGGAATTTGCTTGAAGAATGCTTGAAGAATTGAATGCTTGAGAACTTGAGTACTTAAATGGTAGTTAACATGAATGATTTATTAAGAAAAATTTAGATGCATTATGGATAAAATGGAAGGGTTTATAAAGGGCCCAAAATTAACTTTCTCACATGGCTTGATAACACTATGCATTAACTCTAGGGATCAATATGGACATGGGACCTAAGGAGTGGTCCCAAAATAAGGCCTAGAAAGGGATGCACTACATCCCTAATTGGTCGAATAAGGATTTACTACATCCCTAATTGGGAAAGAAAACACTACATCCCTGCCAATCAGGGCTGAGAACCCTTAGGATTCATTCAAGGTCCTAAAATAGGTCATGGATCCTATAAATTATGTATGGATTTTGAGATATGACCATTACAATGTGAAAATGATATTTTGGGTTATTGGATGAGGGAAAGGGAAGACTTGAGTGTTTATATCCTACCTTAAACTTTATGTTATGTAAATAGGAGCATTAAAGAGGATCTATAGGTCTTACACTTGTTTTTTTTATGAGAAATGATAAGAAAGGGGAATAAAAGGAGGAGATATGAAAGAATAAGATGATCTCACATTAACTAGCTCTAGGAAAAGTATAACATAAGACACAAGACATGAGATAATCTTATCACAATCAATGAGACAAAGAATCCATCAAGCCCCCAATGGATTAAGACTTTTCTAACTCCACAATCATCATAAAATAGAAATCACTAATTGAAAGAAGTAGAGGAAGGAGTGTGATAAATTCTCCAATGATAAATGTACATCTCATTGTGAATCACATAAAGAAAGAAAAAATGTGTTACCTTTGTGTGGGACTTAACATAATGTGCTTGAATGTGTTACCTATATATGATATTTAGTGATCTTGTAAGAATTATCCATATATATGATTTTATATAAATGTGTGTGTGTGTGGATTTGTTACCCATATATGAGGTTTAGAAAGCTTATATTCATTACCCATATATGAGATTTAGCATATGTGTATGCAAAGGAGAGAGATACCAAATGGAAAGGATGCTAAATTCCTAATTTGAAGGTGTACATGAAGAATCCATTCTTTATGACTGTGCATAATCTATAAAGGAATTCACAATATGAGTTCCAAAAGAAGGGATGAAGCAACAATGTATAGATTTGGGGATAACCCAAGAAGCATACCAAGAGTCCAAAGCTAAAGTACCCTAAGCCATACTCAAAATCTATATTTACTAATCTATGATTGAAAGAATAATGAGTAGAGCCTATGCCCAAATGTTCAAGTTATTGCTAACACTTTAATAGGAGAAATGGCTTTAACAAAGTATACATACATCCACTAAGAGATGTTTCCACTATGACATGGCCCCAAGAGAAGATGAATCAAGGGAAATAAGCACATAACATATATAGATCATATATGGATCTACTAATTTCAAGGTTAGTATGATCATATGATAGCATGTAAATGTCATATCAAGTAAGAAATATCATTATTTCCCAAATGAATTTGAACTATAACACAATGGAAGAAAGACACGTAAGATTTATGAATAAGAGTCTTTTTGAACCATCATCCTAGAAATCAAAAATAATTGGTGCTACCATGTCATAAATTCAAGTAGAGAACAAAAGGATACAATTATGGAATTGATACATGTACAAAATAACATAAAACAACATATAGAAAAGTTAGATACAAATAGAAGAATGATACACATTTTGATTCCCTTATCACTTTGCAACAACAAAGCAACAAAGGTATATTGAAAACAATTGATTAATTGTGTATTGTCTTTGATGTTACATAATCAATTGTATATTGTCTTTGATGTTACACAAAATGTGATATCATTGCCAGTTAGCATCTACCGAGTTCACTCGATCATCAAAGGAAAGTTTACAGAAGTTGAGTGTTAATCGAGCTCACTCGGTTAATGCAAAAAATAGTGGATGGAACTAGCATTAAGCAAGCTTACTTGGTTACCAAAGCAACTTTTTGAATAT
Source organism: Cupressus sempervirens (assembly GCA_028749045.1). NCBI lineage: Eukaryota > Viridiplantae > Streptophyta > Pinopsida > Cupressales > Cupressaceae > Cupressus > Cupressus sempervirens. Next base: position 72,847,410 of record CM053792.1, on the reverse strand, counting down.
GCAGTGTTAACTGAGTTCACTTGGTTAACACAAGAAAATTGTTTCTAAGTTAGCATCTAACGAGCATGGTCAGCTAATGAAGGATTTTATTATTTTGGCATATTGAGCTCAATTGATTTAATTGTTGGTTCTAGTTGACTGAGAAGATGAATATTAAGTATTCTAAGTTGTATTCAAGCTGACTTGACAATGTGCAAGATATAAATATAAGGTCAAGTTGAGGATTGAATGTGTAAAAAAAAAAATAGAAGATTTGATGATGCTTAGAGGAAGCAAATTAGAAGGATAAGAAGAATATCCTTGTTGAGTTGCAAAGATACATTCAATCAAGAAGGATCAAGTATTCAAGCTAGAATTAAGATCTATAATTAGCAATTCAATTGCATTAGAAATCAAGTCATCTCATTGTTACTCTCTAACCATTGTAGCAGTGATCTAAATCTCTTAATAGAGTTGGCTTAGCAGCTATTTGTAAATCCTCTAACAAGGTGGCATTTCTAGATTGAAATGTCTAAAGACCTCTAATAAAGCCACTCCTAATAGAGTGATTAAATCCTCTAATAGAGTCACACCTAACAGTGTGTTTTGTAACCTTTAACAGGGTTGGCTCCTAATAGGGCTCACTTTAGAAGAGTGAAAATTAGTAACTAGTTGCAATTGGTGGTTTTTCCCAAATTGGGTTTCCACATTAAATCTTGGTGTCACTTGTGTTCATGGTATTTATTTTATGTGTATGCAACTAAATTTTTGATTAAGTAAAATAGATTTTTTATAGGGGTCCCTAAAACCCACCAATTAACAATATAATAACTACTAAAGTTCAAGTCTAGCAACCAAGCGACATAAAAAATAATAGACCTAACCCGACCTAACCTGGCCAATAGATAGAAACAAAAAATGAAAGGCCAAAAGCTAGGGAACAAACATAAACTAGGAGAAATGATCAAGGCACTAAATCTTTAGCCAACTTCACTTTCTTGAGCTCTAGCTTTTCCTTGGCCTCAAGCTTGTCAGTCTTCAATTGGCTATCATCTAAAGAAACCTCCTCTTCCCTCTTCCTCATTTTCACTCTCCTTTTTCTTGGGCTCTCACCCTACAAAGAAGTATCCTCATCAGACGTCTTGGTTTCCTCTTTGTCCTTTCCTCCTTCCCCTTTTTTTCTTTCCTCCATCATCGTGTATAGCTAAATGATGTTATCATTAAGACCTTTAATTATGTTAAGGCTTTGGTTAGCTGAGCTATGGAGAGAGCTGTTGGAATTAACAAGTGGGAAGATTTATGTTTGAGAGGGGGATGAATCAGAAGTAACTAATTTTAACCCTTTTTAAAAAAATATTTAACTAAAAAACATCCACATGCATCCAATCTATCTACTGAACTTGAAAGTAAAGACATGCATAAAAATAGACAACACACAATACCTCCAAAATGAGAAAGTAAAACTGGGGTGGGGATGACACCCACAAAATATCACTCCAACAATGTGTAACTATTCAAGGTTACAATGTTTGACCACTTCCAATGGTTTGCCCCATGAAAGGCCTATCTTGTTAAAGACTTTACACTTTGTCAAGAGTGACCTAGTTAAAGGATTTCACTACCCTGCTAAAAGTAGACCTAGTTAGAGGACTTTAGTTCATTCATTTGGAATTCCACCCTATTAAAGGATTTACAAATGGTTGCTAGGCCAAACTAAGTCCATAGGATTTCCATTTTCTAATATAATTGCTAAAGAGTATTAGAAATTCTTTGACCTGATAGCTTTGCAATCTCCAATTGCTGATCCCAAATCCTTGTTCTACTCTAACTAACCTGATCCTTGCTTGATTTGATATGTCACTCTTCAATATTTTGATACTTTGTTCTTCATCCATTGTATGTTGCAATGCTGCTCTATTCTTCTAAGTCTTTTTACACTTCCCTCTAAATTTCATTATGGTTTACCCATACACTACTCTCATTCCTACATACAATGGGATTTCATCCTCCTTTTAAGGATTTTGAAGACTTAGGGTTAGGTATGAATCTATGATCCATATTCATTCTTCGTTTCCCACTCAGTTCATGTACTTTTCTTATTGGTTACATGCCTTCTCCATTTTTCTTATTGGCTACATGTTGATTGCATAGGAAATGTAAAAGATTCATTCTTATCCTTAATATCCTTCGAGATTCTTCTATGTCAGCTCAAAAAATAGTTTACAAAGGTGTTTGTGCAATTACAAACAACTATGTGCAATCTGTATTACTCAACACTTGTTCCCTCTGATGCTCGGCTCATATAGAAAAACTAGCTTACTTGGCTCCTATAGCAATTTTTTTCCACTTGGCTTCTATAGTGACTCAGCACCTATAATTTTTTGAGCACTTGATCTTCACTTGGTACCTAAAGATTGCTCAGCACATGAAGTTCACTCGGCACCTGTTGTAGTTTTGTCTGGCTTGGCACTTGAACTTACTCAACATGTATATATATTTTTCTTGGCATGTGATACTAGCTTGGCATGAACTTAGTAAAAATCTTAAGTGTGTTGACTCAAAATAGTCAAAACCTACTCTTAGATTTAACAATCTCCCCTTTGACATGAGTGTCAAAAACACTTAGCTATATATCAAAGTCTAATTTCCTCAAGTAAAATATGCATACAGTTTTGCATATATACAAAACTTCAAAACGTCTCAAAATTTTGTAGAAACTATATATATACCTCAAAAGTTTTGCAACTCCCCCTGAGTTAATGTGCCATTTCATTCTTGTGCTCCCCCTGAGCTGATATATTTGTGTACCCTGTACTCTATATCTATGTTTTCTTCCATTCTTATTTACAATTTCCCCAAAACATTATATCTTCCCCTTAATTATTTTTCCCCCTTAACTATATCTCCCCCTTTTTGACACTTATGTCAAAGGGTTCTAAGGATTAAGACCATATTTTGCCAAAAACCTCCATAATCATCTTGAGAGATGCATCCCAATTATCCAAAGCAATTTCCAATTATTTATGTTGGATAGTTGTCTTTGCTACAAGAAGAACAAGTCCTTCCAAAGTAGAAAGATTAGGATCTTTCTTTAGAACTTTCTCTACATAGGCTTGTTCTTTATGGAGTACTTCCAGATGTGTGGTTATGGAAGACTGTATTTGCATCAATTTGGCCTTGATATTGGCCACTTCTACTGTCAACATAGATAATTCTTTCTATGTGTGAAGCGTTTGGAAAAAATGCTTCTCACTCTGAGCTGGATCATTTGGTAGTTGTGTGCTGAAAATCTTTAGATTTTGCTCCAAGCTCAGTATCCTTTGGCTTGTTTCCTATGTGAAATATGAAAAATCACACAACTTTTTGTATAATGAGAATACATTCTCAAGTACCTTTTTCACTTTTTCAATCTTTTTCACCAATTCAACCTATGAAAGTGTTATTTCACTAGATATTTTCTCATTAACTTTTCCTTGAAATTTCTTCTTAGACCATTCCATGAGTTTCACATTGGTTTCGTGGTCTTCATTAGTCACTTGTTCTACAATATATGTCAGTTGTTCCAATATAGACTTGGTTTCATCAGGTGTCTACAAGCTGAATGCATCAAGAAATATTTCTTTTATTTCTACTAGTGCTTGCTTCTTCTTATACTCATCTTAGAGTATCTCTTGCCTTTTCCTCTTTTCTAGTGCCTTTTGCACTTCATATATCTATTGCAGGTTCAATGTCCTTGATTCATAGCTCGGTATCACTATTTCTTCATCTAATGTAGGGTCCCCATAGTGAAGTACTTTTGTAACTTTAGTTGAGCTTGAGCCTGGTGAAGAGATTTGCAATGGCATTGCATCAGTGCTTGACTACTTCTTAGGAGTCCCTAAGGTAGGCAAGTTCACCAATGTTTGTATTGCCTCCTACTCCTTAGGGGTTTTCTCCACTTCATTCTCCTCTCCTCTACTAAATTGATCAATGATGACAATTTGAGGAGGTGGACCTTGGGTTTGTGCTATAGGAACATCTTGTCCTGTTGGTTCCTTTGTAGGCTCCTCAACAGAAGTTGTCATTTTTGTTTTAGAATCAACCTTAGCAATTTTTTCTTATACCTCTTGCTATGTAGGTTGATCTATTGTAGCTATGGGAGGTTTTTTTGATAGTTCTTGTGTAGTTTCCTTCTCCCTTGTTATTATTGCTACAAATTTCTATAGCTCATCAACACTCACCAATACTAGGTTTGTGCAAAGTTGTGCTTGTAGTGTTGATTGGTGAAGGATCTTCTTGAGATCCTCTGTAGTTAAAAGGTTGATGTTCTAAGCTGAAGTGTTATGAACATCCTTTACAATAACTATAATTGCAAGTGCTATATGTGGAGGACTTGGTGGTGACAGTTGAGTGTCTTGGACACTCTGTTCAGTTTGCTACTCCTCTTCACCATGTGTCTCCACTGTCTCTTTTTCTGGCTCTTTTTCTCCTTCATATTTTTCTATTTCCTCTTCCATTATTGTATCTTCCTTTTCTTTCTTACTAGCCTCAGCCTTATTTGCATCTTCATCCTTTTTGGTGTTTTGTCCCTCAAAGGGATCTTCTTCTCCGTCCTTGACAGTAGTCAAGCCATATATCAACTTCTACATTCTCATTGATTTATTGACAACTTTTCAACTTTATTCTATAAGATGTTGAAGGCTCTATATTTTGGTGCAAACTTGCTTCCATGTTTCTTATTTGCCTTAGTGATTTGACCTTTACTCAATTCTAACATTACTTGTGCCAATGCGGATTCTCTTATCTCTTTTTCCATTTTTAAAAAATAATGCCACTTATTTTCAACAATTTCATATAATTCCTTAGGCATTGTATTGTCTAATTCAAGAGGAGTGTTCTTGAATTCTGCCATCATGGCATATACTAATTCTTCAACTTTATTCTGATCTTCTCTACTCAATTTATTAAAATCAATATTTTTCAATCCAGAAAAATTTGCATTCTTCCTAATATTATCATAAATTTTATCAATATTTGACTTAGGAACATGGCTTACCACTCTAAATTGGCTAATATCTTCATATTCTATCCTTTCCTCATCATCTGACTCTGGTTGTGCAACATATTTTCTCCTTGGTTTCTTCTACACGGGACTAATCTTCTTAGTAGCCTTCTTCTTTTCTTTGTCTTATTCCTTGGCTTTTTGAGTTGAGGCTCTTGTGGTGGCTCTTGTTACTGGTATAGTTGGCTTGGCTTGGGTTGTCTTTGTAACCTTCTTTGCTTTAGGCTAGGCTACAGGCTGAGTTTTTTCCTTTCTCTTCTTGGGCTTGGCTTGAGCTAGTGCTTTCTTGGCTTCTTCTTCCTTGGCACCTTCTTCCTTTTCTTCATCCTCACCTAAGCCTTGTGTCAATGAAAGAGGTTTATGTTCCTCTTCATCATCATCATCATCTTCCTCTTCCTCGGCATCAACACTTTCACCTTTTGCTTCTTCTACAGTGCCTTCTCCAAACTTTGCTTTCAACTTCTTCACAAGCTTGTCTTTCTTCTTTAAAGTGGAGGCAGTCTTTAACTCCATATCCACTTTGGATCGCACCACGTCATATGTTCCTAAATGTGGTGCATCCTTATCAATATCTCCTCTGCAAGCAATGTTGTGATTTTTTCTGATGCTTCATCAATGTTTAGCTCATACCCTAATGGTCTTAGTCATCTAGTCCTTAGAATTTATACTTGGATATAAATATAATCAATATCAACTAAGAAACAAATATCATTGATGTGTTGTTCCACTAGGGAAACTAGTATCCTCTATCTTTGCTTCATGGATTTCTTGAAATCCTCAAAGTAACTGGTCATTAGAGATTCAAAGTTGTCTCCCATTTGCTCAATGTACTCATTGATTTGAGTAATAGCTGACTTATTTGATTTCCAATTTACTTTGCCAAAAGAGGGAAATTCTTCTAGAATATACAAAAATATACAGATCAAAACTAATCCAAACTTACACTAAGCACCTTTTAGTCTTCTTATTGCTTCCAAATTCTCCATGATCTGTTGTAATAACAATTTTACTGGATCATATGTATGATCTTTCTTGACAATTTTGTAAGCCACATCCATAGCAATGCATGAAACACTATTCAATATACGTGATTGATAAAATTTGTGAGATATGATTCTTACTGCAAATTTTTGAAGGGGATCTATGATTGTATCAATAGTCATGCCCCTTTTTTTCTATTTTGCCCTGATGTTCTTTTCAATAGCTTCCTTAGAATCACTTTGCAGGGTCTTGTAACGATCTAGGGTTGGAAAACCTATAATCCTATGCATGATTCTCTTTGTTATCTTGATAGGTCCTCCTTCTAACCATAAACAACGATTATTTATTCTACTTAGGAAAATTCTTATCCATTCAATTTTAAAAATTGTAGGGAAAACTAGGGCACAAGTTAAGCCCTTTCTTTCAACTATTTGAAATTCTTCCTTTAGCACTCCATTTTCACACAGTTTATCATATTCTTGATGAATCTCCATGTCTACTACTTCTCCTACCTTGCAATTGTAATATTTCCTAACATCTTGCACCATTATGACTTTGGGTGGAATCATAGACAATGCGCCGGTAGGGTCATTTTTATATACAACTTCTAGAATCGACCTAAAATCTAGTTGTTTAACCTCATTGCTAACTAACTGAACCTTGAAACCTTACTTTTCCTTATGGTTTTTAGAACTAGAAGCCATATTACAATTCTAGGGTTTCAAAAGATATTAAACTTTATAATTGCACAACTCGGCACTTGAGGAATACCTTAGATCGATGAAAATGGTGCTTGTTCTTTGTTGAAATATGTGTAAAAGCTTCAATTGTTGTTCGCCAATCACTTCTGTGCTCTTCTTGTTCTTTTTATGCATTCAAATGATGAGAAATGATCATAAAATTGACCTTATACTCTTCAAAATATAGCATTAAATGCTTAGTGCATATACTATTGTACACTCGGCTCAAGGATTTTAGCATAACCTGGCTTCCATTAACTTTTCATCACTCGGCTCCAACTAGATTTCCTCTTTACTAGGCTTCCATTGCCAACTTGGTTGTGACCAATCACTCAACACCTACTAGCAACTCGGCATATACTGACATTCACTCGGCATCTAAGGACGACTTGGCAATACTAGTGAAAATTTTGAATTTCAACTTTGCATCTCTAATCATGTTGATCTCTTCTCTTTAGTACTATCTTATTTAGGAACTGATATATGATAAAGCTTTGTAAATCAGTCCCTTATGCCTTCTTTTGCTTAGTTAGATGAAGTGTGACCACTTGACCTATTAGGTGAAGTGATCCCTTCATTTGATGTGCTAACCTCATCTTTCTTCTTCCATGTCTTGTTCATTTGTCCTCTAATGTGTTCAACATCTACCTTCTCTTTTCCTTTGTTGATTTTTGACTTCGGTACCTTTGAATTTGTTGGGAAATTCCTGCTGATATGACCAGTCTTCAAGCAATTGAAACATGTGGTTTGACTTAACCATTTGTTGTAGTTTCCTTTGAAATGTATCCTTATGCATTTTTTAGGAATGTGTCCATATTCCTGACAGTAATGATAGCTATACCTTGTGTTATAGTCCCAATTGTGGTGATGACCAAGGTTACCTTCTCTTATTGCCTGATTTGACATCCACATAGGCTTTGATCTGCACTCAAATCCTCTATTTCCATACTTCTTGCAATTGTAGCAATGACCTTCAAATTTTTGTGTACTAGTAGTCCTAGTCCTGCAGTTATGTGCTTGATGTCCTTGATTTTTGCACTTGTGACAATAACTTGTATTCTTAGGCTTGTTATGCTAATGGGCATTCTTCCTCATGCATACATTAGAAGTATGTTCCATTTTACCACAGAAATGACAAGTAGGTTTAGTGTTCTTACCTTTGTTACTCCTTTCTTCTATAGTCTTGGAGGACTTTCCTTGTTCAGTGCTGGTGTAACCAAGTCCTGAAGTATGAATGCTAGCCCTTGGTGATTTCAGTAGCTACTCAAAGTACTTAATGGCTTCATTGGGTTTGTTGAATCTCTCTACAATCTCCTTTTATTTTGTAATTGTTCATTTTGCATCTTCAGTGTAGAGATCTCAATATCCTTGACATTTAGTTCATGATGTGCATCCATCATCTAACTTAAGGTGTCCAGCTGCATGTTTGAGATTCTTTAAAACTCAATTATTTTTTTCTCCAGTCTATTGGTATGATTTCTCTTGTCATCTTCTATCATGGCTTTTTCTTCAATGGATCTTTTCTTCTGTTCAGTCACTTCACAAAGCATCATGGCTTGTGATTCTTATCCAAGCTTGAGTATTCTAATTTCTTCTGCTTGAGCTCTATTCTTCTCCATCAAGTCTACTATTGTTGCATCAAACTCTTTGGAATATCCATTTGGAAATAGATTTGAGGTGTCAATCTCCTTCTACTATGTGTCATTCTCAGTTATGGCAATCTCTTTTCTTCTTTTTAAAGATTTTCTCAATTCTCCTCTAGCTTCTTCCAAAGCATGTAAAGCAAGTTGTACATCAATTGCCTAATTCTCTATGATCTTCCCAAGTTTGTAGACTTCCATTTCCAAATCTTTTCTCCAATTTGTAAGACTCCTTCTTGTGAGAACTAGGCTCTGATACCAATTGTTGGAATTAACAAGTGGGAAGATTTACTTCTGGCGGGGGGGAGGGGGGTGAATCAAAAGTAACTAATTTTAACCCTTTAAAAAAAAAACTAAAAAACATCCACATGCATCAAATCTATCTACTAAACTTTAAAGTAAATACATGCATGAAAATAGACAACACACAAATTTGGTAACCCAGAAACCCTCCAAAATGAGAAGGTAAAACTTGGGTGGGGATGACACCCACAAAATATCACTACAGCAATGTGTAACTATTCAAGGTTACAATGTTTGACCACTTCCAATGGTCTTCCCTATGAAAGGCATGTCCTATTAAAGACTTTACACTTTGTCAAAAGTGACATGGTTAAAGGATTTCACTACCTTGCTAAAAGTAGGCCTGGTTAGAGGACTTTAGTTCATTCATTTGGAATGCCACCCTATTAAAGGATTTACAAATGGCTATTAGGCCAACCTAAGTCCATAGGATTTCCATTTTCTAATACAATTGTTAGAGAGTATTAGAAAGCCTTTGATCTGATAGCTTTGCAATCTCCAATTGTTGATCCCAGATCCTTGTTCTGCTTTGACTGACCTAATCCTTGCTTGATCTGATATGTCACTCTTTGATATTCTGATACTTTGTTCTTCATCAACTGGTTGTTGCAATGGTGCTTTGTTCTTCTAAGTCTTTTTACACTTCCCTCTAAATTTCACTATGGTTTACCCACACACTACTCTCATTCCCACATACAGTGGAGTTTCATCCTCCTTTTAAGGATTTTGAAGACTTAGCGTTAGTTATGAATCTACAATCCATATTCATTCTTCATTTCCCACTCAATTCATGCACTTTTCTTATTGGTTGCATGCCTTCTCCATTTTTCTTATTGGTTGCATGTTGATTGCATAGGAAATGTAAAAGATTCATTCTTATCCTTAATATCTTTTGAGATTCTTCTATGTCAGCTCAAAAAATAGTTTACATAGGTGTTTATGCAATTACAAAAAACTATATCCAATCTGTGTTACTCAACACTTGTTGCCTTTGATGCTCAGCTCATATAGAAAAACTAGCTCACTTAGTTCCTATAGCAATTCTGTTTCACTCGGCTTCTATAGTGACCCAGCACCTATACTTTGCTCGGCACTTGATCTTCACTCAACACCTAAAGATTACTGGGCACATAAAGTTCACTCAACACCTATTGTAGTTCTATCTGGCTTAGCACTTGAACTTTCTCGGCATTAACTATTTACTCAGCATCTATACATATTTTACTCAGCATGTGATACTAGCTCGGCATGAACTTAGTAAAGATCTTAAAAGTGTTGACATGAAATAGTCAAAACCTAGTCTTAGATTCAATAAGAGCTCTCCATCCTTTCCACCCTTTTTTCAATCTTAGAAACCCTTGCATCTAGCTTTCCAATTCTAACATTCCCATCTCCCACTTCTAGCCTTTCTTGCCCCTGCATCCTAAACTTAATCTCTTTAATTTCATAGAGGATCCATTTAATGGACTAGAAACTGTCCACCAAATTGTTGTGGGCATTGTTTAGGAGGTTCATTCTCATTTCTCGAGTGTTATCACTAAGAATCACCAAAGGCAGATCAATTAGCTCTTCTAATTGAATTTTTCCATCCCTTCCTTCCAAAACCTTTGGGTTGATATGTTCTCTAACTAGACCCATTTTCACAGTGCTAGCATGAAATTCCTCCATGCATTTTTCCTTCCCTTTGCATCTAAAGAAATAGTAGTATAAGCCAAGCCCTCTTCCTCTTTCCTTTCTTCTAGATCTTTAGTAGTGCTCTCCTTTCCCTTACCATGAGCCTTCTCAACATCTTGCTCCCCTCCTCATTTCCTTTTGACTGAGTTGTCAACCTTCCTACTTACCTGTGCCTTACTAGTACCCTCCTCTCTCACATTACCCTCCTTATCTATGTCCATTCCCTCTTTGTTATCATTATAATCCTCCTCTGAGTTCTCCTCCTACTTTATCCTTCTCTCTAAGCCTTTCATTGGCTTCTTTTTCTTCTTCCTACCCATATCCTTCATAATTTTAGCCACCTTCTCTTCATCTTCCAAGTGTAGACCTACACTATCCTCAATATATGATGGGAGGCAGGAGCTCTCTATCTCCTTTGAAGAAACCACCTTCTAGGAAATAACTCTTCCATGAGTTTGAGATTTAAAATGCTCATATTAGAGTAATAATAAATCCTCATGGAAGGTTGGATTAGCAAACACTTTCTTCTTATAATCCATAATACTCTTATTTGTAGAGAAAAATAGATAGAAGGGGATGGAAATTTTGGTTCCATATCTAAAATGGTTTAGGATAATGAAATGGTGGGTTTGAATCCTGTCAAATCTTGTGTCAAGGATAATGTAAGAAATAATTTCCCTTAGGACAAACCTCCATAGCCTCTTAATAGAAGTGGGTTCATAGTAGGCACTAGTCTTCACAAGATCCTTCATCTCCTTCGCATCCTTTACAAAATCTGTCACCGTGTTCAAGGATATTTTCTTATCCCTATAGAATTTTATGCCCTAATTGGGGGAGTTAATGACTTTGGTGATAACCCCTTCATTGACTTGGAAATCAACCCCATCAATCTTCACCTTCCCCTCTCTCCATGTCTTCACCATAAGGTCAATAATCTTTGAATCCCAGCCATGAAGTTTTTCAATGAAGGATGAGATAATGCCTTCCCTCAACTTCTCCCACACCTTCGAGGACCTCTTCCACTTCTCAACTTCTCCCTCTAGCTCCCTTTGATGCCTCTCCCCAATCATTATGTTGTAGAAAGAAAAACAATGACATTGTGTTCTCCAGGCACTGCGAGCCAAACCTCGGTTTATCTCACAAAACTTGTACTTACCTCTTACCTTGGTAAAGCAATAGAAGTAGTAATTACCAATTACCCATAAGAATGCCCATAAAACATGCCAAAAATCATCACAATTATGATGCCTCTAAATTGACCCGTGCCAAGCTCTCATTACTTTATAAGTTTGATTGACAACATTAACTACCATAATTATAATTTATGATGCCCATTCTCCCCTAAATTCTCTCTAGCTCAATTATACTTTTTGTGTTCACTAGAAATCCCTATCCACTAGAGCATCTATGTGACATGTCGCTCCTTACTACCTCATTAGCCATCCAATCAGCAGCCACATTTCCCTCATGGTAAAAATGTGACACAAAGACCCTTTCGAAGGAGAGGAAAATATTTTTCATTTCCTCCATAATATTTTTAATACTCCATGATAGAGGGTGTTCTACCCTTAGGCATTTAATAATTTTATTTAAGACTCCCTCCAATCAAAGGCATTTGACCCCTACCTCTTTAGCCAATTTAGTAGTTTGAAGGGCGGCACAAGCCTCTGCATAATGATTTGTTTAGTATCCTAGGGGGAAAGCAACTGTTGCAATACCATACCCATAACTATTTCTTATCACCCCTCTACATCCTGCCAATCTCAAGTTGCCTTTGGCAACACCATCAAAGTTGGCTTTGTGCCAACCTTTTGGGGGTAAAGACTAGTGACACTCCTTTCTTCTTGTCTGAATCTCAATACTTCTATCATTATCACCTACAAAAGGGTTAGATCCTTTAATAAATATATAGTTTTCCATGAGGGCATTTTGAATTTTACCAGACATAATTCTAGTAGGAAGGTTAGCATCCCTAAAGATTTGGTTATTGCATTCCTTCCATATACCCCATCGAAAATGAGGCAAGGCCCATTTACTTATAGTTTGAAGCCCAAAACCCTGCTAAGAATTATTCCACTGCCTAAAGAAATCAATAGTTGAGTTGGGAACACACCAGCTCAACCCAAAAGCTTGACTGAAAAAAGACCAAACCTTTCTATTGAAGGAGCAGTGTATAAACAAGTGATCCACCATCTCAACCTAGTTTTTGGAAAGGACACATCTATTAGGAATAGGAAGACCCATTTTTCTCAAGTTGTCTATAGTCAGTATCTTGTTCTGGAGTAAAAGCCAAAAGAAAATGTTGATTTTAAGGATAAGACTAGGGAACTAGGCCTTAGCCTAGTTCGGGCTCAAATCCTACCTCATAATAGCTTGGTATCATGAGTCCATCAAATAGGTATCATCCAGAGTATTTTCCCAAACAAGCTGGTCCTGGTCCTCATTTAGAACCATGGAGTTAAGAATAGTCATTTGAGGTTTTTGGTCCTCTAATATGGAAATAAGATTCCTCTAACCCTAGCCTTGTATGTAATCAATTACAAATCTTCCAAACCTCTAGATGCAAAAGCAAGCTCATCTTTCAAAATTAGGAATGATAATAAGAGGCCCCTAAATCAACCAATTGTCCTGCCAGAAAAGGGTATCCTCTCCATTCCCAACACTTCACTTTGCCCTACTATTAGAAACTTCTCTGGCACTTAGAAAACCATTCCATATATTAGATCCTTTGGGAATAGACTCACTAAAGAGCAATTTTTTGATTGAAGGTCTTTAGAGTTATTTTCCTTCCATGATGTCCCTCCAGTCCCCCTTGCTGGAAAAAATTCTCCAAATCTATTTAGCTTGGAGGGTTTTGTTGAAAGATGTATGTATGAAACTAAGTTAACCTTAAGGCTAATCATAGAAAATATCTTAATTTTTTCATTTGCCAAGTTATTTTTGTTATTTTAGTTATTGTCAAATGACAATATTTGCTAGTGCAAATTGAGTGCATGTATGTTTGTCGAGTTACAAAAGAATAAAATTTAATCAAATTTTTGATTTGTATTGACATCTAAGGGATCTAGAATTTATTTTTGTAATAACTGATTCACCCCTCCCCTCTTAGTTACTCTTATATTTCCAACAATTGGTATCATAGCTTTCGGTGCTTGTAGAACAGGTTTCAAAGACCTGACCTAAAGATCAGGATGTCTTATAGAAGGGAGATTCCAAAATTGAATGGAGATAACTTCAAGGCATGGTAGGAACTCAAGAGGCTACACTTGGCAACCATTGGAGATATAGAGCTAAAGAATCTAGACACCAAGTACAAGGCTTCTACTAGAACTATGACTATTGAAGAAATTGCAAAGAAGAAGAGTCATAATATCATGATGATTGATATTACTTCATATCTCAACTATGTTGAATTTGATGAGGTCAAATATTGTGGAACTGACTACAAAATGTTGATCAAGCTAAAAGCCATCTATGGAGGAGATGACAATGTCAGGAGAGCCAAAGAAGAAAGTCTTAGAGGACAGTTTGATTAGATGAAAATGAGAGAGGATGAAATCATTGCAAAATATGTTAAAAGAATCAAAGCCAGTGTCAGTGCTATCAAAGCCTCTAGAGGAACAATTAAAGATATAACAGTGGTAAGCAAGGTATTCAAAGCCCTTCTTCCTATCAATGCAATTATAATGTCTACTATTCAAGAGATGAGATGTGATCCAAATAAAAATATAACTTTGAATGCTCTAGTGGGAAGATTGATAGCTTTTGAGCTAGATAACTATGATAATTATGCTCCTAGTTCTAGCAATCTTGAGTTTGCATTTGAATCCAAGGTTTCACTCAAGAAGAAAGCTAAAAGATCTAAAAGAAAATAATCTGAAATTGAAGAGGAAGATAGTTTTGACAATGATTTTGAAGCTATTGAAGCATTGCTAGCAAGAAGGTATCCCAAAGGCAAAGGAAAATATAAAGCTAATATTCCTTTATTTTATTTCTCTTGTGAAGAAGTTGGACACATTGCTACAAGGTGCCCAAACAGAGAAGATAAAGATGAAAAGAAACACAAGTACAAAGGCAAGAAGGATTTCAAAAACTACAAAGACTACAAGGACAAAGGTAAGAAATCTTTTTTTATAGCTAAAGATTCAGAAAGTAGTGAAGATGATGAAATGCTTTATATTGTTGTAAAAGATGAATCTAATGATGAAGGTGACAAAATGGCACTTAAATCTTATGTTAGCAAAAGGAATACATGGATTATTGATAGTGGTTTCTCACATCATATGACTAGTGATAAAACAAAATTTGAACACATGAAACATTATAATGATGGTAGTGTGAGATTTGGAAACAATGAACCTTGTTGCATAAAGGGAAAAGGTTGTATCTCACTAAACAATAAACTTAGACATGACAATGCTTATTGGGTTGAAGGACTAAAGCATAATCTACTGGGTGTGGCATAGTTGAATAACATTGGATTCAAGGTGGAATTCATAAATGGGAAGGCCAAACTACTTGATGCAAAAGGAAATCTGATTGGGTCTAGCAAATAAACAAAATGTAACCTATTCTACCTAGATCTCAATGAAAGTTCATGTTTTATTGCTCAAGTAGAAGAAAGCTGGTTATGGCATAAAAGGTTGTGTCATATAAACTGTGATAATATGGTTAAGATAAGGAAAAATAAAAAATTAAGAGGTATTCCTAGTTTGAAGAAACTTGATATGGGTCTATGCAAAAATTGTCAAATTGGTAAGATGGGAAAGACAAGTTTCAAAAGAAAAGACTATCATTCTGAAGAAGTCTTGGAGCTGGTTCATATAGACTTATGTGGACCTATTGGAATAAAGAGTTATAGTGTAGATAAGTACTTTATTCTATTTTTTGATGAGTGTTCTAGAATGATGATTATAATGTATCTAAAAGAAAAACCTGAAGCTTGTCAAAAGTTTAAAAGGTATCTGGCAAGAGTAGAGAAAGAAACTAGAAAGAAGCTAAAATGTTTGAGATCAAATAAAAGAGATGAATTAATTTCCAATGAGTTCAATGAATTATGCATTGAGAAAGCAATTAAGATACAAGTATCAGCCCCTTGTACACCTCAGCAAAATGGTATAGCTGAAAGAAGGAACAAATCCATCATGGATTGTGCAAGAACCTTAATGATAGAAAAGAGTGTTGGAATCAAATATTGGAAGGAAGAAATCAGTACTATAGTGCATACCTTGAATAGAGTACAGTTGAAGAAATACTCAAATAAAACTCCTTATGAAATATGGTATGGCTACAAACCTAATGTAAGTTACTTGAAAGTATTTGGTAGAAAATGTTATATCCTAAAGGAATCTAGGAAAGGTAAATTTGATGTCAAAGGTGATGAAGGCATATTCCTAGGATACTCCTATAGAAGTAAAGCATACAAGTGTTTCAATCTAACTATTCATAAGATCATAGAAAGTGCACATGTTAGAAATGATGAATTTGTAGAAAAGAGTAAAGAAGAAAGCAGTAGAGAACCTAAGGATTACAGAAAGTTTATTTATCATGAGCTTGATACATTGCCATATGTATTTGGAAATTAGGAGGCCTTGCCTCCCAAGTCTCCAAAATCTCCAAAAGCTACCAAGTTGCAACCAGTGCAACCTTAGTCACAATTTGAATGACTCAAGTTGCAATCAGAAGCTACCAAGTTGTTCCCAGAGCAAACCAAGTCTAATAGACCTCACTCACAGACAATGGGACCTAAGCTTAATATAGAAGATCATGAAGAGGTTAATGGAACATATTCTAAGTCCAAAGAACTTGTGTTAGCAAAATAAGTTAGAAGGAACCATGCACCTAATCAGATCATTGGAGACAAGTCATATGGAACAATGATAAGAAGCAAATTGAAAGGTACATGTTTGCTTGTTGAATTTGAACCCAGAAATGTAAAAGATGATTTGGATAATCAAATTTGGATTGAAGCTATGAATGAAGAAATAGAATAGATAGAAAATAATAAGACTTGGACTCTTTTTCCTAGACCCAAGGATAAAAATGTAATTGGCACAAAGTGGGTATTCAGAAATAAGTTGAATAAAGATGGAAAAGTTTTAAGAAACAAAGCAAGGTTGGTTTGTAAAGGTTAAGGTTATTCTCAAGAAGGTATTGATTATGGTGAAACTTTTGCTCCTATTGCAATATCAGAAGGTGTTATAACTTTATTAGTATATGCAGCACACAGAGGATTTAAAGTTGATCAAATGGATGTAAAATCTGCATTCTTGAATGGAATTCTTGATGAGGAAGTCTACATATAACAACTTGAAGGTTTTGTAGATCCTAGCAAAAGAGATATGGTTTGCAAATTACACAAAGCATTGTATGCTCTCAAGCAAGCTCCCAAAGCTTGGTATAAAAGACTTCATAACTACTTGATAAAGATTGGTTTTCAAAGAAAAAATGATAAAAATAGTTTTTATATCAAGGAAGGACCAAAAAAAAAGATTGTGTTGGCATAAATATTTGTGGATGACACTTTATTTATAGGAATTGATAGCTTATGCAAGGCATTTTCAGAAAAAATGAGAAAATAATTTGAGATGTCCATGTTTGGAGAGATAAAATTCTTTGTTGGATTATAGATCCAACAGAAGAAAGATGGTATTTACATTACTCAATCCAAATATATCAAGGAAATACTAAAGAATTTTGGAATGAAAGATTCAAAACCTATTGGAACACCTATGTCTATTGGACATAAGCTTTCTAAAAATCATGATTCCAAAGAGCTAGATCAAACCACATATAGATCAATGATTAGAAAATTGCAGTATGTAGTGCACACAAGGCCTAATATTGCATTAGCATTTGGTATGGTGGAAAGATTCTCAACAAATCCCAAAGAAAATCACATGATGGCAATCAAAAGAATCATGAGATATCTGAAAGAAACTAAAGACTATGGACTATGGTACAAAAAGGGAGGCAATTTGGATTTGAAATCATTCACAGATGTTTATTGGGCAGGAAGTGTTGATGACAGAAAGAGCACAAGTGGTGGAGCATTCTTTCTTGGTAAAAGACTAGTGTCTTGGACAAGCAAGAAGAAAAAAATGTATTTCTTGGTCCATAACAGAGGCAAAATATGTGGTACGAATAGTTAATTATTCCAATGTTGTTTGGTTCAAGCAACTATTGGTAGGTATGAAGATAGAGATCAAGAATCCAGTGGCAATCTTATGTGATAACACTAGTGCAATTAATATATCCAAGAATCCTATGATGCACACCAAACCAAAGCATATTGCTATAAAATATCATTTTTTGAGAGAATTGGTACAAGACAAAGAGGTAAGATTGGAATATATAAATACTAAAGGTGAATTGCAGATATATTCACTAATTCATTACCTAAGGATGCATTTTTTTATCTAAGAGGTAAGTTAGGGGTGATTCTCATATCTGAAGCTCACTAAATATTGTTTAGTGATGCATCAACTTGAGCATGATGAAGATTGGATAGTTGATGCAGTATTGATAAGTCACATTGCAAATAAATTTATACATAAGGTACATTGATATTCACTAAACATTGTCTTTGGCATGAGATGTCAAAGAGGGAGAAGTTCATTGTCATATCTCATAGAAATTTTATTACTTTAGAGATGTCAAAGAATAAGAGCTTGGTCTAATTACAAAGAAGGAAAGTTTTCTATCAGAAGTAGATGTTGAAGGCAGAGTTTTGTTGGTAGAGAAGTTCACACTGATAGAGGGAGTTCTCATAGATGAGAATCAAAATAAAACTAAGGATATATTCCTTACTTAATTCTTGCTCTAAAATTTCATTGTATTATGACATGTTGTGTTGCCATCAATGTGAAAGAGGGAAATCATTGATTAATTGTGTATTGTCTTTGATGTTACACAAAATGTCATATCATTTCCAGTCAGTGTATGCCAAGCTCACTCAGGTGATGAAAATAGTTTCTTGTGTCTATCGAGCATTCCAAAGTCTACCAAGTTTAGAAGTTAGTGTCTACTAAATTCACTCAGTTGTCAAAGGAAAGTTTTTAGAAGTTGAGTGTTCACCGAGCTCACTTAGCTAATGAAGAAAATTTTGGATGGAACCAGTGTTAACCGAGCTAACTTGGTCACCAAAGGAACTTTGTGAATATGTAGTGTTAATCGAGTTCACTTGGTTAACACAGGAAAATCATTTCTGAGTTAGTGTCTACCAAGCATGGTTAGCTAATGAAGGATTTTCTTGTTTTGGCATATTGAGTTCAATTGATTTAATTGTTGGTTCTAACTGACTGAGGGGATGAATATTAAGTATTCTAAGTTGCATTCAAGCCAACTTGAAAATGTGTAATATATAAATATAAGGTCAAGTTGAGGATTGAATGTGTAAAAAAAAAACAAGATTTGATGATGCTTAGATGAAGTAAATTAAAAGGATAAGCAGAATATTCTTGTTGAGCTACAAAGATACATTCAATCAGGAAGGATCAAGTATTCAAGCCAAAATTGAGATTTGTAATCAGCAAGTTAGTTGCATCATAAATTAGGTCATCTCATTGTTACTATCTAACCTTTGTAGTAGTGATATAAATCTCTTAACAGAGTTGTCATTATAGCAGTGATCTAAATCTCTTAATAGAGTTGGCTTAACAACTATTTATAAATCATCTAACAAGGTGGCATTTCTAGATTGAAATGTCAAAAGATCTCTAATAGGGTCACACCTAACAATTTATTTTGTAACCTTTAACAAGGTTGGATCCTAATAGGGCTCACTTCATAAGAGTGAAAATTAGTAACTAGTTGCATTTGGTGGTTTTCCTGAAATTGGGTTTCCACATCAAATCTTGGTGTCACTTGTGTTCATGGTATTTATTTTGTGTGTATGAAACTAATTTAACCTTAAGGCTAATCACAAAAAATATCTTAAGTTTTACATTTTTTGAGTTACTGTTGTTATTTTAGTTATTGTCAAATGATAGTATTTTCTAGTGTAAATCGAGTGCATGTGTGTTTTTCGTGTTACAACATAATATAGTTTAATCAGAGTTTTGATTTGCATTGACATTTAGGGATCTAGGATTATTTTTTGTAGTAATTAATTTACCCCTCCCCTCTCAGTTAGTCCTCTTATATTTCCAATAGGGTCATCTAAAGAAATCAAAACAAATATATAGAAAATACAATATAGGGGAAGCACATCATAACAGGAAAACACACAAAAGTCTACTAAGCTAGAGTACTCACTCAAGTGCACTGCCCTCCTCTCCTATCTCAATTAGTAGTATGTCAAGAAGGTGGATAATTTGCAAGAGGAGCGACATCCAACATAGAAGGAATAATAGATAATTATAAAGAATGACCCCATTGAGAGTCACTATGCTCAAAAATAGATGTAAGTATAAGATGCATAGAAAGCATGTTAGACAAATAAACATCAAGATCAATAATCTCATGTTCATCATCATCTAATGTATATTCTTTATCAAGATTAATAGTAATAGAATCTAAAATATGAATATCACATTTATCTATCTCATTACTAAGATTAACTTCCTCAACAAATATGTGTTGATGGGAAGCATGCATATGGGATTTAGCACAAGCTTTATGATTCTTTTGATGTTCATGAGCATGTCAGTTACACTTACTTCAACTACAATTTTGTTGAGAATAAGAAGGGTCAAAAACCATAGATTCATTACTATCATTAGACACATTAACAGGGGGAACACCATTAATTAGGTTGAGCACTAGACGGAGGAACCACACTAGAAGGATCATTAGATGAAGGAGGTGGATAACCATTAGGAATGGAATAATTAGAATAAATAGGTGTAGAAGGTGTAGTAAAAATACCATGAGTAATATCCCTAGGCATAGTCAACTCAGAAATATTTTGACATATATGAGCTTGATAGTCTTGAAAGATAATCAAGACAAATAGGAGGTGTAATAGGAATAGAAGGCCAAATTAAATAAAGGGTAGCACAATTTCTAGGCCTATAAGGGTGATAAATACTAGTATTGGTCATCTTCATTTCACCATCATAGGGAAATTAAATGCACTAATGAGTGGGAGAAGCAACGGCTTGCATAGTAGTCAACCAAGGTAAACCTAGCTTCACTTAGAATTAATCAAAATTAGGAATGACAAAAAAGGTACTATTCACCACCTTACCACATAGTTTGAAAGATAAGGAAATGGAACCATTAGAGGGATACAAGAAACCATTACAAGTATGATCCAAGTATCACTTGAATCATAGAAATCACAATGCAATTGCTTATCAAACAAATGTTCTTTGATGATAACATTAACCATGTAAGTAGGATCAATAAGACAACCATAAGAAGAATAATCAAAACCCCTAATAGCAATATAAAGATGACCATAAGGAACCTTGAAAATATCAGTATCATCAAATGAAATAGTAAGGTCTTTAATATGGTTAAGGTTAGGCTTAGGTTTTGGTTGATTGTGAGATTTAGATGAAACTTTCTTTTTAGGTGGAGATGGAGGTTAATGTACACATTCCACAATGTTAATAGTATGATAATTCTCTTCTTGTAAGGTATCATAAGCAACATTTAGATTAGGGGAAGAAGAAGAAGGTTGAGCAATTATATTAGTAGTGTCTTGAGTTGAAGGATTGGTATAGATTTGAAGGGTTTTATTGGGAGGAACTATAGATTTATTTCCATTATCATGACTATCAAGAAATAAATAATTAGAACCAATAAAGTCTTAAATATTATGTTTCAAACTATAACACACCTCAGTATCATGGCCAGGTTGATGATGATATTAACAAAAGGCTTTAGGATCAAAGTGTGACTTGATGTAGAAGAAGGAAGAAGTGGTTTAACAAGAGGGAGTGCAATACTATTAGAAATAATTGACCTTCCCATAATGGAATGCAAAGATTAAAAAAGAGGAGTAAACTTACAATTCATCTAAAAAATAGAGAAAGAATCAACAACATCTTTGGATGAAGTAGCTACTTGTTCATCTACTATAGTTATGGCTTTTTTTATCATGACATAGTTGTTATATTTCTATTTTTTTTGTGATTAGGTACAATATCACTCTTATCAATGGGTATAGGAGTCATTGGAGTCGTGCTCTCAAACTGACTTGCTTGTAATTGATAATTATGAAGTATTGTACAGAGTTGTGAAAAGGAAGTAAACTTGGTATGCAAGATCTTATCTATAAGGTCTTTTTGT
The DNA here is from genome assembly GCA_028749045.1 of Cupressus sempervirens. Classification (NCBI taxonomy): domain Eukaryota; kingdom Viridiplantae; phylum Streptophyta; class Pinopsida; order Cupressales; family Cupressaceae; genus Cupressus; species Cupressus sempervirens. The sequence continues at coordinate 72,825,814 of CM053792.1, read as the reverse complement.
AAATTTGAAATAAATATATGCTAAAAAATAATATTAGGCACATGATAAGAAATCTAAGCACACAAATGCTTAAATCTACCAACAAAATTAGTCACTTTTTCCTTAGGACCTTGTTTACAATGCATCAAATCACTCAAAGGCACTTCTGGGCCAATATTATTCTAATTTTTTGGATGAAAGCATTAGAAATTTTATGAAAGGATTCAATTGAATAAGGTATAAATGAACAATGCCTTTGCAAATATTTGTCATGAAAGGTGCAAGAAAATAACTTAGCTAAAATCTTATGATCATAATCACTAAACAGAACTTGTTTTTTTTAAAGATGAGTCATAGAGTCACCCTTAGAATTATAAGTATCAAGGTGATGCATATTTTCTTATTGAGGAGAAGCAATATGGATAATGTCAAAGGACAAAGAACTACCCATATCACATGTAGGCACATTAAACTTGGATTAACTAAGGGAAGCAAGTTGTTGTTGTAGGGAAGAAACAACTTAAGTAGGGATAATGATAGTGGAATAATTAGAGGAAATAGGTGGTAATGACACATTAAAAACATATAAATTAGCTAAAATAGAAGGTACTATAGGTGGGACACTACAAACCATAGTATGAGGATTAGGATAAGTGTAAGGGCCACTATTATATGAATATTGTGAGGGAGGAAATGAAATAGGTGGAACACTTATAGGTAGAGAAGGAATAGGAAGGATATTAATAGGAGGATTAGATGGTTTTATATATGTAGTCACAATAGGAGAAACATCAGTAGGAATGCTAGAGTTAGGTTAAAAAATAGGCAAGGCAGGTTCAATAGTAGTGACAAGTGAAGTCATTCCTATTTCAAATGTAGCTTGAGCCAAAGTCTTAACATGAGAATGGAAAAGGTAAGTATGACCATACAAAAGATTAACACTATGTTCATAATTACCAATCACTTTCTTAAGAGCATCAAAGGCGCCAATAGTATTGATATTGCGATTATCTTGAATAACCCGATCATACATCTTATCAAGAAAGCTTATGAACTTATTTAGGAGGAACCCCTAAAGCCCCATCCTCATTGTGAGATGAATGAGAAGAGTCATGCTCCATAGAATGATTAGGATCATGAGAAACCATAGGATCACTAAGGTTCCTAAAGAGAGGAGAATAGTATTCCATATCAAAGGGATCCATGAATTGATGAATTATTCTAATGGAAACACTAGAGGTGTATCATCTTAAAATTGATGCACCTGTCTTTTAAGACTTTTGGAATTCATTTCATAGTGACTTCTCAAGCCATGGATAGATTTGTGGTCGACACCTCTTTTTCATTTTCTTCCACCATTTCTTGAATTTATCTATATTCCACCTAAGCTTTATGTAGCATGTCTTCTACCCTCTCTAGGAATAGGTTGACCTAGGTTAACCTATTCTAGAATAGGTTGACCTAGTCCAAATGAGGTTGACCCAAGTTGGTCTCTTGCCTGACAATTGTGGGGCTTGGGGCCTAAAAAGTCTTCAGGTTCCAAATTGTTAATTCTCAATCTTTCACGAATAAGATATTATATAAGGAGGCTTGGAGGCTTCATTTTCACATCCACACTCTATGAGAATACAAGACATCAAATAATTTAAGATCTCAAGACGTTCAAGCAAAGGATTTTTCATCAAGCATTGAAAGATTCTTTTTGAGCATTTCCTCTTCAAGATCTAGAATTTTTTTGCCATAAAGGGAGGATATCTACATGAGGCATTCATCATCTTCTTCATTGATGCACATTTACATCTATGGTTCCATGATGTGGTTATGATAGATCCATTCTAACTTGTGGAGATATTTTACATTTACATACTAAATTCAACAACTGCAACATGCAATAAGGAAAAATCCTTATTGATAAGGGTTTTTTACAAGCAAGGTGAATACTTATATTTATCTTGTTTCAGACATTTACTTTAACATTTCTCAATTTAAGGTTGATTCATTAATCTAGGGCTTGAACAAAGAAATCCCTCATCCACCAAGCAACAAAAACATTTGCTTTTTGTTTGCAAGAGCAGGATAAAAAAAAATTGTGATTGCAGACTTGGAAATAGCTCCCTAAAAGCTTTCCAAATAATTTGGGTCAACCTCATTACAGTGCCCTAGGAACATGATGACATTGTGAGAATTATTCCAAAATAGTTACCACCCAAATGACATGTTCTCTAATTCTTGACAGAAAATTAGTTTGTGAGTTTTTGTGGGTTTTTCATCCTATTCAAGAATCTACAATTAGGGTTTTAGTTATAAATCTAGATTCACACTTTTTGGAGCTAAAACAAAACTTCTTCTATGCATTTCAAGGTGGGCTTTCTCTCTTTCATTTTAATTCATAATTTTATGATAATTTTGAATCACAATTAGGCTAATTATGTAAACTTGATTTCTATATCTATATTATTTAGTCAATTAGTTCAATTTTGCATACACATTATCACACACGGACCAAAGAGGGCATTTGTCTTCGTTGCATTATTTTTCATAATTCAAATTCATTATTGGTATCCATTCCTTTTGGGCCTTGCTAATATAATTTATATTGAAAAAGGGATCATATTTTGAGATTCTCCTTTGCCCCATACATACATTTTGAATGTCTTAGAAAGTGAAGTGGAGGCCCACAACATATTAAATCACTTCCATTTACCACTAAACATTTTGGTGAACCTGACACATGCCCCTTTCTTTTTGGAGTTAGTTTTTTTTTATCTTAGACATTTACCTTGTTTTAGTGAACCTGACTTGTTCCCCTTTCTTTTTGGAGTTATATTATTTTATCTTATGTATTTCCCTTCTTTTGGTAAACCCTTACACTCTCCTTTTGATTTTTATATTTAGATTTAGCTATAACTTTTGTGTGGTTAGATCTATCTTTTATGATATTTCTTACATTTGTGTGGCTACACCTTATTAGAGTTTTCTATTGTGGTCTTCCTTTTTATGAGCTTAATTACACTAAGTCCAACCTATAGCATTCCCATTAAGAGAAGTCATAGACTCATGGGCTCCTTTGATCACGATTCCTCTTTTCTCCCTAGGACTCATGATGACACTAGTATCTTTTCTCAAGATCTTAATCTTATAATGGAGCATAAATCATCTCTTTCATCCCATGATGAAGATTAAGCCTTGATATTTCCTCCTTCTTTAATATATAAGCTCTCTCATGAGTTTTATAAATTGGAAACTTGGCTTGTGCAAGAACATAAAAATGCCAACAGTGGTGTTGCTATCAACACTATTAAGAATCTTATTAATAATGATAACAATAAAATTTCTATCTTGCATGGTTTATCTCACCTTATCAATATTCATGCTAAGCCTTTGATAGAATGTGCTCAAGAGTTAGGATACCCTCTTCCTTCCATAATTATTGGACCTTCTATTTTTATTTCCACTACTCTTTCTAGCATTCCCACGTATGTTCCACCTATTATGATGACTTCTACACAAGTCTCCACTCCTCTAAGTGTTGGTCTTCCTAACCTTTCATTTCTCATGAGTGTTTCTTCTACTTCCATATATTCTTATTTACCTTCATATAATGGATTTCCTTTTATGTATTCCAATCCTTTATCTATTCCTTCTAATCCTCTTTTGCCATCTTTTCATCTTCATTTTTCTTCTTACAGCATTCCTAACACATCTAATATATATATGCCTACTATCACATCTTTTTATCTTACAATGAGTAGCTTGGTTTAAATTGTTAGTGTTGCATCACTATGTGACTCAATTCACAAAATCTAAGTATAACATTCCTACATGTGACATGGCTAATCTCCTTTCTTTATATATCCTTTGTGTTATTATACCATAACATATTAAGGTACCTCATATTGATAATTATAATAGTAAGGGTGATCTTGTGATTCATTCTTAGAATTTCTAAACGATATGTAGTGATTTTTCCCATGACTGTAGGCTTATATCTAAGTTATTTCTATGCACTTTTAGGGATAGAGCCCTGCAATGGTATTTCTCTCTACCTCCTTATTCTATTGATTCTTTTTCAAACTCTTGATAATTCTTCTATTCAACAATCTCAAAATAATATTGGTCCACAAGTTTCTTTGATTGAATTAATGCATTGTAAACAAACTATTGAAGAGAAAGTTATTGATTTTATTGGTTAGATTTAAACACTTGTATGCTCATATAACTTATCCTATGTGTGATCATGATATTCAAAATATCTTTATCTCTAATTTATAGAAAGACATTAGAGATAAGATTCTCATTACTAGGTATGCCTCCTTTTCACATCTTTGTGTAGTGCTTCACCATTACTAGTTACAAGTGAATCAACTTGAGAGCTCCACTCTGATGACTCCTATTTTTTGTGATAGGAATGATGCCATTAGTAATATAAAAAAAATTCTAAACCTAACACCTTCATTAAAATCAAGTCAGCCAACACAGTTGGCGATCAAGTAGCTACCACATTTAGAGGTGAAGTTACTTTTTCCTCTGTGTATCATCCTAATAGTAAGCACACTTAGTTATCTGAACCTTTAATTGACGTGATGACTAAATTTATTCATGCTAGAATTCATAAAATTCCTCCTATATATTTTATTAAAACTAGCAAACCAATTCCTAAGTCATTTGATTCAAATGTGTATTGTTAATACCATTGTCAACCAGGTCATAAAACTCAAAGGTGTTATTCTTTGAAGAATGGTATACATGATCTTATTGTTTCTAATGCTATATCTATTGATGCTCAAGTTAATAGTATAAATAAATCTATAACACCTCCTAATAATAATTTGAAAAGTTATAATAATCCTTTGTCTTCACATTTAACAAATCTCATTAATTGACCTACTTATTATGGCATTAGTTATGATGATAAGATAACAGAAGCTAATCATGTTGAGTCTCAACCTCAACCTTTAATTTTCTCTCCACCTAAACCTTGAAAAACACATCTTATTACCTTTAGTTAGTTTGATGTGTTTAGAGAACCTAATGGTCCTCTTTACATTACTACTAAAATTACTTATATTCCTTTACTTAGTGTTTTTACTAATCCTTCTTCCACTATGAATGTGATCACTAAAGAGCATATTTATAATAAATGACTACATAAAGATACCTATGATACATCCCTTATGTAGATTCAAGCTTGTAATGGTTTTCTTTATCATCCTCAAGGTTCTATCAATCTCTTATCACTCTTGCAGAAAAGGTTGTTTATACTAGCCTTTTTGTTATACCTACCTTAGATAAATTTCAATTTAATCTTGGTATCCCATGGCTTTCTTCTATGCAAGTTGTCTCTTCTCCTATTCATAAGTGCATTAAATTTCCCCATAATCAAGAAATTATTGTTATCATGAATGCTAATGGTATTCCTTTGGGGGAGTATCCTAAGCATTATAGAGATTGTGTATATGATTGACATATTGCATTCATGACTGTGTTTTTCATTGATGTCAATATAGTATTATTTTTATAAAGACTTGCATAGTAGTAGACAAAGAATGAGGTCATACAAACTATGTATTGATGATCTAGTCAAGTGCAGTTGAGGATGTATTCCACATTATGTCTTGATGACATGGACAAGTGCATGTGTAGAGAATCAGAGACATCTAGAAGTTATTCATGAATTATATAAGATAGTAAGCAGACAGAGTACCTGATAGGCAGTTTCTAATGTTTGGATTGTATCTCCTAACAGGGATAGAATCGTTATGAGCACAATTAGATAGTGATAGTAGATAGCCTATTGATGACATCAACAAGTGTGCAAGTGCAAAGGTCATACATGTGAAAAGTTGTAAATATTGTGAGCCGACAGTGATTTGTAATATCTTAATGAGGTCCTATTATAATTAATTGGGAAAGCCTCAAGGCTAACTCAAGGAGTTGTTTTGACGATATGGTATAAAGGAAGGTTATTTTTCTTGTTAAAAATTTGAGGAAAGTGTGATATGCAAAGTATTTGATAAATAGAAGTAAGTGATCCAAGGGATTATTTGGATGTGAAGTTGGTGATCTGGTATTGAGATCAAAAGAAGATTGGTTTGGTCAAGAGGATAGAGGAGTTCAAGTTACTTTATTTATATTATTCTATAAGGAACAATACAAAGATTAGTTGGAGAGTAAGTTCATTGGTCTTGCCCCTGAAACTATTTGGACAGTGGGTCCATCTGCCTTCTACAACTCCTAACAAGGTTAGCACAACTCCTAATGAGGTTGAAATCTCCTAACAAGGATTCAAAGTCTCATAACAAGGACTTATATGTATTGAATTTATTTCATTGGCTCCTAATAGAGTCCATCCTCTTACAAGGAACTTTTATATTCATACATCATTTTTTTAGTACCATCCCCACTAGGGTTTTCCCTCCGATAAAGGGTTTCCATAGTTAACATATCTGGTGTTATTGTGTATGTGCATCTTCTTATGGTTGATGATTATATTGTTCACATGACTAAGGATTAATAAGGTTGATAAAAAATTTAATAGTCGGATAACTGATTCATCCCTCCTACCTATTAATTATCTTGGTGGACTTTACTCTTTTTTTAAATGGTATTAGAGCATCAAGTCCTTGAAGAAAAAGATTAACAACTTAAGAAGATCAATGGCAGGTCACTTTAGAAAAGAAATTCCTGAATTTGATGGAGTTAACTATGATAGCTAGAAAGAGAACATGAAGATTCATTTGCTATATATGGGTCCAAGGTATTGGCTGTTGGAAATATAAAAGGAGTAACTGAGAGAGTAGGAGTAAATTAGTTACCACAAAAATAAATCCTAGATCCCTTAGATGTCAATACAAATCAAAACCAAACTCTGTTGAAATTGAAAATATTGTTGTAACTCAGTTAGCACTGAATCACTCGACAAACACTAAGAATCGTTGTTACTCGACAATTACTAAAATAAATGCTTCTTAAGATGTTTAAAGTTATTAACCATAATTAACTTAGTTGTAGAAATAGAAAGAAAATAACATGAACACATATGACACTAGGATTTAATGTGGAAACCCAATTTGGGAAAAACCACCAATTGCAACTAGTTACCATTTTTCACTCTTCTGAAGTGATCCCTATTAGGAACCAACCCTGGTAAAGGTTACAAAACACACTATTAGGTTTGACCATATTAAAGGATTTAATCACCCTATTGGGAGTGTCCTTGATAGAGGTCTTTAGACACTTCAATCTAGAAATGCCACCTTGTTAGAGGATTTGGCAAATGGTTGTTAAGCTAAGTCTATTAAGAGATTTGATACATTGCTACAATTGTTAGAGAGTAACAATGATACAACATGATTGTTGATGCAACTATATTACTGATTTAAGATCTCTATTCTGGCTTGAATAATTGATCCTCCTTAATCAAATAAAACTTTGCAGCTCAGTCAACTTAGGATACTTTCTATCCTTCCAATTCACTTCCTTGAATTATCTTTTCAATCCCATGTTTTTCTCTTTCAATCCCATAACTTGACCTTATATTTGTATATTTTTCCTTGTCAAGTTGGCTTGAATATACTTTAAAATATTCAATATTCATCCCCTAAGTTGACTAGACTTAACAAATAAATTTATCAAACTAAATATGTTGATTCAAGAAAATCCTTTGTTAATCGACCCAACTCGGTCAACACTAACTCAAAAAAGACTTTCTTCAAACTTCATTTCCTAACCATGTGAACTCAGTTAAAACTACATCCTAAACTAAATTCCTCTGGTAAATGAGTGAGCTTGGTTAACACTGGTTCTGTGGTAACTTTTCTTTGACTCTTGAGTGAACTTGGCAGATAGTATTTCCCTACAAACTTCCTTCGGTGCTCAAGTGAAGTTGGAAGATGTCTTCGGACATGATTATCTTTGGAATTTTCAAAAAACACTAGAAATTGTTTTCATTGCCTGAGTGAGCTTGGAAAACACTGACTGGTAAAAACTTGACATTTTGTGTAACATCAAAGACAATATATAATTGAACAATTGTTTTCAACAATTTCCCTCTTTGGCATTAATGGCAACACAACATGTCATAATAAAATAAATTTTTAGAGAAAAATAAAACTAAGGATAATATCTTTAGTTTTATTCTTATTCTCATCTATGAGAACTCCCTCTATCAATGTAAGCTCCCTCTTACATCAATCTCTGATTGTTGTGACTGTAATATCAAGTTCTCCCTCTTTGCTATCAACTCAAGTTCATTCTTTGACATCTCTGGCATATATAAAAATATCTCTAATATATAACAACAAAATCTCCCTATTAGAGTTAAAATTTCTCTGATGTATGACAGAACTCTCCCTCTTTGACATCTCATGCCAAAGAGAACATTCAATCAATTTCCATGTACCTAATATACTGATTCATATGCAATCTTCCCTTTATAATACTTCATCAACTTGACTAATCTTCAACATTCTTGGTTGATGCAACACTAAAATCTGATTAGTGAGCTTCAGATAGGGGAATGACCCCTAGCTTACCTCTTAGATAAAAAAAAAATGCATCCTTAGGTAATGGCTTGGTGAATATGTCTGCAATTTGTTCTTTTGTATTCACATTTTCCAATCTTAGTTCCTTGTATTGCACCAATTCTCTTAAGAAATGATACTTAATTGCAATGTGCTTGGTTTTGGTATGCATCATAGGATTCTTGGAAATATTAATTGTATTGGTGTTATCACAAAAAAAAAAAATTGGATCCTTGATCTCTTCCTTCATACTTGTCAACAACTGTTTGAACCAAACAATATTTGAACAATTGACTGCTGCAGCAACATATTTTTATTTTGTTGTTGACTGAGAGATACAATTTTGTTTCTTTCTTGTCCAAGATACTAGCCTCTTTTCAAGAAAGAATGCTCCACCACTAGTGCTCTTCCCATCACAATGCTTCCTACCCAATTAACATCAATGATTGCTTTCAATTCAAAGTTTCCTCCTTTATTATACCAAAAACCATAATCTTTAGTACCCTTTAGATACCTCATGATTCCTTTAATTATCATCATATGATTTTCTTTTGGAGTAGTAGAGAATCTTGCCACCATTCCAACTAATAATGTTATATTAGGTCTTATATGCACCACATACTGAAGTTTTCTAATTATTGATCTATATGTAGTATTATCTACCTCTTTGGAATCATCATCTTTGGAAAGATTATGTCTAGTAGACACAAGTGTTCCAAATGGTGTAGAATCCTCCATTCCAAACTTCTTTAGTATCTCCCTCATGTATTTTGATTGAGTAATACAAATACCATCCTTCTTCTCTTGAATCTGCAAGACAAAAAAGAATTTGATCTCTCCAAATATTGACATCTCAAATTCCTTATGCATTTCCTCATAAAAGGATTTACACAAATCATCATTTCCAATAAATAATGTATCATCCACAAATATTTCTGACAACACAATCTTCTAATTTAGTCCTTCTTTGATGTATAGGCTATTATTGTCATTATTTATTTGAAAACCTATCTTTATGAAATACTTGTGTAATCTCTCATACCATGCTTTGGGGGCTTTTTTGAGATCATACAAAGTTCTGTGTAGTCTACAAACCATGCCCCTTTTGCTAGGATCAATGAAACCTTCAGGTTGCTAAATGTAGACTTCCTTAGATTCTAAGATTCCATTCAAGAATATTGATTTCACATACATCTGATACACTTTGAATCCTTTGTGTGTTTCATATGAAAGGAGTGTTCTAACACCTTCAAGTCTAGCAAAAGGAGCAAAAGTTTCTCCATAGTCAATACCTTCCTCTTGAGCATAGCCCTTGTAAACTAGTCTTGCCTTGTTTCTTGAAAGTTTTTCATTCTCATTCAACTTATTTATGAATACCCATTTTGTGCCAATTACATTCTTATCCTTGGGTCTAGTAACAAGAGTCCAGGTCTTATTCCTTTCAATCTGAACAATTTCTTCATTCATAGCTTCAATCCAACTTTCATTCTCTAATGCATCTTTTACAAATCTAGGTTCAAATTTAGTAAGCAAACATGTACCTTTTAATTTGTTCCTTGTCATTGTACGAAATGACTAATCTCCAATGATTTTCTTAGGTGCATGATGCCTTCTGACATATCCAGCAAGTCTAGGCTCCTTCTTTCTAAAATAACTAGGTTCACCATGATCTACTATATCATGCTTGGGTTCTATTGTCTGTGACTCAGGTCCATCAGACTGTGACTTGGTTTCCTCTTATCAAGACTTGGGTCCTTTTGATGACTCGGGTTGCACTTGTTGCAACTGGGTTGAACTGGATATTTTGGGGATGCAGGTGGTGAAGGTTGGTGATTGCCACTTGATTGAACATTAGGAATAGTGTTAGACTCATAGTAAATAAATTTTTTGTAGTCTTCAAGTTCTTTATTGTTTTGTTCTTCACTCCTTTTTGCAAACTCATCAATCTTCACATGTGCACTTTCTATAACTTTATCAATAGATAGATTCAGACATTTATATGCTTTGCTCTTGTTTGAATATCCTATAAATATGCCTTCATCATTTTTCACATCAAATTGATGTAGCACTAGGTAGGATAATCCCCAAAGGAGATGTCCTAGCCCCTAGCAAATAACCACACATGGGAATAATAAAAAATAACACAAATAATTAGATCCAAAATAGTGTCAATTCTCATAATATAATCATAAGGTTTACATCCAACATGCCTGGTTGTAAGGCCTTTCGATTTATAGCCAAATACATAAGAAATTATAATAGTAATTCTACAAGATCCCTCAAGATCCAACCCCAACTCTAGCTAGTCTAGATCCACACTCTAGTAGAAACCTCCAAGGAAGATCCAACTGGTACTCACAAGCCCACCAAGAAATCTCCTTGTTTTTAAACCGCAACTACTAGCTCTTCTCAAAATCTATCCAAGATCCAAGAGTAAACTACCTCACATTTGACACTTTGTCCACACACTCTGGAAATCCTCTCTCACTGAGCTACTCCTTCTTCCATGCTCTTCTCTAAGCTATATGATAATCACAATCTTGTTGTAAACTACCTCACATTGAACGCTCTGTCCATAGACTCCAAAAAAACTCAATCTTAAGCTACTCTCCACACTCACTCCTCCTCCTCTAAATGAATAACACCTAAAGACTCCACAAGACCCCTTACTTATACCCAACTAAGCAATGAGTCAGCCTAGTAAGGTATAAATTAAATATCCCTTACATTAAATACTTGAAGAACCAAAAGTCAGCCTCCAACAAAAATGAATTACCAAATACCTTTAAAGGCTTACAATACTTATTAAATACATCAAAATTAATTACCCAACACCAAAATAGGTCCACTCAACTCCCATAAAATCCCTTAATCATGTAGGATAGCCAACTACCCCAGGATGCTCCTGCATCAGACTCCCCAGGTGTGAAAAGAAAAGTGCGTCCCACACCTTGATACCTAATGAAAAAAATCCACAAACATCTTCATATTTACCAAAGGCTTCCACTCCAATAGGAACAAGAAAAACAACATGAAAATCATCCACATCTGCATCACTCTATTAAACACTATAATCTCAACCATCCAATCAACATGTTCACTCCTAGTAACAAACTGAACATAATACTTCATCAACAAACCCTCATCCACATCAGCAACTAGTGAATCCACACCAATAGCAACAAAATCCATATTAGCAGCAATATGTAGATTTCTATCAACACATTCCAAACTCACAACACCAATGGTCTCATTGCTCACAACAAGATGCTTTGCAACATACAAGTTAGTACCAACAACAACTAGATCATCCACAACTACGTGCTCTACAATCTCCATGTTAAACTCAACCAATTGATCATGAAAACCAATCTCCATCCCAGCATCAACAAGGTTAGGAATATCCTTAGCAACAACCTCTAGTTACTCTCGAGGTTCTATATCAGACTCCACCAACTGATCAAAAAAATCAACCTATTCCACTTTGACCTGGCTATGTCATCTTCTCTTCAAACAAGTCTTCTAACTGACTAGATAACTCTCTTTTGGATTGGTAGACTCCAACATTAGTAGCAATCAACTTCCATCTTTCATTTCTCAACTCTTTTAGAAAAAAAAGCGTCCATAACAACATCCACCTTAGCTATTGTCTCATTAATCCTCCTCTCCACTATATCATGAAGATTCACAATCATCCTAGGGTCCAATCCTATCAGAGCCATCTTCCAAGATCTTTACAAACCCTCTATAACAAATCACCAATAGATCAATCTTCCCAAACAAGATCAACCTTCTTTCTCCACAACCATAGATCCATCTGCATTTCCTCCCAAGCTCTGGGTGTAAATTGTCTCAACTTCAGCAATCTGTCTATACACTTAGGAACAACCTTTGCTCTAATACCACTTGATGTAGCACAAGGTAGGAGAATCCCCAAAGTAGATGTCCTAGCCCCCAAAAAATAACCACACAATGGAAGAATAAGTAATGACACAGATAATTAGATCCAAAACAGTGTCAATTCTCATAATATAATCATAAGATTTAGATCCAACATGCCTCACTATAAGGCCTTTCGGGTTACGACCAAATACATAATCAATTAAAATAGTAATTATGTAAGATCCCTCAAGACCCAACCCCAACTATAGCTAGTCCAGATCCACACTCTAGTAGAAACCTCCAAGGAAGATCCAAATGGCACTCGCAAGCCCGCCAAGCCATTGTCTTATTTCTAAACCGCAACTACTAGCTCTTCTCAAACTTTATCCAAGATCCAAGTGTAAACTACCTCACATTTGGTGGTCTATCCACACACTCTTGGAAATCTTCTCTCACTCAACTACTCCTTCCATGCTCTTCTCCAAGCTGGATGATAATTACAATCCTATTGTAAACTACCTTAGATTCGGTGCTCTATCCACAGACTCAAGAAAAACTCATTCTTCAGCTACTCTCCACACTCACTCCTCCTCTTAATGAATAATGCCTAAAGACTCTAAAAGAACCCTTACTTATACCCAGCTCAGCCACAAGTAGGCCTCCAACAAAAATTAAATACCAATTGCCTTTAAAGGCTTACAATACTTATTAAATACATAAAAATAATTACCCAAGACCCAAATAGGTCCACTCAACTCCAATAAAATCCCTTAATCATGTAGGATATCCAACTACCCTAGGATGCTCCTGCATCACAAATTTTCCTTTTCTAGACTCCTTCAGAATAGAACATTTACTACCAAATACTTTGAAGTAACACACATTAGGTTTATAGCCATACCATAATTCAAAAGGTGTTTTATTTGAATCCTTCGTCAACTGGACTTGGTTCAAGGTATGAACTACAGTTTTAATTGCTTCTTTCTAGTATTTGATAGCAACATTCTTTTCTATCATAATATATTCCTTCTTTCAGCAATGTCATTCTGATAAGGTATGCCAGGTGTAGACACTTGTCTTTTGATTCCTCTCTCATGCAGAAATCATTGAATTCATTAGAAATGAATTCTCCTCCTCTATATGATCTCAAACATTTTAGTTTCTTTCTTGTTTCTTTCTCCACTCTAGCTAGATACTATTTGAAATTTTGAAAAGCTTCTAATTTATCCTTTAAATACATAACAATCGTCATTCTTGAATAATCATCAACAAATAAAATAAAGAACTTATCTCCTATGTAGCTTTCTATGCCAATAGGTCCACAAAGGTTTGTGTAGAGAAACTCTAGGACTTCTTCAAAATGATAGTTTTTTCTTTTAAAACTGGTCTTTCCCATCTTACCAATTTGACAATTCTTACACATGGCCATGCCAGGTTTCTGTAGGCTTGGAATGCCTCTAACCCTTTTGTTCTTGCTTATGTTTATTAGGTTATCAAAATTCACATGACATAACCTCTTATGCCATAACCAACTTTCATCTACTTGAGCAATGAAACATGAACTTCCATTAAGATCTAGGTAGAATAGATTATCTTTTGTTTGCTTGCCAATCCCAACTAGATTTCCTTTCCCATCCAACAGATTGGCATTTCCATTCATGAATTCTACCATGAATCTAATGCTATTCAATTGAGCCACACTATATATTATACTTTAGCCCTTCAACCCAATAACAATTATCACATCTAAGATCATTGATTAGTGCAATACAACCTTTACCTTTCACATAACATGGTTCATCATTGCCAAATCAAACACTTCCACCATCGTAGTGTACCAAGTTCTGAAATTCAGATTTGTCACTAGTCATATGGTGAGCATAACCACTATCAATAATCTATGTGTCATTTTCACTAATATGTGAGATAAGTGCCATTTTATCATTCCCATCATCTAATTCATCCTTAACAGCAATATAGACCATTTCATCTTCTTCTTCACAATTTTCAAAATATTTAGCAGTGTAACAAAATTTCTTACCTTTGCCTGTGTATTCCTTGTAGCTTTTGAAGTCCTTCTTGCCCTTGTACTTATCATTCTTATTTTCTTCTTTTCCTTCTCTATTTTAACACCTTGCATCTATTGGAATTACAAGTGGGAAGAGAGTAAACTTCTGGGGAGGTGAATCAGGAGTTTAAACTTGGACCCATAAAAATTTCACCATTCATACATCACATGCATTAATATACTAAAATAACATATAAAGCACATGCATCAATCATTTAAACATGTAATCAAATACACACATAACACCAGATATGATTATCCAAAAACCCTCCAAGTGAAAAGGTAAAACTGGAATGGGGTGACACACACAAATCTTCACTAGTGCAGCAATAAAGTGTATCCAATTAAGGTTACAATGGTTTGACCATGAATCATGATCTACCCTATTAAAGGCTTACAAAGACTATTAAGTCCCATCTTGTTAGAGGATTTCAATGCTCTATTAAAAGTGCACTTGGTTAGAGGACTTCAACTTACAATTAAGTAAGCACCCTATTAAAGGATTTCATACAGCCTGTTAGGACTACTCTATTAAGAGATTTAACTGAAATCACCTGTTAAAATGTCTCAGCATAGATCCTGCGGTTGGCACTTGCTTGCCTGATAATGAATCACCTCTACACAATGTCAGATTGATCCTTCGCGATCTAATGTATCAATGTTGCATCCTTCTCTATCCTCTATTCTTTTCTAATTGATTCTACAATTCACTTTTACTACTAAGTCACCTTGAATGCTCTGCAAACTATCTTGTTTACTCTTTCAATTCAATAATTCACCCCTTGTACACTATTCTCATCATTGTAAAGAGCTTAGGGCTTTGTCCTCCTTAAGAAGACTCCGGTGGCTTAGGGTTAGGTATGAATCTACAGCTAAGATTAATCCATTTTTCCACTTAAACCTTTCCATTTTCTGATTGGCTGCATGTAATTGCATAGGGAATCCACATATAGATTCATCCTTAGCTCTAAAAGATTGAAATCTATCCTTAAGTTGGCTTGAAAATGGTTCACATAGTTGTTTGTGCCATTACAAACAAATATGTCCAAATTGTGTCACTCAGCATACTAAGTCTTTGATGCTCGGCATACATTGTATTTCTACTTTTGACTCGACATCTAAACTGCTCAGCATCCACTATTTATTCGACACTTAAATCACTCGGCATGGTCTATCTACTTGGCACTCAAGTGACTTAGCACTCATTGCAACTCGACATGGTCTAATATTCACATGTTGTGCTCAGCATGTATTACTAATTTGGCATGAACTAAGTAAATGTTTTAAGTGTGTTGACACTCACTTGTCAAAACCAATCTGAGATCAATAATCTCCCCCTTTTACATGAGTGTCAAAAACACTTAAATGTACAATATTCTACTTAACTTCTCAAGCATAACATATCCATGACTCAAAGTATATACAAAACTTCAAAATTTCAAAATTTTGCAATAACCTATATACCTTAAAATTGATAACTCCCCTTGAGTTAATGTGTCTATTTTGTATCCATAATCTATGCTTCTTTGGCTTTAATGCATTGTATCTAATACTCTTTCATCTGATCTAACACTCTGTCATAGTTGATATCTATATCTATTTAATGTTTTCCTCATAAATGTGTCTCCAAAAAAAAAAAATCTCAAAAATGTATATGTATATCACCCCAATGATATAACTTTATTTTATTGTCTTCCTTTCTTTTATTCACTGCTCCCCCTTTTTTCATACTCCCTTTCTATATTTCTTTGTTTCTAGCTCCTCCTTTCTTTATTCTCCCCCTGTGTTATATTTCTCCTTCTTGCTTTATCTCCCCCCATGGTTTATCTCTCCCCCTACACTTATGTCAAATGGGCTATACACGTATAGTGTGTTTTTCCAAAAAGGATTTATGGACTTCCATTATGATTTTGAGAGTTACATCCTAGTTGTCACATGTAACATCCAATAATTTGATCTGGATTGCAAGCTCGGCAGCAAGGTGTACTAGGCCATCTAAGGTAGGAAGATTAGGGTCTTTCTTTAGTAGATTTTTTGCATAACGTAGTTCCTTTTGTAGTATTTCCATGTGTGGGGTGAGGGATGCCTATATACATGTTAGTTTGGCTCTTTTGCTAGCCTCTTCTATTGTTAACATAGCTAATTGACTTTTTGATTGAAGCAATGTATGAAAATGCTTCTCACTCTGAGCAGGGTTTTTAGGTAGCCTTGTACCTGATATGTTAAGATTTCTCTTCGGGATCAAAATATGATGTCTGGTCTCTTGGGTGAAGAATGTAGGGTTACACAATTTGGTGTATAATTAGAATATATTCTCAAGTACCTTCTTCACATCCTCAACCTTTGTTGCCATTACTACTTGAGTGAGTGCTATATCACTAGATATCTTGTCATTTACCTTCCTCTAGAATTTCTTTTTAGACCATTCTAAGAGTTTAGCATTAGTATCAATGTCTTCATTATTGACCTTTTCCACTATATCTAACAGGCTTGGTCTCTTCGAGAGTTGGCAAATTAAATGCATCCAAAAAGATGTCTTTAATGTCTTGAAGTGCTTGCTTATGCCTGTGTTCTCTCCTAAGAATTTCTTGATGCTTTTTCTTCTCTAAGGCTTGTTGCAAAATGCCTATTTGGTCTAGTGTCATTGTATCATAATCAAACTTAGGTATAACTATCTCTTCATCAAGAGTGATACTTCCATAGTGAATTACCTTTTCAACTTTTGAAGAGATAGAGCCTGGCACTAATATTTGCAATGGTATAGCTTATGTGCTCAGCTTCTAAAGAACTTTTGTAGGAGAAGTGCCATATGTTAGTAGAGTTACCAATGCCTAGATGGCTTCCTGCTCCTTTACCTTAGGTCTCTACTCATTCTCTTTAGATTTTCTCTTGTCTAACACAATGACATGACTAGCACCTAGTCCTTATGCTTTAGGTGTAGAAGAATCTATTTGTCCTACTTCTTGTTGTTCAATAGTAATGTCTTTTTCTTCTTCTGCAGTCCACCTCTACTCAACTATGTCAACTATAACAAATGTATCAACCTTAGTGGATGTATCTGTTGTTGTTTGGGTCAAAGGTTGTACTTAAGTAACTAAAGGGATGACAAAAGGTGGTTCTTATGGATTCACCTTGTCCCTTGTGACATAAGTTACTGCCTTACATTAGAGTTCATCTATATTAACCAAAATTGGATTTTCACATAGCTTGGCTTGTAGTGTAGATTGGTCCAATATCTTCTTTAGGTCTTCTATAGTCAAGGGATTGATATTCTAAGTTGAAAGATCAGAGACATCCTTTACAATAATGGTTTCAGTAGACTTGATTGTGTGATGTGGGGGACTAACACTCGACACTTGTGTTTCTTGTACACTTTGTTCATCTTGTTGTTGTTCAGTTGTTGTCTTGTCATCAATTTTTTTTTTAGTTTCCTCCCCCACTATATCATCTTTCTTATCATCATTTTCCTTGTCATCATCTTTGTCATCTTCATTCGTATCTTTATCTTTACCCTCAAAAGGGTTAGCTTCTCCTTGCTTTACAATGGTCAACCCATAGATAAGTTTCCATATTTGGGTAGATTTCTTGACCACATCTTCAATATTGTTTTGAAGTATGATGAAGGCTCTATATTTAGGTGTAAACCTAACTCCATATTTCTTAGTAGACTTAGCAATCTATCCTTTTGTCAGTTCTGGAATTACTTGGGCTAAAGTGGTTTCCCTTATTTATTTTTCAAAATTTAAACAATAATGCCATTTTTGCTCAACTGAGTCATTAAGTTTCTTGGGTACTGAGTTGGAAAATTCTAATGGCGTTGTCTTAAATTTAGACATCATTGCATATAGGGCTTCTTCCACTAGCTTTTTCTCCTCTTTGCCAAAATCATCAAAATTTACATGTCTAAAACTAGATAAATCTGCATTATTCTTGACATTTTCACACAAATTTTCAATATCAAAGAGTGGTTTGTGACTTACCACTTTGAATTGGCTTATATCATTTGATTCAGTCCTTTCTTTATCTAAATCAGGTTGTGCAACATATTTTCTTCTTTATTTCTTTTGCACTTGGCCACCTTGCTCTATTTGCTTGGATTTCTCCTTGGCCTTCTGTGTTGTTGCTTGTGTGCTTGCTCTAGTGGTAGGTGTTGTTGGCTTGGCTAGGGTTTCTTTAATAGTTTTATTTTCCTTAGCCTCTGGCTATGTCTTAGCCTTTCTCTTCTTTGGCTCAGCATGTGTGGGTGCTTCCTCAACTTCTTCTCCCTCAACACCTTTTGTTTCTTCCTCTTCCTTATCTTCTTACATGCCTTCAAACAATGTAACAGGTTCTTGATTTTGTTCTTGTTCTTCCTCTTCACCCTCTTCATCTCCTTCCTCTTCTTCCTCATTTGCACCCTCACCAAATTTAGCCTTTTGCTTCTTTACTAGCTCATCTTTCTTCTTAAGTGTAGAGGTAGTTTTCAACTCCATGGTAATCTTTGATTTTACCATTTCATAGTTGCCAAATATCTTTGCACTTTTGTCTACTTTCTCTGCTAGGAGTGTTGTAATGGCTTCTAAAGCTTCATCAACATTAATCTCATACCCAAGTGGCCTTAACCATCTGACCCTTGGTGTAGTAGCCTATACAAGGGTGTAATCAACATCAACCAGAAAGTATACACCATTGTAATGTTTCTCAACCAATGAAATAGGTATCCTCATTCTTTTGTTCATTGATTTCTTAAAATATTCAAAATAACTTGTCATTAATGATTCAAAATTTTCTCCCATCTATCCAATAAACTCATTGATCTACACTGCTATTGATCTATTTGTTTTCTAACTTACAGTACCAAAGGAAGAAATGTATTTTGCACATAAAAGAATATACAGACAAGAATTGAACCAAATTTACACTGAGCACTCTTGGTCTTTCTAGTTGTTCCAAGATTTTCCATCAGTTGTTGTAGTTGAAGCTTAGCCAGATCATAAGTATGATCTTACTTTATAATCTTGTAGCCAACATCCACAACAATACAGGTTACACTTTTCAATCTACTAAATTGATAGAATTTATGAGAAATTGCCCTAACAGCAAAGTTCAACAATGGATTAGTAACAGTATCTATTGTCATGCCTCTTTTATTCCATTTTTCTTTAGTATTTTTCTCTATTACTTCCTTGGAATCACTCCTCAGAGTCTTGGGCCGATCTAGGGTTGGGTAGCCAATAACCCTATGAATTATTCTCTTGGTAATCTTAATTGGTCCACCCTCTAACCATAAAGATCCATCATGTCTTTGACTTGACACATTCTAATCCATTTAGTTTTAAATACACTAGGAAAATTTAGGGCACGTGTCACACCCTTCTTCTCAACTATTTTATACTCTTCCTTCAGAACACCATTTTCACATAACCTATCATATGCTTCTCTAATTTCTAAGTCCCCAATGCTACCAATTTTTTAATTATAGCATCTCCTTAAATTTTGCACCATTATTACATTCGGCAGGATCATAGATAAAGCACCAGAAGGATCTTGTCTGTAAGCTATGTCAGGAATGGCCTTAAATATAGGTTGTTTAACTTCATTACTGACAAACTAAACATTCAATACCTCTTCCCCTTCTACATTCTTCAAGCTAGATGTCATTTGTCAAACTAGGGTTTATGCAAAGTAAAACTGTGTAGCTTGGCTTGTGATAAAAACCTTGTGAAATTCGGAGAACTAGTGTGAGATCACAGTCAAATTCTCTACAAATTTTGTGAGCAATTTTCTTAATCACCTTTCACTCTACTCACTCTTTGCTTGAATTTGAAATGATGAATAATGAATGAAATCAATCATATATCCTTTGAAAAGCTTGCATTTAATGCTTAATGCTTGTATAGTTGTAAATTTGACATCAACTCAATTTCAAAATCATTCAACATCCATTAATATTACCATCACTTGGCAACTACTACAGACTCAGCATCAACTAGTTAGTCTGGCAGTTTGGCATCAACTACCATTCCACTTGGCATACACAGAAAATATTTCATGCTTGGCAACAACATGAAAACTTTAAAGATTTTAACTTGAATTTACAACATCTTGCATCTTTATTCATGCTAATGTAGTCTTTTCAGTACTATCTCCCTTGGAACTGATGTATGATATTACACTTGAATATCAGTCCCACATACCTTGTGTTTGTTCAATTTGATGAGGTGTGATCACCTGACCCATTGGGTGAAGTAATCCCTTCTGCATTTGATATGTTGCAAGCATCTTTCTTTTTCCATTCTTGTTCATCTCATCTCTAATATGTTCAACATCTGCCTTTCCTTTTCCTTTATCAAATTCACAACTTGGTGCCTTTGACCTAGTTGGACAATGCTTACTAATGTGATTAGTCTTCAAATAGCTAAAACATGTAGTTTGACTCAACCATCTTTTGTAGTTATCACTGAAGTGTGTTCTAATGCAATTCTTGGGAACATGTCCATATTCTTGACAATAGTGACAACTATATCTTGTATTATAATCCCAATTATAAAGGTTTCCATAGTTTCTTACCTTTTCTAGCTTTTTTGATGACCACATGGATTTGGATCTGCATTCAAAGGCTCTATGTCCATACTTCTGACAGTTGTAGCAATATCCTTCATATCTTTGTTTATGCATGGTCCTAGTTCTGCATTCATGTGCCTGATGACCTTGCTTGTTGCACTTATCACAATGAGTCATGTTCTTAGGCTTGACATTCTAATTTCTATTATTGCTCCTACACACATTAGTGGTATGTCCTTTCTTACCACAATTATGACAAGTAGGTTTGGAGTTCTTACCTTTGATGTTCCTTTCTTCAATGACTTTGGATGATTCTCCTTCTTCACTACTTGTGTAACCCAATCCTGATGTGTCTTTGTTGGATCTAGGGGATCTCAGTAATTGCTCAAAGTATTTGATGGCTTCATTTGGCTTGTTGAGACTTTCAGTAAATTCCTTTTCTCTTTTCAGGTTATTATGTAATTGTTCATTTTTCAACTTCAATGTGGTTACCTCGATGTCCTTGACATTCAGTTCATAGTTGGCATTCATCATTTGACTTAGAGTATCCAATTGTATGTTGGAGATCTTGGTTAATTGACTTTTATTTCAATCTATTTTCTAGAATTCTTTTATCTTCTTCAATCATGGCTTTGTCTTCCATGGCTTTCTTCTTTTGTTTAGTCACCTCACATAGTAGTATAGCTTGTGATTCTTGCTCTAGCTTGAGATTTTTTATTTCCTTAGCTTGGATTCTATTCTTTTCCATTAGATTTGCAACTACTACATCAAATTCACTAGAGCTACCATCTAAGAATAGCTTGGTGGTTTCTTTCTCTTTGTATAGTGTGTCATTCTTTGTAATAGCAATCTCTTTCCTTCTCTTCAAGGATTTATTTAGTTCCTCTCTTGCCTCATTCAATTGATGTAGTATGAGATGTATTTCAATCTCCTAATTCTCAATAGTCTTTCCAAGCTTGTAGACTTCCATTTCAAGATCTTTTCTCTAAGTTACAAAGTTTCTCTTTCAAAGAACTAGGCTCCGATACCAATTGTTGCAATTACAAGTGGGAAGAGAGTAAACTTCTGGGGGGGGTGAATCAGGAGTTTAAACTTGGACCCATAAAAATTTCACCTTTCATACATCACATGCATTAATATACTAAAATAGCATATAAATCACATGCATCAATCATGTAAACATGTAATCAAACACACACATGACACTAGCTATGATTACCCAAAAACCCTCCAAGTGAGAAGGTAAAACTGGGATGGGGATGAAACCCTACAACAATAAAATGTATCCAATTAAGGTTGCAATGGTTTGACCATGAATCATGATCTGGCCCGTGAAAAGTCTGCCCTATTAATGGCTTACAAAGATTGTTAACTCCCACCTTGTTAGAGGATTTCAACACTTTTTTAGAAGTGTGCTTTGTTAAAGGAATTCAACTTACAATTAAGTAAGCACCCAATTAAAGGATTTCATACAACTTGTTAGGAATACTTTGTTACGAGATTAATTGAAATCACATGTTAAAATGTCTCAACATAGATCCTATATTTGGCACTTGCTTGCCTGATAATAGATCACCTCTACACAATGTCAAATTGATCCTTCATGATATGATGTATCAATGTTGTATCCTTCTCTATCCTTTGTTCTTTGCTAACTAATTATGTAGTTCACTCTTACTGCTATGTCACCTTGAATGCTCTACAAACTATCTCATTTACTCTTTCAATTTGATCATTCACCCCTTGTACACTGTTCTCATCATCATAAACAGTTTAGGGCTTTGTCCTCCTTAAGAAGACTATGGTGACTTAGGGTTAGGTATGAATCTACAATTGAGATTCATCTATTTTGTCACTTAAACCTTCCCATTTTCTGATTGGTTGCATGCAATTGCATAGGGAATTCACATATAGATTCGTCATTATCTCCAAAAGATCAAAATCTATCCTTAAGTCAGCTTGAAAATGGTTTACATAGTTTTTTGTGTCATTACAAACAAATATGTCCAAATTGTGTCACTTAGCATATGAAGTCTCTGATGCTTGGCATACATTGTATTTTTGCTTCTGACTTGGCACCTAAACTGCTCAGCATCCATTGTTTACTCAACACTTGAATCACTTGGCATGGTCTAATATTTACATGTTGTGCTCAACATATATTACTAATTTGGCATGAACTAAGTAAAGGTTTTAAGTGTGTTGACACTCACTTGTCAAAACCAATCTGAGATCAACAACATAAATGTGACAAACTTCTTCACAAGAAAACTAGATCAAAGGAATTTTGCCTTTGTACTTCCCTTTGCCCTTGGGAAATCTTCTTGCAAGTAATGCTTCAATGATTTCAAGATCTTCATCAGAACCATCTTCATCCTCACTGTCAGATCACCTTTTAGATTTTGTAGCTTTCTTCTTGAGTGATAGCTTAGCTTGAAATGCAGACTCAAGGTTGCAAGTGTCACGAACATAATTGTCCTAGTTATCTAACTCAAATGTTGTCAACCTTCCCACTATTGCATCCAATGTTATATCATTCTTGGGATTGCATCTCATCTCTTGAATTGTTGAAACTCTAATTGCATATATAGGAAGAAGTGTTCTAAAAACCTTTCTTACCAGTATCTTATCTTATGTCTTTCCTCTTGAGGCCCTAATTGCACACACACTAGCTTTGATTCTTTCACTATATTTTGCAATATTCTCATCTTCTCTCATCCTGATTTGATCAAATTGACCTCTAAGACTTTCTGCCTTAGGTCTCCTTACATTATCATCTCCTCTATAGATGGCTTTTATCTTGATCTACATTTAATGAGGAGTATCACAGCCTTTGACTTCATCAAACTCACCATAGCTAAGAGTTGAAGCAATATTGATCATCATAATGTTATGATTCTTCTTTTATGTAATTTCTTCAATAGTCACAGTTCTAGAAGGTGCCACATACTTGGCATCTAGGTACTTTAGACCTAAGTCTCCAATGGTTTCCAAATTCAATCTTATGAGTTCCTGACATGCCTTGAAGTTATCTTTGTTTAGCTTTGGGATCTCCCTTTTGTAAGACATCTTGATCTTTAGCTTAGGTCCTTGAAACCTTTTCTAGAAACACCAAAAGCTCTGATAACAATTGTTGGAAATAAAAGAGGAGTAACTAAGAGGGGAGGGGTGAATCAAATACCAAAAAAATAAATCCCAGATCCCTTAGATGTCAATACAAATCAAAACCAAACTTTGTTGAAACTCAAAATACTATTGTAACTCGGTTAGCACTGAATCACTCGGCAAACACTAAGAATCTTTGTTACTTAGAAATTACTAAAATAAATTCTTCTTAAGGTGTTTAATGTTATTAACCATGATTAACTTAGTTTTATAAATATAAATAAAATAACATGAACACATATGACACCAAGATTTAACGTGAAACCCCAATTTGGGAAAAACCAGCAATTTGAACTAGTTACTATTTTTCACTCTTCTAAAGCGAGCCCTGTTAGGAGCCAACCTTGTTAAAGGTTACAAAAAACACTATTAGGTGTGAACCTATTAAAGGATTTAATCACACTATTAGAGGTCTTTAGACACTTCAATCTAGAAAAGCCACCTTGTTAGAGGATTTGGCAAATAGTTGTTAAGCTAACTCTGTTAAGAGATTTGGTACACTGCTACAATTGTTAGAGAGTAACAATGATATGATCTAATTGTTGATGCAACTGTATTGCTGATTTTGGATATCTATTCTGGCTTAAATAATTGATCTTCCTTGATCAGATAAAACTTTGTAGCTTGATCAACTCAAGATACTCTGTTATCCTTCCAATTCACTTCTTTGGTTTATCTTTTCAATCCCATGCTTCTCTCTTCTAATCCCACAACTTAACCTTATATTTATATCTTTTTCCTTCTCAAGTTAGCTTGAATGTACTTACAAATATTCAATATTCATCCCTTAAGTTGGATAGACTTAACAAATAAATTCATCAAACTAAATATGTTGATTCAAGAAAATCCTTTGCTAGCTGATCCAGCTCGGTCAACACCAACTCAAAAAAAGACTTTCTTTAGACTTCCTTTGTTAACCGTGTGAACTCAGTTAACACACATCTTGAACTAAATTCCTTTGGTAATCGAGTGAGCTTGGTTAATGTTGGTTATGTTCCAACTTCGCTTTGACACCCGAGTGAACTCAATAGACATTGTTTCCCTGAAACTTCCTTTGGTGCTTGAGTGAACTCGGTAGATGTTGTCTTCGAACATGATTATCTTTGGAACACTTGGCAGAAACTATAAACTATCTTCATTGCTTGAGTGATCTTGGCAGACACTGATTGGTAAAGACTTGACATTTTGTGTAACATCAAAGATAATATATAATTGAACAATTATTTTCAACATTGGCTAATGACAAAGAATGGAAAGAAGATTGTGGAAGAAAGAAAACATGAGGATTATAATGAAATTAAAAGAGATATATTTATGTGTAATATGCTTGCCAGAGACGCATTATTGTCAGTTCTTTACAGTTGAGTAAAATCCTTAGAGACATCTCATGCAATCTGGGAAGCTTTATAATCTATTTTTAAGGTGGTAAGCATGCTAAAAGAATCATACTATAGAATTTGATATGTTTTTTTCAAGATACTAAAATGATGGAAGATGAATCTGTGAGAAGCTATATTGGTAGAATAGCAAAAATTATTGTAAAAATTAAGTCTTGCACTAGATATAAAGATGAAGATGAGATTATATGGAAGATTTTGAAAATTTTGACACTACCATTTAGATAGACAACACAAATGATTGAGCAAGTGATATCTTGTATTGAGAAGTTTACCAAAGAAACTCTACTTTCAAATATTGGAAGTAGCAGAAGCGAGCTTGAAGTAATCTAGAGAATTTCCCAAAATGGAAACAACTTTTACTGCATTGAGTTTTTGTCCTTCTTTATCAAGAAGTGTAAGCATTAGTGGAGACTATGCTAGTAGTGGCAAACCTAGATTTGAGGAGGCTAGAAGAATTGAAGAAGCTACTTGTAAGAAGAGAACCATATGGTAAGATCATTTTTAAATATTGGACTTGCAATGAATTTTGTCATTGGGCTTCTAAGTGTCCTAAAAGAGAGAGAGAAAATATATAAGAAGAATTTCAAGTCTAGAAACCCTAGAGATTTTTTGTATGCAAATGAAGATGATAAGTTTGAAGAAAGAATTTAGAGTGAAAGTGATGATGAATTAGGATTTATAGCTATAAAACAAGAAAATATTGAAAAATAAGTTAGAGAAGAAAAATCCACACTTTCTCAAGTTGAAAAGAAATATGACTGGATTATAAATTGTGGTTTTTTGCATCATATGACTCTAGACACGAATAGGTTTGTTAAGTTTAGTGATCATGGTAAAGGAATTGTTAGAGTTGATAACAATGCAACTTGTCATATCAAGGGAGTAGGATCTACTACTTGATGGAGAGACTAACACTGTTGATGTTTTTGTTGATGGATTAAAGCATAACCTATTGAGTGTTAGACATTTGGTTGATAAAGGCTATTAGTTGAAATTCACAAAAAAGACATGCATTATCAAGGATTAGCACTGTTAGAATATCCAGAGGTAATGTGTTTCAATTGAACCCTACAAAGATGACTTGTTTAGTTGCAATGGTGGATAAAAGTTGGTTATGACATAGAAGATATTGTCATATAAACTTTGATAATATTGTGAAGACTAGTAGTACATTTTTTGTCAGAGATTTACCTAAAATTGTGAATCCTACTAATGTTGTTTTAAAAAAATGTGTTAAGGCTAAGCAAAAGAAAGTTTCTTTTCCTAGAAAAAAGTTCACTACATAGAAAAATTGGAGATTATTCAAACATATTTGAGAGCTCCTACCAGAACAAGAGGATCCTATGGTGAAAGGTACTTTATGTTTTTTGTTCACGATTTCACTAGAATGATGTGGGTAGCATTTCTTAAAGAAAATTCTAAGGCATTTGAAAAGTTTAAGAAGAAATATATATGTAATAGAAGTAGCAAGAGCTATGATGTTCAAGAATGATGTATCCAAGACATTTTGGATATAATTAGTCAATACATATGTATACATAATGAATAGAGTGCAAATTAGAAAAGGTACAAACAAGACTCCCTATGAATTATGGTTTGGACATGCACCCTTAGTAAAATATTTCAGAATTTTAGTAAGTGTTACATAAAGAAAGATGATGATATTAGTAAGTTTGATGCAAGAAGTGATGAAGGTATGTTCCTTGGTTGTTTATTGAAAAGAAAATCTTATAGATGTTTTAATCAAAGAACTAATACTATTGTTGAGTGCACAAATGTGAAAGTTGATGAAAAGTTTGGAGTTAAAGAGAAAATATTGCATTATAATTGTAATGAAGAAGAAGAAGATAATCCTAAACCTATTAGAGAGAATATTGAATTTTTCTTTGAGACTAAGAATGATTTACAGAATGATGTTCAAGTTGTTGAATAGAGAGAAGAACAAAGATCTAAACCTAGAGAAGTAAGAGTTGAAATAAAAACACCTACACCAAACAAGAATTTAATAAAGAATCACCCTACTGATTAGATTATTGGAAGCAAAGAAAAATTTTCTTTGAGACTAAGAATGATTTACATAATGATGTTCAAGTTGTTGAATAGAGAGAAGAACAAAGATCTTAACCTAGAGAAGTAAGATTTGAAATAACAACACCTGCACCAAACAAGAATTTGATAAAGAATCACCCTACTAATTAAATTATTGGAAGCAAAGACAAAGGATTTATGACAAGAGATATAGTATGTGAATAATTTTTTTTTGATTTCTCAAGTTGAGCCAAAGAGAATAGATGAGGCATGTCAGGATGATCATTGGATTCAAGAAAAGAAGGAAGAACTAGATCAGATTATGAAGAATGAGACATGGGAATTGGTTCATAGACATAAAGACAAGAATTCTATAGGAACTAAATGGGTTTTCATAAATAAGATGAATAAACAAGGTGAGGTTATGAGTAATAAAGCAAGATTGGTATGCAAAGGATGTTGACAACAAGAAGGCATAGATTATGAAGATACATTTGCCCTTGTTGCTAGAATTGGAGTAGTTAGAATTTTCTTGGCTCATGTAACAAGTAAGAATTTTAAAGTATATCAGATGGATGTAAAGTTAGCATTTCTAAATGGAGAACTTGAGGAAGAAGTCTGCATTGAGCAGCCTAAAGGATTTCCTTTGACAGAGGAAAAAGGACATGGTATGCAAATTGAGGAAAGCATTATATGGTCTAAAGCAAGCACCTAAAATCTAATATGCAAGATTGGACAAATATTTGGTGGGATTTGATAAATGATGACATATAGTGATTTGTATTTGAAATAAATTGAGAATGGATTGTTGATTATCGTGATATTTGTGGATGACATAATCTTTGGACGAAATGATGAAGCAAGTGACAAATTTTTTGGTGAGATGAAGAATGAATTTGAGATGAGCATGATTGGACAGATGAAGTATTTCTTAAGTTTACAAATTGAGCAAAACATTGATATCTTCCTATCACAAGCTAAGTATTTGAAAGACTTATTGAAAATATTCAGCTTGGAAAGTTGTAAGCCTGTTGGTACACCCATAATAATTGGTCAAAATTTATCTAGCAAAGATGAGACACCTATAGTTGAGCAAAAGAAGTATAGATCTATGATTAAAGGTTTACAATGTTTGACTCACACTAGACCAGATATAGCAAATGTAATTGGGATAGTAGAAAGATTTCAAGAAGATCCTACTGAAGCACATTATAAAATAGTAAAGAGAATATTAGATATTTGAAGGGTACACCTAATTTTGGATTGTGGTATGAAAAATCAATTGATTTTACTCTATGTGCATATATTGATGCAGATTGGGCAGGAAGTATGGATGACAAAAAGAGCACCACTGGTGGAACATTTTCTTTGCTAAGAAAGAAACATGATTGTATTTCATAGAGTACAACAAAAGTAGGGTATGTAGTAGTAGCAAAAAATTATAATTAGATCATGTGGATGAAGTAGATGCTAAAGGACATTGGGATAAAAATTTTAGAACCTATTATCATACATTGTGATAAAACAAGTATAGTAAGTATGTCCAAGAATCCTTTGTTGCATCCTAAGACTAAGCATATGTCTATCAAGTATCATATTTTGAGAGAGAAAGTTGCAGAGAAAGAAATTAGATTAGAGTATGTGAGTACAAAAGAGAAGATTGTAGATATCTTTATGAAGCCTTTGCCTGAAGATATATTTGAGTATTTGTGAGGTATGCTTGGGTTATGCCCCTGCCTACTTCTGAGTAGACAATGCATAAAATACATCAGTCCAATGGTACAACACACTATTGTTTATTTGGATTGAATGTTGATGCTTCATGTATGGAGGGGTATCTATGATGAGAAAAGTCATTAAGGACTCATGGTAGTTGGTATTGAACAATGTCTTTGGACACTTGAGCCGGTTAAAGATTTTGAGAAAATGATTGATATAATGAAGCCTTTGTCATTGATTTCAATGGGGGAGATAATCACATGAAAAATATATTCTATTAGTATGTGGGAAATGTATGTACGAGGGAGAATTATTCATGGATTTATTGATTTCAATAAGGAGAAAACATTGAGTTATGTCACTGGGGGGAAAGTGTGAAAAACTGATGACCATCCATGTAAGAATGAGGAAACATGGATGAAGATTTATTCCTATGAACTTAAATGTAAACAACTAATGTCGATCCCAAGAATGAGAAAGCACAAATAGAGCAGTGTTCTAGTGAGTTTCATATTTGATTGATGAAGAGGATTTGAAAAGAAGAGAACAACAACAACAACAGAGTTGGATTTGGTATTCTCAAAACTTAGATATTTTTTATTTATGTTGCCATCAATGCCAAAGGGGGATATTGTTACCATGAATGTTGATGGCATTCTTTTGGGGGAGTATCCTAAGCATTGGATAGATTGTGTACATGATTGACATGTTGCATCCATGCCTGTGTTTGTCATTGATGTCAACATACTATTATTTTTGTACACTAGCAAAGTAGCAGACAGAGAATGAGGTCGTACAAACTATGCATTGATGATTAGGTCAAGTTTAGTTGAGGATGTATTCCACATTGTATCCTGATGACATGTACAAGTGTACATACAGGGAATAAAAGATATGCAAATTTTTTTTATGAATTACAAAAGCTAGTAAGCAGGAAGAGTACTCAATAAGTGGTTTTTGATGTTTGGATTGTATCTCTTAATAGGGATAAAATCATGACAAGGATAGTTAGACAGCGTTAGTAGATAGCCTAATGATGATATTAGCGAGTGTGCAAGGTTAGAGGTTGCACATGTGAAAAGTTGTAAAGATTGTGAGCTGACAATGATTTGTAATTGTTAAAAGATGTAATGATTTGTAATCTCTTAATGAGGTCCTATTATAATTAATTGGGAAAGCCTCGAGGCCAACTCAAGGAATTATTTTGAGGATATGATATAAAGGAAGGTTATTTTCCTTGTTGTGAAAAACGTAATACAAGTGTGATATGTGAAGTATTTGATAAATGCAAGTAAGTGATCCAAGGGATTTTCTAGATGCGAAGTTGGTGATATGGTATTGATATTAGAAGAGGATTAGTCTGGTGAAGAGGAAAAAGGAGTTTGAGTTATTTAATTTATGTTATTCTACAAGGAATAATACAAAGATTAGTTGGATAGTGAGTTCAATGGTCTTGACCCTAAAGTTATTTGGACAATGGGTCCATAAGGTTGGCACAACTCCTAACAAGGTTGGCACAACTCCTAACAAGGTTGGAATCTCCTAATAGGGATTCAAAGTCTCCTAACAAGGACTAATATGTACTAAATGTATTCACTAGCACCTAACAAAGTTCATCCTCTTACAAGGAACTTTTATATTAGTACATCATTTTGTGGGTACTATCCCCACTGCGGTTTTCCCTCTGATCAAGGGTTTCCCTACTTAACATATCTGGTGTTATTATGTATGTGTATCTTCTTATGGTTTCTAATTATATTTTTCACATGGTTAAGAATTAATAAGGTTGATAAATGTTTAAATAGTTGGATAATTAATTACCCACCCCCTAGTTATCTTGGTGGACTTTACTTTCTAACAATTGTCACTGTTAACCATTCCCTTTATAAACCTTCACATCCTTGAGGTTCCACTGAGATTGAATTTTACTGGCCATCTCTTCCTCAAAAAATACCTACTCATCTTGATTATCTTTATCACTCATATCAATGTTACAAGGTAGACAAGAATCTTGAGCTTAGCCTTCCTAAGGGTAATCCTCCTACACCTATCTTACCTACCTCTTTTGACCCTTCAACCACCACTTATGAATCTATTTTACCTTCTTCATCTATCCCTTCAACTACTATTCCCAAACTTATAGTTTTTCCCTCTTTGGAACCTATGGTAGTTGATCCTAATCCTTCTGGTTTATCTCACAAAACCATTCATAACGAACATGTTTTTTGACATCACAAGAATTGTCAAGCTAAGGCTAAGGCTCTTTCTCTTTCTTCTCAAACCACATCTTCATCTCAACCTTTACCTTCTTTTGAAAAAACCATGTATGAGTCTTTGGAAGAAGCTAATCAAGGTAATAATATACAAATGAATAAACATGATGATTATAGTCATATTTTAGATTCTATTTATCATGGTATGCAAGATAATCTTGATGATGAACATGTTATTAGTGACGATGAATATATTGACATGATTTATGATTTTCCTAACAACTATCTATGCAACTTATAATCACTTCTACTAACAAGCATAGAGATTTCCATTAGAATCCTTACCTAGAGCTAGTTGTTATTTCTACCATCTTGGATGTCGTTCATCTCATGAGTCATCATCATTTCCCTAGACTCTCAGATAGAGATGGGAAGGAGCATGAAAGACACTTGAAGTGGACTTCCTTTAGCATGGTAGTCTATGTG
Source organism: Cupressus sempervirens (assembly GCA_028749045.1). Lineage (NCBI taxonomy): Eukaryota > Viridiplantae > Streptophyta > Pinopsida > Cupressales > Cupressaceae > Cupressus > Cupressus sempervirens. Next base: position 72,793,809 of record CM053792.1, on the reverse strand, counting down.
TTCTCATGATGTGCTTTCTCTCATGTTGTTCTTTATGTTATATGTTTTGTCTAGATTTCTTTAGAGCATCCTTGTTGCTTCATTGGTGTAAGAGGATAAAGTAATTGAATTGGTCATGTACATTCTTCTATTTTTATCTTTCTTCTTTTGTGTGTTGTTACATGTTGCATTGTACATGTGTTATTATTTGAACCAGTGAACTTGTAAAGTCTTCTTGGTTTCTTATGATATGGTAAACTAATTCTTTTTGGTCTCCATGTTATTGGCCCAAAATACTCTTCTTTGTAAATCTTATGGGTCTTTTTTTGGCTCCATTGTATTGTACTTCTACATCCTTTGGGAAATGATGATATTTCATACTTGATATATTATTGTACATATTATCATCTAATCATATTGACCCCAAAGTTGGTAGATCCCTTTGTGATCTCTCTTTATGTTGTGTGTTTATTTCCCTTGATATGTTTTCCCTCTTGGGGCATCTCATAATTAAGATGTTCATAGTAGATGCATGCATGCTTCCATTAAAGTCATTGCTACCATTAAGGTGTTTGTATTTACTTTAACATGGGGCATGCACTCTGCTCATCCTTTTTTTATCATGGAGTAGCAAAAATGGATTTTGAGTATGGCTTAGAGTAATTTAGCCTTGTACACTTGGTATGATTTTTGAATTATCCTAAAATCTATGCATTGATGCTTCATCTCCTTTTGTGCACTATTAGTTTCATGGAACTATTGACAATTCTTGGGGCTTGGTCTCTTTGGATCTCTCTCTAAACTACTAACATCTTGGGAGGCCCAATCCTTGCTTTCAATCCTTCTTTGGACTATTGATAGCATGAGAAGAATGTTCTTGTTTTTTTATCCTTTAAGGATATACACATCCTTATGCTTGGTTCACTTTTTTATTCTTCTTTTTGGGACATGGAGTTTCCTTAAAGTTGGATCTTTTGATCGATTGATTAACATGACACACATAATTGCTAGACTATTCAACTCATCTTCAATGGGTTGAATAACATGCCACACACACTTGATAGATTGTTCAATGCTATCTCCTTTAGAAACATGCACCTATTTCTCTTTTCTTTTTCTCTTCTTGTGTAGTTTTCAACAAGGCATGCAAACCTTATTGGGAGAGTAACTACACCCCTTTTCAATTGTTATCTCTATTATTATGATTTTTTATATGATAAAGACTCAAGTATCTTGGGGCTTGATGATTTCTTTGTCTTCTAATTCATGGTAAGATCAACTCTTTTCTTTTGATCTACTTTTCCATCAATTCAAGACAACTCATACTCCTGCTAAAGCTTCATCTAGAATTTAAGGATTCTTTGTGAGCATTTCCTCTTCAAGATCTAGACTATTTTTGGCCATCAAGGGAAGAGATATACATTGAGGCATTCATCATCTTCTTAATTGATGCACATTTATATCTATGGCTCCATGATTTTTTTATGGTATATCTATTACAACTTGTGGAGATATTCTATATTTACATACCAAATTCAACAACTACAACATACAATAAGGAAAAATCCTTATTGACAAAGTTTTTTTACAAGCAAGGTGAATACTTACATCTATCTTGTTTCATTCATTTACATTTACATTTCTCAATTTAAAGTTGATTCCTCAATCTAGGGCTTGACCAAGGCAAACCCTCATCCACCAAACAACAAAAACCTTTGCTTTATGTGTGTAGGAGCAAGATATTGAAATTATGATTGCAGATTTGGAAATAGCTCCCTAAAAGATATTCGAAAAATCTAGGTTGACCTCATTACAATGCCCCAAGAACACAATGACCTTGGTTCTATCTTGCCTATATGTTTGTGGTCTTGTGTTAATGTTATTATCCCTATTTAAATCCTTGGTTGCTCCATTTTGATCTCTATAGCTATTAGGTGTTATTGATTGTTGTTTCTCATGTTCTTTACTCAATTGATTTTGTTGTGCTTTTTTTCATCTTGACTTTTCTCTTCCTCAATGTTTTCACCTTCCTCTATATCCTTATTTGGAGTTGTGATTAGATTGGCTAACTAAACCTTTGACTTGCTAGTATTTACTTCATCATGTGTCTATTCTTCACTCGAATTACTAATTTTATCTTTAACCTCACCATGAAAGTTTTTTGTTGGATGTAGGTTATATGTGTATGTGGTAGGGAATACATCTTTAAGATTTGTTATTCTTTGGATAAGAGTGATTGAATCAGTATCATAATCATGTTTAGATTCTTGCTCAAATAAGGCTATATTTTATGCATTTCCTTGGAAGATTATTGGTTTAGGTTATAGTAGGATCCATTTGTGATTATCTTGTCTAGTTCGATTGTCTATGTATTTGCCCTAATTTTAACTAAAAGTTTTACCTCATCAAAATCCAAAAAGAAATAATCTATCCCTATAATTTATCCAATTGAATACAAATGCATTTTAAAATTTGGTTGTCTAATAACTCGACTAGTAAATTATTAATTGAGATCCATGTCAAAATTATTTTATTATTAATATAATTTTCCTTAAAGCTAGGTTTCCATCTTATGAAATTTATGTTATGTCCTTCAAAAAAAACATATTGAACCAAATAGTAAATTATCTCTAATGCATCTATTTATGTAATGCAAATGTAGATCAATTCATCAAAAAGACAGGTTATACCTACATGTTTGCCAAGAGCCTCACAAAGCCAACTGATGATCTTTGGGATCTCTTTCTCGGGACCCCTCCAAAAAAGAAAAGAGGCCCAAACACTTGCACTTGTACCAACAATCTTCAAAAGAATTCTTGTTGATAATGATTACTTTTTTGCCATCTATTTAGGGGGTTACTAAGTTAGAATTCATTACAGTTGAAACCCTGACCCTCGAAATGTTACTTTTTAATATAAGTATATTTTGACTATAGTTCTTTTTCTAGGGATTGTTCCTTTTTTCATATGACTTGAGGGTTTGATCTCATATGTTAATCCCTAAGTCATGTTGTCTATTAGTGTCAAACAGTTCATCATTCATGAGGTAGGATTATTCGATCATCACTGCAACCGAGTCATCCTATATAGGTCGAGCTAAGTAGTAAAGACTTGCAAATATTCCAAGTCATGTGTCAAGATGTAGTTACTACCGAGCGAGCTAATAGTCATTGAGTACTCTAGTGATTGTTAAGTTTCTCAAGGATAATAGTTGACACCGAGTGATATAGAGGTCGAGTAATTCAATTTATGGCGAGAACAATTAAGGCTGAGGGACAACATGATGAAACAATTTATGTCAAGTGTTAGTGTGATGCAATTTTTGAGTACATAGTTTCACATTTTTGTTTGAAATGACACAAAATCTTATATAAACCATTTTTATCGAGTGGAAGGATTTTTTGAAGATCAAGGAGATAATCAAGGAGGTGATTACACTTTCAAAGGAAGATCATTAATCCCTATATGAGGAAATCCACCAATCAGAAAAATGCAAGGACTAATCGGAAAAAGGAATGATTTTAGATCATTGATTTGAATCTAGAATCTATTTAAGGAGGGTCTATGACCTAGTTTGTATAGATGAGTCATGTGTGTGTGAATTGGAGATTTTGGTTGCATCTGAAGTTTTGGAGGTGAATCAGAGTGTTGAGACCAAGCATTGTAGTGAAGAGTTATGAGCAGAGACAAAGAAGATCTATCACAGTAAGGTGATATTATATTACATAGACCAGATATGTTATTAAGCATTAAATTTATAATTTAAGGATGAGGTATTGAACATTTTAACAGGTGTTTTAGGGTTTAAATCTCTTAACACAATAGCTTTAACATGCTTATGTAAACCTCCTAACAGAGTACTCACTTAATTGTGATGTAAAATCCTTTAACCAAGGAAGAATCTAGTAGTTCTTTTAGCCTTTAATAGGGTAGACCCCTCACATGGTAGATCATCAAAAGTGATCAAATCATTTTAGCCTTAACAAACACAACTTCATTGTTGTAGTAGTGAGATTTTGTAAGTGTCATACCCAATGCAATTTTACCTTCACCTTGGAGGGTTTCTATGTTACCAAATTTGTGTGTTTATGTGATGTGTTATGAATTTACATTAATGTAGTTAGAAGGTGGATTTGATACTATATTTATGTGAATGGTTACAATGATATGAGATGAATGCTTAAATGAGAGTTTATGTGGTGATATCAAATATGTTTCATGTTTGAAAATAAGAGAAGTATTATGGATCTTGATTCACCCCACCCCCACCCCCCTTTAGTATCACACTTTCCCTTTTAGATTTCAAATAATTGGTATCAGAGTAGTATACTCTTGGTAGAAGTCTAACCACTTTGGAGTTAAAGATCTTGAAGATGGAAGCCTACAAAATGGGAAAGATCATTGAGAACTAGACAATTGATGTTCAACTTTCTTATGAATAAGTCAAGGATGCAAAGGAAAAATTAAGGCAATCCTTGAAAAGAAGGAAGGAGATGGAAATACAACAAATGACACCCAATACAAAGAAGAGATTTTTCAAGAACTATTTTATGAAGGAAGTTCCAGTAAATGTGATGCAACAATAGCAGATATGGTGGAGAAGAACAATACCTTGAATGAGGAAGTCAAATCATTTAAAAGAGAACATGAAATTCAAGTAGAGAGGCTACGTGAAGCAATTGAACAAAAGAAAAAGGTTGAGGAAGATAAAGCAAAGGATGAAGATGACAAGGAAATGACTGATGAAGAAAATAGACAATTGGTTACAGGACTTGACAAAAGGATCAATGAAATACAAAGGCTAACCCATAAACAGTTTGATATGCTCAATCAGTTCCTAAGTGAAAATCATGAGATTTTAAGAAAAGAGTTGGAGATTGCAAATCTAAACTATGAAAATGATAGATTGGTGAATGAGTTGAAAGCCAAAAAGGAATTTATTAAGAGGTTGAGCAAACCTAAAGAGGCTATGGCATTTCTTAATGAATAGATGAATGCACCAAGGAGACCCCATGACACCTCTATCCTGGGTTATGTTTAGTTCCTATTGGGTCTTAAGCAAGGAGAATCATCAAAAAAAGGAAAGCAAAGGAATGTGAATTGGAAAACAAAGAACAAGAAGCCCATGTGCTATCATTGAGGAAAACCAAGTCATACAAAAAATGTTTATAGGAGCAAGATTGGTAAGTAAAACCCTAAACCAAATTCAATCATTATTGTTTCACTTGCAACAAACAAGGTCATCAATAACATGAGTGTAGATCAAAGGTCAATAAGACACTACCTACTTCTAGATTTGAAGGTTATTGTTACACATGGGCCAGAAGTATAGTTATAAGGCACAACGTTATAGATCTAAATCAAAGAATAATTTGACACCTAAAGGTCAAGGCAAAGCACCTAAGCAAGGTAATACCATAAATTAGGATTACAATTGGGTAAATTGTCAATATTGAGGAAAGTATGGGCATATTGCAACAAATTGTTCTCGGATACATCTTAGAGGAAGATATGGAAACTGGAGAAATTTTGGACCAGTATGTTTCAATTGTTAGAAGGTCGTTCATCTAAGCAAGGACTATATGAATTGAGCACCAACACCAACTATCGAGGTAAACAATGGAAAGAAAAAGGTCAATGCTAAAGAACTAAGGAATGAAATGAATCAAACATAGAGGAAGAAGTCAAATGGAGGCAATAGTGTGAATGGAGAAGCTTTGATCACAGAATCTAATGGAATAGCTGATTCCCCCACCTCAAATTAAATGATAAGGTATGTATGGAACCATGTTTCAAATTGATAGATCATACATTAGTTCCTAATACCATATGCTTGTAAGTCCAAATCAACATGATAGAAGATGCATAAGGACAAAACTTAATGATTGAGCTTAGATGAATTATGGTATGGAGTTGAAAATTTAGTAGAGACCAAGTAACAATTTTGAATGTCAGTATGAACTGAGTCATGTTACTAGTTAAGAAAAGTTGAAAGATGTGTGTACCTAGTTTTATTGAGTAAGTCAAAACAACTATCATGCACTGAGTGTACACCTAATTAATGTATAGAGCATTTAATAGAGACCCAATTCAACCATTTGAACCTTATAGTATATTTTGAAGCTCATTTTGACTCACCAAGTTTTTGAATTTATAGAGATAAGAATTTGGATGATTCGTAGAGTGATTTGTGTGAATTTGTGAAGAGATTCAAGTGCGTGTTGTTGACTTAATGAGTAAGTTATTTGAAGTTGTATTTGAGCCGAGTAGTGAATTTGTTTGATTTTGAAACCCTAGATTGTGAAGATGGCATCATCTACATCTGCTAGTGAGAAGGAAGCATTAAGGCATGGAAATGCACACATTGTTCAAAATGATGCATGCTCTCCACTAAAATTTAAGGCATGTCTAGATATCACATTGACAGGAGGTTTTTCAAGGGCGTTGTCTACAATTCCACCTAGGGTAATGATGGTACACAATGTTAGGTCATGTTATATGTGCAAGATCATAGAGATTGACAATTTTGAGTTGAGAAATGCTTATGATAAGTTGTGTGATAATGACAGGTTGAAAGATGAGAACAAAGTCATAGTCAAGAAAGGTTTAACTCTTTTCCTATAATTTACAAAGGTATTTAAGGTTGAATGGATAAAAATTGTGTTGAGCCATACACGTGACATAAAATCTATTGGAATTTTTATTGGGAAACAAGATACTAAGAGGGGGGCAGGGGGTGAATCATGATCTATAACACTTTTCACTTCTTGAACAAAATAACTAACTAGCTAGACTCACTCCTCATCAATCTCATATTATATACCATATAAACATGTAATGAAATAAATCTAAGTATGCATGACATCTATCAATATGAAAATGTAAACACATAACACAAAGATTGTGGTTACCTAGAAACCCTCCAAGGTGAAGGTAAAACTGAGGTGGGGATGACACCCACAAATATCCACTAATGCAATAAAAAATATCAGTTTTTAGGGATATAATACTGATCACTTCTGATGATCTACCCTATGAGGGATCTGCTCAATTATAATCATTACAAGACTGTTAAGTCTACCTTCATAAAAACATTTAAACTTAAAAAGAAGTAAGCACTATGTTAGAAGATTTGACTAGGTCCATTAAAACCACTCTATTAAGAGATTTTCCTGATACACTGGTTATAATATCTTAGTACTTGATCCTTCAATTTTTCTAATGAAGTTGATTACATATCTTCTCTCTTCAATATCTAAATCTGATCTCCTTATCTAATTTACTATATTATGCCCTTCACTACTAGGTTGCTCTATCTGATCAATATATCAACCTTCCTTGCTCTATCCTTAGCCTTTTTGTGTATATCATGATCTTCCTTCACACACATACAAATTTAGGGTTTGATCCCTTCTTAAATAGAAAATAGTGAAAGGTTCTAGATGATAATCGCTGATCCACAATTCATTCTTTTGCTGCTTAGTCCTTATGCTTTTTGATTGGTTATTTTTTCTTCCTATGGATTGATGTCCTCTGTCAAAACATGTAATTAGCTCCTTATATGTCCCTATAGTCCATAAATATCACAAATAAATTGACCAAAGTAGTTTGCATAAGTGTTTGTGCCATTGTAAACACATATGCCAAAACTAGTTTACTTGTCAATTTAATATCCTGAAGCTTATTCATAACTAATATTCATGTTGTCCCTCAAATTTTATGAACTTGACAAGTACTGACTCACTCGGCATAAACTTATTTTATATTTCTCGATCTTCATATGCTTCACTTGGCATATACTGTGACTTGGTCTATACTGGGTTGCTCAACAACCTTTGACTTGTTCAACATGTTGTAAAATAGTAAAACAAGCCCATGTATCTCGGTCTTCATTGGATGACTTAGCCATGATGATGACTGACCAACACTGCCTAGAAAATGACTAAGTGTTGGACACTAGTAGGCAAAAGGCTTAGATATCAACAATCTCTCCCTTTGACATTAGTGGCAAAAATACTTTGTCATGACTTAACAATCCATTCAAAATTGCAAAAATTAGCAATCCCCCTTAGACTGTGAATTGGTCTCCAAAAACTTGACTCTGCAATACACAATATATGTACATGCTTTTGTATACCTATGGTCATTGATGCTTATACATCTAATTTTTCTTTAGAGTTTTGTGACTCTGCTCTGATTTTCCCTTTGATGTTCTGATTTGATTTTCCCTTTTATGTCAAGAAATAATTTCCCCCTTGTTTTTGACACTCTATGACTTGGGGTTTACAGGGGTCAACTGATGCTTATCCAAAAATATTTGGTGGTTTGACAAAATCACCTCTAATCCTTGATTCCATCTAGATTGGGCTGATTCCAAGACATGAATCTAGATTTCTAGTTGAGTAGCTAGATCAACTAAACTATATGTTGTTGAGAGATGAGGATCTCTCTTGACTAATTATTGTGCAACTGATAGTTCTTATTGAATGACCTCCATATGAGGTAGCAACATGGTTTGTATAGTAATCAATTTTGTTATTATGTTGTTGTCTTTAGCCATGAGCTTGACTAACTTCCTTGACCAATAGTTAATTTATCAAATGAATGTGAGCTTGAACTTGTGTTCTTTCTCAAAGAATTAGCGCAAGCCTTCAAATATGCTTGTAATTGATCAATTGAGTGTTGATTCTCCATAGTGAAGAAATCAACATCACAAAGCTTTATATACAGTGAATGAATAGTTCTCAAAATTTCTTCCAAACTAGTTGCAAGGTTAGAAAGCTCGACGTACTTTATTACAAGTTCAATTGAGACTTTCTCCAAAACTTTGTGCTCAAAATTTTTCTCAAACCATCTCATCATCTTGTCATTGGTCTCTATATCTTCATTATTCACTTTCCCAATGTTAGTGAACAGATTGTCTTCTGAGAAAATACATGCAAATATAACTCTAAATGCCCAAGTAAGAAGACTGATTAGCACTAACAGTTGGGTCACTTCACTATTGAAAGAGTATAAGCGCCCTCTGAATTTATCTGGGTACAACTCCCCATATATGATTTACAATGAATTTGAATATGGATGCTTTTAACTAGAAAGCACAAAAGGTTTACAAACATCTACCCGTAAACACAAAGCAGATGCAGAAACTAAGTGACTGAAAAGAAAAGAACAACTAATAACACAAAGTCTATTTTTTGGGTGTTGTATTACAAAATGGAAATGAAGAATATATCTTCCATCCTCTTGAGAAAATGAAAAATTAGAGCTATTCAAAGATATTATGAAATGTTAATGTAATCAGAAAATAGTGGCATTAGAATGTATTTCAGAGAAAACTGAAAACAATACAAAGATCGTGATCAGTGGAAAGAAATTGCCTCATAATCAAAGTTTTGATGCAATTATCTTTCAGTCTCCCTTCTCCAAAATGCAAAAGACAGCAAAGATCCTTGTACACATTTATAGTCCATGTTACTATCCAAAGAAAACTGAAACTCTCCCCTTTTATTACATAAAACAAATCAAAATCTATCCTATCTCTAACACACAATTTAGAAATAAAATAAACACTAGCTCTACCTTCTCACAACCTCACAAGAAAATGGAAGAAATCTGAAAATTTCCTCTTCCTGTTGTAGCACACAGTCTGCAGTCACTAGAAGAAAGAAAAAATGGAACCCCTTTGCTTACCTTTACTAGTTTATTTATCTCCTCTCTTTTTTCGTAGTTTTTTAGTTATAATAATTGATTCTTTTTCACATTTGGAAATTGTTCTTTATTATCACTAACTAGGCCCGATGTTTGTTTAAAATTATCTTTATAAAGATAATATTGGGGATATTTGAAGAATCTAAATCTTAAGATCATGACACATGTCACATATCTGCATTATGTGAGAGAGTTTGCATATGCCACTTGTCATTTGAATGATCTAGTTTTAAACAAAATATTCAAGATGTTGGACGGATTAGAAATAGTTCTAACAATAAAAATAGGTCTGATTATGAGGGGCATAACTAATTATTGCACTGTTGGATCTTGCTGAATTTTGAATATGTTGTCACAATCCTAGTTGTCCACATTCTCACTGAAGCGATTTTGAAAATAATGTCTGAGTCAAAAGTTACAGGTTACTGTTTGAGGGTCTATATGACTATCAGAAAATCAAAATTATAAAGTTGACAGCAAGAGCCTTATATTTTTCATCTTTGCTTGCATCAATTTGGTGGATTCATAATGCATTCCAACCATCTTCAAATCACTAGGCTCTTCATCATTATTTTGTATGGCATATTCAAGACCTGCACTTCTGAAACAATGAATGTGGCTTTGAGTCTAAACTTGAACTTTGACCTCGAGCTCACTGATTCGAGAAGTTCTCCAGTGTATCCCATGCATCCAAGCTTTGAGCACACCTATTGTGGATGAATTTGACTTTCAATGTTTATTGACCTTTTCATAGATTTGCAATTCATTCTATCTATTCCTCTAAATCGGGACCATGTTATAGCCTCTTACTTGAACGTGATGAATTTTGAAACTAAATCTGAACTCAGTTCTGAACTTTGAGCTGCTGATCTTTTGAATCTGCATTTCAAAACCTGACAAGTTAGAACTTCCAAACTTGAACTTTGGACTTGAAACATTTCATGCAAATTGAATCACTTCGAACTACTTCAAAGTGCTTTGAACTTGTGGGATGAACTCTTCTGAACTTGTGATTGCACCATTGGATCTTCTTCATTTTTGGATATGTTGGTGCTAAACTAGTTATTTATGTTCTCACCGCAGCGATTTGTGAAATTATGCCTAAGTAAAAAGTTACAAGTCACTATTTATAGGTATACAAAACTGTCATTTTGAACTGTCATACCATCAAACCTGTTGAACCATCAAACTCGTTGAACCAGTTTGAAGTAGTTCAAAGAGGTTCAAAACCTAAAATTGAAAGGTTTAAGACTTAAAACCGAAAGTTTAAATTCTGGGTCCATATGTGTACCAATGCCCAACTATATACACTAATTGTTCCAAAATTGGCTTTTGCACATTTGCATCTTGTATAGCAAAAGCATCTATAAAAATGTCTTTTATATCATGGAGTGCCTATTTTTGCTTGAACTCATTGCTTAGTTGTTCTTTCTTTAACTTGTGAATCAACAAAGTTATGTGATAATGGAAGGCTAAAAGATAAAAATAAGATTGTTGCCAAGAAAGGGCTTACTTGTGCCCTAGCATTTCCTAACTTTTTCAAGGTAGAAAGGATAAAGATTGTCTTGAGCTGAGTGCATGACATGAAATTGTGGCTAGAAGGTGGACCAATAAATATCAACAAAGCAATCATTTATTAAGTTACTAGCTATCCCACATTGGACAGAGTAAAAATGATGAGATGTGCAGAAAAGAATGTTGTCAAGGATCAGACAAAGGCCAAGCAGAACAACTAAGTAATATCCATAGATAGAATTAAAGATCTCGTTATTGAGTTCATAATGTGTGTAATTGCACACAAACTACATCAATCAAGTTGAGTGAACAATGTTCCTTGCATTGCAATCAACCTAGGTTACAAAATTGTAAAGAAAGATCATAGTTACAGCTATTAGAAAATATTGGAGCAATTTGAAAGGCTAAGAACATCTCATGTAAGTTTGGATCTTTGCTAATATGTATATTTTCTATGTGCATAATTTATTTCTCATTGCAGGGACAATTTTATGGGATAGAAGTAGACTAGTCACCGAGAAAATAAATGTTATTATTGAGACCTTCGGTGAAAATTTTGAAACTATAATTGATAACTATTTTGATGAGTTCAAAGGAAAAATGAAGAACAAAATAAGAATCCCACAATGGTGGTGGATCATTACTATAAAGACATTTGTTTCATGGTAGATATAGATTACACATATGCATAGGCAGTGTTACCTATGGTTACATGGTTGAGGCCAATGCAATATCAAATTAACATTGATGAGATCACTGCAATAGTTACTACTTTGTTATCTAAAGAGATAGACAAGAATGTTGAGCCCTTCGACAATTATGAGTCAACCAAGATTAAAATGTTGATGCAAACAAAAGTGCTCAAAATGGACATATAACAAAAAAAGATGATAGAGGATCTTGAGGGATAACTTGGCCAAGGACCATTGTAGATAATAGAGGGTAAGGGCGAAGATGAAGAATATGATGAAGAAGATAAAGAATAAAAGGGAAAAGAGTTAGTTGTTGCCAAGCCCAAGGCAACCAAACAAAAACAAATTATTATTTTTGATCCTAAGGTTAAGAAGGACCTAAAGAAGAATGTGAAGAAGGCAGTCACACCTCTTCAACCTAATCCAAAGAGGAGGATAATAACAAGGTCCAAGGCAAGAAAGCCCCTAGTTGCTAAAGCCAAGGAAAGTCTAGCTAAGAGAAAAAAATCTAAAGGGACTGAGTAGAGCCTACAAAGAGGCCAAGAAGAAAATTGGTTGTTACACCTAATGACGAGGAGGATGAAGGAGAAGAATCTAAGTCTAATGACTTTAGAAAGATTAAAATTGTACCTAGACAACCTCCCATGTCAATTTATTAGGTATGTGAGAACATTCATAATTCAACTAGTATAGTAGGTTTTAAGAAAATAAAGTATGAATCTTTAAATAAAGAAGATCAGGAAAAGATAGAGAAGGCCATGCGAGACATGATGGAAAAATTCAAATATACATCCATTGAATTAGCAAAGGGTATTCTTGAGGATTTATAATAAATTAGATGCAAAGTGGAAGTGGGCATTATCCACTAAAAGGCAAACGAGGGAGACTACATTAGCTCAAACTATGCTTGACTTGGGGAAGACACACATGTCTATTGCCCTAAGAGACTTTGCAAATAAATTTGTGCCAAAAGTAACGGCATATAAGATTTTGAAAAATAAAGCTGACAAAGTAGAGAAGGAAAGTATTTTGATATGGAAGAAAGCATTTGGACTACTTGTTTCATCGACTGAAGAAGAAAAAGAGGAAGAGGGCAGAGATTCTATAGAGTTGGAGAGTCAAGATGATGATGAACTTGACAAACATGAAGATGAAGTGAGAAAATTGGTAGAGGGGAGTGAAAACAAGATGTTGTCACTATAGAGGATGTTCCAGATTCATCACCATAGAATCATAACATATTAACTAAGGAAGATCTAAAAAATGTTGAATCTAATATCTTAAATCTACCTCTCCCTTATGCACCAATCTAGTTTTGTTGCAGATACAAGATTGTCTAAGGATTGATAGTGCATCAACTGATAGTTTTCAAGTTACATCAGTATTAGTTGTTCCTAACAAAAGTGTTGAGCAATAGGAGAAGGCTATTATTGTGCTACCAAAATCTACACTTTCTATTGATGGATAAGAAGAGAAAGAGAAAGTTGAAAAAGAACAATCTACTCAAGGTGACACTAAAGGAGCAAAGGAGGCAGAACCATCAAAGTAGGCAAATACCAAGAAGTTGAAGAAGAAAGAGGCTATTCAATCTCTTATTCAACTACCAATTGTTGTTCACATTGAAAAAAAAAAACCTAGACCAAGTGAAAAGTGGAAACAATTACAAATATCACTACCTAGTGATAGTACCCCTCAGTCACAAATATTGGCACAAAATTTTTCTCCTTAGATGTCCCTACAATCCATAAATATTTCTTATAAGTTGACCAAAATGGTTTACATAAATGTTTGTGCCATTATAAACACATATACCAAAACTGGTTTACTTGTCAATTGAATATCCTTATGCTTGGTCATAACTAATATTCATGTTATCCCTCAACTTTTATAAACTTGGAAACTACTAAGTCACTCGACATAAACTAATTTTATAGTGATCGGTCTTCATATGTTTCACCTAACATATACTGTGACTCAGTCTATACTAGGGTGCTCGACAACCTTTGACTTGTTTGACATGTTGTAAAATAAAACAAGTCTATGTATCTCGACCTTCATTGGATGGCTCGGTCGCAGTGATGACCGACCAATGCTGCCTATAAAATGACTAAGTGTTGGACACTAATAAGAAACATAGCTTAAAGATAAACACAAATTATGGTTGGAGAATGGACCGGTTAGAATCACAATGTCAATCATCCATCATGTGACTGGATACCCTGTTCTAGATAGAGTGAAGATCGTTTGATGTTAAGGAAGAGCTGTAATTGAAAGCCTCACAAAGGAAAAATGGAATGATAGAGGCATGTCGATCAACACCATAGATGACCCTATGATTGAGTTTGTTTTTTGAGTTATTACACACAAGTTTTATCAATCAAGCCAGCTAAACAATGTGTTGTGCATAATTGTTGACATGGGCTACAAACTTGTCAATAAGGATCACAATTATGATCTAACCAAGTTACAACTAAACCAACTTGTGGAGAACCTAGGAGAGATAGGGAAGGCAAAGAATACATCATGTAAGTTTGGTTCTCTTATTGTATACATATTCTTCTATATACAAAATTCATTTCCCACTATTGGAGATGTAGTATGGGATAAAAAGAGACTAGTCACCTAGCAAATAAATGAGCCCATCAACTAGACAGGTGAAAGTTTTGAAACCATAATGGATGGTTATTTTGAGGATTTTAAACAAAAGATAATATTGATTATGCATATGTCTAGTCTGTAACTCCGAGAATGACATGGCTAAGACCTCTACATTATGAGCTAAATGTTGATGAAGTATCAACTACTATCACAACACTATTAGCTAAAAAGATTTAAAAAAATAATGAACCTTTCAACACATATGAGACAAATAAGATAAAAATGATGATACAAAAAAAGGTTCTAAAGATGGACAAAAAAAGGAAGAAAATGATCCAATATTTAGAAGGTAAACTCAGAGAAGCACCACTACAGATAACTAAAGGAAATCAACAGTGATGAAGGTGATGATGAAGAAGAACATGAAGGAAAATGAAAAGAGCTAGTTATTATTGTTGAGCCTAAGGAAACCAAAGGTAAAGAGATCATTGACCTTAGAGGAACACTAGACTGAGATCCAAGGCAACAAGTCTTACAGCTACCAAGCCAACGAGGAAAGGAATTGTGAGGATCATAAGGCCATTAAAGGAAAAAGTCCTAGGAATAGGACATCATATGCAATAGGGGCCAAACAAAGCCAATCAAAGAAGAAAACAAGGAGAAAATGGGTAGTTAAGCCTAATGATGATGAGGAAGATGAAGGTAAATAGACTGAGTTTGATGACTTGAGTTAGTTCCAAATTGTTCCAAGGAAAGAACCTCAATATATTGATAAGGTATGTAAAAACTTGAGAAGTTCAATAGCTTTAGCAGGATTCAGTTACATAAAATATGATACCTTAGAAAAGATAGAGAACAAGTTATTATTGAAATGATGGTGAATTTAAGTATACACCAATTGAACTAGGCCAGGGATTACCTGAGGAGTTGTACAATAAGATAGATGCAAAATGGAAATGAGAATTAACTACAAAAAAATTAATGAGAGAGGCTACACTAGTCCAAGTTATGCTTGATTTAGGTAAACAACGCATGTCAATAGCCATGAAGGATTATGCTAAGAAGTTTATGCCAAAAAGAAGAGCATATAAGTTTTTGAGAAATAAAATTGAAGAAGTTGTACAAGAGAGTAACATAGTATGGAAGAAAGTGTTTGATCTTATGCTTGCAAATGAGAAAGACGAAAAGGAAGAGAAGAATGTAGGTGAAGTAGAATTAGACAATGAAGAAGATACCTATGACGATGTTGATCAATTAGTAGAGATAATTCATAAGATGACAAATGAGAGTGACAAGTAGACATAAGTAGTTACCATAGAAGATGAAATTCTAGATAACACAATGCTATATGTGGATACTATTAGAATTTTTTTCAACACTCCCCTTGGGATTCGTGACAAGGGCTTAACCACCTCCTATGTACTATAAGTTGAGTGGTTGTATCAGGCATTGATAGATCTATCTTTTGGTGTAATGGAAACCTAATTCTAACAAGTGGTATCAGAGCTTGGTCATAGGTTCGAATCCTCAGACCCTCGGGTAACCCTAAGGGGGAGATTGTTAGAAATTTGTTCAACACTCCCCTCAAGATTCGTGACAAGGGCTTAACCACCTCCTGTGTAATATAAGTTGAGTGGTTGTATTGAACATTGATAGATTGGTCTTTTGGTGCAACAACAACCCCATTCTAACAGATAGTACTGAGCAAGAGTCAGAGAGGACCATGTCTGCCAAGCAAGAAAAGAAGGAGCAAGTTCCTAAATCAATCAAAGATGCATTGATGGATACCAATCCAGTAATTATGCAGATCAAGGAATATATGAATATTAGTGAGAAACAACAATCTCAACAGGTAACAATTAGTCTAATTGATACATCTACAATTACTATTGATACTAATGTACATGTGCTAGAAGAGGCAAAAGATGATGTTGCTACTACCAAGCAACAAAGTCTATTGGTCAATAAAGAGACAAATTAGATAGATGTTGTCAACAAGAGCACCTAGGATCAAAACAAGGACAAAGAGAGTCAAAATGCACAAGTAGAGCAATTACTACTAGCAGTGAGAGGCCAAATGTCTTAGGACCTTAGAATGAGGGACCAAAGGAGATAGTGCAATCGAGTTCAACTGTTGAAATCACGTCAATCGAGGAATAGAGATAGTACTGAGCAAGAGTCGGAGAGGACCATGTCTTCCGAGCAAGAAAAGAAGGAGCAAGTTCCTAAATCAATCCAAGATGCATTGATGGATACCAATCCAGTAATTGTGTAGATCAAGGAATATATGAATATTAGTGAGAAACAACAATCTCAACAAGTAACAATTAGTCTAATTGATACATCTACAATTACTATTGATACTAATGTACATGTGCCAGAAGAAGCAAAAGATGATGTTGCTACTACCAAGCAACAAAGTCTGTTGGTCAATAAAGAGACAAATTAGATAGATGTTGCCAACAAGGGCACCCAAGATTAGAACAAGGACAAAGAGAGTCAAAATGCACAAGTAGAGCAATTACTACTAGCAGTGAGAGGCCAAATGTCTTAGGACCTTAGATTGAGGGACCAAAGGAGACAGTGCAACTGAGTTCAACTGTTGAACTCACATCAACCGAGGAACAGGGATTAGAAGAAGAGCCAAAAGATACTAAGAGCACAAAAGCAAATATACAAAGGCCAAGTCTAGAGCTCCAAACTCAAAGTTTTTAATTATCATTGTCGAGATTTAGTACTCCAAATCATAAAGGGAATAGATTAAGAAGAAGGAAAAGAAGCCTTAGAAGCCAATGACATTAGATGAAGTTATTATGATTCCTAATTGGGAGACTAATAACTTGAAATATGAGCAGATGAAAACATTGCAATATTTATTGGCGAGGAAGACAAAACAAGAAGAGCTGAAGAGAGAACAACAACAAATAAAGGTATTACATTAGATTAAGGATATTTTCTTAGAAGATTTTGTTGTGGAAAAACTTAATGTGCAAGCACCTATTATGGCTCAATTAGTTTAGATTGTTGAGAAGATCAACGACTCGGATATTGATGCAAATGAGAAATTGATGCAATGGACTGCAAGGAAATTTGAAAGGAAAGTTATTGAGAAAGTTTCTACATAAATTTCATTAAGGCAAGTTAATCTTGAAAACCTTGTAAATACTTTGGAAGAAGTTGTTAATGATATTCATTCTTTGTACAAAAAATTATGTGGTGTTACATAATTTACCAAGGAAAATCAAGAGGTTGTAGATAAGCTTCAAGCCGATTTATAACTTTTGCTAGTACACTAAGCAGGGATGCAAGTACAAGCTCATTTGATTTTAATAAGTTAACATTTTGCCAATCAAGGCTAGCCAAGTTGATGGTTGTAGATGGAAAACTAAGGGTTAAGCTTATCTCTATTCAAACAATGTTGATACCTCACTCAGAGGTTATGCAGAGAGAGCCATAATTAGCAAAGGAGGTAGTGCAAAGAGATCCAAATCTCTCTACTGTTGATAGTTTGTTAGATCTAACTGCTATGCTAGAAATAGAGATTCAAGTTTTGGAGTCTGCAAAGAGAAGTTGGGATTATGCTTTAGCCATGATCTTGTAGCTTCATAAATCATTTTTGGACAAGTATGGTTTGTCCCCTATAGCCTCGCAACCATGAGTGACAAAAACAAGGGCGAAAGATATATGATGCGTAATAAAGAGGGAAATATAACGAATAAGGATGATCATAGAAAAATTTACAAATTTGAATTTTGGCATGTATATACCAAGTGTAGAGTCAGAACATGTACAATGTATGTCGAGCTAAGGTATGGATCATATTCTTAGGGGGAGTGCTTGTGTTTGAGTGTTGTAATGGGTAGTTTTTTTATCATGACAAAGTGTTTTTGCCACTAATGTCAAAGGGGGAGATTGGTAATCCCTAAGTCATGTTGTCTATTAGTGTCAAACACTTAGTCATTCACAAGAAAATGTTATTCAATCATCACTACAACTGTGTTATCCTATATAGGCTGAGCTAAGCAGTGAAGATTTGTAATTATTCCAAGTCATTTGTCGAGCAGTAGTTACTGCCAAGCAAGCTAATGGTCTTCGAGTACTCTTGTGATTGTCGAGTTTGTCAAGGATAGTAGTTGACATTGAGTGATATAGAGGTCGAGTAATTCAATTTATGTCAAGCACAATTAAGGCTGAGGGACAACATGATGAAATCATTTTTGCTGAGTGTTAGTGTGATGTAAGTGCTGAGTAACACAATTTCACATTTTTTTTGGAATGACACAAAATATTATGTAAACCATTTTTATCGAGCTAGAAGCATGTTTTGAAGATCAAGGAGGTGATTACACTTTCAAAGGAAGATCATTAATCCCTATGTGAGGCAATCCACCAATTAGAAAATTAAAGACTAAGCAACAAATTGATTCTAGATCGTTGATTTGGATCTAGAAGGTTCACCCAAACATCTATTTAAGGAGGGTCTATGACCTAGTTCATATAGATGAGTGTGTGTGTGTGTGTGTGTGTGTGTGTGTGTGTGTGTGTGTGTGAATTGGAGATTCAAGTTGCATGCAAAGTTTTGGAGGTGAATCAGAGTGTTGAGGCCTAGTAGTGTAGTGAAGAGTTTTGAGTAGAGACATAAGCGATCTATCACACTAAGGTGATATTATATTGCATAGAGGAGATATGTTATCAAGCATTAAAGTGCTTACTGAAGAATCAAGTATTGAACATTTTAATAGGTGTTTTAGGATTTAAATATCTTAACATAGTAGCTTTAACAGGCTTATGTAAATCTCCTAACAAAGTACTCACTTAATTGTGATGTAAAATCCTTTAACCAAGGTAGAATCTAGCAGTTCTTTTAGCCTTTAATAGGGTAGACCCCTCACAAGGTAGATCATCATAAGTGATCAAATCATTGTAGCCTTAACATGCATAACTTTATTGCTGCAATAGTGAAGATTTTGTGAGTGTCATCCCCACCACAGTTTTACCTTCACCTTGGAGGGTTTCTACATTACCAAATCTATTTGTTAATGTTTTATGTGTTTATGAGTTTATATTCACACAATTAGAAAGTAGATGTGATATTATGTTGATGTGAATGGCTACATTGATATGAGATGAATGTTTAAATGAGAGTTTATGTGGTGACATCAAATATGTTTTATGTTTGAAATAAGAGAAGTTTTATAGATCCCGATTCACCTCCCCTTCCCAGTATCACACTTTCCCTATTAGATTTCCAACACTATGTAGTTGCCTTGTTGTTGGATCTAGATCTGTTTTGATTTACATTTATCATAATCATATTCATCCCTGAGGCCTGGAAATTTCTAGGGTTTATAACCCTCAATGCCTTGTTTTTTTTTTTCTTTTGAACTATCATCTATCCATTTTCCTGTTTGTTTTTTGTTGGATCTTTTCAAGGTATTTTGGTTGGATCTTTGATACTTGCTTGCTTCTTATATTTCTATTCCCTTATGGGATACTGGGCAGGTTTGATCAAATTTCCCTTATTTATCCATGCTTGTATAATATTTTTGCCTTTTTTTTCATGTAGTTTTACTAGGACTTCGAAGATATGTTTGTATGCAATTGAAGTTTTAGTAGTTACCATAGCCATATTGTAAGAGGGTTTCTTCTTTGCTTGTATAGGCTTTATTGCTCAACCCTTGTCTTTCCTAGTCTATTTTGCTTTATGCAGGTTAGAATTATTAATTGTCTAGAGTGGATTAGAGCACATTTTGTTATTCCCATAATCTGCTATGCTTTTGCCATCAATAGTTTATTATTTATTACTAACTTTTTATGAATTACATTTTTTTAGATATTTTAATTTTAAAATATTTTAAGTTTACATTTGTTTATTCAATTTTAATATTTTATTTAGATTTGAGTTTAGAATCATTTAATTTTTTAAATTCAATTCATAATTATTTAAGTCTTCTTACAATTTAGATATTGTAGTTTCAAATTTTATTTTATTTAGCCGATAAGCTATTTGTGGGAACTTTGTTCCCCGAAATTAAAATTTTGGTGAAAAAATTGCAAGTTGGTCCGAAAAGTTGTCAGTTTGGCTGGAAAATTGAAAATCCTTCCCATTAATTATTTACCAACCAGTTTTTATTTCACTCCACTTTCAACTCTTGTTTTAATATTTATTAGTTGGTATCTCCACTTTTAACTATTGTTTTTCTTTTTCTATTTATTAGTTGTGATCTCACATTAGCTCATGTTGTGATCTATTCAACTTTTGATTTTTAAAATAAATTTAGATTTATTTTTTATTTTATTTTTATATTAGTTTAATTTTTTCTTTAAATATTATTTTGTAGTTTCTATAATTTATTTAGTCAATAGAGTATTTGTTAGACTTTTTTTTTTGTATTTCTCTTATTAATTTTTCATAATAGATTTTTTGATGAGTTTTTTTAAATGATTTTTTTTCATATTTGATAAATTTAATTTAAATAAATAATATTTAATAATCTATTTAAAAGATTTTAGTAAATATTATGTTATTTAAATTTAAAATTATCAATAATCTAATTTGTTCATATAAGATTATAGTTTAAATATCCACTTTTAACTATTATTTTTCTTTTCTTATTTATTTAAAAAATAATTACTTGTGATCTCCACATTAGATTGTGCTGTGATATCTATTTATTAGACTTTTGATTTTTTAAATTGATTTAGGTTTTAGTTTTTAAATTTTTTATTTATTTTATATTAGTTTAGTTTTTACCTTAAATATTATTTTTTCAGTTTCTATAATTTATCTAGTCAATAGAATATTTGTTAGAGATGTCGCTATTTATCTTCTTCTTTTTTGTATTTCTCTTATTAATTTAATGTAATAAAAATTTTGATAGTTTCTTTTTGAAAGATTTTTTTTTCATATTTGATAAATTGAATTTAATTGTAAAATCTTGAAATTATTGAACATGTTTCTTAAGCAATATTCAAATTTCCGAAATATTGTAAATTTTATATCTATACTTTAATCTTCAACTTTTTAATTTTTGTATTTTCATTTTTAAAAAATTTATAATTACATTATTTAATGTTCATTCTACATTTTTCTCTTAAATCTCATCTCGTATCAGCGCACTCGTTGCATGTACAAAAGCATGTGACCACTAGTTTGTATAGTAAAATAAATTCAAATATAAATATAAAAATAATTTCTTAGCATTCATCCTTTTTAATAATTTAGCCGATAGGTTATTTGTGGGAACTTTGTTTTCGAAAATTAAATTTTTGACGGAAAATTTGCAAGTTGGCCGAGAAAGTTGTCAGTTTGGCCGAAAAATTGAAAATCCTTCCCGTTAATTATTTACGGGTCAGTTTTTATCTCCCTCCACTTTTAACTCTTGTTTTGATATTTATTAGTTGTTATCTTTTCTTTTAACTATTGATTTTTTTTTTCTATTATGTTGTGATCTCCATATTAACTTTTGATTTTTAAAATTGAATTAGATTCTAGTTTTTAAATTATTTCAATTAATTTTTTTATATTAGTTTAAATTTTTTCTTAAATATTATTTTTTAGTTTCTATAATTTATTTAGTCAATAGAATATTGTTAGACATTTTTTTTTTGTATTTCTCTGATTAATTTTTCATAGTAAATTTTTTGATGGATTTTTCAAAATGATTACTTTTTCATATTTGATAAATTTAATTGAAATAAATAATATTTATTAATCTATTTAAAAGATTTTAGTAAATATTATGTTATTTAAATTGAAAATTATTAATAATCTAATTTGTTCACATAAGATTATATTTTAAGTATTCACTTTCAACTATTGTTTTTCTTTTCTTATTTATTTTAAAAATAATTACTTGTGATCTCCACATTAGATTATGTTGTAATTTTTATTTATTAAACTTTTGATTTTTTAAATTGATTTAGATTTTAGTTTTTAAATTCTATTATTAATTTAGTCAATAGAATATTTGTTAGAAATGTTGTTATTTTTCATATTATATTTTTGTACTTCTCTTATTAATTTTTCGTAATAAATTTT
Organism: Cupressus sempervirens; assembly: GCA_028749045.1. Taxonomy (NCBI): domain Eukaryota; kingdom Viridiplantae; phylum Streptophyta; class Pinopsida; order Cupressales; family Cupressaceae; genus Cupressus; species Cupressus sempervirens. Next base: position 72,771,273 of record CM053792.1, on the reverse strand, counting down.
TTGATGGATTTTTTTTTTTCATATTTGATAAATTGAATTTAATTGTAAAATTTTGAAATTAAACATGTTTCTTAAGCAATATTCAAATTTCCTAAATATTGTAAATTTTATATCTATGTTTTAATCTTCAAATTTTTTATTTTTTATTTTCATTTAAAAAAAACTTATATTAACATTATTTAATGTTCATTCTACATTTTTCTCTTAAATCTCATCTCCTATTGGCGCACTCGTTGCATGTACAAAAGCATGCGACTGTTAATTTAAAAAAATTAACATCTCTAATTTTAAATAGAACTCTCTTGCTCTTTTAAATCAGTCTCTTGTTTCTTTAATCTTCCTCTTCATATATTTTATCTTCCTCTCTTACAATATTAATTATTAAGAATAAAAATAAAATAAAATTTACATAAAAATTATAATTTCCAATGTAAATAATCTAGAATTTTTTCTAAATTTTTTTTTTTCAATAATTATAAAAAAATTAACTTTTCCCCATTTAAATATAACTCTCTCTTTAATTGTCTTAGGGCTTGTTTGTTTGCTGGAATAAGAATAGGAAAATTAGAATTGATTCGATATTCTCTGTTTGGTCTGCCAAATCAAAATAGGGAATACAAAATTCTATTCCAATTTTATCCCAAAAACAAGAATATGTCCATTCCAAAATAAAAGTTGTTATTGGAATGGCCCATTCCTATTCCACATAATACTTTTCAACATTTGACAATTGTTTGGAGTCTGTCGTTTTCATTTTAGCGCTCATTCTTGACCCATTATTTTCACAGTTCTTGCCGAGTTTGTGGAGGAGGGTTTTTGCTTTGGTCGAGTTGTGGAGGATGGTCGACGCCATTGTTTTCATCGAGTTTGTGGAGGGTTTTTGCTCTAGTCGCATTGTGGAGGACGGTTTGTGCTTCATTTTCTTTTCTACTACAAAATTTCATTTTTAGTTGTGTTTGTGCTTTCATTCTGTTTTCTACTACAAAATTTATGTGCTTCATTTTTGCACTAGGGTATCTATACATATATTTTTGTTAGTGTATCCAAAATGATTTTGAGCAGAACATGATATGAATCAATTTTCTTTTTGTTGGTTATTAGTACCTGGGTTTGGTAAATTTTTTATATATCCTGTGTATTTGAGCTTGAATTACAAGTTGGAATAAACTATCATCTGTGAAAAGAGTTTGAAACTAGTGCTTTATATCTACACCTTGGAAATCATATTTTCACTATTTGGTTAAGGAGCCACGACATTCCTAGGGTTTGCATTCACACAAGAAATCTTGCTTCTGCAAAATATTAGTTTGCATCATTTATTACTGCCCTAGAACCTGGAGTTTGCACCAGTAATTCATTACTTGAGTTGGTATCTTGAGTTTTTGGAGCTACGAACATTCATAGGGGTCTTGTGATTGCAAAGAAAGTTTGCAGATATTTGTTTGGGCTTGCAATTGGAGGAATTGAATAGGCTTTTCTCATTGCAAACTCTTTTACAAGTTCTTACTTCAGAAAGTGGGAGTGGCCTCTACCCTTCACATCCTTCCACAGTGCACAGGCTGTCAACCACGTATTCTATGTGTTTGGTCACTTCCTGTCTTTGTCACTAGGTACTTACCTCTCTGCTTCCTTTCCTTTTTATGCTTTTTCCCTCTGCTTCCTTTGCTCAACAAGAAGTCATTTTGTAAGTTTGCTCCATCTTTTATTCTTTGTTTGAGTTTAGGTTGATTCAGTTTAATGGCATCTTCTTCTATTAACAGATAGCTTGAAGAATCGACTTCCTCTACATCTACTTCTGCTGGACCTTCAATTTACCACTTTTCCCTGTACGAACCACCCACAACTAAACTTGCCTTTCAAAGTGATAAGAGCTATCATGTCTTTTTGAGTTTCAGGGGACTAGATGTAAGAAAGACTCTGGTTGATCATCTTTATGAAGCTCTCTCTGTAGCAAGACTAGTTGTCTTCTTGGACAATAAAGATTTGAAAAGGGGGAAAGGATTTGGGAAAGCTTGGAAACAACAATCGATAGTAGTGCCATAAAAATTAATATATTTTTTGATCACTATGCAGGCTCAACATGGTGTCTGAAGGAGGCAACTATAATGTTGAGAACCACTGGCTTGATTATTCCCCTCTTCTATCACATTGATCCAACTCATGTTCGATATCTTGAAAAGGATAAAAGTCCCTACAAGAAATCATTTTTGAAACATTGTGGCCACACAGATCGATATAAAGAAGAAGAAATTAAAGGGTGGAAGAATGCCCTGTCAAGTTTAAACATGTAGAAAGAAATAAATTCTAGATTTCCATGAGAAGATATACCCATGAAACCATTGTCATTTTTTTATGGAAGATTTAATTACTGATCTTTAAGCATGTTATGCATATTTTTAGTAGATGTAACTATTGATCTTGTGCCATTCTTCTGTTGAAGTTGCCTAAGTTATCCATCACTGCTCTACAGTTTACCTGGGGGATACACACCCACAACCTTGAGAATCAATGTACAAGTTAATTTTTCTGTGAAGATGGTATGCCATTTCTTTTTTGAAATTCTTCCCACACCCTTTGCCTATATACTTGATGATCAAGATACCTTCCTGAACAGCTTTGTGTAAGAGCCACTGGCTTATTGTTAAGTTGAAATCCCAACGTAGAGATCTATCAGTAACTAACAAACAAGGAGGGCCACCTTGGAGGGCATTGGATATCCTTTTATAAGCTAGAGCAATGCTATGGATTTTGGGTTTTTTCAATTCCATACCACCCAATTCTTTTTTCATACAAAACCGTTCCAATATGACAGAGTGGCCCATCTAAAGAAGAGTGCCTTTTCTTTTGCATTCTACTGGTTAATCCAAATTTTGTTCAGGTTAATCCACAAACAAATTAGTGTCATCTAAAAATTGATTTTTTAAGAGCTTTTCTTGGTTTGGGAGGGCATGTAAATTATCTAAAACAATTTGTTTTTGCCAAAAAAAAGACTAGTTTGCTCTGGCAATAGCTTTGTTTGTCAACAAATAATCTATATTGTTTGGCAATAGTGAATCCTACAATATCAACCATCAACCCTACATCATTAATAATTATTATCCCCCATTAATGCTCAATCAATTATATTATGTCTTGATCATTAGCTCATTCATCACAGTTGGCATTTTAATATTGAAATCTGGGCATGGTCCTGCTTTAGAACTTGTAATGCATTTTTTTCTTCCCATTTTCCACTAACGACAATCATTGAATTTCTCTCAAATTTCAACTTTTTTGCATCTAAAAACTTTGCACATTTGCATACTAATAAATGGGGCTTATGCTATAGTTTCATTATTAGTTCCTTCAGTGAGCTTCTTGTATGCCAGCCCAATTATATTCAATCTTTAGTGCTACAATTTGCTTCCAATATCTTAATTCTTTTGACAAAACATCCACATTTAACTATCCATCCATGGGAGGGGGAACTCTATTAGAGCCCTCTAAAATTAACAAAATTAACTAATCCATCTCTATTTATTGGAAAACTTTAAGCTCGTGTCAATTTATATGTCATCAAGCAAGAACTTTAAAATGTTAGTTTATATGTTAGTTTATATGTCCATTGATGAGATTATACTTTAGCACTACATAAAAGAGTTCAATGTTCAACAAATTTTATGACGACTTGACTAAGATCATTCCAAGCAATAGCTTTGTTTGTCGTGTAGCTTCATAAATGCATAGTTTTACCTTCCACCTTAGGATAAGTTATAGTGGATGTTGGATGTTGGAAGAAGAAGTTATGCTTCCTTACTGTCATAATCTTTCTCTGTTTGTGTTGTATATTTCTGAAATATGCTGTCCATATTGTGGTTCTAGGTATTTTATGGATCCTAATGATGATGTTGAAGATGATGTTCAAGTTCAAGGAGCCATTGTTAGGAGGTTGAAGGTCATGTGCTTGCTTATTGTTTTGCTTGCAACCCTTGTTGTGTACATAGTGGCATATGACGAAGAAGGTAGAAGACAAGGGCGTAAGCGAAGAAGAGTTGCATGTCCTTTTTATAAGTGTATTATCCATTCTAATCACATAGATTACCATGACCAAATACGCATGTCTAGAGTAGCCTTCTTTCGCTTGGTTGAGATTCTAAGAGAAAAAGGGAGCATTCAAGATACAGTAAACATAACATTAGAAGAACAACTTGTGATGTTCTTGCATACACTTGGCCACAATTAAAGGAATCTTAAGATTGGCCATAACTTTGGTCACTTGGGAGAGACAATAAGTCGATACTTCCACAAGGTCTTGAAGGTTATCTTAGCATTACATAAAGAGCATCTATTACCCCCTACTCCAACCACTCCTCTAGCAATCGCTGGGAAGGACTGTTTTGATTCTTTCTTCAAGGTAAACATCGTAATGACATGTATTTCTTTGCTATAGAATCAATAATATTAATATGTATTTGATAATACTATTTATTTTTACAGGATTGTATTGGTGCACTTGATGGGACCCATGTGCCAATTACTGTTGAAGTGGAAAACCAAGCAAAATATCATGATAGAAAAGGAAACTTTTCATTTAATGTTTTAGGTGTTTGTTCATTTGACTATAAGTTTCAATATATTCTTGCTGGTTGGGAAGGGTCTGTTGTAGATAGTCGAGTGCTTGCTTCAGCTCTCTCTAGGGCAGATCCACTCGTGGTTCCTCCTGGTATATTATTCATATTTAATATGATTCTATGATATCTAAACTTCTATGATATATTTTGACTATAACATTTTTTCTATTTGTGTAGGGAAATTTTATTTAGTTGATGCCAGATACCCAAATGTACCTGGGTTTCATGCTCCATATCACTATACTTGTTACCACCTAAAAGAGTTTTGTAGAGCAAACCCGATTAGCAATCCTGAAGAGTTATTTAACCACCGACACTTTTCTCTTAGGAATGTAATAGAGCATACATTTGGTATTTTGAAGCAATGGTTTCCTATCCTGAAGCATGTGACATCCTATAATATCATGACCCAAACAAGGATTGTATTAGCATACACCATACTACACAATTTCATTACGGTGGAGGACGGTGTTCCATCGGAAGTGGAATTAGAAGACGATGATGGTCGTGCTTTGATAAATGTGCCAATTCTTAAGACTTATGGGATGAGTCAACAAGATAGAGATGATTAGACAAAATCTCGAGATGAAATAGCTTGAAGAATGTGGGAAGACTACAACTCTCACACTTAATTGTACCACAAAACGTGAACATTTATTTGCACTTAAATAGAGGAAGGCAAATTTACCATGACATACAATATGGATTTGCTTAAATTGCCTTGACATTTGTGACAGTTTAAGATATATTTATATGAAGATTTGATATAAGTAGTTTGTTATCTGTATATGGAAATTTCATGTATGTTTGAAGGGGATGTCATTTCTCAAATTTCTGGTGCTAAAACTTTCTACTTGCTTTGACAATATTATAACAGTAGTATGGCATAATGATAATACCATTGTGACAGTACAATGCATCATATTTCAGTTTCTTGAATCAGATTGTTCATGAGGGAAAACATAGTTGTATATGTGTTCCATGCAATTATATCTACCCTTTTTGTTATCATATGGTAACCTTCTATTCATTTAGAAACACTTTATTGTATTTCTATAATAAAAGATAGGCTGTAAGATTACTTCAAATGATAAAAATAATCATGTACTGATGTAGTTAGTTTTGTGGACCTTACTTTTTGTGTTCTTTTGACCTATGTGTCAGTGGCTAGTCATCTTGGTCCAATTAAGTGTCTTTATTAATTACATATATATGGGTTAAAATGTTCATTTTAGATCCTTGCAGGCTTCACACTCAAGAAAGTTAGTAATTTTGTTGAGTTAGTGTTTAGTTTTTTGTAGTGAATTGCAATGGCTATTGCTATATTTTCTATGAATGTTGTGTCTACAACTCAACCTCAGTCAAGTGCAATGCGATATCACTTTTTAGTCACAGGATTATATTCATATCTGCTTGCACAGGACCTCTCTACTAGAAATACCATCAAGGGTTTTAGTGGTTTTAGAGCTAGTAATTTGCAAATAACTTTCTTTGGCTAGAAGATAAATGGAGCATTTCAAGTGTCCTTTGGTAATTCAGGGATGGGAAAGAAGAGACACACTATAGGGATGTCTGTGCAGGTTCAAGCATCATTATTCTTGGAGTAGCAGGAGGGATTGGTCAACCTTGGCAAGGGAGATATACCCACAATTTCTCTTAACTGAGTGCTAATGTCCCAGCCTTAGAAATTCAAGACATCTTGAGAAACATCATTCACAGTGTTATAAACAGCAGAGAACAAAATTTTCACATTATGTGAACAACTACATATCACTATTGGATCCCACCTGCATAACATTTGAAACAAATAAAGTTAGCGATTCTTCTCTATGTTTATATATATAGATTAAGGAATCTAAGGTCAATATAAGAATAGAGCTTTTAATAGTCCAATACCTACTGTTTCTTTGTGATGGTTTTTGTAATGAGAACTAATTTGTAAATGGTTTGGATCATTGGAATCATTTATAATAGAATTACCTCTTAAAAGCTTTAGCAAAGGATTGAATATCTTCAATGGAACCTCCCCATCATAAAAGTCATCCATTAGTCAGTGAGAACAACATTCTTAGTCCACACAATCCGAGTACTAGACATTTTAGGGCTAAAAAGTGTTAAGGTAGCAGAAAAATAGTAGGCTACAAGCTTTTGTCAAGCAAAGTGTAGGTCACCAAGTTTAGAGTCTACACTCCATCTATTAATATTGACAACCACCATAAAATCTTATCAAATTCTTAGTTTAACAATGGTTGTATTATTATTCTTGTAATTTGAAAAAACTAACCACTTTTCCAACTCCTTTTAAATCCTCCTGTTGAGCTGCTTGGCAGATATTGAAGTCTTTTTTTAGCTATAGATAAAAATAAATCCTTTCCTATAAACATATTTCAAAGAAATTTATATTTTTGGTGTTTCTTTTCCCTGCTAACTTTGTTACTAAATTAATACTTGAATTTAATCCATACAAGCTGGTAGTAAAGGTTGAGCATATATTTAGATTCATTATCTTGGGCAATAATTTATAGTCTAATACTCCAATATTCTGTCATAAATTTTCATCTTGTTTTGTGCATCTAAACTATTGTTTTCCAACTGATAATTGCTAAAAATGTCATTCACCAATCTCTTGATGAGCATTGATGAGGGGCTTCGTGTTACTGCTGTTACTTCCACACCTAAAAATGTGAAAGTTGTTTGGACTTGAGATATGGAACGAAAATTGCTTGATATACTCCTCGAGCAAGTCACATTAGGAAGAAAAGGAGAAGGGGGGTTTCAGAAAGAAGCTTGGAGCAGCATTTAAAGGAGGTTCAATTTGGATATGAAGATGAATCTTGGAAGAGACAACTTCAAGAATAAATTGAAAACATGGAAGCAAGCTTATCGAATGATGAAAGACTTGAGAAATATGAGCAGCTTCGCATGGAATGAAACTAATCAGTGTGTGGATGTTGATGATGTTGTATGGGAAGAGTTATTAAAGGTAATGTACTCTACACAATGTTTATAAGTTAAGTTACTAATGAAAGATAAATATCTAATACCTTATTTGCCTTCATGTAGCGAAAGGACTTCAAGAATGCTAGGGTGTACAAGAGGAAACCATTCCTCTATTACAATGACTTAGCAATTATTGTTGGGAATGATATTGTGGATGGAAGTACAGCTGCAACAACCCAAGAGAATGAAGATGGACACCTTTTTGATGAGCCAGCTGATCTTGACAATGATGGGGGCTTCACTACGCCTATGGATGGCACTCCTAAATTTGAGGAAGGGTTCATTGGGACGAATGATTCTAGTACATCTGTTAGACAAAATGCTTCCACACCATCATCATCAAGGAGGACCAAGAAGAGGAAGGCAAGCATGGCTTCTTCTTTAGATGTGATATGTGAAAGTATACAAGATATACGGGAAGGCATGAGGGGGTCTGAAATAGTAAATGTTGATAAAGGAGAAACGAAGCAAGATATATCATCTGCACTTGCAGCCCTCAAGGCCATACCTAGACTTAGTCGACAAACTATGATTGTGGCTTATGACACTTTTACTTCGGAACCTACAAAAGCTTGGGGGTTCTTAGAGATGAGTCCAGAGGAGAAAGAAGAGTATGTCCAATATAAATTTGGAGGATTGTAGTGATTTTCCAACATGACATTCCATCTTTAGTTTGTGTTTCCATTTTGACTTTATCACACTTTTGCATGATCAAATTTTTCAAAATTATAACTTCTTTGCATGATCAGATTTTCATATGCTGCTACTATTTGTGCCTTGTATCATTGGGATTATTTTGGAGATTTTTATTTCTATGATTGAAATTTTAATAATATTTTTAAAGTGCAATATTTATATGCATGTTTAGAATTTCATGATTTTATTAGAAAGGAAAATACATTTGAAACATAGATTTTGGTATCAAATGGTAAAGCCAAGTGCACACAATTAATAGATGTAGCATTATGTTACAAGCATGCAGGTAAAGAATATGCCTTAGTTGAGTTCTATAGATGTGCTCAAAAGTTCTCTCCAGCTTGCTTCAGTTTTAATATATAGAAGTTTTAAGTCATTTTATTTTGCAAGATGGAAGGAGGATTGTAGACTTAGCTTTTTATTTTATTTGGTTTTATTTTCTTACTACATATCATTTATTGCCTAAATGTATGCCATCAACCCCCTATTAGTGATCTTTTAAAGGATTTCTATAGTTAAATTGTCCATTTCAAATTCTCTTTATCTAAAACTCCTTGGAAATTGCATCCTATTTAGTAAGGTGACATTAAGGTGAATGATAGAGAGCATCTACACAAACACTTACCAACCACTGCTAATTGACCTCTTTTCCAGCTTGGCACGTGAACCTTATCCAAACCGGTTCTTTTTCCCCAAAGTTCAATCATAGAGTTGTAAAAGTTAAGAGAAACCCACGGAAGCTTGTAACAATGTAATTGTGTCTTTTCTCCATCACTTCAAAGAACCGTTTCCCATGTAGAGCCACAATAAAAATTTTATTCTATCCCCTTCCACTCATACATCTTTATGAGCTAATATTCATTTTCTTGCCCTATATAAACACCATCAAACCTCTACAAACAAAAACAACATACTCATTTGTATCATTCATTTCTTTCTTCATTTTATCTCCCGATCAAGTTGTAAGAAAGTATGGCATCCTACTAGCAGTATGAGAGCCAAAGATGTGGCGACAGGGAGCAAAACTATGGTTGTAATTAGTCAGAGTACAACTACAGTGGACAACAAATGTACCACAGCCTTCCACAGGGGCAGATTGTGAAGGTCTACTCTAAGGCCAATCTTGACTATGCTCTGGGTATCAAAGATGGCAGGGCGACTCTTGTTTACTGTAATCCAAGTGACCCAACTTAGGTATATATACACTTCCTTCACTATACATGTTTTGCACTGCAATTTATGTCAATAAATTGATATGTATTACTCTATGATAACAAAAAAATGGCCTTAGTTTTGGCAAGAGGACCTTCACAATTCAACTATAATCTCCAAATAAAAATGAAGAATTTCTTACTTTCAGATCTTACTATATTCAGGCCATACATTCATAATAAGCATACCAATATCCATTGGAGGGTAATCGCCATGAGATGTTAGTAGATGAAAGTTGTGGTAGATTGAGTAGACAGCCAAGCTTTTAATTTGGGCAATTAGCAATGCCGATCCCTCAGACGACTTGTGTGCGACTTCAGATGGGGAATTTCTCAACAACTAAGCTTTTAATTTGGGTACCCTACTAAGCGGGACAATATTTGAGCCCCGAGCCACATCAGTTCAATAGAGCATAGCTCGATTCTGCAACCATGGACCCAATAAACAGTGAGAAATCCAAATGTTTCTCTTTTCTCTATTTCCTATTAATTCACGCCTCTATAACAGTAGTAGCAGCTTAATCATGGCAATAATGGTTGTTGTAGGTGTATTCCTTGAGTCTTTAGTTCTTAGCCCGATGAACATATAATATTTAGGATGTAGGGCACTGTTATAGTTATTTCAAATACAAGAGACTTCTTTCTATCCTCTCTCCTAGTTTTAAGATGATTTGCAAATAGGTATGATAACAATCTCTTGAGAGAGATATATTTGTGTGAAAGTTGGCTAACTCAATTGCTATGCAAGAGCCATTTGACAACAAAAATGGAGTCTCATTTATATCTTTAGCCATATGTTTTAATGATTTGTAGGTTATAATATGCCTGATGGTTGTTCCATGTTCATTATTCTATATAGGGTCAATGGATTTGACAACTTTGCCGCTGTGTCAATGTGGTGTTAGACCTGTCATAATAAAGACGTCATGTATAGAGGATAATCTTGAGCGTAAGTTTTTGTGTTGTCTAGATATAAGAAAGGTTGTTACTAATCTTTTTTATTTTTGTTTTTTATTTTATTATTGTGGCAAACCCTAATGTACTTTTCGAATGCAGGGGTACAATGGCTGCAATTTCTTTGAGTGGGTCAAAGATGGCTCATCTACATCAAGCACGTTAAAATCTATAGAAGAAGATAGGAAGGGTTGCAAGTTGTGCATTGTGCAGGAGACAACTGCTGGGGAGATTGGTTCTATGGCGAAAGCCAAAATTGTGTTTCAATATAGACTTAATTCTGTTCTATTTTTTATAAACACACTATTGGTGATGGTGATTCTAATTTTAGTAATGAAATGACCATTTTGTTGTAAAGAATCATGAAGTCTACACCTTTTATATAATTTTGTATTAAACGATGAGCAAATTTTAGTAATTTCAAATGTATATTATTTGTATAACATTTTTATGTTTATATCTATTCATTTAAAAAACGTTAGAATAAATTAATTTCTTATTAATTTCATTTAATAAAATAGAATGAAAAAAAATATTTTCTTTACAATAAATTGAAATAATTAACCAAATATAATAATATAGTGAAACAAATAAAATATATTAAATGAATTTAAAAATCAAATTGACGTACAACTCAATTCATCAAATTCGGATCATGATGAGCAAATTTAACTAATTTTACAATTATATTATTGTGTAAAATATTTTTATGTTTGTATCTATTCATTAAAAATGTTGACATAAATTAATTTCAAATATAATGAAAAAAATATTTTCTTTACAATGAATTGAAACAATTAACCAAATATAATAATATAGTGAAACAAATAAAATATATTATATGAATTTTAAAAATCAAATTGACGTACAACTCAATTAATCAAATTTGGATTAGGATGAACAAATTTTATGAATTTCAAAATTATATTATTGTTTATAATATTTTTATGTTTATATCTATTCATTACAAATGTTGACATAAATTAATTTCAAATAGAATGAAAAAAATAAATTAGTTTCTTTATAATAAATTGAAATAATTAACCAGATATAATACTATATTAAAATAAATAATATATATTAAAATATAAACTTAATTGTATTCCAATTCTAATTTTGTACAACCAAACAAGGGAGTAACATATTCCAATCAAATACCAGGCGAACCAAACAAGAATGAGAATGCTCTTTTCCATTCCCATTCCACATTTCCATTCCTATTCTAATTTTCCATTCTAATTTTCTAATCCTATGCCGACAAACAAATGGGCCCTTAGGGTCCATTTGGTTTGTGGAATTTAAAAAACTCGGATTTCTACAAACCTTGGTTTAGCCAAATCAAGGTTTTGTATATTTTCACTCCGATTTTTGAGATTTTACTGAAATTGTTTGTTTCACTCGAAAGATGTGTGTGAAGACACATTTTTATGCGTAAGTTTTGAGTTGAAGGCAAATTTCAAAAAGTAGTCCAATCTATTGTTTTTACACTCCTTAAAAAATAAAACTAGGTTTTGATTTTCAATTCCTACTTTTTTTTGGAAGTTGGAAAACCTAGTTTTGATGCAAAATTGGAAGTCCCGTATACGAATTCCATTTTGCAAATTTTGAAACAAACGCACAAATTTTCAAATCAAAGTTTTAAAAAAGCCAATTCTTGTCATCTACCAGAACCGAACGGACCCTGGGCTCGTTTGGTGAGCGGAATAGGAATATGTATTCCAAAAATTTTGAACTCCTTGTTTGGATACACCAAAACGTGATTGGAATACGAAGTAAAATGGAATACGGATTCCATTTTTGGCCCAAAAATGGAGTTTTGCAATTCCACCAAAATAGGTGTTATTGGAATACATATTCCTATTCCATTTTTATTTATTTTAAAAAATATAAATTTTCGGGTTCGCGAATTTCCATCAAATATTGGCTGAACCAAACAGAAAATAGAAATACGTTCTATGCTAGAATATGTACTCTGGAATATGTATTCATTCCTCTCACCAAACGGGCCCTTAAGTCACCTCCAACACCTCTTCACGTAGCCATCGCGCAGACGTTAATTTGATAGTTATTAAATTCAGATTCAAATAACGGTGAAGACCTTTGGATGCCTATACAATCCAGGTGGTCGAGAAGTCTGCAGTCCTACGTGGCAAGGTGTAACGTCATTTAACCAATGATATTGCTCGAATAGAGCAGCCAATAGGATCTGAGCGAAGTGCTTGCATGTCTTTCAATGACGTGGATTACAGTTCCTTTTAGACTCTTATCAGACTGGAAGCATCTTGGACAAATCATATTTGGCGCGCGTAATTTATCTGTTTGTTCTTGGATGTCTCGAGTTCGAATCGCCCCGTCCACGATGGCGAGATCCAAAATGGTATTGATAGGGGTTTTGATAGGGTTTTCTTGCCTGGTGAAAGCTCAAAACACTGTTAACGAAGAATACATGGACGGAGGATTTCCTTCTTTAGACTCTATGCTGCAGTGGGCTGTAGGTAAGTTTCACCCTAGAACATTCTGTGAGATTTGAACCCTTGATTGGTCTTTGCAGGCCGCTGACATGAAATGTTTAATAGCAAATATTACAATTTTATGTCGTTTTTACCTTTTTCCTTTCCAGTGCCGAAAGTTTGATTGTTGTAACCGTTGCAACTTTTTCTGCTTCAGAACACGATTATAACATTTTTGAAAGAGGGCCAAGAAAAGTGAGGTACAATTATTATTTGATAGCTGAGTAATTAAACACCATCAAAATTAGCATTAGATCGATACAGGCAGAAAATCATGTTACATTCCAAAAAAGTTAAAAGCGCAAAACTGCGAACGGACAGGACCTTTACAGACTGAAAAAAATCTACAAGCCAAAGATGGTAACCTAAAATCGATGGCCTGAAAAGTTGGCAGAAAACTCTAGAATCCTAGATCAATCATTGATCCATTAATTTCATATAATATGTACTCCTGCTAGGAGAGGCTTACCAGCTGGCGCCAAAAATGAGGACCAGTTAATCAGTTTTCACATTGAAAAAGGCGACGGTTGAGGGATTTTTGCAGGTCCTCTGCATATGACCACTTTGTAAGATTGATAGTAACGAACCTTTTATTTCTTGTATACTGTTTAAAGAGGATCATAGAGTGGGAGGAGATTAATGTAGAACAAAGAGCCTTTTATCTCAGAAATTTATTAGATAAAGTGATCTTTGTGCGGTTTTGCTCTTAAAAAGTCCTCTGTTTGTTAAAATTAGAAGTTCGTGTTCTGTTCTTTGAAAATCTTTCTGTCAAAACGGAACAATTGAATGAAGAGAGGAAGGCCATTTTATTGTTTTTTCTATGTTCCATAGAGTTTCCGGGACGGGATTGGGACAGTTTAGGGGACGGGGAAGTTTGAGGGGTGGGGACGGGTTTCCTATACAGGTGTGGTTAAGGGCCAATTTGTAGGCAGCGGCTATTAAAAATTAGGGTTATATATATATATATAAAACATTGATAAAGTATTTATCACAGATATTTAGAAGCTTATTAATAGCATTAGACTTGAATTGAGATTTCACAAGTGAATCGATAAGCAAAACAACAAAATTCAAATGCTTTCATTGTCAATATATGGTAAAAATGCCCAGTCTCCATATTTCAACAATGAAATGACATAAAATATTAAAATGTAAATAGTATAACTAACCTGCTAAACAGTAAACATAAAAGTCTGCTATAATAAATAACTTTCCATAATCAGTAGATGGTAGGTCTAAGAGTCTAAATCAAGTAGATTTGATGCGCTAACTTCCCCTTTCAACTGTTGTTCAGTCCTTGATCAGCAGCTCGTCTTGCTACTTTTCTCCTTTGTGAATGTGAAAATGAATTTCTTTTTCTTCTTTTTGGTTATTTTTTTTGCTTAGATTAGATTTTGGTATTGTTAAATGTGGTTTGGATGCCCCTGTGGGTCTGCCAAAAGTCCTTGAGATGAGTAGAGGACTTTTAGTCCCCTAGCTGTCCTGGGGACTTCTAGCTGTACCCCATACCACGCTGCTCTCAAAATGGCATTTTGGGGATGGTACCCGATTTGCCCATTTTGAAACACTATTAGGGATGGCAAATATTTGTCTTAGTGTCTCCGAATAGTTTAGGATGGGAGCAGGTCCAGAAGTCTAGGGGACGCATCCCCATGAAGCACAGGTTTTTTCCAATTGCATCAGTTAGGAATAGCGGAAGACTTCATGAACTTGTTTGCTCTGTCAATTTTTTTATTTTCACATTTCTAATCAATTTAATTAAAATTCTTGGTTTCTGCATTTCCCAAACTCCCTTGACATCTCATATTTTTGCAGAGCTAATTCTATAATGTTATTTTTTTTCTTATCTTGTTGATGGATGGACCATGGACCATTATTCGAAACATCATGCTAACATAATAATAAATACAATTTTTCTATAAGCTTTTCTTACTTACTCAAATGGACTATAAAAAGCACAAATTTTCTTAAATCTTTCGAGAAGTGTAGAATACTATCTTTCCACTTGTTATTGCAATTTTATTCAAAGACTGCATGATTTTTGTAAGGATAGTAAAGAGGGCTCTCTAAGAAAAGGATTATGTTATAGTAGGAGCTTGAGCAGAGGGAGGCATGGGGTTAGGAAGGATTTCGTCAAGTGTTGACAATGACAAGACTAGGTACTTATATGATTTTAAGTGGCATAAACAGCAGCTATAGGCACCTTGGTCTGTCTTGGCTGGTTTTCAGCAATTATTAGGAGTGAAGATAATGTTTAGTTTGGCATTTATTATTTGTTGGAACTTGGAACAGAATAATGATTATCGTAAGTCCCAAAATTGGGCATCTTGTAACCTTATAAACTTCTTTGAGCATAATGTTTAAATGATACTTGATGGTATGTTTATGCTAGTGAATTTCCGTTCTATTTGTTGTTTGTGTTTGCTTTACTATGTTCAGACTTCCATGCATTTAATTGAAAGTAGATTATAATGTTGAGTTTTGTATTGACAACATTTATCTACCTACGTTTTAACTTTGTGTGCATGCTAGCTTTTAATGCATGGAATTATATGTTGTTGATTATAGTTGTTATCCCTTTGAATTTGTGTTTGCATTTGATTATTGGTCTGTGTTTTAGCTCGTAAGAAGTGCCTTACTCATGTTTAGAGTTAGTGTAATGAAATAACCTGTACCAAAGTAATATGATAGGAAATATGTTGCAAATACTTGATAATAATATGTCATTTTGAGGGAGCAACTTCCTAATCCATTTCGAGGGGTATACCTCCAACAATTTTATATATTTGGATACCACCTAGATCTAGGCCGGTTTAGATACTTAAATATGACTCTTAAATAACCTAATTACGTATATTGTTATAGTAATTACATGACCTATTTTAGAGTTAAGGTAGCCAAAAGCCAGCCACTCATAGCACAATATACACTATAGGGTTAGAGACATCACATTGCTCCCCTATTTAGAGAATCATTGTCCTCAATGCTAACTTCTTTCTTTGTTTACTTTTTCATTTCCCTTACTTTCTTCTTCTTCTCCTTCTTCCTTTTGTTTTCCCTCTTGTTCTTTCTCTTTCTTTTGTCCTTGCTCTTGCTCTTGCACTTTTTCTTTCTCTTTCTTGTGTCCTTGCTCTTGCTCTTGCACTTGTTCTTTCTCTTTCTCTTGGACTGGCTCTTGCTTCTTCATTGGCTTTTTATTTGCTCGGTTTCTTCTACTTTTCCTTTTCATGTTCTTCTACTTTTTGTAGTCATGTTTTTCTTTTTCTTCTTTTGCCACCAAGGCTAGAGTCACTTCCCCAAAAAAATCTCTCCAAAATTAGCTGATTTGTAGCCCTGATACTGAAGTTATTGGAAATGCTAATTTTGAAAGAAGTTAATTATTTTTGCACCAATGCCTTTCAAATTTGGACTGTAGACTCTTCTATGACCCCTCAAAACCCTTTAAAAATTGGGAATGAATTCACCAACATCTGTGAGTTAAATGCAAAGTTTAGGACAAAAACCCTAATCCTGCAATAATCTGCTTCAATTGCTATAATCATTGGACTGAAGATGCTTCAATACATTCTTTAATAACACTTTAAAATTCAGAAAGAAATTCGCTGAAATTTGAAAGATACGTAATTTTCAAAGTGACCTCCAAACTTGAAGAAGAAATGCCTTGCCTTCACAGTGCCAAGATCACGCTTTGATACCTCTTATGAAAAAACTCACACAGAAAGTATATAATATGATATATGCTGATATACTTGATGATAATATAATATGCCACTTTGAGGGGGCAACCTTCTAATCTATTTTGAGGGGTATAACTCCAACGGAGTTCAATAAAAACTCAATGCTCAACAATGAGTTCCTTTCATTCTTAAATTTTGAATATTTCTTGTGAGACAAGAACTGCTACCAGTTTCGTGGTCATTCTTGACGCAAAATGATATGTAGATAGTTATTTCATTTATGCAGAACTCCCCAAAGGTAATAGTATTGTCTGAATAACTATGAAGTTTGCCTATATCTTAGTACCTAGGGTAGTATTTGATCTCGAGGATTTTTGCCACAAAATTTGAAGCGAGGTTGTATCTCTCATGTTGTTCTAGTTGAAGTATTCTAAAAGAGACAAATTAAAATACCAACAATATGAATTTAACGTGTAGTAGGACAAGCCACTCCACATATTTGACATAGTTATAAACAGCATCAGATTTTCTCTTTGGGCGGCTTAGCTTCAATGGTGTGTTACAGGCTTCGGTCCCTTGTGTTGTATGATTACTGTATTGATTTTTAATCTCCTTGCAAACATAAGTAGTACCTAGCAAACACACACACTCACACACACTAAGGAGACTATTCAAAAGGTTCATGGAACATTTAAAACTCCACTAGACATGCATATTGGGAAATTGCACTTCTAGTTGTGAAGACTAGGTCTAATTACATACAGACCGCTAAAGAACCAATAGCTTAAAAGCCTTTAGGCTGTAGGACACAACACACATATATAACAATATAGACCATTGAGCCAATTTTTGCTACTGTTGATGTGAGTTTGTTCCGCTATGATATGTAGAATCAAATACCCAATGTTTCGAGATGAAACATCAACTACTCAATCCTCTCTTGATATAAGGTCATCTCTCATGCGAAGCTTGCAATGTAACATCATGAAATGACTTCAAGGTTCCTTCAATCATGGACACCCGCTCAGTGAAATAATATGATTTGCTAGTAATCACTTAGGGGACTTAAGTTATTCATTCAATGGATATCAACTCTTTGCACTTTGAAAGATGTAGCTTCACAATGTGCAATGAAAATATAGGTTATAATTTTCCAATTCTTGAACTCTCAACTCAAAGTTAACTTCTACTTCTAACTAGGAATGCAAGGAATCATGGATGTGTTAATGTTTTGTCCAAAAATAAAGATAAACAACAATAAACAAAATGAAGAACAATGAGAAACATAAAGACACAACAATTTATACTGGGAAAACCCTCAAACTTGAGGGGAAAAGCCAAGCCACACCAAAAATATATCTCTTTTATTAAATAATACGGGTTCGAGAAGAATGCTTCTAATTGAATACAATTCTTATCACACAAAGCAATCATATATATATTGAATTGAGAGACTCATCATATCATAACCGAAAGTCTCTTCATATTTCAAATGCATGTCTCTTTGCATGTTGCATATCTTTTCCTATCTCCAAACACATGTATATGAAAGAACACCATGTAAGTTATTAGGGTATCTCCTGCAGTTACAAACATCAAGACTCCGTCTTAGCAAAGGAGATATCACCAACATGTCAATAATAGAGGTCTTAAAATCTCTATCACAGCTACCAGCAAGATCACTCCCTCTTAGCAACAAAGATATCACAACATGTCAATAGTAAAGGTGCAAAGATCTCTATTGCAGCTATCAACACCAACACTCCCTCTTAGCAAGAGAGATCTTCAATATGTCATCACATGACAAGAACACATAGCTGTGACCAAAGAAAAGTCAAGAAAAATCTTATCAGAAATAACTCAACATAATATTGTCATCTCAGCATAGTGTTCACCATATCTACTCCCAGAGGGTGAAACAACATAGCGTTCTCCATGGCTACTCCTAGAGGGTGAAAGAGCAAAAAATCAAGTCACAAAGTCTCACACATGACTTCCACCATAGCTACTCTTAGAGGGTGGAACAAGGGCTTTCATCTCAAATTTCTCCTAGAGAAGAGTCCATTTTCACCATGTCTACTCACAAAGGGTGGATCTACCATACCTACTTGCAGAGGGTGGAACAAGGGCTTTCACCTCAGACTTCTTCCAGAGAATAATGCAACTCCACTATGCGTACTCGCAAAGGGTGGAACAAGGGATTTCACCTTGAACTTCCCTCGCAGAGAACATCTCATTACCGAGGGATTTCACCTGGAGCTTCTCTCCTAGATCAGAATTCATTAACAAATTTTCATGGTGATGCAGCTCTCTCTGAGACAGATATCAGCTTTCCGACCTCCTTATCCTAGTCAGACTTACTCTGAATCTGATATCAACCTTCAAACCTCCTATTCCAAGGTTGCCTGTGACGGATAGTCAGAGTCCCTCTCAGCAGTGGTAGCATTCTCACTGCTTTGATTTTCATAACAAAATAGAGTTGATTACAATAAATGACCAAACAAGGAGCCTTAGTAGTCATTCTGCTACACAAGCTTGCAAAGAATGCAAGAGTCTCCCTCTGTCACACAAGCGCCCATTGAATCTCTAACCTGATGTGAAGGAAGAGGCACTGCAGAGTAGTTGCACACTTGAATAAAGCAATAATATAGATACACTTTGCCCAATGCAAGGAAAGAAACCACAGATCGTGGTGTCACATCCAAATACAAGGCCACTATATATCTTACTTCAATATCAATGTGAATACAACACAAAAGAATGGTACCTTTTTAATCATCAACTACACCTAGCATTAGAGGTCTGCAACCAACATGTACATAACAAAAAGTAGACTACCTCAAGGACAATCTCAACAACCAATCCAATGACTTTACCAACAAATTGCAATTTGTAAATAGATAATGGGAAATTTTGACCCTTAACAAATCTGGGTAATTTTAATAGCTTATGTATTGGGAATTGATTGCAACTTCCAACCTGATTTCTATTATCAATTCACAGAGATACATAGATAAAGAGTGACTTGTTTCAAGGATTACATCACGATTTGCATTAATCCTCCACTTGCAGCAACCACTATAAAGCTTAGAACTGTTTTGAATGACAACTTAGTCAATGAATTCCGAAATCCAATGCTATATGTAGCACAACCAATGCTAACTCTCCTTCTTTCTAGCTTCTGATTTTGGCTTTGTTTCAATCTAGCTCGCACACACGACTCTCCCTAGACACAAACAAACTTCTCGCCAAAGATTATAATCACTAAAAGTTTGTAGCTTCATGACACACTCTTAGCTTATTTCGTTGTGTCCAAAATAAGTACTAAACAATGAAACCACCATGTCTTTCATAGTGACACTGAGATATCAGTTTGTGTGCCTAAGTACAAAAAATGGTTGTTCACATGCAATACACATGCTAGCTACCGTTTAACTTTAAATTGATTCTCCACTGTTTTTGCTCCACCACTTTCTCCTCTGGCTTCTAAATTTCAGAAATCTCCCATATTTTATAGACAAATAGACACTTCTGCTAGAAATTAAGCACCATAACATTCATGAACAACAAACTGTTGATCTTGAAATGCTAGACAAGGCATGTCAGCAACAATAGAGAGCCACCACGAAAAAGAAGCTTCTGCAAAATACCAAGGAACACTGCTTCGAGCACACAAAACGTTTCAGTTATACATGTTGAATGTTCCACCAAACATGACTCAAAGGAAACATGAACAATCATGGTTCAATCATAACATTCATAATCTTCTGAATATGCTAGACAAAACTTGATGCAAGATCAAAAAAATATTGACGATTACGAATCTTTAGATTTCGTATTCTTGTATGTGACAACTTTGAAACATTTGGCTACAAGGAGCTCGATGAGAGTAGTGACAAACACTGCATAACGACTCAACACAAAGCACAATAATATCACACACTGATCTGCATCATAGGGTCACAGAGAATGATGAAGTTACATATCATATCCTCTCTTCACAGGCCTGAATATCTTCCTCAGAGACAATGGCGTTTGCTAACATAGATGTAAACCTTCTCCTTTTTTGCTATTTTCCAACCTGGATCTGATACCATGTTAATGTTTTGCCCAAAAATAAAGATGTGTTGGGTACATTCAATCATCGACTTACCACACAAATAGATGTAACCCTTCTCCTTATTTGTTGTTATCCAACCTGGCTCTAATACCATGTTAATGTTTTGCCCAAAAATAAAGATTTGTTGAGTGCAATAAAATTGAAGTTTAGTGCATTCAATCATCGACTTACCACACAAGACACTCCTACCTTCGGCAAGAGGCTAGTGGACCAGATTTGTTGAGTTAATTAAGTAAACACCCACAATAACTTTCATTCAACTAATCTCCTTCAACACAAAAATAAATCTATTCCAAGTGAAAGATTGAGGAAACCATGCGACACTTCAAAGCAATATTAAGTAATCCACCACAAAGAATCAACAATGATTTATTTATTACCTCAAAAGCATTAGAGCAACATTTCAATCAAGTCTCTCCCTTAGCTAGCCTAATCTAGTGTACTTCTAGCCTTCTAACTCCACCACTGCTTGTCTCCTACTCTCTTGAATCTAACTATCTGTTGATGTCAATTTTTGTACCACTACATAACATATTAGCAATTGAATATCTGATACGGAGTATCAGACACACAATTCCTCTCTTGAAAAGTTAATACTTCTGTGGACATAAGCAAGAACTCCAATGTTCCTTACACCTATGGATACTAACTTAGTATATTGATGTGATTTGCTGGTAATCATGTAGGCAGCCTTACGCTGTTTGTTTAAGGACAACTTGGACTTTTACAAGATGGTGGTGGTGATGGTTTGGTATGAGTTTCAAATGGCGTTGATGGTGATGGTAATGGTAATGGGAGGTGTTTGTACTGATAATGTTTTCCTTACTTCCTTCCTCAAGCTCCAATTACTAAACTATTTGTTACTCTACTCCTACTCCTATGAATAAAAAGGTTAGCAAATGGACAGGAACCAAATCTAATGAAAGTTAATTGGCGGCTCCACCTCCATAGATGCAATGATTCAAAGGAAAATGAACTAGTTTATCACACAAGGCTTCCCAACAAGCTGCTAGGATGCTAGTGGCCTAGTTATAGATCCCTATCCAACATCCACCAATGCTACCATGCAACTATTCATCTACTTTACTCTTTACTTAACAATTTGAAATGCAATCCACTTTAACAACTTGAAAAGAAATTTTATTCTAACTATTTGGAAGTAGAAACCATGCAACAAAATCAAAAGCTCCTAATCACCATGCAAGTCACAACAATGAGAAAGAAAAGCGATTTTTCGGCATTATCTTTGCAACAACTTTCTTTGACCATTACAAATGAGAGCAAATGGCCTTATATAGAGGCCAAAATTTACAACTGACGATAGAGATAAAGAGGCAAAATTGACGATCCAGATTGGATCCTAGAAACCCTAATTAGGGTTGCCACCCCATCGGTCAATGAGAAGACACCACCTCATCAATGGACCAATGAAAACAAAGGAAAAGTGATAACCAATGAGAAGCCATCAAAATGGTTGCCAATCAGAATTAGACACTTGTCGTACCCTAGAAGAAAGAGAAATTGCCACTTGGGCTTACATCAAAATGATCTTCTAATATAAATCTCCCTTTTTCCTTCATTCTTTTAGCTAAGGCAATGAACTTAGCTAGCCTTTCGTTGACTTCTTCCGTGAGAGGGCAAGGTGTATGCTTTATCTTGAGGTCAGCCAATTTTATCATGCTGTTTGCTGCTTGTAGTGTCTTCTCGTGGTCCTTCTCTTACTCTTTTGCGTATCCGATAAAGGCATGGAGGGAGGAAAGGGTGCCCAAATGTTTCTTTTTGATAGCAACCTTTTCTAACTCGTCCAATCTTAATCCAAGCCCTGTCTCATTGATGTCTTCCTCTCTGATATCTTTAAAATCAAGTGCTACCCCAATGTCTCTCATCATGGTTGAAATGGAAGTGTTGATGCCTGGGTTGTGCTGTGCAACTGCATTCTATATCTGCTCAAGTGTTCTCAATCTGGTAGTCAAG
This sequence comes from Cupressus sempervirens, assembly GCA_028749045.1. NCBI lineage: Eukaryota > Viridiplantae > Streptophyta > Pinopsida > Cupressales > Cupressaceae > Cupressus > Cupressus sempervirens. The sequence goes on along the minus strand of CM053792.1, from coordinate 72,748,521 downwards.
GCAACAAACCAAGACTTAACTGTACGCAATCCTCCTTCATCAACCAAGTTGGCCCTTTCCAAATATGTCTCCGGTAGCCCAACGAACACCTGTAGCCTGGGAATAGCTAAATCCTTGACTGAAAGGAAATCCTTCCACTCCTCTTCAAATACTCTAAATTTGTTTCTAACAGTCACTAATGACCAGAATGTCGAGATAAAGAAAGGCAAGAAATTTCGCCCATCTTGGATTGTATCATGGATCCAATCCTTGACTTCATGTAGTTGAGCTGCTATCTCTTCTATATTGCTTCCGCTGTCTTGAGGAAGGACTGCCTGGCGCAGCCGTTGGATAGGCTGACAATCCCTCCAATATTTGTTATCTGCCTCCAACTTTATGGTCTTTTCATTTTCTTTCCTCAATCTTTCTCTTATTGAAACTATGCCTTCTTGGATCTCCTCACACTCCATGTCATTTGTATTCCTTCCCAAGTTATGCTCCACTATCTCGTATTCTTGGGCCGCAATCTCATCCAATGCCTTGTCAACTGTCGGTATAAATTTGGACCTTTCGATGACCATCACTGTCGCTCCTAATCACCTTTGCCATTGTCTTTGCAATCTGTTTCTGGTTCTCACTATCACCCTTTTCCATTAATCCTTGGATGTCTTCAACTGTTCGGGCAGTTACTACCTTGCCTTTTGGCATAAGCATTTTCCTTAACAATAGTGGTGCGGTGCATCTCCCCAAATCTAGATTTGTTTTAATTAGCCGATCATCACTAACAGCCTCGTGCGCTTGACTTATTTCCTCAATATTAATCGGTCCATCTTCTTCTGCACTAGTAACTGCCATGTCATCTCCTTGTTTTTTTGAGAGAGGAGAGTACTCGGTGCTATTGCCATAACCACTCGACTCTGAATTAGAGCTCACTTCTACCGGGGTCCTTTGTTCACTTGTGTTATCTTCTTGGCCTCTAGCTTCAATTATACTTTCCCTTGACGGTGCTGCGTGCTATCTCTTTGCTGGAGGTTCCGGATGTTCTTTGCTTTTTTCAACCTCCAAAGCTCTCTTCTTGCTTCTAACTATTTCTTGTTTTCGGCTACTTCCTTCACCCTTCTGTCCGATTGATTTCGCTGGACCTTCTTTTGGCTTCATCTTCTCATAAGTAAGGTGTATCTTTTGACTTTGTAGTTTCCTTAACTTTCCACTATACCACAACTTGATATGCAAATCTACTGTCCTTGTGATTGCTTCCAAGGAAGGATCCTGATGATCATCCAATCTACTAGATTCAACTCTGTTCCCTCTACTATAACATAATCTTCTCTCAGCACATTTCCATCATCCTCCAGTTGATCAGGAATATCAAGGCCTTGCCATCTGATATCTCTCATCATGTTCACTGACAATCTTGAGAAAGCTAGCTTTCTCAGATGAAAGTCATCCTTTGCATTGGCCCAAAAGTCTTCTATAGTGGGAACATGTTTAAATGCATTTCCGTGAGATACCTTGATAAGACCATTAGGATCAAATCCTTGCCTTGCTCTGTACCATTATAGATGATACCATTCCAATTCCTTCTCTGTAGTTGCAAAGGCAAAACGATTGGGGCAACTATCATTGCCAATTCCGAATGAGAAGGTAATCCCTATCTTACCTTTGAGTCTCATTATTCTGTCAAAATGCTCAAGTTGCCTAGCCAATTCCATCAAAACTACCTTGTCGGGTGGGCATCTTGGAAGCCTCTTGGGACAAACTGTGCTTCTTGCTACTCTAATGTATGTGAATTGCGGAAACTGGATTAACCAACTCCCATATTTCTTAATCTTTGCTTTTGCTTTCGATGAAAGTCTCTTAGTAGGTGTCCCTTGTAATACCCTTACTGTCTTCATGGAAAAGACGTCACAAAATATTTTGTAATCTTTGTTGTTGTGCAAATGAAGCTGTGGATAGCATTCATGCACCAAATATTGCCCCGACCCACTGCCAGTTTCTCCTAAGGCCTTAAGTCCGAGATTTTATACAATCTAGCAATTAGGTAAAACAGATAGGATCCCATGTAGAATTGCTTTTGGTTTTGTATGGTTTTAAGTTGCAACTCTAGATTCTCACTTATGATCCTAGCCCAATTAAATCTTCTTTTTCCTTTTTCAATTTCATCAACGAAGAAGTACATCTAGTTTTCGAATTGTATACCTTGAGCTGGGCCCATGATCCGCCTAAGGAGCATAATGAGATCGCCATATTCTGATTTGAAATTTGCCACTATGAGCCTCAATGATCTGGTTACCCCTTTCTTTCCCTCGTGTAGCCAATCTTGTTTTAGATGCATGAAATAAGCTTCCTAGTTATCTTGAAATGACTTGGTTGCGTGGTCCATCATCACTACTGTTATGCTTTTGTACTGGGGAATGTTAAATGCGTCTTCGATTGCCTGTCTGCCAATGTTGGCCAACACCCTCTTCCCTTCATAAAAAATGATGGATTTATTGATCAGATCAAACTTGGATGCGCACTTCATAACCAATTCTGGACAAGGCAAGGTAAGAGGAAAAGCTGTTGCGTGTACAATTCCACTTCTGTAAATCTTTTTTCCCATGGGGGGTTGTCCTTCCTTTATTTTGTCCTTTACTTGTATCATATTTATTGTACCAACATTGGTATCGGTTATTCGCCTCATTTTCGAGAAGAAAGTTGTTTTGGGCATCATATCCTCTTTGTTTTTTTAAGTGTTCGTTCCCTTAGGGTTCTTGCTTGCACTAACATCTACCATCCTAAACATTTATTTTTGCCCCTTCATTCTAGGTGATATGGACTACCCTTATTGATCTCCAACCTTCTTTCTATCGATGGATTCTAACTTATTTCTGCCTCGCCAAATCCTATCACTACACTTATCAATCTCCAATCTTCAACCTAGGGATGGGACTACCACTTATTTCTGCCTCTTCATTACCTCAAGATGGACTACACTTGTATCTCTCAACTTCAATCTAGGGTGGTCTAGCTTATTTCTGCCTCTTCAAATGTCCTATCATGGATTTTACACTTATAAATCTCCAATCTTCAACCTAGGATGGGATGATGAAGTGGTGGATGATGAATGCAAGAAGAACCAAGAGAAACAAAAATTGACAAGAACAAGGAGTTAAATCCGCTTAAGGACCACTTTCAACTCTAAATGAATTAAACTTACCTTTACCAATGGCCGTATCCTCTTTTGAATTTCGGATCAGACTTTAGAAAGTGCAAGCCCCTTGCCAATATTGATGCCCTAGCTGAAGAAATCAGAATTTTGTCCACTTGAAATTGCCCATGCATGTGCCACAAAAATCAGACTTTATCACTTGTTTTCTTCACCAACAAAAATCATCCAATCTCTAGAAGAAAATTGCAGCCTCTAGAAGAAATCAGACCTTAACCAAGAATCATCTAGGGCAAGAAAAATCGGATCTAGCATGAAGTGCAGATCTGCCCTCAAAATTGCCAAGAATGAAAAAAATTCTGCCCTTGCAACAATTTGCCAAGACCCTGAAATCCTCTTAAAGCATACAAATCTGCCCTAGAAACAATTCGCCAAGCATGGAAAAATTCTCCTTTGCAAATAAAAATCGCCAAGTTTGGAAGAAGGCTGCCCTAGCAATAACTTAAACACACGCAAATCTGCTCTTTGTCAAACAAAATCTTCCAAGGCAAGTGAAGTCTGTCCCAAGCATGGAAGGAAATCGCCAAGCCCAATGCTGCCTTAGAAAATCACCCAGGAAGAAGTGCTGCTCCCTTTAGAAGAAATCTCCAAACATGGAAATCTGCCCTTTGCCAAAAAAGTGTCCAAGGAAGAAGAGCTGCTCCTTGAAACAAATCGCGAAACATGGAAGAGGAGGAGGTAAGGGGAAGGAGATCTATCTTATACCCAATCCATTTAGAAGAAATCTCCAAACATGGAAATCTGCCCTTTGCCAAAAAAGTGTCCAAGGAAGAAGAGCTGCTCCTTGAAACAAATCGCGAAACATGGAAGAGGAGGAGGTAAGGGGAAGGAGATCTATCTTATACCCAATCCATTTAGAAGAAATCTCCAAACATGGAAATCTGCCCTTTGCCAAAAAAGTGTCCAAGGAAGAAGAGCTGCTCCTTGAAACAAATCGCGAAACATGGAAGAGGAGGAGGTAAGGGGAAGGAGATCTATCTTATACCCAATCCACATGCCTTCTGTAGCTGGTCGACTTGCACCTAGGAGAGGAAAAAAAAGATTAATTAATGCACAATTCTGGCCTAGATTAAATGTTAAGCCAAAAAATAATTTTTCCACAATGAAATTTGCATTTTTAAATTGCTAGTTAGACCAAAATTGCAAAAATAAAATTAATAAAGCCTTGGAGATGTTAAACATTTTCATTTAATGACGTTTTAGTAATTAAAATATCATTTAAAATTGGATTTGGCAAGCCAAAATTGATTTTTTAAAATTTTAATTTAGCAATTTCTTTAAATATTTTAAAATCTTCAAGGCAAATTTGACCCATTTAATGCCAATTTTTGCAATTTAAATCCAAAATCGATTTTGCCATGCAATTTAAATTTTTTTTTAACAGAAATAAATCATTTCTTTAGAATCTAAAATCGATTTTCCAATTTGATTTCACCATCACAAAATTATTTTTTTTCACTGAAAGAATTCAAGATTTTCCAAAAAAACCTGAATCTAACAACAATTTCATTTTTTGAAAATTGCTCAAGTTTTTACAATTATATCCAAATTTAAAAAAAAAATTGTCTAAGTACAAAATTCACAATTTTATCTTGCCAAGTGTTGTTTTTTGAAATTTGTTTGGCCTAAGGATAAAATTAGTTGTTCTAGAAAATCAAGCTTAAAACTAGGTGAAAAATAAACCTAAACCTTTCTCCCTTTGGGCCTGAAGGCGTCCAAGAAGTAAAATTTTCCAAGATCGGAAATTTTTGGACAACTTCAAAAATTATTGCCAAGGCGACCGAAAAAGTGGGTCCCCAAAAATTTTGGGGTAATGGTGTGAAAACCTCACAACACTATCTAGCTTTCTAACCCCTTACAAGCGAGAAGGCCTTGGCCTTTATAGATGCCCAAATACAATGAAGGGCCAAGATTCATCCCCACAAGCCTGAACTAGGGTTGCCAAATTTACAACCAATTACATGTGGTGGGAACCACATCGTGGGCCAATAAGAAAACTATAAAGCTCTTTTCAACCAATGAGAAGACTGAACACTTAGCATGATGTGATTGCTTTTGCTTGAATATTGAATTTTCTGGTTGGAGTAGATAGCTAGGTGCCACCTCATCACCCTTATCTTATAGATCGATTTAAGAACATGTGCTATGAATCTTGACTTGTGGAATGAGTTTGTTAGAACTGTAAATATTTCTTGTTCGATTGTTAGAGAGTAATTCTTCATGAAGGAAAGATCTGTTGATGCCCAACCTTTCTAACTTTGATCAACTCTTTCCAAAACTATTCATCTCCTTGAGGATGATCGAGATGGTTCATGTTTTCAAATTGCTTCCATCTTATTGAATTTACTCATGGCCTCAATTGAATTGGCATACTTGAACCTTTCAATTCTCATTTTCGAATTTGAAATTTGATCTTTCTTTTGGTTCTCTTACATGTAGTTGGAAGACAATTTGATTTGGAATGATCCTTCTCCTTTGGATTCATGAGGTTGAATTTGATCTTTCTCGAATCCTCTTGTTCTCCTCTTGCCTTCCAAGCCTCTTCTTCTTAGAAATTGGCCTTGCAAAATCAAAGGATAGAAAATGTATTAAGCTTTGTAAAACTGATAAGTATGAAGAAATTTGAGAGTTTTCATGTTAGTAATGTCAAAATGAAATGGATTTTCCTTAAACACAAGATCAACACTCACTTCCTCCTACAAATTTGAAACAAAATTAAGCTAAAATATGGGAAACAAACTAATATTTTTGTCACCCATAACATGCCCAAATTTTATTTTTCCGCCAGTTTTACTCTAATTTTTCCTTGGAGAATCACTACCAATTATGAAGATGTTGCAAATCCAAAATGTTAGAAAAATGGCTCACTTCTATTGTTGATAAATATTGTAGCCGATGGGATGTATGTCGTTGGTAAATATTGTGTAGCTGATGGCCCCTTCGGGAAGGTTCTTGTTATGTAGCCGACGCCCCTTTGGGAAGGTTCTTAGGAAAGTATAAATGCACCCTCCGGGATCATTGTAATCATCATGATAAGCATAATGTAATGTCTTTGGCATATGCGAATAATAAAAGGAGTACTGCTGTTCTTATCTATTGTCTGTGTTCATTAATCTATTTACCCCATTCGGTAAACATTTGGCGTTGTTGCCCGATGAACTTGGAACGAAGGAGGAATGAAGACTAATGCCAAATCAGCTTAACAAGGATCAAAATAAGATAAAGAGAAAAGATGGAATACGCACTACGCAAGAAAATTTAATTTTGGCACAATAGGCCGAGCGCAGATAGAGGTTTCAGCGGATTGCCGACAGATAGCAAAGCACCGAGGAATTGTTGGAGGAAACTTGACAGCGGGTGGAATTGGTGGAAGAAGCAAGGGAGGAATTTTTGAACTTGTATTTGCCGAGGGAAGAGAATCCAGACGGAAGGGAATTAACTCGCATGGCTCGGAGTGCCGAGGGAGCATGAGTGTGGAGTGAACTCTTCGTCCGCGATACACTTCCGGAACAGACAAGTTTACTTAACGAAGACCCTTCTTCACCGAACAACGCAGCTGTTGGGAATAAGACGACTGCCCGAAACAACGTCGATGTTGGAGTGAAGAGCGTTGGTGCCAGAATACAAAGCAGTGGTGTCGGGATACAAAGCGTTATTACCAGAGAGCAGAGTGTTGGTGTCGGAATACAAAGCGTTGGTGTTGGAGTGCAAAGCGTTGGTGCTAGAATGCAAAGCGTTGGTACAGGAGAGCAGAGTGTTGGTGTCAGAATACAAAGTGTCAAGGTCGGAGTGCAAAACAATGCCGAACAACGCCCATACACAAAATCAAGTAATAATGGCAGGACCAAAGGAGAAGTTGCCAAAGTTTGATGGTGATGGAACGATCGATCCAATTAGACACTGTAAGACATGCGAAACAATTTGGAGGGCGAATAGCATAACAGATACAAATGAATGGGTATGACAATTTCTGGCAACCCTAAGGGGAGTAGCAATTGATTGGTTCGCCGATACGGATCCCCAAAAATTAACCAATTGGGACAACCTTAAAAATGAGTTTATCATCGAATTTCAATTGCTGCGCGACGACAATGAGATCGTAGCAGAGATATACAATATGAAGCAAGGAAAAAATGAAACAGTTCGAGTATATGCCAGAAAATTAAAAGACTTAATAAACAAGATGGAAAGTAAGCCGGCGAATGGGCTACAAAAGAGATGGTTCATTGAAGGACTACGGCCAAAGTTACGGAAGAAAATGGAGATTGTGCCGCCATCGTCATACATTGAAGCATACAATCGGGCGATGAACTTAGAATGTGAGCAAAAAACAAAAAAGAAGAAGAAGAGTAGCTCATCCAATTCAGATGACGCCGCGTCTTCAAAAGAAGAGAGCAGCGATGACTAAAAGGGCAGCAAGAAGGTCTGAGTGCTCCAAAAGGATATGATCCGAACGATGAAAGAATTTAAGAACATGCAGAAAGAAATGAAGGGAAATGACCTATGGTGCACGAAATGTAAGACAGAAGGTCACACGAAGGGATCTTGTCCAAAAAATATTGAAACATGGTGTGTATTATACTATTAAGCCAATCAATCCCATGTCAAGAATACGATTACACAATTTGATATCTGCAAATGCTTTTAGGATGACAACCCTTGAAAAATGTCGACTTCTAATGTCCCCATGATTATGAAAACTATCAATGATTAGCTGAATTACCTCCTTGATTATGTTTTCTTCGTGAGGTTCTTGAGGTGCTAAAATTCTTATAACCTCCATCAAACAAGAAGTAGTCAACAACCTTATCTCATTTTCTGAGTGCTTCAGCCACTTGTGGGGTTTCAAGGCAGTTACTATAAGAATAAGGGCATTTTGTAATAAATCAGAGGGTGATTGCTCGACCATGCTTGAACATCCTTCCAATTTAATCAAAGTGATAAGAGTATGTTCCCCTGTTTGTGATTCCGACCCCAACTTGGTACCTGTTTCATAAAGTACTTTGGCCAACTTGTTTTTTAATGCCATATAAAAAAATATTGCTAATCTGATGCCACTAAAGTTTGCCCTTGTTCCATTGATTATTCTGTGCTAACACTGCTTAACAATAAACCACAAATGTATGGAGTCAGAAATTAATCAAACAGATAGCACACTATTGCTAAATGGTTTCAGCTTGAACTTGTTTCAGAATAGAAAATTAGTTGTCCTCTTCTTATGTTGTTACCACTGGAAGCTCTACTGTGAAATCATTCTCTAGTTCTCAACAGCCAGTTGGTGACAAACAAACTCAAATGATACCACACACACATACCCAATCACTGTATGCTTGATGCACACAGCAGTCTTAAAAAATGGAAGCCAAAAGTATACTGTTATTGCTTGACTATGCAAGTTGGCCACAACAACGTTCATCTATCTTATAGCCCCCTGATTCCCAGTGCAAATTATCAATTGCTTCCCTGGAATATAAACCAAACTCAAGGAGTAAACTTCACACCCCTCTCAAGGATTGCAACAAACTGTTAGTAGCTTGTCATTGTCTGCTAACAATGAAAATCTTTAGCTTTTAATTGGTTATGGCCCAAGAAATGCTTTGCAGAGCATGCAAAAGTTTCTGCAACTTCACCAATCAAGTTGATCTGTCAGACTGTAATCTTTCTTATTTCCTGTGCAATACTACATACTTTCACTGATGACCCAAACATTTGAAAATTAACACACCCCTATTTACTACCTTCAAATCATAAAGGCTCCAATACACGCTGGAGTTCCATACTCATGAATATCTCTTTAGAATATTAATTCTATTTGCTATATGCTATCTGCAGAAAACCAATTATTGACCCCAATACTTGATGCTTAATATTTTTTCAGTGCTCAACAAGAAACTAAATCCCGACAAACCAAAGTGCATTCTCTAATAAATAACTGTCCAGACAAAATAATAAGCCGTCCAATGTGTTACTAGAGTTGTGAAAGAGTGACTGGAAATGTAACAACTATCAAGCACTCCACCGGAATCTCCAATCTAGTCTGTGCTGCTTTCAGAATGATAGCACTCCTTAGCTTCATTAGTTGTTGAAGTTATTCATAGTCGTCAAAGACAAGCTTGTTATAGCTTAAGAGTTGGGTTGAAAGTCTGCTCGGTAACAACGCTTTGACAGAGTCACAACTAGCGATCTATTGCTTCCCAAAATGTATTATCGGTTCTAAACACTCATCACAGGTCTTCCAAGTTCAAATGTATATACACATTTCAACCCCACAAATAATTTTTTCCTTAGTTGATTTTCCTTGCACTCAATCAGAGAAATGCCTAACTGTGCGTATTTTAACTCAAGATAAAGTTTTCTATCCTCCACAAGTATTCAAAGAATCCATGCTAGTTCCAGTTGACCAACCCGATAAGACTCAAATCTGGTAATTTAGTTTATTATTGGATTGCTGCAACTCAAATTAAAATCCAGGAATCCAATAGTTGTTAATGAGTTTGACTCAAAAACTATTCAGTTAAATCCTGATAGCAGTATCACAATCTGACTTGCTGTGGAAAATATCTCCAAATTATCAATAATTGCTTTTTCCAGGATTTTAGATGATATTCTGAAGCAAGCCTTCTTAACCTTTGAATTATTTTCTGTCTGAGATCTATTCTGGCAATTTTTTTTCCATTCTGCAAAAAGTGAGATAGCAATCCATTATTTTGTTTTTCAATTTTGCAATACAAAATAATATTGAAGTGTCTTTAGCATGTTAACGTTTTTGATGACCATACTGCTAAACCGGTAACTTTATGATAACAATCAGTGTTCAAACCCTATCTTGAAAAACAAAAGAATAATTTTATTTCTTGTGTTTTTTAGTAGATAAGATTTATCATTCAAGTCATAAGCATTGTTGGAAATCACTTTGATTGTATATCTGAGTACTTTTTCCCTTATCCAGGTCATTCAGACCCTGAAAAATTACGAGGAGTGGCAGAGGAAACCCAAAGACTGGCTCCAGAAGAACTTGAGAAGCGAAGAATTGAAATTAAGGTACGTTCCTGCTATGTTAGATACTTTAAGTGGAATTAACTTTATAGCAGGCTAGTATTTTTGTCCATTCTGAAAACACAGTTCATAAACCCCTATTTATCCATTTCTTCAGCATATCATGTTATTTTACTATTAAATTGAATCTACTTTGAACTTAAAGCTAGGTTAAAGTTTATTTCCTTCCCAAAATCTGTTGATTATATCCATTGAAATCAGGTTAATCTAATAAAACTAAGATTTGGTTAATGCCTTTTGGTTTTATTGGTATTTGACTATGTTGCCGAATATGCTTCGGATCCTAGTACATGTTTGCAGATTCAGTTTGTGGATATAGAACACTTATTTTGTAGTTGGGTTCATCTGTGAAGACACACAGAAAATACTGAAGGGGAGGGGAAGCGGGTCGGGGAGGGAAAGCAAGGGGTTGGTACACAAACACCAAATTTATCGTGGAAAACCCTTTTGAATAAAAACTGTGGCATGATAATAACTTTCATTCAAAATTGGGCGTGACTCGGATAAGCTGAGGCACCAACCTCAGTTTGACCACCAACTCAAAAGTAATACTCTCTAACCCCCTTTCAGAACATATGGAGCACTTCAAACAACACGTCTTCCAATCAGCAGTAATAGAACAGTCAAACGATCTTCGACTTCTTCACTAACACTCATAATCACAGCTCTGTCACATATGCAGTACCAAAAATCATATTTACTCATAAGATATATGCTGTTTTACTCAATAAAATACCTTCACAACAGAATCACATCCTCGATGCAATCACATATTTTTAAAAAATATTATCGTCCCTTTATAACTCTGCAGAGTCATGGCAATAGTAAGTATCACTGCGCATTAATTAATAATGCACCAACTTCAATAAAAATCATACCGCCCAGTCACAGCGAAAGAAATTATCATGCTGCCGCTCCAAACAATGCATCCGTTCTGTCCTTTTCTTTTTGTAGAACAACGGCATCAAACTCAACCACTATATAAAAAAAGAATCTGACACCAATGCATGTACACGACTCAGCCAAGGTAATGACCCTTCTTTGCACAATCATCCTTATCCTTAAATTTGCAGGAAAAAACGGATTCCCCTTTAATACAAGGCAATACTGTATCTGCAGATTAAAATCGAATTCATTAAGTCCACACTTTAGTTCAGCAAGGACCTACGATAACCAGAATAGCTGCATCTTTGCTAGATTTAGCCCATCTAACAGATATTACTCTCCGATAATGCATAGAAAACTGCAAGCTGAGAATTCCAACATATGTCTTCATCCACTTTCCCCAATAACTTTTTGCTTGGAAAGGACGCGATAATCTGATTCAGCATACAACCTGTTCTCCATTTTCAATGCACACACACAAATCTCTGTCCAATTCATAAATGCTGAAAGATGGTACAAATACTACCAGCCGTAACATACATACGTAGAGGAGCTTTTGAAGCCGTTGGACCAAGGATAGTATGAAGGAATAAATGTATTTTCTCCCAAAGAAAATGCCAAGAATTAAGGAGTGCATGGAACATATGTGAATGAAGCCATTCAAGAAACTGCCATCACACACCTGAAGACAAAATGATGTTGGGATGCAAGATGAGTTTCCAGGGTAGGGGGACAAAGGGCCTCAATTTCAGGATGTGGCAGGGGATTGGGGGCACGAGGTGTGCTGTATACTATACATAATAGAACTTGAAATGCTAGTTATGAAAATCATCATCATCATCATCAATATCAATATTTGGTGATGTATGAACATTTGAAGAACCACAACCTTTTGCAGTAAAAGTGTGTTTTCTATATGACTCCTTAAATGCAATTTGTTGAGAGGTGGAGTCATCCAAGTCAATACTTTAGCTTCAAAAACCCGTCTTTGTAGCCATGTTGTTTGTGTAAAGGGAAGTTCAAGTTGTATGCATGTACATTAAGTTCCTTGCACTTTTTGAGATCGCAAATGTCGTGATTTATTGAGTGCATGAAGTATGTGCTCTAATTTCTCTCAGATAACGATACAATGATACATGAGGAATTTATAAAAATTTAAGACAAAGTAATGAGATTCATGAGTAAGTGGATTCTTTCCTAAGAAAAGAGGAAAGAATATAAGTAAGATCCCTTTCAGTATCTCTAAGCTTCTTGCTTACCTTGAGTTGATCCAAGTAATAGTGACAAGGGGGAACCTTCCCTTTAAGGTAGGAGAGACTTTGTCTCACACGCTGTGGTTGGTACTCTTGTTTTGCGACAAAAGTTATACAAACTGTTGGTTTCAAAATACCCACCCAACAATACGACAATTCATTAGAGGGGGATAGCTTGAAACACCTTTTCTCTCTACATTTGATATTTATTTAGTTGAAGGTTTTCTTAATGCACCTTTTATCTGCAAAATTTGATCATCTAAAACTAAAAGAAACATTTACATGACAGAGCAAAATAGGCTTCTGCTTCTACATTTAATTCTAATCACTTCTCTATCCCTGGATCAACAGTGAAGGGTACATGGTGACTTATTTTGATGAAGTGTGAAGAAAAATAACAAACACCTTTGCATTCTTGCTAGAAGCTCCTGACGACATCACCGTGAGAAATTCTTGAAGCATATTACCTTTTACAATTTTATTGAAATATTGATTACTTGTTGACTTTTAAAAGAATAATTGATTATAATTTAATATTTATTGAGATACTCAGACAGATGAAACTTTGTAGGTGACTGTGAAACACTTCAAGACTTCAATTTATCGTCTCTAAAAAGTAAAACAACTTTGGGTATATATTGTTAGATGTTACAAGTCACAACATACAAGGTGGTATCTTTTAGGTGTGGATGTTAAACTCTTGAGTATTACCTATAAGATGTCTTTTTTGAAAATGCAGATTAACATTAGATTCTGTTGACATGCATTCTTTTAAATACTTGAATTGGACAAGTTCATTTACTACCATACATGCAATGCAGGAACTACTGGAGGATTTGCGGATGCCATCTGATGCCGATCTAATGAAAATAGCAATTGCAGACCTCAATAATTCTTCACTTTCAGTAGACGATCGTTCTCGAGCTCTTTATGAGCTTCTAGAGCTTGTAGAACCTATTGACAATGCAAATGGTACAACACCTTTGTTCCACATTTTCGAATTTATCATTAACTCAATTATGTTCTTGTAAATTTTAGTTCTTCGTCAACTTTCTCCCATTTCACACTATGCTTAGCTATTGGTTAGAACAATATAAGATCCCTTGGAAAGCATATTTGAGTTCACTGATCAAATTTACTTTGGGAACGAGAATGATTTACTCTACAATTTGTATGGTGCTAATTATTCTTTAATCTTTTGGAAAGATTTTAACAATTTCTTTTGAAGTTATTGCAAATTAGGTTAGAGTATTTGACAAAGTCTTGATAAGCTTTGCATGCTTATTTCTAAAATTTTCATCAAGAGAATTTTATTCTAAATAACCTTTAGTTACCATTAGCTCCATATTCTATTTAAAATTCATTGAAGATGAACTTTAACTAGCTCCAAAATTATGTAGAATGGAGTAGTAAGTATTTTCCTGTGTATAAGTAGGTGACAATAAATTATCCCAAGTTGATGGTTTGGGTATGGATGTAGAAATGAATTAGCTCCATGCTCTATTTAACATTTTTTTAACATGAACTTAAAACTAGGTGCTAAATTGTGTAGAATAAAGTTGTCAGTCTTTGCCTTTGTGTAGGTATGGGGTAGTGATTTTTCTATTGTCTTGTGCCAACAAGGGAAAATACTTATGACCTTGATCCCAATGATAGAGTAAACAATCAAAGAACAAAGTAAGGTCCCTTGAAAACCTCAAGAGAGCTGTATTAGTAAACTGCAAGCAAAGGATCTAGATTTCTGTAGTACTTCCTAACACAGTTTCACGTTGATGGTGGCTAAGTATAATCAGTATCACGCTTTGAATTTCATACTCGAATCTTGATGAGGTGCCAAAGTCAACAACGTAAACTTAGCTGGAAGTTTTCAAACCATCTTAAGTCTGTCAAACACACATAAACATGTGTACATTGTAATTTTGTAAATAATTAACTGAAGTAGTGTTGCAGGAGCACCTAAGCAAGCACATGGACACATTAATGCTCAGGAGGGTCAAAGGGGATAGCAAGACATCACAAGGAGTCCATTGGCACATTTTGAAGCCAATAATGGCATATTATAATGATGTAAAAGATGTAAGGGGCAAATGTCCTATGGGTCTTGATAAGGACCCTAGGACCAAAATGAATGTAATAAGGAGTTAGTAAGGTACAAAGGGTTAAAATAGGTAAGTGGGGTCTTTGTTATGTTAAATAAAGCCAAGGAGGATCAAATCTCTAAGTTTGGTAAGTTAGAAGCTATAAAAGACCAATTAAATTAAAGTTTAAAATTCAAATTTTCAACAAACTAATGGCTAGTATATTTAGGAGGGAAAGTAGAATTCGGTGTTGTTAAGGAGTATAATCATGGAAGACCGACCAGTATTTGGTAGAAAAAGTTCTAATGTACCCATTAAAGCCTGCCAAAGGTCTGAGAAAAGGTGTGTGGAAGTTAAGGAAATCTTTTGTACAGGCTGTGACAAAACTTGAAATTAAAGACATTATTTCTGCAACAGTTTTTGTGCATTTGCATGATTAATTAGGCTTTCTATTCAAGTTATTCGTTTGGATGATAACAAGAGGAAGATAGCGTACCCCTGTAACCTCATGCACAAGTAAGACAACCATCATTGCATATTTTTCCAGTTTGTCGTTAACTGGTTAGAACGGTTTTGCATTTTCCACTAACAGTTTAAATAACCTACATGGAATTTGATCATTCCATGAATGTCTTATGTCTGATTCTCATGGAATGATCTAGGTTTAACATGTACTATAAAAGACTGAATCCTAATATGCAGAAGGAATGAACATTGAAGGTGATCACTGTGATAACAGCACTGACACCATTAGAAATTGGATGCCAGTGTATTGCAGTAAGAGATTGGCTGGAAGAAGGGTATGTTTTTTTGATTGAAATAGTTAAATCATGTCATTTTAATGGTGAATCAACTTTTGTTTGGTTGCAGTTGAGTTTGGAAGGAAGACATTGATCAGGCCCTAGTTTGTGAGGGATTTTTAGGAGCAATTTGGGGCTTTCATATTTGGATAGCCTATAGAACCAAATTGATTGCATACGCCGATTCATTAATAATCAATACAATGGCATTATGAGATCTTCAAATGGTTTTTGCCATGTCTCATGATTTATTTGCAAAATACATTCACATGGAAACAGAGGTAACAACATGACCTGATTGTTGGTCGGCCTGCACAGAATGAGCAGCATTTGATAATGCACGGAATGCCCAACTCCAAAAGGCTTTAACTACAAATGATCGATTATGTACTGCAGTATGAATACATTTGACTGCTACACCTATAGAGAGGTGTATCAAGTCACAGGAATATTGAGAACAGAAAAGAGATCAAAAAGAGGTAGTGACTCCCTTTGCTGTGGTATACTTTGCCAAGATGAGAAAATATTATATGTGCTCAAGAGCTACCACACAAAAGACTTAGCCTTCTCGGCTGCATGCTCAGTTACGAGCAACATTTGGAAGGGTGGCAAGAGTTACAAGATTCATTGCCATTGGTTCAATGGGGCAATTAAAATTTAAAAATAATATTAATATGGCCACCCACATACAAAATAATATAAGGCCGATGAGAAAACATTATAGAAACATGACTGCTCAAGTTGTAATACTATTAAGACCATAGCCGAGGTTGGAAAAATATTAAAACATATAATAGTATTAAAACATGAAAAATAGGGGCCGGTTGCATAAGATAATATTAAAACATAAAATAATATTACTGAAAGGTAGCTATTGTTCTCAATTTGATTTATGCTTGAGTAATTATTTTAATTATATAAGTTGGAATGGTTAGCTCATGGTTGTCCCTTAGTATACCCTGGCTTGCCTAGCCATTTTTCCTTGGTCATTGGGGTTTAAGACTCCTACCTATTCGCTCAATGGTAGGTGCTGCTCTTGTGCCCAATTCCTTTTTTGGCAATTCTTCCCCCCTTCGTTGCATTCCTACAAGGGAAATTTATCATGGTAATAACATATTTCTCATCATTTTAAGAAACCAAAATTATCATAGCATGTGATCATATTAGCCATCCACTTTAATATATCTTCATAATGATTGACCAATATTCCATTTTCCATGAAATCATTACGATAACCAACACTTCATTTTCCCATAACGAATAACTAAGTTTACCAATTACTGTCCTTGCATGAAGCCTCAACGGCTATAAAGGAACATTTAAAAATTGAACCAAAAATTGGGATGTAACAAGGCCTAAAAACAGTGACAGTTAGTGAAACTGATAGATTGGTCCAAAACAACTGGTATTGAGTTTTTTGATATGTTGAATATCCTAAAAAGGGTATTAGAATCCATAATTAGATTGGAGAGTTGTTTTGAAGTATCCTAAAAAGGGTATTAGAATCCATAATTAGATTGGAGAGTCATATGGAAAGTTTGGGAGAAAAACATTAAAAACACTCACTAGAGACATAATAGGAAATTGTGCCTAGTAGGACAGCAGATTGGATTTGCTTATAAGATAAGTGCTTGGAATTTGGAAAGTTGATTGTTTGGGTTAGATTGGATAAGTAAAAACTACTTCAACCCCTGTTAGCCATTAGAAAGGTTGGATTAACATTCTTGGTTATTTGAGCTATTAGCTGCCTAAGGGCATAGTTGGCATAATCGCCGAATAATCGGCGAGTTTCTACTAATCGCCGAGTTTTTGGGACTGGCGAGTTTTTCCCAAATTTAATCGCAAGAAAAAATCGCCGAGTTTTTGTGAAAAATCGCCAATTAATCGCCGAGTTTTTGCAAAAAATCGGCGAGTTTTTCAGAAAAACTCTTTTTAAATTTTTTTTTATTTTTTTAAATTTAAAAAAAAATAATTTTTTTTTTGTTAAAAACAAAAGGCAAAAAGCCTATATATATTATGTAAGATAGAGAGTTACAATATGTTAGTAGAGCTAGGAAGAGGAAAATGTGATTGTAATGATGTTTTTACTTTTAGTTTGACACAAATTATTTACTATTATGCTTCCCGCCATCAGCATTCAGCATGAGAATGTGATTTTGTACCCACTATGCATTTATATATATCTAAACTCCTGCTTCTTTCTTTTGTGTTCTCTATAATGAACTCATTAGATGCATCTTCTCATTGAAATTTGCAAAAAAATGTATTTTGAATTAAATTTTAGCGATTTTTTTAGGTTCCCGAGTTTTCCTGAGTTTTTTTTTTAAATGGCCGAGTTTTTCCCGATTAAACTTTTGGGGGGCTCGGCGAGTTTTTGGATTTGGCGAGTTTTCCAACTATGCCTAAGGGGACATTGTGGAATAACACAACCTTTTGAAGCATTTAGACAAATATTTGGCCCAGAAGCCTTAAAGCCTTGATTGCTCCTTATTAAGTAGAAAGTTTTGCAGTCAGCTATGGGTCAACAACCTGAACTTTACCCTACATGCATGCGTACATTGTAATTTTGCAAATAATTCACTGAAGTGAAAAGTCTTGCAGTCAGCTGCAGACCAGAGAATCCAAAGACTATCACAATATGAAGAAATTACAATAATGCATTCGAGTCTTTGAAGCCACAAGTGATTAGCATAGTGTTGATGTCAGTTTTGTACCACTACATAACATGTAGCAATTGAATACTTGATATGGAATATCAAACGCTCAATCCCTCTCTTGAAAAGTAAATACTCATAAAGACATGAGAAAAACTCCAATGTTCCTTACACCTGTGGATACTAATTCAGTTATATTAATGTGATTTTTTGGTAATCACATAGGTGGCCTTACATTGTTCATTCAAGGATAACTTGGACTTTTGGGTGTGTTGGTGATGGATCTAACTTTGTAAGATATATGAGTGCCAAATGATGTTGACGGCGATGATGATGGAGGTTGTGTCTGCCAATGATGCTTCTCCTTTCTAACTTTCTTCTTTAGAACTCCAACTACTAAATTACTTGCTGCTCTACTCCTACTCCTATGAATAAAAAGATTAGCAAATGGACAGGGATAAAATTTGATGAAAGCTAACCAATGGCTCTACCTCCATAGATGCAAGCGAAAATGATTAGATTACCACGCAAGGCTTCCTAACAAGCCGCTAGGATGCTAGTGGCCTAGTTATAGATCCCTATCAAACATCCACTAATATCACCATGCAACTATTCATCTACTCTCACTCTTAACAACTTTCTTGAAATGAAATCTACTTTAACAACTTCAAAGAATCTAACTTTAACTATTGGAAGTAGAAACCATGCAATGACACCAAATGTTCTTAATCACCATGCAAGTCACAACAATGATAAAGAGAAGCAATTTTGGTATTATCTTAGCAACAATTTTCTTCAACCATTTACAAATGAGAGTAAATGGTCTTATATAGAGGCCAAAATTACAACCAACGGTAGAGATTAAGAGGCAAAATCAACGATCCAGATTGGATCCCAGAAACCCTAATTAGGGTTGCCATTCCGTTGGCCAATGAGAAGATGCCACATCATCAATGGACCAATAAAAAAAGGAAAAGTGGCAACCAATGAGAAGACACCAAAATGGTAGCCAATCAGAATCAGACACCTATCCTACCCAAGAAGGAGAATTTGCCACTTGGGCTTTACATCAAATGATCTTCTATTATAATTCTACCCTTTTCTTTCATCTTTTTAGCCAAAGCAATGAACTTGGCTAGCTCGTCGTTGACTTCCTTCATTGGAAGGCAAAGTGTATGCTTCATCTTGAGCTTAGCTGAATTCATCATGTTGCTTGCTGCTTGCAGTGTCTTGTCATGATCCTTCTCATATTCTTTCGCATATCCGATAAAGGCATTGAGGGAGGCTAGGGTGACCAAATGTTTCTTTTTGATGGAAACCTTTCCCAACTCATCCAATCTCGATCCAAACTCTGTCTCATTGATGTCCTCCTCTTTGATATCTTCGAAATTAAGTACATCCCTAACATTGCTCTTCATGGTTGAAATGGAAGTGTCACCGCTTGGGTTGTGTTGTGCAATCTCATTCTGTATTTCTTCAAATATCCTCAATTTGATAGTCAAGGCAACAAACCAAGACTCCATCGTACTCATTCCTCCTTCATCTACCAACTTGGTTTTCTCCAAATAGCTCTCCGGTGGCTTGATAAATGCCTGTAGCTTGGGAATGGCTAAATCCTTGATTGGAAGGAAATCCTTCCACTCCCCTTCAAATGTTTTGAATTTGTCTCTAATAGCCACCAATGACCTGAGCGTCGAGATAAAGGAAGGCAAGAAATTTCGCCCATCTTGGATTGTATCGTGAATCCAATCTTTGACTTCGTGTAACTGAGCCGATATCTCTTCTGTGTTGCTACTGCTGGCTTGAGGAAGGGCTGCCTAGTGCAACTGTTGGATAGGCTGACAATCTCTCCAGTACTTGTTTTCGGCCTCCAACTTTACAATCCTTTCTCTAGTTGAAACCATGCCTTCCTGGATCTCCTCACATTCCATGTCATCCGTGATTCTTCCCAAGTTATACTCTACTATCTCATACTCTTGAGCTACAATCTCATCCAATGCCTTTCTAACCGTTGGCATAGCAATTTGAACTTTTCGGTGATCCTCATCATCACTCTTGATTATCTTTGCCACCGTTTTTGCAATTTGTTTCTGTTTCTTGCTA
The DNA here is from genome assembly GCA_028749045.1 of Cupressus sempervirens. Taxonomy (NCBI): domain Eukaryota; kingdom Viridiplantae; phylum Streptophyta; class Pinopsida; order Cupressales; family Cupressaceae; genus Cupressus; species Cupressus sempervirens. The sequence goes on along the minus strand of CM053792.1, from coordinate 72,728,505 downwards.
TCACCCTTTTCCACTAACCCTTGGATATCTTTAACTGTTTAGGTAGTCACCTCGCCTCTTGGCATAAGCATTTACCTTAACCATAGTGGTGCAGTGCATCTCCCCAAATCTGGATTTGGTTTGACTAGCAAAGCATCACCAATGGCCTGGGGTGCCTGGCTAATTTCTTCAATATCAATTGGCGTATCCTCTTCTTCACTAGTGACTGTCATATCATCTCCATGTTGGTTCTCTGAGAGAGGAGAATACTCAGTACTATTACTGTAATTGCTTGATTCCGAATCAGAGCTCACCTCTATCGCGACCCCTTGTCCACTTGTATTATCCTCTTGGCCTCTAGCCTCATTTATGCTCTCCCTCCCTTGACAGTGCTGCATTCTGTTTCTATGCTGGAGGCTCCTGATGTTCTTTACTTTTCTGAACCTCCAGATTTCTCTTCTTGTTCTTAACTACTCTTTGTTGCTGGCTACTGCCCTCACCTTTCCGTCCGACTGACTCCGTTGGGCCTTCTTCCTCTGGTTTCATCTTCTCATAAGTGAGGCGTACCTTCAAACTTTGTAATTGCCTTAACTTCTCATTGTACCATGACTCGGTGTAGATCAACTATCCTTGTAATTGCCTCTAAAGAAGGATCTTGATGATCATCCCAATCTACTGGACTCAACTCTATTCCATCCACTGTATCATAATCTTCTCTTAGCACATTTTCATCATCTTCCAGTTGATTAGGAATATTAAGGCTTCTTCATCTGATTGCCCTCATCATGCTCACTGACAATCTTGAGAAAACTAGCTTTGTCCTAGAAATCTTCTATAGTAGGAATATGTTGGAATGCGTTTTTGTGAGATGCCTTGATAAGACCATTAGGATCGAATCCTTGTCTTGCTCTATACCATCCTAGATGATACCATTCTAACTCTTTCTTCGTAGCTGCAAAGGCGACAGGATTGGGGCAAGTATCATTGCCTATTCCAAATGAGAAGGTGATCCCTATCTCACCTTTAAGTTTCATCATTTTGTCATAATGCTCAAGTTGCCTAGCCAACTCCATCAAAACTACCTTTTCGGGTGGGTAACTCGGAAGTCTCTTGTGACAAACTGTACTTCCTGGCACTCTAATGTATGTAAATTGCAGAAATTGGATGAACCAACTCCCATACTTCTTAACTTTTTCTTTCGCTTCTGATGAGAGCCTCCTAGCAGGTGGCCCTTGTAATATGCTTACCGTCTTCATGGCAAAGGCGTCATAAACTATTTTATAATCGTTGGTGTTGTGCAAATGAAGCTGTGGATAGCACTCATGCACCAAACATTGCCTCGGTCCATTACCAGTTACTCCTAAGGCCTTAAGTCTAGGATTTTCATATAGTCTTGCAATCAGATAGAAAAGATAGGATCCTATATAGAATTGCTTTTGATTTTGCACTGCCCTAAGTTGCATCTCTAAATTTTCACTTATAATCCTAGCCTAATCAAATTTTCTCTTTCCATTTTCAATTTCATCAATAAAGTAGTACATCCAATTTTCAAATTGCATACCTTGAGCCATGCTCATGATTCAACTAAGAAGCACAATGAGATTGCCGTACTCTGATTTGAAATCTGACTTGGTGAGCTTTGATGACTTGGTAACTCCCTTCTTGCCTTCATGCAACCAATTTTGCTTTAGATGAATGAAGTAAGCCTCCTGATTATCTTGAAATAACTTAACCGCCAGATCCATCATTACCACTGTCATGCTTTTATACTGGGGAATATTAAATGCTTCTTCGACCACTTGTCTATCGATGTTGGCTAACACTCTCTTCCCTTCATAAAAAATGATGGACTTAGTAACAATATCAAATCGGGATGCACACTCCATTACCAATTCTGGACAAGGCAAGGTAGGAGGAAAAGCTGCTGTGTGTACAATTCTGCTCTTGTAGATCTTTTTTGCCATGGGGGATTGCCCTTCCTTCAATCTATCCTTTAACTATACCATGTTCACTGTACCAATATTGGTATCACTTATTCACCTCACTTTCGAGAAGAAAGTGGTTTTATGCATCAGGTCTTCCTTGTCTTTTTTGGGATTCGTTCCCTTTGGGTTCTTGCTTGTACTAACATCTACCATCCTAAACAGTTATTTTTGCCCCTTCGTTCTAGATGATATGGACTACACTTATTGATCTCCAACTTTCTTTCTATCAATAGAATCTAGCTTATTTCTGCCTCTCCAAGTCTTATCCCTACATTTATCAATCTCCAAACTTCAACCTAGGGGTGAGACTACCATTTATTTTTGCCTCTTCATTACCTTAGGATGGACTACACTTATATCTCCCAACTTCAATCCTAGCGTGGTCTAACTTATTTCTATCTCTCCAAGTGTCCTATCATGAAATCTACATTTATATCTCCCAACTTTAGCCTATCAATGGAATGATGGAGTGGTGGATGATGAGTGCAAGAAGAAAATGAGGGAAATGAACCAAATAAGAACAAAGAATAGAATCCGCCTTTAAAGCCAATCTTCACCTCTAAAAATGAATAGAATTTTACCTTGAATCTGCTTTTACCAATAACTAGGCCCTCTTCAAATTTGGATAAGATTTTAGAAATTTCAACCTTCCTTGCAAATAATGATGCCTTAGCAAAAATCAGAATTTTGATTTCAATGAAATTGCCCACACATGCCAAAAAAAATCAAACCTCGAATCATATAGCCTCTTCACCAAATAAAATCGCCCAATTATGAAATTCGCTGCCAAGAAATGGAAAAATCTGCCTTAACAAAATCGCCCTAGCTGGGAAATAATTAGAATTGCTCCAAAAATCACCCTAGGGTAGAAATTCGCCCGAGCAAGGAGAAGAAAATGCCGCCAAAAAATAAGAAAATCTGCTCCAAGAAGAAATTGCCCAAGTCTGAAATTTGCCCCTAGAAGAAAATCGCACATCCAAGGAGGAGGTAAAATGAATGAGAAAATAAGAGGAGAGGAAGCCCCTCTTATACCAAACCTTTTGCCTCTCCAAGTGGGCCAACCTGCCTCAAGGGAAAATAAAATAAAATAAACTCCTTAATTAATGGTCCAAATTTAAATGCAATATTAAAATTACTCAGCCCATGGTGAAATTAGCTCATTTAATTGCCATTTTTGATCAAAAATTGCAAAATAAAAACAAGGTAAGCCTAGGAGATGTCAAAATTTTCATTTAACAACGTTTTGGTAATTAATATATCACTAAAATCAAATCTAGCAAGCCAAAATTGATTTTCAACTCCAAATTACCAATTTCCTTTAATATTTTAAAATCTTCTAGGCAAAATTTCAACTCAATTAATGCAATTTTGCAATTTAATTCAATTTTAATTTTGCAATGCAATTTCATTTTTTTAAACAAAATAAATCCTTTTCCTAACAGTCAAAATTCAAACTCCAATTTCAGTTACACTATCAAAACATTTCTTTTTCACCAAAAAATTCAAGATTTTCCATAACAACTAAATCTAAAAATTTCATTTAGAAAATGCTCAAGTTTATACAATTATTTCAAAATTTCAAAATCCATCAAAGTCCAAACTTTGCAAATTTATCGAAAAAAATGTTGTTTTTAAAACTTGTTTTGTCTAAGGATAAAATTACATGTTCTAGAAAATCAAGTTTCGCATCGGGTGAAAAATAAACCAAATCAAATCCCTTCTGGTCCGAAGATGTCCAAGGTGTAAAATTTTCAAATCGAAAACCTCTGGAACACTCCAAAAAATTTTCTAAGGCAATCGAAAAAGGGGGTCCCCAAAAATTTTGGGGCGATGGTGTGGAAACCTCACAACACATAGTTTCACAGTTATAAGATAGAAACATAAAGATAAATGCTTGATTCAAAGTTACAAGAGTTGTAGGAATCCACTGTTTGTGGCAATTAAGGAGATTTCCAAATGCTTGATTCAAAGTAGGAAGAGCTTTGGGAATCTTGTAGACTCTGATTAGGCAGAGGATAGTAAGGATATTTCCAACAACAATAGTGGAAATACTTTGCACCATTCTAGCAACAAAGTCAACTTTAATGGTCATATTCACTATTGGGATCAGCAACCTCCTAACATAATCCAGGATGCGCATACACTTCCACAGTGAAAGATTAAGCTTCAATTGACTGTTTTTCCTCAAAGATAGATCTAAAAGTCTTAACTCCACATTCTCATTATTGTTGATTTTTTAAAACCTTGGCTCCCACAATAAATCCCTAATGGCTACAAGTTAGTGGTAGTCTATCAACTTGGCATTTTGCTATGATTGGTGGTCTTCCATTGTCTTGTGTGAAGAATGAAAATCAAAGAGAAACTAACTTACTCACCACCATACTATTTCCAAACCAGCTTATTGAAGCGGAAGCTAGGTGCGAAAAGCTAATCTATTTAAGAAGACTAGAGAACATAGAGTTGCATCATTGGCCAAACTTGGCTGTAGAGAAGAAATTAGAGAGAAGAAAGGGGAGAAATTAGACAGAAGAAAGCGCACATTGATGAAGCAAAAGAACAAATGTTGAATAAGTGGGGTATAAGAATCAGAGAGTGCCCGAGCATCAATGGGGAGATAAAAGAAGTACGTTCAAGGCAAATTCAAGGAAAGCATGTGGACAGGGCATATTGGGAGGGAAAAGGAGTACTAAATCAAACATTTTAATTCCTATTTTCGAAACTGGAGGAGGAACAGATGATTTGGGGATTGATTAATTCCCATTTTCAGCCACTGTCAATAACAATGGATCCTTGGCGGAATTGTTCTCTTCTGCTTCATTTCTGTACTGGGGTTTGGGATTAGGATTCATCTGAGAGGATCCACTTTCAATAAAGGCTGGATGAGATGATAACATGGGGAGAAGGATGCAAGAGGAGGCTTGCAAGTTTATGTCATTTGTGAGCTCCACAGGAGAGAAAGCTGAGATTTTTTGGAGAGGAATCACATAGGGGACTTGCATGTTTTTCTGAGAATGACCATTTGTAGACCTCAAAGAGGGAGAGGGTGAAGGCAAGACATATTTGTTGGGCATCTCAAGGGGGGCGGTGGGGGGGCCTTTGAGGAGGCAGAAATATGGGGGTTTATTGTCTGAGACACCACCATTTTCTGCCCCAGATTATTGTTACCTACCATGATCAGAGAAAACACTCTGATTAGGATGTGAATGCCAGGGGATTGGAGAAGGAATGGCAGGGGGGTCAATTTTGCAATTGATGATCGGATGAGCTTCTCAATCTTCCAGGTGAACCAAATGTTTCTCACTCATCTTCTAGGTGAATCGAATTGTTCAAATTGTTCCAGCCATATTCCAAAATCCATCTTCCAAATTTAAAACTTTGTGAGTTTGAGATTCCCAACATTCTATAATTCCACAAAACAAACAGGCTCTAAGGAATTACAAAAAAACATTCTCTATAAATGCTAATGCCTATCAAATTTTCTTTAGGATGATTAGAAACCATGATTTTAGGTGCTAGGGTTTTAGAAGAGTTTAGAAAATGGCACAAAAGAAGGGTTTTGATGGATTGTGTGTTACTGAGGTCCCATTGTGCAATTTTGGAGGTCTCAATTGTAAAGACATTTTGGGTTTTTAAACTTCAGACATCAATCAAAACTTCATAGGATTTGAAGTTTGAGAAATACCTTCTTGCCACATGGCCCCACTTTGCCTCTTTCTAACATCATCTTGTTTTTGAAAGCTTTCTACTTGAGCTTGCACCTTATTGGGTGGATATTTTGCAAACGACAATTTTGGGTAAAAATCTAGTCACAAAATAGGATGACCAGCCATAGCGTGTGAGACAGAGTCTCTCCTACCTTAAAGGGAAGGCTCCCCCTTCTCACCGTTCCTTGGATCAACTCAAGGTAAGTAAGAAGTCGAGAGATTTCGTAAACAGGGTGTTACTGATATCCTTTCTTCTTAACTTTTAAGAAAGGATCCACTTACTCGTATAGTGAATAATGGGCAAGGTAAATCTCTAACTACACTCCTATCAAGATCTGGAAATAGTGATACTGATAAACTTTCACTAACTCAAAGGCTAGCCAAAATGTACCAATTTGGCTCTAAGTTCGGTCGTACTTCTATATGGTAACAGGTTCGCAATTAGGGCACAAATACTCCAAAAGTAAGAACAATCTAACTATTTTACGAATTAAGATGAAAATACAAGCCACAGACAAAGCTTCTAGCTATGTATTTTCACAATTGTTCCTAGTCAAAGCTGAGGCTTCAATTGTTTCTTAACTCTTTTCAATTCAATTCACTAGAACAATTACCAATAACACAAGACGATATGAATCAAAGACAACTTGGATGAATCATAGACAAAGCTTAAAATTCACATAAATAACAATCTCACTTAATCAAAGTTAAGTCTCAAATGCTCCTTTGTATTCACTTTCTCTCAAAATAGTGCTTACACAAACAAAGTTATGCTGGCACAATTTCTTCAGAGTTTTTTTGCATAAAGATAATGATAATTTTACAATGAGGGGGCATTCTTTTATATAGGCAAAGAAGTTGAGAAAAAGGTGGAGGAAAAAGTGGGAGCAACTCAACTAACTTTGACCAAGTCTAACTACAGAAACTACAGGGTTACATGTAACTGCACATGCAACTCACATTACATCTTTTGCATACATGCAATTCGCATTACATGCAATTACACTTTTTCATGTAATGCATTCTAAACAACTATGAAATAGAAACTATACAACAATCTTAAAGATTGCTTCTTAAGACTTCGAATTTCACAACGATGTCGCGCACTGTGGAAAGATCAACAATCTCCATAGTCTTTGATATGGCTTCAATTCTCATTGCATTTTCATATGCTGATTGCACAACTTTGGAATTTGCTGTTGTATTACCTAACAAATGTTTTGTCAAGGATTTGTACAAAACAAACTTGTTCATTGTGTGCAAACCAAAATCTTTGGAATCTACATCAACATTGATCCTAATTGTATATTCTGAATTCACTCTCTCTGCTGCCAAAAGATTACCAAGATTATTAGTAACACAACATCCCAATTGCTCCAAATCACAAGGCTTGTTTCAACTGCTTGACAATCTTCAAGGGCCATTTGCAATTTTGTGATCAACTTTCTTAAGTTCTTTTCCTTGTAACCAATAAGTCCTTGAAATTTGAAAAACATTTCACATGACAGCAGAACGTCACATGAGACCATAGCATCCAGATCAAACTTTATCATTTCATCCCAATCTTCAAGGATTTCTTTCAGGTTATCTGCTTCTTGAGTCAAAGAAAAAATTAAGCTTAGTTCCATTTTGTTCATCTCTTTCACACGCCTTAGAACTGCAAGTGTCTCTGTGATAGCTCAAACTCCTTCAGCAATGATTTCTTGTATCCAAGACTTAGCAGCTTCAGTTAGCCTTCTCTTTTTAGATGTTTGTGATGTAACAATAACATTCTGAGAAGATTGATTCGAGATGACCTCATTCAAACAAGATATCTCTTGTTTCAACTGATTCTTCTTTTCCCAAAGCTCATGATTGCTTTTTGAAACATTTGTAAATGCATCTTGAGCATCTTGTAAACAACTCAAACGAGATTGCTTTCCAACTTCAACCTTAGTAAACTTGTAGTCAGAACGGGTAAGCTCTTTAACAAGTTTATCTACTAAGGGCTCAACAACCTCAACATATTTGGTTTTGTCGGAATCAACCAAAATTTTGGAAACAATCTTATCTTTCAAAGATTTAGATTTAGTCTTCTTCGCAGGAAGATTGTTAGGAGGAACAACCACCTTCCTTCTCTTTGTTGTTATCCTACTCAACCATGCAGGCAGGCTAAAACTTTCATCTGTAAAAGTAGGCACAGTAAAGACCATTGACATTGATCCAGATTGTATATCTGTAGTGACTGAGCATGATTCAGTTTGGACCACTGAAGGCATAGGAACATGTTGAGAAGACTCTGTCTTGAAGACTTCAAATCCTGTCAAAGATGTATCAAGTTGGGAAACTTGACTACTGGTAAGGGTAGGAAAATTTTCAAACACATTTGCTAAGTGTTCATATTGTTCATGTGTAGGAACACGAGGAGCAGCTCATGCAAAAATGGCTCTTCATGTAGAGAAGATGTGCAGGCTTGCGTAGGCTTTGGAGATGTGATCCTAATTTCTCCTTCTTCATCTGAATCTTCTTTCTTGGATTTTGTTTCCAATTCTTCTTCTGATTCTGTCGCTGATTCTTGAATTGGTTCAGAAACTTGAGATGATTTAGTTCTTTTTCCACCCTTTAATTTGAATTTGAGGGTATTCTTGGCATTTGAAGATGAGGCACCATCTTTCCCTGTAATTTCCAATTGTGATTTTCTACCAGAAGGACCAAAACTTCCACAATCCAGGCCCATCTTAGGATTTACTCTTTTAAGGTTTTTACTTTTCAACCATTTATTAGTGGTTACTAGGATAGATTGAAACCTGTCCACAATAGATGTACTTTCCTTTTGTTGCCATTGAATAGGAAAAGGGCACTTCTTATCAAAACCGGCTTGATGGAATTCTGAATCAAAGATGTCGCCATCATCTTCAACTTGGAAATCTGGAGAGATTTCCAACATATTAAGATCGATTATTTGTTGCAAGGTTAACATGCAATAATCCATCTTCATAATATCAAGTTTTGTTCTCATGTCAATCCAAATATCTTCAATACGATGAACATGAGTGTAGGCCCTTTTTATTTGAGAATTCATCTCTTGATAATCAAAATCAAATCTAGCTTTGAACTTCTTCAATGTAATCAATTGCGACTTTGCTTCCATATTCTTTGCTTTAGGCACAAAAGCAATTGAATAGTTGCTAATAGATAAAGGCCTAGTTGAGGTAATGCCAAATTCGGGTCTATGTGAAGAATGCTGATCACTCTGCATGTCCATGAGTTGTCTTGCTAACTCCATTAGAATGATTCAATCTGTAGCATACCTAGGTAGGGTATATGACTCTCCCTTAAAATATCCAACTCTCAAGAATGTGAAAGTGGGAAATGGAGAAAAATGCAATCGTATTGGTTTCCCTTTTCCCATGCTGCATCAGATACTCTTTTGATAGACAACTGTTTGTTGAACAAACACTTGTAATGTCCAAAGAAGGCATCTTGGACTCTTCTGTAATGGAATTTACTATTTGCCAAAGTGATTTGGTCATAGTATTCCCAAATAGGTACTTGGAGACGATCTCCTTTGGTAATAGACCCGAAAATGATCCCATGGCAGCAGCAGTGTAAACTAGATAAGAATTCATGTAAAAAGATACTGATGTTCCTATATTGCATATTTGCTGGCAGAGTGCAGTACTGATAAGCTCTCCCCAAAAGATGTGTTTTCTTTGTTCTCTATAATTTGAAACATAAATTTGTACATCCATGGCTCAAGATCGGAAGAATCTTTAAGACCACAGATCCTGCTGAGAGGGATGATGAGATCCTTGTATTCCTGTTTAAAATTTGACCGATGAAGAGTCTTTGGCCACCTGAAAAAATTGCTTCTTTTGTTGTCTAACCAGTAAAGGTTGACATACTTTTGATAATTGCTCTTTTGCTCATTCCAACAAGCCAATGACGATTCTTTGGTCAAATCAGCACATTATGATTTGTGAGGAACTTTGAAGATTTGCTCAATAACTTCAGGATCAAGGCTAATGATAACCTTGCCATCAGTAACTTCGATAGTCCTTGTTTTAGGAGTGAACTGTCGAGCGCATCTATAAGCAAAATCAGGTTCTATAGCCGCTATGGGAAACGTAGAAACCAAATAGATGTTGCTTCTTCTAATACGTTTCATTTTATGAGTAGCTGGAGCTTCAATCCTTTGTAGAAAATCAGCCACGTCTACATGACCAATCTTCGTGTCCAACATGTTGTCCAAGACAGATGTAACTGAAGAAGGAGATGCATGAGCCAATTCCTTATCATATTGACATTTCATTTTGCCCTTGGATTTGGATGGCGAGGACATATCTTGTGCTGCAACACAAAAATCTCAAAACATAAATACATCATTAGAAGGAATCTCCATGCAAGTGAATTCCGGAGCAGCATTGAAGATTCGAAAAAGGAGTGACTTTCAAAGAGAAGGCATATGTATATGCAATGGAATGGAAAGTGAAATGAAATGAACGGAATATGGAATGAAATGATATGAAAGTGAAACGCATGGGAATGCATGCAAAGTGAAAGTTGCTGATTTCAAAAGTGACTTAATGTTTTCAAAGCTTTATTGTATGAAACATGCGTATATGTAAATGCAACATGTAACGGAAGGTGGAAGATGAAATGAGATGCAAGTGCGAATGAAAGACACAATTTAGGTGTATATGCGGATGAAGGATAGCATGTAATGAGGTGGAAACATGTACTTATTCATGTAAGCGTGAATGCGTATGAGAAGATGGAAAATGAAAAATGGAGGTAAGATAATGAGTTATATAGTCACTTTTGGAGGAAAGAAGTCAATGTACACGGAAAGCGAAATTGACATCTTTTTGTCTTTTCAAAATATGACTTTTGATCAAAATCGGACTTTTTGGATGCAATTAAACATAAGACATTTCGTGTAATCATGTCGTGCGAATGGAAGCGAAAAGTGAGATGGATGAAAATGGAAACGGAAAATGAGATTACATGCATGTACGGATGGTGAATGAGATGAAAAAGCATTTGTCGGATGAGATGTGAGATGGAATGACATGGCAATGGAAAGTGAAAGATGACAATGCTTTCACATGTAATGAAGGAAAAACTTGCAACTTTTCCAAATGGAGAAAAACCGGCAAACAAGCACACAAAACCAAAACAAAAGAAAAAATACCTTTGGAAACAACTCAAAACATGCCAAGATGAAATGCACTCCAAAGTTTAAATTCGAATTTGGAACTTGGGAAAGAATCAAAAACATGAAAATGAAAGAAAACTTCATAGTTAAAGGAAAAATGCACATTCTAAGGAAAAGATTTTTACAAATGGCAACCATTCAATGATTTCATGCATAAAATCAGCAAAGATAAGCATGAATTAAATTGCAAGAAGGAAGAAGTCCACTTACATGAAGAATAAGTGCCAAAAATGAAGGAAAAAGATGCTCTTTGTTTGAAATCTTCTTCAAAAATGGTGAGAACTTTTCCAATCTTGAAACTTCGAATGATGAAGGGCAGCAAACAAGAAGATTAATTTACAAGATGCCAAAACGTGTCCTAAATCCTCTCCCTTTTCCAATGTTTTGAAAATTTCAAGTTCTTGAGACTTTTTTTGCAAAAACATGTTTCTTCAAGACTTCCAAGCAAATTGATTTGGTGTTTAAACACCAAAATATTGATCACAATACAATGTAAACAACTAATAAGGCTAAAAAGACTTGTCTCCAAGCTAAAACGTTTTCAAAATTTGAAGATTTGTGGAGTTTTTTGCAAAAACGTGCCCTAGCTTGAGAGATCCAAAAACATTTTTTGGCTCATTAAACTCATTTTTTATGGAGGCAAAATGATCACCAATCCAAAACGCTTTGAATGCAAGAGATTTCATTCAAATCCATGGAGAAAATCTTGATTTATAGCCAAAATCGGATTCTTTGGGAGCAAGAACACATTTTCTTCTCAAAATAGGATATTTTCATGACCATTACATATTTTAAAACATGTATTCATGTAAAATCAGACCTTTTGAGGTCTATTGCATGTTTTAAAATATGTCTTAATGCAAAATCACACTTTTTGGAGTGCATTGCATGTTTTAAAATGTGTTGATAGGCAAAATTGGACCTTTTGAGGCCACTTACATGTTTTAAAACATGTCTCACCTTTTTGATGCATAAGCACAAAAATTCTACTTTTCGTGTCATTGCATAAAAAAAGTCCACTTTCACGAGTATCCTCAAAGTGAGTTTTTATATGCAATAACATGAAAACTTTCCACTTTTCATAGATGTTTACATGCATTTGCACATAAAAAGTCCACTTTGAGACTTTTAAGTTATGTATTTCACTTAAATTTATAAAAATGTCATCAATATGGGTCAAAAATAACATTTATGCATCATATTATTCAATATAATACATAAACATTATGTTAAAGTGACATTTATATAAGTATTTGATTTTAAAATAAAAAATTTAAAATGTAACTATATAGTTCTATAGTCATTTTAAGTGAGAAATTAAAAAGTAACTCAATTTAAAATTATAACATAAAGTGCACTATAGTCACTTTAAATTATAAGTTAAAAGATAATAACTTAAAAACATAACAAAAAGTGAGTAAAATGTTATATTTTTGAAAAAGTGAATGTCAAAATGAAAATATAACATCATTTTTTTAATTCGTGCTATTGCACCTAAAATGTCCACTTTTGAGGCACTAAAATGACCATATCTCTTGATTGACAACTCCGATTGACCTCTAGGTTAGACTGAATCAAAGGGGAAAATGAAAGGCATGACATGAGCAAATCCAAAGGACTAAAAATAAGCAAACGCAAACTCAAAAACAAAGAACAAACTTATGAAGGCTTCAAAAATCAAGCAAAGGCTCGACAGAAAGCAAACTGAAAAAGACTTGACGAAGGCTTTCAGTAAAACAATTTGATACTTGAATTGAAATGGATCAATCAATCAACATTAAGCAATTGAAAATCAAATTCAAGCTTAGACAAATGCGAAACTAGTTTGAAAAAGTTTCGTGCTGTTATCAACATTTTGTGGTGACAAAATGCAGGACAACACACCTCTCACACAACTTTAGGCGAGGACGTGTGTGCACAAAGAAACATATTGGCCAAGCATATGGCAATGTGGATCATCCAGTGATTAATGTCTCTTCCATTATGTTTGGCTTTGCAATAATTACAGACCACCTCCTCTATTCCTATCACCAGGAATGTCATGCTTACAACTTGGGTCTTTTTATTGTGGTTCACACTAGGGCAGTTTGCGATTATCATAAATATAGATGGGGAAAAAAAGCTGAAGTTAGGAAGTATTTTAGAAAATCCAAAAAAGGAAAACTGAATATTAAAAAAAGAGGGAAGAAACTGAAAGGTGGATATTTGAGATTAAAGATAAAGAGATAATTAAATGGAACTAGAAAAGGAGGGAAAACTTAAGAGGATGATAAGAGATTTTATTCTCATCTCCATGTTTGCCACTTCTGTTCTCTTGTTCTGTGAATCTGTTCTTGAATAAGAGAAATAAAAAATAAAAAAGATGTATGGAGAGTCAATTAGAAAGGAGAAAGAGGAAAAAGAAGGAAAAGAAATAGCAAGTGTAACATTTCCTGCCAAATCTCCATTGTGGTGCTTGCAGATCCTTTTGAAGAAATTTAAAATCTTTCATATTTGCTGCTTGATGCTGATTTTACTTTTTAGTGAGTGTTTTTTGTTTAGTGAATCTTGAAATTGGGAGTCACACATCTGTGTGGAATTAGTAACAAGAACAGATTCACAAGTTTGGTGAATAAGTGGGTAGGCTTCATTTTGATCTGCTTGGATACCAACTCTTATGTGAGGGATTTGCTGAATACTTGGTGAGTGCAGTAAAATGTTCCAAACAGGCCTTCATTGCATGTTCCAGGCATTGTGGCACACATACAGCCAATGAAGATGATCGTTTACAAGTATAAGCTGTCTAAATTGTCTTCAGCATTGCAAACCCTACAATATTTGAATCCTATACATTTCTGGCCATACCACATATTTTGAAAGGATCCCCAATATCTTGTGTTGTTGGATTAGAATTTGTCATGGCAAATCTTTAAGCATTGGCCTTACTGTCCATTTTTCTCTATGACCTCCCTTGTTTTCAAATATATGTGATACTGAGATAATATTTTTCCTTTGGAAGGTTCCAAATGTTCCAAGCAATCAGAGGAAACTCTCTCAATCTCCACATATGTTTGCCATGTAGAAGTTTTCTCAGAACATCTCTTGTCTATTGCAGCCTGTTTGAGAGGAGAACAGACAACATATTTGTTAATCCAAACTATCCTCTCTAAAACAACAGGAATGCAAACTTTTTTATGGTCTGAAAATAGTTGCGAGCACAATTCTTTTTTGATCAATTGTCAGTGATGTCATTGACCATGTGTAACTTTATGTCATATTGTTTTTGATCTTATTCTTCAAGATAAATGATATGAATAATCTTGGAACAAGAAAATCTCGAGGCATATTGTTCTGTTAGACTATAAATTGTGTTTGTCCTCCTCTCCTGTTGATGGCTTTTGGATATTTGTGAATCCTAATTTGAAGTTACTTAATTCTTGTTCATTCAAGTCACTTTAAACAGTCTTGAGGTAAGATTGAACTGTAGATTTTAGCTTTATGGATTCCTAAATGCTGTTGCCTGTCTATGCAGATTTGAATAAACTTGGAGGCCTTTCTGTTGTTATTGAAGAACTCAACGGAGAAGAACAAGAACTACGAACTATTGCTGCATGGATTCTTGGAAAAGCTAGTCATAATAATCCCATAGTTCAAAAACAAGTATTATTTTAGTTTCCTTCTCCTTAATTTTGATGATGTTAATGATGCTGTAGTCGAGAACTCAAGTGATTGATCTTGTTGGTTTTCCTGGATATTTTAAAGAAGTCAGTCTGAAAAGGGAATCATTCCTTGAATATTTTATATCTTCAGTTTATATTTGTTACATCTATTCTCTGAAACTTTAGCTAATAAATTTGAATTGATTTCAGATACATGAGCTAAAGGTCTTACCCAAATTAATTCAGCTAGTGAACTCAAGCTTTTCTGAAGAAGCAGTTAAAGCTCTTTATGCAGTTTCAGCTATAATTAGAAACAATCCAGATGGGCAGGCAGTCTTTTACTCTGAAGGCGGAGCTTATATGCTTCAGGTAGAAAATAACAGTTTTGAAGTTTTCCTTCACTCTTTATGCTTAAATTCACAAATAAATGAGATTGCATTGTGAGTGGCTTTCTTGGTTGATAGGCTATCATGAGCAATGTTAGCAGTGATATGAGGCTGCATAAGAAGTCTGTTTTCTTGGTGGCCGACTTAGCAGAAGAACAGTTGCAATCTAATTTGGCCCCAGTTGCTTTTCAAGCTGATAAAGAATTTCTAAAAGCAGTGGTAGATCTCACAGCAGTGCCTGATTTAGATACAAAAGAGAAGGTTTGTTCACCCATCTTACCCTATTTAAGATTTTCTGAGTATTCTATATTTTGTCTAACTTTTTAAGGTTATAATCGTTAGATACTCTTGTGTTAGTTGATGGGATAACATTCTCGTGGGGGAAATTTCCTGCATCTATTAATGTTGCTTTTTAGCTATTTAGTTTTGTGCTGTTGGTTTGATATGCCTGAAAGTCTAATGCTTTGATGGAAATTAAAACTACAAATAGCAAAACTGCTTCCCTATGGGAATGACATGAACTTTGTATCTCTCTCGTTTGGGGTCTTTTGGAATTTTGAGACATCTTGGATTCACTAAATGGTGTTATAAAGCACCGTGCACCAAGGTTTCTGGAGTTTAATGCAGTTTTAGAGGACAGCTCATTGTATTATGAATGATGTTAGAATGAAGCAAGGGTATTATGATTTCTGATCTATGCGTCATAAAGCATAGACGTTTATGTATTTGCAAAACAGACTGGGTTGTTCTAACAAGATACAATTTGAACACATTCTAACTATGTGAGAGTAGTGTATATGCAACAAATGCACAAATCCCTATCCTGCTGGACAGCTGCGCTCAATCATATATTGACAAGTATAGAGCTTTGTTCGTTTGTTGCATGTGCTACAGGTATCATTTTGCTTGGACATGAGTGTCTAATGTGTGTGTGTGTGTGAGGGTGCTTGTGCGTGCACATACACACGTGTGTGTGTGTGTGTTTACATGTGGGTGTGCATACCCACGGGCGCGCACACAAAATTGATACCCCTAGTATTGGACATAAAACAATAGTGATGCGCACACACAATTGATACCCCTAGTATTGGACATAAAACAATAGTGACTAAGTGTTGAAAATAATTATTCAATTGTATATTGTCATTGATGTTACACAAATGTTATACTCTAACCGAGCACTGCAAGTTGGAACCAAGCTCAAAAGACTCTTGTATCAGCCAAGCAAAAGACAAGTTTAGTGATCTAGTTGAATCCGAGCTAGGTCAGTCACCAAAGGAGTTTAGTGTAACTGAGTCAGGTCGGTTACCAAGGAACTTAGTGGTAACCAAGTGACTTAGTTTCAGTTCAAGCCGACCTGCGTCAAAATAATTTTCTTTATTTATTTTGTTTATGCAAGCCGACTTAATGGATGTTAATTGTTTATTTGTAAGGATATTCAAGCTGACTTGACATTGTATTTCATATATATGAAAGGTCAAGTTGTGGGATGAAAATATAGTTGTGAAAGAAGATAAGATGGGAATTAAGAAGGATATCTGATTAAGGGCATAATATCCAAGGAGCTGCAAAGAATATTTTGATCAGGATGGATCCAAAGGATAAACTAGAACAGGATCTGAATCTGCAATCCAGTTGCTTCATAAATCAGGTCAATCATTGTTACTTTCTAACGATTGTAGCAGTGAAGAAATCTCTTAACAGAGTTGACTTAACTGTCATTTTGTAAATCCTCTAGCAAGGTGGCATTTTTAGATTGAAGTGTCTTAAGAACTTTAACAAGGCCACTTCTAATAGGGTGATTCAAATCCTTTAACAGGGTCACACCTAACAATGTGTTTTGTAACTTTTAACAGGGTTGGCTCCTAATAGGGCTCACTTCAGAAGAGTGAAGAGTTGTAACTAGTTGCATTGGTGGTTTTCTTAATTTGGGTTTCCACGTTAAATCTGGGTGTCTCATGTGTTAACTTTATTTGCTAATTGCTCTATCTTTCTACAACCAAGTTATTGAAGGTTAATTGTACATTAATATTTCAAGATTGTTTTGTTAACCGAGTTACAATGAATATCTAGTTTTAACCGAGCTGTGAGTTTAAAGGAAGTTTGTATTGACATCTAAGGGATTTGGAATTGTTTTAGTGGTAACTAATTCACCCCTCCCCTCTCAGTTACTCTTATATTTCCAACAATTGGTATCAGAATTGTTGGTGCTTGCAGAGAAGGTTTCAAGGACCTAAGCTAAAGATCAAGATGTCTTGCAAAAGAGAGATTCCCAAGTGGAACAGAGATAACTTCAAAGCATGGTAGGAACCCATGAAGCCGAATTTGGCAACTATTGGAGATATTTGCCTAAAATTCTTAGACAACCAGTATGTGTCACCTCTTGATCCTTTGACTGTGGATCAGATGGTAGATAAAAGGAATCACAACACAATGATGATTGACATTGCTTCTGCTCTCAATTATGCTGAATTTGATGAAGTCAAAGATTGTCCTACTACTCATGAAATGCGGAACAAGCTACAAAAGATCTACGAAGGAGATGACAATGTGAGGAGAGCCAAAGCAGAAAGCTTAAGAGGTCAATTTGATTAGATGAAGACGGGAGAAAATGAAAACATTACAAAATACAGTGAAAGAATCAAAGCAAGTGTGATTACAATTAGAGCCTTAGGAGGAAAATTGAAGATGCAACTGTAGTCAACAAGGTATTAAGAACTCTTCTTCTTATTTATGCAATTAGAGTTTCAGCTATTCAAGAGATGAGATGTGATCCCAAAAATGATATAATTTTAGATGCACTAGTGGAAGGTTAACAACGTTTTGAGTTGGATCACTTTGATAACTATCATCTTGGATCTCAGAACATAGAATCAACATTCCAAGCAAAACTAACCCTCAGTAGAAAGGGAGGAAACCCAAAAGGCAAATAGTTTGACAGTGAAGAAGATGAAGAATCTGATGAAGATCTTGAAGCCATTGAAGTCCTACTTGCAAGGAGGTTACCAAAAGGCAAAATTCCATTAATTTGTTTTTCTTGTGAAGAAGTTGGTCACATTGCTGCGAAGTGTCCAAACAAGGAAAGTAAAGATGATAGAAAATCTAGAAAGTTAAAAGGCAAGAAAGATTTCAAAAGCTACAAAGACTACAAAGACAAAGGCAAGAAATCTTGTTATATTGTTAAAGACTCTGATAGTGATAATGAAGATGAAATGGTGTATATTGCTATTAAGGATGAATCAAATGATGAGGATAATGAAAAGATGGCATTTATTTCTTATGTGAGCAAGAATGACACATGGATAATAGATAGTGGCTGTTCTCATCACATGATTGGTGATAAAACTAAGTTTGAACACTTAGAGCACTATGATGGTGGAGGTGTTAAATTTGCAAACAATGAACCATGTTATGTGAAGGGAAAAGGCTGCATTACATTGATTGATGAAATCAAATGTGATAATGCCTACTGGGTTGAAGGACTGGGACACAATCTTCTAAGTGTGGCACAATTGAACAACATTGGATTCAAGGTAGAATTCATGAATGGGAAGGCCAGGCTTTTGGATGGTAAAGGAAACCTAGTTGGAACTGGCAAAGAGACAAAAGGTAATCTATTCTATCTTGATCTCTTTGATAGTTCATGCTTCTTGGCACATGTAGAGGAAAGTTGGTTATGGCATAAAATGATGTGTCATGTAAACTTTGATAATCTGGTTATTATAACAAAAAACAGAAGGCTAAGAGGTATTCCAAATCTGAAAAAACCTGAAATGGCCATATGCAAACAATGTCAGATTGGAAAGATAGGTAAAACTAGCTTCAAAATTGAGAATTACAATACTAAAGAAGTCTTGGAACCAGTCCATAAAAATCTTTGTGGACCAATAGGTACAAAGAGCTAGACTGGAGACAAATTCTTCATTTTGTTTGTTGATGATTATTCTAGGATGATGACAATAATGTACTTAAAGGATAAATCTGAAGTTTTTCAAAAATTCAAGTGGTATCTGGCTAGAGTTGAGAAAGAAACAGGTAAGAAGTTAAAATGCTCAAGATCAGGTAGAGGAGGAGAATTCATCTCTAATGAATTCAATGAATTTTGCAATGAAAGAGGAATCAAAAGACAGGTATCTGCACTTGGTACACCTCAACAGAAAAAAGTAGATCCATCATGGATTGTGCAAGAACACTGATGATAGAGAAAAGTGCTACAACCAAATATTGGAAGAAAGCAATCAACACAACAGTTCATACCTTGAACCGAGTTCAACTAAAGAAAAGTAGAAATCAAACACCTTATGAATTATGGTATAGCTATAAACCTAATGTCTGTTATTTCAAAGTATTTGGAAGTAAATGTTATATCCTGAAAGAATCAAGGAAAGGAAAATTTGATGTGAAAAGTGATGAAGGCATTTTTCTAGGAGACTCTAACAAGAGCAAATCATACAAATGTTGTAATCTTGCTACTCACAAGGTTATAGAAAGTGCACATGTAAAAATTGATGAGTTTGCAGAAAGAGTGAAGAACAAAGCAACAAAGACCCTGAAGATTACAAAAACTTTGTCTACTTTGAACCTGATGCATTACCCAACATTCAGCAGATTACTCCACTCGAGTCACCCAAGTCTGGAGTGTCAACTGAGTCGCAACCAGTGCAACCCTAGTTGGAAACAGTTTGAACTGAGTCTTAGACAGAGGAACTTGAGTCAGTCTGTGGGAACCGAGTCTTAGACAACAGAAATAAAGTAGAATTTGGAAGCTCATAGAACCTTTGAACATGGTGAACCAAGTGAATCCAGTCCAAAATTTAGAAGTAAGGTACTTGTACTTCCTAGATATGTCAGAAGGCATCATGCACCTGAGCAAATAATTGGAGATCAGACAAAAAACATAATGACAAGGAACAAACTAAAAAGTACATGCTTGCTTACTGAATTTGAACCTAGAACTGTTAATGATGCATTGAAAATTGAAAGTTGGATAAAGGCAATGAATGAAGAGATTGAGCAAATTGAAAGGAACAATACTTGGACCATTGTTCCTAAACCCAAAGATAAAAATGTAATTGATACAAAGTGGGTATTCAGAAATAAATTGAATGAAAATGGAGAAGTCTCAACAAAATAAGGCAAAGCTAGTGTGCAAGGGATACGCTCAAGAAGAAGGTATAGACTATGGAGTAACATTTGCTCCCGTTGCTAGATTTGAAGGAGTCAGAACACTACTTGCATATGCTGCATTTAAAGGATTTAAAGTGTATCAAATGGATATAAAATCAACTTTCTTGAATGGCATTCTGGAAGAAGAAGTCTACAACCTGAAGATTTCATTGATCCAAACAAAAGAGACATTGTTTGTAAACTACACAAAGCTTTATATGGTCTAAAGCAAGCTCTTGGAGCATGGTATGAGAGACCACATGGATATCTAGTAAAGATTGATTTTCAAAGAACCAATGATAACAATAGTCTGTATATTAAAGAGGGACCACAGAACACAATTTTGCTAGCAGAAATATTTTTGGATGATATCCTATTTACAGGACATGATGACTTATGCAAGTCATTCTCTGAAGAAATGAGGAAAGACTTTGAAATGTCAATGTTTGGAGAAATAAAATTCTTTGTTGATTTTCAAGTTCATCAAATGAAGGATGACATTTACATTACTCAGTCAAAATATATCAAGAAGATATTGAAGACCTTTGGAATGAAAGATTTCAAACTAGTGGGAATACCTATGTCTATTGGACAAAAGTCATCCAAGGATGATGATTCAAAAGAGGTAAATCAGACTACTTATAGATCTATGATTGGACAGCTTCAGTATGTTGTTCACACAAGACCTGATATTGCATTAGCAGTTGGTATAGTTGCAAGGTTTTCTGCAAATCCCAGAGAAAATCATATGATGGCAATCAAAAGAATCATGAGATACGTAAAAGGTACTCAAGACTATGGTCTATGGTACAAGAAAGGAGGGAACTTCGAGTTGAAATCCTTTACTGATACTGATTGGGTTGGAAGCATTGATGACAGGAAGAACACTAGTGGAGGATCATTCTTTCTTGGAAAGAGGTTAGTATCTTGGACAAGTAAGAAGCAAAATTGCATCTCTTAGTCTACAACAAAAGTTGAATATGTTGCAGTAGCAGTTAATTGTTCCAACATAATGTGCTTCAAGCAACTGTTATCAGGAATGAAGGAAGAAATCAAAGATCTAGTGGTTATCTATTATGATAACACAAGTGCAATCAGTATATCTAAAAATCCATTGATGCAAACCAAGACAAAACACATTGCAATCAAGTATCATTTTTTAAGAGAATTAGTTCAAGATAAAGAGGTTAGATTAGAATATGTCAACATAAAGGAGCAGGTTACTGACTTATTTACCAAACCATTACCCAAGGATGCGTTTTTGTATCTAAGAGGAAAGCAAGGGATCATTCCCCTATCTGATGCTCACTAGAGTACAGATTAGTGATGCATCAACTGAGCTTCATTGAAGAACTATCAAGTTGATGCAAAGAAGGCAGAGCTCATTGCATATGAATCAGTACATCAGATACATTGCAAAAGCACTATGTCAAGTCTTTGGCATTTGATGTTAAAGACGGAGAGAATCATGTCATATATTCATTGAGAGAGATTGATGTAATCAAAGAAGAATCAGAGGCAGTAATCTGCAAGAGAGAGAACTTGATCTGATGGACTCTGAAGATAAGATGGCAGAGGGAGAATCTCAGAGGGAGTTCTAATGGGAAGATAGAGAATCAGAATGAAACTAAGGATATTATAAAATTTTATAAATCATTTGATTGCACTAAGTTTTTCTTTGCATAATGACGTGTTGCCATTAATGCCAAAGAGCGAGATTGTTGATAACAATTATTTATTTGTATATTGTCATTGATGTTACACAAATGTTATAGTCTAATTGAGCATTGCCAGTTGGAACCAAGCTCAGAAGACTCATGTATCAGCCGAGCAAAAGACAAGTTTAGTGATCCAGTTGAAGCTGAGCTAGGTCGGTCACCAAAGGAGTTCAGTGTAATCGAGTTAGGTCGGTTACCAAGGAACTCAGTGGTAATCGAGTGACTCAGTTTCAATTCAAGCCGACCTGCATCAAAGTAATTTTCTTTATGCAAGCCGACTTATGGATGTTATGTAATAACCCTCAACGGGCTATACCCTTAACAAACATCAATTTGCTTTTGCTAATTAACAATTTGATATTTTGTCAAACATTTGGCAGACAAATTATTATCACTCAATAAATAATGCTTTAAATTCACAACCGATTGCTCACAATTTTAATTGATTAAGTCTTTATCAATTCGGATAAATAAACACCACTAAACAATTCAAAAATAATTCTATAATTGATGGCAATGCTACTAATATCCAATTTAAAAATTGAGTTCTGTAAATTTACAAGAATGCAATAATGAACCTGGAAAATGACTTCTAACAGGTGAAATATGGATTGTAGCTGTCAAGAAATAATCCAATTTACTCACATGTTTAGAAATACATGCTCCTCGCTTATAATCACAGGTGCCCTAAAACTTGATTGTTTCCCTCTATAATTGGTTGCAGCCTTCTACAAGTCTGAAATCACTACCAAATACAGGGACAATAGCCACAATAGATTCCTCTTTAACCACACCAAACAATAGACAATAATGGCGTTCCAAATCACAAATTCTCCAGCCACAATGAAATTCTTAGGTACAGTACATAACAGTCAGGAAATACAATAATTTAATTAAGACAATTCTTAGAATTAATTCACAATACCTCAGCTGTGAATTCCCAGGCACTTCTTAATTCCAAACCCTTATACTTCAGCAAGGGCAAAGAAATCAACAAACTCAGAAACTCTTTGTAGGCAACAAAAAATAAATCAGATGCTTTACTCATCAAATGGGCTCATATTTATAATTTCCAAGTGGCACAAAGTTTTCCAAATGAACTTCACTTAAGAAGCTTCCCACACACAACATTAAAACATAATAAAGTGCCATTATAAACTAATTTATTAATTGCTTTTGGCTTCGAAAATGACCTTTTCCACCATAACTTCAAATTTTGACATGTAAGGCCATTGTTTCTTGTTCCCATGATTTAAAACTTTTCGTCTCGGTTCCAACGAGCTATGATATTGAGGTGACCAACCAACAACACTGACAAAAATAACAACCTCAGTGTATTTAGATGAATAATAATAATTCACCCGTCTTGCGAAAACAACTGAAGAAGCACCAGAATCGAAATCTGACAACACCAAAATGATGTTGATGATAAAAGACGAATGAACCTGACGGGGTGACTTACTATAAATAGACACTCCCTCCAAGATTCTTGGAGCCCAAACTGAAAGCTTGAAATAAAAATTGAGAGCATCCTTCAACTCCTTTGACTCAATTGAGCTCATCAGAACCAACAGATTGACTTACTATAAATAGTAAGTCCCTCAAACGGAGCCAAAACACATCATAGGCTGTTGGAAAGCTTATAACCACACAACTAAGACCTTCAAATCCTACTGTTAGCTCACGAAGGATGCGATGGTGAACTGACTTGGCCAACTGCAAGAACCTACTAAAAAAGGGGACATTACATGTTAACTGTTTATTTGTAAGGATATTCAAGCCAACTTGACATTGTATTTCATATATATGAAAGGTCAAGTTATGGGATGAAAATATAGAAGTTGTGAAAGAAGATAAGATGTGAATTAAGAAGGATATTTGATAAAGGGCAGAATATCCAAGGAGCTGTAAATAATATTTTGATTAGGAAGGATCCAGAGGATAAACTAGAACAATGATCTAAATTTGCAATTCGGTTACTTCATAAATCAGGTCAATCATTGTTACTCTCTAAAAATTGTAGCAGTGAAGAAATCTCTTAACAGAGTTGACTTAGCAATCATTTTGTAAATCCTCTAGCAAGGTGGCATTTCTAGATTGAAGTGTCTTGAGACCTTGTTGGTAAACAGATTTGTCATTGTAGAATTTGCCCAACAGAGCGTATGTGGCAAACCGTTCACAATAGTTGGATAGTGTTAGTGTAGTTTTTTATTTTTCCTATTTTGCTAGGTTTTTCCTACATTTTTAATAATCTTGCTTAGGTTAATAAAGCATGTCTTATTAGGTGAATAGTTGTGATGTGTCACCTTCCTACATGTGAGCATCCATTAGCTATCTTGGAAAGATACTTTGTTATCTTTAGTCCAATAGATGGTTGCTCCTCATTGGTTGGTGTTGCCACCTCCTCCCTCTTCCTAGCATATATAAGCATGCTACCTAGCTTGTATTTGCATCTTTTTTTTTGCATCCTCTTAATGCTATTTTGCTTCTAGCATTTGCATTACTCTCTTGGAGACTAACTCTATGTTGCTATTTTGATTTTTTATCATTTGCATTCATAGTTTAGACATTTATTCTTTGCACTAGTTTTTTGGGTTATTAATCTTTTCAGATTCTAACATGGTATCAGAGCTTTTCTATGTGCAAGAGTAGATTTTAGTTTCCTTATTTGAGAGATTTGGGGGGGGCTAATAAATTTTATTGTAGTTTTTTGAAAAATGAAGTATGCTCTTCTCTTGCATTTTTGGAGGATCTTGAGAATCAGAAAAGTTTTGACAAAAACAGTTTTTCTCTGGGGATTCAATCTCAAATCTGACAACCAATTTGCATATTTGGAGTTTTCAATCAGTATTGCAGGTTCCAGCATGCCATTGATGGACTTAGGAAGCTAATCCAGCATTTGCATGTCATATTTTGGTTGCTGGGGCCGTTTCTTGATTTTTGGAGCCGTTTTTTACTGTTAAAGGCGTCTGATTTACACTACAACATCTTCTGTACATCAGCAAGAAAAATGCTTTCTGGGTTTTGTTCGCAGCCCCGAAAAACCATCTGGGTATCTTTGAGATTTTGCACGAAATCTATATATTTTGCAGGATCGAGTGTGGAAAGCTACAGCCGTACCCCTCTCCGTTGGCAGTCGCAAATTTGAACGCAATTTTCAAATGTCTCGTTCTTGCTCATATGAACTCCGATTTTGACGATTCTTGTTATGACCTTGGCTTATTTTTTGTGCTCTATCCACTAGTGGAGTTGTTTTTTGATTTTCATGCATAAATTTTTTAGAAATTGCAGAGTCTTGGCCGTAACTATGTACAGTTCTTGTTTTGAAAACTTCGGAGGATCATAACTTTCTCATATGACCTCGTATCGAGGCGATTTTTTTTTGAAAGTGCATGATTTTTCGAGTAGATCACAGTGGTGCTATTTGGTTCCTTTATTATTGTGCCTAAGTTTCACTTTCAACATATGCTCTTCATGAGGGTTTGTAATGCATTGAAATCAAGACCACTAAGTATTTCTTTCTAGTGGTAGTTGTAAACGCACTAAAATAAAGTGCCAAATCATATTTCTTTTGGGGGGGTTCTTTGATTGAGTAAAAAGGGGGGGCATTGTCGTGGTTGGGTTCTCTTCTTTTTAACATTTCTTCTCTGCATTTCTTCATTATGGATCAAACAAATATGCCCATCCTAACTCCATACAATTACTTTGAGTGGAATTAATGCATGACAATTCACTTAAGGAAAACGGGATTAAATAGGATAACTATGGGACTTGAAACTGAACCTAATAAAGATGAAGATAAGCCTAAGTGGTTTAACAAATGTGATGAGGCATATAGAACATTGTGTTTGTCTGTTTCTCCTGACTTGCTATTTCACATTGAGTCTTTGGATACACCAAATGAAGTATGGACAAAGCTAGAAACACTATTTGGCACACAAGATTCAATGAGGGGTCATATGTTGGAAAATGAATTAATTAGTTTAAGTCTAGGCAATTTCAATACAATCCAATATTTCTTCACCAAATTGAAATCACTAAGGCTGCAGTTAAAACAATGTGGAATTGAAAAGAAAGATGAACAAGTGATTCTTAGTATTCTCTCTAAGCTAAGTTCAGAATATTCTGTGTTTGTCTTTACCTTCTATGCTACTAAGGGTGCACTTGGTACTCAATTCACCATGCCATCTCTAGATGATTTTGCTGTCAATCTCACTCGAGAATAGGACAAGCTAATCTAGATGGGCACTCTTAAGTCCTCTAAGTCACATGCCTTAGCAACCAACCAAGTC
This sequence comes from Cupressus sempervirens, assembly GCA_028749045.1. Taxonomy (NCBI): domain Eukaryota; kingdom Viridiplantae; phylum Streptophyta; class Pinopsida; order Cupressales; family Cupressaceae; genus Cupressus; species Cupressus sempervirens. The sequence goes on along the minus strand of CM053792.1, from coordinate 72,702,440 downwards.
ACAAAAGAACAAAAAGGACAAAGAAGTAACAACAATAGTAAGGATGAGAAACAAAATAATAGTGAGGAAAAGAAGGATCAAATACCAGTTGCTTCAAAAGCAACTATTGATACCTCATCCTTTAAGGGCGATAAGCCTAAGAAAGAAAAGGTTAAATGTGCCTATTGTAAAAGACCCGGTCATGATGAACATAAATGTTTGAAGAAACAAATTGATCGCTTGACATACATTCTTGAGAAGAATAATATTAGTATTCCTGAGTCTATCAAACAAAGTTCTAATGAAGAGTCTAACAAGGTAAAAGAAAACAACAAGAGGAAAGGAAAGGGCAAGGCTCTTGTTGCAGTTGCTTCCTCACCATCCACTTGGGTTCTTGATTCGGGTGCTTCGCACCACATGGCTTCATCTAAGGAAGAACTTGCATCCTTGGAGCCATGTACTATGCCTTCTATTTTGATGGGTGATGACACTCCTATTAAGGTGTGTGGGAGAGGGTCTGTTGATGTGGGGGATGACACATTCCATGATGTTCTTTGTGTACCCTCATTATCAACTAATCTCCTATCAATATACCAGATCACTCACACAGGTTTAGGCAAGCGGGTTGAGTTCACTCCTAATTCAATGGAGATATGTGAGTTGCATAGTGATTCTGTAGTTGCAGTTGGGAGAGCAGATCATCAGTCACAACTCTATCTGTTTTCTCACTTTGTTCTTGATCCTTCTTCATCTGTTTTGCTCACTCACTCTAATGATGTGAGTAAATTATGGCATGAGCGGTTTGGCCATCTTAACTTCCGCTATTTGCATCAGCTCAACCAGCAGAACATGGTCACAGGGTTGCCTTCGGTTCAATTCTCAGGAGGTGTTTGCCAAGGTTGCATTCTTGGTAAGCATCCTAAGGAAAAGTTTGACAAAAGTAAGGCATGGAGAGCTTCACAGATACTAGAGTTAGTTCACAGTGATTTGGCTAGTCCATTTCAACATCCTTCTTTCAGCAGGGCCCGATATGTCCTCACATTCATTGATGACCTTTCTCGATATACATGGGTGTACTTTCTCAAACAAAAGTCAGAGGTATTTGATCATTTTCAAGACTTCAAAAATTTTGTAGAAAAGCAATCTAGGAAGCCATCAAGGTTTTGCGCACAGACAATGGTGAGTATGTCAAACATCGGTTTGAAAGATTTTGCACTTCAGAGGGGATTGATTTACAGCATTCAGTTCCATACAATCCTCAACAAAATGGTGTTGCAGAATGGAAGAATAGATTCTTGAAGGAAATGGCAAACTGTATGATTCATTCTAGATCTCTTGCACCATAGTATTGGGCAGAAGCCATTAACTGTGCTTGTTATATCCAAAACCATGTTCCTCACCAAGCCTTGAAGGGGGTTACTCCTTTTGAAGTTTGGAGCGGTCAGAAACCATCAGTTAAGCACTTTCGAGTTTTTGGCTCCCCTGCATGGGCCCACATTCCTACAGAGAAACGTAAGGCCTTGGATCCGCAAAGCAAACCTTGCATATTTGTAGGTTATCCTGATGGTGTGAAGGGTTATCGGTTGCTCCACCCTACTACACATGAGTTATTCATTGAGAGGAGTGTTCAGTTTGAGGAGGGATCTTCAAGCTCACTTTCTATCACTTCTCCAACTCCTTCTACCTTGACATTAGAGTCACTTGGAATACATGATAGATCTTTTGATGAGTCAGATTCACCTGAACAGTCTTCTACCTCTACTTCTGATGCAGAAAGTGATTCAGAGAACTCACCTCCTTCCTCTACTAGTCATCATTCAGAGGTTAATGATTCCCCTCCAGATTCTCCATCTTCCTATCCACTTTGGGCTAGAAAGACCTTGCAGTTTGCAGGTGATTGGGTTGGGGATCCATCAGACACCAGGCGAACTCATTCACAATTCCAGGATGCTCCACATATCTTCATTTCTATTGCCTGAAATCCACAGTCCTTTCATGAGGCTTCTGGTATTCCTGAGTGGGATACAGCTATGCAGAAAGAGTATAGTTCCTTGATGAGGAACCACACTTGGGATCTTGTCCCTCTTCCTAAACGAAGAAAACTTGTTCAATGTAAGTGGATCTATCAGGCAAAATTTGCAGCAGATGGGTCAATTGACAAACACAAGGCTCGCTTGGTCGCCAAAGGATTCTCCTAGATTCTCGGGATTGACCACTCTGAGACTTTTGCGCCAGTTGCCCGAATGAATTCCATTCGAATTGTTCTTGCCGTTGCTGCAGCTAATCGTTGGGAAGTACATCAGATGGATGTGAAGAGTGCTTTTCTTCATGGTGACCTTCATGAGGAGATCTACATAGAGTAGCCACAGGGCTTCTTTCAGGATTCTTCACTTGTGTGCCGTCTTTGGAAGTCTCTCTATGGCCTCAAACAGGCTCCTCGGGCCTAGTATGCCAAGATGGACTCCTTCCTTCTATCAGTTGGGTTCACTCGGTGCCATTCTGATCCTAATGTCTACATTTTGCAACAGGGTGATTCACTTCTATTTTTGGTTTTGTATGTTGATGACTTGCTGATCACAGGAAGTTCTTCACCCACCATTAAGGCTGTCAAAGTGGCCCTTAAGGGCAGTTTTTTGATGACTGACTTGGGCTTGTTGCATTACTTTCTCGAGATTGAGATCCTTCAGTCTCCTTTTGGGATCACCATCACACAATCCAAGTATGCTCTAGATTTACTCTCGAGGTTTCATATGGCGACTGTAAGCCTGCTCTGACTCCCTTCCTTTTTGGAGTCAAACTTGAGGCTCAATGTTCTTCTCCACTTGTTGATGGCACTTTGTATCGCCAACTTGTTGGGAGTCTCATTTATCTGACTCATACGAGACTTGACATCTCCTATGCTGTAGGCATGGTCTCTCGATTCATGCAGGAGCCCCATGAGTTGCACTGGAAAGCAGCCAAGCGGATCCTTCACTACATTCAGGGTTCTCATAGTTGTGGGATTCACTACGCAGCAGGTATTGAGCTTGATTTGGTGGGCTACACAGATTCAAATTGGGCAGGTGATTCTGAGGATCGCAAGTCTACTTCAGGGTATAGCTTCTCACTTGGGTCAAGTCCTGTTTGTTGGTCGAGTAAAAAGCAGTATGCTATTGCTCTATCTTCTACTGAGGCTGAGTATCGGGGGGCTGTAAATGTCGCCACTGAGGCCATTTGGCTTCAACATCTTCTCACTGAGTTTGGTATCCAGATTAGATGGCCATCAGTCATATTTTGTGACAACCAGAGTGCCATTCAGATCTCACGAAATCCGGTTCATCATCAGCGGACCAAACACATAGAGGTCCACATGCACTACATCCGAGAGCTCATCCATGGTCATGTCATTGACCTTCGCTATTGTCCGACTTCTAAGCAAGTTGCTGATATCTTCACCAAACCCTTCACTGAGAGCAAGTTCCTTCATTTGCGAGCTTTGTTGGGGGTGCATAATGCTTCATCTTTTGGGGGGGCCTCTTCCTCTCACTCGGAGTCCTGACTTTTTTTTTGGGGGGTCTCTTTTCTCTCTCTTTTGGGAAATCTTATGTACATGGGTACCTTATCAGGCTTGACTTGCCGGGACCCATTTCTACATCCACCTAAGCTTCGCTTATTGAGGGGGTGTTAGTGTAGTTTTTTATTTTTCCTATTTTGCTAGGTTTTTTCTACACTTTTAATAATCTCGCTTAGGTTAATAAAGCATGTCTTATTAGGTAAATGGTTGTGAGGTGTCACCTTCTTACATGTGAGCATCCATTAGCTATTTTGGGAAGATACTTTGCTATCTTTAGTCCAATAGATGGTTGCTCCTCATTGGTTGGTGTTGCCACCTCCTCCCTCTTCCTAGCCTATATAAGCATGCTACTTGGCTTGTATTTGCATCTCTTTTTTTTTGCATCCTCTTAATGCTATTTTGCTTTTAGCATTTGCATTACTCTCTTGGAGACTAACTCTGTGTTGCTATTTTGATTTTGTATCATTTGCATTCATAGTTTAGATATTTATTCTTTGCACTAGTTTTCTGGGTTATTAATCTTTTCAGATTCTAACAGATAGGCCTTTGGTATGTGGCCTTCCTTTGCGTTTAGAGGGGCAGCTCCCTCATATGATATAATTTTTAAAAGGTTTTTCAAATAAAGAATCTAAACCTTCGAAGATTAAGAGAAAGCCATTTAGGACGAATGCACCACACGACTTTACAACTTTCTTGGGTAAATAAGAACGATAACAAAAGTGATCAAGAACTACGGTTGAAAGTGACCAGTATTACCACGCACATTCATCATTCATAAACACTCGCACAATACTGTAAGAATGCCAACTACAACTGCAACAATTTTGACTTTAGAACAAGAGATCAAAAACACATCTCATTTCATTTCCTTGCACCAAGAAGATAATAGAGATTTTTCAATTTCAGAAATAAAAACACATATTTTCCAAAATTTATCTCTTGATCAAAATTTCAACATAGTGTTCCCTTATTTTTAAAACCACAAAGTCCCTTTACAAAGCCAAAAGGAATCCTCATATAGACATAGAGGTTAATAACTACCTCTTCATAGTTAATAACCACCTCCAAAATACGTGATTTTGGGGAGGTTAATTAACCTCAATAAAATTAACCTATACAAGGAAAACTTTCAAAAACAAAACTTTTAGCTAGAATTCCTAAAGATGTATACATATCCAATCACTGATCTTCTAGCTCCTAACTCTATCTATCCGGACACAATTGACTTATCCCGAAAAGTCCTGTAAGCATCTAGGATGATCATCATTGATTCATAGTTCGGAATGAACACATTTTCCATCCTGAGTTTAGCTGTTAAGTATCTATCTTGAATCTCTTCTGACTCTTGTCGATAGGCTGAAATGTTACAATCTCCCAGAGTGACTGCAAATAGGCTGAGTTTCATTATAGTTTCAGCATCTGATACATGATTCTCTATTTTTGAATGAATGTGGACACTAAAGGAATCAAAGAGAAACTGTCAATCAATATGCTGAAGGTCACCTACTGCCACCCCACCTGTGATAGTAGAGACTAATTCATCCGTAACTTTTGTTTTCAGCTGCTACCAAGAAGTTGTTAGCTTTTCAAACTCGGTGATCCCTTTGCTGATGTTTATCATTTTCCAACCAACACTTTTAATCCAGATACGTGTTTGGTTCTCACTTGGATCAGCAATAATCTTCTCAAGAAGTAGGATGCTTGTATCTAACTTAGCCATTTCTTTTAATTCATCAGCTACTTTTTGCCAGGTGAATATTTGTTCCTTGCTATTTTCCAACTCTTTAGAAATTTTCTGTATCTGTTCAATGGCTTTTCCATCTATCTCCTTCACTCCAGTTATGAGTTTTGAAGCATCTTCTATCATCTTGTTTATCCAAGCTTCGATCATCATAGTATGTGACTTACGTTTGTCTATTCTTTCAACAACAGTATGATCTAAAATACCATTAGGGCCTGCTAAACCTGGTGAAGTAACCATTGCTTTGGCATTAGAGGAATCGCTGATTGAATTGATATAAGATACCAGCATCTAAACTTGTTCCTTGAGTTGCTCCTTGGTTCTTTTCTCTTTCTTTGCCCTTTGTAACATCTGGGTAGCAATCACTTCAAAATTTTGAAAATCTCTTTCTGCAGTAGATGGACCAAGATCCACCTTATCTAGAATGAAGTCTGATTCGGATGCTTCATCAACACTCTTTTCAATTATGGGCTTGGCTATTTCTACGCATAGGTTGCCTGAAGTTTTATCAATAGCTAACCTGGACATCACTTTGGTCTTTTTCACCTTAGGAGGCTTCTGAAGGAAACTAGAGATCACATCAAATGGAGGCGGGATCATTTGAACAACTTTTTTCTTCTTCTGAAGACTGTTTTGGAACCATGAGTCTGTAGTATTTGAAACTTGCACATCGCCTGTTATATTTTCAGCAATCATCATTAAATCTTCTGAATTAGATAATTGATTATCCAGCTGTGTGATGTCTATTAATGATATCTCAGGAGGAGAGAGACTCGAATGAGGGAGTGCTACATCATGAGTAGATGTAACGGGAATGTGTGGTTCAATAGCTTGGGGAGTTCCTTGATCCTTCATATTAGGCTCATTTCCTTCTTGATTTGATCTTGTAGATTTACTTTTCATCTTTGTCCTCCTCTTTTTGACTATAAACTTAGCCGGATGATTTAGATCTTCATCTTGATTTGGAACACTTGTATCTAATTGCTGCATTTTCTCAGTAGAAGTTTCCTTTAATGCCATTTGAGATGATTCTCCTTGATCGCCTCTTCTCTCCCTACTTTGGAATTCAGCAGCTGCTTTTTATGCTTTGACTTTACTGACCCAGTCTTTTGTCCTTTTAAGAACAAATGCAGTTCTTTTTTTTAAGCTTTTTAACTCCGGAATCGACTAATCAATAGGAGGGAGATCTAGCAATTCGATTTTCTCATAGTAGAAAGGATCAACCAAGGAAACCTCATTATCATCTACACCTGTCACATCAATATCCAGCTTGAAGTCTATTACCCGCCTCACCGTAAGCTGCATCCAATCTCTCTTCTTGACTTCAAAATCATTTTCACAATCCTCCCAAAAGTCCTCTAGAGCTGGGAAGTGACCAAGATTGGGATCTAACTTTAACTCATTCACTGCATAGCCCTTACTATCATAAGGGAAACACATCATATAAGGATGCAAATTTATTGTTGCAATAGATCTTTCTATATTCCTGGCATCTGATGCAGTATCACAGCTATAATATCCGATGCCGATAGGAAAAGGTATTTCATCTATCCTCCTGTTCACAGATTGTTGTTAAAGGAAGATGTGGCAAACATGGTAACTCTATTAAGCAGGATAGTTGGTCTTCGGGATTCACACGAGCTCGAAGGTTGGATGTTCCTGTTTATCAACGTGGTCTGTGAAGGAAAACAACATATTGATTGGGCTGAAATTATCAGCGACTCACTGCATAGACAGCTCATGGGACTTCAAGAAAATGACTACTTCTACATGACTTCATACCTTTTCTATGCTATTGCAAGTACCAAAAGTTGGCCAAGACTTAACCGGCAGGGTATTTATGATGATACGACTATCATTTACAATCATCTTCCTCATATTCAATATGATAATAGCCTGCACCATTTTAGAAGAGTGAATGATGCATTCACAATGTTGACTGTAAGAGAAATTCAAGGGAATATTGGACTTAGAATTTCACCAGAAGCAGCGATGAAAGTACAAAAATATGGAAGTGTTTTCATATAGTTCCTGAAGTTTACCTATATCAGGTTAGCTGCCTATGATGGGTGTCCACTAACGTTACCTAGATTTGTTGATGATAAATTGGTCTTGATTGTATTTGACTAATCTGCCTGCACATTTCAATCAAGACCAATTTATCATCAACAAATCTAGGTAACATTAGTGGACATCCATCATAGGCAGCTAACCTGATATAGGTAAACTTCGGGAACTGTATGAAAACACTTCCATATTTTTGTACTTTCATCGCTGCTTCTGGTGAAATTCTAAGTCCAATATTCCCTTGAATTTCTCTTACAGTCAGCATTGTGAATGCATCATTCACTCTTCTAAAATGGTGCAGGCTATTATCATACTGAATCTGAGGAAGATGATTGTAAATGATAGTCGTATCATCATAAATACCCTGCCGGTTAAGTCTTGGCCAACTTTTGGTACTTGCAATAGCATAGAAAAGGTATGAAGTCATGTAGAAGTAGTCATTTTCTTGAAGTCCCATGAGCTGTCTATGTAGTGAGTCGCTGATAATCTCAGCCCAATCAATATGTTGTTTTCCTTCACAGACCACGTTGATAAACAGGAACATCCAACCTTCGAACTCGTGTGAATCCCGAAGACCAACTATCCTGCTCAATAGAGTTACCATGTTTGCCACATCTTCCTTTAACAACGATCTGTGAATGGATTTGCCTAATTGAGATTTTCCTTTTCTTTGTTGCAAGAACCATGACTGGGCAATAGTGTTTAAACATTGAGTTTGATTTGTAGTAAAATACTCCTTGGTAGTTCTCAGATTGATGTTGGCATATTGCATCCTGGTAGGCAATCGGAAAACAATAGCAATAGAGGTAAGATCTAGACGGACAATTACTTTATTGTTCGATGAAATAACTTCTCTAGTATTTGGATGATAAGCCTTCATGCACTCCAATACCAGGTCCGGGCATTGTGCTGAAATGGGATGCCCACCTGCTCGAGCCAAACCACTTTCCAATATCTTTCTGGCTAAAGGGGTCCTTTCCTCATTCACAAGAGATGACCAGAAGTCTTGAAGGTAGACATTTCCTAAAATTGTATCACCGATATCTAGAAGCGTACTTCTTAAAATAGGATCATAATCCGGCCTTTGATATTTATACTTCATAGTTTGATTATCAAACTTTTTCTCAAATATGCTGGATGTCTTCAACCCCGCACTGCACTCTTTATTTCCAGCTTCAAAGTAACAAACCAACCATTCAATCAAAAAGATCTGCCAACATTACATTTGACTGAAGATCACCATGTTTTGTATTAAACATTCACATGAATTTGGTCATGCCCAGCTTATCATTTACTCACGGATCTGCATAACATTAATGATGCTCCAGCCTATATGTAGGTTGCTGATTGCCAAAGAAAATAAGGATGCTGATCTGAATTTGAATGACTTAATGAGTGAAGCTTCCAAAGCTACAAGCATTTCATTTCGTCGAGCATTTTGCTAACACTCTACATGTTTTGTTTATGTTCACCACCTTCCTATTTTGGCATTATGTCAAACAAGTCAAGAGCAGTCTCGAGTATTGTGTACACCCTCCATAACTTGTCCATGAACCTGACAATGAACTATTAAAATTCCCTTTGATTCAAGGTTCTCGTCATCTCAAAACCACAGTCCTGTCATGCTTTTCCCCCACTTATTCAGATAAAATTATTACTGAACTGGACTGCCAACTTCCACCACTCGGGCTATGGCACCAATCTGATCATTTATTGCAGGTCTCCAAACTATACAAAGGCTCTCACATTTATCATTCGTTTTGTGTCTGCAAAGGCTCTCTCTCAATTTATCATCAACTCCATTTTGATGTCTATGAAAACTTCTCTATTTTCCTTCTCAGCAGAGTAGCAGAGGAAATCATAGGATTCACAAAAGTGTATGGATTTTTCAGCTCTGGTACTAGAGGTCTCTACCTCTCATAGCTGCCACGGCTTATAAAATGTTTGGAGATAAACACAGAGGCAACCTTTACAAAGAATCCCCAAATGCGTGAGGCTAGTTAATAACCAGCGGGTTTATTCGCCTTGGTGCAGTTATCTTGGACAGCCAATATTTCTTATAAAGTTGGCAAGCTGGTATATAAGCCGTTATTTATCCATTCCAATGTATATATATGCTGTAATATTGTTTATACACTGCTATTAAGCCGTGACAGTAGTTTAAATACTTGGCATGAGGTTGGCTGGCGGCATGATTATTTAATTGATCACATTATAAACAATGTGCATTTGAACTTGTGCGTATGCTGTGGCCCCATATGAATACAAAATTTTAAAACATTTCCCACTGTGAAGGAAAGCCACAGGTTGAGGATCAATTAGTTGGCAAGTATTGGATGAGGTGGCGTGCTTTTATCGCTTCTTTAAAAACGTCCTTACCCTGCACTTCATGAAGAGAACGGCTTGCACATGATCAGATTCTTTATGTTCCAATTCCTTCATAAACCCAGGCTCCCATAACTGATGGCATGTATTCAAACCTCAGTATCACGCCCATCATACACCTGGGGAGACCGTGTGTTTGAGTTGGAATTAAGGTGAGCAAGGTGATATATATGTTAAATAAACCACCTGGTGAGTCTTTCCTTTGCTCACGTGGACAGTAATATGCACTCATTTGTATATGCGGCAGCATGCTGAAAAACCAACTGTGAATGCGTACAGCAGTAGATTGGAACTCCAGCAAATGTAAAATATCGACTTTAATGAGTGCTTCAATAATATTATCTCACTACATTCGAGCCTTTAAGAAACTTCCATATTGTTTATATAATTTAGATCGCCACCCACTGCACATGGTAAATTATCAGAGACTTCATCTGATTTATTTTCATTGTTATCGCTGATTGCCCCCTTTAAAAAAAAAAAAAAACATTTACATGTCTGACTTCTCATGGAGGAATTTTAAACAGGTTAGAGAAATTTTCAAACAAGTTAATAACCGTTTCAAAGAGGTTAAGGAATACGTGTTTTTGGAGAGGTTAATTAACCTACTCCAAAATACGTAATTTGAATCTTATGATTAACCTTTTTGAGGGGTTAATGGTAGGAGAGAAAATATGTGATTTTGGAGAGGTTAATTAACCTCCTCCAAAATACGTAATTTGAAAGTTATCATTAACTTGTTTGAGAGGTTAATGGTTAATGATAAACTCGAAAACTTGTAATTTGGGTCTCTTCATTAACCTGCGATAACTTGGGGCTCAAAAGCTGGATTTTGAAAATTTCAAGTGCTCGGCAGAGCTGGGAACGAGCCGGAGATATTGAAGATTCAAAACTTCACAAAAATTCAGAGATAAATAATCATTTCAACGATCAAAATGGGACGTATTTCACACATAACCATAAGATCAACAAGGTCAAAATTGAGGCATTTTGATGACCAGGTAACAAACCTCTGACAAGGCCACTTTTAACAAGATGATTCAAATCCTTTAACAAGGTCACACCTAACAGTGTGTTTTGTAACCTTTAACAGGGTTGGCTCCTAACAGGGCTCACTTCAGAAGAGTGAAAAGTTGTATTGGTAGTTTTCCCAAATTGGGTTTCCACATTAAATCTTGGTGTCTCATGTGTTCATTTTATTTTCTAATTACTTTATCTTTTTGCAACTAAGTTATTGAGGGTTAATGTACACTAATATATCAAGATTGCTTTGTTAACCGAGTTACAGTGAATATCTAGTTCTAACCGAGCCGTGAGTTTAAAGGAAGTTTGTATTGACATTTAAGGGATTTGGAATTGTTTTAGTAGTAACTAATTCACCCCTCCCCTCTCAGTTACTCTTATATTTCCAACACTAAGATGACAGAATTCCAAGATTAAGAAGCGATTGAGGTGCCAGACTTAATCTGTTCAGAAGCAATCTAATAAAAAACTTATTATGTGTCTTGGAATAGCAGACAATCAAGGAAGGTCGACACTGAAGCCTATAGAACATCTTTACACAGTCCTTTGTATGGAGAAACAGATGGACCCTGCAATGCAAATCGTAGAAAGTGACACAACATGCAATCACTATCATGCCACCTAGCTATTAGATAAGCTTTAATTGCGATCAAAATGTGTTGAACTCTTTTTACTTGTATTTCAATATTATTTATAGTCTGGTAAAAATTGAACCCTAGTTACAAGGTTACTTTTTCTATGTCTATATTTCTTTAGTTTCCGCTCTGTTTCTGTAGACTTGCACATGCTTAGGCCTGCATACAGAAACCATTTATTGGAAGGCTTTATATGTACAACTCAATAATAGTATAAGGCTAGGTTTTCTGGATCATTTTACAATAAAATGAGAGGGCCTTTATTCAAAAAGTCTTCACAGCATAGTAAGAAGTTAGAACTATACACGGAAAGACTGGATTGATTACATGCATTCAAGGAACGAAAAATCAAGAAAATCTGTTGAAAGAATGGAAACCCAAGTAATCAATGTGCCTTTAATAGAGAATTAATTTACACTATTACTCTTTACGAAATCATTTTGGATGTTTGGAAATCTGTTGCAGAAGACTGCATGTCATATTTTATCATTGCTAATGTATATGGAAAATGTTATATTGTTTTAGTGCAGAGATCTTTTGTTGAGGGCATAATAAGTTATTTTTACTTGGCATTTGCAGGCTTTGGTGGCATTGAGGAGTCTTATTCAGCTTAGTGATAGAACTGCTCAAGTTCTGAGAGATTCTTGTCAGTTGGAATCGGTGTTGGAGAGTCTTAGAGTTCAACTTGGAGAGCTGATGCAAGAAGGACATCTCAGTGAATTTGCAAGAGATGTAGAGGCACAACGCCAAGAAGTAGGCTCCATTTTTCAAAAGAAATTGCAAAATACATTACAAAATCCTTGACTGAAGGGGTGCCATCCTTTGTTCTTTATAGCATGAGGGGACTAATGAAATATTATCAAGTTCCTGAGTTGGCATTTTTTTTCTATCATTCTTTTTGTTGTGTATCTTTAAGGAATCCGCAATAAATGAAAAAGTTCACATTTACCACCCTTTTCTTGTAAATTTGGTGGATTGAAAGATGGTTGGCAGATTTTAGTATGCACAAAGTTTTAACGTTAAAATGTAACAATCAATTATTTGTATTTTAGTTTCCACAAAGGGCATGGGGATAGTAACATGTGGATAACATGTGGGATGAAATGCTTATTTTACAAAGAGTAGTAGATGAACTTCGCATATAAATTCTATGATTTTCACATTTAATGGCTATAAACTTCTATAGCCTGAGTGGGCCTGATGACGAAGGCTTGGTTACTCCATATGGGAGGTGCAGATTCAATTTTTTTAGCAAGGCAGGGTATCAATGCCTGAGAAAAGAATACAATCTGTAATAAGGTCACTCCCACCATAAAGTGACTCCTAACCAGCCACAATAATGTGTTTTAAGAATTTCTTAGGTGATGGCAAGTGTTATAAATAAAACTTTGCCATCTTAACAGGATTTCAGTTTATTAAGCCACCAGCAAAAAGGGGTGGCTGGTAGTAGTGATATTGCTGTTCGAGTTTGCTGCTACTGGTGTCATGTGGCATGGAATGGAGCTGTGTTAAAACTTAGCTAGGTTCCTTTGAACGCAACGCAGTCATTGATATTACTGTTGGAGTTTGCTGCTACTGGTGTCATGTGGCATGGAATGGAGCTGTGTTAAAACTTAGTGTGGCCAAGAGAACATGCATTGGCTTCACTGGTATTAGTTTTTGAAGAATTAATGTTTCTGAACACCTCTTTAGTTAGTTATGGAAACCAAAACTTTCAGTTCGTAAAGGTTGTAATTTTCTTATGTTGACTGCTTGAAACAAATGATGAGTAACATGGATGGTGTGCATTGTGGCAGTCTCTTTGATATGTTCCTTGGATGTTGTATGTGGATATTCAGGGTAGAACTTTGAGGGGTGTTGAATTGCTATTGAGCGAAACAAGTGTGGAAACTATGCATCAAGTAGGTCTACATCAAATACTTGATTAAAACCTAAGTATTTGAGAATCAAGGACAAATGTGTCTCCAACAGGACCATATGCAATAACACAATAATGCATGGACTGTAGTGCAGAGGTTCAATCTGCTATTGTTTGCACTTGATCTGCTCATATTAAAGATGCTACGAGTGTTTTTTGTGAACCTTGAATTCATCAGGCACAATAAGCACCATGAAACTTTTTTGTTTGTTTGTGAGAGTATGTGCTGAAGTTCTTGGTGAATATGATGGATGTATTTTAGAGATGTCTCCACATTATGCGCTCCTTTTTTTATTGGTATAAAAATGTGCACAATAGGAAATGCCAAGGGCTGAGTTTGATAAAACCCAATGTGCCTCTAAAATGGGCTGTTTATTACAGAATTATGCAAAGCTTCATTGTAGGCATGTTGCATAAATGGGGATAAAGGTACACTTTTACATATGCAGTATGTGGATAAATCTGTTACTAGATTGAAAGCATGTGCAAAAAATTATATGGGGAAATCTAGCTATCTGCAAGCTTACACCTTGATAATACAAACAAAAAACTAATAAAAAATACTAACCAACAATTGATTTATTGTCAACAAGTTGAATTGCTAAGAAAATTTGAACATTAAATAGATATAGTCAATTACTATGCCTAATTGTATATTATTGTAAAGAAATGAAAGCTTCTCTCTACAAAAATCATGTTCTATGAATATGATAATTGATTAACCTATTTAGGATTTGTGATAGGTTATGTAACCAAATTTGGGAAACTATAGAAATGGAGCTTCTTACTTGATTTTGATAGCTGATCGATAATTGTTCATTGTTTTGATCAATTTTTTGTATTGTTACCCAATATCACAACCTATTGTTTTGTAAGTGAAATGACGAAATTTAAATTCAATTCTCGTTAAAATTTGATAATTCAATTTCATGTACCTCTTTGATCTATAGAGTGCAAATTTGAAATGGTCAAATGTACAATTTTGAAGTCTTCTTGCGCTAATTTTGAACATCCAAGTTTATGAGGCAATCTTGCATCACCAAAAAATAAAATAAAACTCATTGAGGTTAAAGTTTGGTGAAATCGTATCTTTTTGATGAATAATAGATTCTAGATATGTTCAAACAGACTTTGTTAGTAGTTGAAATGGATTGCATCTCCTAGAATAATCAAATTTTCACGTCATTAGCATAAAGAGAATATGATAACAACTATTGCAACAATGTAGAACCTTTTGTGGCAACTTGCAAGTTATTCTTGTCACCATTAGTGACATGTACTAACTTATAACTTGCAAGTCACTTTTGTAATCTTGGATAACAAGATTGAAAAAATTTCAATAACATCACATCCAACTACATCTGCACTATATGAGATATTTAGTTAATCTTTTTCTCTCATAGACATCTCATCAAACAATTGACATTTGTTCAAATCTTCAGCATGATTTTAGTTAGGATTGAGCATGGTAGCTAGTTACAAATAACTTACATTGGGCAATAATGTGCTAACAAGAGCCCAACATCATTATTCAAGGTAGAAAATTTATGCATAATGATGAAATATGTTATCCTTGTTTTCATGTTGCATTTATATCAACTAAATTGAAAGAAATTTCTTTGTAGATTCCAAGGGTGGGAAATAAACAAGTGATTGATCATTTTTTGGAAGAAAAAATAATTCCTTAACTCATAATTAACCATTTCCTATCATGCTCTATTCTGTCTCTATACTGCCGCAATTGGTAAAATTGTTATATCTTCTTCCATACCAAGTTGCGCACTTGAACACGTCATCTTGACATCTTGTCCTGTTTGTACCTAATTGCGCACGTGCCAATACTACTTCTATCAACTACACACATCAAAACTATATCTATTGTGCCAGATAAACTAACTAAGACAATTTTTGAAGTATGCATGCCATAACTTCATCTTCAAGGTTTGCCTTCTATATACTAAACATATATTATTATAAATGAAAACATTCAGTATCTACCTTAGCCAAATTATCAATAATCTCCCCCTTTGGCATTGATGGAGACATATAGGAAAATTAGCTAAGTCCCAAAAACTTACAACATCAAAACTTTACAAAATTGGCCTTAACAAAATTTCTAAAATTCAAAACTTATGGATCATTATACTTAACCATCCTTCCTTATATCTCCTATTTATATTTCATAACTCCCCATTTGATTATAATTCTAGCTAATATATTACTCCCCTTGTCTGATATCACACATATATACAATCTTCTTGATGTCTCCCCCTTTGACATCAATGACAGAGGTGTCAAAAGCACACACACTCTACACACACACACACACGCGCGCGCGCACAGTTTAAAATTTAGATCTATATGTTAGCATTAGGTAGATAGTCGTGCCATACAATCATCAAAACTTGTCTTTAGACTCTTGAAGTTTTTCTCCCATGAATCTCTAACTCCCTCTAATATACTGAGAAGAGCGCAAAGTCTAAAGGATGTGATTTCAACTGCATTCAAGTCTAAATAAACAAACTTCTTAAAAGATGTCTTGACCTTAAGACATTCCTAAACTTGCCTCTCCAGAGTTGCTATTTTCAAAGACAAATTTTCTCTAACAAGTGAAAATATTTTAGTGATTATTTGTTTATTCATTTTAATTAGACCTATCTCATCATAAGCCTTTCCAATCCTTGTCTCCATATCTTCAATTTTCTAATTGGGCTACTAGAGCTGATTTATCGGTACTTCATGCTTCTTCTTTAGCTCTTCATCTTTGTCTTTACTGAACTTTAATGTTAATGTGCACTTGGGATACAATACCTTTACTTCCCATTCACATCTTCTTAGCTCCTTGTTACATGCATCAAGAGCTCCCAAGTCATTTATGATATTGTGACAAATAGTGTCAAACATCTGTGCATCATATTTGGCCTGTATTTGAATAGTTGCAATATCAAATAGGTTGGTGAATTCTATAAGAAATAGATAATACTGGAGGGGGGGGGTGTGTGAATCAGTATTTTCAATCTTTTTGCCCAAAACTGGATATTATTAACTACTTTAATATATGCGTGAGAAAGTAAACCAATAATGCTGAACAATACAAACAACCATCCACAAAGAGAGTTCATAACACCATATTTTGTTAACTAGGGAAACCCTGGCCAAGGGAAAACTCTGGTGGGGATGAAACCCACAAGATGATTCACTATATAAAAGAATCCAGTTAAGGATATTGACCCTGTTAGGAGTCTATGAAGAATGTATAGTGTCTTGAGTCCCTGTTAGGAGACTAGGCCTTGTTAGAAGCCTCAACCCTATTAGGAGTTGGTGGATCACATACAACTGTGTGCAAGAAGAGCCCACTGCCCTAACATGCAACTATACAATAAGTTCTTCAAGAGAATAGATATACATACAATACTGAATCACTTGTTGTACTTCACAATTCTTCTGATTGTCAGTTCTTCATACAAAGGGTAACTGTGCATACATCAATTTGCATCATATCTCGCATCACATAACATTACTTCGCATCACATATCATAATATTGCACACACTTTAACTTCGCATTTGAATTTCTTTACTTATATCAAACATATTAATAAATTCTTCCTTAGTTGGCTCACATATCATCCTTAGAGTCAGCTCATCAAGATTTAGTAATCAAAACAATTATGCAAGTCGTACAAGTCAATTTGTTGACATGCTCTGTTCTGTACTGTGAGATAACTGCATTAGTATTTCCTCCATAACTTGAACTAGGTTGCTTGTACGGACATGCACACTGGTATGCATAATCATGATGATGTCATACATCTAGGGTTAACTGCGCAAGAGAATATTTCAAGGGAATATTCCGCTATCAACAAATCTTGTCATGTTGCTGAAACATTGTCCAATATTTAGACAATTTTCCTTCACAAATAATCATAGCTAAACTACAAAACATATTTTTCCATAAATGACACCCACATATCTCATCTTATTTTATTGATTGGTCATATTGCCAACAATCTCCCTATTTGGCATTGATGGCAACATTTTGGGAAAATTGGCTGAGTCCAAACATGCTACCATACCAATTAAAGTAAATAACAATAACATAGTAAAAACATTGTATTCATGTTTTAAAAAGATTACATCCCTTATAACTCCGATTACAAAGCTTGCTTAAGGTAAAGCTTACTATTATATGTCAAAGATACAACTATATAACTTACATTTACAATTGCAATTACAATTTTCCTTATTTCTCCTCCTTTGACATCAATGACAAGGGTGTCAACAAAATCCAATCAAAATCTTAAAGCTGCATCAAAACTTGGAGAAGCAATCACTGAAGTTAGTCTTCAATTGCGCAAGGTGTTTCTTCCAACTATCTTTTAGTGCATTAGACACACTGATTAGCACACATAGAGCATATGCGACTAACTCTGCTACATTCAAATCTGTAGCCACAAACTTGTCATATGAGGTCTTGGTTGTCAAACATTCCTCCAACTGATTTTGTAACAATGTAATCTATGGGGATAAATGGTCCCTCAAAAGAATAAATCTTTTTAGAGCTTTCTCCTTTTCTACTTGGATATCCCTGATGCTATCATGAATTGCTTGTAGTGTATGGTCAAAGATTTCTCATTTCTGATTCTATTTCAAAAAGTTATTAGTGAGTGTTTGAACCTTAGTTACTTTCTCTTTGATTTTCTCATCAAAACTATGAAGGTGAAGATATGCCATGTTGCATTTAGCATATATCAGCTTCCCTTCCTCCATACTCTGCCTTAATGCCTTAATGCATACATTTAGTATTTTTATATCATTTCTTATATTTGTACACATGGTATTAAGAAGTTTTACCATCATGCTTAGTCTATGTTTGAATTGTAGCAACATTGGTAAGGATTGTAAACTCATTGTCAAAGGTTTTGCACAAAATTGCTGCTCTTTGTTGAATGTCTATAGGTGTATCAATAGAACTTACTATCTTTTCAAATCTATCCAAGACTGAGGTTAAAGTCTTCTCAATAGACTTGACCAATTTCTTCTTTTCAAGGAGTTTACTTAAAGAAGAAATAAGGTTTTATGCCTCATCTTCTTCATTTGACTGTATTGCTACTGTAGTGATCACTACTACTTGTGTAGGTGGTATAGATAGTTTTACAACTATTGTGGATGTAGGCACACTTGTAGTAGCTGCTTCAGTGCTAGATTCAAATTTCTTTGCAAAAGGTGCATCTTCTTCCTTTTGCTCCTGTTTTGTTTGATCAGATGAGCTACTGTAATCAACAATATCGCCAACAATGCTGGGGCCAAAATCTTTAAATGGGTCTTTAGTTCTATCCACTATCACATTGGTGTTATCTAGTTGCATAGATTCATTGCCAATGCTAATGTGTGGTGAATCATTTGGTTTCCTTAGAACTGTGAGGTGGACTAACTGTTACCATAGTAGGGCTTGTCTCCTCTATTTGTACACTTTTCTTAGACTTCCTAGGCATAGGGCTTGCCTTCTCTAGCTGCACACTCTCCTTAGACTCTATAGGCATAGTAGACATGTATGAGACTATTGCCTTTTGAGTTTCCACATTCACTTCATAATTTCTTCCCATAAGAAGAATAGATATCTTCTTATTTCTCAATAATGGTGCTATTCCTTTCAGAAATTCCATTATCATTTCCTCATTATTTATTATACATAATTTTTTCACCATATTTATCCTTATTTGCTTATCTTCCTCAATTACTCTACGTTTCCTGATTCTTAGTCTATTGTACAAATCTTTAGGTATTTGACCTCTTATGCTATCGAACCTTTTATCTTTTAGGATCATATTTCTAACTACAACATTCTCTAGCTGTCTTCTATCCATATTATTATACAAGTCATAATATTTATTCAATTGCACAAAATTATTGTCATTAATGATTTGCATGTTAAGATTTTCTACCTTTGGTTTCCATGTTTTTCTTCCTATTGATGTCTTTGCTTCTTGATCTGTTGGTTCTACTAGTCTGTCACCACCAATTTCTTCTTTAGATTCAGAGGAATTGAATTGCAAGGTTCTTCTCCTCTTACTTGGTCCACTTGTAGTTTTCTAACTCTCTTCTTAGTTTTGGTTTTCTCAAGCCTTGTGGACTTCCTTGGTGTTGACGCTTCCTCTATTTTCTTTGGATTCCTTAGAGGTTGTTGCTGCGCAACTATTACATATGGCATTGTAGGTGTTTGTGCACTTGTTTGTGGAACTATGAACTCTTCAGTAGGTCTAGCCACTGCAATAGGTGTAGGGGTCAATAGTTCAAATTGACCGCTAGCCTGCATTACCAAGGCTATCCCTTTCACCTCTTCAAATTCCTTTCTTGACATTCCTGATTCCTTTAAGATAGAATCAATTACTTTTTCTACTTTCTTATTGGAGTTCATGACTATTTGATTTGTTTTGACTTCTCTCATCTTCTCAGTGTATGTTCCCCATCTAGGGCATTCAGAATCAACTTCTGAGTGTAGAATTATCTGTGCATATCCTTCAATCAGTTCATCACTCATTTCATAACCCATAGGTTCAATGAACTTTACTTGAGGAACTACTGCCTCCATGCATGTGAAATCTGTTTCTACCATAAAACATAGTTCATCCTTATATTTCTCTACCAACGCAGGAGGTATCCTATACCTTTGCTTCATTTCAACTTGGAATGATTTCATCATTTTGTCAATATCATTATCTCTGACTGTTTCTAATTTAGTTCTGTATGCACAAGTGATAGTTTTCATTGCACACTCACTTCCATCCCAATTTGAAATACTAGGAAACTTCTCTGTTGCGTAGAAGAATATATGAGTCAATAGGGATTTAAATCTAAAGACTACACTCCTAGATTTCTTGATTTTTGATATGTTATCCAACAAATGAATTTGGATAATATCACATCGATTAACCTTTTCACCCTTTATTGCCATCACATAAGCTGAATGAAGAAATCTAGTAGGGACTGAATCTATCCTAGATCCATGGTTGAACTTATATCCCAAAATTTTATAGACAAATCTCACTCCATCATCTTGAATAGAGTTGATCTTCATATTTCTGCCATAAAAACTTGTGTTGAGGTTTGTATCAACTAACTTACGCACATTCTTTATGATGCAGTGCAAGGTAGGAGAATCCCTAAAGGAGATGTCCTAGCTCCTTATGATATAATTGCACATCGAAAACACAACAACAAGAAGCAACAATGCAAGATTTGATACCAAATTACAATGATTTATTCATAAAATATAACTGTTACATGCAATGTGCCGGGCTGTAAGGCCTTCCTGGTTATGGCCAAATACAATAGAAATTACAATAACAGTTCTACAAGATTCCTCAAGATCCAACTTACAAAACCAATCCCAGATAGCTCAGATTTGTAACATAACATCAATCTAGAAGAAACCACCAAGGTAATCTAAACTTGTGCTCGCAAGCCCACTAAAAAATCTCCTTATTTTCCAACTATAGCCTTAGCTTTGCTCCAAGTTCATCCAAGATCAAAGTGTTAACTGCCTCACATTTGATGCTCTTTCCATACACTCACAACTTCATCATAATCATGCTATAAACTGCCTGACATTTGACGCTCTGTTCACTAACTTAGGAAAACTCACCCTTCAGTTGCTCCCACACTCACTCCTCCTTCAAATGAATGAATTACTCCCTCATGAATCAATAAAATACTTCACCACAACCCCTAATTATACCAATCTAAGCCACAATTCGGCCCAAAATGCCAAAAACTAACATTAAATACTTGAAGAGCCACAAGTCAGCCTCCAACAACAATCAACTCTCTTAGAAATTGATACTTGAGAAAAATCACGATATCTCCTAGCTCTGATTGAATTGGAACTTGCGTTTTGAACTGTGGGTAATAATTTAGGTCCTATATAACCCCTTAATTGTGGAAAGGCTGATTCACCAAGGATAAGTGCGCATCCATCTTGAAAGTCAAGCAAAGAAAACTATTGTGCAAAACTGCCAGAAATCAATACTCCAAGAGAATTGCCATATCTCCCAACTTATAAAGAATTAGAACTTGCGCCTTGGATCATATATATTACTATAGTCCCTCTTCAATATTTGCAAAGTTCATCCTCTCATTCATTATGAAACAATAGTTATACACCCTGCAACAGGGACCCAAAAACCATAAAACACAGTTCCACCAACAAGGTACAAACAACTCAAACTTCATCTTACTCCATCCAATCTCTATGCAATCTTGAGGAAAGGTTCTCCAATGTGTCTCCAACACATCCCTAACCATAAAAATCATAAATCCACAAAAATCCAAGCTCGATGCTCCTGCATCAGACTCCCTAGGTATATAGAAAAGTATGTCCCATACTTTGATGCCCAAAGAAAGATCTGCAACTAACTTCATCTTTACCAAAGGCTTCCCCTTCATCAAAGTCAATAGAAAAAATTTAAAAAATAAACCATCTATGATTCATCCACCGAAACATTAGAATCAAATACACATCAACAACCCAATCAACATGCTCACACCTAAGAACAAATTGAACATAAGGCTTCATCAACAAACCGTCATCCACATCAGTAATTAGTGAATCCACACTAGCAGCAAAAAACTCCATATCAACATCAATATGTAACTCCTCAACCACATATGCCAAAATCTCAACACTAGCAACCTCATTGCTCAAAACAAGATGCTTTGCAATACACAACTCATCGCCAGCAACAACTAGATCATCCATGACCAAGTGCTCTGCAATGTCCATGTCAGATCCAGCCAACTAATCATGAAAACCAATGTCTATCCCAACATCAACAAGGTTAGGAATATTTTTAGTAACAACCTCTAGCTACTCTGCAATTTCTGTATCAAACTCCACAAACTGATCAACAAAACCAACCACTTCCACCTATGCCATCTCCTCTCACAAAAAAGTCTCTCAACCAGCCAAACAACTCTCTTCCAGATCGGTAGAATCCAGATCCAAAAACATCTATAAAATGCCTTCCTCATCCTATCCTTATCTCGATCATCTAAACTAGTTTCAAACTGAGTGAACACCTTCTTAGTTTGATCAGCCAAACTAGCTTCAAACTAAGAAGACATCTTAGAAAAATTCCTCTCCACTACATCATGGAGATTCATAATCATCTTAGGGTCCAATCCTCTTGGAGCCATCTCCCAAGATCTTTCTAAACCCTTTGCAAAAAATCCTTCCCATTCTCCTTGTGACAATTTTGAATTTTTTGCAAGTTAGATCGCAACTTGCCACCTTGCATGAACAATCAAGAACAACATCATAAGTCTAGGACCATGGTTCTGCAACCCACAAACTCTCTATGATCATGCCTCAACAAGATCAGTCTTCCATCTTTGCATCCATTGATCCATCTGCAAGCCTTCTATAATTGAAATTCAAAAAAATAATCTGCCACCTCGCAACCAAGAGATCTAGGACTCCAGAAAGAAAATCCACCACTAGATCAAAGATCAAATTAGATCTACTTCTCCACCCAAGTCCTCATGCAAACTGCCACAACTTTGGTGATCTATCTACACACTCAAGAACAACCTTCACTTTGATACCATCTGATGTAGTGCAAGGTAGGAGAACCCCCAAAGGAGATGTCCTAGCCCCTAGTGATATAACTACACAACATAAACATGACAACAAGAAGCAACAATGTAAGATCTGATACCAAATTATAATGATTTATTCATAAAATATAACTATTACATGCAATGTGCCGGGTGTATCACCTAATTTAGTGTTGTAATATGAATACTAACTATTAAATGAAAGCATTAACAATACTAAGTAAGCTAACACTTAAGATAGGACCGAGGGTTATCACCACAAAATGAAGAAAACCAAGAATGGTAGGCTCCTAATGGCATAACACATGATACAAAGGATTTTTCCCTGATTAAGATATGTATGTTCACATGTACGCTCAAGTTTTAGATAGATGGATGGAGTGGATGAAGCAAAGTTTCAACAATGGATTCATGGAGGTATTTCAACATTATAATAGTATTTTGGTAGTTTTTAAGCTCTCAAAATAGCATTATAAGTTTGCTTCAAAAGTGGATGATGTTTGTGAAGGGAGAGGCTTCTATTTATAGGCCAAGGGGTAGAGGGATGGATGGTCAAGATGCAAGGATGGCAAGATGGTGAGGGAGGGATAGGATGCACTCAAAGGGGAGCACATGGATTGTGCTTGTTTGAAGCCAATTAGGAGGTGACACATGTCACAGGGTGATTGGATGTGAGAGGGTAGGATATGGGTTGGTCAAAGGAGTAATGAGGGAGGTTGAGCCATAAATGGGTATGGTTGGGTCACAAATGGAGATTGTTGGGTCATAAATGTTGGAGGGTGAGGGGAGAATGAGATTGTTGACTTTGGCTTGGGTTAGCAAGTCTTAATCCATGTTTATGATTGTGCACATGATTAGAAGAGGATTAGGCTTGGATTAGAGGGGGATTAGGGGGTAAGTGGCTTAGATTTGATGGGATGAGTTATTTAGGTGGCTAAGTGAGGTTAGTATGTGTGAATGGGTTGGATTAGGGGTTAGGATAGGGTTTAGGGAGGCTCTTAGGATTTTAGATATTTTATTAAATGATTTATTTAATAAAATGGGGATATAAAATTAAATTGAGTAGATTTGAGGATTTATTCAATTTAATAGAGGAATAGGGATTTAATTAATAAATTGATTTTGGGTGATCTTTTAATATTATCAATTGGACTATAGTTAATTAAATTAACAAATTAACTAAGGGATGACAATAGATTAATTAAATATTAAATACTTAATTAATGATGCCTTAGGAGATGACTAAATAGGATTACTTAAGTGATGTAATCAGATTTGGGTGTCTACACCGGGCTGTAAGGCCTTCCTAATTATGTCCAAATACAATAGAAATTATAATAATAGTTCTACAAGATCCCTCAAGATACAACTTACAAAATCAATCCCAGGTAGCCTAGATTTGTAACATAACGACAATCTAGAAGAAACCACCAAGGAAATCTAAACTTGTGCTTGCAAGCCCACCAAAAATCTCCTTGTTTTCCAGCCGTAGCCCTAGCTTTGCTCCAACTTCATCCAAGATAAAAGTGTCAATTGCCTCACATTTGACACTCTTTCCATACACTCACAACTTCATCATAGTCCTGTTGTAAACTACTTGACATTTGGCGCCTTGTCCACAAACTCAGGAAAACTTGCCCTTCAGCTACTCCCACACTCACTCCTCTGAATGAATGAATTACTCCATCATGAATCAATAAAAGACTTCACCACAACCCCTACTTATACCAATCTAAGCCACAAGCTAGCCTAGAATTCTAAAAACTAACATTAAATAATTGAAGAGCCACAAGTCGGCCTCCAACAACAATTAACTGTCCAGAAATTGATACTCGAGAAAAATCACGATGTCTCCTAGCTCTGATTGGATTAGAACTCATTCTTTGAACTGTGGATTTTAATTTAGGTCCTCTACAACCCCTTAAGTGTGCAAAGGTTGATTCACCAAGGATAAGTGCACATCCATCCCAAAAGTCAAGCACATAAAACTGTCACACAAAATTGCTAGAAATTGATACTCCAGGAGAATTGCCATATCTCCCAACTAATAAAGAATTATAACTTGCACCTTGTACCATAGATATTACTCTAGACCTTATTCAATTGCTTAAAAGTGCATCCTCTGATTCATTACAAATAATTATTTATATGCCTTCCAATAGGCACCCATAAACTAGAAAACACAATTCCAACAACAAGGTGTATATGAGCAATGTTAGTATGCTAATAGAAACCAAATTTAAATAAAGCTTCTACAAACTAAAAAAATTTCATAAACTTCAAGATAGACTAAGATGAACTCTCAATTGAGAATATGAGCCATTAATGGACTCTCTCAATAAGAAGCTCTCTTGTTGAGTAGCTTTATCTAAATGGATAGGATGTGTGCTCAATATGCTTCCAAAGGCTTCAATGGATGATTGTGGATTTTTAGTGTGGATAGATGGCTTTAGTATGGATTTGGATCTCAAAATAGCATTATAACTTTACTTCATGGATTGTGTTAAAATGGCTTGGAAGAGGATTCCTTAAATAGGCAAAGGGCTTGAGGGATCAAGGGCTAGGATGCAAGGATGGGAAAAAGCTCATGGAGGGCTTAGATTACATGAGAGGAGAGCACATGGATTGTGCTTCCTTACAACCAATCAGGGAGTGACACATGTCACAGGGTGAGAGGATGGATAAAAGGGCAAGGATGAGTCAACAAAGGAGGCTCAAGAGATATAATCTTCATAAAGACCCTTCATAAGTACTTTGTAAGAACATTTATGACTTTGTGGGATTTATAAAGTTTTGTGGTTGAAGATATTTGTGAGAGATACCATGAAATTAAAATTTGAGGGTTCAGGGAGGTTTTAACAAAGAGTCAGATTGGCGGAAGATGGGTTTCGGAGATCCCTAGGACTAGGATTGTGGATCTTGAAAGATGAGGCTTGGTGGATTGATTTGGATTGGTGGATCCCTAAGACTAGGATTGTGGATCCCTAAAGCTAAAGGTGAGGAGTGATTCAAAGAGATACTGATGCATAAGCTGGGGTAGGAGAGACGGATGCTAGATATGGATGGGGGATAATGGAGATGAAGGAAAACCATTGAAGCTTTTTTGAGCAAGGGGATACTTCAAAGAGAAGTACCACCATGTAGTTGAGCACTAGATTTTCTATAGGACTATTGGTTAATTGCCAAGGTTACCAAGAACATCAAGGCCTTTTCAGCAACTGTCCAGAGGATTGACGAACTGAATCAAAACAAACACGCAAGGATTGCCCCAGTATCACACATGAATCCTAGAGGAAGCAGTGTGGAAACGACACTGGGTAACCCACAAGAAAAAAAGAAAACAAGCAAAAGACATGATCAAGACCTTACGCTCTGATTGCCCCATTCACAGTATACCATGATATGGAAGATTGTGGCAACCTTGAGGAGGGAACAAGGAGATTGCTTGGAAAAGATATTTCAAGACCCAATAGGGAAGAGTCCAAATCAAAAGAAAGCAAAAATCCAAAAGAGAACCGTTTGCCAACGAGATGGGTAGGACGAGGTACTAACGGACCAAGATCAAACATGAGGAAAGCTACCTGCAAGGACCTATCGGAGAGCACCTAAGCTGGTGGATTTGGATGAGTGATGCGTCTGGCAAGCTGAACTAAGAAAGATAACACTTTGGTGATAGGAAATCTAGCTAAAGGATGCATTGGAATAGCTAACCAAGATGTGCAATGGGTGCAAGATGCTGATCAAGGACGAACTGACACGAACACTGGATAGATGCAATGGTACTAAGCTAAAGAGGATGTACAAGCTGACGTACCAAGATATTTACAAGTTGAAGTTGACCAAGATAGTTACAAGTAGGCAAAAGCTTAGGATGATAGGATAGCGGGATGGTTCGATGTTGTGCAAGATGCGAAAGCTAAGGGTGGGGTGATAGCGAAAGATATGGATTTGGCAGGATGCATCCAATGATGATGAGAGATTTTGTGACCAAGGATAGCTAGAGGAGTAGGATGAGATGGCTGGATAGGATGGTAGATAGCTAGGATTATGATGGATATAAAGAGATGACATTGGGTTTGCATGAGGATAGCCTAGAGCTAGATACCAATGACAAGGGAGGATGGACAAGACAAGGTCTCCAAGGAATATAGTGCCCCCAATTAGAAGATAACATGTGGAAGGAGGTCTTATGATGGATGTGATAGGATTGAAGCTAGGATGGAAAAAGCTGAAGGGGCTAGGGAGATGGATGATAGCTGAGATGATTGGCTGAAGCTGCATAAGATTAGTGGATGGTGTGAGATGGAAGCTGGAGGATGGAGGATAGGTGGATAGGTTGGAAGATGGAGTTGGATGTCAAGATATGACCAAAAGCATGAGGGTGATAGGCTAAGCTGGGGATGGTAGGATTACGCATGATGCTTGTTTGCCAAGTTTTCATCATGGTACTTGTCCAAGGCGCTTGAATTGCCAAGTTTTCACCAGTGGACGCTTTATTTTTCTTTTCTTTTTTGACTTTTTGACTTTGGACTTAGCTAGAATGATTTTGGCTTTCTTCAGCTATTTTGGCTTTTTTGGGATTTTTCACTAGCTGTTGGAATGTTCAATTTTGTTGTTAGCTGTTGGTACAGTGGATGTGTGATTTATGCAATAGATCGGATTAGATGGGATTGATGGTAGGAGATGGAGGGATGAAAATGCTGGAAAGGAGCATGAGAGGGGGATGCTTTCAAGAGCAACATTGGCACATGTTGGAATGGGTGTGAAAAGAGCATATGGGGGATAGATGGTAGATGCGGGCGTGATGGAGGATTTGTGGAAGCGTGCTTGGGGATATAGGCACCCAAGATGGAGTTAGGAGATGGGGGACATGAGTCACTAGATGGGGGATTAGCAATGGTGGATGCCATCATGCATTGGGTTTCAACTTTTTTCTTGGGGATCCACATGGTTTTGGATTTTCTTTTCATAGGCTTTTGCATTGTTTTGCATTCTTTGATTGGATTTTTCCTTTTTGGAGTATGTCTTTTAGAATAGACATATGATTGCCTAGGATGTGGATTTTTAGCTTTATGCATTTTGAAGTTGGCATTTACATTGTTGTGGTAAGCTTTGGGAAGATGGTTAGGAGAAGCTTTGTGAGATGGAGAGGATATGAAAGAGCATGTAGGGGGATGATGATGGATGATGTGCCCTGATATGTGCCTTTTTTGATCTTGCATAGAAATGGATGGAATAGGATTTTTATGATGGCTGATAGGAGGATGGAGGATGGTAGATTTTGGGACATAGGGACCCAAAATGGATTTAGCGGATGAAGGGGGGATATGGTAGGTTGTTTTGGGTTGCAAAGATGGTGGAGGGGGGATGACATAAGATTTCTTGAAGGAGTGATGGGAGGCTGGCATGGTGGGCTTGGAGATAGGCTTAGTTTGGGGGTGTGGTGTACCAACACCTTTAGATGGTGAGCCTTTGGATACATATCCAAGACCATGAAATCCTAGATTTTTTTGTGCAATAATAGGCTCTCTGATTCCTTGCTCTTGTGGTCCTAAACCTTGACCTTGATAATGCCATCGATTGAGCATTTGAACAAGCTGAGGAAACTTTTTGCTTGCAGAAAATGGTAGAAGTGATTTATTAGGTGTATTGCAATGGGGAGATACTGTTCTTAATTCTTCTGCTGAGAGAGGGCCACCGTGGATGAATGTAAGTGAACCAAGAGGGTAGATTATAGATGGTGGAATAGCTTGGATAGGTGGTAAGATGGAAGCATGGAGCGGGGGAGATGGAAGGATAGGATCTTGATGTAGCTGGTGGGATGACAAGATATCTTGTAGTGGAGGAGATATGGCTTGAGGTTTTGGAGATGGAGGAGATGGTGACTGCACTATGGATGGAAGACATGGTACAATGATATCTTCATTTATGCTTTGGGGGATGTCAACATGCTTTTGGGCAGGATCTTGATAGGATTGGTTTGGAGTGGATGGTGCGATAGGAGGTGAAGGGATGGATTCTTCAAAGGTAGCGGATGGATAGATGGGAGATTCAGTAGTGGAGATGGGTGAGTAGAAGATGGATGCATAAGGGT
Source organism: Cupressus sempervirens (assembly GCA_028749045.1). Classification (NCBI taxonomy): domain Eukaryota; kingdom Viridiplantae; phylum Streptophyta; class Pinopsida; order Cupressales; family Cupressaceae; genus Cupressus; species Cupressus sempervirens. The sequence continues at coordinate 72,673,432 of CM053792.1, read as the reverse complement.
CATTATGAGAGATTTGGGAAATGCTTGGAGGTGATGTGGATAGGATTTGGAGGGATTTGACAGGTGGTGGGATTTTGATGCTTGCAGGAAGTGGAAGGATTTTAAGCAATTTGATGGATGGTATGGGGATGATAGCTATGGGAGATGGAGGTGATATTATAGATGGGGAAGCTTCATCACTGACTACTTCACGTGGTTGGATTAGATGACATGGCTTATCGACTGTTGGAGGCAACTTTTCTTGTATTTTCTCTAGGAGATTCCTTGGAGACTCGTGTGTCAAAGGTGGAGGTGGATTGACAGGAATAGCTAGTGTGATGGGGGTGGAAGATTGGAAGCTTGGTTGATGGGGTGATGGAGGGGAAGCTGGAATATCAGATGGCATGACTAGATAGTTTGGAATAACTCTTGGATTTTGGGGGATGCTTGGGGGAATGTTTCTAAGGCTTTCAATATACCCGTCATAGTCAACAAGATTTTCATCATCATTGGAATAGGAGGTGGCAGGAGCAAGGACAATGCGACCAAACACATCATGATAGGATTGGTACTTCATGCTTTTATGGTGAGTTTGATGGGGATGGGGTCTTGCATATGGATGAACACGGAAGCTCATGGTTGGATTTGGATTAAGCACAGATTTTGGATTGGCTGATGAAAGATTTCCTAGGGAGAGTCAAAGCTGCATGACAGACCTAAGGAGGATTGGCTGGAGATTTTTGGCTTTCCTGTGGATGGAAGACTTCAAGGGCATGCTGTCAAAAAGTGAGAGTTTTGCTTTCCTATGTGCTGGATTGGTGGAGATTGTGTCAACCTAAGAATAGACTAATGATCCTATGGGCATGACACGAGATTGATCACTTGTGGATCCCAACCTTTAGCTCAAGGTGATGAGGGATAATAGGTGACAAAGCTAGATTACTCTAGACAAAGCTCTGTCAAAAGGATAACCGTGGTGAGGCTGGTGGATTGGTCGGATTGATTGGATAACAAATTCTAGCAGAATGACAACAACTCTCTAAAGGCTTGGGTGTGATTTTGGATTGGGTTTCTAGCTGGCTAGGGGGGGATGATTTGGAGAGACTTTGGATTTGAGATTGTTCTAAAGCAAGGAACTAGATAGATTTGGTTGCAGCGGGGGAGCTTGGATGATTTTCTGATGAGGCAGTGACTACACTAAGTATGCCTTGAGCTGGGAGATTTTTGCTTTTTTGGGATTTTGACCAAAGTTGGAAAACATTCATTCAAAAGCTATGAACAAATAAGCATACAAAAGTTTTGAGCAAGCACGTCAAACACACCAACATCCTAGAAAGCTTTCTACAAGGATGAAATTTGTTATAGCTCGGGAGTCCTCGATATATGCAAGGTACATGAGGCCCAAATTCGTAGATGAAACCAAAAAGATGTCACACAGTCGAGAGGAGCGGTAACCCACTTCTCCTCTTTCACTTCTCAAGGGTATAAAGTTCCTTGAGGCTTAGCCCGAGTGACAAAATTTTGATCCCAAGAGAGGTGTCTTTGGATTCACCTCCCAATCTTTATACTTTGCCAGAACGCTAGAGTTGAGGTCGTCCCAAGGGGTGATGAAATCCCCAAGCAGGCCTCCTAAAAAGCTAAGACAAGATTTTGGATCCTAATCTCATGCACCCAAGATGGCCTCGAAAGACGACAAGGGGAGAGAAGACTTGGATGATCTTGGGCTAAAAAACACGCTTGTTCTTTTACCAACTGATGCTTAAGTTTTCTGATCTAGACTTTGCAAGCACTCATGTTTAAGATACAATGTTTATTCCAAATTTGAAGCGTCGACAAAAATAAAATTGATCGAAGAATGCGAACAAGAAGAAGAGTTAGGGTCAACAAGAAGGTAAACCCATGCGCCTGGAGGCCCTCCACGTCAAGTATCGTAAGGCATTCAAGATTGAGTGTGAGTTTATTTTAAGCCCAAAACAAAGGTGTGTGAGATTCGATTTCAAGCGCACGCTCGGAGGCCCTCCACGTCAAGATTTGTCCAATTTTTATGCCCAAATGAAGTGTGAGCGAGATTAATGCGCATTCAAGAAATTTTCTAACTTAGAAAAACCACTAAAAACCCAAGTGAGTGGAGTTTGATTTGCGTGGAGCACTTAACACCCTCTTAGGTGGACCCATCCCCATAGATGGCACTGAGATTGCAACCAATGGTTAAATTGATGGGTGATTAAAGAGGGTGAGTCCAACGACAAAATCACTCAAAGCATTTTTATTTGTTTTTATAACTTAAAAGATTACAAAAATGTAGATTCTTTTTATGCTCCAAAAGATGATTATTTGATCTATGGCATTCAAGATTGGATTTGTTGTTTTAATCATGCATTCATAAAAAAAAAAAACTTTGATTTTAATCCATGGCACTCAAGAGTGATTTTAGCAACATGCATTCAAAGACAAGTGATTAAACATTCAAGGTTTTTCCTTTGAGCATTCAAGATTGAGATTTTGTGTGTTGTTTTAAGAACTTTGAAGTGGTTTGTTTTAACCTTAGATCATTCAAGATTGTTTTTGGACTCAAAAGTGAAAATGACTCTTTGGACTTTGCTTTTCATTCAAGATTTTGTGTTCTAGTTTGCATGTTTTAAGCCCAAAAATGATATTCATAGATTGTTTTGATGCATGAAAAACCTAAGAAACATTCAAGATTTTGCAACAAGACATTTGTTTGGAACAAATAACCAAGCTTTTTAGAACAATTTTGGCAACCATTTAGGACTCTTAGTTTTCATGAGATTTTTAAAAGAACTTTAACATATTTGCAAATGAGGTTCATTTTATCCTTGATTGATGCTTTGAGTTTGATTTAGATTTTAGTGTGCACTTAGTGTTGATTTTGAACCTTTTGAAATGGAAACTTGAAGTTCTTTTTAAATTCCCAAAAATGAAGTGTTCCTAACTTTGCATGAATGCATCTAAAACCTTGATGTTGCAAGGATGCAAATGATTAGATTGGTTTAGTTTCACTTGTTAAAAGATTTTTTCTTTTTTGAAATTTTTTAATTTTTTAATGGATTTAAGTATGATTTGGGGGTTCATTTTAAGCACTAAAAAGAAGTGTGTATGATTTTGCTTCCTTAAAAAAAAATAAAAATGGCCAAGATCTCCCACAAGAAGAAGAAGAAGAAGTAGATGGAATAAGAAGAATATAGACAAGAAGAGGAAGAATAATTCCAAGTGCTTTGTCCACCTATAAGCTTGAAAAATCTGCAAATACTATGAGATAGACTATGAGTTCCTTTGTCTTCTTCATGCTCATGTGGATCTGCAAAACCAATTTATACAATCCTACCAATCACAAAAATAAGCAAAATTAGCCAAAATCAGCAAATGACATACAAAACTTGACTAAAAAAGCTAATGAAGATGACCCATGCGGGGTCCCACCGGGCGTGCCAAAATGTATATGAGCAATGTTAGTATGCTAATAGAAACCAAATTTAAATAAGGCTTCTACAAACCAAACAAAATTCATAAACTTCAAGATAGACTAAGATGAACTCTCAATTGAGAATATGAGCCATTAATGGACTCTCTCAATAAGAAACTTTCTTGTTGAGTAGCTTTATCTAAATGGATAGGATGTATGCTCAATATGCTTCCAAAGGCTTCAATGGATGATTGTGGATTTTTAGTGTGGATAGATGGCTTTAGTATGGATTTGGCTCTCAAAATAGCATTATAACTTTACTTCATGGATTGTGTTAAAATGGCTTGGGAGAGGATTCCTTAAATAGGCAAAGGGCTTGAGGGATCAAGGGCTAGGATGCAAGGATGGGAAAAAGCTCATGGAGGGCTTAGATTACATGAGAGGAGAGCACATGGATTGTGCTTCCTTACAACCAATCAGGGAGTGACACATGTCACAGGGTGAGAGGATGGAGGAAAGGGCAAGGATGAGTCAACAAAGGAGGCTCAAGAGATAAAATCTTCATAAAGACCCTTCATAAGTGCTTTGTAAGAACATTTATGACTTTGTGGGCTTTATAAAGTTTTGTGGTTGAAGATATTTGTGAGAGATACCATGAAATTCGAATTTGAGGGTTTAGGGAGGTTTTAAGCTTGCTTAGGGTTGTAAAAATGATTAGAGGAAGGGTTAGAGATGGCTTAGGACTAGGCAAGTGGATGGCAGGTGGATTGCAATTAATGAGGTTGGGGTGAAGGAGGAGATATTTTTTAACTTTGGCTTGAGTTAGCAAGTCTTAACCCATGTTTAGGAAATGTGACAAGGTTAGGAGGGGATTAGGATTAGGGTTAAAGACATCTTCTAGAAGAGTCTAGGCTTTGGATGAGGATGAAGACTTTCTAGAAGAGTCTAGAACTTCCTAGGATAAGATTTTATGAAATAAATAAAGTTTTATTTATTTCAAGGGTTTGGGTTGAGGAGATATTTATTAAAATATTTTTAATAAACATGAGGATTAATATTTAATCTTGATTAAATATTTTGAGTTGGGATTAGGGGTAGGGAATGATGGGATTAGCCTTTAATCAAAATTAAAGAAGGATTAGAAGATTTTGGAAGAGGTTAGTGGTCTTAAGGAAATTGGCCAAGTTTTGGGCAAAATTTTTTTTTTTATATTTATTTTGGGTTTTTTGGTCAATTTATTAATTAAATAATTAATAAATAAGGAAATAATGTTTAAATAAGATTTAAACATTTTTGGGAGGGATTCCTTAATTAAATATTTTTAATTAAGATAAAGAGATTTAATGGCATAAAAATTGATTAATTAATTAAATAAATAATTAATTAATAAATGATGATGTCATCAGGACTTTTTCAGAAAATAAAAATACTTTATTTTCTAAAGGTTTTTAGGTGTCTACACAAGGTACAAACAACTCAAACTTCAACTCACTCCATCCAATCTCTATGCAATCATGAGGAAAGGTTCTCCAATGTGTCTCCAAAACATCCCTAAACATGAAAAGCATAACTCCACAAAAATCCAAGCTCGATGCTCTTGCATCACTTTATGTTCACAAGATTGCATTCTTCATTGCTCAAACTTGTGACCTTGTGAATTAGGTCATTATCAATGCATATGATTGAATCTCCCAACCATAGAAGGTCATCATGAACTCTTCTTATAATGATTCTTGTCCATTCATGGTTATCAAATTTTGTGTAGAACATGTGCTTAACTAGGTTAAGTTGTTTTAGATATGCATATTCTAATTTCAATTACAAATCATTGTTGTACATTTTCTCCAATTACTTATGAATCTCAATATCTCCTATGCTTTCTATTTTATACTGAATATAACCTCTTATGTCCTCTACATGAAGAACATTTTTTGGCACTTGCAAAAATGCTCCAATGGGGTCATCAAGCAGAGAAACAAATGGGTGTTTCTTGAAGTTATATCTAGGTCTATTATTGACATTAAACACTTCTTGTTTTTCCATTTTTGAAAGTATGCTCAACAAGTTTGAAAAATACCTTAATTTTTCATTTTAGGGTTTACAACAATCTTGTGTATCTCCAAATTTATTCAACACTTCAAATCTCTCTTCAATCTTGCACTTAAGATTTCTCATGAGCAAATGATATTCATAAATCAATTTGCGTCCTTTAAATCTTTTGCAATCTGTACTTCGCATTAAATGTGTATTTTCCACTAGTCCAAAATGTTGTCTTTATATAACAAAGAGGTTATTCTTCTTACACAACCTTATACTGGTCATATTAATCAATTCACACTTCACTATAGACTCCTCTAGACTCCTCTTAATGTCTAGTATATACTGTTAGCTGTGCAACTTGTGATATTCTTCCTAACATTAGTTATTATTAACTGATGCACTATTTTACTGAGACAGACAATAAGCGACTTTACTATCTTATTAGGTACATTAGGATGAGCTTCTTCCTGAACTGTATAAGAACTTCCAGTTTCTTTTGCCTTTACAAATATTTCGTTAAATTCTTCTGTTAGCTCCTTCATTTCCTCCTTTAGACTATCATCATTTCTTCTGTTGTTCCTTCTATAGTTTTGATTCCTATTAAGGTTTCTCCTATCCGTTCTACAAAACTTTGTTGTGTGTCCAAAGTTATTACATAATTGACATACAGGTAAATTCCTTCTTTGTTCATTATTTTGGTTGTCAGGTGCTCTACAATTATTTGCTATGTGTCCAAGATTATTGTATTTGTAACAAACAATTTGTCTTCTTTCTCCACTTTCATTGCTGTGAGATCTTCTTCTGTTGCCTGCACGGTTAGTGTCCCTAAACATTCTACTATTTGTATTATCATTATCAAATTTAGGTTTCTTAAAATCTACTGCATAATGTCTATATCCATTATAATTATGACAATAAAAATTTGGAATAGGTTTAAAAGAATTACCTTTGCAATCATCTCCAATATGTTCAAGTTCATTACACTTGGCATGAGATTTCTTTCTTCTATTGTCCTCATCTTGATCAGATTCTTTAGATTTCTCAGAGTGAGTAACATTCTCCTTGTCTTTAGATGTATCATCTATTTTTCTTATGCTCGGATCCTTTTTGACTTTAGGAGTATCAAGTTCTTTTCTCTTAATAGAGTTCTTGGTGGATTGTCCAAGGAAGAATCCAAGTCCAGTCTTGTCATAACTAGTTCTCTGTATAGATATTTGTTCTTCAATATTTTCACTATTGGTATATAATTTCTCAAGTTTCTATTTGGTTTGCACTAGTTCACCTTTCAAAATAGTGATGCATTTCTCTAATGTTGCATGCTCTAATTTGATAGATTCCAATTCAGATGTTACTTTGCTTAACTGGGATATTAGATTTGCATTTTCAGCTTTTATTTTAGAGTCATTCTTTCCTCCACTTTTCTTAAGACTTAGCTTGAGGTCAACTATTTTTAACTCATGTTTCAAGATCTCATTTTCTTTCTTTAGATCTTCAATATCATCACCACTGGTTTTCTCACTATGTTCTTTTTACTTCAGATCATCTATCTTGTCCTTTAATTCACTAATGTAAGCTTTTGCATCTTTGTATCTATCTTTTAGGCCATCTCTTTCATCAATAAGGAGATCTATTTTTTCAAGAGCTTCTTCAAGATTATTCTTCAACTATTCCATATCCATAGGGATCTTATTCAAGCTATTAAGCCTCTTCTAAATAACTAAGCTTTGATACCAATTGTTAGAAATAGATAATACTAAGAGGGGGGGAGGGGGTGTGAATCAATATTTTCAATCTTTTTGCCCATAACTAGATATTATGAACTACTTTAATATATGCATGAGAAAGTAAACCAATAACGCTAAATAATATAAACAACCATGCACAAAGAGAGTTCATAACACCATATTTTGTTAACTAGGGAAAACCTAACCAAGGAAAAACCCTAGTGGGAATGAAACCCACAAGATGATTCACTATATAAAAGAATCTGGTTAAGGATATTGACCCTATTAGGAATCTATGAAGAATGTAGAGTGTCTTGAGTCCTTAGGAGACTAGTCCTTGTTAGAAGCCTCAACCCTATTAGGAATTTCTTCAGCCCTGTTAGGAGTCAGTGGATCACATACAAATGTGTGCAAGAAGAACCCACTACCCTAACATGCAACTATACAATAAATTCTTCAAGAGAATAGATGTACATACAATACCAGATTAGTTGTTGTACTTCACAATTATTCTGATTGTCAGTTCTTCATATAAGGGGTAACTGCACATACATCAATTTGCATCATATCTCACATCACACAACATTACTTCACATCACATATCATAATATCACATACACTTTAACTTCGCATTTGAATTTCTTTACTTATGTCAAACATATTAATAAATTCTTCCTTAGTCGGTTCACATATCATCCTTAGAGTTGGCTCATCAAGATTTAGTAATCAAAATAGTTCTGCAAGTCATACAAGTCAATTTGCTGGCATGCTCTATTCTACACTGTGAGATAACTGCATCGGTATTTCCTCCATAACTAGAACTAGGTTTCTCATATAAACATGCACACTAGTATGCACCATTAGGATGATGTCATACATCTAGGGTTAACTGTGCAAGAGAATATTCTAAGGGAATATTTTGCTATCAACAAATCTCGTCATGTTGTTATAACATTCTCCAATACTTAGAAAATTTTCCTTCACAAATAATCATAGCTAAACTGCAAAACATATGTTGCCATAAATGAAAACCACATATCTAACCTTATTTGATTGATTGGTCATATTGACAACAAATTCTACATTAAAATCTTGTACTGTACCTTTTTCTCTATTCTAGGGATTTGACTCAGTCATCTTCATAGTCAAGGTTTTCCAAAATCTCTCCATTACCTCCACTAGATAATTTTGTAGACTCTTTACCTTTTTGTTCTTCTCGATGATCATGTTGAGTGATGAGATCAATTCAGTCTGGTCATCATCATTTGATTATGTTAATGCTACAAAGGTAAGGGGTGCCCTAGAAGAACTAGGTACACTAGCCTTTTTCTCATCTTCCTCTTTTTTCTTCTTCTCCTCTTCTTCTTTTCTCTTCTTTTCTCTTCTTCTTCCTTCCCTTTCTTCTCTTCTTCTTCCTTTCTTTTCTTCTCTACTTCTTCCTTCCTTTCTTCTCTTCTTTCAATTTCTTTCTTTTCTCCTCCATTTTCTTTTGCTCTTCCTTCTTCTTTATATCTTCTTCTTCTTTCTCAAGTTTTCTTTTCTTTTCTTTTCCTTCCTTTTTCTTCTTTTCTTCCTCTTCTTTTTTCTTTCTTTATTCCTCTTTCTTTTTGTCCTCTTCTTTCCTCAATCTCCCCTTTTCTTCCTCCTCTTTTGTCTTTTATTATTCTTCTAGCTTCTTCTTTTCTTCATCCTCTTCTTCTGAGCTAGTATAGCTGGTCAATTTGCCAACATTAGGGCCATATTCCTTAAATGGATCTTTTGCTGTGTAAATTGTGACCTTTTTGCTATCAATCTACATTGTGTCTGTACCAATGGTAATTTGAGGTGTTGATGCTACCTGATTTAGATCTGCCATCATTTGTATTATGGATTTCTTGGTTACTTCGTTGACTTCTTTATAGTTTCCTCCCATAATCAATATACTTCTAGTCTTTTTCCTAAGATAGGGTTAAAGACTCTATATAAGGCTTGTAAGGTGCTCCTCATTGTCAATTTGACATAATTTTTTGAGCTAATTTTTCTGTTTCCTTTGTTTTCATTTGCCACCCTTTTTCTTCTATTTATTAACCTCTCATAGAGATCTTTAGGAATTTCATCCTTAATATCTTCAAATATTTTATTAGACAATATCAAGTATCTAATAATGACATTCTCAAGCTCCAATCTATCGATTCCAATGTATAGATATTAAAACTTATTTAATTGTACAAAATTACCTTCATCAATGATTGTGTTGTTTAGCTTCTCAATTTTAGGATTCCATGCCTTTCTTCCCATGCTCACAACTTTTGGTTTCTTCTCTACTAGATTTTCCGCAAATGGAACTGTAATGGTAACACCTTTAGATGGTCCAATTGATGCCAAGGGTGGCACATGCATCATACCTTGTTGAAAAATTTATTTCATCCTTGTTATGGTTTTCTTTGCAACTCTTATTTCTTCTTCAGTCATGCTTGCTTCTAGCATTGACCTCTTTAACACTAAATCAACTTTCATTTGAGATGACTTCTCTAGTGATGCTTGATTTGCTGATTGCATCAATTCATCATTTGTTCCAATTTTGTCAAACTACTCATCCTTATCAAATTTAAGGATCATTTCTACATATCCCTCAATTTCTTCTTCTATTACTTCATAGCCAAGTGGCTCAACATTCTAGGCTCAACTGCCTCAATATATGTGAAATTAGTATTAGTCATGTAGAAAACATGATTGTTGTACTTCTCTGCTATAGTGAGTGGTATTCTATATCTTCCTCTCATTTCATTCATAAATATCTTCATGATAAGAATTTTGATGTCAATGATCTTATCAATAAGATTCTTATTATTCATCTTCGTTATCTTCTCCATGGTACACTTGTCATTGTTAAGTAACTCCAATACTAACATGAAGGGAAATATTTTGATCAAATGGAAAAGCATGTGAGTTATTAATGATTGGAATCTAAATTGACTACTCTTAACTTTCTTGATTCTTTCAAGGTTCTCAACCAACTACACTCTTAAATTTTTGCTCAAGTTAACTTTTTCTCTCTCAATGCAAACTTTGTAGGCTGCATGTATGAATCTGGCTACCATGTTATCACTTCTTGAACTAGAACATATATTTGTTGCAATAATTCTGCTAAAAAATCTCACATCATCTTGTTTGATTTTTCTTATCACTATTCCTCTTTTATTGTAGATACATTTAGTGTTATCAAGTACCATCTTGTTAACATTTTTCTCATTTACTAGTATACCACCCTCATTGCATAAACCAATTATTGAAAATAATTATTCAATTGTATGGTGTCTTTGATGTTACACAAAATGTCAAGCCTTTACCGAGTAGTCAGTGATAGCTGACCTCACTTGGGCATCGAAGGTTGTTTCTTGTATATGTCGAGCATTTAGTTATAACTAAGTTCTAAGAGAGCATTGACTGAGCTCAATTAGTTAATGAAGCAAAGTTTGTATTGACTGAGTTCAGTCGATTATCAAATAAAAGTTAGCATGAAGTCAGTATTGATCGAGTTGGGTCAGTTAACATTAGAACTCATGTTCTCACCAAGTTGGGTCGGTTAATGAAGGGATCCTCTGTGTTGATTGAGTACTCAAATCTGTATTAGACAACTATCAACATATTTAGTCTAATAAATTTATTGGTTAATTTAAAAGCCAACTTAAGGGATGCAAATTGTTTGATAAAAAGAGTATTCAAGCTGACTTGACAAGGTGAATCATATAAATGAAAGGTCAAGTTGAGGATTGAAATATGGAATTGAAGAAGATGAACAAGGAAGAAAATTTGGAAGGACATTTATAAGAGGACAAAGTATCCAAGTTGACCAAGCTGCAAAGAACAAACTGATTAAGGAAAATCAAGTAATCAAGCCACAAATGAGATATGAATCAACAAAGTCATTTGCATCAACAATAAAGTCAAGTCATTGTTACTCTCTAATAATTGTAGTAGTAAATCAAATCTCCTAATAGAGCTAGCCTAACAACTATTCAACAAATCATCTAACAAGGTGACATTTATAGATTGAAGTGTTTGAAGATCTCTACTAAGGCCACTCCTAATAGAGTGAATTAATTCCTCTAATAGGGTCACATTGAACAGTTTGTTTTGTAACCTTTGATAGGGTTGGCTCCTAATAGGGCTCACTTCAAAAGAGTGAAAGTTGCAATTTTTGATTTTCCCAAATTGGGCTTCCATGTTAAATCTTGGTTTCTCTTATGTTCATGTTATTTCCTTTGTGTTTTTGCAACTAAGTTAATAAAAGCTAATCAAATTTATATCTTAAGATCTAATTATCTCTGTGCTAACCGAGTGATAGTAATATATTTGGTGTTAACTGAGTTATACCAAAATATTTAGTGTTAACTGAGTTACAATAGGATTTGGTTTTATATTGTGTTAACATCTTAAAAGGGACTTGGATTTTTTTGTAGTAACTGATTCACCCTTCCCCTCTTAGTTACTCCTTTTCATTTCCAATAACTGGTATTAGAATGCCTATTGATTCTTGTAGATAAGATTTCAAGGACCTAAGCTAATGATCAAGATGTTTTACAAAAGGGAAATTCCTAAGTTGAACAGAGATAACTTTCAAGCATGGCAGTAACTCATAAAGCTACATTTGGAAACCATTGGAGACACAGGCCTAAAATATCTAGAGAACAAGTATGTGGCACTTGTTGGACCTTTGACTATGGACCAAATTGTGGAAAAGAAGAATCACAACATAATGATGATTTAAATTGCTTCTACTCTCAATTATGCTAAATTTGATGAAGTCAAATATTGTCCTACTGCTCATGAAATGTGGATCAAGATGAAAGATATCTACGGAGGAGATGATAGTGCGAGGAGATCTAAAGCAATAAGTCTAAGAGGTTAGTTTGATCAAATGAAGATGAGAGAAGATGAAAACATTGCACAATACAATGAAAGAATCAAAGCAAGTGTGAGTGCAATCAGAGCCTCAGGAGGGAAAATAGATGATATGATATTGGTCAACAAGGTACTCATAACTCGTCTTCCTATTAATGCAATTAGAGTTTCAGCTATTCAAGAAATGAGATGCGATCTAAAAAATGATATAACTTTGGATCCACTAGTGGGAAGGTTGACAACCTTTGAGTTAGATAACTTTGATAACTACATTCCTAACTCTGGTAGCATGGAGTTTGCATTTCAAGCTAATCTATCACTCAAGAAAAAAGGTGAAAAATCTAAAAGAAAAAAGTCTAACAGTGAAGATGAAGATAATTCTGATGATGACCTTGAAGTCATTGAATCCTTACTTACAAGAAGTTTCCCTAAAGGCAAATGAAAGTACAAAGGTAAAATACCTCTATTCTATTTTTCTTGTGAAGAAGTTGGTCACATTGCTGCAAAATGTCCAAACAAAGAAGGCAAAGAAGAAAAGAAGCATGACAAGTACAAAGGCAAGAAAGATTTCAAAAGCTACAAAGACTACAAGGATAAAGGTAAGAAATCTTGTTACATGGCTAAATTATCTAATAGTAGTGATGAATATGAAATGGTTTACATTGCTATTAAAATGAATCAGATAATGAAAATGATAAGATGGCCCTCATTTCTCATATTAGCAAAAATGACACATGGATTATTGATAGTGTTTTATCTCACCACATGATTGGTGATAAATCAAAATTTGAGCAATTGGAACACTATGATGGTGGAAGTGTCAGATTTGGAAATGATGAACCTTGTTATGTAAAAGGAAAAGGTTGCATTACATTGATTAATGAACTCAGATGTGACAATGCTTATAGGGTTGAAGGACTTAAACACAATCTACTTAGTGTGGCACAATTGAACAACATTGGATTCAAGGTGGATTTCATGAATGGAAATGCCAAGCTACTGGATGGGAAAGGAAATCTAGTTGGGACTGGAAATCAAACAAAATATAGTCTATTCTATCTAGATCTAACTGAAAGTTCATGTTTCCTAGCTCAAGTAGAGGAAAGTTGGTTATGGCATAAAAGATTGTGTCATGTGAATTTTGATAACCTGGTCAACATAAGCAAGAATAAAAGAGTGAGAGGCATTCCAAGCCTAAAGAAACCTAATAAGGGGATGTGCAAAAATTGTCAAATTGGGAAGATGGGAAAGAAAAGTTTCAAAAGAATGAATAATCATTCTAAAGAAGTTTTGGAGCTAGTTCATACAGATCTTTGGGGACCTATTGTTATAAAAAGCTACTGTAGAGATAAGTATTTCATTTTATTTGTTGATGATTATTCTTGGAGGATGATAGTGATGTTCCTAAAAGACAAATCTGAAGCCTTTCAAAAATTCAAGTGGTATCTAGCTAGAGTGGAGAAAGCAAAAAGAAAGAAACTAAAATGTTTAAGGTTAGATAGAGGAGGAGAATTCATCTCAAATGAATTCAATGAATTTTGCAATGAAAGAGGAATCAAAAGATAGGTATCTTCACGTGGTACACCTTAGCAGAATGACATAGTAGAAAGAAGAAATAGATCCTTTATGAATTGTGCAAGAACACTGATGATAGAGAAAAATGTTGTAATCAAATACTGAAAAAAAGCAACTAGTACAATAGTTCATACCTTAAATTGAGTTTAGCTGAAGAAGGACATAGATCAAAACCTTATGAATTATGGTATGGCTATAAACCTAATGTCTATTATTTTGAAGTATTTGGAAGCAAATGTTATACCTTGAAAGAAACAAGGAAAGGAAAAATTGATGTAAAAAGTGATGAAGGCATATTCTTAGGATACTTCAACAAAAGAAAAGCATATTAAAGTTTGAAAGTGCACATGTAAAAATTGATGAGTTTGTAGAAAAGAATGAAGAAAAAAGAAGAAAAGAAGATGAAAACTACATAAACTTTGTCTACTTTGAACCTAATAATTTACCTAAAATTCAAGAAAATGCAATTCGAAATCAGCAGTCTTCACCACCTGAGTCTCCTAAATCTCTAGTTCAACCTGAGTTGCAGCCAATGCAACCTAAGTCATAGTCTAAAGGACCGAAGTTTTAGCCAGTGCAAACCAAGTCAATAGATCATCTTGAGCATGGTGAATAGAGTGAAACAAGTTCTAAATCCAAAGAGAAGGTACTTGTACTTGCTAGATATGTCAGAAGGCATCATGCACTTGAGAAAATCATTGGAGATCAGTCAAAAGGAACAATGACAAGGAACACACTAAAATTTACATGTTTGCTTACTGAGTTTGAACCTGTGACTGTTAAATATGCATTAGACAATGAAATTTGGATTGAGGCAATGAATGAAGAGATTGAACAAATTGAGAGGAACAAAACTTGATTTCGTCGTAGGGTTTCCTGAACTTTGCACTTTAATTCACCTTCAATTCACTTTTAATTTCTTTCAATTCACTCTTTATTTCTCCTTAACTCTTCACACACTCAAATGATACACAAAATCTCATTTATATCCTTTGAATCTTAGCAAATCAACCTCTCCATTAATTGTGCAAGTACACACTTCATAAAAAATTGTTTCTAATTACCACTCTACTTGTTTTCTTTTGCACATAAGCATATGATCTCCAAATCACATGCACTCTTAACCATAGCTTCCACTGATCATGAACTACCTCATACTAACTACATAAGTCATAGTTTTCCTTCTATTTCCTTTTTAGTCTTTCTAATGCTTATTTCAGTTATAGAATATGCTCAATTCGAATAGGATGAATCAAATATAATTGCCAAATTTAGTCCTCCTTCAAGTACATCAAATGATTGTTCTTCCAATACTACATGCAAGCTTGATGGATCTTCTACTTTGAAAAATACTTCTTTGAATTCTTCCACATGCTCTCTCAACACATCTTTCTGAATGTTGTTGTTTCTATCATTCCTTCTGACATTTCTATTGTTGTTCCTTTTGAAATTTGGGTTGTTGCTGATATTCATCATATCCATTTAAAAAAATCTTTCTATATGATCGAAGTTATTGCATAGATGACATACTAATGCATTATTTCTGTAATTAGGTCTAGGTTGGTTAATATGTGCTTTGTAATCTTTGACAATGTGTCCAAAGTTGTTACATTTTTAACACACGATATTGGTCCTTGCTCAATTTGTTCCCTCATTAGATTTCTTGCTTTCTCCTGCAAGGTTGGCACCACTAAACATTATACTGTTGCTATTATTATTTATCACATTTAGGTTTCTTACAATCAATTCTTTTATGACCTAAATGATGACAATTGTAACAATTAAAATTAGAAATAGGTTTGAATGACTTACCTATACAATCCCTTTTCATATGACCAATTTTATTACATGAAAAACATCTACCTTTAAATTCATACCTTACTTCCTTACATGATTCATCTTGCTTAGGTTCATCAATTTTCTCAGGTTGATTTTCTCTATCAACTTCTTTTGATGCATCTTCATATTGACTTGATTTGATCTTATTCTAGTGATCTTTCTTATGTTTAGTATGCTCAACAATTGGATCCAATTCTTTTTTTGCTTCAAATTTCTTCGTCGACATTTCTCCAATAAAATATCCAAGACTAGTCTTATCATAGGAAGGTTTCTTGAAAATATAATTTCTCATCATGTTTATCGCTACTAAAATATAAAATTTCTAATTTTCTAAATTTTCGCTACAATATTGTATTTTTCAAGTTCTACATATTCTAACTTGGTGGATTCAAGATCATATGTAACTTTTGTAAGGTAAGATCTTAGATCTGCATTCTCAAATTTCAGATCTGACTCAATTTTGCTATCATCTTTATTTAAACTTAGCTTTAGTTCAGTGATCTTCAATTCATGTTTCAGAATCTCATTTTATTTCATCAATCTTGATACTTCATCACTATCTTATGTTTGATCTTTAGATTCCTTTCTAGATTTGAGATGATCAATCTTGTCTTTCAACTTCCTAATGTAGTCTTTTACATCTTCATATCTTTCTTTTAGGTTATCTCTTTCTTCAATAAGAATATGAATCTACTCAAGATCTTCTTCTAGATTCTTCTGTAACTATTCCATATCCATAGAAATCTTACTCAAGATGTTAAGCCTCTTTTGAGTAACTATTCTTTGATAACAATTATTAGAAATAGGGGATAGTGAGAGGGGGAAGGGGGGTGAATCAATATTCTACAAACTTTAGCCCAAAACTAGATATTATTAATTGCCTTATAACTTGTATATGAAAGAAAATTAATTATACTAAACAATAAACATGACCATGCAATAAGAAAACTCATAACACCATATTTTGTTAACTAGGGAAACCATGGGCAAGGGAAAACCTTGGTGGGGATGGTACCCACAAAATCATCCACTAATCAAAAGTACCTACTTAAAGACATTGACCCTATTAGGAGTCTATTACATGCATATAATGTCTTGGTCCTTTTCAGAAGCCTCAACCCTATTAGGAGTTGTTATAAAATAATATAGAATGTATGCAAGAAGAGCCCACTACCCTAACATGCAATGTACAATGTAATTCCTTGATACAAAAATGATAGATACAAAAACCTCTTTTCTTGCTACTGATATCTTCAATATCTGATATAACACTTGCTTCTCTTTACAAAACTCACAATCCTTTAATCATACATCAGAATTCACATCACATGAAGCTCACATTGTATTCCTTAACTTCACACTTATAAACTTTCCTTTATACCCTTGTAATTCACAAAACATTGTCCAAGTGGCCTTTAAGCTTTCTCGCGCTTGACAAAATATATTATTAACTCTTTCCCTCTTAGAGTTAACATCTAGGATGTTGTCCCTAATTAGTCAAGTAATTATTTCATAGAAAAAATAATTCCTTAACTCACAACTAACCATTTCTTGGCATGCTCTGTTATGTCTGCATACTGCCACAACTGGTAAAATTGTTATATCTTCTTCCATACTAACTGTACTGACTTGTGCACTTGAACACATCATCTTGACATCTTGTCTAGTTCCTACCTAACTATGCATGTGCCAACAATGCTTCTGTCAACTATGCACATCAAAACATTATCTGCTTTACCAGATATACTAACTAATACTTAGACAATTTTCTAATTATGAATGCCATAAATTCATCTTCAAGGTTTTCCTTCTTCATACTGAAGATATACTACCATAAATAACAACATTCGAGATCTACCTTAACCAAATTTCTAGCAAACTCAACCTATTTAAAATGCCTTTCATTTAACTTTTCTTAAGTATTCAAATATTGTGAAGCTTGATGATCAACATACAAAACAAATCCTTAGGAAGAAGATAGTGTCTCCACTTCTCCAATGCCTAAAGTATAGGATAAAATTCATGATCATAAACCAATTATTTTCTTTTGGAATCATTCAACGTCTCATTGAATAGACATCAGGTCTACTTCTTGGCTTATAATAACTCCTAGTGCAATACTACTAACACCATAATCTACTTGGAACACCTTATTAAAATTTGGAAGTGCCATAATAGGTTACTTTGTAACTTTATATTTCAACAAATTAAAACTCTTATCTTCTCCTATAATCCACTTAAAATCATTCCTATCCCCTCTCATTGTTTTAGTCAAGGTCTAGAAACATTACTAAAACTTCTAATAATTTTTTTGTAAAAGTTAGCCAAACCATGAAAATATATTTTCTCGGTAGCACTCCTTGGAGTAGTCCATTCAAAGTTAACCTTTACTTTGTTAGTTCCATTTTTAGATCTTCTATTGGAACTAAAAATCCTAGATACACTAGCTCCTTCACAAAAATACATGTCTTTAGATTAATCAACAACTTTTCTTTCGTCAACTTCTTATACATTCTATGAATATGCATAATATACTCTCCCATTGTCTTATTAAAGATCAAAATATCATCTAGGTAAAAAATAAAAAATCACTCATAAATTCCTTTTGTACCTCATGTTGAGCAACCCTTTTAAATGAAGGAAACAAAAAAATCATTACTAACTTATCTCTTGAAAAGTTGGTCAAGTTACCAACTCCAAGATTTGAGATGGTTTTTTTTCAATTTGCTAGATAGCTCAATTGAAGATAAATACAAATGTTCACAAGGAGGCCTTTACTAGTATCTATAAATCTTGTAGAACTTTGAAGAAAAGTGACCACAACCTAATATCTCTTTTTGTATTTTCCAATTTCATGATGAATGCAATTTTTAACAATGCAACTATTTGAATTCCTATTCTAACCTCATGTTGAAAGAAAATAATAGAGTTAGGGTAACAAGAAATTAAAGGAAAGGGCCGAAAATGAAATTCCTAATGGACATAACTCATAGCAACATGTCCACAAATTTAATTTTTGAAGAGATCAAGTAGAAAACCAATGAAATTAGGAGCAACATGTCCTCAACTCCAATGATGCAATCATTGAAGGAAACTAATGAAAACCAAATGATATTTCACAATTGACCAAATCATGTAACCACAAAAATTATGCGTACACAAGACAAATTACTATGCAAGAACTTAAAGGCAATTTTTTCTCCAATTCATCACAATAGAAGATTCTTTTAGAAAATATGACAAACACTAGGACTCATTGAATGCACTAGCATTAACATACAATAAAATTATTGCCTTTATCACTATTCATGAACATAAATTCATAAAGGAAACACACATTCCAACAAGAAGCACTACACACAAAATGAGAGCACCATATCATACTTTATTGCATCAAAATATTGGCCTTGAATATATATTACATCTCTTTATTAATAAGAAATCCCATCCTTTATACAAATTTTTGATCTAAGATATTTTTCTTGTAGAAAGCATGCTAAAATCACCAATGTTAAGAAAATTATGTACAAACAGACTCCTAACTAGGTGTTAAGTAGGCTTGCACTCTTTATTTTATTGATTACATGGTGTATGGACCTTTACATGAATCCAAAACTAGTAAAGAAGAAAGAGATAAAACTTTGGATGATCTGGGAGGCTTTGGGACTTCCAAAATTATAAACTCGGGCTTCTTTGTGTGTCTCTATTAGTTAAACTATTGCTAGAATACATTTTTGGTGGATGAAATGCTCCAAAAACATAACTAACAGTTAACTATCAATGTCACCATGCTAGTGGTCTAAAGAATTAATGCACATGCACACTTAAGCACTTGCACACCTTTCGGTGTCACATGGTCGAAATTGGCAAGATTTTTCTAAGTCCCAAAATTTTAGTTTCTAGCATCTAGGTTCTATTCATCCTCCACCAAAATGATGTTTGGATGCACTGCCTTGAATCTCTCAATGGCGGTGGCATTTCCTGAGGCTCCGATAAGTTAAGGGCTTGATATTTTCCTCACTTATCTATGAAAATCCTAGACCTCTTGCCTTACTTTGACAAAATCATCCATCTTGGAGTCCAATTTCTTCAATGTCTCTTTGGGTTTAAATATGTGCCGCACATTATTTGTTGGAGTTGAGGAAAGCCAACTTCGAAGACGCCCAAGATCACCTGCATGCGAGAACTTGTCAAAGAGAAGCCAAAGAGAGGAAGAGCATGGAGCAAGGCAAAAACCCTAAACGGACATGAGAGACCACATATGCAAACACGAGAAGAAATGTATTTACAATATACAATATGTGATAATGTGAAAATACAAAGAGGGAGCCCGCTTATAAAGAGCTCATGGAAGCTTGTAGAACAAGCTGGAAGGTGGTAGAAGATAAGGATGACAACTCAACACATATCCACAAAAGGTGGAACATGCTAGAAGGGAACAAACTCCCATGTTGTCATCAACTAACCACTACATGCATTAAATATAAAATATTAAATAAATGCATTTACATAAGTAAGCTTAAGTAAATAGAATAAATAATTAGTAATTAATTATTTACTCTAACACCCCCCCTTAAGTGCAACTTAGGGAAATGCCTTAAGCTCACAAAACTAAGACGAATGCATAATGGGTCCCGACAACGAGACCATGTTAGGTACCCAAGTACAATGCAAAGAAAATGTAACCTCTGTAAATGGGGAAAGAGAGAAAACCACGTGGGAAAAACCCTCCCCCAAAAAGAGGTAACCTAGTGAAGAACTGAAGAAGCCTCCAACTAGAGAAATGTCGCCTAAAACAGGAACAAGGAGTGATCATGAAGAAGCATCACTGAAGCATGAAGAAGCCGCAAATCTGTCAAACTGCTGATCTAGAGAACCTCAATGGAAGAAGAAGGCACGAACCGAGCATGTCTATATGGTAGATGATCCATCTCACCGAAATGCATAGGTAGCCAGCCACTGCAATCGCCTTGTACATAGGATCAACCATTGAATACATAGTTCACACAATCGAACCATCGAACCAAGGATGCATTAGAACAACAACATAACCCCCCCTTAATGTAGATGGGGTGTGATGATAGGCAACTGAGAAGGTGGGCCAAAGTCTCTTGCAGACGAACCAAGAACGAGGAGAGAGGGAAAGAGGTACAGACACCTATAAAGACACGGTCAAACTGACTTTGCATGGGGCTAATGTCATGGAAGGGACACTCACTTGAAAAAGGGAGAAGGCCTAAAATAGCAAACAACTATCCCCCCTATGGTGCTTTATGAAAAATAGTGCATGTACAATTGACTCAAAAAAATGTTCATGACTCTCGGAATGCAAAAGTGGCACTTTATCTTAGTGCGATACAAAAAAATGCTTCAAAATGATAGCTACAATAATCAAAACTAAAAACAAGCTGCAACAAAAAAAAGTACAACTAAAAACAAGAGAATTCATGTCAGGAAAACGATCCTCGGGCCTAAAATACTCAAAATATCCACCATATAGAAAAAATGCAAAAACTATGATAGAAAGAGCATGGGCCAAAATCTAAAAAAGACTACATTTCTAAAAAGGTGACTGAACCAGCTTTCCAAAAATATAAAGTTTTCAAAAAACAGGCATGGGACGCAAAAGATATGCTTGCTGGAGTCAAAAATAGGACTTCAAACTTCAACTGAAAAAAAGGGCAATAAAAAAGCATCAAAACTTAAAAATACCTACACCAATGTCTTCGTCTCGGAACCAGCTTTTTGACACTTTTTTTGGATCGGAAAAATACCTCCGTATGCAAAAGTTATGGCCAAAAAACCACAAGTAGGTCGAAACTGAAATCAGGAGAGGTGCAAGGCAGGGTCTGATGACATCATGCTGATGTCAGAAAACTGCTGTCTTAAATTTGACGGCCACGTTAGTCGTCACGCAAAAAAGGAGGGCCACGTGGCAGTTCCATGTAGACGCCACATGGCGAATTAGATGACATGGCAGGGTCATTGTCCACGTGTCAGAAGTAGATTTGCTGTAACAGCTGATAAAGCGCTGACTGTGCTACAGAGGTGGTGCTGATGTCAGATCAGCTGACACCTGTCGAGTGGAGACTGGGTAGAGGAAATCGGCGGAGGCAGAGCTGAGCTTTGCAATAGGCGGCGGAGCTACTGGCGGCCGAAAAACTGTCGGAGGGTGGCGCTGCGGCGGTTCGCCGGTGCTGCCGCCGGCGGTGGAGGTGAGCAGGCCGCGTAGTGGTGGCACGATAGTGGCCACTGGGCGGCGGGCCCAAGTTTTGTTTTTTTTAATTTTTTTTAAATCACAGATCGTCCGTATAGTCCGTACGGTAGCTCCTGATGTAAATTTTTTTTGCCTCCCGGAGCTCTGTCTCCAAATTCGACAAGTTTTATATGAATCCTGACTGCAAATGGCCTTTCGGATCCAATGGTGATGTCCATTTGGGCCCAAAGTGCTCTAAAAAATTGCTAATCCCCTGATTTGAAGAAAAAATGCACAAACAAACTAGGGTTTGTGACTCCAAATCACGGCTTCAAAATTCTTCAACGAAGCAGCAGCAGGAAGGCTCTGATACCATGTTGGAGTTGAGGAAAGCCAACTCCGAAGATGCCCAAGATCACCTGCATGTGAGAACCTGTCAAAGAGAAGCCAAAGAGAGGAAGAGCATGGAGCAAGGGAAAAACCCTAAACGGACATGAGAGACCACATATGCAAACACGAGAAGAAATGTATTTACAATATACAATATGTGATAATGTGAAAATACAAAGAGGGAGCTCGCTTATAAAGAGCTCATGGAAGCTTGTAGAACAAGCTGGAAGGTGGTAGAAGATAAGGATGACAACTCAACACATATCCACAAAAGGTGGAACATGCTAGAAGGGAACAAACTCCCGTGTTGTCATCAACTAACCACTACATGCATTAAATATAAAATATTAAATAAATGCATTTACCTAAATAAGCTTAAGTAAATAGAATAAATAATTAGTAATTAATTATTTACTCTAACATTATTCGTAGAGGACATTGCTTCAAAATTTTCCCAAAATTGCTGTATGACTACTTTCATCAAGCATAGATGAGTCCCACAGTCATTATAAAAAATCTTTGGACTAACCACACTATTATACTTGTCTACTTCCAAAATTTGGGCCTGAGTTCTAACTTGCATATCTTAGATGTCCTCATATAAGGCCAACATGACCTTGTTCCCTGATTAAGTCTTCTCAATCCAATTAGTGATCATGTCAACCTCTTCCCCTATATAGACATTAAGAAACATTAGGTATTCTTGGCCCTTTATTACCTATAATTCCTCTAGGTGATTCATCCATGAGGACACTTTGTCCATCAACTCAAAATCCTAGTTGACCACTATTGCTAGCCTCTCTGCATTCCTCTATATGTTATGTAATCATGTTGGCCTCTATAGTCTCTACTTCCTTATCCTCAAAACTATGGTTCTATCCCTTGCACGCATCCAAAAATAAATCACTAGATTTTGATGTTGGAGCTCAGTTTTTGAGGGCAGTCGTTAGAGCATCCTCAAGGTGATCTGGATTAATGACACCCACCCCTTCTTTTACAAATTCCCGCAAGACATCATTCTATCTTCTCAAAATTTGGAGTTCTTCCTCTTCACTTCCCAATTGTTGGAACACCTACTTCAGACCCAAGGTTGTTAATGCTTTAGCAACATCCTTGGTTGGCTTTCCTAGTACAACCTCCTGGATCTGAAATTCTTGAGGTGTAATAGCTTCTAGATCGACATGGAGCAGGAGAATAATTATGTGTGCTACCATGTCATTGTGCCTATTTTTTGAGATGAAGGTTATTTAATGTGGTTCTCCTAAAGGATACATTATGGTCTGCACGGTCTGTGTCAAAATAGATAATCCCTCCTCTGGGGTTTTTATATATCTCACTTGTCATGTTTCTACTGCCTATGTCAACCATGTCGAGGTTGTACCCATCAAAGACATATCTTGGCTAGATGGCAGCACTATTGTGACTACCAATCCTTTCACCTTATTTATGCTCTTTGGAGTTTCTTTTGTCCTTGGTTGTTGCATGCTAGATGTAACCATTATTGTTGTAGGAATGGAGGAAGATAGTTTCATTGTTGAGGGAGTTTATTCCTCTATTTCAGTCACTAGACCCTCTTGTGAATCTTCCTCTATGTGAGCTTTATGTGTCCCCCCTTGCAATATTCTAGCTCTTCTCTTCTAGCACTAGAGAGAGGACTTGTACAATTTCCTATTTTAGTAGAGGCAGAGGAGGTATTTTTAGTCTTCCAGGAGGTGGAGGAGGTATGGCAACTAGACCCCATGGGCGAGGAGGTATAGTATTCCAGTCATCGACTAATGGATCCTAGCATGATGTGTCCCTTACATCTCCTTCTTCTAGGTGTGTCCTAATAGGTATCTAATCAAAGTCAGATAAGTCAAAAACATCTCACCCACTCTCAAATGTTGACTCACTCCATCCATCTTGTTCTTGATCTGTAATAGCTTTAATCTGGATGGGTTGATCTTGAGTAGCCAGGGGTATTTGGGTTGCACTTCTCCTTCTCTTCTCTTTGATAACCTGCACTAAGTGTGTCCTCTTGTTAAGAGAGAGAGTATCAATCTCATCCTCCTCTTGTTCTTCTTCCTCTACCTCTAGAATGGTTTTAGACATATATCTAGAATGGTTTCAGACATATAAGGCAAAGCAATACTCTTCTTCTTCAATTTCCGCCTTATTATCCTTACAACCACCATCTCCATTATGCTTTGTTTTGGGATAGATGGTGATGCTTCAACTTGGACCTGAGGTTCTTTAACTTGTTCTTCTTCATTCTTAGTGGACTTCCTCTTTTTCTTTCCCTTGACCTTACCATCCTTTTGAGTGTAGACCACATCCCTCACATGTCAATACACGGTCTCGGGCCTGACCAATGAATTTTCCTATTATGTAGGGATGGTAACTTTGGTCCATTTACCTTTCTCTAGCCTAGTAGGTGCATGTAGGATTGGAACATTTGGTAACACATTCAAATGGAAAGGTCTCTTAACCCATTCTTTTTTCATCTCAATGATGCATGTAGCCTGATGCTGGATATCATCATTCTCCTCTCTGCCACCTCTACATTCATAATAGGATGATCAAAGATCTTGTCTCTATTATAAAGGGGGTCTAGGATATTTGGGCTATCCTTATTCCATACCTTTACAGGTATGTGTAGGTGTAATGCCTTTTCCAGTAGTGATAGACACATCCTACAATAGTTCCTTATTTGAACTTTGTAGTAATTTACACAATTCAACCAATGATCTTCAATGACAATGTTTGGGATGAAATCCTTTCCTATAATCCACTAGATCATCCCAATATTGTTAAAGTAAGGGTGGGGTACTAGATAATCATCCAAAGGATACTTATCCCACTCTATCTTATAGGTAGCGATGTCCTATTTTTGCTTCACCTCATAAGATGATATAGTGAATGGCCACACCCATGTCTTCCTGTAAAACTTCTAGACTCTCTTGTATGCCAAGGCCAATTGCCTTGCAATCTACAAAAGCATAAGCCTATCCATGGAAATATCTATATGTTGCACATCCATCTAGGTGCAACATTACATTGTAAAATAAAATAATAAAATATAAACAATATTATGGAATGTGTGCAACACACATAATATCAACACTTGTGTCATGCTTTTGACCTACACAAATGCTCCGTTGTCTAATCCATCTATCTCTTGTCTTATATCTACAATTACCCTCATGGTTACTTTTGTAGTAACAAGCTCCCACCAAAACCACCAAGTGGTATTACAAAAACCATGTGCTACCAAACCCCCATTGACCCATATTTAATATTGGATTCTAATATTAAATAATTACATCAAATACTATCACTACAAATCATCAAGAATATTCCATATGAATCTCTACATGTTGCACATCCATGTAGGCGCTCCAGGGTGCAACATTACATACTAAAATAAAATAAAATAATATAAATAATATTGTGCAATATGTGCAACACACATAATATCAACAAAGAGTTAGATCATAATGAAAAGAATGGAACTTGCAGTCTTGTGCCAAAAATTGAAGACAAGGATGTGATAGTAGTCAAATGGGTCTTTAAAAAAAAATTAAATGAAGAAGGTAAAGTGATTAGAAACAAGAAAATTCTTGTATGCAAGAGATATGATCAAGAATAAGGACTATTATGGTGAGACATTTACTCTAGTTGAAAGATTGGAAGGAGTCAAAATTTGAAAAACTTATGTTGGAATTACAAGTGGAAAGAATAAACTTTTGAGGGGGGGTGTGTGGTGTGAATCACTAGTTTAAACTTGGACCCATAAAAACTTTCACCATTCATTCATCATATGCATTCAATATGTAAATTGAAATAACATGTAAAGTATATGCATCTAAATCATGTAAACATGTAAGCAATCACACACATAACACTAGATATGATTACCCAAAAACCCTCCAAGTGAGAAGGTAAAATTGGGGTGAGGATGACACCTACAAATCTTCACTACTGAAGTTGTAAAGTGGATCCAATTAAGGTTACAATATTTTGACCATGAATCGTGGTCTACCTTATGAAAGGTCTACCCTGTTAAAGGCTTACAAAGACTATTAGGTCTTACCTTGTTAGAGGATTTCAACACCATGTTAGAAGTGTACCTTGTTATAGGACTTCAATTTACAACTAAGTAAGCACCCTATTAAAGGATTTCATACAACATGTTAGGACTACTCTCCTTAAGAGACTTGATGGAAATCACCTGTTAAAACGTCTCAGTATAGATCCTGTGATTGACACTTGCTTTCCTGATGACAGATCACCTCTACACCATTATCTTTTGATCCTTATCGATTAGATGTCCCAATGATGTATCCTTCTCTCTATCCTCTATTATTCTCTAACTGATTATGCAATTCACTCTTTTCTTCTAAGTCACCTTGAATGCTCTGCAAACTATCTAGTTCACTCCTCCAATTCGATCACTCACCCATAAAGATTTTAGGGATTCATCCTCCTTAAGAAGACTTAGGTGGCTTAGGGTTAGGTATGAATCTACGGTTGAGATTCATCCATATTGCCATTTAAACCTTCCCTTTTTCTGATTGGCTGCATGCAATTGCATAGGGAATCTAAATATAGATTCGTCCTTATCTCCAAAATATTGTAATCTATCCTTAAGTTGGCTCAGAAATGGTTTACATAGTTGTTTGTACCATTACAAACAAATATTTCAAAACTGTATCACTCAACATATGAAGTCACTGATGCTCAACATGCATTGTATTTTTGCTCTGACTCGACACCTGCATTACTCGACATCCAATGTTTACTCAAAACTTGAATCACTTGGTATGGTCTATTTGCTTGGCACTTGAGTGACTCGACACTCGTTGCAACTCAACATGGTTTAATATTTGCATATTGTGCTCGGCATGTATTACGTGTTCGACATGAACTAAGTAAATGGCTTAAGTGTGTTGACACTCACTTGTCAAAACCAATATGAGATCAACAACTTATTCGACATTCAAGAAGTTCAAAGTATATCAAATGGATATCAAGTCATCTTTCTTGAATTAAATTCTAGAGGAGGTTTACATTGAACAACTAGATGGATTTGCACTAACCTAGGGAAAGAATTTGGTATGTAAATTTCACAAAATACTATATGGATTGAAGCAAGGGCTCAGATCCTAGTATGAAAGACTGCACTATTATCTTATTAAAATTGGTTTCAATAGGACTTCAGATGACAATAATGTTTACTTGAAAGTTGAAGGTGAAAAATTATTGATAACTAGAGTCTTTGTTAATGATATAATCTTTGGAGGTGATGATGAGGCGATTATGCCATTTGCTAATTAAATGAAGGAATAATTTGAGATGTCAATGATTGGAGAGATCATCTATTTTATAGGATTTCATATATCTTAGTTCAATAGTGGAATATACATCAATCAGTCAAATCATGTGAAGGAATTTTTGAAGACATTTGCCATAGAATATGCTAGAATGGTTGGTACCCCAATGGCTACAAGTTGTAGTTTCTCTAAGAATAATTAATCATATATTGTTGATGCTACTTTGTAAAGGTTAATTATTAGTAAGTTATATTATGTTGTGCATAGTAGACTGGATATAGCACAAGGAGTTGGGATAGTGGCAAAATTTTAGTCAAATCCAAAGGAATGCCACATGGTTGTTGTTAAAGAATCTTTAGATATCTTAAGGGCACTATTAATCATGGTTTTTTGTCTGCTCATGATGAATATTTTATTTGAATGTCTTTATTGATGTTGATTGGGTAGGAAATATTGATGATTGAAAGATCACTAGTGGAGGTGCTTTTTTTCTAGGTGGTAGGATTGTGTCTTGGAAAAGCAAAAAGGAGAATTGTATACTCCAATCAATAACATAAGTAGAGTATGTAGCTTTAGTAACTAATTGCACTAAGATATCTTAGATGAAGTAGATTCTTGAAGAGATCAAAGAGAAGATAATTGAACTGGCAAAAATCTACTGTGACAACACTAGTTTTGTAAACATTTCTAAGAATTTGGCGGTGTACTCAAATACAAAATATATTTATATTAAATATCATTTTTTGAGAGAAAAAGTGCAGGATGAGGTGGTGATGTTGGAGTACATTCCAACAAAAGAGAAAATTGTGGATATATTCATGAAATCACTTCCTAAGGATAAATTTGAGTACCTATTAGTAAGTTAAGGGCCATGCCCCTACTTAAGAAGAATTAAGAAGCATATGTTGCACCAATTTAATAAGCACTATTGTTTATATTTCAATGGATTGATGTGAAGGGGACTACTCCTTAGGGGAGCAATTAGTGAGTTGCAAGTTAAAGAAACACAATGTCGTTGGTATTGTTTTCAAAGGAGGAGAGTACATAAAACATGGAGAAGAAAGATGGATAAGTTGATGAGAATGAGGAGGATCCAAAAAGTATGAAGGAAAATGAATGTGCTATAAGGAACTTGAGCTTGACCATTTCTATCTTGTTGGTATATCAAGAACATGTTTTAGTAATGCTTGAGATGTTTCCATTAATGCCAAAGGGGGTGATTCTTGGCATAATTGACGTTGATGAGACAATGACATGTGTTTCTTCTATCATCTATTATTTATGATGATCGTCATTGATGTTAACTTATATCTAATATATAGTGTCTATGTTCTTGATGTACTTAGTCTTGATAGAATTAGTAATGTAACAATTATGATAAGAAGTGTGTTGTATAATCATGCACAAAGTTTCTAGAGATATTCATTATGATATCTTTGTGATTTCACGTGTTCATCATAAGTTTGGTGCAAGTTATAATCTAATTAATGATGATAGGAAACTAACTTAGCAATGTAGGAATAGAGAGAATGATTTGACTAGTGTTGTCTACAAAATCAAAATCCTATGCTATAGTTGGAGATGTTCAATACTTATGATATATTTAAGTTGTTACAACCATGCATTGATCTTTGATTGGTATATGAAATTATTGGACTCTTATGTCTAATAGAGAGAATAGTGAACAATGAGGAAGAACAATCATATGGATTGTTTATTGGCAAATAAAATTATTGGACTCTTATGTCTAGCAGAGAGAATAGTGAACAACAAGGAAGACCAATCATATGGATTGTTGATTGGTAAAGGTAGATTTGATTGTGTATTTGATAAATGATTGTAATATATATATAATGACATGTACATGATGAAGTAGAAAGTTATGTATGACTTTTATTTATTGATCTAATTGAAGATTCATGAAGAATTGCACACATCTAGGGAATTGTAATACATTTTGACTTTCTTGTCAAATTTTTGTACAATTGAATCCTATTATCGAAGCAAGCTGGAGAATGATACAAATTTGTTTGGTAGACTTCTAAGGAGGGAATTTAAATTTTAGATTCAAAGTTAAGGTTTTAGGAAAACCCTAATCATTGTAATGTATTAATATCATCTTGTGTTCAAAAAAAGAGAAAGAAGGGGTAGAGATTGTGTATGCAGTGATGCCATATTGTGAATCAAGTTGTGTGATTTACAAAAATGGAATATTTGAATGTGAAGAAGTCATATGAGCTTAATTACGTATATCTAAAAGCTAAATAGTGTTATTCATAAGATAATTTCGCTATTGTTCCTGAGCAGTTTCAACAAGCATAATCCCTTAACTAGGTAGATCCTAATAGATCTTATTTGTTAATACTTCAGAAGGTTGACACTTTAGCAAGAGCTTGAAGTCCTCTCCCAAGGGCACTCTTAAAAAGGTAAAGATCCTAATAGGGATAAAGGAAGATCCCTTTACCAAGTGACTCCTAATAGGGTCTATCCTTAACCAAACTTATTGTAATATCTTAATTGGGCCAAGCTCCTAATAGGGTGTACTTCAAAATAGTGCATTCACATTTGTGGATATCAATCGCACCATGGTTTTCACCCAAATAAGGTTTCGACAAGAAAAATATTGGTGATATGTGTTGATGTTGTGTGGATAATTATTTTTATTGCATGTTCCTTTACAAGTTCAAGTTTCTTATTACATGCATTTGTTGAATACATAGAGGAAACTTTTATCAAATTTGATTTTTTGTGTGTGGTAGATTATTGATTCACTTCCTTCTCTCATCAATCTTTGGGCTTGATTATTCCAACACTCTCGTTTCTTCTATAAGTCTAGTGGTTGTATCAAGCATTGGAAAGTTTATCTTTAGGTGGAACAATAGCCCTATTTGTTAACAATATGTAGGTAAAACTTTAAGAAATTGCTTATAGAAGAAAACCCAAGATATAGTGTAATTAATATCACAAAAGAAAGACAAAAAATAGACAAGACCAAATAATATTATCATCAGTGATGCAATAAATGAACTAAACTAAAAAATTACAATAATAATGGATGAGTACAATGTAGATATGCCTTCTTATATGGGAGAGATAGTAAGAAACCATGATAACAAGAGGACAACTTATTACCTACACAAGGTGGATCCACATGTTCATCAAAGGTGGATTACCTTTCATTGTCAAGTGAAGTTTGTGCAACATGTGGATGATGATAAAGTGATAAGTTTACAAAAGGTGGAAACACCACATAATATGTAATGTGGTAACCACTATCATGGAATTTCTCCCACACCATGTGCAAACTCCTAAGTGTCTCAAGTACAAATTACCATCCTATGCATTATTCTAAGTAAGATTAAGTAAAATGTAATCAGGTGAATAATTAATCAAACCAACACCCCTCCCCTATTAGGAATAAGGTGTCTCAACCTTAGATAATTCCTCCTTCTTTTTTTTTTTTGTAAATGTATTTTTTGCAAATAATGTAATTAAGTGTGAGTGTACATGTCTACTTGGCATGTTGATGTCTCACTCCACTTGCATGTGTTGGCATCTTGAATTGTGTGTAAGGAGATCATGACTAAAATAGTTATGACGAATTCCTATGATGCGTAAGAGCTATCTTTGGAAGATTTGATAATGGGTGAAGACGTGAAGACATGTGACAATTGATCATTAAGTATTGTACACTCAAGTCTCCATCTAGAGCATGAGGTTTCCAAAAAAAATTTTGGGTTCCTACTTTTCTGGAAAATGGTAAAAACCTAATATGGTTGTTCTTTGGAAGTTTCCCTAAAATGGAAAGCACATGATATAGGCATTTTTAAAGTTGCAGATAGGAGAGAGCGAAAAGTGTATTGTTGGTTGCTATTGGATTAGTTTTCTGTGTCTTGAAAGAACTTGCATTGCAAGTGTTTTTTGACCTTTGTGTTGAAGATAATACATTGTGCATGGTTTGGAGGGGTGGGGTTGTTTTATTGAAAGGTTTTTCCCCATTGACATATCTTTGTGTTTATGCATTTTCTTTCTTTGTTTGTTTTCTGTATTCATGGTTGACTGCAATATTATTGTTTACATAATATCGAATATGAAATTGTAAGGAATTAATAGGAATTTGCACAATACTTTCCTTAAGGGATTAGTGTAGGAAGATGTTTTCACACTTGAGTTTCCTTACATCCCCCTTAAGTGCAACTTAAGGGAATGCACACTTAGTTAAAAATAAAAGATGGGTCCCAACTACCAAACCATGTTAGGCACCCATGTACAACATGAAAACATAGTATTTCATAACCTAGAGAAGGGATGAAATCTAATAGGACAAAACTTTCCCCCAAATAGAAATGAATACATAAAACAACTATCAAAGAAATGTGATAAGGAAATATCCCCATGTGAGGAAAATGTTTTCCTCATAAAAAAGAAGATAGAGAAAGTCCCTCCACCCCCCTGGTCCTCAACCAACCAATATAGAATGTATACAAATACAAGATGCTCAAAGTTGAATGTAGAAGTTGATCCATAAACAATGTTCCCTCCTTAGGAAGAAACAAAACCAAAGGTGTATGAGTAAAGCCTCCTCAATCTTTAGGGACCAATATTAAAATATATGGATTATTTGAGATTTCTCAAGTATCCTCATGTTGATGTTGAAGGTTTTCCCTTCTAAATTAGGTCTGCTAGTCCACATTACTAAAAAATACAATTTAGAATCTAATAAGGATGAATACATATAACATGATCCAAAAACCAAAATTTATCATTTGATGAAAAAGATGCCTCTTCTAAATGTTTTACATGAAGATCCATAATGACAGCAGACTCAAAAGAATGATCATGTGGAGAATGAACAAGAGGGTTAGAGTGTTCCCTTGAAACAACTAAAGATAGAACATCTTCATCAATAAGAAGATAAATATCACCGATGATTTATCCTAAATATATATTCTACAACTCTACATAAAAAACTTGCAATTTTGGTTAAGTAGTCATCTCATGAAACTATGTTTAGAAGAAAAAGTATATCCAATCACACTTAATTAGAAGAAGCCAAAACTACATAAATGAAAGCATATGGAAGATTCTGATGTTGTAATGTTTTCCTTGAGTGTTTTAATGATCCCCCACAAGAGAATTTGATAAATCAAGAGTATATCAATCCCAACAACATCTACTAGAAGAAGATGAAGGAGTATCCTCAACAACAAGTTGATCCTATAAATGTGTACCTTTGTGAGGCAGGATCAAGGTAGAATCATCATTTTAGTCACTAGCATCAATTTCCACTGTGAAGGAAAAAATAGGAGAAGCAGAGGCAAAGATAGGGGGCTTTCCTCAAAGTGAAAACTCCTCTAAACGAATATATCATGTCTCTGGATCTACAAGTCTATATTCCTTAACACATTTAGTCCACCAAATATGCAAGCTTACTCTAAGGTTCTAATGACTTTCATTTCTATGGAGGTATGTGTGCCCTAGTTAAAAAACCCAACAACTCTACAGTGTCTCATAATTTGTTTTCTATCATGTCGAGCCCGAAAAGGTGTGATAAAATCCAAAGGAACCAATGGGTTAATGTGTGTGGCATAATTGATAGCTTCTGCCCTAAAAAGATAGATCGAGAGACCTTGCCTAAATCGTGTAACTATCCATCTCCTTAAAGGTTTAATTCTTTCTCTTCACACCACCATTACTATATGAAGTGTAGACAAACAAGTGTTGAAGATCAATCCCCTCAAGTGTAATTATAAAGCCCTTAAGTCTAGAGTTCACATATTCCCTTCCATTGTATGTGTATAAGATCTTGAGTTGCTTCCTTGATTGCTTCTCAATATGTGAAGCGAGAGTAGTCATAAATTAAAGCGAGGACATGGTAAGCCTTGTTAAGTGATGGCTGTAGAAAGGATCTTATGACATCATTGTAAATGAATTAAAGAACAACTAAAGTTCTCCAAGACTTCCTCTTGTTAGACTTCTCTTTTGGATGTTTTCCCATGAACCACCTTGAACATACACTATCTAATTCTTTATTGGAGGTAGATATGTGACCATATCCTTAGAGATGTGTTGTTAAAGATAGTGGTAATTAAGATGTCCAAACCTCTCATTCCATCAATTTATTTTTGAATATGAATGATTAAAAAGATTGTAGAAGGAGGTCGAGGCACAAAACATGAGAATGAGTACAACCTTGTGTTTTGATTATCTTGTCTCATTCCAAAGAAAGCATGATCCTTAAGATATTTTACCAGAACTGAATCATGTAGAAACTTAATTTTCTTTCCATCTCCATATTGAGTAATTTGGTATATTGAAATTAGATTGTGCTCAAGTAAGAACATAAATGACATCCATGTCAACTAAACTTTTCATTTGAATTCTAGTTGATTATCATCGCCAATGAATATGTTAAGTATCTTAGATGGTTTCAATAAAGAAAATTGCTCCTTTGTAGAGTCCATGTGATGAGTGACACCCAAATTAAGTATTCATTCTTGTGAATAACTCATAGTTGCAAAAAATGCTTTCCTTTTCCTTTCAAATGTAACAAAGTGGAAGGTGTGGAATGCTTCTCATTGTAGGCATATGAAAAATTGATGTTGAGCTTGATAATATTTGTCAACTCGTCAATTTTCTTAGTGTGATGATGATGCTCATCACGAACATTTTTCTTGCAATATGTATAAGGTGGTCTCTCCTTCTTAAATGAATTTCCCTTCTTGTTGAAATAAGATAAAGAATTGCCTTTATGTGAGAAGGTTGATTGTTCTCTATCTTGTTATGGCTTTGGCTTATTGTGCTTCTACTTCCATTGATAACCCTTTCCTTGATTCCCGTGATTAGCCACCAAGGATTTGGACTTTGAAGACATTAGAATTCCCATATTAATAACATTAGAATTCCCATATTAATAAATTTAGATATCTCTCAACAACTTTGCACTGGAGTCAAATGAAGGTGTTGTGTAAGCACCTCCTTTTGTCACTAACAAGTCTACAAACTTGAAATTAAAGTTGCATATTTTGAAGGAAGCTTGTTTAACACGTTGAAGACTAATTGTGCACCCTTCTTATCAATACCACAATCTTTAAGTTGTTCTTTAAAATCATTTTCCTTGTTGACATAATCTTTAATTATATCGAATTTCATATGATCCAAGCTAAGAAATTCATCCTCAAGTGTGTATTTCCTAATCTCATCCACTTTACCATACATTTGTTTAAGTTTATCCCATGCTTCCTTGATAGTATTATACTTTGTAATATGAAAAATGAGGTCAAGAGAGACATATTTTCTCAAAGTATCTAGAGCCATAGGATATTTGATGATCCATTCAGAGAGAGAGAGCACCCCAATTCACTCAATTGAAGAACATAACGTTCTCCAAGAACGTACCTAGAAGTGCTACTGAAGATCACAAGTCATAGATCTCCATCACAAATCCAAATTCCACGAATAGGTCCAAGAATAGATAAGAACACACTATCAAATAGAGAACAATTCATAACTCAATCAACATTGATCCAAATAAGGTGCAAACCTAGAAACATGATCCACTATAGGTGCTAAATATACACTCATCATCACAATGACTAACTTAGCAATAAGAAGAATAGATGGATTGATCTTCTAGGCTGTACAACTGACAAACTAGCACAAATGCGATTTATTTATTTATTGATGCACATTGATCTAAACCCAAGATGCTTCTCTATCACATGTGTGTACTAACATCAAATTAGAAATTGTGCACACTATGGATGTGACAATTGTTAGATTATGGTGACTGATCAAGAAAGTACTGTGCATACTTCATAAATTTTTGGGCTTTAGGGTTATAATTAATAATTACATGTCAACCCAAAATCTTGATAGAATAAGGCTCAAATTATTTTTTCAGCCCTGAAGAATTTATGAAGTATGTACAATACTTTCCTGATCAGTCACCACAATCTAACAATCTTCCACTTGGAGATTTGGATTGATCCTGTAGCTATGTCGCTACTCCATGAGGCTCCTACTGGATCAAACCACCCTAGACTCTACTATTCTTTTATTCATGTTTAGTCTAGAAGACCAACCAAAGCTGAAGAGGAGTTCAACTTCTCCCTTGTTACTACCTTTGTCGACATATTTGTTGGATTGTTATTTGTATGTATCTTCTCCAGCTTTAACTATCCATCCTCCAAAATTGACCGAATGAAATGGTACTGCAACTGTATGTGTTTGGTCTTTGAATTCAGAGCTAAATTCTTTGCAAGATGAATGGCACTTTGACTATTTGTAAACAATTAATTATCTTTCTAAGGGTGTCCCAATTCTTCCAAGAAAAACTGAAGCCATATCATCTCCTTGACTGCCTTTGTAGCAGCTGCATACTCTGCTTCTGTAGTGGATAAAACATTAACTTTTTGTAACCTAGAAACCCAACTTACGGCTGCCCCACCAATAGTAAAGATATAACTTGTAGTGCTCTGCTTGGTATCAATATCCCCTCCCAAATCTGAGTCAACATAGCCTTGTAAATCAGTAGTAGAGCCCCCAAAGTGTAAACACTTATTAGATGTTGACAGCCTACTACTGATTAGCCTGAGATAGCATTAATGTTCTGTTCTTCCTATCTCTGCAAATCTTCATACCAAGGATTTGTTTTGCTGCCCCCAAATCCTTCATAGAAAATGCATGTGCTAATTGGCATTTTAGCCCTTTAATATGATCCATTTTAGACCTAGCTACAAGCATATCATTAACATATAAACATAAAATAATGTAGCTATCATCATTCAACCTCTTAAAATAAACACAATGATCTAAATGACACCTGCGATATCCATGCTCATGCATAAAACTGTCAAATTTTAGATGCCATTGCTGATGTGCTTGTTTCAAGCCATATAAACTTTTCTTCAATTTGCACACTAAGTTCTCCTTACTTTTGACCTCAAAACTCTGTGGCTAAGCCATATATATCTCTTCATCCAAATCACCATGAAGGAAGGTTGTTTTAACATCAAGCTGCTCTAAATGCAAATCTTTAGTAGCCACAAGACTTAAAACAATACAGGTAGAAGTCATCTTAACAATAGGAGAAAATATCTCATCAAAATCAATGCCTTTTTGCTATGCAAATCCTTTCACAACTAACCTAGCTTTAAATCTTTTCTTACCTCCATCCTCTTCTTTTAACTTGTAAACCCACTTATTCTATAAAGCCTTTTTATCTGCAAGCAAT
Organism: Cupressus sempervirens; assembly: GCA_028749045.1. Taxonomy (NCBI): domain Eukaryota; kingdom Viridiplantae; phylum Streptophyta; class Pinopsida; order Cupressales; family Cupressaceae; genus Cupressus; species Cupressus sempervirens. The sequence goes on along the minus strand of CM053792.1, from coordinate 72,636,834 downwards.
TTGCATAAATCCCAAGTCTTATTTTTCAGCAAAGAGTCCATTTCTTCTTTCATTGTAGACTCCCACTAAATCTTAGTATCCACCTGCACGACTTCATCATAGCATTCACATTCACTAGCATCTGTTAATAAAATAGAATACAAAGAGGGAGAAAATATTTTTAGAGGTCTAATTTGCCTTGTTGAACGTCTAACATTCACCAGTGTATGCGGTTTTTGTTGTTGCGGTTGCTGCACATCATGAGGAATGGCTGGAACATCAGCTTGTGGAGTATCATCCAGCACTACATAATCATTTTCTTTTTTCTCATGTTGTTGCAACAGATCTTTGTACAACACTTTCTCATTGAATATGACATCCCTGCTTCTTACAATTTTATGATTTTCAAAATCCCAAAGCCTATAACCAAATTCATTAATGCCATATCCAACAAATACACATTTCTTTGACTTAACTTCTAGGTTGGTTCTATTTTCAAAATCTATATGAACAAAAGCTTCACAACCAAAGGTCTTGAGAAAAGAATAACTCATCTTCTTACCAATCCATGCTTCCTCTAGAATACCACAACCCAAAGGAGTAGATGGACCTCTGTTAATCAAATATATAACAGTATTGATAGCCTTCGCCCACATGTGTAAGAGCAACCCAGCATGCAACCTCATGCTCCTTGTGCGCTCCATTATAGTCGTATTCATGCATTCAGCCACTCCATTTTCCTATGGAGTCCTTGGAACAATTTTCTGTCTACAAATACCATTAGTGGAGCAATAATCTTCAAATTCATGACTGCAATACTCACCACCATTATTAGATCTGGGACATTTTAATTTCTTACCAGTCTCATTTTCAACCAAACATTTCCATTTCTTAAAAGTTTGATTTTTGTCTAAGGAAATAAACTCATACTTTTCTAGTCGCGTCATCAATAAATGTAATATAATAATGAGAGCCACCAAGGGAAGATACCTGAGCTGGTCCCCATACATCTGTATGCACAGACTCTAATTTCTCCTTTTTGTTTTCCTTCCTAGTCTTTACAAAACTCACTCTTTTTTGTTTTCCATACACACAACTTTCACAGAAATCCATATTAACACATTTTAGACCTGGTAAAACTTTCTTTGAATGAAGTACTTTCATACCTTTCTCACTCATGTGCCCAAGTCTGTTGTGCCATAGTGCTTTATCAGAATCTATAACAACTATTTGTTCTCCCTACTCACCTGCAATAGTTTTTCCTGAACATTCATTTTTCTCTGAAACAATTAAAGTAGAAGGAACAATATGACCTGTATAAAGATATAAGGTGCCTAATTTCACACCTTTTGCTACAGCAAGGGAACCTTTTGAAACCTTCCAATTTTTATCACTAAAAGTAACTACACAACCCTCATCATCGAGTTCTCGGGTTGAAATTAAATTCCTACTCAACGTTGGAACATGTCTTACCTCATATAGTAGCCAATGATTCCCATTCTGCTACTTAATCTTAATTTTTCACTTTCCAACAATCTGATAGGGTTCATTATCCTCCAGATAAACAAGCCCAAAATCCCCTTGGACATAATGAATGAAATAACCTCTATGAGGTGTAGCATGAAATGAAGCACCAGAATCTAAAACCCATGAATCATCAACACTTTCTAAAGATAGAAGCAAAGCATCCTCTTCGGATTTGTTACTTACCACATTTGCCTCCTTGTCTCCATCTGATTTATCTCCTTCATTTTTCTTTCGATTCCAACAATCTTTTTTTTTATGACTTGGTTTCCCACTGTACTAGCAGTCGTTCAGTCCTCTTGATTGAGACCTCCTCCCCTTTGACTTTCCTCTTGATTTCCCACGATTTCTGGAATTACTTCCTCTCTTAGTTGTTCTGCCCCTGCTTTGTGAATTCAAAAAACTTTCTAATGTAGATCCACTTGAGGATTTCCTACGAGTTTCCTCACTCAAAACAACATTGATAACATCATCATATTTTAGGGTACTATATCCAGGAACATAATTACTTACAACCATTACCAATCCATTCCAACTTTCAGGCAAAGAACACAAAATCAAGAGAGCCCTAATTTCCTCTTCAAAATTGATACCCACAAAAGATAACTAACTAGTAATAGTATTAAACTCATTTAAATGATCTATAACAGATCCACCTTCTACCATTTTCATACTAAATAAACGCTTCATGAGAAATACCTTGTTTGAAGCAGAGGGCTTTTCATATAGTTTCGCTAGGGTTTGCATCAATTCTTCTGTCCTCTTTGCTTTTGTAATATTAAATGCCATTGATGGTGCTAAGCATAATCGAATGCTTCCAAGTGCCTTTCTGTCTAAAAGATCTTATTCATCATTTGACATGGATCCCTGATTCTTGGCTTTGCCTTTCAAAGGCTTTCATAAATCCTTTTGATAAAGATAGTCTTCCATTTGCATTTCCATAACTGAAAGTTCTACCCATTAAACCTATCAACCCTCAACTTACCCTCGTCTGCCATTGCTCCCACTCAACCATGAGACTTTCCTGCAGAGGATAACAAGAAAAACAACCTTGCTCTGATACCACTTGTTAGGATTAAACCACGAACATAAATAACAATTACATGCAAATATAACCAGTAATAGAAAATAATAGATCACACAAAAAAGAACACAAGACACCAAGATTTAACGTGGTTCACCCAATCCTTGGGCTACATCCACCAAACAATAAGTCTGATATTATTACAATCTAGTGATTATAAATTGATTACAATCCATAATCCCTTACAACTCAATACTGCCGCAAGAACCAATTTCACACCACAATCTAACAACAATATCTCAATAAGCCATATGGTCTATGGAAAATCTACAAGCATCATGTGATACCTTCATTGGTGGATACCACTCTGCCTTAGACTTAATTATCCCACATTTAGTAGGAAAAGGTTTTTAGCTTTGTTTTTATGTACAACACATAGTCCCAAATGCAAAGTGCTTGTATTGGAGAGTGGTTGGTACTTGTGATGGTGGTAGACTCAATGGTGCCACCGTCAATAGTGAAAACCTAATGCTATGGTTATGTCTAGTCTCCTTGTATGACTTATTGCTGGGAAAAAGAATGCCTACCAGGGTCTTTAAAAACATGCTAAATAGGAAGTTTAAAATTACCTTAGGAATTTTTTCCTACATGGATCCATTGTAGGGACTTGTAAGTAATACAGAACTCGTAGGATGAAGGTGAATTAATCTTGAATGGGAATGTTGCAATAAAGAATCATGTAGTTGATACAAATGTATTGGGGATGCTCTATATTAATTTTTGCCAAAAATATATTGTCTTTTGACCCCCTAAAACAACTCTTGTCCAATATGGAAAAACGTATAGTCAAAATTCATCAACATAGCATCCTAGATAGAATGGTAAGGTCATATTTCACTCAAGTCACTCCCACAAAATGTTGGTACTCGAATTTACAAATATGCTTTCTGTTACCTTTTAAAGGAGACTACACAATGTCACTTCAATGGATATGATACCATGTAAGAAGTTGCTTATAGTAACTAAGTCTGATCTAGAGGCCAATGAATTGCACAAAGTGAGAGAGACAAAATGAACAAGAACAAATTGTATCCTTATTAATGATGCAATAACTAAATTGAGCTTTAGAAGTACAATAGGAAATGGATGAGTACAATTATATAGATTTGTTTGCTTATATATACAAGGAAATATGAGACTATGACAATAAAAAGAGAACAAAACATCACACATGGTGGAATCAAATGTCCACCAAAGGAGAATCATCCTACATTGTACAATGAAGTATGTACAACACATAGATGATGATTAAGTGATAAGCACACCAAAGTTGAATACAACACATTATGTGGAATATGATAACAACTAACACCGCCTAAGGTGGGATTCATCCTAGACTGCATGCAACTAAATGTGCAAACTCGTGTCTCAAATACAAACTACTATGTTATGTATTATCCCAAGTAAGCTTAAGTAAAGCATATTTAGGTGAATAATTAATCACACAACAAATACTACTTTTGGTGATGTTCTATAGGAGTGAATCGTAAGCTAGCAACACATTATAAAAACGATATAGATGAAAATGATTCAATAACTTTTGATTATAAGAAAATTAAAAAAGATTTAATCATTTTAAAGCTTTTCTAGTAAAAACAAGTACCTTACCTATTGAGACAATTGTTATGATTCATTATGTGGAATATGATAACAACTAACACCGCCTAAGGTGGGATTCATCCTAGACTGCATGCAACTAAATGTGCAAACTCGTGTCTCAAATACAAACTACTATGTTATGTATTATCCCAAGTAAGCTTAAGTAAAGCATATTTAGGTGAATAATTAATCACACAACAAATACTACTTTTGGTGATGTTCTATAGGAGTGAATCGTAAGCTAGCAACACATTATAAAAACGATATAGATGAAAATGATTCAATAACTTTTGATTATAAGAAAATTAAAAAAGATTTAATCATTTTAAAGCTTTTCTAGTAAAAACAAGTACCTTACCTATTGAGACAATTGTTATGATTCATTTCTAGAATATATAAAAATCAAACAATTGAAGGCAAACAAATGACCCACAATCCATGAAATATTAAATAAATAAATAAAGAAATCATATATAAATCAAAACAAATATACAAAAATAAAGATATCAACTTGAATTAAGTTCAAATCAATTATATATCTAGATATCCACAACTATATCTATCCATAGATATAAAATACTTGTTAAATATTAATTTTATAAAATTAAAAAAACAAAAAAAGATCACCATAAAAAAAATCTATATACAAACAAATTTTACTTCATAAGACTAACTCAAATCATATTCCATGATAGAATAGACTTTCAAAATATTACAACTACCACTTGCACCCCATGAGGTGCAATGGTGTAGCTGAACATTTAGACCTGGTTATGAGGCGCCTGCTTAAATTGTATGGATGAATACTTTTCCACCTTTTGTCCGCAGACCTTTGTTGTGTATGCATGATAGAAGGCAGTATTACACATGCGAAGATATGGACTTTTATCAACTGTAAATGATTCTAAAAAGCGAATTGCGGGGATAAGAGTTGAATGACATTCAGAGGAAACGCAGCATTGGCGGCCACGCCTAGATCTTTGTCAAAGGCCTATTCAAAGTTTAGTGAGAAAACTATATAACTATTCAAATTCTAGTGAGAAAACTATGTCACAATGATAACTAATCAGCAATTACCAATTCATAGTAGATCCATATCTTGCCTCTCCCATAAATAAACTTCTTATATGCATTCCTTTTTTACCAGCTTCGTTCTTCAAACAACGTTTGATCTATTTTCATCAAAAACTTCAAACCATTTACATTTATATCTTGAATTTGTACAACATATTTATTTAACTCAATGATATCCTCCGAGGACTTCGAAACCCTTTATCAAGGGGCCCTTGTGATTTGGACTCCATCAGGAATTTGTTCCGCTTCATTCATTTCAAGCCTCAATACTAAGCATGGAAATGCATCAGGTACACACGATAGTAGAATGGGCTTTTTGAAGTCCTCACCCTTGATCACACTTGGTTAAATGAAGACTCCATGTTGGAGCACAGAAAAGGGCATTTGATCAAGCAGTTTATGTACATTCCACATTTAACCCAAATGTTGAAATGAGTTCCAGAGTGCTTTATTAATTCCAAGTCTTTAGATCTTCCTTATACAATTCATTTTGCACCATATCTGCAATCGTTTACTTACATTATTCAAAGCGACCTCCCTTTCTGAAATTTTGTCAAACACTTTACCTATATGCCTGTTGCGTTTCTATGCCTTTCGTGCATTTTCTAAAACCCCTTTACTCCATTCTCCAATCATCGCATTCCATGAAATCAAATACTATGGTAAGGCGTCTTATCGAATAACTGAAACTCCTTGGACTCGAGGTATTTTGTCAAACACATGACATAAAATGCGTCTGATCCCATGTTTGGCATAAAACTTCATCACATTTCATGGCTATGCATGCATGCCTGCTAGGACATTTCCATCTGCAATTTCTCATAAAATTCTTGCATCGTTTCTTGCTCTGACGATGTCCATACGTTGTCCTAAGGCTTTCAAGACGGTACCCCTTTCCGCCGCGGTTCATGAACCCTCGTGGATGTTAGAGAGCTAATCCGCCATTAACAGTTACCGGCGACCTAAAGCGTTGAAAATACGTTTTCGATCCGGTAGCGTGCCCGCAAATGCAAAAGCATATCGGCTAATTAGATTACAAGAACATTTTAAAATTATAAAATAATTCTATCGCCTTCAAATAAATTATCTTTCTGACCTTGTAAGTATTCCATTCTATTCTAAAGCTATGCAATTTCTTCTGCCTATTTGTGTTAACACGTGGGGTGAAAATGGTCTCAATCCACCAAATTATATCCCCTTCTCGGAACTTCATATATTAAATTCCCACAATCATCGACTCCACGAATAGCTTCGATCACTGGTCTGGAGGTCAAATCAGTACAAGACACTGTTATGTGCACAGTAATTTTTTATTGGGGAGAATGCTCAGAAGCACAATATTAATATGATTGCCAGAAAAGTTATCTTGAATTGTTTACAATGAAAAAATCCATGGCAATGCAAGATCCAGTCAAAAGTCTCTGTCAGATGGTGTGCTCAGTCGATCAAGAAACGATTTCCTCTACAGCTCTGGTCCACCATTAATATAGCTACTTGAAACAAGTATTCTAATCTAGATATAAAATTGCGGCTTCACCCTGCAAATATGGGCTAAGGAATCTGTCAAAAGATTAAGCTGCCGAAACCAGCCTCAGCTGGATCTCATTTTCTGAGGTGTACCCCATCAAGCATAGATCTCAATAGTTCAATACAATCTGTAACACATGCTGTGGAGGAGGGCAAGGATAAACTTTACTTCACGTTCAGTTATCTTAATACTTTTGTTTCTCGAAGGAGGAACTTTAAAGTTCTTATAAATCTTTTGCATGTCCATCATTTCGATGCTGAGTGCTCAATATTTTAATTGGATGGTTATCAGCACACTTTCTGAAGCAATAATTCACTGCAAACCCAATCTTTCCTGCTTTGTTTGCTCCACAGAGCAATAATGCCCATTTAAAATAAAAAGCTTTCAGCTTTTGCTGCTTGCTAGTTGGTAACCATTTTCCTAGGATAGCTTTGTACACTATCCATAATGCCAGATGGGGATCCTCTGTACAAAGAGCCAGCTGCTTTGGATTACCCACTCATAAAAAAAAATTGCACATTCAGAAGTGGCGATTTGTCAAGGGCAATGCTCAAGATAAACTAAATGATGAAAAAATTATATGGGCCAGACAATATTTAAGATTGGATTTCATGTCAAATCAATAATCAACTTGCAAATTGAAGATTTCCCAAGATTAGATTCTCATCAGTCGTAATCAAAGCTCTACGTCATATACTATATACAAGTTCTTCGACCTTTCTGCTATTCAAACAGCCCAGCGAGGAGTTCTGTGAACAATTTTTGTGTTAAGTATGGATGTTTATCAGGAAGCCGAGTGGGAGAAAGCGCAAGCGATTGGCATCAGCTGCGACCTGGTGGCTGCAGCAAAATATCAGCTTGAGTTTCTGGCCTTGGTCGGTAAATACCCATGCCTCTACCAGGGCCCTGCTGTACAAATAGCTATTTACAGGTAATAAGAAATCAAGACTTCTTAGCCCATTGGTTTTTGTTCATTTGTGTGTCTGGGCTGAGATTGTATGCAAATTTTTAACCATCAATGATCCATATCAGATGAGAGTGTAAGAATGCAAAATTGTGCAAATTTTTAACTATCAGATCATACTCTATTATCTGTCATCAGGATGAGAGTATAAGAATGCAAATAATCCATCATCCATCATCAAGAAGAGAGAGTGTAAGAATGCAATATCTTACACTCTTTCACCCCGATGATGGATCATGGAGCATGATCCCAAATGTTGATGGTTAAAAATTTGCACAAATTTACATTCTTACACTCTCTCATCCTGATGATCCGAAACATTGATGATTAAAAATTTGCACACAATCTCTACCACAAACACAACTGAACAATTCATGTATTGTAGAAATCTTCTATCACCAACCATTGGTTCTTGCTCTTTTCTACTGTTATAAATTTAATGTTAAAAGGAATAGGGAATGGATTGTTTAACAGTGAGAAAGTTGAACAATGTGCTTACAGGTATGAACATTGCTGGCTCCCATTGCTTGCAAGCTCTGAGGCAAAGGAAGACTTGCTTCCTCCCCTTGACTGTGAGTGGGTGTGGCACTGCCATAGGCTCAATCCTCTGCAATATGCAAATTACTGCCACGAGTTGTATGGAAGGCTTCTTGTTCCTGTTACAACTAAGCTGTTTTATGAGAAGGATTCTACCATGAATGCGGCAGCAAAGCTGTGGGAAAAAGCCTTTCCCAATGAGCCATTCTCATTGGATTTGGAAGCTTTCTCCCTCACAAAGGACAATAGAAGCAGCCTACACCAGCACCACTTGACAGAAGCTATTGCCAAGCAACGATCCTTTTTCCAGCAGGTAATGGCCTTACACCTAGATTAAACTGTTGACAGTTTTGCCGTGTTTTGGACTAACCGCCAACGTTTTGGTGACATGGCTTAACCACGTCCTTTTTTATATAAGTCTACGTTCCCCTTCAAAATTAAACTTCTCCGAAATTTTTTCTTCTTCAAAATTTCCCAACTAGGTATCCCACATCTAAGTTCACAATTTGGCAAAAACCCTACACGTGAACATTATTTTGCAAAAACTCTACACTTGAGCATTATTTTGCTTTCCTAGCCTTCAGACACCTTCTGCCTTTCCTTCGGCTAAAGCTACCACAACCATTAGTGTGAACATTATTATGAGGCTGCTTGTCCATACTTCCTGCTCTATTACACAAGTATATTTGGTATGTAGCCTGATCCTCTGCTTTTCTTTCCCAGTATTTGGCTTAGTGTTTCTCCATATTTAACACATGTGAATCTGTGATTAACCCTGCTACTATGACTAAAATCTACTGTACTTACAAGTTTTTCATCCATCTTCCTTAAATAGTTTGTAAGCGTTTTTCCATCATGTATTGATGTCTTCTGGTCTTCTAATGGCAGGTTTCCTCACCCTACATGTCAGACAAGGGCTTTCTAAGAGTAGCAGAACAACGCTACAGAGCATTTCTGTATCTCACCAAGAAATCAAAATCTTTTCATGTGCCCACCTATGACATTGAGCTCATATGGCGATCTCACCAGCTGAACCCCAAGATTTATGCGGACGACACGGTTGAGCTGCTGGGAGAAGTGCTGCAGCACTATATCATCACCAGCACTGCAAAGACTGGCGCGAGATTCCCCGAAACCACAAAGCAATGGGAGAATGCTTTTGGCATGCGATACATGAGAGCAGGGGCCATGCAAATGCGTACAACCCAACAACCTCCTAGTGCGTCTCCACAAGAAATCATGGAGGTCAGGCTGGAAATTGTTAGGGCACGACACCTCAGAAAGGAGAAAGGAGCCCTATTTGTTAGATACTATATACAAACCTCAAGCGGTGTAATAACAATGAATAGCAAGGAAGTACTGGCAACCTCAGATCCAGAATGGAGTGAGGCTTTCTCTCTGGAATGTAAAGGAAATGGGAGCCTTGTTTCGGATCTGCAGTCGCAGTTTCTGAGGTTTGAAGTGCGGTGGAGAAGCCAAAGCCCGTGGAGAAATATGAGAGGAGGCTCCAAGCTTCTTGCAAGTGTCAAAATAGCATGGAAAGACTTGTTGGAATCCTCTTCTTTATCACTGGAGAAGTGGTTTCCTCTGGCAGTCGAGGGGCAAGTGAAAGGCGAGTGGAAGCCGCCGAGTATGCACATCGCCCTCTCTGCAACGCCACGAACTTCAGTGCCATCTGTGGAAAAACCCATTTCAGGGCCTCGTTCCATGAAGAGCTTTTCTTCTTGTGAAAACCTAGAGAGGCGAAGGAGACGTTTGGAAAGAGATGAGTGCAATTGCAGGGGGCAAATATGTAACGCCCACACATCTTTCAGGGATGAAGCGTGGGGGATTTGATCTTACAAACCCTTTTCACTCTGATTTTGAGTATTCAAATATATGACAACAGCATAGAAGCTCGTGCGACTAGCATGAATAGAAGGCCAAGAACCAGAAGATGTATGTACGTTGCCTAAAAGGGCCGCTGCTACTATGTAAATCAATTCAAAAATTGAAAACCAAGATTTGCAGGGTCATGAGATATGACTGAAGCCATACAATTTTAGAAGGGGGAATGGAGTTTCATGGAAGAAGCTCTTGATGGATTTGACAAAATGTAGTAGAGTATTAATGTGAAGATTACTTGTAAACAGGAATAGAAGAGAAAAGTCTCTACCTTGCTTCGGCCTTATTGTAAATATATCATTAGGTAACTTAAATAACTTATTAATAGTATTAATTAACAAATTTTGAATCATATCACATTTTTTAATAAGGGATCCAACCTTCTAAGTGTTTAATGTCTCTCTCTTTCTTCTTAACTTAGAATATTAAATTAATAGTTGTAATATAAATATTGTTATTAGTTGGGCCTCTTATGGATATGTAAGGGAAGGCTTTGAGGCTTTGTTTTGGTATGATGCTTGGGATGACAACCCTCCCATCTTATTCATTTAACCTCATCTTTAGACTCTGTGTGATTCTTTTCTTGTTGCTAGATAGGATAAAGTGGCTCATTATAAGACTCCTTATCAACTAGGTCTTGCTGTCGGATATAGATGGAAGCACTCTTCAGATTGGCCTTCTGAGGGCTCAGAGGAAGACCACCAAGAGCTTTCTAGGATTTTAGCTTCTAAGGAGTGTTGCTCTCTACTGGTTCCAAATGTTTTGGCTTGGGGTGGTACCCTATATGGTAAATATTTTGGTTCTATTGGGTACTAGGAGATTACTAGACAAATGTTTAGGGGATGTTGAGGTCCCTTGGTGGAAACAAGTTTGGAATAAGCTTTCTTGGTCCAAATGTAATTTTTTCATATGGTTGGTGACTCACAACCGATGTCTTATGTGGGATCATTGTTGTAAATATGGTTTTCAGGGTCTATCCTTTTGTTTGCTGTGTGGTAAATGAGAGGAGTTTATCTCTCATCTCTTCTTCCATTTTTCTTTTTCTACCCACTTATGGCATCTTTGGTAGAGTGCTTGGGGTTGCTCTTGTTGGCATGCTTCCTCCTTGCCTGAGTTTTGGGATTGCTTGGTGAGTGCCCCCTCCTAGACTTCGCCTCTTCAGGCTACATGGATTGTTGCCCCCTCTTATATTCTTTGGCATATCTGGTTGGAGAGAACCCAACGAATCTTTTAGGATGTCCATATTGGAGTCGTGCATCTTTGGTGGAAAATTTCCTGCTCGGTGATCTTGTTATTTGCAGTCGCCTTAACTTTCATTTTTAGGATTAGTTCTCAAGGGTTGCGTGCCAATGGTATCATAATGTTCCAAACCATCCTAGATGTCAAGGGAAGCGGCAAGTGAACCATGTGGCTCATTGGTGGCTTCCTCCACCTGGAGTTCTTAAAGTCAACACAGATGGTTCTTTTTGGGGAAATCTAGGTCATGCTGGCATAGGGGGTGTGGCTTGATGCAATTCTGGAGAAGTTCAATTTCTTTTCTCATTGCATAAAGGTTGGCATACTAACAATCTCATGGAGGCACTGACCATATTATATGTTGTGGAGCAATCTTGTTTGAGGGGATGGTGAAAGCTTATCTGCGAATCTGACTCTCAAGTGGTGGTGAATTTGCTTACTTCACAATTGCTTGAGGATGTTAGTTGGCAATTGGCTTTAGTTGTTAATCAAACTCTTCTCTTTTGTACTTCTCTAGAGTCTAGTAGTTTTAATTACATGCCTCGAGAATGGAACAGAGCTGATTGTTTGACCAAATGGGCTTTTGATCATGTTTAGGATTGGAATATTGTAGATAGCGGCCAACGACCCTTGGACTTGTCTCGTGAGTTAGATGACATTGTTGCTTACAATAGAGCTCTTTGTTGAGCTCTCCTTTTTATTTCTTTTTCTGTCTTAATAAATTTTCACCCCTCTTTTAGTTAAATAAAAATTGTGTATTAGTTTCTAATCTAAAAGGATAGTATAACATCTATTAGATACAATATAACTTTTTAAATAATCAATTAAATTAAAAAAATTAGAACTTACACATATTAATTATAATTTCACTTTTTATGTGTTTATATGATTTAAATAAATTATTTAGCTTATAGAAATAATAATAAGAAATAAAATTAAATTTATTTAAAAAAATTATAGAATGCAAAGATCATCAATTTATTTTTGACATAGATATCAATAAAAATTGTTTTATCTTCTTCTCAAAGTCTCCCCATTATCTCAACTAGGTTTCGACATTTGCCCTAATTTTTCCCCACAACAATTTTTTTTAAAGCTTCAGACTTCAAGCCCATCAAATTAAAATTAAACAAATTGCTTTTTCTTCTTCTCGAAGTCTCTTCATTCTCTCAGCTAGGTTTCGATGTTTGCCCTAATTTTTCCCCACAACATTTTTTTTAAAGCTTCAGACTTCAAGTCCGTTAAATTAAAATTAAAACATTAAATTCCAGAGATTGCCTAGTCTTCTAGGTAGGATGAATTCGTTCCTTGCATTCTAAAAGATCTAAAAAATCAAAATTTTAGTTTAATTTTTGAGGTTTCAAGTCTCATAGGTTCAAAGCTAAAAGTTTTAGGTTGTTTGTGGTCAATAGATTTTAGAGTTTTAAAAATTTCAAAGTTATTTATGTTGTTAATGCTTCGATCACTGAACGTTCAAACTTTTGAGTAGCATAATTTTTTTTTCCATTCTTATTAAATCAGTACAACAAAATTTTATAAATCATTTTGCTTTAATTAAAACTGATGTGTTTACTTTTTTAAAGCCAAGGTTTTGTAAAGTGTTTTATTTTAGTAGAATTTGTAGAACTCATCAGAGTCGTAAAGTTCAAAACTTCAAAGGTTACATCATAGTGACTATTGTAAGAATTAGTAATCTTTCCTTGGTTGTATTTATTCATTAAATGTGATGAACCAAGGCATCTCTTGTGTTGTTTGTCCTCTAGTCGACATGTGAGGACATGTCATTTACTTATCCTCTTGTCCATGTGTGAGGACAACTCATTTTTGTAATTCCTTTATTAAGGAAAATAGTATGCTCTTCCTTAAGAGGATTATAACACTTGGTATGCACACACTTACAAATATGACAATCATTCACATGTGAGTTATTAAATAACTCATCTTCTCATCTCTATATAAGAGATGCTCCTTCCTTATTGTCTACACAACACACTCATTATGTAGTGCTTGTAATGTGCTTGCAACTCTCTCTCTTGTCTCATTCATATAATTCATAAGGAGTTTTCTTTGCTTTCCCCTTTCAAAATCTTTATCTTTTTTGTTTTCCCCTTTTAAAAATCTTTGTCATCTCTTGTGTTGATCTTGGAAAGCTCTACGCAACTATTTTCATTAGAAAACTCTTTTGGATTAATTTATTGTTTCTTCATTTTATTTCATATTCAATCATTTGTTATATCGTATCAGAGCTTTTAATCCTTGTTTTGAGTTTGCATAAAGTTACCAACATTGGAGACTGTTTCTTGAGAGAAGAAAAACATTAGCCTCATTTTAAAAAGATTTTATTAAGAAACAAAAGAATTTTGCTCATTTTTATTTCTCTAATATTGCTCTTTGTAGACAAATATTGCTCTATTGTTATTCTATTAACTTTGCTCTTGGAAGTTTTTAATTTCATTAACAATATTCATTCAAATGGAAATTTTGTTGCAATTTATTTTATATTTCTTTACATATAAAATCAAAGTCTCTTTGAGTCTCTCCACATTTTAATAGAAATCTAATGCAAAATATTTTAGTTTAATCTATTTGAGCATATCACAGTCTTTGCAATTCCAACATTATTAAATAGTCATTGATCACATCTATGGTCTTATCCCCTCCTTGTGGCAAAGTTTCTTTGGGTCAAATTTATTTTGACCATCTATGGTCTTATCTCCTCCTTTTGGTCAGATTTGTTTTGACCGGTCTTGTTGCCCCTTGCATTTGAGGGCATTCATTTCACTTCAGCATTTCTATTCTTCTCAACTTGGCATCCTCCTCATTCTTTCTACATGTTTCTTGACAGCTTGTAAGCATCATCTCTCTGCCTTACCATTTTTTTTTTTTTGCACGTTTTCTTGCCATTCTTGTCTTACCAGCCTTCTGGTGCCATATTCTCTCCTCCGAGCCAATTGTTTCAAGAATTTTTGGTTACTCCTTTTTTGCCATTATGTTGTCACAATTGGGTTTTTTCTTCACTATTTGTCAACTTTTTTTGATCATTCTTCTATTTTATTTCTATAATTTTCTTTAAAAATTCTAGCAAAAGCATATAGGACATGTTGGAAGGCATTATTATTTCTTAAAACTACATTCAAAATTCTCCATTGAATTCTCGAAGGCCTATTATTTTTTAGCACAACATTGGCATGATTTATTTGTGGTAGTATTATTACCTTTGTAGTTATTATTACTTTTGCCAACATTTTTATAATTACTTCTTAAAGTTTTATAATAATTATTATTATCTATTTTTTAGAGTATCATAATTTATGATTGTGTTAGACTATTTTTTTTTTCACTCAATGATTAACTAGAGTATGTGTTCGTTTCACAATTTGGTGCTAGGCATGTTGTTATTGCATTAAGTCCAAAATCAATGAAATTTCAAATCTATTCATTACTAGTCTTTTCAAATTTCTTTCTTCTATCCATCTTTGTAATGTCTTTTATTTGTTTTCTCTTGTATAAGCTTGATGTAGGGGCATTCGAGGGTCAAGACTGTTGACTTTTGGTCAAGATTTACTTCTAAGGGTCATAACTTTTGACTCGGATGTGGGTTTTGGCTGAAATTTTAAAGGTAGTTGCACTAGAAGGAGTTATCTAGATTGCCGACTGAGCTTAATTAAATAGGTGGTCATTTTGACATTTTTTCGGGAGCCTGAAATCTCATCTTGAACTTTGAAATTGGCTTTTTGTGATTTTTCCATTTTTTTAGAAATTTGTTTTTGTAATAACTCCAAAAACATATTTTTGATTTCGTTGATTAGTTGTCAATTCATCTTGCCTTAGTTGGGGGCTTTTCTTGGGAAAATTGGGATTCGTAGGATGAGTTCTAAAAATTACTGAAAATGGAAAAATCTATTTTTCTTGAAAATCTACCAAATATGGTAATTTTCAAAATTGTAATAAGTAGGTGTTGGTTTTCATTGCAAAGGCAGAGTAGAGTTGCAGAAGTTTTAATAAAGAGTTATGGTATTTTGAATCATCTGTCTTGTGTTAATTTTTGAATTGTTCTTTGACGAGATTGGATTACATCAAAGCTTTTCTCTATGCGTCATCTCATTCTCATTGGTTCATCCACATCTTCTACAATGAGTCCTTTGTTAGAATCATTTTATTATTGGCCTATCATGTTCATTTAGTTTCTTTATTTCTTTTTTACAAGTTATTGCATGCGTTTTCCATTTCAACTAAATCGTTCAATTTTTTTTCATAGTAATGTCCCTACTCAATTTATTATTTCACTCCATCTTCTCACACATCTAAATAGCACCCTTTTTTAAGAATCTCTGCTTCACTCAATAACAAATCATTTTTTTTATATAACTTCTCTGCACCCCATATTTTTTGGTTATCAGTGACCATGTTTTATTTAAAATTTAGTCCATATAAGAATAATATTATTGTCACCTTCTTTTGCAACCATTTTTTGGCTATTAGCAAATAAAGTTAAAAATATTCCCAAATTCTTCTGTAGTCTTTGGAGAACAATGGGAGCAATTGCCTCATTCATATAATTCAAAAGGGATTTTTTTTGCTTTCTCCTTTCAAAATCTTTGTCTCCTCACTTTTGTTGATCTTGGAAAGCTCTATAGTTAAAATATGGTAACTATTTTCATTACAAAATATATTTGATTAATTTATTATTTCTTCATTTCATTTCATCTTCATCATTTGTAATAGTTGTTATTTCTTTGTAATTTGAGCTATAGCTTGTTTTCTTTGACTATGCTTTGGTCGAAACTCTCCATCATAAAATGTCTTGTTGGCAATTTGGCTAAGGTAGAAATTGGATGTTGTCATTTATGGAAACATATATTCAGTATGAAGAAGGCAAATCTTGAAGATTAAGTTATGATAATCATACTTAGAAAATTGCCTAAGTGTTATACATATTATTTGGCAAAACATATAGAGTTTTGGTTAGAAAGCTTCACAAAAATCATATTGGCATGTACACACTTAAGAAAAGGTAGTACATACTATGATAATGACTTATGCAAGAGCCCATGTTAGTATGCACAATATAGACAAAGTTATGAGCAAATTACCAGTTACAACAATATACAGGCTAAACAAAGCATAACAGAGAAATGGGTATTTTGGGTTAAGGAATTGTTTAGTTTACGAAATAATTACTTAACTAATTAGGGAGGACATCTTATATGTTAACCCTAAGTTAGCAAGTTATAATAATACATTGTGTAAAGTGTGTAAAAGCATATAGGTGGACCGGGCAATAATATCGTAATTATAAAGGTATAAAGGAAAGATTGGAAATATGAAGTTAATGAAATCAAGCGTGATATGTAATATGTGAATTCTAATGTATGATCACAAGAATGTGAACCAAATTCTTATGTTGAGAAGTGAAGGCAATATCAGAAATTGATGATATCAACAGTAGTGTGAAAAATGTTTTTGTATCTAACTCTTTGTATTAAGGAACTACATTGTATTACATGTTTGGGCAGTGGGCTCATCTTGCATACATTTTGTGTTTGTATATATCAAATCCTAACAAGATTGAAACAACTCCTATCAGGGTTAAGGTTGTTGGAAATAATTCTTCAAATTGTATGTTGTAATTGATGTTACACAAATTTCTATATTAATTGAGCAGTTGGGCAATGAAGGAACTTTAGTGTTAATTGAGTCCAGTTAGGCAATGAAGAAATTACAATCGAGAAATGAAGGAACTTTAGTGTTAATCAAGTCCAGTCAGGAAATGAAGAAATCATAGTATTATTCAAGTAGTCAGGCAATGAAGAAATCACAATGTTAACTGAATAGTTTGGCAATGAAGAAGTCATAGTGTTAACCGAGTAGTTGGGCAATGAAGGGATCACAATGTTAATCGAGTGGTTGATCCCAGTATTAACCGAGTGTTTAATCCTATTATTAACCAAGTATAAACATATTACACTTGTTAATTCATTGACTAATTGAGGCCAACTAGTTGGATGTTTAATTATTATTTGAAAAACTTATGATATATAAGAAAGGTCAAGAAGTGTACTAAAAAATGTGGAAGTGAATCAAGATGGATATGTGATCGAAGAAAAAGGAAGAGTAGACAAGTATGAAAGATAAGAAACAAAGAATACTCTAATCATCAATGATCCATAGATCAAGCCAAAACAAAGATCTGAATCGACAAAAGAAGTTGCTTCATAAATCATGTCAAATTATTGTTACCTTCTAATCATTGTAGCAATGAAGAAATCTCTTAACATAGTTGACTTAACAATCAGATTATAAATCCTATAACAAGGTGACATTTCAAGATTGAAGTGTTTGAAGACCTCTAACTAAGTCACTCCTAATAGGGTGAACTAAATCCTCTATCAAGGTCATACTTAATAGTATGTATTGCAACCTTTAACAACATTGACCTAATAGGGCTCACTTCAGAAGAATGAAAAATATTATAACTAGTTGCATGGTGGTTTTTCCAAATTGGTTTTCACATTAAATCCTAGTGTCATCTATGTTCATTTATTTGCTTTATGATTTATGTTTCCACAACTAACTTACTAAAGGTTAAAATAGATTAATGATCCTAAGACTGCTTTGTTAATTGAGTTACAACAAGAACTTAGTTTTAACCAAGCTGGATAAAGTATTGCGTTATTAGTGAAAAGTTTTATTTGACATCTGGGGACTGGGAATTATTTTGTAGTAACTGATTCACCCCTCCCCTCCCAGTTAATCTCTTCATTTCCAACAATTGGTATCAGAGCATTTGGTGCTTATAGGAAAGGTTTCAAAGACCTAAGTTAAAGATCAAGATGTCATTTAGAAGGGAGATTCCCAAGCTTAATAGATAAAACTTTTTAGAATGGAAGGAATTGATGAAGCTACACCTATCAAGCATTAGAGATATTGGTCTATTCTACTTGGGAAAAAGATATGTGTTGCTATCTAAACCTATGGTTGTGGAATAGATGAAGGAGGCAAAAGATCACAATATAATGATGATTGATATAGCTTCCTCTCTTAACTATTATGAATTTAATGAAGTTAAAGAATACCCAACTACATTTCACATTTGGAAAAATTGCAAAAGTTGATGGAGGTGATAAAAATGTACAAAGAGCCAAGGTAGAAAGTTTAAGAGAAAAGTTTGATCAAATGAAAATGAAAGAAGGTGAAAAATTGTCCAATACAGTGAAAGAAACAAAGAAAGTGTGAATGTAATCAAAGTTGTAGGAGGAAAAATAACTGATGAAACAGTGGTCAACAAGGTAAGAAGTATTCTTCCTATTTATGCAATTAGAGTTTCAGCGATTCAAGAGATGAGACACTATCCAAAAAATGATATAACATTGGGTCCACTTGTGGGAAGATTGACTACTTTTGAATTTGACAACTTTGACAACTATGCTCCTAATCCTAGCAATTTTAAATCTGCATTCAAAGAAAAACTAACTCTTGCTAGAAAAGGAGGAAACTCAAAAGGAAAACAGAGTGATAGTGAAGAGGAAGAAGATATTGATGATGATCTTGAAGTCCTTGAAGCCCTACTTGAAAAAATATTACCAAAAGGGAAAGGTAAATTTAGAGGAAAATTTTCATTGATTTGTTTCTCATGTGAATAGGTTGGTCATATTGTTGCAAGATGTACAAACAAAGAAGATAAAGATGAGAGAAGAAATGGTGGATCCAAAGGTGAGAAAGAATTCAAGAACTACAAGGGCTACAAAGACAAAGGTAAGAAATCTTGTTACATTGCTAAAAATTCTGATAGGGATGATAATGAAGAAGTAGTCTATATTGACATTAAGGATGAATCTGATAATGAGGAAAATGAAAAGATGGCTCTTATTTCTTATGTTACGAAAAATGGTACATGGATAATAAATAGTGGTTGTTCTCATCTCATGACTAGTGACAAAACTAAGTTTGAACATTTAGAACACTATGATGGTGGGAAGTGTTAGGTTTGGAAACAATGAATCATGTTATACAAAGGGAAAAGGATTCATAGCATCAATTGAAGGAATCAAATGTGACAATGCCTACTGGGTTGAAGGACTAAGACACAACCTAGTAAGTGTGGCACAACTGACCAATATAGTATATAAGGTAGAATTCATGAATAGAAAAGCTAAGCTATTGGATGGCAGAGGGAACCTAGTTGGGACTAGCAATTGGACAAAAGGTAACTTTTTTTTACCTAGATCTAACTTGAGAATTCATGTTTTTTGGCACAAATAGAGAAAAGTTGGTTATGACATAAAAGGATGTGTCATGTTAACTTTGATAACCTAGTTACCATAAGCAAGAACAAGAAAGTAAGAGGCATACCGAATCTAAAGAAACCCAAGATAGCCATGTTTGAACAATGTCAAATTGGAAAGATGATTAAAATAAGTTTAGAAGTAAGACTTTCAATTTTGAAGAAGTTTTGGAACTAGGTCATATAGACCTTTATGGACCAAAGCTACTATGGAGACATATACTTCATTCTATTTGTTGATGACTATTCTAGGATGATGACTGTAATGTTCTTAAAAGATAAATTTGATGCTTTTCAAAAGTTCAAATGGTGTTTAGCTAGAGTTGAGAAGGAAACATGAAAGAATCTAAAATTCCTAAGATCATATAGAGGAGGCAAATTCATCTCAAATGGATTGAATAAATTCTACAATGAAAGAGGAATCAAAAGATAGGTATCAACACTTAGAACACTAGAGTAGAATGGTATAGTAGAAAGAAAGAATATATCCATCATGGAGTGTGCAAGAACAATAATAATTGAGAAAAATGTTGCACCAAAATACTAGAGAGAAGCAATCAACACAACAACTCATACACTAAACTGAGTTCAACTAAAGAAAAGTACATACAAAACACCTTATGAATTATGGTATGGGTATAAGCCTAATGTTTTTTATTTCAAAGTATTTGGAAGAAAATTTTATATCTTGAAAGATATAAGAAAAGTAAAACTTGATGCAAAAATTGATGAAGACATATCCCTAGGTTAATCCAATAAGAGTAAGGCATACAAATGTTTGAATCTTGCTACTCATAAAGTTATAGAAAGTACACATGTGAAGATTGATGAGTTTGCACAAAGAAGTGAAGAATAGAGTAGCAAGGAGCTTGAAGACTACAAAAAGTTTGTTTAATATGAGGAAGAGCCTAAGACTTTACCCAACTCACAAACAATTTAAGCCAAGCAACAACAAAGTGAACCTACCAAGTCACATACAACGCAACCCGAGTCCTAGACAATACAAAATGAGTTGTATTTAGTTCAAACAATGTAACCTAAGTCACATTAAATACAACTCGAGTTGTAGTCAACTTGGCCAAAGGAACCTGAGTCACAAATAGAGGAGCCTGACAAAAAGTAAAAATATCACAAGCATGAAGAACCAAGTGAACCTAGTTTAGAAATAAGAAGGAAAGAACCAAAACTTATAAAAACATGTTAGAAAATATCATGCTCCTAAACAAATAATTGGAGGAGAGATGGATGACATTATCACAAGGAACAAATTAAAGGGTACATACTTTCTTAGTGAATTTGAACCTAGATTTGTAAAAGATTCTTTAGAAAATGAAGGTTGGATAGAGGAAATGAATGAAGAAATTGAGCTAATAGAAACAAACAATACTTGGTCTCTTGTACCTAGACCTAAGGATAAGAATGTGATTGGTACAAAATGGATATAAAGAAACAAGTTAAATGAGAAAGGAGAAGTAACAAGGAACAAGGAAAGGCTAGTATGCAAAAGATATGCACAAGAAGAAGGTATTGACTATGGAGAAACATTTTCCCCTATTGCAAGACTTGAAGGAATCAGAATACTACTAGCATATGCTAAACATAAAGGATTCAAAGTATATCAGATGGATGTAAAATCAGCTTTCTTAAATGGAATCCTAGAAGAAGAAGTATACATTGAATAGCCTGAAGATTCCATTGATCTAAACAAAAGAGACATGGTATGCAAACTACACAAAGCACTATATGGACTGAAACAAGCTCCTAGAGCATGGTATGAGAGGTTGCATGGATATCTAGTAAGAATTGGTTTTGAAAAGATAAATGATAATAATAATTTGTATATAAAGGAAGGACCACATGACGAGATATTTCTAGCATAAATATTTGTGGATGATATCTATAATCACCTAAAAATAGTCATCTAAACTATTAGTCCCCTTTTCAACATTTTGGCTAAATTAATTAATCATTTACCTAGACCAAATTGCTAAAAATCAATTAATTTGATTATAACCTATAGTTTGACTATGTTGTTCTAAGTTCATATTTGATTTAAAGAACATGTCCCCTTTTAATTAAATAAAAGGCCCCATTCGTCTAACCCACTCAATGTGCACCTTTAAAAGAGAGAGCTCTCTACCTCTCTAAGGATCCACATCCTTGAGTATTGTTATGTTCCAAATTTATCGATCAATATTCTTGAGAGCTTGTGGAAAACTTCTACATCTTGTCTAAATTCTCTCATCACTATTGCATATTAGATTAGATTCATCTTGCATAGTAGCTTAGTTTATCTTGTAATAGTTTAAATCAGATAGTTTAATTAGCATTGGCTATTGTAACACTCTCATTTGCTTAATCTAGTTGCATTTTGCATATCATTCTAGCTTAGTTTCATTCTTGCATTGCATGATTGAGAGTTCTTGTGGACACTTTCATTCTTGCTCTTGTCTAAAGAACCTCCCATTGCATAGTTTATTAGCAAGGAATGTGTCTTTAATGCTTAGCTGAGAGCTATTCATATTGCTCAAAACACTTCCTTGCACTCCATGGATAGGGAGCTCTATGCCACCATTCAAGCATTCCAAATCATGGAATCATTTGGATAGAAGGGTTTAGAGTGGTGCACATTTCTATTGTACATTTTTGGTGCCCACTATGGGGTAGAACACTTTGGTTTTTCTCCTAATCTCTATTTATTTTTTGCATTTTTTGTTTGTTGTTTTCTATTTTACCTTTTCATAGTCACAAATATCGGGTGATACTTTCTTAGTATCATGCAATATTTGTCAGTACTATCAGGTAATATCTTTCTATTAAAAGTATCTCAAGAGGTGGCTTATAGCTCTCTATCTATGACATTCAAAGGCTATGAGATGGTTTCTCTCAAATGAACCAATCTATGCAACCCTTGCAAGGTGCACCATAGAATGAGAGATTCAAAGATGGGAGTAAGAATGCTAGCATCCAAAAATCTTGAATGAATGTAATGCAAATTAAAAGCTAAATGAGAGAAAGTAGAATGCAAGATAAAGTAGAAAATAAGTATGACAACCTCTATTTAGACTAGATGATATCATCTATAATCATGGAGAAAAATTGGAATGAATGAGAAGCATTAGGGATAAAGAATAGAAGCTAGAAGAAGAGGAGCTCCACGAGTATGAGATCTTCAATCCTGTAGCATAAAGTTAGTAAAAGAGTGGAGTTGTGAAGTGTGGAGAGAGTTCTCCCTTTTAAAGAGGAATGGATGATAGAGATCATGAGGCAAGATGTATGTGATCAAAGGTGGAGTTTGAAAGTGGGAGTGATCCATGTGCATAAGCATTTCCACTAATCATACTACCTACAACAAGAAGGTTCATCCCCATGAGTTCCAAGTGGGTGAATTTGTGCTTGGAGAAAATCCCAAAAATTAGTAGAACAGAGAGCAGAAAGGGAAATTTGAACCTAATTGGTTGGGTCCTTACATTGTCACAACAACATTTGGCTCTAGTGCATATCAACTCTCTACTTCTAAAGGGGAACTTCTTGTTGAGCCTATCAATGTGCAATACTAAAAAAACTCTATACTTAAAGGTTCACAGCTCAGCTCTTTATATATATCTATTGATCTTGAAAAATTCTAAAAATAAGAAAATATACTAAAATGATGATAATCTTAGTGGAAACCTACCAATAGGCGCTTTGATGTATCACCAAAGAAATAAAAAATACAATTTTTTTTGAAAAAAGTATTGGAAAAATCTACCAAGTGGTGAAAACTTGGAAACAAGCACTACTTGAGACCCTCGCACCTATGTTTATTAGTCTTGTCCATCCACTCTATAAACACATTTCCTAGCTTGGAATTGCTGGTTGTCCTCATCTCAAGGACACGACTGCTTAGCCTATTAAGGTCTCCTTGTGCATTAGGGTTTCTTTGGAAACTCACAAAAGATTATTTTTTAACACTACCCCCCTTGACATTGAGTGTTTCTCAACACTTTTTAGATGCTTCGTCCATAGTATAGGATGTTATGATATTTCTCATTACTAGATTCAAGTCCTCAAGAAATGGCCATGTGACATACACACACACACACACACACACACACTTCAACATTAAAATTGCTAAGATATGATGACCTTTATCTTCTTTGCGTGTTGTTTATGAGGATTTATTTGTTGAGTGTTCCCTCCCTAAGAGTCTTTTGAGGATCTCATGGACTAGAAGACTAGGGGCATGGGGCATATTTTGCTTGCTTTCTTCTTGTGGGTATACATTGTTAGTCTAAGGTGTTTAGAGAATTCATGCTTGTCCTACTTGACGATTTGGACCTACAATGTATCACCCTTGTCTATTTTTGCAAGACTGCACTTGATGGTTATCCTAGCACTTTGCCTTGATACAAGTGCAATCTTGCTATACTAAACTTAGGGAATCTGATTGCATTAGCCATCTTGACTTACATGTCTTTGATTCTTAGGTTGAATTCCTACATACCTATTTGATATAGATTATATTCATATACTCATAGTTATAGTAGTGAGCATTATATAATCTTACGATGTCCTAATAAACATTCAATGATGAAATTGGAGTCTAAATATTTTGTGTTCCTTGCAAGTAAACCACTTTTCATATTAGTTTGCATCACATGCTCATTTTTATCTTAGTTTTTTTGCATTTATGCATATGGGGAGAGCTCTCTCTTCATTTTTCAAATGGGCATATCAACTATTTTCTTTCATGCATCCTTCACTTTCTTATCTATCATGTCTTTTCATCCTCCTGATCTTTCGCTTTGCCTCTTTTTTATCTTGTCATCACAAGGGGTTAATCTAAAAATCATGTTTGATCCATCCAAGTATTATATTTTCAAAACATAAGTCATATCATACACATGAGAGCTAAAACTATACATGAGATAGCTCAATGAGTATATCAACATGAACATAAAACTAAGCATACACGAGTAGGAAATTGAAAAACCACATGGAAACATAAAATCAAAAGTGCCAAAACATCCATATACAAAATTATAGAATTAGGAAAGTACACAAGAACATCACTCAAATCTAGTATCTCATATCTATATCAAATGTGTCATAGTACATATACAATATGGGACCCCAAAACCTGGATCAATATCTCAAAATACATATGGTACAACAAAAATGTCATACAAACATCATCCTAGACCTACTCCTACTCTAGGACTAACTCCCACCCTCCTGGGTTGGTGGTGGAGCCTATCTCCTATCTGGCGGTTGAACGACACCCTCTAATTGTCCTTCCCTCTCTGAGTAATTTGGTAGTCCTTGTCTCGGTGGCACCACACCTCTATATGATGCATAATAGTAAGCAACCCATGCCCCATGATGCTCTAACTCTCGCCTAACAACATCTCACTCCCTATGGAGCTCCTCACCCCTGTGCCCACTCATTTATCAGTTGTTGATCTTGTAATGCCCCACTCAGAGATCCTTGGAACAAGAATAAAACATAAACTAAATATTTTTTCCTTAAGACAATTTACTTAAAAACAACATGAAGTAACCCAGTGCAAGAATAAAACATCTAACCAAAGTAATAAGAATAGAGAATATGGTTAAACTCACATGTTCACCTACATCGATGGAAGTCTTATAAGCACTTCCAAAGATCTCCAAGCACAAAACCAAAACTTACAAACCAATGATCACATGAATCATGAGAATTAACCAAGGAGAGATGTTCTTTTTAAGCCCCAAAGAACAAGTTCCTAGCATGGTTAAACATACAAGTCCATTTCCAACTAACCATAACATAATCAAGGATTACAAGCATAGACCAACAATGACCATGCATAAGACAAGGGTTCAAATTTATAAACACTCATCTACTGGACACCATGCTGAAAGATAAATGTTGAATCCTGAAATTTGGCTAAGTTTGAAATCCTGAAGCCTTGAAAATTGGCTAAGTCTAAATTTCTGAAGCCCTGAAATTCGCTAGAATTTTTATCTTAACTCAGAGAGGTTTGAAACCTATCTCAAATGAATTGTCACATATATTAAAATATAATTCAATATATGTCAACTTAAACTTAAACGATATATTTTAAACCCCATAGAATTTTTTTTTTGAACTAGGAAGGTGTAAAACACAATAGGGGGTCCAAAACTAGTTTCCAAACTTTCATAAGCCAAGCCTAAATGCTCCATGTTTCTCACACAAGACCCCATAGAAAAACTATTTTGAACTAGGAAGGTGTAAAACCCAATAGGGTGTCCAAAAATAGTTTCCAAACTTTCATCAACCAAGCCTAAATGTCCCTTATTTCTCGCACGAAGAAACACTGATGTCAAACTTTGCGCTACAAAGTGCATGACTTAGCGCAAGGAAGTGCATGACTCCGTACAAGGAAGCACATGAATTCGCACAAGGAATTGCATGGCTTTGCATGATACTTTGTTTCTTCATTCAAGGAAGTGCATGACTCCATGTGAGGAAGCACATGACTTCACATGAAGAAGTGCATGGCTTCATGTGAGACTTTATTTCTATGGGAAAGGAAGTACTTGCTCACACAAGAAAGCACATTCTCACGCGAGGAAATAACCTTCCTAGGTGATAAAATAGCCAATAACATGACCAAAAAGTAAAGGAAAAGGCATAAAAAAAAGAAACCTCCACACCAGGGAGTACTAGATCCAAGTAAATCGAGGAATGATCACTTGAGAGCATAAAAGAGATCAAATAACTCTAAGATCTAATCCATAACAATATATGAATGAACATGTGGAAAGCAACATTGAAATGTACATACATGATTCATAAAACAAACATCATATGAAGGAAAACATAAATATTTAAGCACCAACACAACTAAAACTCATGTGCAGTTCATCCCAACCAAAATAGCATCATGAGACCTCAAAGGCCCTAGTCATCCCCCATATGTAACATCCCAAATTGCTAACTAGATAGTTAGAGCTATCTTATAAGAGAGTTGCTACTACAAATGTAACTAATATCATAAGAACAAGAAGATCTAACATGCTAATCCATCAAAGCATAGATACACAAACTAGTAGTGAATCACATAATCTAACCATATGCTATAACATCATAACAAAGGAATGCATCAGTGAAACTAACATCATATAAACATGATATCCATACATCCTAATGAAAGCATAAATCACAAGGAAACATGCTTTGGAAAACTTTAAATACCAAATGAACATCAAGCATCGGTCTCAATTGGAAATAGATAATCTCTGTACAATGGTCCCCAATAGTGGTATAGGTAGTTACGCCTCCCAACAATGTGAAACCTGTAGGTCCACTCTCGTGGTTCTAATGAAGATAATGATCCAACCACAAACACACATAAAGAAAATGTACATGGCTAACACTCATGCCAGACAGTAATGAGGATTGAAACCAAGATCGTGAGATAATGCAATTACAACAGGTCCTGGTCAGACACTCTATGGGTCAACTATGTAGGGACTCGATGGAGGGTGAGTTAGTTGACATCAAGTAGCCCAAGCTAGAATTAGGTTCAAAACATATCCCTCAGGAAACCATCACATCGGTGCAGAACGAATCCCTTAGGAAACCATCACACCCACGTGCAACAAATCCCTCAGGAAACCATCACGTCATGCCTTCAGAGACACTATATAGGAATTCACTTATTCGAATTAAATTTTATTACCCATTTATTAATTTAGTTATCACTTGTTTAGAACTTCTTCACACCAACCTAGGAAATAGTCACCAAGGTTGTGAGAGAAGCCCCTCCATGGTGCTACCCTACATACCCATGCTAATCACACAATGAGTGTCGTAGGCAATGCATATTCCTAACCCAACCCCCAATGAACATAACTCCATCAAATACAACAGGGAGTTTGGTCTTCACAAGAACTTGACAAATGTATGTTCACGTGCTTGTGTGTGGGTGCACTAACAACAGGAAGATCATAAAACAAGGGTTGAATGGGAACACAAGCAAAATACCAAGTATAACAAAATCACTTAACCGACCTATATCTAGGAGTACATATTCTACACAAATCCAAATGAACAATAAAACCAAACATCATGACTCACTTCACTGGCCTAAATCTAGGAATATGGATTCTATATGAATCCAAAACACAAAAATGCCACATAACAAGAACACACACTCTACCAGCCTCAATTTGAAAGTATGGATTTTGCAAGCATCCCAATGCAAACAAAAGATTCAATTATGGTTAGGTTGAAATCCTATGGATAATATAAATCCATGACCAATTCTCATACCAAGAAAACCTAAGAAATCAGGGCAACACACAAATTGAGGCTAAAACCCAAAAATTCAAAAACTTCAAAATTAAAACCCATTTTGTCTTTGGGTACAAAAGTCATAAATATTAAATAAAATCTAGGTTTGGAGTCTATATGGAAAAATGGACAGCATAACAGTGCAAAACCTAAAACCTCCATCTTCAAAAATAGGGAAATGCTCATACCTGACCAACCAAGTAGAGCTAGCACTTAGAAATGGAGGAGAACACTAGTTGTCAACCTCCAAAAAAATGGGTACTAGAAATAGAAGTTGAAACAAAGTTGAAACAATAAAACAAGAGACCCCTACCTAATAGCCAAAAGGGGAAAAATATGAATCTGAACAATAAAATAAAAATCCCATAGAAGTTGTTGAAAATCACAGAAATCTAAGGTCTCCCCAAGTTGGATTCAATGAGACCACCCTCACGACAATCCTATGCCCATAGCTCCCACAATGAATATATAAGCATTTCTTCTTGAAGAGGATTTGAAAATTTCTCTCAAATTTCTATGTCAAAAAAGTGAAAAGTGAGGAATGAAATTTCTTTTTGGATATATATTCACTTTTCAAGTGAATAATAGGGTTAGGGTAATTAACTAGGTCACCTAGTTAAACCCTAAATCCACCCAAACAAAAATAGGCTATTTCGAGTAATTGAAATTCAACTATGGCAAAGTTGTCAGGAATTAAATTAAATAAATAAAGCCCAAAATTCCTTTAAACCAAAATCACAAAAATTTCTTAAAAACTTTTGCGATAAATGCGAACCTCTAAATGCACAAACACTCTCACAGGTCTAATCACATAATGCAAATGAGTCTAGATTTATTAAATCATTGAAGGGTTTAATTTAAATAATTAAATAAGATATCTTGACCCTATAGGGATGATATTGGTTAAATATGAACAACTAAATCACTAACTCCATGTGCCACTACTAGGGACATAAATCATGTGCACTACACAACATGATCAAGTGCAATTGCATATAATAATATAGCCGAAGTGATAAATGCATTAAATCACCTAATTTAACCATTTATTTATTTGTACTGAAATAATCCATTTACTTCACTCACTTTTGCATAAAATATCACAAAGAAATATCATTGGGGTTGCATCCATTAGGATGACTTACAAAAATCCATTGGGAGAGGCACTATAGATCTTGTATAGCTAGGGAAACCCACACTATCTGTTACTCTGCCTTTAGGGACCGAATCCTAACATCTCAAGCATCCTCCTCTCTCTATATCCTCTAGCAGGCTACTCTTGTCGTGTATCTACCCGTCGCACTCTCCTACATATAAATGGACACTCCTCCTCCTCCTCCCCCTCTCTCGTGACCTAGGCTCACTTCTATCTCCTCTGACCAGATTGAGAACTACTCCTGACCTCCATGCACCTACCACCCTTGCATCCACCTCTGTCACCATCTCCTCCATCTCCCCCTTGTCCTACTACCATAGGTGAGGCATCCAATCATGTGAATCTAGGGAAAAGATTCCTCTGCATCTCATACATATACATCGGGTCTTCTCCCCCATGTGCCTCATCTAGGCGGCAGTCCCACGGCTCTCACATCAAAGTTGGTGTATCCCTTAGAGTAGACTAATAATCTAACATGGGTAGCACCCTGTGCCTCCTTGTCATGAAACCATGAATAAGTGGTGGTCTCAACTAAGATCCCTTTTCGCTATCCAAACTGACACCATACTTAGCTGATTGCTCCACTATCTCTAAATGTCTCTCGACTAGTGGCCAAGTATGACATATATACTTGAGCTCCTACACATTAGAATATATGTGGCATTCATGGTATGGCCACTAGAAAAAGGATGTTATCTCATCAAAGAGATGTTGATAGTAGGTCACATCTTTTTTGTGACTCTATGGAATGAACCCTATATACTTGAGAAATGAAGGGCCCATTACACTCTTGTAGCTGCACCCAAGGTCAAATCACAACAATATGCTCCCACACCCATATCTAGGCTAGCACTGTACCACATGCCCATGTCTTCCCCTCTCAGTAGGCTATCTCATGAAGTTCCTAATACATATCTGCAAGAATCCCAGGTCCTCATGCCATCCTCTAGGGCCATCCCAACAAATATACTACTAGTCTTTCACATCCTAATGGAAAGCCCTTCTGGCACCTGTCAATAACTAGAGCTTGAGAAATTAGTGAGCACAAAAGGCAAGGCAATAAATACTCAGCCCTGTACTTATCTATAAGCCTCTCCCAACTCAAGTGGTAATCCAAGATGGTCACACCTTGAAATATTTTTTGAACTGCTAGCCTCCCCTCTATTGGGGTTTGATCATAATAAACCCATGACATACAAAAACTCACGTTAGTACATATCATATGGATATCAAAAACTTAACAAAAAATGAGTAACCAAACATAAAACTCACTGAATCTTCATACATGGCATGCAAAGGATACAATATGTATCCTCCAAGGTGATGGTAGCCTCACCCGTTAGTTGATGGGAAGTGTTGTGCTCAATGTGCCATCACTTTTCTAAAGCACTCAGTAATCTATGGTTGGCCTATATGTGGGGCATGTGTGTCACTCACTTCAGCCCCATGCTCAATATAGCAGCCTTCTCATCATCATTTAGATGTTGACAGATGCACAAACCCACCATTTTGGGGCTTCTGATATGAAGCGTAGGAAAAACAATTTGCAAAATCAAGACAAATGAACATAAAAAACATTAGGATATGCTATAAACATCATCAATCAAGTAAAACAACAAAATGAAGTGCTGAAACATGTAGATAAAGCTTAAAAATGGACCATATGACACTTTTTTTTAATGTACTAGTGATACTTTTTGCTGATTAAGTATCATGCGATACTTCTTATAATATCTGGGTGATACTTTTCACCCAAGCAACATTTTGCACCATGTGAGACAACATTTGGGTATATCTAAGGTGATACACTTTGTGAAGTCATGTGATACTTCTGGTTTGGCAAAAATATTGTGCAATATTTCTTAAAGTATCTGTGCAATATTTTTTTCAAAACCCTTAAAGCACCAAAAAAATGCAATAAATTATCTAAAAAGTGATAAAATTTTGATGACTTACTGGGGCCTCATACTCAGGTGGCTAGTTGTGCAACCTATTGCACTCAAAATGATGTTGGTGGGTTGGAACACTAGCGAAGGCTATTTTCTCTCTCCAAACTGCTCAAAAGCTCTCAAAACCATAAAAGATAAATGAATTGAAAATGACCCTTGGACCCCTTATATAGCCCTCCAACCTCATTTTGACTCATTTTTCAAACCCCTCATAAATCCACGAAAATTGCACCCCTAGCTAATTTTGACATCCTAGATCCATTTTGGGGATCAAAATTAAAATTTGAGTTCATCTTGGTAGTCAAAATCACATTTCAAAATTCTGCCTTCTTCTATGCAGTTAGTTGACCTTTTGAGGTCTAATCTTTGAATCTTTGTTGGTGCATCTTCAATTCTCCATATCTCCACCATTTCTACACTTCATAGCTACTTCATTTCACATTTTTCATGTCTAAATAATCTTTCTACTTGATTTGAACTCTTTATCCTTCTTGGTCAACTCTGGTAAAACTAGGGCATCTTATCACTTCTTTATGGTCACTCTTTGGTTCTAATCACATATCTATCATCATGAACTTTTCTATCTCTCAATTTTCTCATATTTGACTCATTTCCACTGTCCCAGCTTTACCTCATTTCAATTTTGATCTTGAAGGGGCAGAAATACTCTATCATCACTTGCTACATCTATCTATTTCTTAGGAGCATATGTTTGATCTTTTCATTTTCTCTTGATCTATCTACTTTTCTTGGTTTTAGTACTTTCTTGAGTTTTGATACCATCTCTATCCTAGTGTTTAGTACTATCGCTATTAGATTGTATGTTTAGAACTTGCTATCTCTATCTATTGCTACCTACTTGACTTTTGTATTCTTTGAAGTTATGTGTTCCCATATTGATCACACATTACTCAAAGAGGGGAAAATGTAATCACCTAAAAATAGTCATCTAAAATATTAGCTCCATTTTCAACATTTTGGCTAAATTAATTAATCATTTACCTAGACCAAATTGTTAAAAATCAATTAATTTGATTATAACCTATAGTTTGGCTATGCTATTCTAAGTTCATATTTTATTAAAAGAACATGTCCCCTTTTAATTAAATAAAAGACCTCATTCTTCTAACCCACTCAATGTGCACACTTAAAGTCCTTTTTCTATTTACAAATTAAAAGAAAAGGCTTTTTGTCTCACATGAAAAGTCAACTCCTTTTCATTGGTTGACTTGATCTTGCACATGGATCATGTCAAAAGTCAACCCCCACCCTTGATTATCCATTTCTTGATCTTGATCTCAACCATTCATCTACCTTTAAAAGAGAGAACTCTCTCCCTCTCTAAGGATTTGCATCCTTAAGTATTGTTATATTGCAGGTTTATTGATCAATCTTCTTGAGAGCTTGTGGAGAACTTCTACTTCTTGTCTAAATTCTCTCATCACCATTGCATATTAGATTAGATTAATCTTTCATAGTAGCTTAGTTCATCTTGTAATAGTTTAAATCACATAGTTTAATTAGAATTGGTTTTTGTAACACTCTCATTTACTTAATCTAGTTGCATTTTTCATATTATTCTAGCTTAGTTTCATTCTTGCATTGCATGATTGAGAGTTCTTGTGGACACTTGCATTCTTGCATTGCATGATTGACAGTTCTTGTGGACACTTACATTCTTGCTCTTGTCTAAGGAACCTCCCATTGCATGGTTTACTAGTAAGGAATGTGTCTCTAAGGATCAGCTAAGAGTTATTCATATTGCTCAAAACAATTCCTTGCACTCCATGGATAGGGAGCTCTAGGCCACCATTTAAGCATTCCAACTCATGGAATCACTTGGATACAAGGGTTTAGAGTGGTGCAAATTTATAGTGTACAATATCATATTTGGAGGACATGAGATGTTATGCATTGCTGAAGAAATGAGGAAAGAATTTGAAATATCTATGTTTGGAGAGATAAAATTCTTTGTTGGCCTACAAGTTCATCAAATGAAGGGTAGCATATACATCGCTTAGTCAAAGTACATCAAGGAAACATTGAAAGCATGTGGAATGGAAAATTCCAAACTAGTTGGAGTACTTATGTCTACTGGACATAAGCTATCAAAGAATGATGATTCAAATGAGGTAAATTAGACTACCTATAGATCAATGATTGGGAGACTTTAGTATGTGGTACACACTAGACCTAATATTGCATTTGCAGTAAGCATAGTTGCAAGGTTTTTTGCAAATCCCAAAGAAAATCACATGATGTTTGTAAGAAGGATTTTAAGGTACCTAAAAGTAACTAAAGTATATTGTTTATAGTAAAAGAAAGGAGGAAACCTTGACTTAAGAACCTTTACTGATGTAGTTTGATGGCAAAAAAGAGCACCACTGGAGGACCATTCTTTATTGGAAAGAGATTAGTATCATGGACAAGCAAGAAGCAAAATTGTATTTCTCAATCAACAATTGAGGCAGAGTATGTTGTTGTAGGAGTTAATTGTTCTAACATAATATGGATCAAATAATTATTAATAGGAATAAAGAATGAAATCAAGGAACTAGTAGTTATATATTGTGATAACACAAGTGCAATCAATATATCCAAAAACCCTGTGATGCACACAAAGACAAAACAAATTGCAATCAAGTATCAATACCTAAGGGAATTGTTTCAAGATAAAGAGGTGAGATCAGAATATGTGAACACTAAGGAGAAGATAGAAGACATATTTACTAAGGCATTACCTAAGGATGCATTTATGCATGTAAGAGGTAAACTAGGGGTTATTCTCCTACCTGATGCTCACTAAAGCACAAGGTGGTGATGTATCAACCAAGATTCATTGAAGATCTATCAATTTTATGCAAATTGTCATGCTTCAGGAGTGAAATTCAAAATATATTGTGTATGAATTAGTAAAAAAGGTACATAGAAAATTCAAATTATGTATCCTTTGGAATTTGATGTCAAAGAGGGAGAGTTTGATATCTCAAGAGGGAAAGTATACAAATGATGAGAACACCGAACAAAGAGGGAGAATAATGACAAAAGTACAAAGCTAAGTGATGACAAATGTAAGAGGGAGAATTTATTTGGAAACTACTGAGACAAACTAGGAAGAATCATAGAGGGAGTTTGTATGGATGAGAATCATAATCAAACTAAGGATATTATCTAATTGCTCATACTTTTATCATTGTATGTTGACATGTTGTCATTGATGTTACACAAATATTTGTATTAACCAAGCAATCGAGAAATGAAGGAACTTCAGTGTTAACCAAGTCCAGTTGGGCAACAAAGAAATCATAGTGTTAACCAAGTAGTCAGGAAATGAAGGAATTGTAGTTTTAATCAAGTGGTTAATCCGAGTATTAACCGACTATCATCATATGACAATTAATTGATTAATTGAGGCTGAATAGTTGGATGCTTAAGGATTATTTGAAAATGTATTCAAGATGACTTGAAAAAGCTTATGATATATAAGAAACATCAAGAAGTGTAGTGAAAAAGGTGGAAGTGAATCAAGATGGTTATGTGATCAAAGAAAAAGGAAGAGTGAGCAAGTATGAAAGATAACTGGCAAATAATATTATGATCATCAAGGATCCAGAGGTCAAGCCAAAATAGAGATCCAAATCTACAAAATAAGTTGCTTCATAAATTAGGTCAAAATATTGTTACCTTCTAACCATTGTAGTAGTGAAGAAATCTCCTAACAGAGTTGACTTAATAGTCAGATTGTAAATCCCATTACAAGGTGACATTTCAAGATTGAGTATTATATGGTGAAAGGTACTTTATGATTTTGTTGATGATTTCACTAGAGTGATGTGGGTAGTATTTCTTAAAGAGAAGTCTGAATCTTTTGAGAAATTTAAGATATTTAAGAATATAGTTAAGAATGAATCTGGTGTTAAGATAAAATGTTTGAGATCAAACAGAGGAGGAGAATTCACCTCTAGAGAGTTTGACATATTTTGTGAAGAGAATGGAATTAAAAGGTAGCTATCCTCACATAGAACACCTGAGTAGAATGGGATTGTGAGTAGAAGGAATAAATTAGTAGCAAAGGTAGCAAGAGCGATGTTTTTTGAGAATGATGTTTCTTAAGAAATTTTGGAGAAAAATAGTCAATACATTAGTATACACTCTGAATAGAGTAAAGATCAAAAAAGATATGAGCAAGACACCTTATGAACTATGGTTTGGTCATTCACCATCAGTTAAATATTTCAGAATATTTGGGAGCAAATGTTATATAAAGAGAGATGATGACATTGGTAAGTTTGATCCAAGAAGTGATGAAGGTATGTTTCTTGTCTATTCATTGAAAAACAAGCCATACATATGTTTTAACTATAGAACTAAGATAATAGTTGAATGTACAAATGTAAGGATTGATGAAAAGTTTGGAACTAAGAAAATATGGGAGATTATAATTTAGATGAAGAAGAAGATAATTTTGGAATTGTTAGACAAAATGTAGAAGTTTTCTTTGAGACTAACAATGATTTGCATTGTTAGTGTAAATAATTAATTATTATTACACTTTACTTAAGGTTAATTAAGTTAAATGCATTATTTTATTATTTATCATATAGACACCTAGGAGTATGTGTAGTCATATGAGTTGTCTTGGTGATAATATAGGAGTTTGCATATTCATTTGAGTTGTCATGTAGACAACACAATTGTTTGCACTCTAATTAAGCACATGGTGTCTACAACATCTCTTTATGAGATACCCCTTGGTATTCTTATCCTCTCATTGTCGTACTAACTTCTATGCTCAATGGAGGATAATCCACTCTTGGTGGACACATAATTAGTTGTGAGGCTTATCACTTTGCTAACTCTTTGTTAGTCTAGAGGCCTTTATATGTATACACATATATGATATTCTCATTATTGTTATTCTGATCATCCATTATTGGTCCATATTGTGCTAGTGTTTAAGCTTCTTGATCTTGGTGTTATTTTTTCCTAAGAAAAATTCTTACATGGTATCATAGTTGAGGGAGCTTCTCTTCACATAGCCATTGGAGACCATTTTTGCCAAAGTGGACCTCACCATTGTGTCCAAAGGATTGATTTGGTGAATTTTGACTATAAATTTGCCTGTCCTAGGCCATAGTCAAAGTTGAGGCAATTTTTTTGCAAATTGGAACCCGAAGGCCCGATTTTTGAAATTGGTATGATCTCTTTAGATTTGTGCAATTAATTTTTCATATCTGAATATTTTTACATCTCTACATTTTTGCTTTTTGGATTTGCATTTTATTTCCAAAATTCTGCAAAAAAATTGGCCTTTTAGGCCAATAGGAGAGATTTTTTTACAAGACAAGATTGGAGCTTGCTGGTGCAAATCAGATATTGGCATCATATTCAGAAGGTCAAAAAGCCCCCAAATTGACTTTTGTTTCATCAAAATCAGACATTTGAGGTGAAATCTAGAGTCAATTGATTTTTGGAGGTGCGACGATGGTGATTCAGGAAAAATAATTGTAGAGGTGATTTTCAAATTGTGATATCTCCCTCATACGAACTCCTTTTCCTAAGAAATTTTTTTGTTTTGTTTTGGGGTAGAATTTTGTGATCTACACATTGGTGTAGGATGTTTGAGATCTCTGTTCCTGAATTTTTCTACAAATTGCAAATCTTGATTTTTGCAACTTCAAAGGCTTAGTTCGGGCTCACCTGGACACATATTCAGGTTTCATTTTTTTAAATGCATAATTTTTCATCTACTTTCTAGTTCTGCAATTATATTATAGGCTTGTGTGGACAGAAATACCACATTCAGAAATAGGTCCTTTTTTACATTGTATTGCTTTGATTAAACTGCAAATTTGTTGTATATTTGAGCTACATTGCTAAGTACCAGATTTGAACTTCAAGAGGAGGTTGTAAATAGAAAAATTAGAAGTCCACTTTTATCCACTCTGACAAGTGGCCTATTATAAACACACTACATATAAAGTACCCAAAGCATTCATTTGGGGGGGGGGGGAGGGGGGGGGGGTTCTTTGATTGACTGAAAAGTGGGGTTGTATCTTGTGTTCTCGTGTCTCCTTGATATTGTGCTCTTTCATTTTCATTATGGGTTCTTTTTCTAAGTTAACACCAAATAATTATGCTGCTTGAAAAGAAAAGATAAAGGAACCATTAGTTGAAAATGGTTTACTATGTTATGTAATTGGTGCAACAAAGAAACCTGATGATGATGTTGATGAGTCTCATAAAGAAGACTGGGCATCAAAACAAGAAATGGCCCTAGGAACCTTGTCAAAGAATATCTTAGATCCTCTCAAATATCACATTAGGAACCTTGACAATCCAATAGAAGTTGAGGATAAACTTGAGGCATTGTATGGGGTAGTAGATGATGACATGGCCTACACCATTAAGGACAATCTTCTCAAATTGGATACTAGGAATTTTGACACCATCAAAGATTATCTTACCCAAGTAGACATGTATAGGGCACAACTTAAGGATTGTGGTGAATCCATCGAGGATGGAAAGTTGATCAAACATGTGATGACTCATCTTCCTCTTAAATATGCAGCTTTTGTTTTCTATTATAATACTCACAAGTTAACAATGGGTAGTACCTTCACTAAGCCTTCATTCGAGTCATTTTTAGGAATGTTGGTCTTGGAACATGAAAAGTTAGTGAATATGGGAATTCTCTAGTCTTCCAAGGCCAAAGCCTTGGTAGCTAATCAAAGGAATCCAAGTGGTAAAAATTCCAACAAGAAGCAAAAGTAGTGGAAGGCTAAGCCACAAGATGACACACAACAATCTTATTCTACCTCGTCGCATCAATCTTCCTCCACACAACAATCTTCTTAACAACAAGGAAAGTCTTTTTCCAATAACAATAAGAAGGGAAACAACTTCAACAAAAGGGAGAATAAAACTTGTGCTTATTGTAAGAAGAATGGTCATGATAAACATGAGTGTAAGGATTAACAAATTGATAAGTTGCTAAACTTAATGAGGAAACATAAAATTGATGTACCAAATGCCTATAAGGATAAGGGATCTTCAACCACTTTGAAAGGTAAGGGACAAGCTTTGGTAGCAAGTACAAATAATTTTGAGGAATGGGTTCTTGATTCAAGAGCTACACATCATATGGGTGCTTTAAGGGAGCATTTTTCCTCTTTGAAACCATCAAATGTACCTTACACATGACACTCAAGTGGAAGTTGAAGGAAAAGGAAATGTTGAGTTGGAAATGGAGTCTTCAAGGATGTTCCTCATGTTCCCAACCTTAGCACCAACCTTCTTTCAATCTACCAAATAAATCACGATGGATGTGGCAAAAAAGTGGAATTCCTTCCTAATTCGATTTTGGTGAAAAATATAAAGGATGATTCTATGGTGGCAATTGGAAAGGCTAATCATGAGACAAGACTTTATTCTTTTTCTCATTTTGTGCCTAAGTCCACTTTCCTTGCCTTGTTGACCCACTCAAATTCAAATAGTAAACTATGGCATGAGAGGATTGGACATCTCAATTACTGCTACCTTCAACAACTTAGCAACAAGGATA
Organism: Cupressus sempervirens; assembly: GCA_028749045.1. NCBI lineage: Eukaryota > Viridiplantae > Streptophyta > Pinopsida > Cupressales > Cupressaceae > Cupressus > Cupressus sempervirens. The sequence continues at coordinate 72,598,167 of CM053792.1, read as the reverse complement.
TGGTCATAGGTCTACCTCAAGTCAAGTATTCTGAGGGTGTATGTTTAGGTTGTGAAGTAGGGAAGCATCCTAAAGAGAAGTTTGAAAAGGGGAAGTCTTGGAGAGCTACTATTGTTCTTGAATTGGTTCATAGTGATGTAGCTGGCTCATTTACAGTGCCATCATTTGGAAAGGCTAACTATGTTCTCACCTTCATTGATTACTTTTCATGCTACACTTGGATCTTCTTTCTTGCTCATAAGAGTGAAGTGTTTGATAAGTTTATCACCTTCAAAGATCAATTTGAGAAGCAATCAGGGAAAGCCATCAAGATTCTATAAACAAATAATGGAAAGGAATATGTGAACTCAAGGTGTTGGTCTAATTTTTCACAATGCAGAAATTTTGAAAATTTTTAGTGAAAAATCATTTGAGTCTTTGTGTCTTGCAAATTAGGGTTTTGTTCCTTGTATTTTTCAAACCCTTAGATTTCCCTAGTTCATAGCCTAGTCTCTGTGTCATTGAAATCCTATTAAATTCTCAAGGTTTGTCTTCAGAGAATTTCTCAAAAACCCTAGTACCATGTCTTATTTTACCCTAGTTTTAAAACCCTTGAAATATTTTTAGAAAAATGATTTAAAAAATATATCATTTTTACCCTAAGGTTGGGCCTACATGAGTATGGTTTTATTAAAAGCTCATTTACAAAACTTATTGACCATATTATTTTATTGAGAAATTCCCAAAGTATTATTAATTCTATGTGACCGTTGATCTTGTTCAGATCAACGGATATCGCATTCCCATGATGTTGAGATGCAAGGCTTTTAAATAAAGCGGGCAAGCAGTTTTTGGACACGTAGCAAGGTGGGGTCGGGAGTTCTTAGTATATGTTGTGGTGTACCAAATTGAAAAGTGATTGCTGACATGTACTGCCAATTGTACCATTAAGGAGGTTTCCTTGCCAGATGTGATCAAAGTTTGGTCAGCCATAGATCCTTCAAAGATCAAGGGTTGGCGCAAGCCTGCAATAAAGAACTGCTCATTCAATAAGGAATGTGAGAATGTGCCTTTGTGCTACATGTCATAGTGGGGTCAAGATTGGGAAAGAAAATTGAGTCGTGCCATACTGTATGCCACATGTGCTTAGCTAGAAGTATTTCTGTTACAGACATGGAAAGTTTCAAAAATTAATGCAATAGTTAGATAGGTCATAGCACAAGAGTTGAAAGCAGTCATTTCATTGGCCCAAGTAGATGAAGTGACCATAAAGTTCAAAATTTTTCTTACACCGTCAATATTATCTTGATCAATGAAGGGTGCTTGCCCGCATTAAGAACTTGAATAAAGTTTAAATAAAGTGGGTATGTGCCATGCGAACACGTGTCCATGGTGACGTCTAAATTCTTAACTCAAAAGCTCTGCAAGGTATAATCAGTGTCACCATTGATCTATCAAAGATCAATGGTTGGCACAAACCCACAATATGGAGATGCTTGTTCAATAAGGAAAGCGAGAATGTGCCAGCTTGACACGTGGAAAGAATGACGTCAAGTACTCACCTGCTCAGAAGATGATATGGGACTTGCCTATGTGGAGGTTGTTAGAAGGCACTGACTCACATGGAGAGTTCCTATTGGTTAAAATGGCTGTCTGGGCCTTAGTCAACTATAAGTTTGTGTAATCTTTGGTCTTGTCTTAATCAATGATTGGCACTTACCAACTATTTTAAGATGCAAGAAATTTAAGGAATGCGGGTAAGCGGTAATGTGACACATGGCACTGGGTCAAGGAAGATGATGACATGGCAGTGCAATGGGCGAGCCAATTAAATCATGACAAGTGGCTCTTAGTGGTAGTGGTTGACTAGTCAAGAAGTGACATGTGGCACTTGGTCAAACCTAGTTTGACTCAAATTCAGAGGGTGGGAAAATTTGAAAGAAAAAAAAATTATAATTATTGTTAATTATTTTTTGATAAGTAATTGTAGCGTCAGTGAGTTTTAATTTCAAAAAGGTCATTTTGCTAAAGTTCAAACATTAGAACATTTTAAATTTTTGAAATTTAAAATATCAAGGATGCAGACTTGAGTTTTCTAGCAGAGGGGGATAGTTTCAAACTAGCTTTCTGGAGGTTCCTGATAAGAGAAATATGCAATGTCATATATCGCTGAAATCGAGAGAGAATGAACTTTCTGATTCTGAGGTTAGTTTTTATACATGAAGCAATTTGTTTGAATAATTCAAGGTTTTCTCTCAGGTTTCCAATTGTGCAACTATATTCAGGTGAGGAAGTTCAGAACTGTTTCATAACATGGAAATGACTTGAATATCAGTAAAAGATAGTGAAGATGTAGTTAAGGTCAAATTTTGATTAGATTCACTCAGTAAAAACTCAATTTTACCAGCATTTCATGAGGCAGATCAGATATTTTGGCAAACAAAAGTTTTCATCATTGAATAGAAGATATTTTCAAATCAGTTACAAAATAATGATGAAAACCATATCAAACTAGATGGGTAGAAAGAAGAGAGAGGTTATTCAGTTGCAAGGGATTGAATTCAAAATGGACACATGTCAAGCATAGATCAAATCTGGGAATTTCTTCATCCTATATCTTTCTTTCTTTCATTCATTGTAAAGGAAAAAATATTGGAAAGTTTCTCTGGAATGAAGGCATTTAGTAGAACTGGCCTTGGAATTGATGAACTCTGAATGGAAGATTTGGGATGTGCTAGTTCTAGACCATGAAGCTTTTGCTTTGGCTATGATACCCCCTTCCCATCCCATTAGTTTCTCATTCCTACCATTTTTTCTCTTGTATGACAGCATTTATTCATTGAATAGTCTAGTTTATTAGGTTCTTTGTGAGTTAATTTCATGCATTTTTATGTATCATTTCAAGGAAATCAATACAAGGAAAAAAAAGTGTTTAGTTTCAGTTTAAATCTTGTCTCCTTTCTCAGTTGAGCTGTGATGTCTTATGGTCTTTGAACAAAGAGCCTAGGTCATAGTTGTAGTCCTTTAAGGTTGTATGTTGCTTCGTTGTTGCTTGTAATTCAAGGAATTATGTAAATGCTTCAAAATTTCAATAGGCTTGCAGGTTTATTGAGGAGGATATCAGGTAAGAATGAGATTTAAGTTGAACATTGATGTCTATTTATAAGGTGAATGGATAGATCATATATCTAAATATATGAATAAGTATTAGATATCCAAAATGCATGAGGGAGATTCATGAATTACCCAATGGATCAGACACTGATCAACTACAAGATCATTAGTTTTTTGTCTATACTTGGTTTTCATCAACTTTCCCCACCCACATAAAATCAAATCAAAATTCAAATCATTTTTACATTTTATGTTGAAGAACCTAAATGCAGTGCCCTCACTCAGCTTGTGAATATCATAGAGTTGCAATTTGCTACTGTAGATTTGTGTTATTACATGAGTTAATAGGAGAAATAAGGGTTTTATCTACTTTATATTAGATTTAGTATATGCTTTGATAACTAGTACCATATAAAGAATCTATAGGTCCACTTGCCTAGGTTTTGCAGAGCCTGAAGAAGAAGAAGGTTCTAGCCTTATAGTTGGCCCAAGATCACAGTCAAGTGTATCTGTCATAGGAATTTGCTAGCCTTAGATGCATCTGTCTAGTTTGTTGGTCATTTTCAAAACTGTTAAATTAGGAGCCAACAAAATGGTGACTTTGCTGGGGAATAAGATGGCAATCCATTTTGTTGAAAGGACAAGAGTCTCTGGTGGAAGTTGAATATTTTAGTCCTATTTTTAGTTGGGTTTTTTTCCATCTGAGTCAGCCAACAAAATGGCGACTCTACTGGGGACTTGTATTAAATCTAAATGGTAGAAAAACCTTGAGAATTTGAAGAAGATTCAATACATCAGAAATTTTTTGCTACAGTAGTAGGGTTGTGAGGTGTTTTCCATCTCCTTGCTGAATTTTGTGATCCCCAGTTAAGCTTTATTCATGGATAGCAGTATGTTATATAAAATTGCCATGAAAATTGTGTTCTATGATTGTTATAAGTCTATCTTCAATCAATTCAATTTTTGCAAGTGTTGTTGAGAAAGTTCAGAGTCAAGAATTGATTTATAAAGTGTATTTTCTTTTCAAGATGATAATGATATTCAAGTTTCTCCTACATTGAAGGTCTAGTTCAGATTTTTCAAGTAAAAAATTATGTTTTATTTCTCACATGAGTGAGTGGCAACTCTCAAATCTTTATACCAGTTTGTTCCTAGTTGATTTCATTGCAAAATTTGAAGCATTTTCAGTTGTATGGGCAGATCTGAAACTATTGATAGTCACTTGGAAAGGAATTTTAAATTCTTGATAAGTTTTTAAGTGTTGTTTGCAATCTACTATTGTAAGAAATTGAAGTGTAAAAAGTGAACCACAGCAGTGATCTCTTTATCCTCTTGAAAGGAGGTGGTGACTCTACAAAGTTTGATCAGTGGTGTAAATGATTTTTAGTCTTGCACTTGTGCCAAATCAGCAGATCAAAGTTTAGCATTAGCACTTGAGGTATTTTGATTTTCATGTTTTCTTTTCATGGAAGTCAAATGTTAGAATCAGTGCCTTTATTCAATGATTTCAGCACTAGAGAGAAGAGGTAGAAGTTTTATTTTTTCAGAAGTCAGATCTCAGATCTGAGATTAGTTTGCCAATTTCTGAGAGTTTAGAAACTGTAAATAATAACATTGCTATGTTGAATACAATGATCTAAAAAAGGATTTTCAATCTTATAAGAATTGAAGTAGGAAGTACTCAAGGTATAAATGCTAAACAATGTTATTTAAGGCTTAAATCAATAATTAGTAAGATGCCTTTTCATTGTAGACCTGAGGAATCTTCCCTACCTAGTATTTTCCATGATGTTCTAGTACCTGATTCAATAAATTGGCCATCACCTATAAGATTACAAAGAATTTTGCAAATTGAAAGATTCATTGAGGAGATGGAAAGTAGTGATTATAGAGTTCATGTTATATCTTCTAATGATAATGAGTGTGTTGAGAGTCAGAGTAGTAATGAATATAATGAATTCATATATAAAGATAATATGTCTTCCGAATGTGAAGAGAAGGATTCAGATGCAAGTGAATCAAGTAATTGCAATCAGCATAAGGAAGATGGATATGAAAGTGAAAATAAACTTGGTTACAATAAATATGAAGTTGAGGAATTATGTAACAATAGTAAAGGTAGTGATTCCTATGATAAGAATGAATGTTGTAACAATTCTTATTTTCCAGATTGTTATACTAATGATCTTGCCATTATAAGTTCTTCATGTTATTCGGATGATAATCACAGTCGGGAGAAGATTTGTGAGGCAGTCTTCTTGAGCCCTAATGAAATCTCTATTTTGTTGGCTCATGATTTTGAAAAGCAAGCAAGTGTTTCTAAGGATCTTCATATTTTCCATCATAATGTTTCTTCATTCAATCAAGTTACTTTCCCAAAGTTTGATGTAGAAAGAGTTGTGGAATTTGAACAATCCCCATCAGATTTTGGAGGTGTAGATGGCAGTACGTCAAATGTCTTTGCACATGATGATTTGTTGGATGCGGGGAATGTTAATGAAGGGAAGTTTAATACTGTTTCAAATTCTTTTCATGTTGATCTTCCATAAATTTGTTTTGATGTTTCATGTGATGAAAGGGAAAACAATGAAGGTTGTTAGTTCGATTATAGATTTTCTTTATATGCTAATAAGTCTTGTAAAGATAAGTTCAAGGTTTATTCTAACATTTAGTTAGATGAAGAAAATGATTGTGATCAACATAGTTTAGATCAGCACTTTCAGAATGAGTTTTCATGCTTGGTAACTAACTAGTTGTTTGAAGAATGTGAAGAGGTCTTAGTGAAAGATAAATCTAATTCAGTAAATGACATGACTGCAAGTAGGCAACAATCAGATTTCACATATTCTTCACAGTCAGAGACACAAGGTGAATTGCAAATTTTTGGTAGATGCAACTTGGCAAATGGTGTAGAATATGAAGTCTTTGTGTTTCTGATCAACATGCATGAATCATTATTGGATTTTGATTCTCAGTTCAGTTTGTGCAGTCATGAACATGCTGATTCATTTTCTCATAGTGAGCATGGTGTAGAAGTTATTGCTGATTTGTATATGCACTATGGGAATAAAGAAAGATATTTCATTTTGCCAAGTGATGTGATTCAAGATGCTAATCTGATTGGTAAAATTGAGAAAGATATTTTTAGCTTACCTCAGAGAGATGTAAATGAGAATCAAGTTTTTGACAGAGGTAAGAAGTTTTGAAAACTTTTCGATGGCCCAGGGCCATCATTTGTACATAGTAGTGTAGTTTCCCTGTTTTCAATAAAGTTGTTTAAGAGAGAAAGTTTTTGTTGTTTCGGTGTGTGGTCTGCTTTTCCCAGAGATCTAAAATCTTGCCATGCCTGCAAGGGACATGCATTCCCAGACATAGCCACTATTGGTCTAATTTTTCACAATGCAAAAAATTTGAAATTTTTTAGTGAAAAATCATGAGTCTTTGCGTCTTGCAAATTAGGGTTTTGTTCCTTTTATTTTTTGAACCCTTATATTGCCCTAGTTCATAGCCTGGTCTCTGTGTCATTGAAATCTTATTAAATTCTCAAGGTTTGTCTTCAAACAATTTCTTAGAAACCCTAGTACCATGCCTTATTTTACCCTAGTTTTAAAACCCTCAAAATATTTTTAGAAAAATGATTTTAAAAATATATCATTTTTACCCTAAGGTTGGGTCTACGTGAGCGTGGTTTTATTAAAAGCTTATTTTAAAAACTTATTGACCATATTATTTTATTGAGAAATGCCCAAAGTATTATTAATTTTGTGTGACTGTTGATCTTGTTTAGATCAATGGATATTGCATTCCCGCAATGTTGAGATGCAAGGCTTTTAAATAAAGTGGGTAAGCAATTTTTGGACACGTAGCAAGGTGGGGTCGAGAGTTCTTAGTATATGTTGTGGTGTACCAAATTGAAAAGTGATTGTTGACATGTACTACTAGTTGTGTTGTTAAGAAGGTTTCCCTGCCAGATGTGATCGAAGTTTGGTCAGCCATAGATCCTTCAAAGATCAAGGGCTGGTGCAAGCCCACAATAAAGAACTACTCGTTCAATAAGGAATGTGGGAATGTGCCTTTGTGTCATGTGTCATGGTGGGGCTAGGATTGGGAAAGAAAATTGAGTCATGCCATACTATATGCCACATGTGCTTAGCTGGAAGTACTTGTGTTATGGACATGGAAAGTTTTAGAAATTAATGCAATAGTCAAATAGGTTAGAGCATGAGAGTTGAAAGTAGTCATTTCATTGGCCCAAGTAGATAAAGTGACCATAAAGTTCAAAAATTTTCTTACATCGTCGATCTTATCTTGATCAACGAAGGGTGCTTGCCCACATTAAGAACTTGAATGAAGTTTAAATAAAGTGGGTATGCGCCATGTAGACACGTGTCCATGGTGACACCTAAATTCTTAACTCAGAAGCTCTATAGGGTATAATTAGTGTCACCATTGAGCTATTGAAGATCAATGGTTGGCACAAACTCGCAATATGGAGATGCTTGTTCAATAACGAAAGCACGAATGTGCCAGCTTGACACGTGGAAAGAATGACGTCAAGTACTCACCTACTCAAAAGATGATATGGGACCTACCTGTGTGGAGGTTGTCAGAAGGCATAGAATCACATGGAGACTTCCTATTAGTTAAAATGACTAACTGGGCCTTAGTCAACTGTAAATTTGTGTAATCGTTGATCTTGTCTTAATCAACGATTGGCGCTTACCCACTATTTTAAGATGCAAGAAATTTAAGGAATGCAGGTAAGCGATAATGAGACACATGGCACTGGGTCAAGGTAGATGATGACATGGTAGTGCAACAGGTGGGCCAATTAAATAATGACAAGTGGCACTCGGTGGTAGTGGTCGACGAGTCAGGAAGTGACATGTGACGATCGGTCAAACCTAGTTTGACCAAAATTCAGAGGGTGGGAAAATTTGAAAGAAATTTTTAAAAAAATTATTGTTAATTATTTTTTGATAAGCAATTGTAGCATCAATGAGTTTTAATTTCAAAAAAGTCATTTTGCTAAAGTTTAGACATTAGAACATTTTAAATTTTTGAAATTTAAAATATCAAGGATGCAGACTTGAGTTTTCTAGCAGAGGGGGACATTTTCAAACTGGCTTTCTGGAGGTTCTTGATAAGAAAAATATGCAATGTTATATATTACTGGAACCAGGAGAGAATGAACTTTCTGATTTTAGGTTAGTTTTTACATAGGAAGCAATCTATTCAAATAATTCAAGGTTTTCTCTCAAGTTTCCAATTGTGCAACTGTATTCAGGTGAGGAGGTTTAGAACTATTTCATAACATGGAAATTACCTGAATATCAATAAAAGATGGTGAAGATGCAGTTAAGGTCAAATTCTGATCAGATTCACTCAGTAAAAACTCAATTTTACTAGCATTTCATGATGCAGATAAGATATTTTGGCAAACAAAAGTTTTCATCATTGAATAGAAGATATTTTTAAATTGGTTACAGAATAATGATGAAAACCATATCATACTAGATTGGTAGAAAGAAGAGAGAGGTTATTCAATTGCAAGAAATTGAATTCCAAATGGACACATGTCAGGCATAGATCAGATCCAAGAATTCCTTCATCCTATATCTTTCTTTCTTTCATTCATTGTAAAGGAAAAAATATTGGAAAGTTTCTCTCGGATGAAGGCAGTTAGTAGAACTGGCCTTGGAATTGATGAACTCTGAATGGAAGATCTGGGATGTGTTGGTTCCAGACCATGAAGCTTTTGCTTTGGCTATGATACCCCCTTCCCATCCCATCAGTTTCTCATTCCCGCCATTTTTTCTCTTGTATGACAGCATTTGTTCATTGAATAGTCTAGTTTATTAGGTTCTTTGTGAGTTAATTTCATGCATTTTTATGTATTATTTCAAAGAAATCAATACAAGGAACATCAAGTGTTTAGTTTCAGTTTAAATCTTGTCTCCTTTCTCAGTTGAGCTGTGATGTTTTATGGTCTTTGAACAAAGAGCCTAGGTCATAGTTGCAGTCCTTTAAGGCTATATGTTGCTTCATTGTTGCTTGTAATTCAAGGAATTATGTAAATGCTTCAAAATTTCAATAGGGTTGCAGGTTTATTGAGGAGGATATCAGGTAAGAATGAGATTTAAGTTGAACATTGATGTCTATTTACAAGGTGAATGGATAGATCATATATTTGAATATATGAATAAGTATTAGATATCCAAAATGCATGAGGCAGATTTATGAATTGCCCAATGGATCAGGCATTGATCAGCTATAGGATCATTAGTTTGTTGTCTATAATTGGTTTTCATCGGCTTTCCCCACCCACATAAAATCAAATCAAAATTCAAATCATCTTTACATTTTATGTTGAAGAACCTAAATGCAATGCCCTCACTCAGCTTGTGAATATCATAGAGTTGCAATTTGCTACTGTAGATCTGTGTTATTACATGAGTTAATAGGAGAAATAAGGGTTTTATCTACTTTATATTAGATTCAATATATGTTTTGATAACTGGTACCATATAAAGAATCTATAGGTCCACTCGCCTAGTTTTTGTAAAGCCTAAAGAAGAAGAAGGATCTAGCCTTACAGTTGGCCCAAGACTGTAGTCAAGTGTATCTTTCATAGGAATTTGGTAGCCTTAGATGCATCTATCTGGTTTCTTGGTCATTTTCAAAACTATTAAATCAAGAGACAACACAAGGCTTATAGTCTTTTGTACTCATGAGGGTATTGATCTTCAACATTCAGTTTCATACACTCCATAACAAAATGGTGTTGCTGAACAGAAGAATAGAACCCTTAAGGAGATGACCACTTATATGCTTCAACATAAGTCTCTAGATTAATTTTTTTGGGTAGAAGCCATGTGTTGTGCCAATTACATTCAAAATAGAAGTCCCCATAAGGCCTTAAATGGAATTACACCTTTTGAGGCTTGGTGTGGAAGAAAACCAAGTGTAAAACACTTTAAAGTTTTTAGTTGTCTAGCATGGGCAAGGATACCTCCATAAAAATGAAAGGCATTGTAACCTCAAAGAAAAACTTGTATATTTTTTGGATATCTTGACCTCATTAAGCCATACAAACTCATGGATCTAGAGACACATGAAATCTTTTTTGAATGGAGTGTTCACTTTGAAGAGACTTGTCCAAGTTTGGCTCCTTCAACTCTTCCTTCCTCCTCCATGGAAAGTGATGATAGTGACTTGGAACATGATATTCCTTCAAATTTGACTCACAAGACACCACCTTCATAGGGTCCACAAATAGTTGAGGATATTCCTTCTTCTTCTTCCACTATACATCATTGGGCACAAAAAACACTTGATTCAGTAGGTTCATTGGTGGGGAGTCCTTCAAATACTAGGAGGATAAGGTCAGAACACAAATCATTTCCACATGCATATATTACCATTGCTTTTGATCCACATTCATGTAAGGAAGCATCAAAAATTCTTGAATGGGACAAGGCCATGGAGGAAGAATACATCTCTTTAATGAAAAACAACACTTGGGACTTAGTTCCTCTTCCTAAGGGAAGAAATTTGGCTCAATATAAGTGGATCTATTAGACCAAGTTTTTAGCGGATGGAAGTGTGGGTAAGTATAAGGCTAGACTTATTGCTAAAGGTTTCTCATAGGTTCCTAGTATTGACTATACTAAGACCTTTACACCAATAGCTAAGATGAACTCCATTCATTTGACACTAGCTATTGTTGCAACTCATGGTTGGGTTGTACATCAAATAGATGTGAAGAGTGTGTTCTTGAATGGTGATCTTCTTGAGGAGATTTATATGGTGTAGCCATAGGGGTTCATATAGGATTCTACTTTGGTTTGCAGATTGAAAAAGTCCATCTATAGCCTTAAGAAAGCTCCTCGGGCTTGGTATACCAAGATGGATTCCTTCCTACTCTTAGCAGGATTCACTAGGTATCATTTAGATTTGAATGTCTACATTCTTTAGAGGGATGACTCACACTTGATACTTGTGCTTTATGTAGATGACTTGACCATTATAGGAAGTACTTCATCCATCATTTCCAATGTCAAGACTTCTTTGCACGACAAATTTGTTATGATAGATTTGGGTTTACTTCATTATTTCCTTAGTATTGAGATCACATAGTCTTCATCTAGGATCACACTTTCACAACCCAATTATGCTCTTGATTTACTTTCTCACTTTCGCATGATGACTGCAAGCCTGCACCTACTCCCTTTCTTTTAGGTGTTAAGTTAGAGACAAAGTGTTCTTCTCCACTTGTTGATGCTACATTGTATAGACAGTTAGTTGGGAGTCTTATCTACTTGACACATACATGCCTTGACATAGCTTTAACAGTTAGCATGGTTTCTTGCTTCATGCAAGAACCACGTGAGCTTCATTGGAAGGCTATCAAATGCATCATGCACTACATATAGGGTACACATACACATGGGATACACTATGTAGTAGGTACTGGACTATAGTTGGTTGGATATACAAACTTAGACTATGTAGTGGATCTTGATTCTCAAAAATCTACTTTAGGTTACATGTTTCATCTTGGTTCTAGCCCTATTTGTTGGTAGATTAAGAAGAAAAACACTATTCTCTTTCTTCAACTGAGGTTGAGTACTGAGGAGCTATTACTGCGGCTACATAAGCTATTTGGTTACAACATATTCTGAAGGAGTTTGGATTTGACATACCTAAACCTATATTCATTCATTGTGATAATTAGATTTCTATTTAGATCTCAAAACATCTAGTTTAGCATCAACGAACCAAACATATTGAGGTTCATATGCACTACATCAGAGAGTTGATACATGAGCAGGTCATTGTATTGCAATATTTTCCTATAGTAGAGCAAGTTGCAGATATCTTCACCAAACTCTTCATTGAGGTTAAGTATATTCATTTGTGAGATCTCTTGGGGGTGCAGGATATATTAGAAAGGGGAGTCCCTTGACTTCTCTCTTCTTTCTTATGGGAGGGATTTTTTCCTTCATAAGGTCTTTTTCTCTCTCATCTTCTTTATTATACTTATCTCTCTTTTTGGGAGAGGGTTTTTCCCATGAGGTTTTCCCTCTTTCTCTATTTTCAAAGAGATTACATTTCATCATATTGCATTATATGTAGAGCATTGCATTTGTACATGGGTACCTAAAATGGCCTAGTAGCTGGGACCTATTATGCATTTTCATCATACCTTTTGTGAGCTTAAGTGCATTCCCCTAAGTTTCACTTAAGGGGGGTTGTTAGCATAAATAATTAATTATTATTATTATCATTTACTTAATTTTACTTAGGATAAATGCATTATTTTATTATTTCTCATATAAACACCTAGGAGTATGCATAGTCATATGAGTTGTCTTGGTGACAAAACGAGAGTTTGCATATTCATTTGAGTTGTCATGTAGACAACATAGTTGTTCGTACTCTAATTAAGCACATGGTGTCTACAAAATCTCTTTATGAGATACACCTTGGTATTCATATCCTCTCATCATTGTACTAAATCCTATGCTCAATGGAGGATAATCCACTCTTGGTGGACATGTGCTTAGTTGTGAGGCTTATCACTTTCCTAACTCCTAGTTAGTCTAGAGGCCTTTATATACAAGAACTTCTAGTGCGTATGTATACACATATATGATATTCTCATTATTGTTATTCTAATAATTCATTATTGGTCCATATTGTGCTAGTGTTTAAGCTTCTTGATCTTGGTGTTATTTTTCCCTAAGGAAAATTCTTATATAGTATCAGAGCTATACCAAATTATTACATGCATAATGATGTGTTAATTGTTGAACACAGAGGAGAGAAGAGATCTAAACCTAGAGATGAGATAAGAGTTAAGATGCCAATTTCTATCCCTAATAGGAATCTAACAAAGAATCACCCTTCTAAGAAGATAATTGGAAGCAGAGATAAAGGCATGAAGACAAGAAATAGAGTAAATAAGGAGATATGTTTGATATCTCAAGTTAAACCTAAGAGTGTAGATGAAGCATGCAAAGATGATCATTGGATTCAAGCAATGATGGAAGAATTAGATCAAATTGTGAAGAATGATACATGGGAATTAGTTTTTAGACCTAAATACAAGAATGTGGTAGGAACCAAATGGGTATTTAGAAACAAGATGAATGAGAAAGGAAAAGTTGTGATAAACAAGGCTAGACTTGTATGCAAGGGATATTCATAGTAAGAAGGCATAGACTATGAGGAGACATATGCATCTATAGCTAGAATGGAAGTAGTAACAATTTTCTTGTCTTATGCACAAATAAGAAGTTCAAGGTTTATCAAATGGATGTTAAATCATCCTTGTTGAACGAAGAACTTGAAGAAGAGGTATATATTGAGTAGCCTAAAGGTTTTCCTTTATGAAAAGAAAAAGACATGGTATGTAGATTAAAGATACTCTATATGGTCTTAAGAAAACACCTAGAACCTCATATGTAAGGTTGAACAGTTATTTGGAAAAGCTTGGATATGCTAAATGTATGACAGATACTAACTTGTATTTGAAAGAAATTGAAAATGGTTTGTTGATAATAGTAATATTTTTTGATGACATCATATGTAGAGGTAATGATGAAGAAAGTGATAAGTTTACTTAAGAGATGAAGAATGAATTTGAAATGAGCATAATAGGAGAAATGAAGTTTTTCCTAAGATTGTAGATTGTCCAAAATAGTGATGGTATTTTAATTTCACAAGTTAAACACTTGAAAGACTTATTGAAGAGATTTGGATTATAAAGTTGTAAGTCTGTTGGTATACCTATCATAGCTAGTCACAAGTTATCCAACAAAGATGAGACAACTGTAGTAGAGCAAAAGAAGTATAGATCCATGATTGAAGGTTTGCAATATTTTACTCACACTAGACTAGATATAGAAAATGCAGTTGGGATTATATATAGATTTCAAGTTGGTCCTAAGGAGTATTATTTTGTAGTTGTAAAGAGGATATACAAATATTTAAAAGGAACATCTGACTTTGGAATTTGGTATGATAGATCGAGTGATTTTACTCTATGTGCTTGTAGTGATGTGGATTGGGCAGGCTGTATGAATGATAGAAAGAACACTAGTGGTGGAGCATTCTTTCTTGAAGGAAGATTGTTTTCTTGGCTAAGGAAGAAGTATTTCACAGAGTAGAGCTAAGATATAGTATGTTGCAGTAGCAAATAATTGCAATCAAGTTATATGGATGAAGCAAATGTTGAAGGATATCATAATTGAGTTTGAGGAACCTATTATCATTAACTATGAAAGCACAAGTAGAATAAGTATGTCTAAGAATTATGTATTGCATTCTAAGACTAAGCATATATCTATTAAGTATCATGTGCTGAAAGAGAAAGCAACAAAAAAGGAGATCAAATTGGAGTATGTGAGTATTAACGATCAGATTTTAGATATGTTTACAAAGTCATTGCCTAAAGATACATTTGAGTACTTGAGAGATATGCTTGGGATTATGCCCCTACCTACTTCTGAGTAGATGATGCAATAAGTGCATTAGTCCAGTAGTACAGAGTACTATTGTTAGACTAAATTGAATGTTGATGCTTCCCATATGGGGGAGTATTTGTGATGAGCTGAGTCATTAAGGACTCTTGGTATTTGGTTTTGAAAAATGTCTTTGCACACTCAAGTTGTTTAAAGACTTGGAGAAACATATTAACAGTTGGTATTTAACAATTGGTATGTTTTAATATTGAGGCCTTTGACATTTCTGTCAATGGGGGAGATAATATGCATGAAAAACATCTCCTAGGCAATGAGGGAGAAGAACTCCTAAGCATGAATGGGGGGAGATATCTCTTTAGAGAGATTTATAAATATTTGTGTAAGGAAGCAGGAATATGAACCTAGTGTATTGTGAGTTGTTTAGTGTGAAGTGAACAATTGTTATCGATCCTGAAGAAGAAGAACTGATGTGTTGAAAATTATTTAGCATGTGAACAACTAATACTGGTCAATAGCAACAACTAAATACTATTTTGGTATTCTTGGAACTTAGATGGTTTTTCATCTATGTTTAAATCAATGCCAAAGGGGGAGATTTTTAGTATGAATGTTGGTGATACTACTTTTGGGGAGTATCCTAAGAATTGGAGAGTATTTACATGTTGCCTTCATGATTGTGTTTGTTATTGATATCAACATAGTATGGATTTTGTAAAGACTGGCTGAGTAGCAAACAAAGATCTTAATGGTATAGACAATGTTTTGATTTTCTTGTGATGCACAGTCATGGACATGTTCTTCACTATGTCCTAATGATGTGGTCAGGTGTGCATAGTATAAGTCAAAGACGTATGGAAGTTGTAGCTGATTTAGAGAGAGCAATTTAGATATTGAGTATTGGGAAAATTGTTCCTAATATTTTTTCACTATCTTCCATCTAAGATGTAGTAAGAAGATGTGCAATAATGAAGTGACATAGGATAGTCTTTTGGTGATGTCATCAAGTGCTCAAAACCTATTATTATACATGTGAAGTTTTGTTTAGACTATGAACCAACAATGCTATTGTAATTGTAATTAATTAATTATCATATCATAATTAATTGGAAAAGCCTCAAAGCTGACCCAAGGAATTATTTTGAAGATATGGTATAAAGGAATGATGTTTTCCTTGATTGTAATCTGCTATGATCATTGTATCAAATGTGAAGTGTGAAAAGGAGCATATCATTTGAGGAATGCGTGTAAGAAATCCAAGGGAATATTGGATGTGATATTTGTGATCTAGCTACAAGATCAAAAGGATCAGAGGTCTATTTGATAGGACAAAAGAAGAGGAAGGAAGTACATTTAATTTCTATTATTTTGTAAGGAATAATACAAAGATCATTTGGGCAATGGGTTCATTGGTCTTTCCCTTGAATCTATTTGGACAGTGGGTCCAACTATCTTCCACAACTCCTAACAGGGTTGGAATCTCCTAACAAGGATTCTAAGTCTCTTAATAAGGACTAATATGTATGAATGTATTCATATACTCCTAATAGGGTCCATCCTCTAACAAGGAACATTTATATTAGTACATCATCTTGTGGGTACCATCCCCACCAAGTTTTTCTCTCTTATCAAGGGTTTCTTTAGTTAATATATCTGGTGTTATTGTATGAGTATCTTGTTATGGTTTTTGATTATATTGCTCTTATGGTTAAATTTTAATAAGGTTAATAATTGGGATATCAGTTGGATAACTGATTCACACACCCCCCCCCCCCCTTCCTCAATTATATTGGACTATATATTCTAACATATCCAAGGGTAGAAATGTTGTAATTATTCTAGCCCTAATTTTGTAAGTGGAAAAAATATTTTATAAAATGGCTTAGGGCTAGGGTTTTTAATTTGTGATGATGAGATAGTAGCTTCTTATAGTGGTATTGAGTTGTAAGGGAATGCAGATTGTAATCAATTTGTAATCACTAGATAATAAGAATATTGGACTCTTTGTTTGGTGGATAGAGACCAAGGATTGGGTGAACTAGGTTAATTTTTATTTGTGTCTTGTGTTTTCTTCTATGTGTTTTATTATTTTTTGATATTGGTTATATTTGCATATAATTGTTATTTTTGTCTCGCTAAACCTAACAAAAATGTGTGAACATGAAATGTGAAATGGCCAAATAGGTCAAACCCAAAAACTTATGTGGTGGTAGTAAAGTGAAAGAAAACTAAGCCAAGAGAATACATGAGGTGTAACATATGGACACTCTTCTCCAAGCTATCTCAAACCATAAATCAATACAAAAATAAAACTAGGTTGGCTCAAAACCTATTTATTCATTTGAACATTTGATTTAAACATCAAAGAGTAATGAAATGGTCCAGATACATCATGTGAACCAAAAAGGAACATCATATGGCATTTATAGAAACTCCTACATAATCCATACATATGTTCACATCCAATTAGGATAGTGCATAAATATTGGACTTTAAAATATTAGTGTCATATGCAACTAGACAACCAATATATAGTAATTAGAATAATAATTATGGTACATCAAAAAATCTAAAACTTGAAGGGAAGTAAGATGCTAATAGTATGAACATGTTCACCTGGTTGCGAGAGAAAATATTGAAATGTGAAGTATTCTTAATTTTCCTCTCAAACCCATTGCATAGTCTAGATACACCCAAGTACTCAGGCATCTCTAATAAAAAAGTAGACACATGATATTGATTTTGGCATTATGACCAAACAATTAAATAAGGTGAGATATGTGGTTGTCATTTATGGCAACATACGTTTTGCAATTTAGTTATAATCATTTGTGAAGGGAAATTTCTAAGTATTGGACAATGTTTCAGCTGCATGGCAATATTTGTTGTTAGTAGAATATTCCCTTAGAATATTCTCTTGCACAGTTAACCCTAGATGCATGATGTCATCCTAATGATGCATACCAGTGTGCATGTCCATATGAGCAACCAAGTTCAAGTTATGAAGGAAATACTAATGCAGTTATCTCACAATGTAGAACATAGCATGTCAAAAAATTGACTTGTACAACTTGCAAAATTATTTTGATTACTAAATCTTGATGAACTGACTCTAAGGATGATATGTGAGCTGATTAAGGAATAATTTATTAATATATTTGATATAAGTAAAGAACTTCAATTGGGAAGTTAAGTGAGAATGTGGTGAGATACTATGTGATGTGAAGTAACATTATGAGATATGATATATGATGCAAATTAAAATATGCGCAATTACCTCTTGTATGAAGAACTGACAATCAAAGGAATTGTGAAGTATAACAAGTGATCTAGTATTGTGTGTGTGTGTGTGTGTGTGTGTGTGTATTCTCTTGAAGAACTCAATTGTTAGTTGCATGTGAGGGCAGTGGGCTCTTCTTGCACACATTTTTATATGATCTACCAACTCCTTATAGGGTTGAGGCTTCTAAAAAGGCCTAGTCTCCTAATAGGGACTCGAGACAATATACATTCTTCATAGACTCCTAAAAGGGTCAATATCCTTAACCAAATCCTTTATATAGTGAATCATCTTGTGGGTTTCATCCCCACTGAGGTTTTCCCTTGGCCAAGGTTTCCCTAGTTAACAAAATATGGTGTTATGAGCTCTCTCTATGTATGGTTGTTTTTGTTGTTCAACATTGTTGGTTTATTTTCTTATGCATGTGGAAAAGTAATTAATAATATTCAGTTGTGGGCAAAAAGATTGAAAATATTGATTCAACAACCCCCCCCCCCCCCCCCCCCCACCACCGCCTTCTCAATATTATCTATTTCTAACAATTGGTATCAAAGCCTACTTATTCAGAAGAGGCTTAATAGCTTGAATAAGATCCCTATGGACATGGAACAATTGAAGAAGCTCTTGAACAAATTGATCTCCTTATTGATGAAAGAAATGGCCTAAAAGATAGATATAAAGATGCAAAAGCTTACATTGGTGAACTAAAGGACAAGATAGATGACTTGAAGCAAAAAGGACTTGGTGAGTAAACTAGTGATGATGATATTGAAGATCCAAAGAAAGAAAATGGGATCTTAAAACATGAGTTAAAAATAGTTGAACTCAAGCTGAGTATTAAGAAAAATGGAGGAAAGAATGACTCTGAAATAAAAGTTGAAAATGTGGATCTAAGATCCCAATTAAGAAAAGTAACATCTAAATTGGAATCTATCAAGATAGAGCATGCAGAATTAGAGAAATACAACACTATTGTGAAAGATGAAGTGGTGCAAACCAAATAGAAACTTGAGAAGTTATATACCAGTAGTGAAAAGATTGAAGAAAAAATATTTGTATAGAGACCTAATTATGATAATATTTGACTTGGATTCTTCCTTGGACAATCTACCAAGAAATCTATTGACAAAAAAGAACCTGATACTCCTAAAGTCAAAAGGGATCTGAACATAAGTAAAACAAATGATACATATAAAGACAAGGAGAATGTTACTCACTCTAACAAATATAAAGAATCTGATCAAGATGAGGATATTAGAAGAAAAAATCTCATGCCAGGTATAATGAACTTGAACACACTAGAGATAATTGCAAAGGTAATTCTTTTAAACCTATTTCAATTTTTTATTGTCATAATTTTCATGGATATGGACATCATGCAGTAGATTGTCAGAAACCTAAATTTGATGATAATAATGTAAATAGTAGAATGTTTAGGAACACTAACTGTGTAGGCAACAGAAGAAGATCTCATAACAATGAAAGTGGAGAAAGAAGATAGATTGTTTGTTATAGACGCAACAATCTTGGACACATTGCAAGGAATTGTATAGCATCTGATGTCTAGTAGAATGAACAAAGAAGGAACGTACCTGTATGCCAGTTATGTAATAACATTGGACACACAAAAAAGTTTTGCAGAATGGATAAAAGAAACCTTAAAAGGAATGAGAATTACAGAAGAAACAACAGAAGAAATGATGATAGTCTAAAGGAAGAAATGAAGGAATTGAAAGAAGAATTTAAGGAAACATTTGCAAAGGAAAAATAAACTAGAAGTTCTCATTTAGTTTAGAAAGAAGCACATCCTAATGTACCTAATAAAATAGTAAAGTCACTTATTGTCTATAACCCATCCTACCTGAATTAAGCATTCTTAGTAAAATAGTGAGTCAGTTAATAATAATTGATGTTAGAGAGAATATCAGAAGTTGTGCAGTTAACAGTGTATACTAGACATTGAAAGGAGTCTACAGTAAAGTGCACATTGCTTAATATGATCAGTATAAGGATATGTAAGAATAATAACCTCTCTATTATACAAAGACAGTATTTTAGACTAGTGGAAAATACACATTTAATGTGAAGTACAAATTGTGAAAAATTTAAAGGACACAAATTGATTTACGAACATCATTTTCTTGTGTGAATCTTAAGTGTGAGATTGAAGAGAGATTTGAAGTGTTGAAGAAGTTTGGAGATACATGAAATCACTGAAAACCCTAAAATGTGAAATTAAGGTATTTTCCAAATTTGTTGAGTATATTTTTAGGAATGGAAAAAGAAGAAGTGTTTAATGTAAGCAATAGAGCTAGATATAACTTCAAGAAACACCCATTTGTTTCTCTGCTTGATGACCCCATTGGAACATTTTTGCAAGTACCAAGAAATGTCCTTCGTGTCTAAGATATAAGAGGTTATATTCACTATAAAATTGAAAGTAGAGATGATACAAAGATTCATAAGGAATTGGAGAAAATTTACAACAATGATTTGTCACAAAAACTCGAACATGCATACCTAGAACAACTTAACCTAGTTAAGCACATGTTCTATATGGACTTTGATAATCATGAATGGAAAAGAATAATTCTGAGAAAAGTTCACGATGACCTTCTATGGTTGGGAGATTCTATCAGATGCATTAATAATGACCTAATTCATAAGGTCACAGTTTTGAATAACAAAGGATGCAATCCAATGAACATAAAGAATGTGTACAAGTTAGTTGAAACCAATCTTAACACATGTTTTGATAGCTAAAACATGAAGATAAATACCATTCAAGATGATGGAGTGAGAATTATTAGTAAAATTTTTGGGTATAAGAACAACCATGGATCTAGGATAGGTTTGGTCCCTATCAGATTTCTTCATGCAACTTATATGGTAGTAAAGGGTGAAGAGGTTAATCTATGTGACATTATCTAAACACAGTTGTTGGATAACATATCAAAAATCAAGAAATCTAGGAGTGTATTCTTTAGGTTTGAATCCATACTAACACATATATTCTTCTACACAGCAAAGAAGTTTCTTGGTATTTCAAATTGAGATAGAAGTGAGTGCGCAATACAAGCTATCACTTGTGCATAGAAAACTAAACCAGAAATAGTCAGAGATGATGATATTAACAGAATGATGAAATCTTTCCAAGCTAAAATGAAGCAAAGGTATAGGATACCTTTTGCCCTGGTAGAGAAGTATAAGGATGAACTATGTTTCATGGTAAAAACAGATTTCACATGTATGGAGGCAGTAGTTCCTCGAGAAAAGTTCATTAAACCTATGGGTAACGAAATGAGTGAGGAACTAATTGAAGGGTATGCAAAAATAATCCTACACTCTGAAGTTGATTCTAAATGTCCTAGATGGGGGACATTTACTAAGAAGATGACAGAAGTAAAAAAAAGTTAGATAATCAAGGACTCCAAGAAGAAGGTAGAAAAAGTGATTGATTCTATATTGAAGGAATAAAAAATGTCAAGAAAGGAATTTGAAGAGGTGAAAGGGATAGAATTGGAAAGGAAGGCTTGTGGTTAATCTAAGCTATTGACCACTATACCTATTGCAATGGCTGGACCTACTGAGGAGGTCACAGTTGCACAGACAAGTGCACAAGAAGCTACAATGCCATATGCAGTAGTTGCGCAGTAGCAACCTCTAAGGAATCCAAAGAAAATTGAGGAAACACTAGAACCAAGGAAGTCTACAAGGCTTAAGAAGGTCGATACCCCTCCTAAGAAGAGAGTCAATAAAACTACAAGTAGACCAAGAAAGAGGAGAAGAACCTTGCAAATTAGTTCTTCTAAATTTGAAGAAGAGACTATGGCAAACTAGTAGAACCAGTAGATCAAGAAGCAAAGACTTTAGTAGGAAGAAAAGCATGAAAACCTAAGGTATAAAATCTTAACATGCAAATTATTAATGACGATAATTTTGTGCAATTGAATAAGTACTATGAATTGTATAATAATATGGATAGAAGACAACTAGAGAATGTTGTAGTTAGAAATATGATCCTAAAAGATAAAAGGTTTGATAGTATATGAGGTCGAATACTTGAAGACTTGTACAATATACTTTTAAATAGATAAAGCAAAGTAATTGAGGAAGATAAGAAAATAAGAATAAACATGGTGAAAAAGTTATGTATAATAAATAATGAGGAAGAGATAATAGAAATTCTTAAAGGAATAGCACCATTATTGAGGAATAAGAAGAGATCCATTCTCCTCATGGGAGGAAATTATGAAGAAGTGAATGTGGAAATTCAAAAGGCAATAGTCACATACATTTATACTATGCCTAAAAAGCCTAAGGTGAGTGCACAACAAGAGAAGGCAAGCCTTATGCCTAAGGAGTCTAAGAAGAGTGCATAGATAGAAGAGATAAGTCCTACTATAGTATCAGTCAGTCCACTTCACAGTTCTAAGCAACCAACTGAAACATCAATTCCAAGTGATTCACCAACATTACAATTGGTAGTGAATCTATGCAAGTAGATAACACTAATGTGATAGTGGATAGAACTGAAAACCCATTTAAAGATTTTGTCCACAACATTGTTGGCAATATTGTTGATTACAATAGGTCATCTGATGAGGAAATAGAATAGGAGAAAATGGAAGAAGATGCACCTTCTAAAAATAAAATTGAATCTAGCATTGAAGTAGCTACCACAAGTGTTCCTTTAGCTACAGAAGTAGCAAAACCATCCACACCACCTACACAAGAAATAGCAATAGTTCATTCAAATGAAGAAGATGAGGCACAAAATATTATATTTTCTTTATGTAAATTTCTTGAAAAGAAGAAATCTATCAAGTCTATTGAGAAGACTTTAACATCAGTTTTGGACAAATTGGAGAAGACAATAAGTCTTGTTGATACACTTGCAGATATTTAGCAGAGAGCATCAATTTTGTGCAAAACCTTTGATAATGAGTTTACTACACTTACCAATGTAGCTATAGTTCAAGTATAGACTAAGAATGATGGTAAACTTCTTAACAATATGTGTACAAATATAAGGAATAATATAGAAACACTAAATATATGCATTAATGCATTAAGGCAGAGTATGGAGGAAGGGAAGCAGATATATGCTAAGTGCAACATGGCATACCTTCACCTTCGCAGTTTTGATGAGCAAATCAAAGAGAATATAACTGATCTTTAGACACTCACTAAGAACTTTCTGAAACAGAATGAGAAGTTAGAAACTATTGAGCATACAATGCAAGCAATTCATGATAGCATCTAGGATATACAAGTAGAAAAGGAGAAAGTTTTGAAAAGATTTACTCTTTTGAGAGACCATTTATCCCCATAGATTATATTGTTACAAAATCAGTTGGAGGAATGCTTTGTAGCCAAGATCTCATGTGACAAATTTGTGGCTACAAATTTGAATGCAACAGAGTTAGCCACATATTCTCTATGTGTGCTAATCAATGTGTCTAGTGCACTGAAAGATAGCTGGAAAAAACACCTTGTATAGTTGAAGACTAACTTCAGTGATTGTTTCTCCAAGTTTTGATGTAGTTGCCAGATTTTGACAAGATTTTATTATTATTTTTTTTAGGCACTTTTGTCATTGATGTCAAAGGGGGAGAAATAAGAAAAATTGTAACTGCAATTGTATTTTGAAGTATAGTAGTAAGTGTTGCTATAAGAAAACTTTGTAATCAGAGTTATAAGGGATGTAATCTTTCTCAAAACATGAATGCAATGTTTTTACTATGTTATGGTTATTTATTTTGATTGGTATGACAACATGTTTGGGAGTTAGCCAATTTTCCCAAAAATTTTCCATCAATGCGAAAGGGGGAGATTGTTGGCAATATGACCAATCAATCAAATAAGGTGAGATATGTGGTTGTCATTTATGGAAACATATGTTTTTTAGTTTAGTTATGATCATTTTGAAGGAAAATTGACTAAGTATTAGACAATATTACAACAACATGACAAGATTTGTTGTTAGCAGAATATTCCCTCAAAATATTCTCTTGTGTAGTTAACCCTAGATGCATGATGTCATCCTAATGATGCATACCAGTGTGCATGTCTGTATGAGCAAATGAGTTCAAGTTATGAAGGAAATACTAATGTAATTATCTCATAGTGCAGAATAGAGCATGTCAACAAATTGACTTGTACGACTTGCAAAATTGTTTTAATTACTAAATCTTGATGAGAAAACTCTAAGGATGATATGTGAGCTGACTAAGGAAGAATTTATTAATATGATTGATATAAGTAAAGAAATTCAGTTGGGAAGTTAAGTGTGAGTGTGATGAGATACTATGCGATGCAAAGTAATGTTATAAGATGCAAGATATGATGCAAATTAATATATGCACAGTTACCTCTTGTATGAAGAATTGGCAATCAAAGGAATTGCAAAGTACAACAAGTGATTTAGTATTGTATGTATATATATTCTCTTGAAGAACTCAATTGTTAGTTTCATGTTAGGGTAGTGGGCTCTTCTTGCACACATTTGTATATGATTTACCAACTCCTAATAGGGTTGAGGCTTCTAACAAGGCCTAGTCTCCTAACAAGGACTGAAGACACTATACATTTTTCATAGACTCCTAACATAGTCAATATCCTTAACTAGATCCTTTATATAATGAATCATCTTTTGGGTTTCATCTCCACTAGGGTTTTCCCATGGCCATGATTTCCCTAGTTAACAAAATATGGTGTTATGAGCTCTCTCTATGTATGGTTGTTTTTACTGTTTAGCATTATTGGTTTATTTTCTTATGCATGAGACAAAGTAATTAATAATTTTTAGTTGTGGTCAAAAAGATTGAAAATAATGATTCACCCCCCCACCCCTCCTCTCAATATTATCTATTTTTAACAATTGAAACTATGATTGTGAGCTATTTTTAAAACTACTTGAGCATACTTTCAAGAATAAATAAATGTAGAGTAAATACCTTGTCTAAAGATTAACATTGGCACAAGATAGTTAATAGCAAAAATCTAGCAATTAGAATATTTTGACATCCAACCATGAACTTCAAAATGCACATTTTTCATTTGACTATGAGCTTTAAATCAACAATTGTTTGATATGAGCATTTTATTAGAAATCATTTTGACATCCAATCATGAACATCGGTCATCTAAACATAGGTTGATGTCATCATGAGTTGACACCAATGTCAACATATTATTCCATAGTTTGTCATGAAAGACAACTTACATATTACTCAATAAGCAATTGTGACAATTTCCTTCTTGAACATCTAAATAGGGTCATCATAGGTTTTTTCAGTGAGAATGCTCATTGCATAATTTATGCATAAATTTTCTTCCATGTGTCTTTAGCAATCAATTTCTCTATAGATATTATTAATCTAAGCATATTAAACTAACATAATACCTTCAAATTCATATTCATCTTCAGTTCTATTATCTTCATCTACTTCATCTACATCAAACCATTAGGTTGACATCAATGAAAGCATATTGTAACAAACATAATGGAAAATGTCTAACTAGATGAAATTTGGATCAAGCATAATTGGCCAATATGGAATATATTTTTCTAGCAAGTAAAAAAAGTGTCTTATGTAAAATAATATATAAAGAGGCTTTCAAGTATCATCTAAGTGTCTTATTGGGTAATGTTGTTCTTCCTTCTAGTACACAAACCATGTATTGCTTTCTCTATATATGTTCTATCACAACTACGATTGAGGGTTTTCTTCCTGCTTCTTTCCCTCAAGAGCCCTCCAAAGTAGTCTATATAAAAATATTATTAATAAAATATAATGGCTTCACTATTTTTGTGAAAAAGAAAGTATTATTTAAGTGTGTTGTATATGATAATAGTGAAGAAAATATTGTTAGCCCACCTTTCCCAATTCCCGTTATGTTGGTAATGTAGAGACAATGATGTAATAAGTGTAATTCATCTGCAATTAGTGTTACTTTTATTCTTGAGTATTGAGTTAGTCTAGGCAAGCCAACTAAATTAGATATCTTCTTGTTTGTTTCTTGGGAGCTTGGGAATATGTTTATTCTCTAGAAAATATGGAAGGGAAAAAAGTAATAGATTATCTAAAAAAGCAAAAGGTTATTTTCTCAAATGTGGTATAAGTCAAAGATTTAATTGATGAAATTATAATTGTTGTATCTTGAAGATTCGATATCTAGTTCTTATGTTTTACTAGATAAACATTTGAAATTATCCTACCCAACTATGTTTGAAAGCTAACCAATCTTAGAGAAATTTTTTAAAGATGAGTTGGACTAATAAGTGGTTTCAAACCCTCCTAGTTTTTAGAAATCAATATTGATGGATTTTTAAAAGATAGTCCAAGACCTATGGTAAATTTTTGGAATTATGCAAGATAGAAATGGTTCTAGTATCATTTTTTCACATCACAATTCAAATTCACTAACACTCAAATGGAGGCTAGTTCCCTTCCTATAATTCTTGAGAAATATTATGAACTGGTTTGCAAGAAAATAATATCTGATATGGATTGTATGATCTTAGTGTCCCTTTTGAAAAAAGATATGGTGAGTGATTATTCTTGTATCATAGCCTCTCTAGTTGAGGATTTTCGTTGTCTTATCCTTAATTTTTCTTACACTTCCTTATCTGAGAATATGATATCATGGTTGATGGTTTGTCTAAGTGGGCCTTTAATGGTGATAGAGATTAGAATGCAATAGATTTGGGATCTCTTCCTTTGATATATTTGATCATCTCCTCTAGCTTCTTCATAATCAAGGACTTAATATTATCCTTTTGTAAGTTTGGGAGAAGGGAACAATTATTGGAATCTTGATTTCTTAGTGTATTGTATCAAAAGTGAACCACTGTGAAGGAAGATTAAAGCCTTTGAGCATTCAAATTCCAACCCTTCACTTAGATAAGCTCAAAGATAATTATGGCCTTCAAGTTTCAGTTCTTATTAGTAAATGTGTTTTCTAGTATGCATGAGATTTATCTATGTTCCTAGGACTTCAAAAACTAAAAGCCATATCATAGAGGTATTGTGATCAATTTGGATATATTTCTATCCAATTTGTTTGTGCAACTTAGTAGAATTTTGAACAAATAGAAAATTAAGATTACCACATAAATGTGGAATAGTTTGTACAATATTTTGGTGTTTGATGAAGTGTAAAATCTAACTAGATAGTAATTTGAAATGATAGAAAGAAAGCTTATAAATGACCATAAATTATCAAAATGACAAGGAAATATTAGAGACCACAAAAAACAAAAAATAATCTCACAAATATTCTCTAGATAGACAATTTTCCAACACTTACATACAAAACACTAAAGAAATATGATAGATCATTGTATAAGAGTTTCCCTCAATCAAAACCGTACTTCATTGTCCCCACCTCCATTGAGAACCAAGACTAATAAGTTGACAATACACATAAATTAAAATAAGAAATAAGTTATCAAAATGACAAAAAAATATCCTTAGTAAACCTCAAAATGTTACCAATCCTTAAACATAGAAACCAAACCTACAATAAGTAGTAAAAATATTCATGGTGATAGTGATGTTCTTCATATGATAACAATGAGACTTTAGGATATCATTGTAGTAAAATAAAATTATGGAGGATCTAGATTGTGCATAGCTAAAGAGAAGTGTTGGTAAATGGGTGTGAGAAAGTTATTCAAGAATTTAAAATTTAGAAATGTTGTCAATCAAGTTAAAAAATCGTGTATGCAAAAGGAAATAGGTTTTGGACAAATGGAAAATTATCATCTTTAGTATAGGTTTTAGAGACAATACACTACCAAGACACAATAAGTGTAATGTCCCAACTAAAATGAAAATCATAATAGTATATAAAATTGTAGAGAAGAGCAAAATCACATAACATGGTATTTACACAAAAAAATACAATAAAAATATTCTAGAAAAAAGACAAGGGCCAATCTCTCAATATTATTTCTTAGGAATGTTCACAATTAAAATAATGTTCAAAATGTATGAACAATCATGTCTTCAAGTTGCATATAACAACCGAGCTATAGAGTTTTGAAATACAAACCACTTACTAAATTTAGTAACTATGTCTCATACAACTATGTATGTTAAACATTTGTCAAAAATAATCTTTTTGGCAATTCACCAAAATGAATTACTATTTATAGTAAGTCAACTCATACAAGCTTTCTAATTAGAGTAAGTCTCCAAACATTTTGCACCTCCAACAAGATGCCTACAATATTTTCATCTCCAAGGAGTGCCTTGATGGTGAACTATAATGATTCAGCCCATTTTGATGACTTCACCACAATTATATGATGAATATAATAACTTCACATTCCAACATTCTCTCACTTGAAGTAAAACTACAAAGTTGTGAAATTCCTCCATCAAGATATTGTTGTGGTCCCACAACACACACCCCATTCTGTACTAGGAATGGAGGCCCCTTTTTTTTTTGAATTCCCGAATTCATGAATTTGTGATTCAAGAAAAGGTTAGAGTCTTAAAATCAAAAAATTAAAAAATCAAAAATTAATAATAATAATAATAATAATAATAATCAAAAAATCAGAAAAATAAAAATTGAAAAAATAAAAAAGATATAAAAATTGAAAAATTGAAAAAATTGAAAATTGAAAATGTTATAAAAAATATATAATTTGGGAAAATATTTTTTAAAAATAAAATAAATATATATATGTAATAAAAGTGCGCACCACATTAAGGCGCGTACCACCCGTGAAGTGTGCGGGCATGTCGTGCACCCCATAGGTGGGTGGGGCTATAAAGTCCCCCCTCCCCCCCCCCCCCCCCCCCCACATTTGAAAAACTTCATTCTGCTCAAACTTTTTTATGCGAAATCACTTCCGCCTTAGGTAAAGTTCACACTATGCCTATGCGCATGCAGTGCTCATGCGCTCGCCAACACACTATGCTCACACCAATGCACAAGCACCTACACAATTGTGCCACATCATGCAACCTGCTCGTATGCTGCATTAGGGTGCATGTCTAAACCCCTTCATGGCACCTGCACTGCATGCATATTTCACATCGCACACTCTCGCACTTCTTCTGTATGTCATTTCCACTGCACCAAAATAAGGAGTTGTTGCACGTGCGCTACACCAATCAAAGCATTCGTGTTGTGCTAAAAACATTCACTCCATGTGCATAAGGCATCGTAGCACATGTGCTTTGTCATGCCCAAAACATAAATTGTCATGCTACGTTGCACTTGCACTCTACTATGAGCCCATGTGCGCACTGCGCCGCGTGACAACTCCAAGCACCCATGCATGTGCGTGCATTGCACTTTACCGCACACCTGCATGTCAAAACCTTAACGCATTGTGCCTGCATGCTCTCATCACCTGTGCATGCATTCCATGGCCCTTGTGTCCATTTCGTGCACACATGTACCCTTCACCCCCCTTAAAAATCCCAAAAAATTAAAAATTAAAAATTAAAATAAAATTAAAAAATATTAAAAAAATATAAAATTTAAAAATAATAATAATAAATAAAAAGACGCATTTTTTTAATCTTCCATCAACAATTAATTAAACATGAATTAAGTGTTTTCTTTTGCGTTAGTTTTTATTTTTGGGCTAATAAACATTTTTTTCTCATAATGTGTAGAGATTAAATGGCATCCACATCTAAAGAGAAAATGGTACCCAAACTTGTTGTGTTCAAATTCCAAGGTGTACCATCAAAGTCAAGATTTCATAACGATTATGCAAAAATTAGGGACGACTTGGGGCTCACTGATTTGGGAGAATTCCTCAGAATCTACAACAAAGCCACAGAGAGATCAACCCTAGTATCCGCATTGATTCATTCCTGGTTGGTGAGTGTAGCTTTGCATCCCATATCAGTGCAATTAGTAGAATTGATTATGACATTGGCACAACACTTTATTTCTGAGGAGAGAGTGGTCAAAAGCATAACTGGAGAAGTTGTATTAGACCTACAACCTGACAACATTGAGAGGGTCTTCCACCTCCTTAGGGTAGACCAATTCATTAGACTTTCCTATGAAGTAGCAGAGAGGTAGCACAGGGAGCACCAAAAAGAGGTGACCAAAATTATCCAATTATCTTACCTCATTGAGATGCCTCCTTGGGGCAGGATCACAAGAAAGGTGGACATGACTAGGGGATACATGAAAGATGACATTGGCTATTCCATTATCCTTTTGAGTAGAGTTATGGGTTTACCAATGGCTGGCCACCTCAGTGCCTTCATGTTCAATTTCATTAAGACAATCAAGATGGCAAGGATGCCTCTAAACTAGGCTACCACACTAAGTGAGAACTTGTGTGAGCAATTGGGTGTAGTTAAGGAGAAGAAGAAGTTTTATATGACTTCTTGCGTGATATATCTACTTGTAGCAAGGGCAACAAACTACCCTAGTTTGTACAGGAGAGGCAATATGCAGGATCCTAACACCTGGTCCTATATTGTTTACCCTCAACTAGTGAGGAAGAAGCTCTCAACGTAGAGCAGAGAATACAAAATTTTTAATGACACATTGACATAGTGCAAGGCAAGAGAATCACCAAAGGATATGTCCTAGCCCTCTACTATAAAACCACGCAGTGGAAACACAATAATAGGAAGCAAAAATGCAAGATCTGATACCAAATCACAATAATATATTCATAAAATATAACTAATTATATGCAATGTGTCAGGCTATAAGGCTTTCTCAGTTACGGCCAAATACAAATCAAGTAATAGTTTTGTAAGATCCCTCAAGATCCAATCCCAAACCCTAGCTAGTCCAGATCCACACTCTGGTAGAAACCCACAAGGAAGATCTCAACTTGTGCTCACAAGCCCACCAAGCTATCTCCTTATTTTCAAGGCCACAACTACTAGCTTTGCTCCAAATTCATCCAAGTGTAAACTACCTCACATTTGGCACTCTGTCCACACATTCACAACTCCATCACAATCATGCTGTAAACTACCTCACATTCGATGCTTTGTTCACAGACTTAGGAAAACTCGCTCTTCAGCTACTTCCCACACCCACTCCTCTTCTAAGTGAATGAATAATGACTAAAGACTTCCCCACAACCCCTACTTATACCAATCTAAGCCACAATTTGGCTTAGAACACAAATTAAATACAAATACATAAATTAAATCCCACAAGTCGACCTCCTACAACAATTAAATTCCCAAAATTGATGTCTTAGTAAAATTGCAATATCTCCTAGCTCCAAATGAATTAGAACTCAAGCTTCATATTGTAGGTAGAAGTCTAGACCCTCTTCAATCTCTAAAATTTTCATCCTTTAAATCATTGTGTAAAATTAGTTATACATCTTGAAATAGACACCAAATTCTTAGACCATGCCAAGCAACCAAGACCACGCCAAGTAACCAAGACCATGCCAAGTGACCAAGACCATGCTGAGCTCCCAAGACCATGTTGAGTTGCATAGACCATGCCAAGCTCCCTAGACCATGTCAAGCTCCCAAGACCATGTCGAGCTCCATAGACCATGCCGAGCTCCCAAGACCATGCCGAGCTCCTAATGTATGTCGAGCACCAATCCAAACACCCTCCAAAGCAACTACTGAGCCTCCTTCCATGAACTCCAAATTAGTCACCAAGTAAATCCAAGATGCTCCTACATCAGATTCCCCATGTAAATAGAAAATTGTGTCCCACACTTTGATGCCCAAAGAAAGAACAACAACCAACTTCATCTTCACCAAAGGCTTCCATTCCAACAAGGATAAGAAAACCAATCTGCACATCATCCACATCCACATCATTTTGTCAAACACCAGAATCTCATCCAACCAATCAGCATGCTCACTCCCATGAACAAATTGAACATAATGATTCAACATCAAATCCTCATCCACAACAACAACTAGTGAATCCTTAACAGTAGCAACAAACTCCATAGCAGCCACAAAATCCACATCAGTAGCAACATGAAGATCTCCATCAACACATGCCAAACTCTCAACACTAGCAATCTCATTTCTCACAACAAGATGCTCTGCAATATACAACTCACCACCAATAGCAACTAGATCATCCATGACCAAGTGCTCTACAATTTCCACGTTAGACCAAACCGCCTGATCATGAAAACCAATCTCAACCTCCCTATGCCAGCTTCTCTCATGAACAAGTCTCTTAACTGGCCAAACAACTCTCTTTTGGATTAGTAGATTCCAGCTCCACAAATAGCTATAGAATTCCTTTTTCACCTTGTCCTTAACATGATAAACTAAGCAAGCTCCAAATTGAGTATCCATCTTAGAAAACCTCCTCTCCACCACATCACAGAGATTTGCAAGCATCTCAGGGTCCAATCCTCTTAGAGCCATCTCCCAAGATCTTTGAAAACCCTCCGCAAAAAATCCTTCCCATGCTCCTTGTGACAACCTTGAATTGTTTACAAGTCAGATCGCAACTTGCCACCTTGCATGAACAATTAGGAACCACATCACAAGTCTAGGACCACAGATCTATAATCCAAAAAATCTCTATGATCATGCCTCAATAAGTTCAAACTTCCATCTTCACATCCATCAATCAATTTTCATGTCCTCCCAAGGTCCTGGTGTAAACTGCTTCAGCTTCGATGATCTATCTACACACTTAGGAACAACCTTCACTCTAATACCACTTGACGTAGTGCAAGGTAGGAGAATCCCCAAAGGAGATGTGCTAGCCCCTACTATAAAACCATGCAGTGAAAACACAATAACAGGAAGCAAAAATGCAAGATCTGATACCAAATCATAATAATATATTCATAAAATATAACTGATTACATGCAATGTGCCAAGCTATAAGGCCTTCTTGGTTATGGCCAAATACAAAGCAAGTAATAGTTCTGCAAGATCCCTCAAGATCCAATCCCAAACCCTAGCTAGTTTAGATCCACACTCTGGTAGAAACCCACAAGGAAGATCTCAACTTGTGCTCGCAAGCCCACCAAGCTATCTCCTTATTTTCAAGGCCACAACTACTAGCTCTGCTCTAACTTCATCCAAGTGTAAAATGCCTCACATTTGGCACTCTATCCACACAGTCACAACTCCATCACAATCCTATTGTAAACTGCCTCACATTCGACGCTCTGTTCACAGACTCAGGAAAACTCGCTCTTCAGCTACTTCCCACACCCACTCTTCTTCTGAGTGAATAAATAATGACTAAAGACTTCCCCACAACCCCTACTTATACCAATCTAAGCCACAAGTTGGCCTAGAACACAAATTAAATACAACTACATAAATTAAATGCCACAAGTCGGCCTCCTACAATAATTAAATTCCCAAAATTGATGTCTTAATAAAATTGTGATATCTCCTAGCTCCAAATGAATTAGAAATCGAGCTTTGAACCGTAGGTAGAAGTCTAGGTGCTCTTTAGTGTCAAAATTTTTCATCCTTTAACTCATTGTGGAAAATTAGTTATATAGCCTAAAATGGATACCAAATTCTCAGACCATGTCGAGCAACCAAGACCATGCCGAGTAACCAAGACCATGCCGAGTGACCAAGACCATGCTGAGATCCCAAGACCATGCTGAGCTGCATAGACCATGCTAAGCTCCCTAGACCATGCCAAGCTCCATAGACCATTCTGAGCTCCCTAGACCATGCTGAGCTCCCAAGACCATGCTAAGCTTCCAAGACCATGTTGAGCTCCCAGTGTATGCTGAGCACTAGTCCAAACACCCTCCAAAGAAACTACTAAGCCTCCTTCCATGAACTCCAAAGTATTCACCAAGTAAATCCAAGATGCTCCTAAATCACACATTCATCTTTGTAGTCATTCGATTCATTGAAGGTCATTATGCAAAGAGGTTATATAAAGAAGAAAAAGCATAGATAATAGTTCTCGGTGCCTACTTCATCCAATTCAAGACATTCACATATTAGTGGGTAGTTGGTGCCACTATCAACCCCAAGAAGCTCCCTAGATATCCAAGTGACAAATTGGTGTTGTTGCAGATTTTTTAGCAAATTGAATTTTCATGTGAAATGGTGAAGAGACAGAGAAGAACCTATTGGACATGGGCCCTTGTCATTGGACCATATCAAGTCAAATGGAAGCAAGATATTTCATCCTTTGAGTGGGAATGGGAGAATTATCCCTGTAGAGAGTACAACTCCCCTAGGCTCTATTTTGATAATATTGGGAGAGTGGAGAGTTTGGCTGGCAAGGAGTTCCATCATGAAGATACCATAGAAGATCATTGGATGAACACCACAAATGAATATGATGTCTGCATAAGAGACTATTGTAGGATGACTTTGTATCTAGTGGAGAAGGCTCTCAAGTTGGACAACCCAGAGGAAATAAGACAAAAAGATTCATAGGAGCTACTACACCCCTTGTTGAACTTGGACAAAATAGGAGAGAGCCCCATTGTTGATAGGGAGGAGGGCGATGATATTAATCATCGGGCAAGGAACATAGTCAAAATGACTAAGGATTGGATCAAGAAGCCTTTTCATCTTGATCCAATACCTGACACTATTATCTTTTATGCTTAAGCCTAACTTGAGAAAGGAAGAGGGAGGAAAGTTACAATTCCTACCTTTGTGGCTTAGTCTCCCATTAGGCCAGAGACAGTATACC
Organism: Cupressus sempervirens; assembly: GCA_028749045.1. Lineage (NCBI taxonomy): Eukaryota > Viridiplantae > Streptophyta > Pinopsida > Cupressales > Cupressaceae > Cupressus > Cupressus sempervirens. The sequence goes on along the minus strand of CM053792.1, from coordinate 72,563,673 downwards.
AACTTGACTACCCATTTGGATATTACCATCCTCCAGAGAGGAAAGGAAAGAACAAGAGGAAGAGGACCTTCCCTTAGAGGATTCAAATAGAATAGGGTGAAGCGTAGGTACCTTCCTAGCAATAGGAAGATGTACAAGGGTTTAAGGATATTGGAGCTACTCAAGTCCAGTATGACCCTCAATTGTCTCCCTTTGTGCCTAGCCAATCAGAAGAGGGAGAGAGTTAGCAAGTTCACATTCCTCCTTCATAAGAAGAGCTAGCATCCCCTTCTTCCTCCATAAAACCAAAGAGGATCAAGATTCAAATGAAGAAAAGGAAAAGGGTGACTAGGAGAATGGTGCCTTTTCCATATATTCCTGAAACCATTCTAAAAGAGGAAGAGGAGGAAGAAGAGGAGACAAATGAAGAAGAGTAGCTACCCTTGTAGAAGAGAACCTAGCTAGCTAGAGCCACTGGGCAAGAAAGGAGAAGAAGTATCATGGGTACATCGCCATCCACCCTAGTAGAACCCTTGGAAGTCTCTTCTTCAAAAGATGAAGTACAATAATGGGTGGATGAGAAAACTAAAGAGGGTGATGACATTTTTAAAATGTTAAATTTTGATTTTATGCCCATTGGTACAGAACTAGTTGGGAATAAGATTAGGGATACCCCTACAGGTGAACCTCAACAAGAAGATTGAACTTAGATGCTGCCAGATTCATAGGGCCCTGATCTTACTCCCCCATCTCCACCACAAGTCATGATGATAGATAAGGGCTCAGTTACTCCTCCACCCCAAAGTTTAGAAGAGGAATAGGTTCAAGAGGAACCATCACAAGGAAAGGAACTAGAACAAAGGGCCACCGATGAAGTGTCAAAGGAGGGAAAAATGGTGGAATATTCTCAACCACCTTTTCAAGACACTAAGGAGCAAGATAAAGGGTTTTCTAAAATGGAGGTTATAGAAGAAGAACCCTCATAGAAGAAAATAATGCTTAGGAGGAGTGATAAGGGGAAGGAGGTAGTAGAACACACCTCTTTTTCCTCAAGAAGAAGGTCTTCAGATGAGTGCATCCCAAGGTGGCTCCAAAAGGAAGTAATAAGGAGTACCAGACCTAAATTTCATGCTTTAGAGGAAGTCAATTTTGAGATTGTGGAGATTTTGAATAAACCTGAGTCCCCGACACATGAGGCAATACCATTGGCATTTGTCACTAGTACATAGAACCAAGAGTTGTTTGCACAAGTGGTCATTCCTCTTGAAGACACGGATGTAGAAATCCTTGGTCCCAAGGATTATCAGCTCAAAGAGACAATACTTGGGAGACCTACATAGGATATAGCCTAATTAATGGTGACCATGGGGATAAAAGAAGTCTTAAAGAGCATGGGATAGGATGAGGTCGAACTCCAAACACTTTGAAGGTAGATCAAGATCCTGAAGGTAGATCAAGATCCTAAAGGTATATTTGGCCAATGTGGTTGGTCCTCTTGATCATGAGCACCTCGAGGAAACTTTGAATATCGCTCTTAGAGAAGGGGGAGCAGTGTATATGGATCCATTTTTGAAAGCTTGTCAGCAGTGCTAGGAAAGTTTTGAGGAGAAAGGTATTTTGATCATCATGGAAAATTTGAAGTTACTGCATGCTACACAGGAGAATTTGAATAAAATTATAGCAATTTTGAAGTAGGACTTTAGCATTATGGATGAAGTACAGGCCTGGAGTAAGGATTTACAAACTCTACAAGCCATAAAGGGGAAAAGGTACTAGATTTTGATTGATGTATATATAGGAGAAGAGTTAGATATGATTGATGATTGTATAGAGAAAATAGTATATAGCAATAAAGTAATGGAAACATTACATGAGGAGATTCATTGGCTCAAGGACCAAGCTCAAGAGCAAATTTTGGAAGTAGAGAGACACTATAGTGATGCATGCTTGGATATTTTTGAAGATGAGGAATGATAAAAGTTGTTACCTGTAGAGATAGTGGTAGAGAATTTCAAGAAGATTTTTGTGGAAGTTTTTAATGATGAGGACATTTGACAAGCCTTTAGAATTGAAAAAGCATTGTTAGAATTGGATACCAAACTCAAGGATTTTGTTGACACCCAAATTGAGGTAGACAATTATAGACAAAAGGTCAAGGAAAAATATGAGGCTTTGGATTTACCAAATGCAGCCAAAATTACTGAGATTATAGAGAAATTCAAGGGTAAACATCCAAACATAGCTTTGGGATGAAGAAGAACAAAACCCAAATGCCAAAATTTCAATTTTGACACTCAGTAAAATTTTGAGATTTTCAACCATTTTGAGGTGTGCAACTCTATAAGTCTATAGGTATGTAGGTCCACAGGTACATAGGTCTACAACTCCATAGGTGCACATTTTTAGAAAAGTTCCACCAATAATCAGCTACCAATTCCAAAAATAGAGCTTTCCATGCATCAGAAATGCATTCTAATGGCAATTTAACTCCTACAAATGCCCTATGAAGGATCAACTTCCATTTTTGGCACTTCCAAACACTTCCACTTTGACTCAAAACTTTCTCTTTCTCTTTTCTCTCATATTTCTTTGTTTTAAACATGTAATAGGCTCATGCATTCAATTAATGAATATAAAATAGACGGAATCCTACTAAGCACTTGTTAGGTAGTTAGTTTGTTTATAATTAGTTTGTTTTATTAAATTAAAAGTATTTTATTGCATGAAGATATCTCTCACTCTCAACAAAAATTGAGGAGATGATTTATTATAAATACCCTATTGTGATATGTAATTGAGGCTGCCATTATTATGCAATAAAATTATTCTTTTGGTGCTCGCATTTGGAGTGTAGTGATTCTTGCCTAAATGTGTCATATTTTTGTGAAATTTGTTCATGGAATTGTGATTGAGCCAAAGGTTTATTGCATTATTTTTGGTTGTGTGATCTTTTAGTTATGGTGTTTGCTATGATTTTATGAATTCTGCTAATGTAATGAGCTTGATAAGAAATCATTGAATTGTGCCTGCATAACTCTCTGTCTCGCATGAGTGCAGTTTTTGTGGTCTTGCGATTTGATGAAGAGTGAAATATCATATGATTACAAAGTTTCTCACCGAAAATTGCACCAGTGGAATTGAGGAAGCACTGCTCCTATTTTCATTGGTTACTATTGGGTGGTTGTTATGCACAAGGTCAATGGTAGGAATCCATTGCTCAATTCCTCTCTTGAAAAGCTAATCTTTTGGGTATCAACTCCAATGTTCAATATTTGTCTTGCGACGTACCAAAATCCACTTAGTTGAAGATAAATGTGATTGTTCATGAGGAGGCCTTTGCTAGTTCTATTATGATCTCCAAATGAAGTAAAATATGTTCACTGTCTCAAAATAACACACAAAAGAACAATGTTTTTGTATTTTCTAGTTTTTTAATGAATGCAATCTAATAATGCAACTAAAATGAGTTCCTATTCTAACAAGGGGTTAGCAAAGAAAATAACAAAACTGAAAAAAAGTAACAAAACAGAAAGAAAATAGCATGAAATTTAAATTACTTGAAATTGAAATCCTAATAGACATAAGCTACAGAAAAGAACATGCTATGAGTTAAACTTTTGAAGAAATTGGTAGGAAACCAATGAGAATAGGATCAATGATTCCTAGATTGCATTGATGCAATTGTCGACGAGAAACTTTAACAATTGTATGATATTTCACCTTTCATCAAATCGCAAGGCCATGAAAAGTGTGCTCATGCGAGATGAAAAGTTATGTAGGAACAATTTGATGATCTCTTCTCAAGCTCGTTATATTAGCAAAATTTGTAAATTTGTAGCGAACACTAGAACTAAAAGATTGCACAACTAGAAACAATGCAATAAACCTTTGGCTCAATCACAATCTCATGAATAGAATTCACAAAACAATGACACATTTAGACAAGAATCACTACACTCCAAATGTGAGGACCAAAAGCATAAGTTTATTGCATAATAATGATGACCCTTGTTACATATTACAATGGGGTATTTATAAAAAATTGTCTCCTCAATTTGTGTTGAGAGTGAGAGATATCTTCATGCAATAAAATGCTTTTAAAACATTAAAACAAACTAACAATTAATCTGGTGCTTAGAGGGACTCCATCCATATTGTATTCATTAATTGGATGCATGAGCCTTTTACATGTCAAAAACAAAGAAAATATGAGGAATCCTTCAATCAAAGTAGGAGTGTCTGGATGTGCCAAAAATAGAAGTTGGTCCTTTACTAAGCGTCTGTCAAAGTTCAACTATTGTCAGAATGTGTTCTCATTGCATGGAAAGAACTATTTTTGGAACAAGCAGTTAACTATTGACACACATCTTAATTATGGAGCTATAGACCTATGTACCTATGGAGCTACAGAGCTTGACAGGGTCAAAAATCTCAAAATTTTACTAAGTGTCAAAATTGAAATTCTTACATCTAGGTTTTGTTCTTCTTCATCCCAAAGCTATGTTTGGATGTTTTCCCTTGAATTTCTCTATCAATCTTAGTAATATTAGCCACATCTAAAAGATCTAAAGCCTCATATTTGTCTTTTACCTTTTGTCTGTAATTGTCTACCTCAATCTGGGTGTCAGCAAAATCTCTAAGTTTGGTATCCAGTTCTAACAAGGCTTCTTCAGTCCTAAAGGCTTATCGAATATCCTCATCATCAACAACCTCCACAAAAATCTTTTTGAAATTCTCCAGTACCATCTCTACAGGTAACAACTTTTCATGTTCCTCATCTTCAAAAATATCCAAGCATGCATCACTGTAGTGTCTCTCTACTTCCAAAATTTTCTCTCGGGCTTGGTCCTTGAGCTGATGAATCTCCTCATGTAATGTTTCCATTACTTTATTTCTATCCACTATTTTCTATATCCAATCATCGATCATATCCAATTCTTCTCTGGTATATACATCAATCAAAACGTGATATCTTTGGCCTTTTATGGCTTGTAGAGTCTGCAAATCCTTACTCTAGGCCTATACCTCATCCATGATACTGAAGTCTTACTTCAAAATTGCTATGATCTTATTTATGTTCTCCTATGTAGCATGCAATAACTTCAAATTCCTTGTGATGATTATAACACCTTTCTCCTCAAAACTTTCTCACCATTCTTGACAAGCCTTTATTAATTTGTTAAGTTGCACACCTCCCCCTTCTCTAAGTATGGTATTTAGAGTTTGCTCAGGGTGCTCAAGATCAAAAGGACCAAAAACTTTGGCTAGATATACTTTTAGGATCTCAACCTACCTTTGAAGTGCTTGGAGTTCAATCTCATCTTGCTCCATGTGCTTAAGAACCTCCTTGACTCCTATAGTCATCATTTGTTGGGCTGAATCCTATGTAGGCCTTCCCAACAAAATATCCTTCAATTCATAATCCTCGAGACTAAGGCCTTCTACATTTGTACCTTCAAGAGGGAGAGCCACTTGTGCAAATAAATCTTGATTCTGTATGGTGGTGATAAACACCAATGGCATTGCCTTGTGTGATGGAGACTCAAGTTTATTCAAGATCTCTACAATATCACAAATATCTTCCTCTAAAGCATGGAATTGAGGCTTATTAATCCTCATTATTTCCTTTCAAATCCATCTAGGGATGTGTCCTATTGAGGACCTGGCTCTTGATGACAAAGGAGTATGTTTTGCAACCTCCTTCCCTTTGTCTCTCCTACTAGGAGTTGTATCATATTGTGAGGGCTCCCCTTCTATATCCTTAGTCTCAGTAGACCCTATAGCCTAAACCTCAATGTCTTGGGAAGGTGGTTGAGAATATTCTACCATTTGTCCCTCTGACACTTCACCTTTCACTATTTGTTCTGGTTGCTCCTCTGATGATGGTTCCTTTTAAACTTGCTCTTCCTCTATACTCTAAGGTGGAGGGGTCACTAAGCCCTCTTCTACCACTATAACTTGTGGTGGAGATAGAAAATTAAGATCAGGACACTGTGTATCTAGTGGCATTTGTGTCTAATCTTCCTATTGAGGTTCACCTATAGGGGTGTCCCTGATCTTATCCCCGATCAACTCTATACCTATGGGCATGAAATCAAAATTTGACATTGAGAAAACATCATTTCTCTCTTCATTCTACTCATCCAACCACTATTGTACTTCATCTTCTGAAGAAGAGAGTTCTAAGGGTTCTGCTTGAGTGGATTACGGGGTACCCGTGGCACTCTTTCTCCTTTGCAATTCTGTGGCTCTAGCTAGCCGAGTTATTCCCTATAGGGGCATTGTTCCTCTTCCTCTTCTGATTCTTCTTCTTCCTCCTCTTCATCTCCCTCCAAAATACTTTCAGGAATAGATGAATTAGTCACTAATCTTCTACTGATCCTTTGCATTTTCTTCATCTAAATCTTAATTTTTTTCTTTTGTTTCTTGGAGGTAGAAGGAGAAGATGGCTCATCTTGTGCAGGAGGAATGGAGACTTGTAGAATCTCTCCCTCTTTTGGTTGGCTAGTCACAACAAGAGAGAATTGTGGTTCATCCTAGACCTGGGTAGCTCCAGTATCTTGGGACCCTTCTGGACTTTGTTCCTGCTATTGGGGAGGCACTTGTTCTATCTAAATCCTCTTAGGAGAGGTCCTCTTTCTTTTGTTCTTTCCTTTCCTTTCAACAGGGTGAAAATATCCAACTAGGTGATCAAGCTAGTACATTATTTCTAGTAATGGTGCATGGCATTGAGGTGCATGGCTAGGATTTCAAGTGAGCATGATCAAACTAGTGGTGCATAAGTGTGAAGTGCCCAGTGGTACTGAGTGTATGAGCGTGGGCACGGAGCACCAAACAGTGCTGAGTATATGAGCGTAGGTGCAGAGGAGATAGTGGCGCATGGGCATAGAGTGCCAAGTGGTACTGAGTTTATGAGAGCAAGCATGGTGCACCAAATGGTGCTGAGTATATGAGCACAGGCACAGAGAAGATAGTGGCACGCAAGCATGGAGTGCCAAGTGGTGTTGAGTTTATGAGAGTGGGCATAGAGTGCCAAACGGTGCTGAGTGTTTACCTTATGCACTTGATCCAAAATGCTCTAAACAAATGCAAAGTGTTGAGGCCACATGGAGGTTTTATAACCCTCCCCCGTGGGGCAAGGTACGCAGTACGCCTCAGCGTGTGCACTTTGGTCATGCATGCACAATTCAAATCTTCTTCTTTTTTAAAAAAAATTTGTAATTTGTAATTTTTCTTTTTTTTTTTTGGTATTTTTTATTTTTTCGACTCTAAAAATTTCTAACTTTTAATACTTTATCTTGACTCTCGAACTATGAGTTCGGGAGTTAGAAAAAAGTAGGGGGTCCCCATTCCTAGTGAGGAATGGGGCATGTGTTGTGGACACCACAACAGTTACCTACCGATTTCTTTAAAAGCTTAACTCATAGACATGTTGTTTTTTGTGGCTTATGTCCATTAGAATTTCAATTTCATGTTATTTGCTTTGAATTTCATGTTATTTGTTTTAAAGTTTCTTGTTATTTGCTTTATTACCCCCCCTTGTTAGAATAGGATTTCATACTAGCTACACAGTTAGATTGTATTCATTAAAAAAACATAAAAAATACAAAAACATAGTTCTTTTTTAGTGTTATTTTTGAAACAGTGTGCATATTCTTCATTCTATATGAAATCAAAATGAACCAACAAAGGTTTTCTCGTGAACATTCACATTTATCTTCAATTGAGTGGATTCTAGTAGGTTGCAAGATCACCCAGAACTTTGGAGTTGATTCACAAGATTAACTTTTCAAGAGAAGAGTTTGCAAGAATTCCTGCCATTAAGCATCGTGCAAAATGACAGCTCAACAGATACCTACTATTAGGTAATGTGTAGACCAAGAGAAGTTCTACACCAAATGAACTTCTCTCTACCTATAGCCTTCAACATAATATCTATAGGGTTAACATCTATGTGAATCTTGGCCAAAGATATTTTTCCTCCTTCCACCACTTCATGAATAAAATGACATTGAATATCAATATATTTTGTTCTTGAATGATAGGTTTGTAATCACTCAATTTTGGTCTAGTAAACTATAAACCCCCTTTTTGAGAATTTTAAATTTTTATGCTAGACCACATTATGTACTTGGTCAATTTTCATAATTAATTAATCAAAAATCCCTGATCAAATCATCATTTATTCATTTATTCAATTTTATCCTATCATTTGACCACCTTATCCTAAGTTCTATTTAATTGAAAGAACATACTCCCTTTTAAAGAAATAAAAATCCCTTTTGCATGTGAAAAGGCATTTTCTAATATAAAGATAAAAATAAAAGCATGTTGTCTACAACTTAAATGCACACTTTTCAAGGTGAGTGGAATCTTTTAACTTTTCAAATAGGCGTTTTCTTCTTTATCTAGTCCACCACTCATTATTTTGCCTCTTAAGAATCTTGAGCACATGGATCAACTAAATAATAAATATCCATCATTGGTTTTTCCTCTTGATCTTGACCAGCCACTCTTCTTTAAAAGGAGGTTCTTTACTCACTCTCTGATAATCTCTAGAGTTCATACTAATGTTATCCCACCATTTTGATTTCTTGATTTTTTTAAGCAATCACTTGTACTCTTGCACTTGTGCATAATATATTATAATTTCCTTTTATTGCATCTATCTTACCTTACATGGATTAACAAAGGGATAGTAATCTTCATCTTATTAGCTTAGTTTACATTCTGTGGTCTTAAATTTCATAGTATTTTAATCTTGCATCTTCATTCTATCTTAGCTCTGTATTGTATTTCACTTGGTTCTTGTACACTTTGAATATCTCATTCTATGGTACACCTTGCAAAGGTCTCCATATTTGGGTTCATTTGAGAGTTACAATCACATCATTTCAGCTCTTACACGTCATGGATAGAGTTATAAATTGCCTCTTAAGCTTCCTGATCAATTAGATTCTTTGAAAATAATGGTTTATAAAAGTGTGCTCACATTTTAACATATATTTTTGGCACCCACTATGGGGCTAGAACCAAGATTCTAGCTCCATTTCTTTATATTTTTGGATTTTATTGTCATAGATCTTTTACTTGCATTTTCAAATACAAAGTATCGAATGCCACTTATCTGGATTGGGTGTGATATTTCTTTGTTCTAAAAGTGATAATCTAATTTTTATGTTTTGTCATTTTCCTGTACAATGTTATATTGCCTCCCTTGTGCTTGAATATCATCTCAATTTGATATGTATGTCACCTAGGCTAGTTTTTTCACTTAGCTTCTAGTGATATATTGTGTGATATTTTGGTTATCGCATAGACCATTTTACTTGCACATTCCAAGTTGGATAGAATAGCTTTCTTTCATCTATCTTTCATTTTAATTTTCTTATTTTTCACAGTAGCTAAAAAGTAGTTTTGTAGGTTTTATTGTGCTTTGATTTGATATTATATGCCCTAACTTACAAGTTCACTTGTCAAAGGATTGCATTGATAGATTAGTACCTTATGGTGTTGAAAAGAGATTGTTTGAAGTGTGGAACCTATCATGGAATTATCATTATTTTTTCAATGATGTCAAAACTACTACTTGTTGGTGATACAACTATTTCTTGATCTGAATGCTATCATTTGTTTAATTGATGAAGAGGATTTGAATAGATAGGATAACAAGATAACCTAGAGACAAGTTGAATTATTTGGTGTATAAAAGGAGCACTAAGGCCAAGTAAGATATCAATGATATTATGTATTTTTGATCTACTTAAGGCTAAAGTAAATGGTTACTTATGCTAAGCCTAGAAGAAAAGTTTTCATTAAAAGTGTTTAACAAGCCTAGCTGAGCATATAGTATAAGCCAAGAAAACTTAGTTCAAGCTTAGCATAATTTAGTATGTGCCGAGCACTAGAAAAATATAGTAAGTCTCAAGCATCAGGGAATAATAGTAGTGACTGAGCAAGGAAGACTTAGTTCATGCCAAGCAACCTAGTGTTGGCTGAGCACTAGAAGATTGTTATTAGTGAGTGATCAGTATGGATGTCAAGTGACAGTAAAAAGAGTTTAATCAAAGATTTGATGAATTTGAGCTGACAAAGTTGATTTCTTGAATTGTGTGAAATATGTGGAATATTTCTATGATGAGTTGGTGGCACAGAATTCAAGATAAACTATTTGAGGTGAGTTTAAAGAGGATTATAGAAGAAGTTTCTAGAAGGGACTAAAATGGAAAAGTGGATAGATTCATTAAATCTTACCTAACCCTAGAATGGATTATTGTGGTTAAAGTAAAAAAAGATCTAAAATCTCTATTTATAGAGATAGCATGCCAAAAGCAATGATTGTCATGTGCGAGAACCTAACTAAGACAAGAAGTATAGTGTATTGCCTCATATGGTACCCAAATAGAAGACTTTGTAATTGGCATACAAAGCAAGAAGGCTTAAGAGGATGAATGCTTTAAGGCTGAACAAGTAGAAAATGATAAAGAGTATGAATGCCAAGAAAAATGGAGGAGTTAACTAGAGATCTATAATCTACAAGTGAATTGTATTTATTATTAGATCAAGTCCTACTATTACTTTCTAATAACTATATTAGTCTAGATAAATCCTTTGGATTAAGGTTGACTTAATAGTCATTTGCAAATCCTTTAATTGGGTGACATTCTAATGGAATGTTCTAAAGTCCTCTAACAAGACTCACTCCTAACAGGGTGATTGAAATCCTTTAACCAAGTCACATTTAATAGTGTATATTGTAACCTTTAATAGGGTTGGCCTTTAATAGGGCAACACTTCAAAAGAGTGAAAATTGGTATCATGTTACTGGTGGTTTTTACCAAATTGGGTTTTCATGTAAAATCCTTGTGTCAAATTGTGTGAATGAGTTTTTAGTATTTCATGCTTACATTTCTACAAAGTTATTTTGACCTAGGATAGTGACCTACTAAGTTAAGGTATTGGATGTTCTAATGGATGCATGCATGATATGCTTTTATGGATATGAATCTGTTAAGTACTAAAAAGTTTTATTTGTACATTTAGACCTTGGATAACTAATTCACCCTCCTTTGAGTTATTCTAAAGTATTCCAATATATGGTTTTGCAGGTTTCCTTGGAGATATAAATAAATATTGTAATTGTTGTTTATTAGCTTTCATTTCATTAAATAGGCACTTAATAGCTCATGATTAAGGGTTCATATCTTTGGTAGGGAAGCATGTTCTTGTCTTTCTAAGACAATCAAAAACCTTGACCCATTGGTTGGATCAATAAAGTGAGTTTGATAGGTTACTCTTTAGTAACCTTAATTAACTCTTGTCTAGTGTGTTTGGGAGAAGCATTTGGAGTAGGACAGTATGATCTTTGTCTCTTTGACATAAATTAAAAATCTAGAATTCCACTTGTCATCCATTTTTTATTAATCTCTTAATGATATTCTTTACCTTTAGAGGGCCTACTATTGAGGGAAAAATTTGTTCCTAAGTAGGAAAAAGAGAATTTGACTACTCCAACCCACTATAATTATAATGTCCTTCGCAAAGACTAAATTCTCTAGGGGATATAGTATTTATATTCATCGAGTGAGGATGATCATGGGATTACAATGATGGGGAAATTTCTAGGTGGATATGCTTATTTGTGCTTGGGGTCCTTGAGCCCTTAATCTTGCTTGCAACTGTACTATCTTAAAATAGATGCACCTCATTTTGAGACCTTTTATCCCTCCTTAGTGTGGTTTTAGTCTCTTTTTATTTTCTTCTCTTTCATTTCACTCTTCCTTCTCATCTCTTACTTTCTGATAGGGTCTTCTAGGTGTCATTTTTATACCCTTCTAACCATATATTATGTTGTATTCGCTATCTTTTAGTTTCACTTGTACCACCTCCTAGGACTTTTTGTGGCCTTTTTGACTTGTCCACTAGGACTAGGTCAACCAGGTTGAGCTAGTCCCTGGTGATTGCAAGGTTTGGGGCCTAAAAATCCTCAAGTATTTCAATTAGTTAATCAAAATCGCCAGTCAACTTGAGTTGTTTTCCCACCTAAAAACTAGTACAAAAGGAGGCCTGGGATCTTCATTTTCATATCTTATTCTCAATTTATCTCCTCTCCCTAAGAAATTAATAAAGGAATTCTTCAAGAAATCATCTTCAAGAATCCAAGTTCAAGCATCCCTTCTTGCATCAAGCTTCTTCCTTCAAGGTGGTAGTGGAGTTTGGCTCTAAGGAGAAGATCCACCATTCCAATACATTCAAGATCTTCTATTATTCATCCATGAAATTTCACATACATTTCTATAAATGAGGTTTTGGATTATTTGATTTCCTTATGGTTTCTTTTATTCAAGGCTATTATGCTTACATACTTGATCCTATATCAAAGGCAATTGAATCTTCGAAGGTAATTGTACCGTTCACTTGATATTATTTAGATCTACTACATACAAGCATTTCTCTTATTATTTATATTTCAATTTATGGTTAATTCCTTAACCTAGGGCTTTCCCAAGGCAAGCCCTCATCAAACCTATTAGCAAAAAGTTTGTGGATCTAGAACCTACTATTTAGGAGTTTTCTAGAGAAGTTAGTTTCTGGTCACTTGACTACATGAACATGGTTGTAAGACATCTTCCTAAGTTGACCCAGTCTTTCAATCTCTATTTTTGGAGATGTACATGGTGGAATCACATAGTCATGAGACCTTGGTGTAGAGTGTAATCAGAATAACAATGAACTAAGCTAGGCCCAAGAAAACATTGCCAAATAATGAATCTACAAAGATCTCATGTTTTCATAACTACAACTCCTAAAATTGCTCTCAAACCAACATCTTAGTGAGAGTTCTAGAATGGGAGTATGCTATTAATGCAGATCTACAAATTTTTATATGAGATCTATATAAAAATGCAAGATAAGAAGATGCCAATGCTAAATAAGTGCATGCATGAGCTAAACAATGTTAAGTAATGATAAATAAATACTAAAATTATACTAGAATGACACTAAAATGACATTAGATCTCTACAAAAATGATACTAAATGGATAATCAAAATGGTAGCTTTAATAGTCCTATAATATAGATGCATAAAAATTGGGTCTCTTTCCTCATGATTTTCCCTTCTATTTATAGTATTTTAGAAGGAGGTTGAGGTAAATATTTGGGTTTTATCTTTCACTAGGGGTAAGAGTGAAATTTAAAATATCTCACAAAACCCCAAGAGGAACACTCCAATAGACTTAGTTTGTGAGGATAAATAGGGATATTCAATTATTTTAAATTAAAAAAAGATGGATTTCACTTTTAAGAGGATAAATGACTTTAGTTGATTTATTAAATGTTGCATTTATTTTCAACTTTTGTCTGTACCTTTTTCCTTTTATTTTATTTTTTGATTTCATGAATTGGATTTCCTCTTTTTAAAAGTGATTTTGGTATTTTTGAAATTGATTAAGGGCTTAGTTGATTAATTACTTAACCACTAAAATGACTTGATGTTGTGCTTGATTTGAAAGTCCATTATTTTCCTCATTTATCTGATTTTGTCTTTAAATTTATTTTTTTAAATCAAAATTATCATTTTTTTAGGTCTTTTCCAATTTTAAGGTGTCTATAGGGGATATTTATAGGTGTTTTTACTTTCATAATTTTATTTCAAGATCAATGGATGGATATTTAGAAATAGTTGAGATCTCTGAGTTTTGGAGCTAAAATACGTCTTCCTCTACACATTTCAATGTACTTATTTTATATATTATTTCCTTTCATATCTTTATGCTAGATCTATATTTTAATTGGGCTAATTGTGTTTACATAGAATGTAGATTTATATTCTTTAAGTAATTAGTTTCATTTTACATTTACATTATCCTATCAAGGGCCAATGAGTACATTTCCTTGTATTGCATTCCTCTTTACAATCTAAATTTAGTATTAGCATCCTTCTTCCTTTGGGTCCTAGCTAAGCTAATTTGGATCATAAGTGGAATCATATTTGGAAATTCCCCTCTTTCCCTCACATGCATATCTGAATGGCTTAGTGGCCCAAAATTGTGGAGACCTATAGTACTATTAAAGCATCTCCCTTTTCCCCCCATACAATGGCACCATTGCATGTAAGTACTCTTGTGGTCGTGAGGCCCTAGTCCTATATCAGGTACAAGAGGGTATGCTATGAATGGAGCCCTTAATAAGAACATAGGCTAGAAGCTACCCTATTTTAGCTTCATTGATATCTTGGTGCAAGGAATTATCCAAGCAGACTACCTAGATTGCCCAAAGATTTGAATCACCATATGTGTTCCTTTGGATGTGTTAATTGCACTACATGACAAAGCCAATATTACTTTGTGTGAGGTGAAGGAGAATCAAATTTTTGGCCAAGGTATTGATGCAATTCATGAACTTTAGGTAAATCTTGCTTGGTGTGTCCTTGTTTTGTGCTAGACTCATGGAAATCATTTAAACATAATGTATCATTGGAAAATGGAAGAACTTCCATTTAGGACTAGTTGTTCCCTAGAAGTAGGTGATTTGGGGTCATTTCAAGCACCTTTAATGGGTCCTTAGTTTAGATCTAGCTTTTTCCCCTAATTGTGTCCCCTTATCCATTTTCTTTCTACATTTTTCCTAGCATTCTAGACTGAGATCTTGAGATTTTTGACCTTAGGATCAAGGATGACCTTTTAGGTCAAGGTTGACCTCAACTCTAACCTAGGTCAAGCATGACCTCAACCCTAATCCAAGGTTCAAATTTCAAGGTTCCATGATTTCTAGATGTTGGGTTTCGAAAAAAATTGTTTTCCCACTTCTGGGTTGACTATTTTGGTCTCCAAAATGGTAAAATTTTAAATTGCATTTAAGATAGGTCCATTTCTAGGGGTTAAGGTTAATTGGGGTTTAATGCTCCTATTTCATCCTTCTCTAGAAGTTTGTACCCTAGATCTCTATATAAGGAAGCCTTCTTCCCTCATTTTCTCTAACAAGGCATAAGGGAATGAGATAAATTTATACTCTTTCATGGTCAAGTATTCAAGCATTATCAAGTACAAGAAATAATTCAAGCCTTCAAGTATTCATCTTTAAGAATTCAAACATTCAATTCATCAAGGAGATCCATTAGTAGCCATTGGAGGATTCAATCTCTATGGAGCCCTCTTATTGAAGATTCATCCATTTCTGTTCAAGCCTCTTCCTAATCCAAGATCCATTCAAGACTGGTATTGAAGATATAATGTCATTGATTGGAGACATCTTACATTCATTTCTACATTCACTTGGAGCATCCATACTTGTGGATTCAAGGATTTGAATCCTCCACAAGGACTTCTACATAAGCAAGATGAATAGTTCCATTTACTTTGTTTATATAGATTTCAATTTCAATTACATTTCAAGGTTGATTTATAATTATATTTTGACCAAGGAAAATCCCCCCATCCAACAAACAAAACCATTTATCTTCTAGGTATGGGTGTGGAAAAATGAATTAAAGTACACATTTGGATACCCTTTCATTGAACTTGTGGGATCCATGAACAAATTTTTTGTCAAAGCAGTGCAAGTCAAGGTCAACTTCTTGGGGCACAATTGTGCCCTAGAGTAAGATTGTGCTTCTTTACCTAGGTCAAGGTTGACCTACCCTCAAAAAGGAAAAATATTTCTAGGTTTTGTAGATCTCACAGTTTCGATTCAAGATTGCAAAAATTAATAGTTTCTGAGATTGTTTGATGGGGTTTTTAGCAGGTTGTTTTTTGGAGGTAAGTACCTTTATTCTTATATTTACATCCCATGCCATAAGAATCTATATTTATGTTTAAAATATGGGTTTAGGGTCTCCATGTGCATTATTTTAAATCCTATTCATTCATCCATATTTTATCCTATACACATACATATGATAATATTACTAGGGCTTATATTTTAGAACCCTACATGTGCTTGTATCTTTCAAGGTTTCTTTGTCTCTTGCTTGATTGTTTGAGAACTACTCTATGTATCACTATGTTGCTTGAAATTTTTTTTTAACATCAAACTTGTTGTTGTTATTGGGTTTATATGTTACTACAATAGTCAACATTTCCAAAAATATCAAAACAAATAACCAAACTAGGTCTTTTGGGCCAAAAACTTGCTTATTTTGCATTTTTAGATTGTTTTATCGTTTGCAATCCTGAGATATATCATGTGATACTATATATTATCACTTGGTATTTTTTATGGAAAATTATTGTTTGACCTTTATCTAGAATATTTCCTATGAGAGTTTTATTGTTTGTCTTATAGATAAATATCATACAACTATCCTTCTGTCACTTGGTTCTTATAGTTTCATTGTATGAATTTTGTCTGATTTTTTATTTCTTAAACTTGATCAAAATGGCTCTAGTTCTGCTCACTCTTGGTCTTTTCACATTTTCAAGTCTATATCAGCATGTTAGGACTTCCTTTTGCTAAAAATATAACTTGACTTAATTGACTATATGCTTGGTTAGCAAATGGTATCACTTGGCCACATATTTTTCTTATCATCTCTTTTTGATACTTTTATCTTAACTTTTCTTGCTCACAAGTGTCATACATAGGGAATCTACCTACAACTTGGACATCTTGTGACAAGCTATCTTTTCCCTCTCTTTTATGATTTTTTACTTTAGACAAGTATACTTTTTTATTGCCTTGCTTAGAAATCAAGAACATTCTAGTTTTGCTATCAACTTCTTCTATTTTCCTTCTTTCTTGACTTGTCATCCAAAACCAAGGGATTCAAATTTTTGCTACCAAAACCTCAACCAAGTCTAGATGATCCAACCTTTATTTGTGTCGATAAGGACTTCCAAGACTTTCTGTCTAACTTTTGTAATGTCCCCTTTTTAGCATTCATAGCATGATGTTGTCGTTAGCCTATTTCCCCACAGTCCTATAGGCTAACCAGGACATTAAAGGGACTTAGAGGCCATTTGGCCTAGATAGTTTCAATTGCAGGTCTTTCTGAGTGGTTTTGAGGCAACTTTGGGCATACTTACTATTTATAGTAAGTCATCTTGGACATGGTCGAACATCCAATGGCATCGGTATGTAGATGGTAATTGTTTAAAATCGACAAGAAGACTTTTTTATGATTGATAAGATTTGTTATGCATTGATAAAGCTATTATATAAAGTTAAATTTAAATTTAAATATTTAACTTTAGTAATGCATAGACTATAGTCTATGGGAAATATTTGAATTAAAAGAGTCCCCTTTATTTTATAACACATTGGAGACATAAGTTACATAAAGGGAGTTATGTTTTATCCCACATTGAGCAAACAAAGGATTGAGTTCTTGTGAGAACACTATAAAAGAAATGGAAGAGCTTCTTTTTAGTATGCTTGGATGAAGATTAATGTTATGTTGCTGGATATCTGATTATCGAGCTTGGAGGACGGAATCCCTCTTTGCTAGCATTCTCTTCATTGTTGAAAGACATAGTCAGGAGGATTAACAGTGTTTTCAAACACATTGGGTTTCATTTAGTGTTTTTCTACAGTGCGAGTGAATAGTGTTTTGCTACAGTGTGGATGAATAGTGTTTTGCTACAGTGTAGATGAATAGTGTTTTGCTACAGTCTGCGTGAATGGTGGTTGCTATAGTGCACATGAATAGTGAATTTTCTATAGTTCATGAACAATATTTGCAACAAGTTTATTTTTTATTCTTACTGATTTGGGGGTTTGGAAGGCTACCAACTACATCTACAGAAATACTACAACAACTAATTCTAGATTTCTTCTGTCAAATTTTTATACTTTTTCATTGTAGTTGTTGAATATGAGATTGATATTTGTCACAACATGTTAAAAAATTGTATGAGCACATTTACATGGAAAAAATCAATATTTAATTAGCAAATAAGAAGTTTCAGATTTTCCTATATATTGTAGTATGTGTGCCAAGTGTTTGACAAAAATGCTATGTTGAGTTATTAAGAAAATTAATTGATATCATAAAGTAGCTTTCAAGTTTCTTTATTTGGGGAAAAATAGGGGAGGATACTATAGTGGTATCAAAGCTATAAGTCCTGCCATCCTATGGGGGTCTTAGAGGGAATTCGAAACAGTCAGATAGAGGGGAAAGTGTTTGATGAAATGTCAAAACACTAAAATTAGAACATTTATGTTTGAGCATGCACCAGGGGCCTTATAATTTCCACAATACCAGAGCAAGACAAAATAGGATTTCAGACCTACAGAGCGAATAGTCTAGTTCATCCATGCAGGTAGACATAGAATCCAATCATATAGACATAGAGGAGGTATTCCTTGATCAAGACAACAATATGGGTGATCAAGATGACAAGAACACAGGATTAGGCAGAGGCGGTAATTCTGGTCCAGATCAGGGAGAGGAAAGATTCTTATAGTTATTAGATACCTTAGCATAAGGACAGCGATTAGCAGAGTAGAGAGCATAGGAACAGAGTCAAAGATTAGAGCTTATGATGCAGATGATGGCTTGTCAAATGGGGTTGAATGCTAATGTGGGTGGAGGAAATAATCAGAATGGTAATAATCAGGATGGGACACATAATGGAGGTGAACAAGTTGGGAACAATTTCAGTCATGCACCCCAGCAAACTAGGATAGTGAGTTCGAGGCCCATGATTCCCACATTTCCTCCTAGAGCTCCAAAGCAGCCTATACCAGAGCCCCAAATCACTAATATACAGGACCAATTGAGGAGAGATTGGGAAGTCAGAGGTCTAGATTTTACTACTGTAATTACCTTTAGGGAGTATATGGATGTGTGGATGAAGCATATGTCATGTGGACATGACAAGAACCAGATCTATGAGCTATGAAAGAAAGTAGGGAAACTTCAGTTACCATATTATGATGGCTCGGGGAAGTCTACAGCAAGAGCTTGGGTTCAAAATCTTGACACATACTTTCAATTGAACCATATGCCTGAGGAAGAAGCTATTAAGTATGCAACAATTCACCTAGATGGGTTAGCACATGAGTGGTGGCATCATGGTATGGTCACTATGGGTCATGCACACATTACCTCATATGTGGATTTTACGGAGAGACTGATTGAACATTTTGATAGGAAGGATCCAAAACTCTATTTCAAGGAGTTAGCTCAACTTAAATAGTGGGGATCATTGGAAACATACATTTCAGAGTTTTAGAAACTTGCAGTGTTAGTAACAGATGTATCTGAATGGAGGATATTGGTTATATTTATGGATGGGTTAGTTGTTCCGTTGAGAGGGTGGATTAAAGCTCTCAATCCTCCCACTTTGCAGGAAGCCATTAAGAAAGCTCGTGACATGGATTCCTCTTCAACTTCTAAAAATAAATTTTAGGCAAAGAGTTTCCCTTCGAGGAAAGACAAGGACATGAAACCTTTCCATAGAGAGGCTCAACCACCTAAGGAGGAAAGTAAGAGATTGGACAATGAGACACTTAATGATCTTAGGAAGAAGAAGCTTTGTTTTCATTGTAGGAAGCCTTGGGATTTGTCACATAAGTGTCCATTGAAAGCAAAAGCTAAGTAGATGGAGTACTTTTCAACCGAAGAGTTAGTGGATGGAGATTTAGAGTAGTCATCAGAATCAAATGGAGATGATGGTAATTCTTCACATGAGGAAGCACCAAGTGATAACATGATAGCTTAGTTGTCTAGTATATAGGAGGCCATCACTTTCAGAGTTAGGGGAACTTTGGATGGATAGAGATTTGTGGCACTCATTGATACAGGGGCAACACATAACTTCATTGATGAGAAGTTTGTGTCACACAGAGGGCTACATATAGAGGAGCATAGGGGATTTAAGGTGATGGTTT
The DNA here is from genome assembly GCA_028749045.1 of Cupressus sempervirens. NCBI lineage: Eukaryota > Viridiplantae > Streptophyta > Pinopsida > Cupressales > Cupressaceae > Cupressus > Cupressus sempervirens. The sequence goes on along the minus strand of CM053792.1, from coordinate 72,543,862 downwards.
TTGATGGCTTCAAAATTGACTGTACGAAGATCTCCAACTTGCAGCTTCATTTGGGAGATTATGACATGACATGAGATTTCTTTGTGGTCAACATTGGTGATCAGGATATGGTGCTTGGGATGAACTGGATGAAGTCTTTGGAAGAGTTCACATTTAACCTCCAAAAAATAGAAATGAAGTTTGAGGCAAATGGTAAGAAGATAGTGCTCAGAGGTTTGTTAGATGGGAGACTTCAAGTGGTGTCACTCAAGCGGATGCAGAGTTTCTTTAGACATGATCAGGTATAATGGGCAGTAGAGTTCAGAGCAATGCCTGAGATGACAGAGCAGCATGAACAAAAGTATCCACCTGATGTATAGGAACTAATAACCAAAAATACTAAGGTTTTTGGTGAGATACCTCTAGGGAGATCCCCAGATAGGGGAATCAATCATGTTATTGAGTTAGAGGAAGGGGCTAAACCAGTCATCATCATACCCTATTAATCCTTCCTGAGCATATTAATCTTTGTAGCCCAACAAGGATACTCTAATTATCCTTCCAATTCACTTCCTCTAAGCATCTTCTTATCTTCCACACATTCTTGCACACATTTAATCCTTAGATTGACCTTATACTTATAACATATACATTGTCAAGTTGGCCTGAATACAACTAATCCCAATAATACTTCATCTCTTCAGTCAAATAGAACCAACGAACAAATCCATTAAACTTAATATGCCGAAATAAGAAAATTCTTTGTTAGCCAACCCAAATCGGTAGACACTAACTCTGAAATGATTTTCCTATGTTAACCAAGTGAACTCAATTAACACTCCATCTTTGCAAACTTCATTTGGTAACCAAGTGAGCTCATTTAACACTAGTTCCATCCAAATTTTCCTTTTTTTATTGAGTGAGCTTGGTTAACACTCAACTTCTGTGAACTTCTCTTTGACACCCAAGTGAACTTGGTAGACATTTTCTTCTAAACTTGGAAAATATTGGAGTGCTCAGCAGACATAGGAAACTATCGTCATTGCCCTAGTGAGCTTGGCATACACTAACTGGTAAAGATATGACATTTTATGTAACATCAAAGACAATATACAATTGGTCAATTATTTTCAAAAATCTCCCTCTTTGGCATTGATGGCAACACAACATCTCATAATACAATGAAATTTTAGTGCAAAATAAAAGTAAGGATATTATCCTTAGTTTCATTCTGATTCTCATCCATGAGAACTCTCTCTATCGGTATGAACTCCCTCTGAATTTAGTCTCTCCCTTTGACTTCAATCTCTCCCTCTAACTTCATTTTCTCCCTCTATCAACAAACTCTCCAAGTTTATTATGTCTTCAACATCTATTTTCTGATAGAAAACTCTCCCTCTTTGATATTAGACCAAGTTCTCCTTCTTTGGCATCTTTCATTGGTTCTCCCTCTTTGACATCTTTAAACAAAATTTATGTGATATGACACAACAATCTCTCCCTTTTTGATATCTTATGCCAAAGATAATATACAGTGAATTCTAATGTACCTAATGTACTAATTCATATGCAATCTTCCCTTTCATTATTGCATCAACTTGACTGATCTTTAATGCTCTAGTTCATGCATCACTAAATATTATTTAGTGAGCTTTAGATAGGGGAATAACCCCTAGCTTACCTCTTAGATACAAAAATGCATCCTTAAGGTAATGACTTGGTGAATATGTCTACAATTTGTTTTTTAGTCTTGCACCATTTCTCTCAGAAAATAATATTTTGTTATAATGTGCTTGGTCTTGGTATGCATCACAAGATTCTTTAATATATTAATTGTACTAGTTTTATCACAGACTATAACCACTAGATCCTTGATTTCTACCTTTATACCTACTAATAATTGTTTGAACCAAACAATATTGGAACAATCAAATGCTACTACAGCATATTGTGCCTCCATTGTAGACTAAGAAATGTAATTTTACTTCATACTTGTCGAAGACACTAGTCCCTTACCAAGAAAGAATGCTCCACCACTGGTGCTCTTCCTATCATCAACACTTCCTGTCCAATCTACACCAGTGAAGGCTTTCAAATCTAAATTGCCTCCTTTCATGTACCATAATCCATAGTCTTTAATACCCTTTAGATACCTCATGATTCTCTTTATTTCCATCATATGATTTTCCTTAGGATTATCTAAAAATATTGCCACCATACCAACTACAAGAGCAATATCAAGCCTAGTATGTACTACATACAATAGTTTACCAATCATTGATATGTATGTGGTTTGATCTACCTCCTTAGAATCATAATTTTTGGAAAGATTATGTCAAGTTGATACAGGTGTCCCAACTAGTCTTGAATCCTCCATTCCAAACTTCTTCAATATCTCCTTGATATACTTAGATTGATTAATTTAGATACCATCTTTCTTCTATTAAATCTACAAGCCAAAAAAAAAATTTATTTCTCCAAACATTGACATCTCTAATTCCTTACTCATTTCTTCTAAAAAAGGTTTGCACAAATCATCATTTCTAGTAAACAATGTATCATCCACAAAGATTTGTGCCAACAGAATCTTCTTATCTAGTCCTTCTTTGATGTATAGACTGTTATTGTCATTTGTCCTTTGAAAACCCATCTTCATCAAATAATTATGAATTCTTCCATACAAGCTCTGGGAACTTGCTAAAGACTATACAATGCTTTGTGCAATTTACAAACCATATCCTTTATGATCAAATCTACAAAACCTTCAAGTTGCTCTATGTAGACTTCTTCTTCAAGAATGCAAATTTAACATTCATCTGATACACTTTAAATCCTTTATGTGAAACATAACAAAGTAAATTACTAACACCTTCTAATCTTGCAACAGGAGAAAAAGTTTCACCATAATCAATTTTTACAAGCTAGAGTTTCCATTGCACCAAAACATCAACCTGTTAATGTCTAATACAACCATTATACTTATAGAACATAGGAGGTGGTTAGGCCATGTCACGAATCCTAAACGAAAACACTAGTGGTTAGTCCAAAAATTCTCCCCTCAGTGTTAACCAAGGAGATTCAAACCTGTGACCAAGCTCTGATACCACTTGTTACAAGCTAGAGTTGACATTGAACCAAAAGATTGACCTGTTAATGCCCGATACAACCACTAGACTTATAGAACATAGGAGGCGGTTAAGCCATGTCATGAATCCTAAAGGGGAACATTGGTGATTAGTCCAACATCAATACCTTCCTCTTGAGAATAACCTTTTCATACTAACCTTGCTTTATTCTTGAAGCTTCTTCATCTTCATTCAACTTATTTCTGAAATAACACTTTGTGCTAATTATATTCTTATCCTTGGGTCTAGGAACAAGATTCAAAGTCTTATTCCTTTATATCTATTATGTCTCTTCATTCATTCTTCAATACAAATTTCATTATCTAAAGCATCTTTAAATGTTCTAGGTTCAAATATAGTAAGAAAACATGTATGTTTCAATTTGTTCCTTGTCATTGTACCTTCTATCATGTCTCCAATGATTTTCAGGTGTGTGGTGCCTTCTAACATATCTTGCAAGTATAGTTACTTTCAATTTAGAGCTTGTTCCACTTGCCTCACCATGATCTTTAGCATCATGCTTGGGTCCTACTGTCTATGACTCGGGTCTTTCATGCTCAGACTCAGGTTGTACTTGTTGTAGCTTGGTAGCCTCTTACTATGACTTGGGTCGTTCAAACTATGACTTAGGTTGCACTGGCTACAACTTGGGCACTTCTAGAGATTTTGGGGACATGGGAGGTGAAATTTTCTGACTTCCAATTGGATTAGGCAATTTATTAGGTTCAAAGTAGATAAACCTGTTGAACCCTTGGTATTTGGTCTTTGATTATTGTCATTGATTTCAATAATGTAATTATAATGAGCATATGGTATGCTTAACATCATGTAATTATCTTATTTTATGTCCTTCAATATTGTTCAAAACATATTCAAGGCAAACACTTAAGTTTTATTTAATTAACACTTAATGTTCACATTGGTTTAGAAAATGGATATGAAAAATAGTTTTGGTCTATTAGAAATTTGATAGGGTGTTTTATCTATTAGACTCCTACTATCACACCTTTTTGGAAAATTCTTTGAGTTAGCTAAAATAGGTCTTTGTTAGTTTTTGCATAGCACATGTATGAAAAGAGAAAAAATTATGTTTATCATAAACAATTACCAATTTGTTATTACAATTTTAGCAATTTTGAGCAATTTTGGTCTAATGGAAGTTTGGGTTATGTGCCTGCCTCTATCTAAAATATCCAATAGGTGGTTTTGATAGAATTTTTAGGATTTGTGTGGAATTCCTTGTAGACCAAATAGGTTGTGGGTAGATTTTTAACAAAAAAGAAGAGGGTAATGCTTTATGTTTCTACTTTCATATTTGTGATTTGATTTTCATTGTAGAAGTTTATTAGAGGTAGAAAAAGGGTTATATATTTCTTTTTCATTCATTTGTGTTAGTGTTTGATCATATATTTTAATGGAAAAAGAAAATATATTTGGATATTGGATGTTTTGAGGAGAATAGAAGCATATCCTACATTATGTTTTCAGCAAGAAGTTGAAACTAGTGGTTCATGATTTTTGTTGTAACAGAGATGATCCTCTAATTTTATAACTCATTTTTTATTTTGGAAGTTGGTGCTTCTTGTATTCATGAAGTTGGTGCTTCAGGTGTAAGGGATTGGTTTTCATTGAAATTGGTGTTTCTAAAATAGATGTTGGTGCTTCCCATAGTTGTAGCTCTAGAAGATTTTCCCAAGAGGCCAATAAAGTTTTAGATTCAAAGTGGTTTTTTACCCTAAGGGGTTTTCCATTTTAAAATATTGTGTCACTTTTTTATTCATTAACTATCTTGCTCATGTGTATTGTTTCAAGTTTTGAAAAGTATTTTAAATCACTGATTCACACAACCCCCACCCCCCCCCATCTCTTAGTGGTGTTTGTATTCCAACAAGTGGTATTAGAGAAAGGTTCCCTAAATCAAGTTTAACAACTTTGGGTAGATTTTGGTTGAGTCCATACTTATCTTTTATGGCTCAAGATAGTTCTTCAAAGGTTCCTATTTTTTATGGACCAAATTATGTTTTTTGGGAAGTAATAATCCAAACCTATTTTTTATCTATTAATGTTGGTGTTTGGGCTTTAGTTGTTAATGGTTATAAAGTTCCTAATACTTTACCTACAAATCCTAATGAAAAGAGGAAGTATGCAATTGATATGAAAGCTAGATTTGCTATACTTAACAGTTTATCTAAAGATGTTTTTGTTAAGGTAATGCAATGCAATTCTCTTAAAGAAGTATGGGATAAATTGAAAAAAAAACATATCATGTTAATGATAGAGTTAAAGAAGCCAAGATACAACATTTTAAAGAAATATTTGAAGACCTTAAGATGGGTAATGATGAAAAGGTAGAAGGCTATCTCCTTAAGATAGATGAGACTGTAAATGGCATAAGAGGACTTGGTGAAAAAAATGATGATATTGATGTTGTAAAGAAATTTTTGAGATCTCTTCCTAATAAATTTGATTCTAAGATATGTTCTATAGAAGAAACTAGAGATATCAACAAGTATACAATGGAAGATATTCATGGAGCAATTGTAGCTTATGAAATGAGAAAGTTTGGTAAGAAGAAATCCACAAGCAAAGAAGCAACATTTAAGGTGGAAAAGAAAGTGAAGCAAGTCTCTTCATAATCAAAAGATCTTGAAGTGCATTTTTCAAGGAAATTAAAGAAAGGAGCAGGTAAATACAAAGGTAAACTTCATTTCAAATGCTTTAATTATGGTAAAATAGGACACTTTTCATCTAAATGTGCTTATAACAGTCATGATGAAGTATATGATGAGACAAAGAAATCATGTAAAATGAAATTCTATAAAAAAAAAGTTCTTTAAGAAGATTTTGATTTTGATTTTGGGTGTATCAAATAGTGAATCTAGTAGTTTTGAATGAGATGAAAATGAAGTTATATTCATGCCTATAGAAACTACTTGTCAAGAATTGGATAGTGATGATGATGTTGAACTTGTTAAGGCTGGTTTAGAGTTTGAATTTCTTTATGCACTTAAAAAGATCAAGGAATCAAAAAGGCATTTAAGTGTTCAAGAAAATCAATTCTTAAAGGAAAAAGAGAACTTTGAAAAAGAAACTAAGGAATTAAAATTAACAAGTTATAGAATTGAAATTACAAGTTGAGGAACAAAAGAGAATTGTCTTTTTCACTAAGGAAGATTTAAGTTCTAAAGATCAAGAATTCACAAGGTTAATGAATGAAGTGGTATCATATAGAAGAAAGTTAGAAAAATATGAGAACACTACTTTGGATTATATGTTAAGGAAACAAAGAAGAAATAATGATCTAACAGGAATTGGTATTGAACTTGGACAATGTTCTAGTGACAAGAAAGATAAATCTTTATTCAAGATATTTAAATCTAAAAGTAAGGATACAGTTCAGAATGCTACCACTTCAAATGTAGGTGAAAATGCAGATTTTAATTAGATTTCTAATGATAAAAATCAGGCTATGTCAAGCACTTCATTCATGGGTAAAAGATACTCAAATAGGTTCACTTCTTTCTTTAATGGGTATTGCTTCATGTGTCATCAATATGGACATAGAATAAGTAATTATAGATACATGTCAAGGAGGTATTCAAAGTTACATTTTGGTTTTTCCTTTCCTAAAATGAATGGTCTAAGATGTTATGAATGTAATCTCTTTGGTCATGTTATGAGTAATTGCAAAACTAAGTCAATTCAAAATGATCAATCTTATGCTAGTCTACAATCTGATAAAGAGTTTGATACTAAAGTGACTAAGATATGGAGGCCTAAAATTAACAAGTCTATGTTTGTTCAAATGGCTCTACATTCTAAAGAAAATGACTTGTGGATAATTGATAGTGGTTGTTCAAAACACATGACAAGAGATAAAATGAAGTTTAACAAATTGGTTAACTACAAAGGTTGCAATGTTAGTTTTGGTGATGATTCTTCAAGGAAAATTAAAGCTTTGGGTTCTTTGATGATTAGTGACAAAATGTCCACTCATGATGTGTATTATGTGGACAGATTAAAGTACAATCTTCTAAGTGTTATTCAAATTTGTGATCATGGATATGAAGTTGTTTTCTATGACCATGGTTGTCAAATTAAATTAAAATCTGGATAGTTGGTTGCATTAGGTAAAACATCTAAAGGAAATATATACAATTTAGAAGATATCACAAATATGAATAATCATGAAGATGTTTATCTTATGGGATAGATGAATGAAAGTTGGTTATGGCACAAAAGGCTTGGGTACTTGAATTTTGACAACTTGGTAAAAGTTAGTGAGCATCATAAAGTAAGAGGTATGCCATGTATAAGTAAGCCAGAGAATGTTATTTGTGAAGGGTGTCAACATGGTAAAAAAACAAAAGCATCTTTTCATTTAAAAGAATATTTTGCTTCTAAACCATTGCAATTAGTACATACTAATTTATGTGGTCCTACAAGGACAATGTCATTAAATGGTGAAAAGTATTTCATGCTTTTTATAGATGATTATACAAGAATGACATGGGTAACCTCCTTAAAGCATAAATCTAAGGCATTTTTACAAGTTTAAGATTTTTAGGAAAATTGTTGAAAATGGGTCAGTCATGAAGATTAACTGCTTATGATTAGATAAAGGTGGTGAGTTTACTTTAGATGAATTTTTTTATTACTGTGAATAACATGGCATCAAAAGATAATATGCAACATATAGGACACCTCAAAAAAATTGAATTGTTGAGAGAAAGAACTAAACAATGAAAGAAATGGCAAGGACTATGTTAGATGAATCTAAAGAAAAAACTGATATTGGAAAGAGGAATTTTACACAACAGTATATATTTTAAACAAGGCAAAACTAAGAGTAAAAACTAATTACACTCCTTATGAGTTATGGTATGGACATCCTGCTTCTATTGAGCATTATAGAATTTTTGGAAGTAGATGCTTCATTAAGAATTCTAATGATAAAATAGGAAGCTTTGATTCAAGATGTTATGAAGGAATCTTTTTAGGATATTCTTCTCAAAGTAAAGCTTACAAATATTTTAATAAAAGGTTGACTAAACTTGTTGAAAGTGTACATGTGAAAGTGGATGAAGTTGTGCAGGATAAAAAGGAAATAAAAATGGATAATACTTTCCTACAAGATAGTGATAAAGATTTGAAAGAAGTAGATAATAAAGTTGATGAAGGTGAAAAAGAGATAAAAGATCAAATAAAAACACCAGAACCCATTGGTACAAAGGCTACAAGAACAAGAGTAAAGAAGTATCATTCTCAAGAATGGATTATAGGGGATAAACATGCAAGTATTCAAAAAAGAACAAGAACTACATCTAGTGAATGTGCTAGTCTTTGTTTGTTATCTCAAATTGAACCTAAATCATATAAAGAAGCTAGTATGAATGAGTTTTGGGTTAATGTTATGAAAGAGGAACTAAGTCAAATTGAAAAGAATAAAACTTCTGAATTAGTGCCTAGGCCTGAAGATAAAAATTTAATAGGTGCTAAATGGACTTTTAGAAATAAACTTGATTGAAATGGAAAGATATAAAGGAACAAGGCTAGATTGGTTTGTAAGGGGGTTTTATCCCTCACTTCTCTTGCATAAGTTCATAAATGAGTGATAGGTTTCAAGGGAGCATATTTTTCTTATCTTTGAGTTACATTGAAACCTTGGTATATCTCATTTGTCATTGATGTCAAATGGGGAGAAAAATAAAGATGAAGATGTCTACATGATGGATATATAGGTATAGGTATAGATACTAGATATACATGCATAGATACAAGATATATAGGTACACATGGATATACAGGTGGAAGTTGGTATTGATGTCAATGCCAAAGGGGGAGTATGTTGAACCCTTGGTATTTGGTCTTTGATTGTTGTCATTGATGTCAATAATGTAATTATAATGATCATATGGCATCCTTAACATCATATAATTATCTTATTTGATGTCCTTCAATATTGTTCAAAACATATTCAAGACAAACACTTAAGTGTTATATAATTAACACTTAATGTTCACATTGGTTTAGAAAATGGATAATAAAAAATAGTTTTGGTCTAATAGAAAGTCAACAAGGTTTTTTATTCATTAGACCTCAACTACAATATATTTTTGGAATTTTATTTGAGTTAGCCAAAATGGGTCTTTGTTATTTTTTGCATAACACATGTACGGAAAGAGAAAAGGTATGTTTATCAAAAATAGTTACCAAATTGTTATGACAGTTTTAGCAATTTTGAGCGGTTTTGGTCTAATGGAAGTTTGGGGTATGTAAATGCTTCCAAAATTTCAACTTTCTTGGTTTATAAGTAGAGGATTTATTCCTCTAAAACATCCAATAGGTTTTCTTGACAGAAGTTGTAGGATTTGTGTGGAATTCTTTGTAGATCAAACAATTTGCAGGCAATTTTTAACATCAAAGAAGAGTGTAATGCTTTATGTTTCTATTTTCATATTAGTGATTTGATTTTAATTACAAAATTTTATCAGAGGTAGAAGAAGGGTTATATATTTCTTTTTCATTCATTTATATCAGCATTTGATGATCTTTTAATGAAAAAAGAAAATATATTTGCATATTGGATGTTTTGAGGAGAATAGAAGTATATCCTGCATTATGTTTTCAACAAGAAGTTTAAACTAGTGATTCATGATTTTTGTTGTAATATAAATGATCCTCTAATTTTATATCTCATTTTTTCATTTTGGATGTTGGTTCTTTGAGTGTAGGGGATTGATGTTCCTTGGAATTGGTGTTTCTAAAACAGGGTGTTGGTGCTTCCCAGAGTTGTAGCTCTAAAAAAAATTTCCAATAGGCCAATAAAGTTTCAGATTCAAAGTGTTTTTTTACCCTAAGGGGTTATCCACATTAAAATATTGTGTCACTTTGTTATTCATTAACTATCTTTCTCATGTGTTAAATTTTATAACTTGTAATTGTTTCAAGTTTTGAAAAGTATTTTAAACCACTAATTCACACCCCCCCCCCCCCCCCTCAGTGGTGTTTGTATTCCAACAAAACTTTATGTAGTCTTTAGGTTCCTTTCTATTCTCCTCTTCACTCTTTTCTACAAACTCATCAATCTTCACATGTGCACTTTCTATGATCTTATGAGTGGTTAGATTCAAACATTTGTATGCTTTACTTCTAATGGAGTATCCTAGGAATATGCCTTCATCACTTTTGACATCAAATTTACCTTTCCTAGTCTCCTTCAAAATATAACATTTGCTACCAAATACTTTCAAGTAACTTACATTAGGTTTATAACCATATCATAGTTCATAAGGAGTGTTATTTGTTTAAGTTATGAACTATTGTACTAAGTGCTTGCTTCTAGTATTTTATTACAACATTCTTTTCTATCATTAGGGTTCTTGGACAATCCATGTTTGATCTATTCCTTCTTTTTTCTATACCATTTATTTAGATGTACTAGGGGCTAATACTTGTCTTTTGATTCCTCTTTCAGTGCATAATTCATTGAATTCATTAGAAATGAATTCTCCTCCTCTATCTGATCTCAAACATTTTAGCTTCTTTCCAATTTCTTTCTCAACTCTAGCCAGATACCACTTAAACTTTTGAAAAGCTTTAGACTTATTTTTCAGATACATTACTATCGTCATCCTAGAATAATCATCAAAAAATAAAATGAAATACTTATCTCCAAGGTAGCTCTCTATGTCAATAGGTCCACAAAGGTTTGTATGAAGTAGCTCCAAGACTTCTTTCAAATGATAGTTCTTTCTCTTGAAACCTATCTTGCCCATTTTACCAATTTGAAAATTCTTGCATAGGCCCATATTAGGTTTCCTTAGACTAGGAATACCTCTTTCTCTTTCTTTTTTTCTTATCTCAATCAAGTTATTGAAGTTCACATGACAAAACCTTTTATGCCATAACCATCTTTCTTCTACTTGAGCAATGAAACATCAACTTTCACTACGATCTAGGTAGAATAAGTTACCTTTTGTTTGATTACCAGATCCAACTAGATTTCCTTTTCCATCTAGTAGCTTGACATTCCTATTCATAAATTCTACCTTGAATCCAATGTTATTCAACTGTGCCACACTCAATAAATTATGCTTTAGTTATTCAAGCCAATAAGCATTTTCACATTTGAGTTCATTGGTTGGAGAAATACAACCTTTTTCTTTTATGCAACATGGTTCATTGTTTCCAAATCTTACACTTCCACCATCATAATGTTTCATATGTTCAAACTTTTTTTTATCACCAATCATATGATGAGAACAACCACTATTAATAATCCATGTATCATTTTTGCTAACATGAGAAATAAGTGACGTCTTATCTTCTTCATTATCTAATTCATCTTTTATAGCAATGTAAACCATTTCATCATCGTCACTACTATCAGAATCTTTAGCCATGAAACAAGACTTCTTACCTTTTTCCTTGTAGTCCTTGTAGTTTTTTAAATCCTTCTTGCCTTTGTACTTGTTGTTCTTGTTTTCATCTTTGTCTTCTCTATTTGGACACTTTGAAAAAATGTTACCAACTTCTTTACAAGAAAAACATATTAGAGGAGTTTGACCTTTGTACTTTCCTTTGCCTTTGGGATATATTCTTGCAAGTAGTGCTTCAATAGCTTCAAGATCATTATCAGAATTGTCTTCTTCTTCACTTTTAGATTATTTTTCTTTAGACTTTGTAGCTTTCTTTTTGAGTGATAACTTGGCTTCAAATACAGACTCAAGATTTCTAGAACTAGGAACTTAATTATCATAGATATCTAGCTTAAATTTTATCAACCTTCCCACTAGAGCATTCAAGGTTATCTTATTATTTGGATCACATCTCATCTCTTAAATAGCTGACACTCTAATTTCATAGATAAGAAGGGTTCCAAGTACCTTGCTGACCACTGTCACATCATCAATTTTCCCTCTAGAGGATTTGATTGCACTTACACTGGCTTTGATTCTCTCAACATATTTTGCAATGTTTTCATCTTCTCTTTTCTTCATCTGATCAAACTAGCCTCTTAAGATTTTTCCCTTGGCTCTTCTCACATCACCATCACCTCATAGATATATTTCATTTTGTTCCACATCTCATGAGTAGTAACACACCCTTTGACCTTGTCAAATTTAGCATAGTGAAGAGTAGATGCAATATCAATCATCATAATGTGATGGTTCTTCTTTTCAACAATCTCCTCCAAAGTCAATGTTCCAGTAGGAGCATTATACTAAGTATTCAAATATTTCAAACTTGAATCACTTATGGTTTTTAAACGTAGCTTCATAAGTTCTTGTCATGTCCCAAAGTTATCTTTGTTCAACTTTGGAATCTCTCTTATGTAAGACATCCTGATCTTTAGCTTAGGTCTTTGAAACCGTCTCTGCAAGCACCAAAAGCTCTGATACCAATTATTGAAAATATAAGAGTAACTGAGAGGGGAGAGGTGAATCAGTTACCACTAAAATAAATCCCAAATCCCTTAGATGTCAATACAAAAAATAAACTATGTTGAAATTGTAGTTACTCAGTTAATACATAGGCACTCGGTTAACAATAACAATATGTTGTAACTCAACAAGCACTATAATATCAATTGTAACTCAAAAAATACCAAACATGTAGATCTCAAGATATTAAGTGTGATTAATCTTAATTAACTTAGTTGCATACACATAAAATAAATAACATGAACATAAGTGACAAAGATTTAACGTGGAAACCCAATATGGGAAAAACCACCAATTGCAACTAGTTACAGTTTTTCACTCTTCTAAAGTGAGCCCTATTAGTAGCCAACCCTATTAAAGGTCAAGGATTACACTATTAGGTGTGACCCTAATATAATATTTAATCACCCTATTAGGAGTGGCTTTGTTAGAGGTCTTTAGACACTTTAATCTAGAAATGCCACCTTGTTAGAGGATTTGGAAAATAGTTGTTAGGATAACTCTATCAAGAGATTTAGTTCATTGCTACAATAGTTAAAGAGTAGCAATGAAGTGACCTAATTTTTGATGCAACTATGTTGTTGATTTCAGATCTCAATTCTAGCTCGAATACTTGATCCTTCCTAATCAAATTAATCTTTGCAACCCAACAAGGATACTCTTCTTATCCTTCCATTTTGCTTCATCTAAGCATCTTCTTATCTTCCACACATTCTCACACATATTTAATCCTCAGCTTGACCTTATTACTATATCATATACATTATCAAGTTAGATTGAAATACCAATAATACTTCATCTCTTTAGTCAGCTAGAACCAACAAACAAATATGCCATTAAACTCAATATGCCAAAACAAGAAAATCCTTCATTAGCCGACCTAGCTCAGTAGATAGTAACTCTGAAATGATTTTCCTATGTTAACCAAGTGAACTCAGTTAACACTACATCTTTGCAAGCTTCCTTTGGTAATCAAGTTAACTTTGTTAACACTAGTTTCATCTAATTTTTCCTTTGTTAACTGAGTGAGCTCAATTAGCACTCAACTTCTACGAACTTCTCTTCAATGCCCGAGTGAAATCAGTAGAAACTATCTTTTGAACTTGGAAAACACTGGAATTCTCAGTGGACACAGGGAACTACTATCATCACCTAAGTGAGCTTGGCATACACTAACTGGTAAAGATATGACATTTTGTGTAATATTAAAGGCAATTGGTCAATTTTTTTCAACACAAGAACCCTTTTATCTCCTTGAAGATGTCATCCCTCCATCTCAAGGTCACAATATCCCTACATGTTCTATGTCTTGTCCATCCACCAAAAAAGACCAAGATTTCACTTACACCATATCATGTGAGTTAATTTAAGATAAAGAGAAAATTTATCTTACTATGCTATCCAAATATCCTTATCAAGTTCAAAATATCCCCTCATTTCTTTGTAATACTCCTCATAAATTGCCCATTCTTCATAATCCTTTAGATAAGAATAAATACCCTCAAGCTTTGAATGGTCCTATCAAAGATATTCATAAGTCTATTGGTGATTTTAGCCATGTTTCTCACTCTTAATATGTTGATATCCCTATCCATTATCCATTTTCATATTCTAAATCTATCCTTGGTCCTTACTGATCAAAGCTAAAACCTTCCATCTATATTGGGCCCTTATGTTCCTCCATCTCCCATACCTTTCACTCGTATTTAATTTTCTACTTCTCCCATCCTATCCCCAACTTAACAAAGACATTTATCCTTTAAATATTTCCATCCACCCATCCATCTTATCCCACCATATCAACCATATTCATCCATAAATTCCAATTTTTTTGGAAGAAATTTGGATGTACAACATAAAGGGAAGAAACACAAGAATAAATTTACCAATAAATATCACCATGTTCTATGTAATAGACATCTAAATACAAATAAATAAATAAATATTCAAGGGACCACAAAGGTCCACTAACCAAAGAGTGAAATCAAAGCAAATATGGGTTCCTAAATCCATTATTGATAAAATGTGTCCTAAAGCATCCGAATAAAAAGAAACATCAAAAGCTATATGGATTCCCAAGTATCTTTTAAAGGACTTGATTCTTTAAAACAAATAAAAGTTGACATTGAGTCTTCCAAAGGTTTCCACTTTTTCTTCTTTCAAATATCTTCCTCAAAAGCCTCCAAAGACTTCCACTTCATCTTCTTCCAAACATATTCCTCAAAAGCTTAAAAATCTTCCAATTCATCTTATTTAAAAAGTATCTTACCATATCATTATAAAAACCTCAAGCTCTTTTATTCATGATTCCTCCATAATTCTATCACCCTTCAAGATATGTGTCAATGATGATCTTTCCCACTTTCTAACCTACCCTTATACAATACTTTTAATCCTACATTTACCTACTATCCACTCCTTTTGTCCCTCTCTTCCATGAACCTCATCCAAAGCATAAAAACTATCCTCCACATACCTTTATTTTCTCTATCATCTATCTTCCATCACCCTATGAGAATCTTTGAGAATACCTTTCAACATCCCTGGCTTATCATGACATATCCTTCAAGAGGAACATTATCTAAAGAAAAAAGGCTTGAACTCTTTCTAAAAATCCAAATAATGAAAAGAAAAAATTGTCTTGGTGAAAAATTGGTAAAAAAACACCTTGGTAGTAAAAATAAAGAGAAAATATTTGTCCTATCATGAAACCCACTTCTTGTGGCATCTTGGACAAGTACCATGATGAAAACCTAGAAAATAGGTGTCACTTGTAATCCTCCATCATCCATCCATTCCCTCTTTGATCTTGACAATATTGATCTATTCATGAGCATTAGCTATCTTATCCATCAACTACCCTATCATGATCTTGCTTATCCCAAATTATTCACTCATAGCCAACTTTATCTTGATCAGTCTGCCCCATCACTATCCTATCCAATCAACTTGGTCTTGATCAAAAGAACAAAAAAAAAAGGGAAAAAAAAACACGGTTCTTATGTACTATATGCTTTCATTACATCATGACATTACCATGTATGTTATCTAGCTTGTTGGCTTTCATTGCTTACTCAAAATATGCTTCATATGGTTATTTTCCCTAACTTGGGTACCATTGAGGAGGTACTCCTTGATCCTTATTCATGCATCCTTGCCTATCCATCTTATCTATCAACTTGTTAATCCATCATGTCCTACACCTTGCTAGGAATTGGGACAAAACAATGCAAACTTGCTTGAGAACTAGTGATCTCTAAATTATTCTAAAATATATATTTTTTAAAATGTTAAAAAAATCCAAAAAAAATTATATATGATCTTGAAAATTTTGTAAAATTCATAAAATATCCTGAAAAAAATGTTCATCTAAGTGAAAACCTAGAAACAGACACTACTTGAGACCTTTTGCACTTTCATCTTTCAGCTAGTAGCTTTGGCCATGAACCACTCATCACATTTGTCTCTTTGGTCTGGAATTGATCTTTTTCTAGGCCTAAGGGGCACAAACTATGTCATCTTTGGTCTCTAAGATATGCATCATGTGTTTCTTGACACCATCCCAAATAGTTTTTCTCAACACTTCTCACCTTGACATTGACTATTTCTTAACACTTAATAGATAGTCTTACTTTGAATAATAAAAATTTTAGTGGTCTAGGGTCGTGTGATGTATCTCACTTGTAGGCATGAGACCTAGAGAGTCAATGATTATAGTTTTCACACTGCACTCAAACCAAAATGATTGAGCCATGCTTGATGATTTCCTCTGTGTGTTATTTTTTATTGATGATTTCTATTGACATTCCCTTCTTAGTCTCTCCAATATGTCACTCTACTAGAGGACTAGGAGTATTGGATATATTTTCTCTATCTTCTTCCTCTTGATGTAGTTTTGATGATCCTTGTGTTCTAGTGCATCGGATATCTATGATAAGTGTCTCCTCTTGGTTGTAACATTGCATATGCCTCGACCATATTCATTTGGATACTTAAGTTATTTGGAATTATGTCCTTGACTATTACATTGTGTTTTCTCATGCAAGATCAAGCTTATGACCATATTGACATCTATGTATGCAAGCATAATATTTACTCATTAACGAGGAACTAACTAAAGTTCATCTTGACCTCTATGTCTTTGACTATTATGTTAGGTTCCTATATCCTATCTAGTATAGATCATATTTATATCTTCATAGTTGCACTTGCACTAGTGTCTTTTATATGATTTTTTGATATCCCTTAATGAGGCTTGGTGATATAAATATGGGCCTACTTAATGACCCTTGCAAACTGCATTTTGCATTCTCATCCTAGCTTTCATTTTTTAGGCTTTGCATTATGCATTGGTGAGGAGAGAGTCTTCATCATTATTGAACGCATTTTTATCATTTTGTAGTCATCTATGCTTGGTCATCTTCCATCACTTTCTTGTCTTGATCATATCTTTTTCATTCTTCAATCTTTCATTCACTATCTTTCATATTTCTTATATCATATCATCAAGGGGTTAGCCTTATCATCACATCTATCTATCCTTTTCAACCCCTTATATAACATTTTTTACCTAATTTTGTATTGTTTCATATTTCTATAGAACTTATACCCTTACCTAATTTTGACATCCTAAATTCATTATTGGGATCAAATTTTGCATCTAGATTCATATTGATTATCAAAATTGTATTTTAAAATTTCTTTCTTCCTTCTGTAAGTTTTAAACCTTTGATCCTCATCTTTTGTATCTTTTAAGACAAACATCATTTTTATTTGCTCCTTGTCATCATTTTCATATCAGTGCTTCTTTCTTTAACCTAATTTTCATGTTATATCTTTTTGGTTAAACTGGTCAAAATAGGGTAATTCTCATTACTTGGTGATCAAACTCGATTCTATGCATTTTGAAATACTTATATTTCATCATGGACCTTCTCTCTATTCAATTTGATCAAATCAATCTCATTTTTGCATCTCCTTTATATCATTTTGATTTTGATCCTAAGAGGCAAGAATAATCTATCATCAACCTTTCAGTGCTACAAATTTATTATTCTATGTTATCAATTTCTAGATCTCAACTTCATTATTTCACATCAAGTTAAGGTCCTTCAAACCTTTTTTTATTCACTTGGGATATATGCTTGATCTAATACAATTTCTCTTGGATGTATCAATTTGTATCACATCGTATCAATTCTAGTATTATCTTATCAACCTTGTCCTAATGTTTGGTTTCATCACTTCACATCAAACTATGCATTCAAAATTATTAACCTTGCTAACCTTCATTCAGAACTAGTTCAAGGTTAGTTATTTCACTACACTTTGTTCACTACTACTTCAAATTTAGATCTCTTATTAGCTACTTAACATCATCATTCTTTGACTCAATGTACTCAGACCGCTCGCACGTTGACTCAAAGAGGGGAAAATGCAATCACCCAATTTTAGTTTAGTAAACTATAAGCCCTCTTTCTGAGCATTTTAAACTTCTATTCTAGACCACATCATGTGCGTAATTTATCTTGGATAATTAATTAATTTAATTTTCTTGATCAAATCATCATTTGATCATTTATTTGATTTTATCCTATCATTTGACCCTCATACCCTAAGTTTTATTTAAATGAAAGACCATGCTCCTTTTTAATTAAATAAGATTCCCTTTTATTTTATGTACACATAAAAAGACATCTTCTAATTTAAAAATTAAAAAACATGGTGACTACAACTTAAATGCACACTTTTCAAAAGGAGTGGAATCTTTTGACTTTTCAAAAAGGAATTTGCCTCTTAATATCATTCACTTATTTTTCCTCTTGAGAATCTTGAGCACATGGATCAATTAAAGAAAAAATCTCCATCATTGATTTTTCCTCTTAATCTTGACTGTCCACTTTTCTTTAAAAGGAGGCTATCCCCTCACTTTCTCATATTCTCTAGAGTTCATGCTAATATTATGTTGTCATTTTGATTGCTTGATTTCTTCATCCCTTGAGCACTCACATGCATTCATGCACTCTTCCACACTAGATTATTTTTTCCTTTTATTGCATCTAGCTTAACTCGCATAGATTAATTAGGGGATAGTAGTCTTCATCTTTTTATCTTAGTTTACATTCCTTTTTCGTGCATTTCATATTAGCTTAATCGTGCATCTTCATTCTAGCTTAGTTTTGCATTAAATTTTACATTATGCTTAGATACTAGCACTCTTATTGCTTGTACTCTTTGAATCTCACATTCTATGATGCACCTTACAAGGGTCTCCATCTTTGGATTAATTTGAGAGCCACAATCGTATCATTTGAGCTCTTTAATGTTATGGATAGAGATCTATAAGCCACCTCTCAAGCTTCCTAATCAATGGTTTTCTTTGAAAATAATGGTTAATAGAACTATGCTTGCATTTTATCATATAAGGTTGAGTTACGTGCTAGGTGATTACAACTTTGACTATGATAATGTAAAACTATTTTATCATGTTTTACTTGTTCCCCAAAAGCATATGAATTCATATTGCCTCTTTGTTAGCTTATGTTTTTGCCATATACTCTGCTTTAGTTGTTAATAATACCTCCATCACCTACAACTTAGAAACCCCAATAAATGATACCTCCAACTAAAGAGAAAACATAAAGTGCAGTAGAATTTATTTTATTTATGTCTCTACCAAAATTTACATCAACAAGCCGATATACTTGAAGATTACTCCTATTATAATAGATAGTAGCATTTGAAGTGCCTCTTAGATATCTAACAATCTACTTCACAATTTTTCAATGAGAAATACTAGGATTTTCCATGTACCAATTGATAATTCCCACTTATTGTGCAATGTTTGGTCTAGTGCATAGCATGGTTAGCATAATAATTATGATTGTTGATGAATATAGTACATGAAATATCTTTGTCTTCTCCACTTTTATGCTAGGCTAGTGTTCTAAACACAACTTAATGTAATAGGAAATGAAGTACTAATTTTTTTTGCATTCTACATATTGAAAAGTTACAAAATATTCACCACATAATTCTTTTGTGACAACCATAATCTCCTCTTATTTCTGTCTCTATGTATCCTCATTACAAGAATATATTTTGCACTTCAATTCCTTCATGTCAAACTCCCTAGCAAGATCAATTTTCAAATGGTTTATTTTACCCATGTTGGTGTTGGAAATATAAGAGGAGTAACTAAGAGGGGAGGGATGAATTAGTTACCACAAAATTAAATCCCATATCCCTTAGATGTCAATACAAAACATAAACTTTGTTGAAACTGTTGTCACTCAGTTAACACATAGGCACTTGGTTAACACTAACAATATGTTGTAACTAGGCATATTATAAACATGAAAATCTTAATATATTAAGTATGATTAACCTTATTAACTTAGTTGCATACACAAAAAAGAAATAGCGTGAACACAAGTGACACCAAGATTTAACCTGGAAACCCAATTTGGAAAAAACCAAAAATTACAACTAGTTAATGTTTTTCACTTGTACACAGTATATTAGTGTATTCATGAAACCTTAATTCAAAGTGTATATAAAATAACAAAGAACTAGGCTAAACCAAGAAATCATTGTCAAAATGTAAACTCTACGAACATCCTATGTTTCCCTAACTACAACTGCTAAGAATGCTCTCAGACTAGCATCTCAGTGACAATTATAGAATGAGAGTATGCTTAAAATACAGATCTACCAGTATGTATTCAAAGATATAAGATGAAAATCCAAATTATATGCGAGTAAAAGCTCTTAGAATACTATCCAAATGGACATGCAATGAGCAAAACATGTTTTAAAATGATACTAAATAACATGAAAACAAAGCTAAAATGCTATCAAAATGACATAAACTTTCTAGAATAACAATGCTAATATGCTCAATCTAATAATTATGAATATGCCTATAATGCAAATGCCTAAAAATTAGGTCATTATTCTCTTGAATTCTCCTTCTATTTATAGGATTTTAGAAGGGGTTGGGGTTAAAATTTGGGTTTTACCTTTGACTAGTGAATGGAAGTGAAATTGAAAATATCTCATAAGAGATAAGAGGAAGAGTCCAAAAAACTTGATTTTGAGGATAAATGAGGATTTTTCTAATTCTTTTAAATGTAAAAGGAGGATTTTCATTTTTGTGAGGATAAATAGATTTATTGATTTAATAAAACTTCCATTTGTTTTCAAAAGTTTGTCTTTTTCCTTCTCCCTTTTGAATTTCATTTTATGATTTTGAGTTGTTTTTATCCTCTTTTCGAAGTTGCTTTAGGTCTTATTAATTTGATAGATGATTTAATCAATTAATGACCTGATTTAATCCTTAATTTAGAAGTCTATTATCTTCCTCTCAATTTGTGTTGTTAGATAAAGATTTGTGGTGTTTTAAGTCTTTGCCAATTTTTGGGTGTCTACATCACTCTTCTGAAGTGAGCCCTATTAGGATTCAACCCTATTAAAGGTTACAAAACACATTGTTAGGTGTGACCCTATTAGAGCATTTAATCACCCTATTAGGAGTGGCCTTGTTAGAGGTCTTTAGAAACTTCAATCTAGAAATGCCACCTTATTAGAGGATTTGGAAAATAGTTGTTAGGTTAACTTTGTAAAGAGATTTAATTCATTGCTACAATGGTTAGAGAGTAACAATGAAATGACCTAATTGTTGATGCAACTATATTGCTGATTTTAGATCTTAATTTTGGCTTTAATACTTGATCCTTTCTTATCAGATTAATCTTTGCAACCCAACTAGGGTATTTTGTTTATCATTCTAATTTGCTTCCTCTAAGTATCTTCTTATCTTTCACACATCCAATCCTCAACTTGAACTTATACTTATATCATATTTATCATCAAGGTAGCTTGAATATAACTTATGACGATAATTGTTCATCTCTTTAGTTTGCTAGAACCAACAAACAAATCTATTAAACTCAATATGCCAAAATAAGGAAATTCATTGTTAGCCTACCCTGCTCAGTAGACACTAACTTCTGAAATGATTTTCCTATGTTAACCAAGTAAACTTGGTTAATATTAAAACTTCATAAAATTCCTTTGCTATCCAAGTGATCTCGGTTAACACTAATTCCATCCAACTTTTCCTTTGTTAACCAAGTGAGCTTGATTAATATTGAACTTTGGTGAACTTCTCTTAAGCACCTAAGTGAACTCGGTACACACTGCCTTTTGAACTTGGAAAACATTGGAATTCACAGTAGACACAGGAACCTATCTTCATCACTGAGTGAGCTCCACATATATTGACTAGTAAATATATGACATTTTGTGTAACATCAAAGACAATATATAATTGATCAATTATTTTCAATAGTTGGGACCTACAACCAACATATCATCTACATAAAAAATTAGAATGATAAAACTATCATCATCATACTTTTTAAAATAGGCATAATGATCATCTTCATGCTATTAAACCCTATACTCATCATGAAGGAATCAAATTTCTTGTACCAGCATCTTGGCACTTGTTTTAAACCATACAACACTCTTTTTAATCTACAAAGAAGACACTCCTTACCTTTTTCTTTAAAACCTTTTGGTTGTTGTATATAAATATCCTTGAAGAGATCACCATGCAAGAAGGTTTTTTTAACATCTAACTATTCTTAGTCCAAATCAAGGCTTCCAACAAGAGAAAAAATATTGACAGTACTCAAATAGACAATTGGTGAAATGTTTTAATCAAAATCTATACTCTATTTTTTAGCAAACTGCTTGGACACCAGCGAATAATTTTATTTATTTCTCTAAATTATCATTCAAATCCCTTTTCAAATTGAAGACCTACTTGATCCCAATAGTTTTTCTTCCTGTAAGCAACGAGACAAGATCCTAGGTCCTTTTTTTATGAAGAGATTCCATCTCTTCTTCCATAGAAACTCTCCATTTTTTTGAACATTCTACTTCACAAGCCTCTTGATATAGACTAGATTCACCAAAGTTAGTTAGTAATGCATAACCATAATTACAAGTAAGGTACCTTTTGGGTGCTTTGGATGCTCTATTGTATATTCTTACAACAGGTGATAATCACCATGTAACTCTTCTAGTTTTTGTTCAACTATGTGATCCTCTAATTATTCTTCATCTAGAAAATCATGACCAATAGTATGGTTTTCCACCTATAATGAAATAACTCAACACATTTTTTTCCTTTATCTCTTATAGGTGCCTCCTCATCAAAAAAAACATCTCAGTTAACAAGAATCTTGTGGGCAGTAGTGTCCCACAACCTATACCCCTTTGTACCTTCTACATAACCAACAAAAATACATTTTGTGGACTTTTGTCCAACTTATTTCTACTTTATTAAAGAATATGTGCAAAAACATTAGAACCAAAAATACGAAGAAATGAGTAGTTAAATGCTTACCTTTGCATATTTCTTTAATAATTTTATTTTCAAGAGAAATATTGGGAGATCTATTGATCAAGAAACAATTTGTGTTAACCTCCTCACCCCAAAAGTTTTGCTCTAAACTAGTAGTGCTTAACATCTAGCTTGCTCCATAATTGTATAGTTGATTTGTTCAACAATAATGTTGTGGTGTCCTAGAAACCATGAATCGTCTCACAATTCCATGTTCACTATAAAATTGGCTAAATTCGATTGAACAAAACTCACCTCCATTATATGTTCTAAGACATTTAATTGTCTTACCTTTGTTATTCTCTTCCAGATCCCTAAGCCTCTTGAAACAAGATAACACTTCAAATTTCTTTTTGAGAAGATATATCCACACCTCATTGGAATAATCATCCATAAATGAAATAAGATGTGATAACCCTCAAATAGATGTTATGGGATATTCCCAAGTATCTAAATGAATTGAATATAAACATATTTTCTTCTGGTAGTACTTCTAGAAAAACTTAGTTTGTTTTCTTTCCAAACAAGAAATTTTTTAACTCAAATATTTGAATTTAGCATTGGTGAGAAGATTTATATCTAACAATACCTTGAGACCTCATTCACTCATATGGCCTATCATTTGGTTTTAGGTTGTTAATGAGTCTATCTTTCGATCAGCTACTATAGTAGCCTTTGCATTATCAATTTTACCAACAAAACTATAGAGATTGTCATTTTTTTCTCCCTTTCGTACAACCAAGACCCCCTTTGTTACTTTTGGACAACTATTCTCACCACTGAACAAAAAAACCTAGTTCGTCAAACACTCCAAGTGAAAGAAGATTTTTCTTAAACCTAGGTACATGCATAACATGTTGAATAGTTATAATTACTCCATCAAACATCTTAATTCTTACCTCTCCCTAACCAATGGTTTCACATGGGTTATCATTTCCTATATAAATGATACCTCTATCATAAGCCCTATCATGCCCGAAAATTGGGGCAAAAACACAACAATTTTTTTTATTAGAGTTAATAGCCACTATGTTAAGCACATACTACATTGAATACATTATTGGAAGTTGAAAAGGTATTGAAGAGAGTTTCAATTGTAATTCATAATAATTCAGAGTCAATAATCAAACATGTTGCACAAGTTCAAACCCCTAGGTTCTAATGCTACAGGAAAACTTAGGTCGGGTTGACTAAGCCAATCGATTTAAACCATAATTTCATGTTTACCAAGGTATAACATTGTATTCAAGAATTATCTAGAGTTTCCAAGTCCCTAAGTTGAATTGAGTTAGATAGGTTTAGTTTAGGTGAGGTTTGATACACAAGTATCATTTTTAGTCATAAGGGTGGAAACATAACCTTTTATTGACATATTTGGGTTTTAACCCTATTTAACGATCAAGGAAACCTTAATTTATATTTCATTTCACAAAATTATTTGATAAAAAACATGTGTTTCATTAGGTTGATACAATACCTTCAATTCATTTCATTATACTAGTTCAAAACCCTCATCGATCTAGTTCAACATCTTTAGGAGGTTAACCTTTCCAAATAATACATGATCTTGATTATAATCATAACCTATATAAGAATAATTAAAACATTAAATAATTATTACTTAATCATTTACGATATTCATTTCATCTTTAAAACACATTCCTATACCACTATCAGGTTATCTACATATGACCCCTTCAATAACCCTTCAACCTATAACCTTAGCAATTAGAATTAATTTAACCCATAGTTAAATACATTATAAAATATTACTTCAATACTTTCTTAATAAAATAATTTAGTTTCACATAATATTCTGGTACAACATTTTAAATTTAAACTAAACATAATCCTTACTTTATAACATAACTTCTAGCCCCTAGCACTACCACTTATCACCAATTTGACTAAAAAAACTAACTACCAATTTATTAAATTAATAAATCTGAAAAGTATTTATCCATCACTTAATACTAATCCCATCACTTCTAACTCCTAACACAAACATTAATTATTACAAAAATTACTTGACCCATACTTTCACTTAAACTCCTACTAATAAATTCTAACTTTACACCTACTAATCTAACCTCTAAACTTTATCAATAAATACAATTTTATTTCAAACATGAAATCTCATTCTTATAATAAATCAATACAATAAACACTAACATTCTTTCTTTATTCCAAGAAAGTTATCTACTAACTTTAATTAACAACTACTAAGTATAATACTAACTGCCTTTTTAAGATCCTAGCTCCTAATTCCCAAACGTCCATTACTCGAGGCCTATGTGGGTGTGCTTGTCAAAGAGTTGATGCTACCCAAGGTCAGAACCAGCTGCCCAAGGCAACCCCCATGAAGATGTTGTACACATGGAAGAGGGAGGCTAAAAAGGTAAGTTGAAAATTGGGAAGGAATTTATGATAAAAGGTGGCCACTCCAATGTAAATCCTAAGTCTACAAACCCTTGGCCAAGTCAATGCCCAAGGCAAGGATTGGATGGGGAGGTAGTACACATGGAAGGGGAGATAAGATGGATTGTTGGGGAGAGGTGATGGAAAAGGTAGTAGGTCCCACTGATAACAAAGGGAGGCCCAACATAAGGTTGTATTAAATCTATAAGGGATAACATAAATTAGTCATCTTGGGCTCTGCATGGATTTAGGGAGAGGGAAGGATGAGTGGGATGTGGACCCCAACATGGTCACATCCACTCATTCCCACATGCCCCCTTTGAATAGGTTTTTTTAAAAGAATATGATGATATTGAATTGGTCTATTCCCTTTTTGAATTAATCTTTACACTTTTTATTATTATTTATTTTTATCTTTATTGATAAGCACTTATATATATATGGAGGGAATCAATTTAGATAATATTCTTTGTTGAAAGACTTGGGATTAATTTTAATTGTTGCTCCATACTTTTAGCAACATCATGTACGTGTTCATTTGGGTTTTTGACAACATAACCATATACATATTTTTATTTTATTTTTCCTCTCTCACTATGGTATTTGCTCATAGGGTTTAATTATGTGGGTATTTTATATTTTCTAATAGGTTGAGGGTGATTTTTAAGTAGTTTATATACATTCTAATGCTGGATTAAATCCATTGATTTACCATTTTGTTTACTTGATGAATTTTAGGTGTGACTATAGGATCATGTCTCCATTTACATATTGAACTTAATTTAAGAACTTAGGGAAATCAATACTGATTTCATTTAATTTCTTTATGCAATATCAAGGTTTTTCAATAATCAAACTCATTTTTACTCAAGATTGAATCCAAGATTACATACAAATGAATTATGAATATAATTAATGTTTGATACTGTTGGTGTAAATATGTATTCACTATTTACACTTACTTAAGTTTACTTAGGTTAATGCATTATTTTATTATTTTGCATTATTTTATTATTTTTATTTGTGAGACACTTAGGAGTTTGTGCACCTTTTTGAGTTGTCATGTAGACAACACAGGAATATGCAACTCTATTTTAGCACATGGTGTCTACAACACTGATTTGCATGTCACACCCTTGTAGGCTTATTCTCTCATCATTGCACTTGCTTCCGTGCTTAATGGAGGATAATCCATATCTGGTGGACATGTTTTTGGTTATATGACACATCATGGTGCTGATTACAAGGCATTCTAGATGTATCTCAGAGGCCTTTATATACAGGCACTCCTAGTGTACTCTTAACATGGCATATTGAATATATCGTCATTCTGATCATACTCTCTCTCTTAGTCTACAGTTGTGCTTGTGTTTGAGTTCTTAGTTCCTGGGTGAATTTTTCCCTTAGGAAAATTCTTACATGGTATCAGAGCAACTTGGAGATTTTCTCATCACATAGTCATTTCGAGACCACACTTGCTTTAGCACCTCAGCCTGAATCTAGAGTACTATAGAAATTGGGAGCGTCTAGAGCCACATCTAACCTCGCCATTACATCTGGAATGCTAAACTAGTGAAAATTGACTATAAACTCAACTACCTTGGCCCAAAGTCAACCGTGAGGAAAAAAATTTTTGCAAATTGAAACCTAGAGGCCCCGATTTGTAGCTCAAGTATGGTCATTAGAAGATCTTATTAATTCATTTTGGGATGTGTATTTTTCTCTGCTTTTTCAAAAAAACTCACCCTTCGAGCACCCAGCAGAATTTTTTTTGCAAAACCAGACTATCAGATCCTGGCTCTGCAGTGTGGAGAATTTATTTTATTTGTGGCAGAAGGAATTTTATATTTTCATAGGCATTAGTATGGATTTTATATAACGTAGCGAGCACATCCAAATTTTACAACTGCACATGCACCCTAGACTCCTGCAACCAAGGCAACCGGCCAAATCTAGTTTATTTTGTTGGTGCAGCGGCTTGCATATAAATCACATTATCTACAATTTTCCCATACATGTGGGATTATTACCTCTAACTCGGCATACGGAAAGGTTCCATCCGATGATCGCAAACTTTCAAACCAGCCCACAGATTTCTTCTCTAATCACATTAAAAGATTCTGGCATGCGCATTTGAAATTCCAGCAGCTCTGTGAATTTTGACCACTGCCTGGGAGGTATTTTCCAGCATCTACTTAAATTCTTGCATCCTGTGGTGCATTCAAACCTTGCAGAATATTTTTTCATGGAGTTGAAGATTCTAGTACCGCTGCTTTGTGTTCTTCGATGAGTTTTAAACTGTCCAACCCACCCACGTAGGCTCCTCCTTGACCACATGGAACCCTGCATTTGTCATGTGTCCACACTGAAATCATCCACCTCAGCAACTGTGATAAGCACTTCCACGCGGACAACAAATGTTTGCTTGCCACGTGTCTTAATTGACATGCAAACTGCCAAGGAGTTGTTACCACATGTACCTGTAACTGCCACATTGTCATGTGGAATCTGAACATGTCATTTGCCACCTAAGAGACACCATACTTTCCATGTCATTGTACAAATTTTTCCATGTGTACCAAGCTGTACAGTATGGACAACTGAGTCATCTGCCACGTCATCCCTAGTATGCTATTTTTTTGCCTGCTTCAGCATTTCAATGCCTTAAAATTGACTACCATTTGATCGTCAAAACTAGGCATTTTACAACTACTGCAATAGTCATTTGACTATCAAATTTAGCTTCTCAATTTTTATTGCAGACCCCTCTCCAGAGTGCATTTCAATTTGGCAGCCTGACATTGCGAGCCCATAACTCAGACATCCGAACTTAGATTCAGGTGCAATTTTTTTTTAAATTGGGTAAAATTTCCTGAATTTTCTAGTGGTGGTGTTTTTTTCTAGTTTTGGTGCATAGATTTTGTAGATATTGCATTTTTTAGTGACTGTACCTACATAATCCTATGTTTTGCAACTTCAAATGCTTCGTATGGGCACATCTGGTCACTTTTTCAGGTTTTGTTTTTTTTGAAAGTGCATTTTTTTGTCTACTTTCTAGATATAAAGTTAGATTCTTAGGTTGTGTCGACCAAAATCTCATTTTCAAAATTAGGCCTTTTTCAGCATTATAAAGCTTTGATTCTTGTTCAGAATTGTTGTAAATCTGAGCTACAGTGCTTAGTGATAGATTTAAGCCTCATTAGGTAGTTGTAAAAGAAAAAATTATAAAGTCCACTTTGTTCATTTTATTGTAAACGCACTACTTATAAAGTGCCAAAATCATCTTTTTTGTGGGGGTCTTTTGATTGAGTGAAAGGGGAGGTGTGTACTGTGTTTTTGTGTCTCTCTATTGTGCTCTTTTCATTTTCTACATCATGGGCTTTAAATGTCCTCCTTTAACTTCACACAACTATTCTACATGGAAAGATATTTCATGGAGTAGATTAATGGGAAATTCCTAAACCTACTAATGCTAAAGAACTCATTAATTAGAAAACTCAAGACCAATAGGCTTTAGGAGCTATCATGAGTAGTATACAAAGCGATCTCCTCTTTCACATTACCAAATGTTCAGAATCTAAAGAAGCTTGGGATAAACTTGAACAGTTGTATGGTAAGGTGGATGAAGAAAAGAGATTGAGGATTGAGGATGATCTACTTCTCTTGGATCCAAAGAATTTTGACACAATTCAGGATTACATTATCAAAGCAAACGAGTATAGGGCACTTCTTAAAGATTGTGTAAATCCCATGAAGGATGATAGGTTGATTCATCACATCCTGAAGAGGCTACCTTCTGAGTATGCCAACTTTATTTTGAGTTTTAATACTCATAGGTTGACCATGGGATCTTCTTACCACAAGCCTTCCTTTGATGCATTTGTAGAGATGTTGATTGTTGAACAATCTCACTTAATGTATTTAGGACTTCTCAAGTCATCAAAGACTAAAGCCTTGGTGGCTAGTGATGAGCACAAATCAAATCAAGGAGGGGAAAACAACAACAACAACAAGAAGTGGAAGCAGAAAACACAATCTGAGACACAACAATCCTCCTCACAACAAGGCAATTCTTCTTCAAACAAGAAGGGAAGTAATGACAAGAAGGACAAACTCTTTTGTGCATATTGCAAAAAGCCAAATCATGATGAGCATCATTGCAAGACAAAAAGAATCAATGAGTTAGAAAATCTACTTAGGAAGAACAAGACTAAAATGCCAAATACTTCCAAGGATTCAACTCCAACCTCTTCAAAGGATAAAGGTCAAGCACTTATGGCTAACACAAGTTCTTCTTCAGAATGGATACTTGACTCGGGTGCCTCTTACCATATGGGTTCTTCAAAGGAAGACTTTTCTTCATTGAAGCAATCAAAGGTACCACACATCTTCATGGGAGATGATACTAAAATGAAATTTGAAGGGAAAGGACATGTGGAAATAGAAAATGGGGAATTCAAAGATGTTCTCTATGTTCCAAACCTTAGCTCCAATCTCCTATCAACTTACCAAATCACTCACCTTGGAGATGGTCATAAAGTTGAGTTCCTTCTAGATTTAGTGCTGGTGTGAAGTCTTAGAGATGATTCATTGGTTGCAGTGGGGAAAGTCAATGATGAAAAGAGGCTTTATTCCTTCTCCCACTTTGTGCTTAAGAGTCCTTCTCAAGCCTTGTTGATTGACTCTACTTCACAAATCAACTTATGGCATGAGTGGTTTGGTCACCTTGACTTCCGCTCTCTTCAACAACTTTTTTCTAAACATATGGTCAAAGGTCTACCTAAAATCAAATTTTCTAAGGGAGAATGTTCATCTTGTGCAGTGGATATGAATCTCAAGGAGAAGTATGATAAATGGAAGTCTTCTTGAGCTCTAATTTTTCTTCAGCTAGTTCACATGGTTTTAGCAGGACCCTTTGTAGTGACTTCAGTCAGCCAAGGCCACTACATCCTCACATTTTTTGTTGACTTTTTGAGATTCACTTGGGTCTTATTCCTTCATCACAAGAATGAAGTGATTCATAAGCTTCAAGACTTTAAGACTCATGCTGAACACAAGTCAAGGAAAGCCATAAGGTACTAAGGGTGGACAATGGGAATAGATATGTAGATAGAAGACTTAAAGACTTTTGTAGAATTGAGGGGATTGATCTTCAGAACCCTCCAGCATTCAATCTGCATAAGATAGATGTTGTAGCTATGAGGATTAGGATTCTTGAGACCATGGCAAGTTGCATGTTAAAGGCCAAGTCTCTCAATCCTATATTAGAAGTTGAAGCCATTAGCAGTGCTACTCACATACTTAATAGGTCTCCTCATAATGCCTTAGATGGGAAGACTCATTTTGAGGCATGGTGCAGCAGAAAACTAGTTGTGATTCATTTCGGAGTCTTCAGTTGTCCAACATGGACAAACCTATCTTCTAGGAGTTGCAAGGCACCAACACCTTGGCCTTGTACTTTCATTGGGTATGAAGACAATGCTAAAGCTTATAGACTTATGATCCCAAGATACACGATTTTTTGTGGAGAAGGATGTTCACTTTGAGGAAACTTCTCCCAGCTTATCCTCTACTCCTCTTTGCACATCATACATAGTGGAAACTAATAGTGACACAAGCGATAGTGCTTCAACAGGTTCAGACATGTGGGGTTCTATTGACAGTTGCAACAAGAGGTCACATTAGTCCAATCCACATGCTTACATTGCCATAGTGAAAGGTTCAACACATCATGGTACATCTCATCTTCCAGCTCTAGCTTCAATTGACTTGGGAGACAGATTTAAGGACTTACATCTTCTCATTGATGAAGTTGATCCTTCTATAGTTGTTGCGAGGGCTCACTCTGACCCTCATGTCCATTCTCTACATGATCAATCTATATAGGTTGGTGTGATTGTGGATCCTTATGAATAGCAATTAGTGGAGGTCTCTTTGTTAGTTTAGGAGACAAATGGTTCAATGGAATAGGTTCAACAGACATCCTTGCCTAATTTTCATTCATTCTTTTTAGCATCGTTGGAAGAGTGAGCATCAGCATCAGCATAGGGATACTTGAGCAAGTTTTAGGGCCAGCATACATCTTAAGTATTGTACCTTTGGCATTGTTTCTTCCTAAGGGGAGGAACACTATTCTACATTCTTGGACCAGCTTCTTCATCGGAGCAACTTTCACTTGTCAGCATTCTTCTTTTGGGGGGGGAGCCTATTTTGTCTCTCTTCCTTATCTCATTCTCTTCTGTATATACTAGATGTATTTCATAATGGGAGGGTCTTGATTACTCCATCCATCCATGCATCCCTATTTTATCTCTCTTTTTTTTTTTGGGGGGGGGGGGGGGGGGGGGGGGGGGGGGGGGGCGGTGTTTCCCATGAGGTTTTCCCTCTTTCTCCGTTTTACAAGCGATTGCATCTTCATTATGTACATGGGTACCTAATATGGCCTAGTATTCGGGACCCATTATGCATCTTCATCCTAGTTTTGTAAGCTTAAGGGCATTCCCCTACGTTGCACTTAAGGGGGGGTGTTGGTGTAAATATGTATTCACTATTTTAATGCATTATTTTATTATTTTTATTTGTGAGACACTTAGGAGTTTGCACACCTTTTTGAGTTGTCATGTAGACAACATAGGAGTATGCAACTCTATTTTAACACATGGTGTCTACAACATTGATTTGCGTGTCACACCCTTGTAGGCTTATCCTCTCATCATCACACTTACTTCTGTGCTTAGTGAAGGATAACCCATATTTGGTAGACATGTGCCTAGTTGTATGACACATCATGGGGTTGATTACGAGGCATTCTAGATGTATCTCAGAGGCCTTTATATACAGGCACTCCTAGTGTACTTTTAACATGGCATATTGAATATATCATCATTCTGATCATACTTTCTCTCTTGGTCTACAATTGTGCTTGTGTTTGAGTTCTTAGTTCTAGGGTGAATTTTTCCCTTAGGAAAATTCTCACAGATACTTTTATATTCAAATACATTTCAAAACAAAAATTGAAGTGAAACCAATCCAAATTCTTGACAAATCAATACCCTTGTTCATACAACTATTACTTTCTCGGTTATAAAAAATTAAATCTACGAGATTAATTACACTTCCATAGACTTCAATGGAGATAAAAAAACTTTTCCTTAATACAATAATACAAAGTTCAGCAAGGAAGTACAGCCATGGAGAAATCTCCAAAAAAATTGAAGGAACACTACCAAGGCTCCAATTTCCTAGATGCTCCATCACAAAGAACTATCCAATAAATCTATAAATATACCAAAAAAAAACATGGAGAGCTCACCTCCCAACCTAGGCCTTGATGTGAGGACACACCCTGAGCTAGGAGAACTAGTAATCGACTGGGTGGCATTTTGAAAATAATCACAATGATGCACTCAATATATAGTTCTCATCTAAGGTATGCACAACAGGTTTCGTAATGAACCTATGACTAGGGAGAAGGTGTATTTTTCTAGGTAGGAGATGTTAATCACAAACAGAAATCATATGCCTCTTCCAAGGCTACCAAATCACATAAACTTCCATTTCTTTCTCTCCTTATTTTCACAAAAAAAAATCAATTTTGTATTGACAAGAAATAGTCCATAACATTTTCTCCATCTTCTCAACATGAGAAGAGACTCTGTACTGACCCGGAGTCCAACTAAAGCCCTTTTCACATTCATGGTCACTTTTTCCCTATCTGAGGGTGAGTAATGCCAATACTGCCTTCATATTTTTCCCAATAAAATAAGGAAAAGAAATAAATAAAATCCACAATACCCATCCACAAACATAGACTACAATATGCAAGAATTTAACACATTCAAGCAATGAACAAAGAGCATAACCATGGCAGTGGAGAACCTAACTTCATAAAGTTATGGCAATTAAATTTGAGATGAGCTAAATCATTTTCTTCTTTCAACTCCAAACTTGACTTCTCTAAATGTAGAGAATGGGTGAACAACCTTCAACTATTGAAAGGGACTCTAAATAGCCTCTAAACTCACCCACCTAGAATAACAATAACTCCAAATCTTGACTCTAAGCCCCCCTATGGTCTTCTCACTTTCCCCTATCATAAAGAAAACCTTTTAGAGGAGTGGAAACTTGGGCAACCTCATGGAGATGATCCATTTTCACATGAAAGGGAAAATAGGATTTTTAGGGTTCACAAATTTTGCTAGGAAGTTCTAAAAGGGTGGAAAAGGTTCATATCCCATATACATACCACTTGGGCACTTCAATTACATTAAATTTGGCCTCTAAGATCAATTCAGGACTTATACAAGTGGCTTGAAATATTTGATCTTAAAAAATCCTAAGGATGTAACCTTTCTACTAAACCTAATTAAGGGGGACTAATTTAGGTTACCTACTACTTAGTCTTAGATTAACGAGTTACATTGTTAACCCTAAATTGACATTTTGGCATACATATGCATATAACGAGTGTCAAGTGACACCATAAGATTTACTTTTACATAACATTTGACATGTCACAAAATACAAAATGATACACACACATTCAGATTAGATACAAATTAAACACTTTTCAACAAGGTTTGAATCACTTTATTGGATTCAACCTTAGTCTTAGAGTTTGCACATAATGCTAATTACTGATTTTATGATTAATTTCATGGTTAATTATCCTACACACTCAATTTGAATATTATTAGTTTGATAACATCACATGCATGTATTTAAACAAACTTTGCATAATCATATTGATTAAAATATTAAAACTTTCATTTAAAATATCTTTCTCATTTATACACACATATTTTAACATCACTAATCTCATAAATGAATCATCATAACATATTCATTAGTTTGAATTAAAATACTAAAATAATCATCATAATGTATACACATACCAAAAACATCATAAAAGTCATCAAGAATTTTAGGTGTAACTATAGGATCATCTCTCCATTTACATATTGAACTTAATTTAAGAACTTAGGAAAATTAATACTGATTTCATTTAATTTCTTTATGCAATATCAAGGTCTTACAATACTCAAACTCCTTTTTACTCAAGATTGAATCCAAGATTACATACGAATGAATTATGATAATTAACGTTTGATACTTTTATATTTAGATACATTTCAAAACAAGAATTGAAGTGAAACCAATCCAAATTCTTTACAAATCAATATAGTTTTTCATACAACCATTAGTTTCCCTATTATAGAAAATTAAGTCTACAAGATTAATTACACTTCCATAGACTTCAATGAAGATAAAAAAAAATTTCCCCAATGCAATAATACAAAGTTCAACAAGGAAGTGCGACCATGGAGAAATCTCCAACAAGATTGAAGGAAAACTACCAAGGCTCCAATTTCCTAGATGCTCCATCACAAGGAACTATCCAACCAATCTATAAATATACAAAAAAAATGACCACAGAGAACTCACCTCCTAACCTAGGCCTCGATGTCAAGCCACACCTTGAGCTAGGAGAACCAGTAACTGACCACATGGCATTCAAAAAATAATCACAATGACACACTCAATATATATTTCCCATGCAAGGTATGCGCAATAGGTTTTGAAATGAACCTATGACTAGGGAGAAGGTGTATTTTTTTTAGATGGGAGATGGCAATCATGAACACAAATCATATGCCTCTTCCAAGGCTACCAAATCACATAAACTTTCATTTCTTTGTCTCCTTATTTCCCCAAAACAAAATCAATTTTTTATTGAAAAGAAAGAGCCCATAACACTTTAGTTTCTCCCTCTTCTCAACATGAGAAGAGACTTTGCACTGATTTGGAGTCCAACTAAAGCCCTTTTCCCATACATGGCCACTTCTTCCCTATCTAAGGGTGAGTAATGCCAATACTGCCTTCATATTTTTCCCAATTAAACAAGGAAAATAAATAAATAAAATCCACAATACCCATCCCTCACACGATACAAACACACACATACTACAATATGCAAGAATTTAACACATACATGCAATGAACAAAGAGCATAATCATGGCAGTGGAGAACCTACCTTTGTAAAGGTTATGGCAATGAAATTTTAGATGAGCTAAATCATGTCCTTCTTGCAACTCCAAACTTGACTACTCTAAATGTAGAGAATGGGTGAACAACCTTCAACTCTTTAAGGGGACTCTAAATAGCCTCTAAACTCACCCACCTAGAATAGCAATAACTCCAAATCTTGAATCTAAGCCCTCCTATGGTCTTGCCACTTTCCCCTATCATAAAGACAACATTTTAGAGGAGTGGAAACTTGGGTGACCTCATGGAGATGATCCATTTTCGCACAAAAGGGAAAATAGGATTTTTAGGGGTCACAAATTTTGCTAGGAAGTTCTAGAAGGGTGGAAAAGGTTCCTATCCCATACACATACCAATTGGACACTTGAATTACATTAAATTTGGCCTCTAGGATCAAATTAGGACTTATACGAGTAGCTTGAAATATTTGATCTTAAAAAAACCCTAAAGATGTAACATTTTCACTAAACCCTAATTAAGGGGAACTAATTTAGGTTACTAACTACTCAACCTTAGATTAATGGGTTACTCTGCTAACCCTAAATTGAAATTTTGGCACACATATGCATATAAAGAGTGCCAAGTGACACCATAAGATTTACTTTTACATAACATTTGACATGTCACAAAATATAGAATGATACACACACATTTAGATTACGATACAAATCAAACACTTGACAACGAGATTTGAATCACTTTATTGGATTTAACCTTAGTCTTAGAGTTTGCACATAGGGCCAATTACCAATTCTCTGATTAATTTTATGGTTAATTATCCTACACACTCAATTTGAATATTAGTAGTTCGATAACATCACATTCATATATATAAACCAAATTTTCATAATCATATTCATTAAAATATTAAAACTTTCATTTAAATAACCTTTCTCATTTATACACACATATTTTAACATCACTAATCTCATTATTGCATCATCATAACATATCCATTAGTTTGAATTAAAATACTGAAATAATCATTATAATGTATATGCATACCCAAAGCATCATAAACATCATCAATAGAGCTATCTAAATGCATGTATGCTAATCATCAAGGTAACATAATTAACATTTTCATCATATGGTGAAACACCTCATATCATCGTTAGTACAAATTAATGTTTAAACAGTCAAACAAATTTAGTAAGTCTCGAATCACAAAGTATCAAAACATGAACGTATCAACTGATCTCAATTTTCATTAGAACATCTAAACCATAAAAATGTTAATTCATATCCACCATCATAATTATTATACATAAGATAGCCATAATTTATCATGATGTCCTCTACATGGTTTCTAGCAAGAACAACATTTCTCCATACCATTTCCTTTTCATTCTCATATATCAATTCCAATCTCCTATAGGTTTAACGTAGAATTTCATATTTAAATAAGTACATATGAGGAGGGGTCTTACAAGCCTGGTAAAAAGAGAGATAGTCTCTATGAGAATTCATATGAAAGGAAGCACCAAAATCAAGAATCCAAA
Source organism: Cupressus sempervirens (assembly GCA_028749045.1). Lineage (NCBI taxonomy): Eukaryota > Viridiplantae > Streptophyta > Pinopsida > Cupressales > Cupressaceae > Cupressus > Cupressus sempervirens. The sequence goes on along the minus strand of CM053792.1, from coordinate 72,506,933 downwards.
ACTTCTTTGCAAGTTAGCAGTTAATACCTCTCCATCTTCCAAAGGAATCTAAACTTTTGGAGTATCTCCTTCAGATGTATTTGAAGCAAGATTCTCCTTGGTTTCTTTTGGCATCCTGCAATCCTTTTTTACATGTGTACCTTTTCCAAAATTTCAAAATTTCATTTTTTCCCTCTCCTTAAATTTATACCTATTGTGTCAACAATTAGAATTGGTTCTCTCTTATGTTTTGCCTCTAGCAACTAAGGCATCATTAGAAAATTAAGATCCTTGATATGTCTTTTACCCTGAATCCTCAGGATATTAATGTAGATATCACATCATCAAGGACTAGCACCCCACTAGGTTCAGAATTAATGTTGGCCATTTTTTCCTCCCATTCAACCTAGCATTGATAATTGATCTAAGAGATCTTCAGTGGGCACGATTCTTTGCTACAAGATTTGATGGATCTCATGTTCTCTCGATCTATCTGCCCATCTCCCCAAAAGAATGAGATGTTTCCACACATCACCATTCCAGAGTTACCTCATGCTACAATGCTTCCTCAAGGTTCTAAAGTCCAAAATTTTGTCATGTGTCGAAGGGTCCCACTTCTCATGTTATCTATGTCATGTATATGTTTTTTGTGTGGGTGGTTTTCTTGACATTCCATCCAATGTGATGATACCATATGTCTCCATTCCAGTGCTTCTTCATGTTGTGGAGTCTTTGTGAGGCTCTAAGGCCCAGAATTGCATCTCATCTATTGAATCTAGTGCATCTTAGGATTTCCTCACCATATCTTAGTTGTCCACTGGATAGAGAAGACTTTCATCAATAGATATGACTTAACCCTTTGTTGGGGAGATTCCCACCACATTTGGGTCATTTGTCTCAAAGAGAAAACCTTCATCAACAGCCAGCATTCAAATATTGGGAAAATCAGATCCCCCACCATTGTCAACTTTGCATGTTATCCTTCCCAATGGTTTTATTTGTCCATGGCACATCACTAAGGCATGTTCTTCAATGCCCAGCAAATTCTCAAGCCTTGATCTGTATGATTTCATTACACTTCATGCCTCTTCAATGCATGAAACGATTAAATTTTGGTGATCTCTTGTAGCTGGGTGCACATATTTTGTCTCATCCTATCATTTCCTATAGACAATTGCACTTCATGATTAGATTTCTTTTGATTCTCAGTTATTATTCTCCTCTACAATCCAACTCCATCATGGTTGGAGTTTGAACTCAATGTAGACATTAGGGTTATGCCTAAACTCTATAAAAAGGTAGCTGTAAATATATTTTTTGGGGGTTCCTCTCTTCTTGTATTTTGTAGTATCATTATGCTCTACAACTTTTGCCTTCCATTAATGAAAGATCTATTTCTTACCTCTTCCTATCGTTTATTATTTATGCATGTCTATTGCCTTGTGGTGAATTTTGTTCTTTTCTATTTTAATGATTCATATGTTTTGTCAAGTCTGCTAGTAGTTGTTGCATAGTGAAATTCCTTTCCCTATCAACACTGCAATCAGTGCCAAACCTTCATGTCAATTTGGAAGATAGATTGGAGTTAATATTAGTGTATTTTGGGTTTTCATTAATGTTTTTCGCAGTTATAGGTAGAGTTGTAACCACATTCTATCTTTGTGCATCACCCCCTTTCCCTTCAACAATTTAATTTTATGCATTACTTCTCCCTTTTCCTCTCAAGTGGTAGTTTATGTGCATCCTAATAGTAAGGAAGTCAGCTTTCTCTGGAGATTCAATCTCAGAGTGCAAGTCCCACACTTGGAGATTGTTTCCATGTTACAGAAGGTCGCGTAAGGGCCTTACCTCAAGCAAGGGTGCATACTTCTGTGTTAATATTTTTTGGCATGCTCGGTAGGATTGCATTCAAGCTTGCTAAGAATTGTACTAGTTTGTTGATGTCAATTAAAGGACTTCAACTTCTATGCAGAGAAGATAGTGCTACTCTTAGCATTTCAGCCTTCAATAGGCTCACATTCAAGCACTTGGCAACTCCATGTCTACATCTTAGTTCTCAGACCAAAAATATTGCAATTCATGCCCAAGGTTCAAAAAAGGGCATCTTTTAGAGGTAACTTTCAATTTTCTACACTTTCATTTTCAAATCCTAGAAGAAAAAGAAGTAGACTTGCTCTAGCACCAATTAGGAGTTCAAAGGTAGCACATAGACCTCCTAGATATCTTTCTACTCCTCCAGTTGATAGGTCATACCATCTTTTCATCTAAATAGATCATTATTCCACATGGCCCTCCTTAGAAATCATGTATTTGTGACCTTTAATGATGGAAGTCCTTTTATTTTAGCCCAAAGACATGATATCCTAGTATCTTCTCTTAAAATTCTACCAGATTTTACTAGTGAAACTTCAATTTCCTCAATAGAACACATTCAAGAAGTCTCAAATATCTACAATATACATGGTATTACAGAAGATGGTATTGTTGTTAGACTGTTAGCTTCATCACTAAAGGGAAAAGCCTTACAATGGTATAGAGGATTGCCACATAACTCCATTAATAATTGGGATGAGCTAGGAGAAAGATTGTACAAACATTTTGAATATAAGAGTGATCATGTATCCCTTTTAGAACAACTAACTACAACTAAAAGAGCACCTCATGAGTTTATGATAGATTTTAATTATAGATTCCAAAAAGCATGGGATAGAATCCCTGCTACAGTGAAGACTACTCCTGGTAATGTTTTCTTGCATTACCTTAGAGCTTTTAATAGTGATATTTCTACCACACTACATACCATGGGAGGGGACACTTTTCCAACTACATATAAAATTGCTATAAGGGAAGAGAACACTCTAATCCAAGGAGGAAACCTAGCCCCAAGGCCTCCAATGCCACTATTGCTTAACATGCCTACACACCAACAAGCAATGGTTCTCATCCAAACTACAAATACAAGCCAACCTTTTGTTGCTACTCCTTCAAATTTTACATCTTTGAGTGGAATAGATAAAATTGAGGCCATAATATGGGTAATGATGCAAGATATGGATAAAATATTTAAGGATCAAAATGCAATAATGCAAAAAATGAGCAAAAAGTTAGTGACTTGGGAGAGACAACAAGCTCAAGCTAGCAGGCCTTTTCAGCCCAATTATCACAATAATTCATTCAATAGGTAGCCAAATCTTGGTCAAGCTCCATATAACCATGATAGGCTTATGGGTAATGTAGCCCTTGCAAATGCAAGTGTAAAAACTAATCTAGCTCAAGAACAATAATATTGATAAGTAGGAGATAATTTCCACAACAAGTCAAATTGTGATATTAATATCAAGATTTAACTATGTGATTTTGAGTCAAACTCATTGACCCATGTTTCATGAGTAGTGATTTAACATGAATCCATCTCTCATGAGAATAAATGGAACACTTAGCACTCATTGGATCTAGGTGATGCTCACAAAGGTGAAGCACCAGGACTTCTCGAGAGGTCACCCATCCTAGTACTACTACAGCCTGAGCATGTTTAAGTATAGAGTTTCCTCCATGGTTAAACCCAAAGCTTGAAACCCCATTTGAAAAACTTTCACCAAGTGTTGTGTCTTACAAATGATTCATTAGAAAGCCCCTTAATCCCAAAAAGTGATAAGTAGGAGATAATTTCCATAGCAAGTCAATATGTGATATTAATATTAGGATTTAACTGTGTGATTTTGAGTCAAAATAATTGACCCATATTTCATGAGTAGTTATTCAACATGAATCCATCTCTCATAAGAATAAATGGAACACATCACACTCATTGGATCTAGGTGATGCTCATAGGGGTGAAGCACTGGGACTTCCTAGGAGGTCACCCATCCCAGTACTACTCTAGCATGAGCGCACTTAACTAAAAAGTTTCCTCCATGGTTAAACCCAAAGCTTTCAACCCCATTTTTGAAACCTTCACCAACGGTTGTATCTTATGAACCATTCATTAGTTAAGCGCACTTGGGCTAGAGTAGTACTGGGATGGGTAACCTCCTGGGAAGTCTTGGTACTTCACCCCTGTGAGCATCACCTAGATCCAATGAGTGATAAGTGTTCCATTTATTCTCATGAGAGATTTATTTGTGTTGAATCACTACTCATGAAACATGGGTCAATGATTTTGAGTCAAAATCACACAGTTAAATCCTGATATTAATATCACAATTTGACTTGTTGTGGAAATTATCTCCTACTTATCAATTGATGAGCTTAAAGGGATTTCTAATGAATGGTTCATAAGACACAACACTTGGTGAAGGTTTTGCAAATTGGATTGCAAGCTTTGGGTTTAACAATGGAGGAAACTCTATAGTTAAGTGCACTCAGGTTGGAGTAGTACTGGGATGGGTGACCTCCTGGGAAGTCCTAATGCTTCACCCCTATGAGCATCACCTAGATCCAATGAGTGCTAAGTGTTCCATTTCTTCTCATGAGAGATGGACTCATGCTGAATCACTACTTATGAAACATGGGTCAATAATTACACTTTAAACAATTATTAATTACACTTAAGTTAGTGTAAATATTTATTATTTACACTTTACTTAAGTTAGTGTAAATAATTATTATTTACACTTTACTCAAGTTTACTTAGGATAAATGCATTATTTTATTATTTCTTAGGTTAGACACCTAGGATTTTACGTACTCATTTGAGTTGTCATGTTGACAACACTGGAGTAAGCAACTCTAATTTAGCACATGGTGTCTATATCATTGGAGTTTACGTAATCAACTAAGTTGTCATGTTGACAACATAGTTGTTCGCCCTCTCAATTTTGCACATGGTGTCTACAACATAATTTTATGTAATATACCTTTGTAGGCTTATCCTCTCATCATCACACTAACTCTTGTGCTTGATGGAGGATAACATATTCCTGGTGGACATGTGCTTAGTTGTGGAGCTTATCATATTGCTAACTCCTAGACATTCTAGATGCACCATAGAGGCTTTTACATATAGGAACCTCTAGTGTACAATTGTATCAATTGAATCAATTATTGAATCAATTACAATGAATTGAATATTATATTGTTATTCTAATCATACTCTATTGATCTATTTTGTGCTAGCCACTATGCTTCTTGGTCTTGGGTGAATTTAACCCTAAGGCAAATTCTTACATGGTATCAAAGCTATACCAAATTCTTACATGGTATCAGAGCCATAGAAGCGTCATTTCATAGCCATTGGAGACCGATCTTGCTTCACCTCTCTGAGGATACCTTGACTCATGTCTGGAGTATCTGCAAATACTGGGATTTTCTAGAGCCAAAGAAAACCTCACCATTGCATCCAAAGGGTTGATTTGGTGAAATATGACTATAAATTTTCCTATGTGGGGTAATAGTTGAATTTGAGGCCAAAAAAATTTGCAAACCGGCACCCAAAGGCCCAATTTGCAAATTTGGTATGATCATTTCAGATCTTTGAATTTAAATTTTAAATCTTCATATTTTATTATTTTAGTCTCTGCAATTTCTCTACATTATTTTTCAAATCTGTGGATTTTTTCTGGAAAAATTTTGGCCATCGGGCTAGTAGGAGAGATTTTTTGTAGGACAATATTGGAGCTTGCTGGTGCAAACCAGATATTTACATCATATTCAAAAGGTCAAAAGATCCCCATATCAACTTCTGTTTCACCAAAATCAGACATTTGAGATGAAAATTATAGTCATTCAATTTTTGGAGGCACAATGGCGGCGATTCAGAAAAAAAAATAATAGAGGTGATGTTCAAACAACAATATCTCCCTCATACGGACTCCTTTTTGCAAGAAATTTTTTTTGTTTTGAGGTAGAATTTCATGATCTACACATTGGTGCAGGATGTTTGATACCTCTATTCTTGAATTTTTTTGCAAGTCGCAAATCCCATTTTTTGCAACCTCAAATGCTTAGTACAGACTCATTTGGACACATAAACAGGTTCCATTTTTTTTTAAGTGAATAATTTTTCATCTACTTTCCAAATTTGCAATTAGATTATAGGCTTGTATGGATAGAAATATCACTTTTAAAAATAGGTCCTTTCTTTGCTTTGTATTGCTACAACATTATTGTATTTCTGAGCTACATTGTAAAGTTCCAGATTTGAACTATCCAAGGAGGTTGTAAACTAAAAATTAGAAGCCCACTAAGGTCAAAATTTCCAAAGTGGCCCATTGTAATCGCACTGCCTATAGAGTGCCAAATCATATATTGTGGGTTAATTTATTATTTATGTATTTTGGGGGGTGCATACATTCATTGATCTCATGGAGGAGTTTTATTCTCCATGTCGAGGTGGTCTTAGACCAAGGTTGACAAAGAGGAACTATCAGAAAGGGAGTGCTTCACTCCTTGATCATCTAAGAAGAGAGCATAAGGAAGTATTTCCTTATTTATGTTCCATTGAATTGATCTCTTTCATTGAAGAACAACCACCTGTTAAAAGACTTTTGGATATCATTTATTTCAATATCAATTCTAACTTCTATGAAGTCATTGACAAGTTCTAGAATCCTTATGACATTTGGATGTTTCTTTGGGAAGCATATGGAGATCCACGAGTCTCTCCATTTCTAGAGGACATTATATCTTTAGTCACTTCAGTAATGGTTCCTCCAGCTCCATATGAGATGCTACCTCCTGATGTTTCTGTTGATTCTACTGATCCAGTTCCAACCACAGATGCTCTTGATTTAGTGCAACAGGATATACCATGTCTTCCTACTTCAACTTCATCTGATGACTTCCTTCTAGACATTACAGTGCTATTTGTGGAGTCTCACATTGAAGATGTGGGAGACATCATCAATGACATCAATCTTCTCTTTCTTGAGGAGACTTCTTCACTTGTTACGAGGGCACACTCTAACCCTCAACCACTTGATCATTCTGACATGCTTGTGGCTTCTTTACAATATATGGAGAAGGGCTCTTTCACTTATGAGGAGACATTTTAGTCTGTGGAGATTGTATTCCAATTTCCTTAGACATCCTATTTTTTGAGGATTCTTCCTAGTAGTTGGGGAGTGTTCTCCACTACACCTATGGCACCATTTCTTCCTAGAAGGAGAACCATCATTCAGCTTTCATGGTTTAGTTTCTTTAGTCATCAAGGAGCTTCTATCATGGGTGTGCATCCATCATTGAGGGAAGGTGGCATTGCCTCTCTTCCATTATCTTCCTATCTGAATGCTTCATTGTCTTTGGAGCTTGAATCAGCATCATACATGGCAATGCTTCCTTGTTTGTTTCCTTCTTGTGGGCATTCACTAGATTGGTTCATGGCATCTTCATTCCTCAAGGACTTGTCGACATTTGAGCAGACTTCAAAGGCAAAATCCACCACATACTACATCTAGATCCCTCTTCAATCTTCTTATCCATAGTGGGAAGCATATTTGCACCTATACTTGATGTATCTTGTTCCTAAAGGGATAAATTTTGTTTATCAACATTGGATTTTCTTCTGTCTTCAGACACTTATCATTCTAAGATCCTTCACTAGGGGGGGGGGGATTTCATCGAGGGATTATCTATTGTATATGCATGATGTATGTCATAATAGGGGGGTCTTGATTACTCCATCCATTCATGCATCTTTTTTTATTGTATTTTTCTCTCTTTTTGGGGGAGGATTTTTTCCATGAGGTTTTCCCTCTTTCTCCATTTGTAGAGAGATTTCATGCATTTCAGCATTGCATTGTACTTGGTTACCTAACATGGCCTAGTAGTTAGGACCCATTATGCATTTCATCGTAGCTTTTGTAAACTTAAGTACACTCCCCTAAGTTGCACTTAAGGGGGGGTGTTAGTGTAAATAATTATTAATTACACTTTACTTAAGTTTACTTAGGATAAATGCATTATTTTATTATTTCTTAGGTTACACACCTAGGAGTTTGCGTACTCATTTGAGTTGTCATGTTGACAACACTGGAGTAAGCAACTCTAATTTAGCACATGGTGTCTACATCACTGGATTTTGCATAATCAACTAAGTTTTTATGTTGACAACACAATTGTTCACACTCTCAATTTAGCACATGATGTCTACAACATAGTTTTATGTGACACACCTTTGTAGGCTTATCCTCTCATCACCACACTAACTCTTGTGCTAAATGGAGGATAACCCATTCTTGGTGGACATGTGCTTAGTTGTGGAGCTTATCATATTGCTAACTCTTAGACATTCTAGATGCATCATAGAGGCCTTTATATACAGGCACCTCTAGTGTACAATTGTATCAATTGAATCAATTACAATGAATTGAATATCATATTTTTATTCTGATCATACTTTGTTGGTCTATTTTGTGCTAGTCATTGTGCTTCTTGGTCTTGGGTGAATTTTTCCCTAAGGCAAATTCTTACATTTGAAAATGGGATTGCAAGCTTTGGGTTTAACCACGAAGGAAACTCTATAGTTTAGCATGTTCAGACTGGAGTAATATTGGGATGGATGACCTCCTAGGAAGTCTTGATGCTTCACCCCTATGAGCATCACCTAGATCCAATGAGTGTTAAGTGTTCCATTTATTCTCATGAGAGATGGATTCATGTTGAATCACTACTCATGAAACATGGGTCAATGAGTTTGACTCAAAATCACAGAGTTAAATCCTGATATTAATATCACAATTTGACTTGTTGTGGAAATTATCTCCTACTTATCAATTGATGAACTTAAGGGGCTTTTTAATGAATGGTTCATAAGACACACCACTTGGTGAAGGTTTTAAAAATGGGTTTTCAAGCTTTGGTTTTAACCATGGAGAAAACTTTGTAGTTAAGTGTGCTCAAGCTAGATTAGTACTACGATGGGTGACCTCCCAGGAAGTCCTAGTGCTTCACCCCTGTGAACATCACCTAGATCCAATGAGTGCTAAGTGTTACATTTATTCTCATGAGAGATGGATTCATGTTTATTCACTACTCATGAAACATGGGTCAATGAGTTTGACTCAAAATCACACAATTGAATCCTAATATTAATATCACAATTTGACTCGCTATGGAAATTATCTCCTACTTATTAATTGATGAGCTTAAGGGGCTTTCTAATGAATGGTTCATAAGACACAAAACTTGGTGAAGGCTTTGCAAATTGGGTTTCAAGCTTTGATTTTAACCATGGAGGAAACTCTATAGTTAAACACGCTTAGGTTGGAGTAGTACTAGGATAGGTGACCTCCTGGGAAGTCCCAGTGCTTCACCCCTATGAGCATCGCCTAGATCCAATGAGTGCTAAGTGTTCCATTTATTTTCATGAGAGATGGATTCATGTTGAATCACTACTCATGAAACCTAGGTCAATTAGTTTGACTCAAAATCACATAGTTAAATCCTGATATTAATATCACAACAATAATATTGTTTAGTTTTTAACTTTTCATATGAGCAATGTATCTTCCATAGAGTGGAACCTTCTCAAGCCTTGGCTACACAAGAACAAGCAACAAGGAATCAATGTGATGTTAATCAGCCCACTATTGGTTTTCAATCCCAATAGCAAGGGGAGTGCACTTTCTTGAATTATTAGCCTGGATATTGTTGCCATGTAAATCATGATGGTAATGATGGAATAGCTCATAAAACTAAAAGAAAAAGGAGAGTTGTAGAGAAGACTCCATCTTCTTTATCAAATCAAGTTGCAAATTTGAAGACTATCCCACATACCACAAGTGCAAATGTACAACATAATGTTGTTGCTCCATTACAAAATCAAAACAAGAAGAAGATTAAAGAGCCACATATTTCTCTCATTCATATACGGACCTTGCAATCACCAACGTTCCAACCAAGTCAACATACACTCCTCTCAACATTGTAGATCAAATAATGAGTACCAATATCAATGTTCCTATGCGGGATTTTCTTGCAATATTGTCTCAATTGGAATTGTTACAACAAGAATTAAAGACTGTCAAAGTGCAGAATGGACTAACTACCATGAATGGAGAAACAAGATTTTGTGCAACCTACAAGGGAGGAAGAGACAAGTAAGAAGAGTAGGCCTTCCCCCTTTTACCTCTCTTTGATTATAGGAGATAATTTGGTTCACAATTACATGATAGAATCTGAAGCTAGCAGCTTGGTGATGCCAAGTTGTGTAGTTGATCTTCTTGTTATTAAATATGAACCAATGTCTAATTTCTCAATTGGATGGTAGCTCTATTCTAACAATAGGAGTTTTTAAAAATATGAAGATTGCATTACATGCATGTCCTGGTTGTATTGTCATACAAGACATACCAATTTTTGAGCTCCCTCCACATTTTTCTATTTGCCTATCTAGGGACTTTACTGCACAAATTGGTGGTTATATTGTGTCTGACTAGTCTTACATGTTCTTCAGGACAAGATATGGAAAAAAGGCTTCCATAAAGTTTTGGCCCTTAATCACATAGAAACTTATACTCCCAGTCCTATAAATATGAATTGCACAATACATGAAGAAGATGAGGAATGCATAACTCATGAACATGCTACACTCTTAACAGAGGTTCCTGACTATCTCTTAGATGAATGGGCTAATGCTTTCCAACTTGACCCAATATAAGAAGTTGAAGAGACAAGCCTTGGAACTTATTGTATATTTGACGAGGGTGCTCCTATTCCCAATCTCATGAAAGCAAAAGAAGATACAAATGGATTATGGAATATGTTCTTTGATGGCTCAAGGAACAAAAATGGTTCAGGTATTGGTGTAATGCTTGTTTCCCCTAGTTTGGAGAAATATTACTTTTCATATAGACTCCAATTCAACTGCACTAATAATATGGCCGAGTATGAAGCCTTGATCCAACGTCTCCAACTTGCACAAAGAAGAGGTCTAAAGCTATTGAAAGTATTTGGGGACAGCGAGTTGGTGGTCAATCAAATAAAAAATCAAAATATCATGAAGAACAACCTTCTCAAGTCATACAAACACTGAGTTTGCGATATACTTGAAGGTTTCCAAGCATTCATTATTTAGAGTGTTACTAGGAATAAAAACAAACATGTTGATAGACTTGTAGCAATTGGTGCTCATTATGACATACCAGAACATGTTGTTGATGTAAAGGAACAACAGATTAGACTTTTTGTAAGGCATATTGTCCTAGATAATTGCACGAATTGACAAGTATTTGATCATGATTCACAATTTGTTAATTTCCTGCAAAATGAAGCAGAATCCTCTACTAAAAATTTGTCTAAGCTGCAAAGTCAGTATGGAGATTAGATTGTGAATCTTAATTCCAAAAATTTTCCTAAAGGTATTATCACTTTAGAGGGCATATTTAGATCTGATGATTAAGAAAGATGAAAGGGTTTGAACCTAACTGTAAGGAGGGCTGACTACATGCCTATCACCATTGTTGATGGAAAGATACTTAACTTGGGAAAGGTATGCATTGAAGCTGAACAAGAAGTTTTCATTAATTTATGTCAAGAATTCAATGAATTTTTTTCTTGAACATATGAAGACTTAAATGGTTTTGACCCAAGCTTATTCTAATATACTGTAGATCTAAACCAGGATGCAAAGCTTGTTAGACAAAAGAAAAGGCTAGTCAACCCCAAGATTGAACTGTTGATGAGAAAAGAGTTGTCCAAGCTTATAGAGGCTAATATCATTTTCCCTATTAAGCACTCTTCATGGGTAGCTAACCTTGTTCCCATTATAAAGGAGAGTGGAGAAAGAAGAATATGTGTAGATTTTAGGGACCTTAATAAGGCTTCTCTTAAAGATCACCATCCCCTTCCTTCTATGGAACAATTTTTGTCCAAGGATAGTGGCTTGAAAAGGTTTTCTTTCTTAGATGGTTTTTCAGGTTATAACCAAGTGTTAGTCCAAGAGTCAGACCGATACAAGATAACCTTCACTACCAAATGGGGTACTTATGCCTATTGTAAAATGTTATTTGGACTAACCAATGCAGGTGCTACATTAAAAAAGGCAATGTAGATGATTTTCAAGGGTGTTTTGGAGAAGTTTCATCCATGATCTTGCTTCCATGGTGAAACCTTCCATAGCCATGTTGAAGAAGAATATGATGTTCACTTGGACCAAGGAAGGGAAGGTCAGTTTTGAGGAGAACAAGAAATCAATTGCATCAGGTCCCACTCTTGTCAATTCCAACTTTGATAGGGATTTCATCCTTTACTCCCTTGGAGGAAATTCAAGTATATCAATTGTTTTAACACAAGTCTCAGTGCTTCACCCTTGGGTGACCTCTCGGGAAGTCCCGATGTTTCACTCCTATGAGCATCACCAAGATCCAATGAGTGCAAGTGTTTCATTTATTCTTATGAGAGATGGATTCGTGTTGAATCACTACTCATGAAACATGGGTCAATGAGTTTGACTCAAAATCACATAGTTAAATCCTAATAGCAATATCACAATGTTCTAACATAGTTAAATGAAGAGAATTTGGAGCAGCCCATTGCTTTCTTTAGTGAAGGGCTTAAATATTATGAGAGTAGATATAGATATGTAGAGAAGTAAGTTTTTATTGTTGTAAGGGCTCTCAAAAAATTTAGAGATCTTCTATCCCATAACAAGGTCCAGCTCTTGGTCCCACATACAAGTGTAAAGGAGTTCCTTCACAACATGGATATCAGTGAAAAGAGAGTTGCATGGATCACCAAGGTCGTGGACTATGACATTGATATTAAATTCACCAAGCTTATGAGAGGCAAAGGATTGTGTGAGCAAATGGTCTCGTCTTTTGAGACACCTGAAGAGGTTGCCCTCTTAATACAAGGTGAGAAACCAGCAAAGAATGAAAATCAGAATGATTGGTTGCATGACATGACTACCTTCTTGGTAGAAGGAAGATGTCCCTGAGGTCTAAATAGAGCTAAGAGAAGATAGCTCAAATTACAGTATGTCCCTTATGTCTTGGTGGATGGAATATTGATTAGGAGGGAATCTAATGGAGTCCTATTGAGGTGTATCAAAATGGATCAAATCAACAAGTTGTTAAAAGAGTTCCATGATGGCCCTGATGGTGGTCATTTCTCAACTAGGGTTATGGAAATGAAAATAATGAGGGCTGGTTATTATTGACCAACCTTATCCAATGATTCTCATAAGTGGGTGTGGAAGTGTGAGAAATGTGCCTTCTTCCCAGGAAAGCAAATATTGGTTGCCCTTCCTCTTCATCCTATTTAGGTAGATCAACCCTTTTCTCAATGGGATTTGGATTTCATTAGTCCAATAAACCCAACCTCCAGTTTTGATCACAAATGGATCTTGGCAACCATAGATTACTTCACGAGATGGACAGAAGCAATAGCTTTAAGAGATGCAATAGAAGCTTCAGTGGTTGAGTTCCTTGATGGAATAGTGACAAGATTTGGTGTTCCTTCAACTATCATTTCAAATAATGCTAATTATTTTGTTGGATCTCATATATGCTCTTGGGCTATTGAACATGGAGTATATTTAAGCACTTCCTCAAAATTTTATCCCCAAGGGAATGGCTTGGCTGAATCCTCCAACAAGAACCTCATCAGAATAATAAAGAGGACAATTGCAAATAATCAGAGGTGTTGGCATGGCAAGTCGAAGAATGCCCTTTGGGCTAATAGAATTCCACCTAAGAGAGAAATTGGAAACTCACCCTTCATGCTGGTATATAAATGGGAAGCAAGGCTTCCTATTTCGCTTGAGTTCCCCTCTCTTGAACTGGGTCACCAATTGGAGCTAGTGGGGAATGATGCTATGACAGTCAGGCTAGCTAATGTAATGGAAATGGAAGAACTAAAATAGAAGAAATATGAAGAGGCAAGACTCAAGCTTGTCCAAATGCAGAGAGCTAAAGTGCAAGAGCCTCCAAGGAGGAAGTTTGCTAGCTTCAGACAAAGCATCCCTCCCCATATTTCTATTCCAAGCTACCCTAAACCTCAATCTACACTTCAAACACCTCCACATGTTAATGATGGTGAGCCCCAAAATGATTACTGTCCCTTCTTTATAGTTCATGAAGAAGTTGACATATATTCACCCACATCAAAGATAGTTATTGTCCCTTCTTTATATTTCATGAAGAATTTGACATATATTCACCCACATCAAAGATAGCAAAAGAGCAGCCACCAATTGAAGAACATGTGATGTGGTAGGAGGTTGAGGAGGAAAAGCATCAGAAGGACATTCTTGTCCTCAAGGAGGAACACATCAATGTGCATGAGGCTTCTCCCCAACCCACATGCAATGTCACAATAGAGAAGACAATTTAAGAAGAGTTTCTTTCTTCTTCAAGCCATCCTAGGGACTTTTGTGACATGGGGACATCACAGTGGATGGAGGGGATTGACTTCAATGAGCTTGAGGACTCATGTCTATCTAACAAATCATCTTCTCAAGATGAGGAACATTTATTGCAGCGGACTATCCTTCATGGTATGGAGGATGGAAATGAGGATTTCAAGGATAGCTCTACCCTTGAAGAGGAACGTGCTGACATGCGTGAGGTTTCCCCTCAACCTATGCATGTTATTGTAGCTATAATGGAGGAGATAAATGATGAGGATGATATTTTGGATGATTTTGATGCTATCTACTCTTCCATAGATGTTGAGTCATCATCTCCTATATATGAAGAGCATGCTCTACATCAACAACAAGTGGAGAGCCACACCATACCAGTAGCTCCCAAGGAGATGGCTCATGAACACAATGAAGACAAGGTGGAGATTTTTTCTTCACAAGAAGAGGAGCCACTTCCAAATCAGTTGGATGCTACCATTGTAAAGCACATCAACATGGTCAAGGCTAATTGCCTAGACCTAGCACCATCAAGAGGATGCCCCATCAGGCATCTAGCTTTGCAACAATGAATGTTGCCCCTAGTCATGCTCATTCTAGAAAATGAGGGAGAAGACAACAAGAAAGAGAAAGCATGTTTTTCTCAGGATAAGGGTGTTCTAGTGCTGGAAAGTAGCTTCTTTGTTTTTAGAATTAAGAAGGTTTTTCATGCAACGACATGTTTGTTGTGCTTGCTACCATTTTTAGTTGCCCATGTGCATGGGAGAAGAAATCAACTTGTGAGGAAGGGAAGCTACTTCAACAAGTCGGTCAATGACTTTGTTTGACTATTTTGTTGTAAATATTTGTACATAGTAAAGTAGGAGTTTCCAGCTTTCCAAGAAGTGCATGTGCATAGTTTTCTTGAGCTTTTTGGAACTCCCCAGATTTTTTGTTTTTTGTTGGTTGCAGAATTTTGTGAAGTTGCAGGTGTGATCACGTGTCATTCTCTTTGGTGACTCTATCCCCAATGGATTTATTAAGGCCATTGATCCATGCTTAGAAAGAAAGCATCCCCTCTGAGTCACCAAGAATGTTGGCCATTTTTGCCCCCCATTCAGCCTGGCATTGATAATAGATTTGAGGGATCTTCAATGGGCTTGATTCTTTTCTACGACATTCAACGGCTCTTATATTCTCTCAAGTTATTTGTCTATCTCCTTGAAAGCACGAGATTTTTCCATGTATCACCATTTTGGCATTACCCCATGCTGTAGTGTTTCCTCAAGGCTCTGAAGTCCAAAATTCCACCACGTAGCGGAAGGTCCCACTTCACACGTTATCTATGTTGTGTTTATGCTTTTTGCATGGATGGTTGGCTCGAAGTTTCATCTGACATGATGATGCCATGCATCACCACTCTAGCACTTCTTCATGTTGTGGAGTCTCTGTAAGGCTCTAAGGCCCAGAATTGCATCTCATCTATTGGATCTAGCACATCTCAGGGTTTCCTCGCCACATCTCAATTGTCCACTAGATAGAGAAGAATTTTATCAATAGATATGACTTAACCCTTTGTTGGGGAGATTCCTACCACATATGGATCATTTTTTCAAAGAGAAAACCTTCATCGATGTCCACCATTCAAATTTCAGGAAAATCAAATCCCCTGCCGCCATCAATTCTACATGTTATCCTTCCTGACGATTTTGTTTGTCTATGGCGCGCCACTAAGGCATGTTCCTCAATGCTCAACAAATTCTCGAGCCTTGATTGGCACGATGCCATTGCACTCCATGCCTCTTCAATGCATGAAATGATCAAATTTCAGTGATTTGATCTCTTGCGGCTGGGTGCACTTATTTTGTCCCATCCTGTCATTTCCTGTGGGCAATTGCACTTCATGATCGAATTTATTTTGATTCTTAGTTATTGCTCTCCTCTACAATCCAACTCCATGGTGGTTGGAGTTTGAACTCAATGTAGACATCAGAGTTATGCCTAGACTCTATAAAAAAAGGCAATTGTAAATATGTTTTTGGGGGTTCCTCTCTGCTTGTATTTTTTAGTAGCATTATGCTCTACAACTTTTGTCTTCCATTAATGAAAGCTCTATTTCTTACCTCTTCTTGTCATTCATTATTTGTGCATGTATATTGCCTTTGGGTGAATGTTTTCTTTTCTGTTTTCTTGATTCATATGTTGTGTCAAGTCTGCTAGCAGTTGTTGCATAGTGAAATTCCTTTTCCTTTCAACACTACAATCAATGCCAAACCTTCATGTCATTTTGGGAGATAGATTGGAGTCATGATTAGTGTATTTTGGGTTTTCATGGATGTTTTGTGTAGTTATAGGCAGTGTTGTAACCACATTCTATCTTGGTGCATCACCCCCTTTCCCTTCAACAATTTAATTTTATGCATTACTTCTCCCTTTTCCTCTCAAGTGGTAGTTTAGGTGCATCCTGATAGTAAGGAAGTCGACCTTCTCCAAAGATTCAACCTCAGAATGCATGTCCCACACTTGGAGGTTGTTTCCATGTTACACAAGGTCGCTTAAGGGTCATACCTCAAGCAAGGGTGTAGACTTTTGTGTCAACATTTATCGAGTGCCATAACCAATTGACCCTCACTATTAAGCAAGGAGAAAAGTAAGATTTTGTTGACTTATCTTCTTCAGGGATCTTGACTCCCACTGAAGCCTACTCTAAAAATACAAATAAATGAGTAGTCAATTAGCTTACCTTTCCATATTTGTTTAGGAATTTTATTTTCAAGAGTAGTATGAGATCTATTGATTAAGAAACAAATTGTGTTAACAACCTCACCCTAAAATTTTTGCTCCAAACCAACAGTGCTTAACATACATGTGGCTCGCTCCATCATGGTATGAGTCATGTGTTCAGCAACACCATCTTGTTGTCGTGTCCTAGCAACCGTCAATTGTCTTACAATTCCATGTTTTCTACAAAATTGGTTAAATTCTATTGAAAAAAACTCACCTCTATTGTTTTTTCTAAGACATTTAATATTTTTACCTTTTTTATTCTCTACCAAAGCCTTAAAACATCTTGAAACAAGATAACACTTCAAATTTCTTCTTGGGAAGATATATCAGCACCTTACGGGAATAATCATCTATACATGAAACAAAATATGATGGCCCTCCAATAGATGCTACAAGAGATTCTGAAGTATCTAAATGAATTAAATCTAAAACATCTTTGCTTCTAGCAGTACTTCTAGAAAAACTGTCTATTTTGCTTTCCAAACAAGCAATGTTCACAAAAACTCAAATCTTTGAATTTGGCACCAAGAAGAAGATTTCTATCTAACAATACATTGAGACCTTGTTCATTCATATGGCCTCGAATTCGATGTCAAATTGTTAATGAGTTCATCTATGTATCAGTTATTATAGCAACCTCTGCATAGTTAATTTTATGAACCAACCTATACAAATTGCCAACTTTTTCTCCCTTTAGTACAGCCAAGACTCCCTTTGTTACTTTTAGACAACTACTCTCACCACTAAAGTGAAAACCTAGTTCACCAAACACTCCAAGTGAAAGAAGATTTTTCTTTTAACCAGATACATGCCTATTATGTTGAATAGTTCTAACCACTCCATTGAATGTCTTATTTCTTACCTCTCCTTCACTAATGGCTTCACACGGGTTATCATTTCCCATATAAACCATACCTCCAGCACAAGCCCGATAAGATGAAAACCAAACTCTATAAAGATTCATATGAAAGGAAGCACCAGAATCAAAAATCTAGAATTTCTCAAGTTAGTGGTGAATATCTCTCTAACTTCCAAAGGCGTCTGAACTTCTGCAGTATTTTCTTTGGATGCATTTGAAGTTGGATTCTACTTGATTATTTTTCGCAACCTACAATCCTTTTTGGCATGTCCACTTTTTTCACAATTCTAGCACTTCATCTTTTTCTTCCCCTTGGATTCGGACTTATTTTGTCCTTGGTCAGAATTGCTCATCTCCTGAGTTATGCCTTTATCAACTAAGGCTTCATTAGAAGAAGAAGATTCTTGAGATATCTTTCACCTTGAATCCTCAGATATTAAAGAAGATACCACATCGTCAAGGATTAACATCCCACCATGTGCAAAATTACTAAGCACCATAACCAACTGATCCCAACTATTAAGCAAGGAGCAAAGTAAAATAGTTGGCTTATCTTCTTCAGCAATCTTAACTCCTATTGAAGCCAACTTTCTTGTTAGTGTGTTAAAATCATTAAAGTGATCTGTGATAGATATTGTCATGCATCCTCAAATTATACAATTGTCTTCATATAAGAATTTTACTTGCCAAAGACTTTGTTGCATACAACTTTGCAAGCTTACTCCATAAACTTTGAGTGGATTTCTTCTCTACAAAATTAAATAAAGCTAAATCTGCTACAGACAACTCAATTGTGGCTCTAGCAGTATTATCCATAAACTCCAATCTTCTACTATCATATTTGTAGGTTTTGATAAAACCCCCTTGAGAGAGCTAAGTCACAACCATCATTGTTCGGCAAAGCTTGAATCTTTAGCTTCCAAAGGGTAAAATTTGAGCCATCATACTTTTGCACTTCAAATCTAGTAACACGTCCTCCTACCATTTCTCACCACACCAAACAAATGAATTCTACACTAACCTTTCCCTAATACCAATTGAAATGAAAATTACAAGTGTAGAAAATTGCAGAGAAGAGCAAAATCACATTACACAATATTTATGTGGAAAACTGGGTAAAAAACCATAGGCCAATATCTCAACTTTATTTCTTAAGGATTTTCACATTTACAAGAATGTTCAAAACGTATGAACAATCATGACTTCGAATTGTATAAAACAACTGAGTTACAAAGTTTCAAAATACAGACCACCTATTAGATTTAGTAAGTATGACTTGTAAAACTACATGTTTTACCTTTTTTGGCATGTCACCAAAATGACTTACTATTTATACTAGGTCAACTCATACAATCTTTCTAATTATAGTAAGTATCCCAAATTTTGTGTCTCTAATAGGATGTCTACAACATTTTCGCCTCCAGCAAGTGCCTTAATGCAACACTACATGAGCATTTGTGATGACTCAACCCTTTTCGATGTCTCAACCACAACAAGATGGTGAATATGATGACTTTGCATTCCAACACCAACTACTATCACAAGTTCATCTTTTCACAGGACTCTATCCCATGTGCAAACATCTATATAGTGGGCATTGTTTCAGATAAACAATAGACCTAACAATAAAGAATTCATGCATGTGAGGTATTAAGGTATGCTTTAGATTGGGTTTAAGGATAGAATATAAATGTCTTAAACTTAATTCAGGCGAAGGTTTATGTGATGTGCAATTGCATAGGATGCAATTTACAGCATTACAATTGGATTTGTTGGTAGTGGGCTTGTGGCCCTCGCAAGCTTCGTGACATGTTTCAACAACCTCATGTGTCTTCTATAAGTCATGCAGTTGTATCGAGTGACAAAGCAATCTTTTAGCACAATGGCAAATATGACGACTAATAAGTGGTATCATTGCTTGGTCATGGGGTCAAATCCATTCAAGCCATGACAAGTAACGTTGGGAGGGGGATTGTTGGCAGTGGGCCAATGTCCCTCGCAAGATTCGTGACATGGTTTAACAACCTACTGTATCTTATATAAGTCATGTGGTTGTATTAGGTATTAATAGGTTGATCTTTTAGCACAATTGACAAACATGACAGCTAACAAGATTCTCTTGGACTTGTAGGTTTGAGATAAGCTACCTTGGATTTTTTGTTATTTAGGCCTTAATTATAGATTTTGTTGTGCTGCAATCATTTTGTTGTAAATTGTTTCAACATTGCTTTAATATAATTTGATCATTTTGTCGCAAAAGAAGAGTAAGCTTAATTTCAATAAATTATTTGATTAAATATGAGGTAATATTAGAGCTTTAAGATGGATTAATAAATAAATATATCTTAAATAATTAATTGAAAAAGTAAATTAATAATTAGCATGGAAAAATTAATAAGTCATTAAGATGACAATTGACTGACAATATGATGTCAATAGAAACAAAAAGGCAAAATCTCCTAATATAAAATAATAATGTGCAACCTAAAATTCTACATGGAATCATCTCACAGTTTGTAGATTTAATCCTACTAGATGTACACTTCTACTTGATTTGTCAATGTCTATTTCGTGTTGGTTGTTATGAGTTGTCATCATTTGAAAACACTTTAAAGTATATGAATTTATAAAGACTTCCTCATTCAGCCCACTAGAAAGGCTAGATTTCTACTACTCGCTAGTTGTCAAGTCCTTTCAATATTTAGAAATAAATTTAAGATAGTTATTTACGACCATCCCAAAGATTGACAACCAACAAGCAAGTATACAAATGTCCTAGACTAATTTGAATCTAAAAGTGTTCCTTTTAATGCATCAATTGAATTGTTGTAATATATGTTTACTGAATGCACACAATTGCTCATTAAATTAAATGATTGATGATTCCAAGATGTGAATTGACATCTAAATATATACCTTAAAACACCACTACATAAGAATAACCATGCAAATCATGTACCAATTTTGCTCATTTCAATAATGAAAGAAGTTGGATCTAATAAGACTTAAAGAGTTGAAGGCTTGAAACTTAGGTAACCATTCATGGATGCAAGAACAATCTTGCAAATATAGGATTGATGCAAGATGAGGAAGTGATAGTATACATGTGGGGAATGAATGTCCAATCTTCGTAAAAAGTAATCAAATAAAGCCAAACGTGTACGAGTGTACTAGGGGATAGATCAAAGATCAGATAAGAAACTCTGCTTCACACAAGATTGTGCAATTGTCACTATATAATGACACTAAAACTCCCTCTCGAAATAGACCCAAAACTGTTAACGGACATTGTACTAAGTATGAAGTTTTGCCATTACAAAACTAAAGTGAAAAGAAAGAAAGATATTGCTTCATACAAAGTTCTACCGTGTATAAATCCCTTATTTTTTCTATGTCAATTCAAATTCTCAAACAGGCCCATTGCCATTTTCAGTCCATGCTGTTATCATATCGACAAAAATTGCAATTACCGTCCACAAAGTAAACCTATTTAGTAGAAAATTTTGTGCCGCACTATATAGCAATATTTGACCACAGAAACTGTATAATGAAAATAAAAACATGTAAGCAAGTGTTCCTAAATGCATATTCAAAGGTAGATGTGTGCACTTGCACTATTCTGGCATCGATCTTCATTCTGAACATCAAGTTAGACTGAGATTCATTTGATAACATTATATATATTCATATTTGTAGTTCGTCCGGACAAATAATGGATTGTGATTCATTAAGTTGTTTGAGTAATTAACAAGCCACATAAGCGCTAATGAATTTAATATCCATTTCGGATATTTTGACTATCAGAACATAGATCAACAAATCCATATTCATCTCTAAGGAGATCGAGGACATCATGATCCTCTGATTATAACAATCAACAGCATTAATAAGTAACTGGTTTTCAAATTTATTATGAACCATGTACTGTTGCTGTCGTGTAACACAAAGGGATAGTGTAATTCAATTGAAATGCATAATTTCCACCTGCTTAGGCCATAGACAAGCCCGTAGAACCCTTGCAATTGCTTATTACCGAGAGGCGGTTCATAAAGAAACAAAAGCTCTCTTACATGGCACCACATTTTGTTGAAGTTTGTTAACTGAGACAATCATTGACTGCAAACTGGATTACAATTATTAACTAGATGTGAAGAAAATCTTCTCGATGCTATCAATTCTGAGTGCAGGAAAAACTTGTACAATACCTTTTATACCTTAATTAATTACATACACTTGCTTGCATTTGCATTGCGGCTAACAAGGCCATCAAATTCCAAAATATGGCCCGGTAGCTTGATACTCGATATGGAAAAAAGCATCTCTACGTTAATCATTCTAGAATGCAATGGAAACAAAAGCAGCTAGTTTTCATTTCTGAAATGCATTTCATCTGAGTTTTCCAAATTGTAAAATGCATGTGTTGATTATTCTCTACAGTAGTGAAAGCTTAAGCATTTACTTTTCATAACTAAAATATATTTCATCTTAGTTTTCCACATCTCCATTAATTCAAAAATATTAAACAGATCAATAAGCCTCAAGATATTCATAACTCGTTTGAGAGTACATTTATCAATCATCCATCCAAGGATGGATGATCTAATTATCTACCTCACTAGTGAAAAACTTTTCTTTTTGGGATACAAAACACGCATGAATTCAACAAATTCTACATAATTAATCACCCATCATTTTGTTCAAAAGGGTGGAAAGTACATAAATTTCTTACAGAATTATCACAAAAATTAGGTACATCTCAAATACCAAATAGATAAATTCAGCTTAGCCGGGTTCTTCTCAATGCCTGTCATAAAAGGTTTTTCAATTTTTAATGGCCAAAGTCCAGTTGCATTCACTGCTTTGAAAAATAATTTCCAAATATTAGCCTTGAAAACTAGTTAGAACCGCTGTGCAAGACCATCAGAAATAGTAATGTATGCATTCAGCTTTCTGCAGCAAATTAAACCTCCTCTCAACCCCAAATCATTGCATAGCAGATAAGCATACAGGAATTTTTATATTAGGCAATTCCAAAGAAAGTTGTGCTCTTCAAGTTAGAATAGTCGTACAAGCAGGCTCATATTAAGCATCCTTAATGTACTCCCAAGCAAACCAGCTAGACAAAGTATCGTTCCAATCTCCGAATATCATACAAGCTATGTTCTTTCATCAATAAAATATATCCCTTCTAGCATTTTCCATCTCCATCAGACTGGCAAACTGTATCCATGCTTCCAATCTGCCTTGGGATTATTTCATCAGAATTAGAAAAAACATAAAAATTCAGGGTTGTTACGATATCTAAAAGTAAAGCAGGCTTCTGATCCAACAATGCGTACACAAAAAGCTAGACATTTGTTTTGACAACTATAATACAACTCACTTAGCTCTTCAATGCTATAGGTTTGCTAACCTTTTATCATACTTCACAATAGCACAGACTCGTAGAAGCATAAATAAACAATTTGCATACTAGTTTATAGCCATTAGACTCACCTAAAAAATTAGAAAACTTATCTGCAGAGCAATAAGTTTTCCAAGTAAATGCATATGAGAAACAGATCAGAGTTACTGAAAACAAGACAGCATTTATAATGTTCATTTTATCTCATAAATCAAGGTGAAAGCTCTTGAGGTCCCCACTAAGGATGAATCTAGAGCTCTGAGTTTTCAAGGAGAGGAATATGCACCAGCACCATGCATACGGCACTTCAAATAAACCATAAATGTGAAGCTGATTATAAGTTAAACATCAAACCTCCAGGTATAATATTGTCATTTGAAAGACAACAAAGGGCAACAGGACCTTCAGGATAAGATAACAGTACCCATTATTTTCTCCATCAAAATAACTGGCTTCATTATATGTATAACTCAAATGGTGTAGATTCAAAATTGCACAAGTCTAGATCTTAAAACTTTGGCAAAGGGCCACATTATTAAGAAAACCAGGACATAACTTTTATAGGGAGAAATTAATACTCATCAAAAAAAACTGTCAATTTAAGCACAAGGTATTAACCTCAACTAAATTTTTAGAGATATTAACAGTACACCTTAGCAAGGTCAATCTCATATTCAAACCAAACAGGAAGTCATGCCAAAAATATAAAATGGAACAATTGGTAGTAGCTTATGCAAATTAACTCTAGAGATCATATTATATATTTGATGTACAACTTCACTCAATTGACTTGCTTACATAGAGAAACCTTACTACATTTGTTTAGAGCCATAAAACACACCTTTACATTTCCTTTCAAATACTAATCAGATAATCTAGTACCTTATAGTAAGATTTTTATACTTTATAAACAATGTCTGCAATCAAAGACAGGACATTAATTCACACATCATTGAGATACATCATACAATTAACACGAACTTTCAACATGGGAACCTAGGAGATCTTGAAGCGTAATACCTTTGAAAATTGGAGGCTTTTCATGTTTCATTTTCCTGTCGTCATCAATTTGCAACTCACTTTCATCATCATTGGTTTCTTCCCTTTCCTCATTTCCTATATCACTCTCACTAGCTGTTTCCCACTCAGAATCATCACCCTCTCTACCATATGCTTCACCCCTTTCACCATCATAATGAACACCCCCGTGCTTCAAAGCTGCTTCTTTAAACAACCATGCAGAATGCATCTGTTTCTTCACCAAACGTTCTGCATAGTCAGGAACCTTATTTTGCCTCAGGCAGAGATCAGCATCTGTTGACTGGGAACATTCGTTGATAAACAATATAGCATCTAACAAGCTTTCTTTGGCCAACCCCAGCATATCATAAGCTTGGGCTCTCCTCCACAAGCTCTTTGCATGACGATTAACAGGGTTATGGAGACACAAGGAACGTGTTGCATCACTAATTGCTGATAAAGGTTCTTGCAAGAGGAGATAGCATTGCGCTCGGTTGCTATAAAGGACTAATCTTTCTTTTTTAGACCTCATGGGACACAAAGCCAGTGCCTCAGTGTACTTTGAGGCTGCACCTGCAATATCTCCTGAGGAAAACAGAGAATTTCCTTCAAGCTTTACCACAAGTGCTGCTGCTTGTTTTATGTGCAGATCTTCTTTAGGCATATTTTTCTCCCATTTTTGTCTTTGCCGCATATTAGCCAGTTCATCTAGGAGCACTTTTGTATGGGAAGTGAGCATTGTACGAAGAGATACTTGTGATGAATTACAATCCTGAAGAAGAACATTTGTTATTGACTCCCCAAGCTTTTTATGGTCTCCCAAACTTGATAATTCTGTTAAATCCACAAGGGCTGGTGCTGCCTTTTCCATGACCTGACAATGTTGTATAAGGCATCAGTCTAGAGAAAAGAATAGTCAGGTTTTCTTACTTGACACTAACTTGATTTATAAAATTTGAGTGGGTATAAGGGAGAAAATATTATGGGAAAAAGAACAGAAGAATGAGAAGGTTGGAAATACTCAAGGTTGCAATAAAGAAATTTTTGGTCTGTGAAGCGTACTTTTCTTCCAGTTAATAAAAAGTGCATTCATGAATACAGTATCACAAATAAATAACTGTAGTAGCAGGTATATTCAATGAGCACGCAACTGCTTGTTCATTTGTGCTATTCAACAACAATTCCCAAATCTTGATTATTCAAAATTCACCCCCCGCACCCTCCCCTCCAAACAGGAGTTGTCCTTCCATTATGGATTCTGATTATCAAAATTGCCCAAGATTCATTGTTGATGAGAAGTCATCAAAGTTATATTTCTAGGATTGAGAGGACATCCTCCAAGAATAACACAAACTTGTCCACTGAAGAAGATAAGCATAAAATGGATTTAAAATACTATGCCCTAAAAACACAATAAATCAATAGTCCGGAACTTAAAAAGCAAATGCAACAACCAAAGTTCTTATGCAATGGGCACCCTGATCCTCCCAAATCTGATGAGCATAGAATATATCACGTGAATCTGTGCTATTCAACAATGTATAGACTGCGAATATCCTATACAATTTTCCAAAAACTTCAATTCCAGTAGCTCCATCTAAAGATATTCAGTATAATACTATGTGAGGCTACTGCCCAAGTTCACTTTCACTAAACAATTCTAACAAAATTAAGACTAAATTTCTACAGAAAATCATGATAATTATTGGCGCATTTCACTACCTAAAGACAACCATGCATTGTATAACCAACACAAGGTGCAGAAACCACCAAAATCTGTGTATGACATTGGCCAAGATACCTCGCAGAAAGTAACACTAACAGCAACTGACTGTAATGCTATTGATGTTGGATATTGGTTGAGAACACCAAAGCAGATCTGGCCCGAAGGGATTCATAATTAATAATTATCAGTGGGTTTTTGTCAATTATTCCATTAACAGTGAGCTTTCCTTCTGTGTTGAACTATTACAAATCATAAAAGAGTTTGCTCAGAAATTGAGACTAACAGCAAAAATATCAGACATGAATCATGCAACAGTGGTTGTTTGACACTTAACAAAGTCTCTGACTCTATAGTCACAATCAGTGTGAACATAATGCATTTAGATCTGCAGAGATCACTACATAATCTAAATTAAATACTATAAATCTAAATTGCTTTATTGTTGTCATTTGATTTCTTTGAAAGCCTTGACAAGAACTTGGATCTACTGATTAGAGAAACCTCAATATCGATTTTCACCAATGCTAAAGAATTTGTTGTAATTTTCGTTCTTGTATTTTTGGGGGATCATTCTCCAGTACTTATTAATTATTACTGTTGTACTCTCTAAGAGTATATTATTATGGTGCAATGGTGCCGTCCTCAAGCATGGATATATGAAAAACTCTCTATGCATGCAGCCTTAACTAAAAGATTCTCAAAGCATTAGTTGATCAAGACTACAATCCCACAAAAGATTGATCATCAGATGTTCTTAGTCCCAAAGAATTATTAAGCTCTCTCACCCCACAATGCATTGATAAGTAAGGTTGAGATTGTTAAGTCCTAAAACTACACAGGGTGCTACTCACAAGAAGATCTAGACCTCCAAGACAATGATTTTGTTGAGTCCTTGGATGACTCAAAACATTATTTAATGAATCCTTTGAGTCTCTTAATGCGCTGTGATTTTTGTGACTTGGTCATTACTGATTGAGTTTGACAAAACCTGTCAGCAGATTGAGATAACTTAGCATCTGAATATTTAAAAGCATCAGGACATTTACCCTTTCAAATTGATTGGTATGGAGGTGAAGACGCAGCTAACACAAAGGTTTAAGTTGCATTTCTGGTGCTTCTACCTTGAGAGGTTCAAGTATAATGCAGTACTTCTGTACTCTGTCAGAAGGTAATGGATAATGGCAATGTACAATGCACTGACACTGTCACTGAAAATGAAATTTCACTTTCAGTTATCCTGAACATTGCTAGGGCCAACCTATAAGGGGAAAAAAAATGAATAACAGCATATATTCAATATGCTTATGATATTCAGCAACAAAAAATGTAACTAATAGTACAGAATCCAGTGTTATCCACGTATGCATCCCAAGCATAATTTGACCCCTCAGAAACTCTGAAATGCATCCCCTAGCTGTCCCATTGTATTAATGTTTCAGTTTTGATAATTTTATTGACTTCTACTCATGTGAAATCTCAATTCGAATTATTTAACAAAAACATTATATATTAAGGTTCTAAATGCATATAAGTGTGCTGTCTCTATGTTTTAATATTATTAAATTTTTGCTTACTTTTATGTAGCCTCCCCAAAGTAAGATGTTGAGGCTAACGAGCCAACACAAATTGATAAGGATCAAGTTGTATGTACAAGGTCGATAGCAGTCCAATTGTGGAATTAGATGAGTCTAGCAATTCCAACAATGAGCAGCATTCGATGACATTTGCATCAAACAATGAGTGAGATTAGCTATTGTATTACACTTTGTAGCTTGAACTTAATGATATGATTACCACGCAACAAACGCTTGCCATTGCTCATCAGATCAAGTGATTGTCAAATTGTAAAAAAGTGTATAAATTTCAGCTTGTTTCACTCATATTGTTTACATAAATGATGAGCTGTAATGTGATTTACTGTTTTTCATATTGAATTTTCAAATAATAATTTATTTTATTTATTTTATTAGTTGTCCATCACTGTCCCCTAAAACCAGTCCCTGCATCCCCAAATCCCCTGAACTCAGAGACACATCAGTTTTCCTACTTCTGTCAATGACAACTAGAATAAAAGTTAACCTAGATCAAAATCATTTTCCATGTTTGAAACATATATTTTGGTTTCCCAATTTATCCAGACAAAGTCATCAGTCATTTTTCTCATATTATATGAGTCGGTGGCTAAATTGTTTTGCCACATATGTGCTCACATAAAAAGGTTAAATTATTTTCCATGTTCCAACAATTTTCTGTAACTCTCTAACTTTTATCCAAACTATTAACTATTTTCTCATAGTCCGTAAATTTTCAGCCATACCATGTTGCCAAATATACTCATTTTTATCATGTGTCCTCTTCGGTCTACATGCACCCATAATTTGCATTAGAATTTCTATTTCTGTTGAGCCTTCATGAAAAATGTCCCAACCGCATAAAAGGACAATTTATCATTTGGGTTTTCATATAATATGCAATTTAATTGTGCATCTATATCTGACTCCTTACTAGTTGGAATACTGTATAGGGAAAAATTGGTATGTCATCTCACATCTTCATATTTTGGTCTTCTCTTAGTTCCTTTAGCCTGTGTTTCTTTCAGAATGTTTGTGGCTACTATGTGAAACATCAATCAGATTATAAGGATAGAAAGAAGATTTGCCCATATGCCACAATACCCACAGTAGACAACTAACTTGAAGCAAGTCAAGCAAAAAAATCAGGACAAAACAGCAAGAAAATACTAAAATAGTGAGAAACTGTGTAACCAGCTCTTGAAATGAAATGTTTCTTAGTTCCAATTCTAACAAACAAACAATTATGAGACTACAGATGTAGTGCATTCCTTTTAAGAACAAAGGGTTTAAAGTAACTCCAATAAAGCTATAAAAACCCATAAACCTTAAGAGAAATCAAAATCATTGGCAAAAGTCGGAAGAGTGATGAGAAAGACAGGCTATTAAAGCCAAAACCATTCAGTACTTGGATCTAAGGCTGGAGAGATTCTAGCAATGAGATTTGTGAGGTGTTGTGATGCTTCTCAGCATAATCCATTAACACTGTGTGGCTGTAAAAGTGTTGATCACTGCATGTCTCCAGCCAAGATCAATAGAAGGATGAATGCAATGGTTGAAGGACTAAGGCTTATGAATGGATTCTCCGCACAGAAGGTATTACAAATCTGCCAGTACAGCAAACCTAGGTGGCCAAATAAGGATTTAAAAACCAGTAGGATAGTTGATTTGTCCAAATAAATCAAGCACAGCTGCAGAGGTTCTTCAAGGGGTGAAAGAGATCTTTGTGAGAGACTGTAATTTTGAAAAGTCTGTCTTGGAAAAGAAAGAAAAAAATGTCAGAAAAAATGAATAAGACGGAATTCAAAATTTTCATTATTTTCTAGTTAAATAGGTCTTGAATTTATGAACTTCGCCAATTACAAACTACTAGTTCTTAATGTGCAAAAAAAGGGTGAAATAAGAGACACTAAAAGAACCTGCCTTATGCCGAGTATTTGCATCCTGAAGCAACCAAAGAAGGCAGTCCACTGCCATGTATTGCCAGTCATCTGAGGAGCGTGCAATATTACAAAGTGCTTCAATAATGCTGGGACAATTTGCCACAGGCAAACGGCCCAGTTTATGATGACAAATAGTCCGTAACAATCCAATACCAGCTGGTGAACTCTCATTTACAAGGCCACCCCACATTCCAGGTAATTTACTAAGAAAATCTGGTTTGCAAATGATGGAAAGGAACTCTGCTTTAAAGGCAAAACAATTTATAAGCTGAAGTGACCAACACTGAAGCTGGCTGGCCCATTCTTCAGCCTTCCGTGACTCCATTTCCAAACCACCCATGCCACGTGTAAGGAGGTCACAATGGTAGCTAAGTCGCCTATCTGGGAACTGGTAAAAATGTGTGTACACAATTTCAAGGGAACTTAGTGCCAGCTGCATAGAGATCTCAAGGACTTCTCCCTGACTTGCAACAGAAGGAAATGTACTGTCATATGTGGCCAAGTGACCCAGTGCTCGCACTGCTACTCTTTGTTCCACCCAGGTCAACCTTCCACTTAAAAGTTCCACCAGTGGAGTGATAACTCCTGCCTGCACAGCCCGCTCGGCAAACTCCTCAATGTTCATTGTGTATGACCCAATGATGTGGGCTGCATAGTATGGAATATATATGTTTTGATCATGAGCAAGCCACCGCCGATTCTTTAAACCTTTTAATATAAGAGCTGACATGCACTCGAAAATACCCAAGTCAATGAACTCGGGATCATTAGGATGTGCCATAGCAGTGTTCCACAGTCCACTAATGGCAAGAACCTGACCTTCATCATCTTGAGAGGGTAGGTCTTTAAAAAAATTCAAAATACTTGTCCGCCGTTTGCTTGGATTTGCCTCTTTCATGACACAAAAGAAACATCCCGGATATTGGCAGTCGAGATGATTTTTGTCCATGCTTCACCAGCTGAGAAGATGAACAAACAACATGACCAAAGAGACTTTTGTAAGCTCCAAGGAACCTTTACAATTAAGCTACCGAGTTTCCCACATGTAATACCTGACACCACAACATAAAAAGATATTGTCATCAGGTTATTTACAAAAAAGTGCATACCAGGAAACACGTTTATGCAATGTCAACAAAAACAGATGCCAAGAATACAAAGATGAGATATGTTGAGACAAAACATCATCCCTTCTACAAAATTGATCACACAGGAATTCTTACCAACTACTGCTTGAAGAGGAAATTAATAAACCTCACAAACCATCATCCATGTCTCGCCTTTTACAACAGAATATCCACAATCAACTAACAAATCATTGACCACAATAGACTGGCACTAGTCTATGCAATCAAGAAAATAACTTTTGCCTCATTACGGATCGTCCAAATCAAAGTAACAAGAATCGGAATCGGATCGGAATCGGCAAGGCCGAATCAAATCGTGAATCGGCCATGAATCGGAATCGAATCGGCCATGAATCGGAAAATTTAAAAAACCCTTGAAATTTAGTGAGTAACTTATTTCATAAACCCTTTATCGCTGATTCGATTCACCGATTCACAAAAAATCGTTTGGCTTGAATCGAATCGCCGAATCGCGTGAATCGCATGAATCGCCGTGATTCTTGGAACTATGGTCCAAATACAATGGAAAAATATAAGCCTGTTGAATACATAGAAATTCAAGGTCACCATTTTATCTTGGGGTTGTTCCGCAAATACAGTTTGCCTATCTGATTGCTGAAACACATGCTTTTTCTTGTTATAACAGTGTTGGCTTACTACTAAGTTTAAAAGCTCTTCCTGCAATATGCCTAGATGCTGGGAAATTGTCTACATATCATTTCTGGTCTGAAAATCAAAATCATGCACTGTTTTCCTAAAAGTTTTTGATGTGTGTGTGTTATGTAGTCAATTAGATACCTGATACTCTTGGTAATATATAGTTAGCTACATTTCAAACCAAACAGGTGATGATGAGAGTCTGAGACACTTCAATTTTTTGTCTTTGCAGACAATATTTTTACTGTTTGAGATCCACATTGTTTTCATTTAACTCAGCATTTGGACAAAATTATTAATAATGAACTATTATTTCCAATATGTTTAGAATAGATTTCCCTTTCGCAGAATGCATTGATGTCACAGAAATGCATTGGATCTCACATTCTTTGTGCCAATTGTTGGCCATACCATGCAGAGCAACATTTATATCATGCGCACTATCTATCAGAATTATATACATCCACACAATATATCAGAATTCACAACCATCACCGGGAAGAAATAATACTAATGCTCCCACTTTATGAACTTAATGGGATATTATGTGTGTGCACGCGTGCACATGCATTATGTATGTGTGACATGCATGTTTATGTTTGCATTCATGCATATGCGCACATATGCATGCCAATTGAGAACCAAACAGATCAAGATTGAAGACTTCAAAGCTTTTAACAGCAAATAGTAAGCAAAAATCTATTTGAGATCCATTATTTTCAGCTACCTCAGCATTCAGACTGAATTATGAATAACAAATGCATCTGCATCTATTATTTCCAGCAAAATTAGAATGGGGTTTTTTCCATGTAGAGCAGATGTCAATTGGAGGGTCTTGGACATCACATCTTTTGTAATGTTCACATGAACATACATGTAGAGAGGCATTTGTATGTATTCACTAACACTGTCTCAAGCAAGTGTTAAGAAAAGTAACAATTGAAGATCCTACATTTGAAGCATTCATTTCTTATCATAATCAATAACCATATAAATTATCATAATAAATATAAACATATAAATGCACAAGCTATGATCAAAGAAGATGACAAGATGCAAGAAGCTTAAAATCATGAAGAACATTTATCAGAGACCATGAAGATCACTTCCAAAGAAATTGGCAATTGATGAGCAAGGAGGAGAATGTTGCTACAAATTTCCCAAGTAGCCAAGAAGGGCCAAAAGCAATCCAAAATAGAGAAACAAGTCAATGGCTGAATGTGCAGGCTAACATTGGACCATGGTTTCCAATAAAAAGAATGGCATATGGAGAATTTACTTTGCTCATTCATACTCATTCATTCTAGATCATAATTAACACTCTTAAGGGGATTATTTTTCCTTCTTCGACATTATTATGATTGCATGAAACCACAGAAAACTTTGTATCAGTCATACATATCAATTATTTGACAAAGGATAGACATTCTTCATTGGATCCCCTCATATGCTCACGAATCAAAACCAACCCAAGATAGAAACAGGTTGGCTAACTAAATGTGCAGACTAAATTTGGAGCATAATTTCCAATAAAAAGAATGACACATGGAGGATATATTTTGCTAATTCATGATCATAATTCTAGATCTTGATCAACACTCTAAAGGGGTCATTCATCATGTTCATCATTATTATGATTACGTGGGACTTCATAAAACTTCTTATCAAATGTATAACATGGAAAAACGTTATTTATTTGATAATCACATATGTTCAACATCCATATCAACTTTCATGGTCAAGACTCATGACACCTCTTCTTTTGGAAAATAGAAAGAGAGGAGAAAAAAAGGTTGCACTTCAAGAACTCGCAGCTACGTGATGGCAATTTTTTGTTAATTGCTCCTCCTTTGGCTTCATTTCTGTTTCTTTTCAATGTTTCCTGCCATAGACATCATCTAGAATCAGTTCCACATACCCTTAACTCCACAGCATTACACAATTGCATCCCATAAACTATAGCCTACTAAAAGTCTGAATACCAAAATCTTAGCCATTGAAAAATCATTTGTTATGCCTCCACTATAATGAAATTTCAGCTCTGCCAAATATTTGTAAGATCAAAAATAGAATACTTTGCCATTCTTACATTAGATTGCTCCACCGGCTTATAGTCATGTTCTAGGTATCATTTGGCCAATTAGGAGTGTGAATTCATCTTAGTAAACTTTGCCCATATCAAAGATGAACCGTCACCATTTTTTGTTACCAACCTTCACCTAAAAGTTGAAGTCATCATTCCTCGTGGACAACAATGCCCCTAATGCCAGTGTCCCAGTTTATGCAAACCTAGTGCCCAAACCTCCAAAACCATAAATCGTTACCCAGTAAGTTCTCTGATGAATTCGTGACCTAAAACACTTTGTTTGTGTACTGGAAAACCCCAATTTCTCATCTCTCTTGCTCATTCTATCTTGCATCCCTCCAAAAACAGCCTCCATGGCATTGGTACTAAGTTTTCAAATCGCTCCTGTCTCCCAACCATCCTACATTACTAAAACCTGCAAACTTTCAATCAATGAAGCTCTAACTTATTCTCCTTTCCTCCTCATCTTAGAAGACATAGAACATCCTAAAACCATCCTCTCTTATAGCCACTTGGCTGCCTCAATATTTCCAACTCCCTATCTTCTTCATTGCACAAAAACACACCACATTACCATATAATACGCACTCAAAATTACCACCAATATCAGATCAGTCCCACCTCCCAACCATCCTACATTACTAAAATCTGCAAACTTTCAATCAATGAAGCTCTAACTTATTCCCCCTTCCTAAAACCATCCTCTCTTATAGCCACTAGGATTTCTATCTAAGATACCCCATACAAATCATTCTCGGTGCAAAAGTCTACTCCTAATTTCACTATTATTACAGATCCAAAAAAACCTCTTTTATCAGCCACTTGGCTGCCTCGATATTTCCAACTCCTTATCTTCTCCATTGCACAAACACACACCACATTAACATATAATACAGGCACAAAATTACCATGCATATCCTCCAGGAGTTATTTGGTAGCTACAAAACCCTCTGCTGACCAACATAAACCCATATTTAGGGATCACGCAAACCCCAACTTTTTGTGGTGTTATGGAGGCTAAAACATGCCAAACAGGGGTAACTGAGGCAACCTTTCAAAAACACTGATGTCATTTTTCTTCCCTTTCCCAACTTTGGACAAGTGTAGCGAACAATTGATGAAGACTTTTTCACATTTTGCACAAGTCAAAGATCTCATAAAAATTAGGCAAGCAGCTCTCAGAAGTCTTAAAACAATCAGAGCAAGGGAAACCAATATCTGAGAAAAATGCCTACACTAAAGGACAGGACAGGAGCATAGACAATATATTTTCAATTCTCACATCCTTAAGAAGCAGAGTTAGCTGAAACTATTAGGCACCCTTTCTCCAGCCTTTCCAAATTTATTTTTGGCATCAGAGTTCACATTGAACAATATATTTTAAGTTTGTTTCTGGTTTTCTATAACTTAATCAAGTTCAAGCTTCATTCCTACCTCTAGTAATTATCTATACTTTGAATAGATCTGGTTAGGACATGTTTAACTCAATATTATGCAAAACTTGACACCCTTTACACAATAATCACATTAGAAAGTGAATGTACTCTTAAAATAGAATCAGGATGTTAAGATTTGTTCTTTTGGAAACACTTTTATCTTTGCATGACAGCATAGCCATCATTTGGCTCTTAGTACTCTAGAAGAAAATTTCACAATATTCTGCTATATCTTATTCATAAATTATATGCCAAATAGTATTTTTTAGATGGTTCTGCTTGCTTGCTTTTATGACTATTAAATGGAGATCCTGAAATGAAATCACTGATCACACAATCTCTTAATCTGCAGTCCGTATTTTCTCAAAGTTACAATCCAAACACTGCTCAAATCGCACAATCCTGGGCAATAAATATTGGCAACCATTAAGATGGAGTTAACAGCAGAAGGAGATCTAAGCAAACATGATAACAAAAAGCACAAATGAGATGTATAATAATGAGACTCATCACAAAATCTCTTATCTGCAGTCTAAAACCTCTCATATTTGAACCCTTACAAATTAACAATCCAAACACTGCTTAAATCACACAATCATGGCAAATAGATATGGGCAACCATTAAATTCAAAGAATGTTGCTAAGTTAGCAGCAAAAGGAGACCTAATGAGAGCATGATAGCAGAAGCACAAATGAGCTGTATAGAAATAAGATCTATCCACAATCTCTTATCAGTGCCCTGTAGTTTCAAATTTGAACCCTTACAATCCTAACACTACTCAAATCACACAATCTTGGGCAACAGATATTGGCAACCATTAAAACAAAAGATAAATTAATAGCAGACAAAGATCCAATGAGAAAATGATAACAGAAGCACAAATTAACTGTAAACTATTGAGATTTATCACAGAATCTCTTATCTGCAGTCTGAAGTTTCTTGAATTTGAACCCTATCCAAACACTGTTAAAAATTCAAATCACATAATAGTGGACAATAGATACTTGCAACCCATAAATTGCAGAAATGTTGACAAGATAATAGCAGCAGGAGAGCTAATGAGTGATAACATAAGCGCAAACGAGCTGTATAATAATGACATTATGTCTTATCCAATGACCACAACTTCTAAACTCTAATGATTGAAGGGCAGTGAAGAATACCAAAGAAAAAGTAAATATCTGATGTAATTAGAAAAGATCATAGAACAGTATGTTATATCCCATATCCACTTTTATTCTCTGTATAATATTAGCTTCTATAAAATTTGAGCACCAAATTCATGATGCAACAAGACCTGTAGAGAAACTCACTTACAGATGACAAAATAAAAATAGTAAAACATACATTATACACAACCATAAATTACAACAAATTCCAACTCCTCTATGACTTGTCACAATGCAAAAATTTGATAAATGCTTAAATACTTTTTCTAGGTCAAATTTTTGGTAAAGAATTAAATGCTTTTTCATAGGTCCTCAGTCATTATAGGATGACAGTAGCAGTGATCAAATGATATCCGTATTACTCACAAAATCATTACATGATAGAAGAGCGTCAAGAATTATTATTGAATTGTTCCAATATTAGAATGGTGTGGAATAGTTATTTTAATACAGATTAAAACATTATTATGTGAAAGACACCAATACCATGGACAGTACCAAATATTTTATTATGTTGATGTTTTTAGCTTCAGCGGGATGAAGTAAGACAAATCAATTGAACACACATATATATTTATCCTTAGTATATGAGATATTATATGTGTACTCAATCAAATATAATATATATACTGAAGAAGTCCAAATATTACTTGTGGTTAATATATGTATGTGTATATATATGTATATATATGTATGTATATATATGTATGTGTATATATATGTATATATATATATATATATATATATATGTGTGTGTGTGTGTGTGTGTGTGTGTGTGTATTATTGAAAGTGCTTATCCATAATATGAAACCAATCACATTAATGAAAGTAAGCAAACAAATATAATTAGTTGACCGTATTGATCGAGCGGTATTATTAAATGAGATTTGTTTGTTTTAATGGAAGTCGTGACCCACAATGAATTGCGACCCCTTCATCCACGGTGGATTACTTATAACCACTCTTACTGCAGACAAGACCGCCAAACACATCAATCAAACAGTCTTCTAAGGTATTGTGTTTGCATCAGTATTTCTATATTCCAAGTCTTCTATGTGATTCACTTTCTGCTCGACGGTAGTTATAAAATCTGTCTAATCTACAAATAAGTATAAAGAGTATACAATAATTGTGAAGCTTAATATACAAGGATAATCTGAACCAATTGTGAGGTTCTGAAATAATTGCTAAGGCAATTTCAGTATAACTTATCAACTATAATATTAAACAGAGAATATAAATATTGTACAAAATCTGATCAATCCATTTTAACAGATTACCTAAATAGAAAATGATATAAGTTAGTAGACTTAAAACATCGTATAGAATATTAACTGATTATTAGCTTCATCAACACTATTTGGCAAGAGTTGGTCCAGAATAAAATAACATGTGTGCTGAACTGCCTACAGGAAAACATGGAAAGGATGCAGATTCTCCATGGTCCTATGACTATCATTGAATATCCCAATGCCAAAGATCATTGTGTAGGTATGTACGAGTCAACGTGAGCTCCTGATGATAAATGATCAGCAACTGGGCTTATGTATATTAATTCCTTTAACTAGTTTCATCAAAGAGATAAAAAGGATCATTTCAAATAGTGTTGATTGTCTCAAGAAAAGACTAGTATTGATATCATTATGTAATTTGATATATGTAAATATTGATTTCATTAAATAAAATATCTAATTAAGAATAAATAGCACTGAAAGTTAAGCTATCCATGTGTAGCTCACTCAGAGTTTATAAATTATTAATCCAAATAAATCTATTGAAAATCCATATAGAAATGTATCATTAAGTAATAGTTACCATGTGAGCACATTTAGAAAGCAATTATTTGAGCAACCTGGGAAGTGAAGCAGAATCAGTTGGAGTGTCGGAAGAAAAACAAACAAAAGGAGGAAATATGACACAGCAGGAGATTAAAACATTGGGACTGTCTTGGAGATTTGTATATGAAAGGGAGAGCCTTCGTTTAAGTAATTGCCTGGTGCCCCTTCCACATTAAGCGTCATAGGAATTCTTGTATAAGCTCTTACAAGTTGTCCATTTTTCTTGTGTTTGCCAAGAGCCTCATTCATGGTAAAAATGTCAACCGATAGAGGGGGGTTTTGTGTATCACCCATTTGAATTTTCAAGCAATAGCAAAAAGCTACTACTACCCATTGATATCACTGCTTAAGGTTTCAGTGCCATCAAGGGCCTTCTGGTAACAAAGTCAGTAGGGCAAAAAGGGCAAGTCACAAAATATTGGGTGTTAAAGATAGTGTTGCTGCCAGATAGAGATGCACGGGATGAGAGAGGTGGCTAAGTTCATAGTGTGATGACATGGCCCCATGAGCTGTTAAGTTGGCATCATTGAAAGTCTTCTCAGCTGCATTGGGTGGTTGTGTTCTAGATGTTACATTGTGGCGTGAGTTCTCTTTCATGCCCAACGGTGACCGTTTATGTTCCATTAAATATTTATTTTGTGTGCTGCTTCATTACTCTTGTAATGGCTGTCACTTGAGCATGGAGGCGTCAGTTCAGTTTTGCCAGCTCTCATGTTCTCTTATTTCCAATAGAACTATATTATTGTGGATGGTTTCTGTATATGATTTTAGTTGAGAGTCTTCACTTTTGTGGAAGTTCTACGTGTGCCTCTTAGTGTGTGTCATCTGCAATCAAAATATTTTTAATTGGTAATGCATTTGAAGTTTCTGAGATCAAGTTTATGATCATAAGAAAGTTTTGTCTCTGCATCTCACATTTGATTCTTCATATTGACTGTGGTCAGTAAGAACTGAGTTTTATTAAAAAAATTATCACATTTGTTTATTATTGAGTTTATGTCTGAGAAGACATGTGTATCGTTTATCATTATCAGTTGGTTATTTTAATTTCTGATCACTGATTGATCATAGAATATCGAAATATTCAAATGATGGCAAAGATGTTGTAATTTTGATTTTTCAAAAGCTGAATAAAGGATCTATCTTTCTGTGGGCTGGGTTGTTTCCGTCGGTGAAGAGGCTTTTTCCCAGGAGAATAATTGTGTCATTTGTTATTGTATTTCTGATTATTGCATTCTCATATTCTTGTTTGAAAACTAAACATGGTATCAAAGCAGGTTTAAGGAAATGATCCAAACAGAATAGGAAACTTGGATTCTATAAGATTTGTGATAGGTGTAAAATATGGTATTAGATGGATTATTGAATACTGAGAAATTCTTGCCAATTGTGTGCTGATGGAAATTTAAGAGAGAATGTATTCAAATTGTCATTGAAATAAGGATTTTTGAAGAGGAAGAAATGAAATTAAGAAGGAGATTATTCGGCTGCAGAAATCAGATTCAGAGGGAGCTTGAATCGCAGATGTAGAATGTCAAGTCCTTTGCAGAGGATCAGCAAGCTTGTGTAGTGAAATGTCCCTTTTCTGATTTTTGTATGATATTTCCAACCTCTAATCAGATTTTCAAGATCAAACAACTAATATCACAAAGATCCACCAAATTTCTCAAGAAACCCCAAATCAGGTATGCCAAAAATTGTGCCAAAAGCTTCACAGCCTCACCTATTATTAATAAATCTGGAAGTGGACATTTTTACAGAAATTTCAGCAGCATAACAACTTACAAAATGACATTTCCAGATCCGTATAGCCTTTACACAACAGTTCTCAAATGTAGGACAAAAACTATGCTCATCGGGATCCCGAAATTAACACAAAAATGCCCAGAAACACCACAAAAACACTAATAATCTATCTCAGAAGTTTAATCACGTCCCAATACATATATTCAGCTCTATTTTAAAACCTTAAATTCTGAAATACAGCAGCAACCCAAACTGATATGAAATACTCAACTGAAAACACCAAACTCATACAAAAAAACACACCCGAAAACCCACAAATCTGCACTGTTCAGCACAAAGGCAAACTCTGTATGAGTATGCACATGGAATGGCTTCAAACTCCCGTCCTTAGCCTTCTTGGAAACCTGCAAACTCCCGTTCTTGGGTCTCCCTGGAAACCTGCAAACTCCCGTTCTTGGGTCTCCTTCTCCACAGGTTTGGCAGCCTCTGAAGAATAACAAAGAATGAGCAAAAATCAAGTTCTGGCCTCTGCCCAAAATGTCTCCAAACCCCTTAAAAGAGGGCATAATTGTAACTCACGTCCAAGAGAGGTTAATGAAACATATTTTAATAATAATTTTCATTTATTAGTCCAACGGTTTCCAAAGATTAACCCCCTTTTTCCGAAACTTCACTTTCTTGGGCCTGCCTGCCTTAGCAAAGATTATTATTTTTTAATTATTTGAAAAGGGGACATGACAAGTCCTCCCCTCCCAAACATTGCTTGTCCTCAAGCAATGGCTAAACAATAAACCAATCAATCCACCTGGATCCCAAATGTAGTCATGAACAATACTACTACCAATTAACACAGGCTCCTGCAATATCCTCTGCAATATGACCAAGAGGAATCCATAATCAAACTGACAATTATAGCTCAACCAAACTCCAAAATCACAACTTCCACAGTCAGAAACCCACGAGAGACAAACTCTTAGAACATCAAAACCCAAGTAAAGTGGACTACCAACACAGTAAATACCATCAATGCATTCCGCTGGCCTATATGGAATGTACAATCCAACTCTGCAACAATGGTGAATGCTCTCAAATGAAATTATACCAAGTATGGAGAATCCACACACTGTACAACTCCTGCAGTCAACACAACTCTGTAGATCATCGGCCACTGTCTCATAACCATAACTCCCATGCACCCCTGACGGTGAAAAGCCATCACAAGATAAACAACAAGAAATGGAACCCAAACCAAATTTTCCTGCCATCAACTCCTCAACACAAGGATCAATTGCTAACTGATGTACGTACCCTGCAATATAATGTTGATTAAAAAAACCAACCTCAGTCAATAGCTCACCATGAACAAGTGATATAACCCACTGTGACTGATCACTAGCTAAGTCAGGAGATGTCATAGCCAAAGGAGTAGAATCAATAACAACACCTGCAGAAGCATCACTCCAAAACTCCTGCTCTAAGTCATGTATTATCAAGCTATCAACTGCAGGACCTATCGCCATGTCGTGCCCATCACAACTCTCATCCCGAGGCATCAAACTATTCCATAACTGATGATAAGCACTAGGAACCAAAGTACATCTTTGTATCATAATCTCATCAACATGGTCATCAAAGGTAAATTGATGAGTGTACCTCACAGTGTAATGCCGATAGAATGCGCCAATCTCAGTCAGTGGCTCAGACTGTAATCCAGATGAAACTAACTGCAATTGATCATTAACCATGTTGGAACTGACTACTACCTCCAAAGATATCACCAAGGGAGTAGTATTACTAGCAGGAACCATGCCAACTGTCGACTCACCAACATCACACACGATCTTTGATACATCTCTAGTCTCTGTGCCATCAGTACTAGAGGCCACCACCATGTCAGGCATACAACAATCTGCTACAACACCCAACTCAACTGAACCTGACTCTAGTGGGAATGAACCTAATATGCCAATGTTAGTATCAAGGATGGATGCATCCCCATCTCCACTGTCTCCGACAATCTCGGCCATGGTAATCCTCGGATCACCAAACACCACAGCTTGTGACTGTATAGAATCAGGTAAAGACTGTAGTCACTCTAACTCCATGGTCACCTTAGCCAAATGAAACTGTGACTCCTTGAAAGCCAACCGTGTACTCTCAAGAATCTCAGAAGTCACCTCAAGCTGCTCAGTAAGCTCACTCACCTCATCTTCCTTGGCCAACAATGCATCATATGCTGTACTGCCCCACTCCATAAGATAATCTCTGTCGGCTACCAACTGCATATAATTCTGTCTCAAAATTCGAATAGCCTCCCATAAAGAGTGGATCTCTGTCAAGGAAAGATAACTGCCTTCCTGCTCATCACTAGTAGGAGAACCCCATCCATAAACTGCTAACAACTGACGAGCAGCATCGAAATGCTGGCAAGTGATAGCAATGTCTCGGTCACTAACTCTCAACTGATTAGACACATGATGGCACTGGCTTGACTGTCTCCTACAAACCTCCTCTGATGCACTGTCTAAAGGAGTATCCTCAAAGTTACTAGTCTCTAGAGTATTACCATCCATATCCTGTGAATCAAATCTAAAGCTCATATCAACATACGGAGTATCAAAAACATTAGCATTGCTGTCCAACTCCTCTATACCCAAGGAAACTAAGTCTTCAAAACTGCCCACTGCATCCTCCTGGATGTCATCAATGCCAATATGATCCTGGGACTCATCTATACACACTGCCAAATATGAAATATCATCAACACATTCTAGCAAGTATAGTCGACTGGATATATGAACAAAGCCCAACATCGGTGTATAAAAACTAATACCAACATCGGACAAGATACTGGCACAAGAAAAGACAACACTGTGTAATCTGCTAATCAAATCCATGATAGCACCCAAACAAACACTGCTACCAAAAAGTGTTAAAGATCTCCAGTCAACTGAATCCCAAACGCCAATATAACAATCTCGAGTCCATATCCGTAAACTAGAATCAACTGGTAACTCAAGAAAACTCCTCACCTGAGTAATATGACCAATACCAACTAACTCCACATACTTGTCATGATGAGATAATGAAGTCACAATACTATCTTTGTTCACCTTCAGCTGGCTGGACAAATCATGTGAAGTACTACCAGTCTCAACCTCATGTGATGAACCATCTAACTGTGCCTGGTACTCTTTCTCAGCAAAGTCATGAATGCTCAATGTCTGCTCATCTCTACCAGGTATCTCACCATCCTGCACAACAACATCCTCATAATCATCATCTGAACCCACTACACTGTAGTCACTGCCTGTTGTAACTATACCATCCTGAATACCTGTGGCATCACCCTTTGACGACATGTAAACAATTGTCTCAATTTGAGTATCAAGTTGACTGTTACTATCAATCTGTGTAATATCCTTTCCCACCACCTCCTGTGGCAGAGT
The DNA here is from genome assembly GCA_028749045.1 of Cupressus sempervirens. NCBI lineage: Eukaryota > Viridiplantae > Streptophyta > Pinopsida > Cupressales > Cupressaceae > Cupressus > Cupressus sempervirens. Next base: position 72,463,857 of record CM053792.1, on the reverse strand, counting down.
AGAATCTGTGACCTCTACCTGGCTATCAGCTAGTTTCTCAAACTCCTCATGCAAGTTCTTGAGAATTGTGTCATCTGTCTTGTGAGAAAATCTGCCAAATAGAAATCCAGTCAACTTATCCACCTTAGCTGGGTCGGACAACATGTCATTCATTATACGGTGGTGCTCAACCAACTGTTCAAACATGTCATGGCTTATTTTCATAAGTTTATCTCGAATGTCTAAATAACCATCCTTTCTACTGTTTTGACTCTGGATATCAATTGTCCAAGATCGTGTCCTCTGAGACTCTGTACTATACCTGTCCATTCTGGATAAAGTAGAGTGTAACCCCAATAGGATATAACTTCTTCAAACACCAAGAACTAACATGCAATGATTAGAAGTAGCATGCAACCATAGATTTTGACATGCAACTGATTAGAAGCAACATGCAACCACCAAATTCACCAAGAACTAACATGCAAATGATTAGAAGTAGCATGCAACCATAAATTTTGACATGCAGCTGATTAGAAGCAACATGCAATCATAAATTATGACATGCAAGATCTGGGTAGTTGTCAAAAATGCAAGATCTGGGTAGTTGTCAAAACTGACATGCAAAATCTGGGTAGTTGTCAAAACTGACATGCAAACTTTTACAACCACCAAATTCACCAAGAACTAACATGCAAATGATTAGAAGTAGCATGCAACCATAAATTTTGACATGCAACTGATTAGAAGCAACATGCAACCATAAATTATGACATGCAAGATTTGGGTAGTTCTCAAAACTGAAATGCAAGATCTGGGTAGTTGTCAAAACTGACATGCAACTTCTACAAACCCTCAGGCTGGCAAGATCATGGCTCTGATACCACTGAAATGTCCCTTTTCTGATTTTTGTATGATATTCCCAACCTCTAATCAAATTTTCAAGATCAAACAACTAATATCACAAAGATCCACCAAATTTCTCAAGAAACCCCAAATCGGGTATGCCAAAAATTGTGCCAAAAGCTTCACAGCTTCACCTATTATTAATAAATCTGGAAGTGGACATTTTTACAGAAATTTCAGTAGCATAACAGCTTACAAAATGACATTTCCAGATCCGTATAGCCTTTACACAACAGTTCTCAAATGTAGGACAAAAACTATGCTCATCGGGCTCCCGAAATTAACACAAAAATGCCCGGAAACACCACAAAAACACTAATAATCTATCTCAGAAGTTTAATCACATCCCAATACATATATTCAGCTCTATTTTAAAACCTTAAATTCTGAAATACAGCAGCAACCCAAACTGATATGAAATACTCAACTGAAAACACCAAACTCATACAAAAAAACACACCCGAAAACCCACAAATTTGCACTGTTCAGCACAAAGGCAAACTCTATATGAGCATGCACATGGAATGGCTTCAAACTCCCGTCCTTAGCCTTCTTGGAAACCTGCAAACTCCCGTTCTTGGGTCTCCTTCTCCACAGGTTTGGCAGCCTCTGAAGAATAACAAAGAATGAGCAAAAATCAAGTTCTGGCCTCTGCCCAAAATGCCTCCAAACCCCTTAAAAGAGGGCATAACTGTAACTCACGTCCAAGAGAGGTTAATGAAACATATTTTAATAATAATTTTCATTTATTAGTCCAACGGTTTCCAAAGATTAACCCCCTTTTTCCGAAACTTCACTTTCTTGGGCCTACTTGCCTTAGCAAAGATTATTATTTTTTAATTATTTGAAAAGGGGACATGACATGTAGCAGTGTGACTGCAAAGCTCATTGTTGGACAAACATTGGAGCCAATTTCATAATCAAAGCTATGAGAATGTTGCTCTTGTTAAGAGGGAGCCTTGGCTGAGAGGGAGTTTCAGCATTCAGATGATCTCTTATGTGCTTTAATGAGTTTTTCTTTGTGCAAGAGAAGTTCGAGGTGAAATCCCTTTTTCTACCCTTTGGGAGTAGCCGTGGTGAAATCATGTGTGTGACTCCGTGACTTCATTATTTTCTATTTTTTTTATTCACCCTCTAAGAGTAGCTATGGCAAATGTTGTTATCCGAGATAACAATATTATGTTGAGAAAACCTGTGCTGAGATTTTGTTATTGACACTTTTTGAGTTGCAGCTCTATTGTGATTGTCAGGTTGAGACGCAGTCATATATGATCTCTCTCTTGCTAAGAGAGAGTGTTAAAGATAGTGTAGCTGCGAGAGAGATCAAATTACCGAATCTTCTTAATCTTCTACGGGCTTTGACTTACATGGGTTGAGAGATGTAGTTAACTTCATCATGTGATGACATGGCCACATGACCTGTTGAGTTGGCATCATTGAAAATCTTCTCAGCTGTGTCAGGTGGTTGTGTTCAGCTGTTATAATGTGGTGTCAGTTCTCTTTCATGCCCGATGGTGACTGTTTATGCTCCATTAAATATTTATTTTGTGTGCCACTTCATTATTCTTGTAACGGCCGTCACTTGTGCATGGAGCCATCAGTTCAGTTTTGCCCGCTCTCATGTTCTCTTATTTCCAATAGAGCTCTATTATCGCGAATGGGTAGTGTATGCAATTTTGTTTAGAGAATTCATATTTATGGAAGTTCTGTGTGTGCCTGCGAGTGTGTGTCATCTGCAATCAAAGTACTTTTAATTGGTAATTCATTTGCAGTTTCTGAGATCAGAGTATATGATCATAGGAAAATTTCATCTCTGCAGTTCGCATTCTTCATATTGACTGTGGTCAGTCAGAACTGAGTTTTATTATATTTTATCACATCTGTTTAAATTTACATATTGAATTTATGTCTAAGAAGATACCTGTGTGTATCATATATCATTCTCAGTTGTTTATTTTAATATCTGATCACTGATCATAGGATATTGAAATCACCAAAGATGGCAGAGCTGTTTTTTTAATTGATTTTTCAAAAGCTGAGTAAAGGATCCATCTTTCTGTGTGCTGGGTTGTTTCCCTCGGTGAGGAGAGTGTTTATCAGGATTATAATTGTGTCCTTTGTTATTGTATTTCTGAGTATTGCATTCTTATATTCTGGTTTGAAAACTTAACATTGTGAGACCTCTCAGTGCAAATGGAGATATCAACCACACAATTATGTCACTGCTGGATATGACTTTAGATGCCACCACATGCATTTGGGACGGCCAAGCTGCCAGTTTAATCCTCATTCTGCATATTTTCACTCCATTGTTTCAATGTTATTTTTAAGAGAAAAAAATTGATAGTGTAGTGATTTTTCTGAAAAACGGGAAAAATTATTTACTAAAAACCCAAAGCCATTTTGAACAACCCAGCAATTTTTTCAATTAAAAAATCATTATTTTTCTGGGTTTTTTTTTCCATTTTCTATAGTTTGACCCACCTTTGACCAGTTTATTGAAAAACCCAGGCAGATCAGTATGAGTAAGGTGATGGGTGCCATGTACCAGCGGTTGACCACTTAATTTTCCTGAATTTAGCTATTACTTTTATGATTATATCATGATTTTGAATTTCCTATATTTAATTTTTGGCTTCAAGGCTGCCGGATTGAGGGTTGCTTGGCCGCAATATAGTTTAAAGATTCTAACACTCCAAAGAATTTAAATAAATTTACACCAACTGTTATTAGACTGATTTATGATGCCATCATCCCAGAATCTCACAGATGCAAACCAACACAGACCAGTGTCAATACTCAATCACACAGAAGGGTATGCACATATTGCCACATACATATCTGCCAACCAAGAAAATAAAAACTCTGCTATATTGTGTAAATGTATATAGAAATGCTGAAGGAACATACATTGCTTAGGTAGATGAGGTGATAAGAGCCAACAGATAATAATAGGGAGAAACTATTAAATTGACCTTTTAAACTCAGACCCACTGCTATAGGGGGGTTCATTTTACAAGATATTTTGAGATACTGGACCAATTGTGTATATTGATCGGCAGATTTCAATAGCGTTTTCCTCTGCACTTCTTTATTAGTTTTCTATAGACGGAGAGATGCTTGTACAGAGAGACACATGCTTTTGCAGATAACGAGAAAAAGAAGCAAATAGAAAACATGACATAAAATCTGTTGTATGGAGTATTTACTGGACATTACCTTTGCTATGAAATTGTGGGCTAAAACAGGGCTAAAATTATATTTGATGCCTATGGTGACCATGCACGATATTTGTAAACAGTGGAAAGGTTGTGATGTTAGAAGTTATGTCTTGTTTAAAACAACGCATTAAGAATACCAAATTCTCCTGAAATAGAATTGTGTCTTCAGCGGAGATCAAGTTGAACAACTCCCATGACTGCTCAACAACAATTGAAATGATACTGTCTACTGTCCACATCATGAAAATGATGAAACAATCTAAGAAGGAATGAACTGGAATATTCCTACCGAATCTAGGGGCTCCATTTTGAATAGCCTCCTGAATGTGACAAATACCAAATTCTCCTGAAATAGAATTGTATCTTCAGTGGATATCACATTGACCAACTCCATGACTTCTCAACAACAATTGAAACGATACTGTCCACATCATGAAAATGATGGAACGATCTAAGAATGAATGAATTGAAATGTTCCTACCGAATCTAGCGTCTCCATTTTGAATAGCCTCCTGAATGTGACAACAATGTGAATAATGTGAAGCCATGAACTTATTCCGTTGAGCTACTCCAAGCATATCCACTCCACAATGTGAGAACACGATAGAACGTGAAGTTCTGTAAATAGACCATCTCAGCAGAAAACGTAAAGTCCTATCTTCAAGTCCTAGCTGGTCCACGGAAATAAATATAATCTGCTACAAAGGATCAACAGAAAGAGCAGAGCTCTTCCCCGATCCACCATCCAAAGTTGCCCCGTAACACACAAGATCAAATTTTTATCCACAAAGTCTTAATCAAAAGGCCAAGCATCAACATTGTATCATTCATACTCCTAGGGTTCCAAAAGCGAATTCAGACACACGCTGAAACAGAAAACGATGAATCGATATACTGGGGCACAAAAGCATATTCCAAAAACAAAATCATATCATTTAACTATACATTAAACCCAGGCTTACAGCACCGCAGAAATCAGAGTATCTTGGTTATATAAAAACACAATAAAGCAGAGCACAGGCACAAGATCGATGCTGCGAAGAGCACATGAAGCGAGCACTTACACGAAATATTTGATTCGCAGCCGCGATACGCGTGGATCGAGCCCTTCGCCGCACAAACCCGAGATCTACAATATCAAAATATCCAGCTCCACACCACAACTACTCATTTACTCATTACTACAACCACATTCACACACCAGTTTTATTCATTTTAAGCATCCTCACTCCTTAATCGACGCCAGCTAGGGTTTCCGGTCCGGCAGGACCGCATGTTCGCATAAGATGACGTGCATAATCGACCAAAATTGACTGTACTTTCCAAAATCGACCGGACGTTTTGATTTGCAGCGAGTCTTCCGCGCTCAGGAGGTAATTAAGATGTTCAGTCCGAAAAGGCAGATGTAAAGAGGATCTTTGCTGTCTACGACATGCAATTTCAAATCCCAAATAAAGTAGATTCAAAAAAAACAAAAGCCGCCGCACGGTGGATGTCCCTTCCACTATTTGCAAATACCTCGCCTAGACTGTATTCATCCAATATTTTAATACTAATTATCGCTGTATACCAGGGTATTGTCCGACAGTGACGTGGAAACAATGGCGCCATGAAGAAAAAATTACTTCCATAGTCGCCAGCTTCACCTCGAGGCCTGTCTGAAATGCTGATGGGATCCCTACGCTCTACAGTTCATTTATTCGTCCCCATTCCCCATTCCTCTGTGTTTTTTTAGGTATATTCATTTATCCATTGAAGCGCATTGTTTTTAGCTCAGCACAGAAGTTAGCAAGCTTACATTATTTTACCAGTTAGGTAGTTTTGTTTCTCCTGGTATTAATCCGACTTCCTGAGAAGACGGTGTGGGCCCATTTTTGTGACCATTTTTGCGGCCATTGCCATGATTGTAGCCCGTGGCTATACAGACACGAAAATGCACTTCCTTTACCTTGCTTTTTCTAACTTTCAAAAAAAATTAACTAAGTACTCTCCTTCGTATGGAAGTGCATTTCCGTGGCTGTATAGACGTTGCCATGATTGTAAGGGTGATGTGCAGACATGCCATAAAAGGTAGTGGATGCTCTTTATGTCTTGCATGAAAGTCCAAAATTGGAGAGGGAAATGGTAAATTATGTTTGATTTATTTTTATTATTATTATTTTATATATTGAGAGGAAAGATGAACAGTTTTTATATTAAGATGTGTTTAATTTTTCAGTGTTAATATTTTATTTTCTGATTTATTATAGAGGTATTAGAATGTATTGGAAATTACACGAGAAAAATGGATAAAGTTGTTAATTTCTACAAACAAAATATAATGTAAGGAGGTGGAAGGAAGCAAAGGAGAAGTGCAATAGATACATGACAATATATAAAGTAATAGAGAAAATAATTTAAAATAAGAAAATTAAGATCGCATTCAAGAATTAAGAAAAAAAAAATGGAAAAATATATAAAATTAAATTAAATACAAAAGTAACAAATACATAAAAGAAACATGTGTAAACTAAAAATAAATATTTAAGTAATAAATATATAAGAGAAAGAAAAGGTCTGTGTACTTTTTCTTAAGGATGACAAAGAAAGAAATTTTTGGGAGGAGAGTGAAAAAGGGGGGAGACAAACAAGGAAGGGGAGAGATGAAAAAAATAAGGAGGGGTGTCGCACTAACAAGGGGGGAGTAAATGGCAAGTGAAGTGGTGGAGAGAGGTGGAGAAAAATGAACAAGTTAAAAGCGGATGTCATGAAACATGTGTGTGTGTGTGTGTGTGTGTGTGTGTGTGTGTGTTGTTAAGGTTTGACAAATTTGGAACAATATAAGAATAAGCAGTTATGGGCAAATGCACCAAGTTGTGGTGCCAAAAAGATGACATAGAACTTGGATTTTTACAATTTTAAAAGTTTGTGCGCACTTTAAGTTTTTATATATGGGTTGCAAACTCACAGCCCATTTCATTTCATGTTATTTGTTTTTGTTGTTACCTTCTTTCCCCTCAACAGCATGCACGCGGTTTGTAGAAGTTGAAGAATTTGCTCACTATCCTCCTTATTGTCAAAGATTAAGATCGGGATCACGTAGTATGTTTTCTACTCTTATTTTTGCATTGTTTTGTATATTTTTTAAGTTTTGTTTCAAATTGTTTATTTATTTCAAATGCAATTAGTTTCTTATCAGTAAATGTGAATAATCAACCACCAAATCCCCAGCCTGATCAACAAAATCAAAATGAAAACCCTCCACAAGATCAAAATGAACTTCCACAACCTCCACTGATTTAAAGACCTCCTCTTGGCACCCAAGACAATATAATGAATAAAATAGAAAGAGGGAAAAATAAATTAGAAGCAATCATTGGTAGGTTGAAAGCTTGTGGGATACTAATCCTATGAGAGCACAATCGGCATCCTCTCTTGAGTACATTATGAATCATGTAGCTTCTGTTAGTGGTCAGTTGGATATTTGGCATGTTAAGAGAAAAGAATAAAGAAGATATTATGCAAACAAATTATCCTATAAAGATGTAAGAAAAAAGGAAATAGCAAAAGGTAGCATATGTGCATTGTTTAAAAAACCTAGAGAATAAGACACTTATAAACATATAACTAAAAGGTTCCCCATCCATTGGTGCATACATGATGATATTATAAATAATTTTTGGGATAGATAGTGGATGATCTTTGATGCCCCTCCCTGCAATAATCACGAGGTTCCAATGTATTTCTTAAAGAAATTATATTGTGAACTTGTCCTTGGGGAGATCCCCAATTATTTTGATATGTTAGATTCTCAGAGTAGAGGTAGGGGGTCATCATTTGAGAGGTTGGGGGCACGTCATGACCCTAATGTAAATAGGGCATCTATCATCAAGCCACGGCGTGAGCATGTGATTATTCCTTCAATAGTGAAGGAACATGTAGAGACTAGTATTGTAGGGACTATCAATGTTTTGACACGGACCCTCATTCATTGTGTTAATCCATTAGTTGAGAAGGAGCCTTCTTTACATCATGCTCATATGTGCACATTATGTGGATCCTTATGCACATTTGGCAGTCATGTTGGAGACACTATGGATGATGGGCTAATCATTGATGAGTTCCTAAATGACACATTTGGCATTGATACACAGGTAAATTATAATTATAATAAACTAATTTGATCACATTTCATATGTATGGTGAATGACTAATTAGTTAACATGTTTTGACATTGCTTAAATTTTAGGGTAAGAGTGTTGATGACCCTAGTACAAATTCCCCGACCCCATTTTATGTCTCATCGACGAGTCGAGAGGTATGTATCAATTTAATCATTTAAATTAATACATATATTTATTACGTAATCATATGAAGGATTGAGAAATTTTTTTTATCTATGTGCATCAATTCTCTACTGGACCATCGACATTCATAAGGGACTCTGAGCCTAGGCATGATATGAGCTTCATAGAGGTACATTTGTTTCATGTTAATTTAATTCATTTGATTATATTTGTTTCATGTTTCATGTTTTATGTTACATGTAAATTATATTAGATGATTTGCAGTTGTTGACACTCGAGACTCCTCATCTTCGCCAATCCATTGATCACGGAGTTGTTGTCGTGATGGCTAGTTCAATGCCATTAACTGAGGTATGAAATAGTTTTCATAGTTTTAGTTGTTATTTATAATAGTTAGTATTAAAATTTCAAATGGTATTTATAAGTAGGATTGAGTGATTATATTGATTGAATTGTTGTAGGGTCTTGTTATTCTTGATTATCTATGAGCCTTTGAGGTGGATGTATAGAGTGACTATTTAATGATGGTAAGAAAATAATTAATTTTGTGTGTACATATATGTATAATAATTATTGATTCATATCTACTTTGTTTGTATTAGCTCTAGTTAGAGAAGAGTCTAAACAAGAGGATGAGCAAGCGTGTGAGAAAGACCCCATCATCTCCCTCCACGCAATGACTGAAGATCTCTAGGGATTTGTTTCCTTCCCCACATAAGAAGGAGAAGATATAGAGATAGGCACACAGTATAGGCATTAGTGGACATATATCTTTGATTTTATGTTAGTAGACATATTCAACATACATTTGATGTATATATGATATTTTATGTTTGATGTATGACATATATTTGATGCATGGCATTATTAGACTTATGGCATTATTGGTTATCATAATATATGATACGTTTATTCATGTATAACATTATTGTTATCATAATATATTATATGTTTGTTCATGTATGCCATTATTGGTTATCATAATATATATCTTGTTTTTCTTGTTTACATTTTAAGCAAATCTCATGTATTTCATTTTAATATAATTTGCATCCAAAATGATGCAGAGTGCTCACACCAAAAGCTAGTGGATTCCCAACAATAACACTTTTAAAGGAACTACCTTTCCCACCTTTGTAAGTGTCTTCAAAGACTCTTTCCAACTTGGTTACAACACTAAACAAACTTCTACTCAACTTCACAAAACTACTTGATCACTTTCCCTATTCACGACTTGGGAAGCAATAAGGGAAAAATGAGAAAATTTGAGAAATGGATCATAATCAACTTCTTGCTTCAAACTAACACCTTAGACACTTCAAGAAACACATAATAACTATCTCACAAACTTCAGTTTGTCATCTACTCCATCATTCAAAAAGATTCTTCAACATCTTATGAGTGAAAACAACCTTCCAACATCCTATGACTATATTTTCCTTGCAACAACATGTAATTTGTTGATTTTTGACCAACTCTTCACAAAGGGAAGTGATTATGTTGCAAACCCATGAAATGGCTATTAAGACAACCAAGAAGATCCTTAACATCTTCCACTAACTCCATTCAGTGATAACATGCAGCTAAAGTGGTGTTTCATTCTGACAAAGTATGGGTTTGTTATTCTAAAATAGGGAGCAATGGTATTTGACAATAACTCAATGATCCTATATGCAAGTTTAACATCAACAGTGATTCCTTGCCATATAAAAATAACTTAATAATCACCAACACGTTATGCCTCCTCTAACTTCACAGAGGGTATTTTCATCATTTGACATCTATTCCAACTGATTACCAATTGGTTTGATTGGTTACAAGGTTAATTTCAATGCTTTCCAAAAAATTGCTAAAATTGTCAAAAAGTTGTCAGCAACTTTTATTGCAAAATGCAATTTTTGAACTAACTCTTCCTAGAACTTAACCAAGTGATTTTTAGTAACACATAGGACCTATATTAGGTGTAATGACTCTCAAAATACTTCTTGAGTCAACTTATTAACAAAAACAACAAAAAAGAAAAAATCTTTAGGATTAAGGCAACTTGGGTATATAGGTGACCTCAAGTTCCTTGACCTTACAAACAATGGTTTCCTTACTGCCATAAAAAATAACATGTTCAAAATGAGGTGTATGATCACCCCTTTACCTTCTATCACAAGTCTCCATCATTGGATGAGATGACATATTCAATTGCCACATAGGTGCCCTGCACCACAAGTTTCAGCATCACCCAAGATGGGATCACATAATCAAAATGGAATCCAATCTCTAAAAAGAGAGATAGGTTATTGTAGGTGTTAGAAACACAATCTTGTAGCACTCAAAATTGCATCCATACCTCACACAAGCTCTAAGATATGCCCCATCAAAGATTGTTGCCCTATGACATTTAATGACTATTAGGGTCAATTTGGTCTAGCGTGCCCGAGAACATTCAAGCAGTCAATGGGATGGGATGAGTTTAGAACTAGGGTTTACCTGGCCACCCAAAGCAAATGAAACAAATAGTTCAATCCCACAATGAATGGTTGGAGAGATTCACTAGTTGGAGACTTTGTACTGGCTAACACTACAAGTTTCAGCATCACCCGAGATGGGGCCACAAAATCAAAACAAAATCTAATTTCTAAAAAGTGAGAGAGCTTATTGTAGGTGTTGGCAATACGATCCTATAGCACCCATAATTGCATCCATACTTTGCACAAGCTTTGAGATATGCCCTATCAAAGATTGTTGCCCTATGGCATTTAGTGACTCTTAGGGTCAATTTGGTTTGGCATTCCCAAGAACGTTCAAGCAATCAACGAGATGGGATCAGCTTAGGACTAGGGTTTACCTAGCCACCAAGAGCTAACAAAATAGGCAGTTCAATCCCATGATGAACGATTGGAGAGATTTAGCAATTGGTGACTTTATACTGGCCAACACTATAAGTTTCAACATCACTTGAGATGGGCCCACAAAATCAAAATGAAATCTAATCTCCAAAAAGTGAGAGAGGTTATCATATGTGTCGACAAAATGGTCTTGCAACACCCAGAATTGCATCTATACCTCATACAAGCTATGAGATAAACCCTGTCAAAGATTGCTACCCTATTACATTTAGTGACTCTTAGGGTCAATTTGGTTTGGTCTGTCCAAGAACATTCGACCGATCAATAAGACAGGATGAGCTTGGGACTAGGGTTTACCTGGCCACCTAGAGCTAATGGAATAGATAGTTCCATCCCACAATGAATAGTTGGAGAGATTCAACAATTAGTGACTTTGTACTGGGCAACACTACAAGTTTAACATCACCCAAGATGGGACCACAAAATCAAAACAAAATCCAATCTCCAACAAGTGAGAGAGGTTATTGTAGGTATCGGCAACATGATCATGTAGTACCTAGAATTTCATCCATACCTCACACAAGCTCCAAGATATGCCCCATCAAAGATCACTGGCCTATGACATTTAGTGACTCTTAGGGTCAATTTGGTTTGGTGTACTTGAGAATGTTTGAGGACTCGACATGATGGGATGAGCTTGGGACTAGGGTTTACTCAGCCACCTAGAGCTAACAAAATAGATAGTTTGATCCCACGATGAATAGTTGGAGAGATTCAACAATTGGCAACTTTTTAATGGCCAACATTGCAAGTTTTAACATCACGCAAGATGACGCCACAAAATCAAAACAAAATTTGATCTCTAAAAAGAGAGAGAGGTTATTGTAGGTGTCGACAATGTAGTCTTGTAGCACCCAGAATTATATCCATACCTTGCACGAGCTTCGAGATATGCCCTGTCAAAGATCATTGCCTTATTGTTATAATTCTTTAGAATAACTGAGAGTGTGGGGGGGGGGGGTGAATCAGTTATCCAAGGTCCAATGATGTCCAATACAACTTTTTCTACAAATCCTTGATGGCACTTAACTGAAATTATCATGCATGCAATTGAACATTAAACAACCATGAAAAGTAAACATGCATCACACCATAGCACTAAGGATTTGATGACCCAGAAACCCTCCAGGAATAAGAAGGTAAAACTGGGGTGGGGATGATACCCACAAAATAACTACGCAATTGATTTCAACCACTTCTAATGATATACCTTGTTAAAGGCTACAACACATTGTTAAATGTGACCTTGTTAAAGGATTTAAGAACATTCAACTTGGAATGTCACCCTGTTAAAAAAATTACATAGAACTGTTAGGCTCACCCAAATCCATGGGATTTACAGTCACCTTCTCAAAAGAATCTTTCATCCCTCTCTAAGGATCTCTTATCCTCCTCCTAAGGATCTCTTTATCCTTCTCTTTATCTAACACAATGGTAAGAAATTATTAGAAGGGATTTGACCTAATATAGATTGCAACCCTAACTATGTAGATTTCAGATCACTTCTTCAGTTCTCTTCTTTGCTTGGCTTTCCTCCTTTGCAGTGCTGACAGCTTGTTCACCCTTCAAGATCTATCTCCTTGAGTTCTTCCACTCGTTATGCCAAAGCACTCTATGGTCGCTTGATCAACTCAGAGTCTTGATGCTCTATTCTTGCTCCTCTTGGCTTCTTTGCATGATCACACTTATGACCAACTCCCTCTCATGTATGCGCATTTGATCTCTAACCTATAACTCCTTATAAAGAAGTTATGTTCTCGATTTCCCGCTCAAATCTTTTGAGAAAATGACATTGTTTTCCCTCCAATTTGCTTCTTCTAGAAACTTCATGATAAATCTATTATCATTCACCTTGAATTGGTTTGCATAGTTTACATAAAATTCTGTGACATCTACTCATCATCCTTATCATCCAACTAATTCACAAAATGTGATGTAACAAACTTATTACTGTTGATCTGGCAAATCTTTGACTTTAACAAATAATGTAGCAACTCGACATCGTTGGTTTACTGATGCCCGGCTCCTTCTGTGTTACTTGGCTTCTACTATTATTTTACTGGCACTCAGTACCTATAGTATTTCTACTTTCCTCGACACTTGAATATTACTCGGCACTTAAATATCACTTAGCTCCTGTATCTTGCTCGAAACCTAAAGTCACTCGGCACTTGATCTTCACTCGACACCTGAAGGCTGCTCAGCACCTAAAGTTCACTCAGCACACACTAAAGTTGAACTTGCTCAGCTTCAACTGAGAATCTTCTCGGCTCTCTCCAATGAACTTAATTATTCCTTACATCTTTGATATATCTCAGTTTGTCCATCCTTTATATATTAGAGTATGTCATCAATACACTATTTCATCAATGGCTTAGCCGATCCTTAGACTTCATTAAAATCATCATAACTTCAACCTTTCTCTAGGTACTCTAATTACATCTTATTGATTGCCACCTCCTTGTCAATCAACCAATTGATAGTATTTGGATCACTTAAGCAATTGTCATTCCTGCAAGTAGCAAGTTTGACATCAATGACAAAACAATGATTGAAACGTTCTTTACCAATTCCATTTCTCTTCATTCATGATCTTTTCAATCATTTCGAACAATCTCCCTCTTTAGCATTGATGGCAAACCAAACTAATCAAATGATTAAGCTGATCAACTTAGTTACCACCAAAATCTGAATCCTTTGTTTTGCTTCTCCTTTTGGGTTGCTATTACTTCTCCTTCTGGGCTACTACATCCTTACTCTGTATTCTTGATCCTTCATGTATATCTTCATATATATCTCCCTCTTACATTGTATTGATCAGTTTCTCGTATATCTCCCTCTTTGACATGAATGCCAAAGATGTAGCATCTTTAACATGCTAAATAGAGGCTTTGCATCTTCATATTTTTCTCCCTCTGTCACCATGCTTGATACTAATCTAGAGTTTCTGCTCCCATTGTCATCCTCTGCATCATTCTTCTAATATTTCAATGATCTACTCATGTTGATGTAGGGTAGCTTCTATGTTGCTTTAGACTGCTTGAGTTAGGGGTATTACCCCCAACTTGCCTCTAAGATATTCATAAGCATCCTTGGGCATTGGTTTGGTGAAGATATCTACAATTTGTTCCTTTGCGTGAATGTACTCCATCTTTACTTGTTTGTCTTCCACCAATTATTTGACATAGTGATACTTGATTGCAATATGCTTGGTTTTTGCATGCATCACTAGATTCTTGGATATGTTTATAGCACTTGTATTATCACAATACAGTATCACAGGTTTGGTTACCTCTTCTTTCATTCCTTTCAATAGATGTTTGAGCCACACAATGTTTGTGCAATTGACTGCTGCTGCCACATATTCTACTTCTGCAGTGGACTGAGATGTGCATGTTTGTTTCTTGCTAGTCCAAGTAACTAGCCTTTTACCTAAGAATAATGCTCCTCCACTTGTGCTTTTCCTGTCATCAATGTTTTCTCCCCAATCTGCATATGTGTATGCATTGAGCTCAAACTTCTCATTCTTTTTGTAATATAGGCCAAAATCATCAGTTCCTTTGAGATACCTCATTATCCTTTTTACTACCATGAGATGATTTTCTCTAGGATTGGCAAAGAATCTAGCCACTATTCCAACTGTTAGTGCTATGTCTGGTCTGCTATGTACAACATATTGTAGTTTTTCAATTATGGATTTGTACATTGTTTGATTGACTTCAGCTGATTCATCATTTTTAGATAGCTTATGTCCTATTGCCATTGGTGTGCTGACAGGTTTCCAGAGTCTTCCAATCGAAACTTCTTGAGTATCTCCTTGATGTATTTTGATTGTGTCACAAATATATCATGTTTTAGTTGATGCACTTGCAATCCTACAAAGAACTTGATTTCTCCAAACATAGACATTTCAAACTCATGTTTCATTTTGTCAGCAAAACTTTTGCATAGTACTTCCTTTCCTCCAAAAACTATATCATCCACAAATATTTTAGATAAAAGAATATCCTTACCTTCTTCTGATTTGATGTACATGTTGTTGTTATCATCAATTCTTTCAAATCTTATTTGCACCAAATACTTGTGAAGTCTCTCATACCAAGCTCTAGGGGCTTGCTTCAATCCATATAGAGCCTTATGCCATTTACATACCTTATTTTTGTTCTTTTCGTCAACAAAACCTTCTGGTTGCTCTATGTAGACTTCCTCTTCAAGTATACCATTTAGAAATGTGGACTTAACATCCATTTGATAGACTTTAAATCCTTTAAAGGCTGCATATGCCAGTAAGGTCCTTACTCCTTCCATTTTGGCAACTGGAGCAAAAGTTTCTCCATAATCTAGTCCTTCTTCGTATGCATATCCTTTGCAGACTAATCTTGCCTTGTTTCTTGTGATTTTACCATTCTTATCTAACTTTTTTCTAAACACCCACTTGGTTCCAATCACATTCTTATCAACTGGTCTTGAGACTAAGGTCCATGTCTTGTTCTTCTCAAGTTGTTTTATTTCTTCTTTCATAGCATTATACCAGTCATCATCTATTATGGCTTCACTTACTATTTTTGGTTCCATTTTGCTGAGCAGACATGTTTCATTTATGAGTCTATTCCTTGTCATTAGTCCTGCCTCTTTGTTGCCAATGATTTGATCTGCAGGATGATGTCTTTTCACATACTTTGCCAATACAAGTTCTTTCCTTGTTTGCATGTTGTCTCTTTCAGAATCTATATCCTCATGCATATTTTCATCTGGTATTTATTCATTTTCTTCTTGTTGGCTATTCTCAAAATCTGGATGAACATTTTCTGTATTCTACAGCTCGGCTTCTGAATGTGTATGATGTTCGGCATTCACTGTCTGTGACTCTGCAGATACTAGATTCTGTTGTTGATTGTCATTATGAGTTGCAGCTTCACCATTATTAGATATACCTTCATAAAAGTATACAAAAATCTTGTATTCTTCTGCTTTCTTGCTGTTCTTAACACTTTGAACTTCTGCAAGCTCATCAAATTTTACATTTGTGCTTTCTACTACTTTGTTAGTGTTACCATTTAAGCACTTATAAGCTTTGCTTCTAGTAGAATAACCAAGAAATTTTCATTCCTCACCCTTTGCATCAAAATTTTCATTTCTAGACTCTTTATATATATATAGCATTTGCATCCAACTATTTTGAAATGTTTTACATTAGGAGAATGCCCATACCACAATTCAAAAGGTGTTGCATTTGTACCTTTCTTGACTTGAACTCTATTGAGTGTGTAGATTGCAATACTTACAGCTTCTCTCCAGTACTTGAGTGCAACATTTTTCTCCATCATTAAGGTCCTGGCACAGTCAATAACTGATCTATTCCTTCTCTCTGCTATGCCATTCTGAGGTGGAGTCTTGGGTGCTAATGTCTACCTTTTGATTCCTCTTTCATTACAAAACTCTTAAAATTCTCTTGATGTGAATTCACCTCCTCTATCAGATCTGAGATATTTTAGGCTCTTTCCATTTTCTTTCTCAACTCTGGCCAAGTACCATTTGAACATTTGGAACGCATCAAATTTTTGTTTCAGGAATATGATTGTCATCATTCTTGAATAATCATCTACAAATAACATTATGTATCTGTCACCTTTGTAGCTTTGTACTTCAATAGGACCACACAAGTCAGTATGAACTAGCTCTAATACTTCATTTGAAGTATAAGTCTTGCTTTTGAAAGTTGACTTGGTCATCTTCCCTAGTTGGCATTATTTGCACATGGTGTTATCAGGCTTCTTCAACTTTGGTAGACCTCTGACTTTCTTCATTTTGCTGATGCTTATCAGATTGTCAAAATTTACATGACATAGCCTCTTGTGCCATAACCATACATCATCAATTTGAACAATAAGACAAGAAGCATCTTCCATGTCTAGGTGAAACAAATTACTCTTAGTTTGATCACCTTTTCCTAATAGACTTCCTTGCGAACCACAAATCTTAGCAACTCCTTTTTCAAATTCAACCTTACACCCCATGTTGCCTAACTGTGAGACACATAACAAGTTGTAATTCAGTCCTTCAACATAGTATGCATTATCACATGATATCTTTTCAGTAAGCTTGATACTACCTTTCCCTTTGATCTGACATGGTGCATTGTTACCAAATCTAACACTATTTCCTTCATATTGAATAAAGGTAATGAACTTACTTTTGTCTTCATTCATGTGATGAGAACATCCACTATCTATGATCCATTTGTCATTTTTGTTCATGTAGGTTACCAGTGCAGTTGCTTCATCTTCATCTGATTCATCTTTCATAGCCACATAGACTACTTCATCATCATTCTCGTCAGAGTCTTCTTCAACAATATAGCATCTTTTGCTTTTACCTTTGTAGTCCTTGTTTTCCTCTTTCTTGTTCTTGAAGTTGCCTCCATCCTTGTAATTTTTCTTTTGTGTGCATCTGGCTGCAATGTGACCAACTTCATTACAATTGAAACAAATGTTTGGTAGCTTATCTTTGAATTTGCCTCTTCCTTTGTGGAATCTTCTTGCTAGTAATGCCTCCAATTGGTCCACATCATCTTCATCAGTGTTGTTGTCACTGGATACATACTTTCCTTTTCCATTCTTTTTCTTTGTTTGAACCTCCTCATTCATTTCCATCTTAGCTTTGAATGCAGATTCAAAATTTTCTGGCTTGTAGTTGTCAAAGTTGGATAGCTCAAAGGCAACGAGTCTTCAAATTATTCCTTCAAATGACACTGTGTTTCCTGGTACACACCTTAGCTCTTGAATGGCTGATACTCTTATAGCATAGATGGGAAGCAAAGTTCTCAAGTATTTTCTACATACTATTTCTTCTACTAACTGTCCTCCTAGGCTTCTTATGGCACTGACTACTTCCTTCATTCTTGCACCATATTGAGCAGCATTCTCTCCTTCTTCCATTTTTGTATCATCAAACTTTCCTCTTAGGCTTTCTCTTTTGGATCTCTTGACATTATCATCTCCTTCATAGATTCTTGATAATGTTTCCCACATCTAATGTGAAGTATCACATCCTTTGATGTCATCATACTCAACATAGCTTAGTGCTGAAGCAATATCTAGCATTGCTTGATTATGTTCCTTCTTCTTGCTCATGTCATCTGCAGTGAGGGGTGTCCAATACAACTTTTTCTACAAATCCTTGATGGCACTTAACTGAAATTATCATGCATGCAATTGAAAATTAAACAACCATGAAAAGTAAACATGCATCACACCATAACACTAAGGATTTGATGACCCAGAAACCCTCCAGGAATAAGAAGGTAAAATTGGGGTGGGGATGATACCCACAAAATAACTACGCAATTGATTTCAACCACTTTTGATGGTTTGCCTTGTTAAAGGCCTGCCCTATTAAAGGCTACAACACATTGTTAAATGTGACCTTGTTAAAGGATTTAAGAACATTCAACTTGGAATGTCACCCTTTTAAAGGATTTACATAGAGCTGTTAGGCTCACCCAAATCCATGAGATTTACAGTCACCTTCTCAAAAGAATCTTTCATCCCTCTCTAAGGATCTCCTATCCTCCTCCTAAGGATCTCTTTATCCTTCTCTTAAGGATCTCTTTATCCTTCTCCTGAGGATCTCTTTGTCCTTCTCCTAGGGATCCCTTTATCCTTTTCTTGAGGCTTATCCACCTAGCTGTTAAGCTAACCTAGCAATGTAGGGTTTCAATATCTAACACAATGGTAAGAAAGTATTAGAAGGGATTTGACCTGATACAGATTGCAACCCTAACTATGCAGATTTTAGATCACTTCTTCAGTTCTCTTCTTTGCTTGGCTTTCCTCCTTTGCAGTGCTGACAGCTTGTTCACCCTTCAAGATCTATCTCCTTGAGTTCTTTCACTCGTTATGCCAAAGCACTCTATGGTCACTTGATCAACTCAGAGTCTTGATGCTTTGTTCTTGCTCCTCTTGGCTTCTTCGCATGATCACACTTATGACCAACTCCCTCTCATGCATGCACATTTGATCTCTAACCTGTAACTCCTTATAAAGAAGTTTTGTTCTCGATTTCCCACTCAAATCTTTTGAGAAAACAACATTGTTTTCCCTCCAATTTGCTTCTTCTAGAAACTTCATGATAAATCTATTATCATTCACCTTGAATTGGTTTGCATGGTTTACATAAAATTCTGTGACATCTACTCATCATCCTTACCATCCAACTAATTTACAAAATTTGATGTAACAAACTTATCGCTACTGATCTGGCAAATCTTTGACTTTAACAAATAATGCAACAACTCGGCATCATTGGTTTACTGATGCTCAGCTCCTTCTGTGTTACTCAGCTTCTACTATTATTTTACTGGCGCTCGGTACCTATAGTATTTCTGCTTTCCTCAGCACTTGAATATTACTTGGCACTTAAAAATCACTCGGCTCTTGTATCTTGCTCGGAACTTGAAGTCACTCGAAACCTGAAGGCTGCTCGACACTTGACGTTCACTCGACACACACTAAAGTTGAACTTTCTCAGCTTCAACTGAGAATTTTCTTGGCTCTCTCCAATGAACTTAATTAATCCTTACATCTTTGATATATCTCAGTGTGTCCATCCTCTGTATCTTAGAGTATGTCATCAATACACTATTTCATCAATGGCTTAGCTGATCCTTATACTTCATTACAATCATCATAACTTCAACCTTTCTCTAAGTACTCTAGTTACATCTTATTGATTGCCACCTCCTTGTCAATCAACCAATTGATAGTATTTGGATTACTTAAGCAATTGTCATTCCTGCAAGTAGCAAGTTTGACATCAATGACAAAATAATGATTGAAACGTTCTTTACCAATTCCATTTCTCTTCATTCATGATCTTTTCAATCATTTCCAACACTTATGGCATTTAGTCTCTTAGGGTTAATTTGGTTTGGCGTGCCTGAGAATGTTTGAGTGGTCAACAGGATGGGAGGAGCTTGGAACTAAGGTTTACCCAGCTACTTGAAGCTAACGAAACAAATTGTTCTATCCCACGATGAACGATTGGAAAGATTCAACAATTGGCGACTTTGTATTGGCCAACACTACAAGTTTCAACATCACTTGAGATGGGATCACAAAATCAATATGGAATCCGATCTCCAAAACGAGAGAGAGAGGTTATTATAGGTGTTGGAAACATAGTCCTGTAGCACCCAAAATTCCATCCATACCTTTCACGAGCTTTGAGATATGCCCCATCAAAGATCATTGCCTTATGGCATTTAGTGACTCTTAGGGTCAATTCAGTTTGTCATGCTCAAAAAATTTGAGTACTCAATGAGATGGGACAAGCTTGGGACTAGAGTTTATCTAGCCACCCAAAGCTAACAAAATAGACAATTTGATCCCATGACAAACAGTTGGAGAGATTCATCAATTAACAAATTTGTAATAGCCAACACTACAAGTTTCAACATCACCGAAGATGGGGCTGCAAAATCAAAATGGAATTTGATCTCCAAAAAGAGAGAGAGTTTATTGTAGGTGTTGGCAACATGGTCCTGTAGCACCTAGAATTGCATGCATACCTCGCATGAGCTCTGAGATATGCCCTATCAAAGATCCCTGCCTTATGGCATTTAGCAACTCTTAAGGTTAATTTGGCTTGGCATTCCCAAGAACGTTTGAGCACTTAATAGGATAGGATGAGCTTGGGACAAGAGTATACCTAGCCACCTAGAACTAACTGAATAGATAGTTTGATCCTACAACGAACGGTTGGATAGATTCAGTAGTTGGCGACTTTGTATTGGCCAACACTACAAGTTTCAATATCACTCAATATGGGGCCACAAAATCTAAATGAAATCCGATCTCCAAAAAGTAAGAGTTTATTGTAGGTTTCGGTAACATGGTCTTGTAGCACCCATAATTGCATCTATACGTCACATGAGCTTTGAGATATGTCCTGTCAAAGATCACTACCCTATGGCATTTAGTGACTCTTAAGGTCAATTCAGTTTAGCATGCCTGAGAAAGTTTGAGTGCTCAATGGGATAGGAAGAGCTTGGGACTAGGGTTTACTTGGCCACCCAAAGCTAACAGAATAGACAGTTTGATCCCATGACAAATAGTTGAAGAGATTCAGCAGTTGGAAACTTTGTACTAGCCAACACTACAAGTTTCAATATCACCCGAGATGGGTGCGCAAAATTTAAATAGAATTCAATCTCCAGAAAGTGAGAGAGTTTATTGTAGGTGTTGGCAACACGATCTTGTAGCACCCATAATTGCATCCATACCTCACACGAGCTCTAAGATATGCCCTATCAAAGATCGTTGCCCTATGGCATTTAGTGACTCTTAAGGTCAATTCAGTTTGGCATGCCTAAGAATGTTTGAATTCTCAATGGGATAGGAAGAGATTTGGATTAGGGTTTACCTAGCCACCTGGAGCTAATAGAATAGACAGTTTGATCCCATGAAAAATGGTTAGAGATTTAGCAGTT
The DNA here is from genome assembly GCA_028749045.1 of Cupressus sempervirens. NCBI lineage: Eukaryota > Viridiplantae > Streptophyta > Pinopsida > Cupressales > Cupressaceae > Cupressus > Cupressus sempervirens. The sequence goes on along the minus strand of CM053792.1, from coordinate 72,442,076 downwards.
GGTGACTTTGTACTAGCCAACACTACAAGTTTCAACATCACCCGAGATGGGGCCGCAAAATCTAATTGGAATCCAATCTCCAAAAAGTGAGAGAGGTTATTATAGGTGTCAACAAAATGATCTTGTAGAACCCAAAATTGCATCCATACCTCACACGAGCTTCGAGATATGCCCCGTCAAAGATCACTGCCCTATGGCATTTAGTGACTCTTAGAGTCAATTTAGTTTGGCATGCCCAAGAAAGTTTGAGTGCTCAATGGGATAGGAAAAGATTTGGCCTAGGGTTTACCTTGCCACTCAAAGCTAATAGAATAGATAGTTTGATCCCATGACGAATGGTTAGAGAGATATGCGCAAGATATGTATGCCTAGACCACTTTGTGCAAGATTTGAGCAAAAAGTTGCTAATTAGGTAAAATTGGATCTTTTTGAGTTTTTTTATCAAGATAGCCTAGGATTAGCTGTTTTTACTTATTTTTTAATAAATTGAAACCTTTTCCAAGTCCTAGAAGTGAAATCTAGTGAACTTTGTAAAAATTGCACTTTTTGTGTAAAATTGCAAAAGTTGCTCAAAAATGCAACTTGGTTGGAAAGGAGTGTGAAATTTAACTAGAAACCTTATAAACTTCCAAAATATGTTTACCATGCTCATATACCCAAGCATGGATAGTTACAACTTCCCAAACCTCCATTAGCAACTTTTTGAGCAGCTTTGCAACTTTTGAGCAATTTTTACTCTTTACATATTTAGGTCAAATGGATCCATCTAGGACTATTCTAGGACCCTGATTAAGATTCCTAGGTCCCATTAGGTAACCAAATACCTTAGTTTTCCATCCCTAACAACTTTAAACCTATTTAGCAACTTTTGGCTCATTGAGCAACTCTTGACTAACCTAGGAATTTGAGAGCTTCCCCTATTGAAAATCTTCTAACCTTCCAAAATATGCTTCCCCATACTCAAATACTTAACCATGGGTAGTCAAAACTTCCCAAACTATCATTTGTAACTTTTGGACAATTTTTGCTCTTTACATCTTTTGATCAAATTGGTCCATCTAGGACCATTTTAAGACCCAAGTTAGGATTCCTAGGACCTATTAGGTAACCAAATACCTTAGTTGCCCAACCCTAACAACATTTTACCTCAGGATTCCATGTTTTTGTAACTATATTCAATCTAATGAACCAAATTGAACTACTCTACATTATGATGTCTCAAGTGTTGCCTTGTGGTCTAACTCACAAACCTTCCAAAGAGTCTTATTATGTGGTTTTCCACCATATTTTAAATTATTTTCATAAAATCTGGTTTTTACCCTCTAGTTTGAATCTTGTGCACAAGTTTCAACCATTTTGCTTGTGTTCTTAGCAAGTCATTGTGAAAAGATTGTGGAAAGCTTTACCTATTACTTGTGGCTAAGTATTACTGTGTATAACTTGTGGTTGGATTCAGCTCATGTTTACTCACCTGATTCGTGAGTAATCGCAATTCTTTATAACTGTGACATAAACAAATGAAGTTAACCTAGTTGTGGTACCAAAATCCTTTGGTTTCTATGCCTAGAAACATTTTAGAGGAGCTAATGGTATTATCATTAATCATTGTTAACTATCATTGTGAGTTTGAGAATGCTCATCAATGAAAATCTAGGACTAATTAGAACCTCTCAAAAGATTCAAAGGCAATGAATTGTTAGTAACTGTAGAATGAATGGTGATATGAAATGCAACTTGATATTTATGTAATGAAAGAGTATTGTGAGAGGATCCCTAAAATCAAGAAGGGGAGTGAGAACTATGGCATCCCTAATTTCAACCCTTTTTTGGATCTACATGCTCAATCGGGAGCCCATAGAATAGGCCAAGAGAAAACTATGATTGTATATCAACTGATTACAAAATGTTCAATTGAGGAAAAAATATTATAGCGATCAATAAGAAAATTGTCATGGAGAATCTAGTTATGAATTCTAATAAGAATGAAACTATTAAGGAATTGCATGACATATTAATCTATTGTGCAAGGAACTTTCTTAATGAGCATGGAGTTGCAACTACATCTATTAAATATATAGAGGAAGATATAGAAAACCTACTTAATAGAGAGATTAATCTAATAGAAAAGGATATTTTAGAAGAAAATGGTTATCTTGGTGTCATCTAGGGTATGCCAATTACTCAGGATGAAGAGACAAAACCTAAAGCTAATGGTAATGGTAAAGAGTGGGAAGACCTTCTTGGACTCATGAAAGAAGTTATAGATAATGAGGAAGAGCTAGGAAGGGGAAAGTGACAAAGGAAAGAAGTGACATATGCATGTGAGCCTATGTCAGATGACAATGATGAATACTCACCATCTGCTAGTAGCTCAAGTAGTGATAGAAGCTCTTTAGTGCACATGTACACAAACACAAAAATTTCAGATAGAGAAGTAACAAGTGCTATAGAATTATCCATGGAGAAATGTGAAGTGAAGCCTCAAATTGGCTCATTAGTAGGCAAAGAATCTAGTCACACACTTCATTCCAGTACTATAAATGTTTCAATTAGAAATGCCTATTCATCAATGACCTTGCATTTACAAGACTTGAGGAAGCTAGGATACTCAAGTTGGACATGATCCTTGAAATTTCTCATCGAAATACATTAATGATCTTAACTGAACAACAGAAAGCTCATTGCCACCTTTGATGAGGTAGTCTCAGTCTTTTTACAATGAAGGTCAACACTCGATAATCCAAGGTTTTAATTTAGCTAACAAATGAAGAGCTTCTCAAGGTACTAATTTCTTTCATGGAGTTCCTAATAAATCTCAAGGTTCTCATTTAGGTGACCAACTACTAGGAGGTCCATGAATAGATCCACTAATTTCCCAAATTGGCAAAAGGGTAGATGTAATTTTGGAAAGAGTATCCCAATCAAAGAGAAGTTGTTTGAGTAAAGGGGATACTAGTTTATTAAGGTATCTTTATGATCCCACTTGCATTCAATTACTATTTTTTGAGTGGCTATCCAACTACTTTGGTGTGGGATTTCTATAATAAATAATGTCCTCATACAAGTATATGCTATTTTTTATAAACATTTTCTATTGTAAAGGATTAGTGTGCAATATCTATAATGTCCCTTTTTGGGACTAAAGAATATAACTATTAAAATCACAAAGCTTCCATGTTGTTGTAATGGAGATTATGTGCAATATCACTTTGCTAATTCTAATTTGGTCAATAATATTGTATACATATGTAAGAATAATCTGGTTCATATATATCTAGCTCTTAATTGTCTGACTATTATGAATGACTTATTGCCTTTGGTTTGGAAAAATCTTTGTTGTATATAATACTCAATATTGGTATTGCTTTATATTTTTTATTGGTTAATGTTCATGTATGTATATATATCCTTCACGAACGTGCCTTTTCTTTATTGGATGTACTTGCTTTAGATTCTCAGAATGACTATTTATTACCTATTGAAGGGTTATGTCTCTTCTATGTCTCCTCAAGAGTAGCATCTCTTCCATGCATCCCCTACTCTCTCTCCCTCCTATCCCCTACTCTCTCTCTCTCTCTCTCTCTCTCCATCCCACCTTCTCCCATCCCTCTCTCTCTCTCTCTCTCTCTCTCTCTCTCTCTCTCTCTCTCTCCCTCCCTCCCTCCCTCCCTCCCTCTCTCTCTCTCTCCATTTCTCCCTCCCTCTCTCCCTATTCAATCTAATGAACCAACTAGATCTGCTCTACATTTTAATGTCTCAAGTATTACCTCATGGTCTGACTCACGAACCTTCCAAAGAGTCTTATTATGTGGTTTTCCACCATATTTTATCAAGTGGACATTTGATGTGACACCAAGGTTTGAATAATAAATAATCTTCCTATGTATTTGTCAATCCTCGAATAACCACAAGTTAAAGTTCTTCATAGAATATCATCTAAGCCATATGTTGGTTACAACCACCACACCAATATGGTACTCTAAACCTTCACCATCTATAACTGAGTAATCCAAAAAAAATTGGCCTAGACACAACGATACAAATAATAATCTATCCCTTCTTCATTGTCTTCAGGAACAATAACAACAAAAACATGGCCTGTAGTGATAAATGTACAAAATGTGGTCATTAATTTAGAAAATACTTAGGTAAAAGTCATAAAGTTACACATTGAATTTACAAAGATATATATATATATATATATATATATATATATTACCAGGTTGCACTAGATCAAACAAGTGGTCAAAGTCAATGGATGAATCCATCTCTACCATTTCTAGTGCTTGTGGGGGATGATAGGTGTCAATTGGGTCTAAAACCCGTATATCCCAATTGTCCACCCATTTAGTCGACTCATAATCATCCCAATTTTCATTTGTACGTGATGGACAATAGCATGTCATTCTACGTGTGTGGATACTCCATGAACTTGCATTAAAGCTTGTAAAAGAGTACAACTCACTTGATCCTGTTAGTGTGCAAAAATCCTCATATGGTGCAATGTTAGTATTATATATCAACCAAAAAAATCTACGAACCATAGACTCACCTTCCTTACCTAGACCCATTATAGTGTTACACCACTGGACAATGAATTTTGCATCTATCAATGTTGCTCAATCTTTGTACTTTAGTTCTTCATGAGCTAAGGCTCTTTTGATGCATGCGCCTACACCATCATGCTCTTCCATTCCATGACCAACCTTTATGAAATTCTACATATATTGAATTCTAGACAACTTGTGCATCTTGTTCAACCAATAGAACATCTGCACATTCTTGAATGGAGATGCACAATTGTTTGACCAAATAATGTGCTAGCAATATGGTATGCTCATGTTAGCCAAATCTCCATAAAATAGTTGAAAACAACCATGTACAAACTCTATAGAATGTGATTGACATCACTGATGTAAAAATGGTACTCCCTCAATATCTTCTTGTCATCCTCTCTACTTGTAGGTGAATACATGAATGTTATGTGAACAAATATGAAAACTTGTTGTGAAGTATAATACTTTGGTTGCACCTCATTTTGTGGTTGTAGTGTGTAGTTCTATGTGAAGTATATAACCAAAACAATGGTATCTAGTGGAAATGTATCCTTGCACAACTTGAATCACAAATTCAGTTATTGAGCTCTATGTGTATGCCTTACATACTCATAAATAATCTTTTCATAACAAATCTTCATGAACTCATACACTGGGATCTTTTCAATGACTAAATCATATCTTTTACCTTGTTTCCCATCTTTTAGAGTATATGTCACTATCTTACATTTTTTGTAATCTACTATTTCATTTTCAATTGCATGTGTACTATCCATATGTTCACAAGTTGATAAAAGCTACAAAGAATCACAAAATAAGTATGTATCATCCAAACATGACATCTTGTAAAAATTTTGATCATCCCCTATTTCACATAAAATGTTGGATATGAATTTCCTTGAAGATCTAGGTGCCTCATTCATGTCACAATCTTGCAAAACAAACTTAGAATGCAAAAACACACATGTATGCCTAAAAACATCAAAATGGTTAGAAAATTCAATATGTACCATACAACAAGTTGTGTGTGTGTGATTTATTTTCACATAAAAAGGTTTACACATCTCAAAAAATATTTGACTTATTCAAATTTGAGGATACATACCAATAAGTTTTTCAAAAAATTGTGTCTGAGTTGAGTCCAAAAAATGTTTCGCATGTGGATCACGATTTCGACTACCAATCCTCCTTACAATATCTCTTTGGTTAGTGGAAACACACATGTTATTTGTCCAAAAATCTTCAATCAATGATTTCAAAGCTTCACTAATTTCTTTATCTGTTCGTGGTAGTCTATCGCTAATTGTCCATAACTCATTTTTTGTTAGATCTTCCAATCTCTCATGCCTTACCATGGCTATCCTTAGAGTACCTCTACCAATTTTCAATATTTTTCTTGTCTTCTTCATGAGTCGAGCTTTCTTTATTTGGGTACTTACTATTGTTGATGTAAGTATGCGTCTTGTGATATTACTATCTTTGGTATGTGATTTAGAACCCACTTTGTCATATGCACTCATTAGATTCTTTACAATGCTTTTTTCATTTGAATCATCCATAATTCTTAGCCCAATGATCTTCATGATGGGCCTAAATTTCAAATTCGTCATTATTTCAATAAATAATTGGCATTGACTTGTAATATTTAATTCTTCAAAGAATAATCTACACATACAATTAACTTTTCTTTGACAAGTACACTTTTTAATATTGTCAGACATTGATTTTAATATGTTAGTATCAATATCAATCAAATATTCTCGTCTTCTAAAACAAATTCTAAAAGGTGTTATAATCTCTTCCATTCCCTCAACATTTTGAACATTAACATAAGGTTGAGTGTTTTGTGTACCTTGAACCGAAGATGATGTGCCTTGGCAATAAAATGCAAAAGATGGAATATCACCTACTTGATATGTCGATGTTGTGCCTTCAACATGACATGATGGAGTGTGTACATTGTCGGATGCAGAAATTAGTGTCTCTTCAACATGAGATGATGATATGACTCCAACATTGGAAGATGGTGTAGCTTCACAATTAAATTCTCTTCTTGAGCATAAGAGTCTCATTTGTTCTCTTTGTCTTTCCAATTCTTCCTCTTTTTTTCCTTGTATTGGTGGTTTGTGTTCCTCTTCAAAAGATAATTCTTCATTATTGCATTACAATTTTCTTTGTTCATGTAGTAGTTTCATTTTTTCTCTTTTAATTGCCAAATCTCTTTCCCTCTTCCATTGTTTGAGTTTTTGATTTTTTCCTTGGCATGATGATGATTTTTATATGTCAAATTATTCAAATATCTAAATTACTTACAATTTTTAAATTACAAATCATTCAAATAAATATATAAATTATTATTATATCAATGAATTCACAATATATATTAAACAACTTGTCAAATTTCTAACTATTTCCATATAAAAATTCATTCAAACATACAAATTTCAATAAATTCACTATATATTAAACAACTTGTCAAATTATAATGAAATTTGTCTCTATAGTAAAAAAGAATATTTAAAAATGATTGCACTAACCTTTTCTATAGAAAAATGTTTAAATAGCCTTCAAATAGTGTATCCAATGATTGAATTTGGTGTTTTCTAGCTTCCAAAAGCATGAAAGAATATTCAATAGCCTTCAAATTGTGTATCCGATGATTGAGTTTGGTGTTTGCTAACTTCCAATAGCATGAAACTCATGTTTTCTATTGGAACAACATAATAGACAACAAACAAAAAAATAATGAGTCAGTATGGACCCAAACTTTCATTACAACCATTTTTTGGTGTTTTCATATAGTGCCTACGCACTATAGTGCATGCACACTATCTAAAAAATCTCTCTCTCCCTATCCCACGCTCTCCCATCCCCTAATCTCTCTCTCTCTCTCTCTCTCTCTCTCTCTCTCTCTCTCTCTCTCTCTCTCTCTCTCTCTCTGTGTTTCTCTATCCTCTCTCCCTATCCCAACTTCTCCCATCCCCTACTCTCTCTCTCTCTCTCACGATTTCTCGCACCCTCTCTCCCTATCCCACCCTCTCCTACCCCCACTTTCTCTTTCTCTCCCTCCCTCCCTCCCTCCCTCCCTCTCTTCGTCCCTCTCTCTCTCTCTCTCTCTCTCTCTCTCTCTCTCTCTCCCATCCCCTACTCTCCCCCCCTCTCTCTCTCCCCCACCCTCTCCATTCCCCTACTCTCTCTCACTCTCTCTCTTACTCTCTCCCTCTCCCTCCCTCCCTATCTCCCTCTCCCTCTCCCACCCCTACTCTCTCTCTCTCTCTCTCTCTCTCTCTACCCCTCTCCCTCCCTCTCCCACCCCCTAATCTCTCTCTCTCTCTCTCCCTCTCCCACCCCATAATCTCTCTCTCCCTCCCTCTCTCTCTCCCCCC